>OU744305.1:12651957-13977936 GCA_916610205.1 Griposia aprilina
TCATCTAGGACTGAGGTTAACATTTCCACCCATGTATTCTGTTTCTTCTCACCTTTTTTCTCTTTGGAAACAAATCCTTTTCCAGAGTAGCGTTCCTCTTCCGTTATACATTTTATGTGTGATTCGTAGTCCTTACCACTGGTAACAAAAATCATACTTAATTTAATTTGATACACTCAACAATTAAGATAGATTACATACAATCTCAAAAGCATTAAGATGAACTACAGAATATTAATCCACAAACTGAACCCCTTTGTTTTCAACAGCTATAGTATTTTGTCACATTGCCAAAGGAGGCATACTTTACAAAAGATATTAGCTTGTTTATGCCAATCTCATGTGAATAATGTCAATGACATAATTAAATTAACAAACACTAAGACCTTTCCACAAAGAATAATAATTGTATTGTAGAAGTTAATAAACGACGTTACGATTATGGTGAATACTTTGTCAATAATCACTATTAAATACCTAAATTGTTTCCTGTTTGGCAACAACAAGGTATCATTGGCATAGTTCTATTTATAGCACAACCAATATCTAATAGACACACTATTTGATGAAACCTCTTTGTTTACATATAAAATGCGGTCACGTAAACAAATATCATGCGGTAATAAGTTTTCCATACTCACTGAAAGTCTTTAAAACAATCCATACAAGACAAATTGGGACTCCTGTTTCTGCATGCTATCATATAATGTTTCTCGACCTTAGGTTTTGTCACAGACTCCCCGCAATGACCACACGTGAATACGACCATTGCAATAATCAAATAAAACACGTGTTTTTAGAACGGAATTGTTTTGGATACGAATAATATAACCTGCAAAGAAAATGGGCGTGTTAATAACTGGAGTAAATATGAATTTCTAAATATCAAAGAAGCGTCAACAATGACGTTATTTAATTATACCAACGTACTATAAATCAACGTATTTTAAGAAAATTGAAAATTTGTTACGATTTTGTGAAACTTCTCAAAATTTGTCAAACTACCAAATGTCAAAAATTTGTTATTTTTTTTCGATTTGACTTGTAAAAAACGCACGTTCCACGAAATACAAAATATTGAAGACTACTAACTAAAAGAATCGCGGTTATTCGTTACCTATGTTTGAAATTATAAATAATGTTATTATTAACATTAAGTTAGTTAAAGATTTAAAAAAAAACTCGGATCCAAACCATTTGTTTATTTAAGACCTAAACTTCAATCGATGCGTAGCAGTAGCAGCGCGGCAGCGCGCAGCGTAGGGAACCAAACCAAGCCGTTGCCGAGTAGAGATCAGTAAAGTTATTTTTTCAGGAAACTGGGAACTGGGAAGATTACAATTACAAGTCAATTCTACTGGCAAAGCGGTTGTGGTTCGTGCCTTCGTGGACTACTGTCTTAACTTCCGTGCACCTGTGTTCAGTCAACACATAATTTTTTCTACATATTATGTGTGCCGTATGGTAACACTGATGATCTTCAATCAAATTGGTTTTGTCTGTTTGCGGCTGGGG
The DNA here is from genome assembly GCA_916610205.1 of Griposia aprilina. Taxonomy (NCBI): domain Eukaryota; kingdom Metazoa; phylum Arthropoda; class Insecta; order Lepidoptera; family Noctuidae; genus Griposia; species Griposia aprilina. The sequence goes on from OU744305.1 coordinate 12,653,473, forward strand.
TGTGTCCAAAACTTAATCGTTTTAACGAAAATTCAACATGAAATAGTGCTTTGCTGACAGAAAAATCCATAAATATTAGCAGATATGGATATTTACTTAATTTTAGCACTCCTACCCATTCTAATTGGTAAGTTAATTCACTTAAAAAACTTGGTAACAAAGTTTCGACAACTATTTATTTACAAGTGGAAATCTTGTTAATAGTAGGTAATAACAGAATTTTCATTAGAATAACATTCTATTGAATGGAAGTAGTAACAATAATTGCCAATTCACATTGAATATAACAGTTTATCTAAAATAACAAACACCGAAATTTAATGACATTAACCATGCTCTGTTTGTAAAGTTATTGTCTAACCAAGCATAGATTAGCTTAGTTAAAATTAAAATAGCTGGTCTGTGCTGCTTCTTATGTAGGTTCTCATGATATTTTTAGTGTTAATTTTATTTACAATATACCAAAACTCATTATCTTTACAAAAGTATTAGTTACCCATGTCTCCTCATATTCTCTCTCATAAAAGTACATTGCACATATGTTGGTGGTGAAACTTCTTTCCCCACTCCATCCATTCCATTCTTTTTTTTTCCTCTTTTTACATATTTTTATTATTATCCAGGTACTTCAACAGCCAGTATCTACGGCAGTGAGAATGTAATCAATGGCATAGGTAAGGTACCTAAAGTTGAAGGACAGGACATGATAACTTGGTGCACCACATCACTGCTAGAGACTGAGAAGTGTGAGAAACTGTCCAAGTCCATTGTACAGGACAAGGGACTGTTTGGAAATGATTTTATTGAGCTACAGTGTAAGAGGGTAAGTTTATTTGATTTAAAAAAGGTACAGTATCCAGCAGGGTAATTGCGTAATACATTAACAGTCTGGCTTTCACCTTGACAGTTCAACAACATTCATTGCGTTATTTATGTTGTTGAGCAGACAAATTTTTTGAACATATTAAACAATGGATTAGCAATATCCTTCAAAATTATTCATTTAATGATAGATTGTGTTATGCAATTAAGGTGCAGGTGTAAGTATACCATATCAAGAGAAGAGACTTAGAAAGACACTATCACTAAAGTATGAGTTATTGGAACTGTCCACAAAACCGATTATTCCCGATGTCCACCACTTGTCTGGCCACCACTGGGGGACAGCGAGACAACTTTAAAACATTATTCTCGTTGTCCACCACTGGGGGACAGTGTCACAACTTTGTAAATTATTTCCATTCGCCACCAATGGTGGACAGCGACACGGATTTTTTAACATTCCCTATGGCCGCCGTTGGGGGACAATGGCACAACTCTTTTGATCCGATTCCCACTAAAAATGAATGCAAGTGAATGAATGCAATATTTGCTGACGTAATATTTTTCCACCAGTTTATAAATTTAGAATAAACCTTACACCTAACATACCAAACCTCGGGGTGCCCCTGACGTCGACCGGCGTGGGTTAGGGTTAATAAGCAGGTCGACGGAGCCCCGCTTCGCGGGGCTCCTATTTCTGTCTAAAGGGTTTAAAGGAACCTAACCAACCGAACCTCGGGGTGCCCCTGACGTCGACCGTTTAGGGTTAGGATTTTCGGGAACATAATTATACGTTTTCGGCAACTTAGTAATTTTTTCGGAAGATTAGTATTTGTTTTTTGGAAATTTAGTTTATTTTATTTGAAAGTATAGATTAAACAATTTAAATTGATGGCCAGTGGGAATCGGATCAAAAGAGTTGTGCCATTGTCCCCCAACGGCGGCCATAGGGAATGTTAAAAAATCCGTGTCGCTGTCCACCAGTGGTGGCGAATGGAAATAATTTACAAAGTTGTGACGCTGTCCCCCAGTGGTGGACAACGAGAATAATGTTTTAAAGTTGTCTCTCTGTCCCCCAGTGGTGGCCAGACAAGTGGTGGACATCGGGAATAAAGGCACAAAACAGATCTTTTTCTATAAATTCATACATTTTCTAACCATACTTATGGCTGGATACTGTTGTACTTTATTTATTTATTTATGAAATAAATACAAGTAATTGGGAGCATAAATTATTTCATCACCACTGCTCTCAAAACGGTGAAGGAAACCGGCATGTCCTAGAACTAAAAATTCGAAGACATCTACTAACCCTCACTGGGCCCGCATAGGTCCGTTAATTAAGGCCCACTCCCTCTCACTGAGAAGAGGCCTGTGTCCCAGCAATGCGAACATTATAATCTGATTATGTTATGTATGTAATTGGGAACAGTAAGGGTGGCTCTTGCCACTTACTAAGCACAGTTCAAAAGTCAGAGTGTTTATTAATTTTTAACCTAGGAAAACATGTAAACAACCACCATGAATTGGTAAAATTTGCTGTTACCTTTTTCGAGTTTTGGTACAATGCAATTTAAGCATTCTATAGATTGGTTATTCTGTAATAAACCTTTGTTCAGACCAAGAATGACTTATTCTGGATAGTCTTCGTTGAAACCAGAAAATACCCAAAATTTTTTTTTTTTTCATGACCAATTAAGCAGAATACCACAAGAAACTGTGTATTCAATAAGATTATTGTAACTTATTTATACAATTTTCAGGCTTTTGACACAGAAGAATGTATGACATGGGTAGACCGAGGTGAAGCTTCATTACTTGGTCTTGATGCTGGTGAAGTATATGTAGCAGGCAGATACCACTCCCTTGTGCCTATTCTGCAGGAGGTAAGTTTATAAATACTTTTACTCTGTTTTAGGTTTAATTTTGTGGTCATAGCAAACACAATACTTTTAGAGTTGGAAAACTTTTTAGTCTATTGCATTTCAAATTTTTATTGCATCATTGTCACTAGAGTAAGAGAGAGGACATTGATTTCAGTAATACAGGTCCAACTTAGCTCAGAAATCATTCATAAAAGTTAGTGATAATTAACTCAGGGCTCAAATTACTTCCTTGGCCTGTTTTTCTTGGGAAAATTAAATATGTATTCTCTAATTCTATCAACAGTTATATGGGCGTGGGGAGCCCTACCAATACTCTATTGCAGTAGTCCGCAAAGGCGCCCTACCTAACGTACAGCCTGGATATGGACTCAGTGCATTGCGAGGGACGAAGGCCTGCTTTCCGGGCGTCGGAGCTCTGGCGGGATGGGTGATGCCGATACATGTTGTAAGTTGTCTGGTCAGACTCGTATTTGAAGGCTACATAATACATACATACATTAATACACAACACACACACACACACACATACATAATTATGTAAACCACAGACACAAAAGCCTAAAGAAGTGTAAGTAATCAGTTTTGCTCAATCAGGTTTGAGCAAAAATTAAATTAAATCAGTGACGGCATTTTACTGTTGATGAAAAGTAATTTATAGCCTCCTTTTAATACACAGAACATTATCCAGAACATAAGGGAAGCAAAATACTTGAAAAAAAAAAACTGTCTTTCTTCTAGTTTCTATAACTAAAGACCTTTTTACAGTTAATGCAAGAAGGAGGACTAAAAATAACAGACTGCAATAACCACGTCAAATCTGCGATAGAGTACTTCGGTGAATCGTGCGCGCCTAACTCACTGAAAGACATGTACAATCCGATCGGGGATAATTCTGACAAGTAAGTGTAATATTCTCTGTTTTTCTTGGGCCTATTCAGTAATAATAATTTTCCTCCGCCAACATATGCAACTTTTGGATTTCAACATAACAAGATGAGGTTGATTATCATTATTGAGTTATTGCTATGAATAATTGAGTATTTGCCAATTAAATAGAATTAGAACTGTCTGGAAATTAGTGTTTCTAAAATTATCCAGTACCCTAATTACGTAACACACTATCTATCACAATCTGAATCATTTTGAAGCCTATTGCTAATCCATTGCTTCATATGTTCGAAAAATTTGTCTGTTCAACAACGTAAATAACGCAATGAATGTTGTTGAGCTGTCAAAATGAAAGCCATTCCTACTTTTAGTGTGTTACGCAATTACCCCGCTGGCTTAGTAACCAAAAGTCCCACATCCTCTTTTTTTCTCACACTCACCATTTTGGTAATCTATCACTTATATGTTTCAAGCTAAAATAGAATAATCTAAATAACTACAATTCCACATCTCGCCTGTTTTGCCCGAAGGGTTAAGCAGATTAGGTATACCTAGAGTACACCACCAACATTTCGCCAGTCATGCTCTAAGTCTCATACATGGCTTGAAATACCGGTATTTTTGAGAACCGGTGCCATTGGGCTTGGTGTGATACCAGTGCTAGACTTGTACCGGTATGAAACGTAGTAACTGTACTATTGTTATTTCTAATCAGTATCGGTACTTTACTGGTACCAAACAAATATTTCCGTAAGTTAGAGTGAGAAAACAGATATAGTAAGTAGAAAAGATAGTCAATGGGCATTAGAAAAATAACTTCACGGTTGCGAACCATACGAGGTTCCTCGTTCAAATATGAGATTTGTAGTGCGCGCTGGATACCGGAATTTGGTACCGGTACCCATGTACCTAAATGGCAAGAACCTCTAAGTACCGGCACAGAACTTGTATTTTTGGTATCGCTTCCAATCCCTGAGTTTCATGTAATGAGGGCGAGCCTATTACCAGCAGCTGGGCACAAATCCATACTCAACAACAAGTACAATACAATTACATTACAATTTTCTCACGAAATAACTTTACCAAACTTACTTCCTTATTCAAAAACCCTTCCTCCGCAGACTATGCAGGCTATGCACCGGTGGTGCAGGCATCCGCTGCACTCTCGCAGACCCTTACGCGGGCTACGAAGGAGCCCTACGTTGCCTGATCGCGAACAACTCCGGCGACATCGCCTTTGTTCGGGACACGACTATCCAACATGCTTTACTGTCGCATCAGATCCTTGGTTAGTACAATAATATCTGCGGGTTAAGGAAGGAAAGGAACATTTAATTGACACAAAAACACAATCAACATAGTCAGTGTGGACAATTTTTTTCTCAAGATGGACAAGACACTGACTACCATGTCCATGTCTGGTCCAGTTTGAGAGAAATTCTTATCTTTTTACTTTGTCTCGAACTCCATATTTGATTGATGTCCCATGTGTCCATTCTCAAGACTTGGCCTATGGACCCTGGCCGCTGCGTTTGTTCAAAGATACACATAGAATGCCATGACGCGTGACAAACACAAACTCAAACCATTTATTTCAATTAAACCATTTACGGGCACTTTTGAATTGTCAAAGAGTCGGTCAGTTAGTCAGAAAGTTGAAGCTAGTTGCCCATTCCAAAACGTAGATCTCTATGGAGAAGAACGGGCAAGAAATTCCAAGGACACTCTTTTTAAATCAAGATATTACAAAATCCTGGGCATTACCTCGAAAAATCTTATGGTGGCGATGCATTTCCTAGATGGCAATCTATACATCTATACATACAGTTTGTAATATAAAAAGAACCGCTTTTTGCTAAATGCATATGGATGTATACACGGTACATATACCAATATAACATTGTTTTAATTTTTTGTTTGTCTGTCTATCTGTTTGTTCCGGCTAATCTCCGAAACGGCTAGACCGATTTAGACGGGACTTTCACTGGCAGATAGCTGATGTTACAAGGGCTACTTTTTTATCCCGGTAGCACGTTCCTGTAGGATCATTTCCAACGTCCACGCGGGCGAAGCCGCGGGAAGCAGCTATTATAAATATAATTGACGTGTTTCACAGTACTCGCTATTATTAGGCTAGTAATTGCTAAATAACTAGTGTTCGTTTCTCTGTAGGTGGAGTAACAGAGGACCAGTTCGAGCTGATCTGTCGCGACGGCACGCGGCGTCCGGTCATGGACTCTGAGAACTGCAACTGGGGCCGCGTGCCCGCTGACGCCATAGTCACCAGCAGTGCCGTGTCTAGGGAACAGAGGAAGAAGTAAGTCACTGAAGCTGAGTAAGAAAATCTCATTATTTGACATTATATACTTCGGATTCTTATTTCAACTCCTTATTATGGCTTTTGTGGATTGGATTTTGATTCCGATTTGTTACAGTAGTAATGGCAATCATGTCATTTAGTCTAAATAGGCTTTTATTTTTATATAGATTCTTTTATATTTTGTGAATGTGAGCATGTTGTAGACCTAACTTGTAGACTAGATTTGTGGACCTTTTATATTTTGTTGAGTACATGTTACTTGTTAACAGGCCTACACTGTCCTCCCATATCTATCAACACTGTAATTGGAAACATTGTAAAAGCCCCTTATTTTTAAAAGAGTAACCGTGGAGTTTCTTGCCACCTCTTCTCCATAGGAAACAACCAATTGGAACCGTGCACCTAGCTTCTGACGTTTCATAAGTGCCCATGTTGGTTTATGTGAAATAAAATATTTTGATTTTGAAAGATCTAAATACTGGCTGAATTTTGAGATGGGAGGGAAAAAAACGCATACATCTATGCTGTCTCCGGGACATAATATAGCCTTTTGCATATAAACCAATTAGTATTCTGAATTAGGGACCTGCCCCTGCTTCTCACGGTTTTTACGACTTGGCTAACACCGAGATTTTCTTATTATATTTCAGTTTTAATTCAATGTTATTATACACATAAACTCTCCGGAATAAATATCTAAATTATGGTGGAAACCGCATCAAAATCTACTGTGTAGTTCAGAAGAATTAAGCGGTCAAACAAACAGACTCGAAAAGCGACTTTATTTTATACTATCTGGACTAATAATAATATATCTAAGTCTTTATACTAATAATAGAGCTGAAGAGCTGGTTTGTTTGTTTGTTTTGGCCATGGCGGCATAATCTCAACGGAAACTAGCCTTCGGCGCGGGAGATATTATAGTGCAGGCGTGTGTGCGCAGACACAGATGCACTCTCTCATCCCTCACTCTCATAGTCCGATGGGATGGCAATCCGACACAACCGGAGAGAGATCAGGCGCAGGACCAACGGCTTAACGTGCGCACCGAGACACGGGGGTATCACACCGCCAACTTCCAAATTCCGGGCTGTTACTAAGAAATTCTTAATGGAAAAACCCAATGCGAATTGTTATATGAATAAATAAATAAATAAAGTATATTTACGAACTATAAATAATAACACTGTCCGACCTGGGAATCGAACCCAGGACCCCACGCTCAACAGTCACGCTTGCAACCACGACACCAACGGAGCAGTTAATATACAGTGCCCGGACGTGAACATGGCACGAGTTTAAAAAAAAAACAGTTTTGCAAGTTTCGGTTCTGTCAATAGTACAGGCTTTGTGACAGTCTTTCTAAATCTCACATATTAACGTACCTTATCTTTCAGGGCTCGTCTTTAAGTAATAAGAGCCGCACGGGTCGATCGATCAGGATAAGCTACGCTTACGTAGGTCGGTGGATGGGTGACCATTTTTACACACCCAGACCCCTCTGTGCCTAGAAAAGCACGTTAAGCCGTTGGTCCCGGCCGTCACTCGCGGATCTTTGAAAGTCGTTACGGGTCGTCAAGAGCCCGAAAGTCTGACAACTAATCTTACCAAAGGGTATCGTTTTATCCAGTAACTGGGTTGTGGAGGTCAGATAGGCAGTCACTCCATGTAAAATACTGGTATTCAGCTGCATCTAGTTAGACTGGAAACTAGAGAAAAGGCAGGCAGCTGAGGTACTGTAAATATCTTTATAGGTACAGGGTGAATTTTTAATATGACACTTCAGAACGATATCAAAACTATGAGGAAAAGAGAAAATTGTTAAAACAGAATCATGAGCTCGATTTTGTAGAAAAATAAAACTGCATTGATTGTTTTACTTGCCAGCCTCTTTTGTTGCACCAAACGGATGAAGGTGCTTTCAGACTACGCTATAATTGGCGAGCAATGGGCAGCTCGCCATCCGGTAAGGACCAGGCCCTGGTTGACGGCGCGTCGTGTTCCACGCGCGTCTCAAAGAGATGTCAGCATCATTGAAGGGGTCTGATAGTGCCGATGCCTGCCGGGGTCGCGGATTGTTCGAAAGAGTTACCGTGGCCCTGGCGCACAGGCAACTGAAGGAACACGGGTGGGTTTTAGTCAGTAAGAGTCTGACACGCCCTTCCGCTCCGCCCAGAGCGGGAGAGGTCATTTGAAGATTTCCCACCCAAAAAAAAAATAAAAAACAGACTACGCTATAATATAATAGCATATAGTTCATAGCACAACAATATCGCGCAACATACATTCATTATGGACACGTTCACACTGCACTGTACGATATATTATTGGCTTACTATAAGCTATAAAATTGAGCGTTCGCCAAGTCGTGCTGTGCTATATCGTGCGCCGCTCTCTTCTTCCTCCCCGGTCGCCCCGCAAGCGAAACTAGTCACAACGACGGCACGCAAACTTGGAACTTGCCATATACTATAAATGCTTGCGATTATATCGCGTAATGTGAACGCCATGCTATATAATAGGTTGGGGAAAAAGATTCTTCGCATTTTTTAAGAAAATTCAAAACATTTTTTAATATAGTTTATTTACATTTAACTAAAGTATGTAGGTACCATTTTGTTCGATAACTTTTTGCCATCTTGTAGGTAGGTATATGATCCCATTGCTATAGAAATTTTGGGACTTCTGATCAAAATACCGCGACAAGTGGTTTTGGCAGTCCTCTCGTGATGTTAACCTGACACTGCCTAAAGAATTCTGAAGAGACCGAAACAGGTGGAAATCTGAAGGTACAAGGCCAGGACTATACGGCGGATACATTAACACCTCCCAGCCAAACTCTCTTAATTTTTGCTGAGTGGCTAAATATGTGTGAGGTCTAGCGTTATCATGATGAAAAACCACACCCCTTCTGTTGATTAATTCGGGCCGCTTTCTCTCAACTTCTTGCTTTAATCTCATCAGTTGTTCGCAGTAGAGTTCAGAATCGATGTTCCTGCCTGGTGGTAACAGCTCATAATGAATAATGCCCTTCCAATCTCACCACACACACAGCATCACCTTGTTACGAGTTAACCCGGGCTTCGCCACAGTCTGTGAAGCCTGACCGGCCTTTGACCACGACCTTTTTCGCACGTTCCTGTCGTACGTGATCCACTTTTCATCACCAGTTATCAGCTTCTTCAAAAATGGTTAGGTTTCATTACGTCGTAATAAAGAATCACAAATGAGTACACGGTTCATTAGTTTTCTTTCAGTGAGCTCGTGAGGTACCCTAATATCGAGCTTTTTTGTGTAACCAGTTTTTTTCAAATGTGCCAAAACTGTTTTGTGGTCAATTCCCAGTTCTTCAGCTACGTCGTAACTACTGATATGCCGATCTTGCTCCACTTTTTCAAAAATGCCATCTATTTTATCCGTAATAGGGCGACCAGAGCGACGTGCATCTTTGACATCAAAATTTCCGGATGGAAAACGCTTAAACCAAATTTGTGCTACTCTCACAGACACTGCACTAGGTCCATAAACATCGCAATTTTTTTTCGCGGCTTGCTTTCCATTTCTACCTTTTTTGTAGTAAAATTTTAAAATGTATCGAATTTCTTCATTAGATTCACTCATGTTGACAGTACGAAAAACAAATGAAAATCACACATTTTCCTAATTTGAATTTGGAATTATGTTCTTTAAAATTTAAACTTTCAATGATACTAAAACCAGCCAGATACAAATAGTATAGCCAAAGAGATTTTATTACAAGTTCATACATACGAGGGCGGGTCAATAAGTCCGTGACTTTTGGAATAAAACACAGATTTTTTGATAAAAAAATAATTTAATTTTTCAACGTAGTCTCCCTTGAGCTCTATACACTTTGTCCAACGCTTCTCCAATTTTTTTATCCCTTCCAAAAAAAATGATTTGTCGAGGTCCTCAAAATAGGCCTTTGTTTGCGAGATGACTTCATCATTGGAGTCAAATCTTTTTCCACCAAGCCATTTCTTCAGGTTTGGGAACAAGAAGTAGTCGCTCGGAGCCAAATCTGGAGAATAGGGCGTATGAGGGAGCAATTCATAGCCCAATTCATGGGTTTTTGCCATGGCAACTGCACATGTGTGCACCCTTGCATTGTCTTGGTGGAAAAGAACTTTTTTCTTGGCCAAATGAGGTCGGTTTTTTTTCAAATCGTCATTGAATCGGTCCAATAAGTTGGCATAATATTCCCCATTGATTGTTCTTCCCTTTTGAAGGTAGTCAATGTGGATTATCCCGCGTGCATCCCAAAAAACAGTCGCCATAACTTTATTGGCTGACAAACCCACCTTGGCCTTCTTCGGCGCCGATTCACCCTTAGAAACCCACTGTTTTGACTGTTGTTTGGTCTCTGGTGTATTGTGATGGATCCATGTTTCGTCCACGGTTACAAAACGGCGCAAAAACTCCTACATATTGCGATTAAACAACGCCAAACCTTCCTGTGAAGTTGTTACACGATTGCGTTTGTGGTCGACTGTGAGCAAACGCGGCACCCATCTTGCGGAAAGCTTTCTCATGCCCAAGTGATCATTCAAAATTGAAACCACTGAGCCATGCGAGATCCCTACGGCTTCCACAATCTCTCGCACTTTCAATCTTCGGTCGGCCAACACCATATCGTGAATTTTTTCGATTGTTTCGGGTGTAGAGACCTCAACTGGGCGTCCAGGACGTTCGGCATCTTCAGTGCTTGTACGGCCACAACGAAATTCAGTAAACCACTTTTTTACCATTGAAATCGATGGTGCAGAGTCCCCATAGTATTTATCAAGCTTAGCCTTGGTCTCGGTAATGGTTTTTTTTCGCAAGAAATAATGCTTAATAAGCACACGAAATTCACTTTTTTTCATTTTCTCCTCAAATTAGTGAGTATTCTGATAAAAATAGCTGTCAAACACAAACTAACTGACGCAGCAAGTTTAAATTTTGACAGGAGTCAACTGACAGATGCCTGTTGACAGGAGCAGTGTTGCTGTTTCAGTAAAGAGGTCAGAAATTCAAAAAGTCACGGACTTATTGACCCGCCCTCGTACTATAATGCGAAAAGACTTTTTCCCCAACCTAATAGTATAAGCATAAGGTCCATATTTGCTATACTATATATCACAATAGTATAGCCTGAAAAGAGCTTGAGAATCAAATCCTGCAACTAAATGTGAAAATGTACTTATTCATTGTTTTTATCATTGCTGCTTACAAACTAATTTTTATGTTACAGATACCAAAACCTCTTGCAAGTGATGTTCCAACTATACGGCGAGCCGAACCCTCTAAACCGGAACTATAACATGACGACGAGTGCGTTCCAATCTGGAGCCCCTTTCAATCCGTACTCGACTACTGAGCCGTCGCGCTATCCTTTTGACTCGTTCAACAGAGATAGGTTTGGTAATAACAACTTAAATAGCAGGCAGAATGAGTATGAGGAGGATATGAATAATAAGTAAGTATATTTTGTCACATTTACTTGTTTTGTATTGTACAGTCGCCAACAGGTCAAGCCTCACGAATCTGTCAAATTTCTCCAAACGATTTTAAACCTTAAAATGTTGTTGGTTAAGTTCAAAATTGAATGAGAATATCTGAGAGTTTGTGGTAACTTTATGTGCTGGTGACTGTTCCTTATAAATATACTAGCTTTTGCCCGCAGCTTCGCACGCGTAAATTTAGACTTTGACAATCAATTCGGGTTATAATTCGATCATGATTCGAAAGACAAGTGGCGCCATCTATTATCATAAGAACGTTATTGTTGTTGTCTTCGGGGACAGTACTTTTTTTCGGGATGAAAGGTACACCTGACAACGTATATGCAAAATTTCAGGATGATCGGTTCATTGGTTTAGGCGTGAAAAGGTAACAAACAGACAAACAAACTTACTTTCGCATTTATAATATTAGTTAGGATTAGGATATTTAGGATATAAGTAAAAATCAATTGCCGAATGTATGTAAGATCATCACTTGAGAACGGCTCGATTTGGCGGTTTTTTTTTTGTAGTGTTCGTAACTAATTGTTTGTATGAAACTTTTTTATTTTTAAATCCAACTCGGCGATGCCGGGCACGAACAGCTAGTTATAAATAACAACATTTAAGCCATTCTGTCGCTGCAGTCCACTTAAAAATAACAAGGACATAATTTATAAAATTGATTTGCTTTTTATATTTAGCTCCTAAAGGTATACACAATGTTAAGCCATAATCGCCCAACATTCTTACCTGAAATACACTCGAGAGCAATGAATCCGGGTCACTTAAAGAATGTTAAAAATCTCGGAAACTAAAAATGATAGGTTAATGCAATAAATTGTATTTAATAGACAATGTAATACTCCTTAAATGAAAGTAAAAAAAATATGAGTCACCATACATTTTATTAACACAAAATTACATAAAGAAATAAACTGCTGATCTCTCCTTAAAACAAAAATAGGAAACATGAAATTTTTGAACTTTATTACGATTTTCTTGAATTTTAATACTCCGTATTGCCTCCTCGTGCTTCCATTACTGCGTTTACGCGGTTTGGCATGCTGTACACCAAGTTCCTTATACGATTTTGGGGAATATTCTCCCATTCCTCTGTGAGAGCAATTTTGAGCTCACGAAGCGTGATTGGGGGAGGGTTTCGTTGTTTTACGCATCTGCCTAGCTCGTCCCAAGCATGCTCGATCGGGTTGATATCCGGGCTGCGCGCTGGCCACTCCATACGAGTAATGTTCATCTCTTGAAGGTAGTCATTCACAATCCTACCTGTATGAGGTCCGGCAATGTCATGCATAAATATAGCATCCTCACCTAAATTGACCATAAATGGACCAACGTGATCATTGAGGATTTCTTCCACATATCTTACGCTAGTTAAAGAGCCGTTTTCTATGATCACCAGCTCTGTGCGACTTTCAGAAGAAATTCCGGCCCACACAAGTACAGACCCACCACCGTAGGCTACTTTTTCCTCGATGCATGCTTGCTTGAATCTTTCCCCTGGTCTTCGATACACTCTGTGTCTTCCATCGTGCTTGTAGAGCATAAATTTTGATTCGTCGGAGAACATAACTTTTGACCAATCTTCAATACTCCAATTTACGTGGCTCTGGGCATATCTTAGTCTTGAAATACGATGCCCACGCTCCAGTTTAGGGCCGTTTGCAGGTCTAAGGGGTTTTAAGTTAGATTCAGCAAGCCGACGTCTTACTGTCCATGCACTTGGGTTACTTCCTCCGAGGCGTCGAAACTGATTTGTGAGTTCAGTTCCTGTGAGAAAGCGATTTCGAAGCATGGTGTTCACCAAGTATCGGTCTTCTCGTGCTGTGGTACACCTGGTTCTGCCCGTTCCTGGTCTGCGTAGGTTAGAACCAGTTTCTTCGTAACGTCGGAGAACTCTTTGTACTGTTGACAGCGACACACCGACAGTCCTGGCTGTATCGCGCTGACTCCGGCCGGTTTCCAGCATTGTAAGTATTCTGGTGCATTCTTCAGGCGTAAGCGACATAATTTCAGCTTGAATAATGAATATAGAGCACTATCAACATGGTTTATGTACCCACATAAATGACAGATTACAAACAAAAGCAAAACCAAATGCTGTAATTTCGTAGTTCCATCTTCGAAAGTGGCCCTTTTTCAAATTTGATTTTTTTATGATATAACTTTACAATAACTAAGAAGTTTTAATACCTTCATTTAAGGAGTATTACATTGTCTATTAAATACAATTTATTGCATTAACCTAGCATTTTTAGTTTCCGAGATTTTTAGGATTCTTTAAGTGACCCGGATTCATTGCTCTCGAGTGTATTTGATGTTGCAAGATGTTCTTTTGTTTATAGTATTATTATCTCACTAAGCGACGCGGTTTACTTGTGTTTACCAAGTGTACAAACACGCTGTGAATGTGTGTGTAAGCGCAGGAACCTCGGCGAAGTTGGAAATGTGTGTGTGCGTGTGTGTTATGTGCTGACGCTTCTCGCCCCACCCACACATTCACAGCGTGTTTATACACTAAGTTACCACAAGTGAAGCGCGCGTCGCTTCGGGAGATAAAAAAAATACCTTAAAACCGGAACATTCGCATAAAACCAGCAACATTTCCTTCAACACAAACGGTTTGCACAACTTTCTTTAATCCGCGTAATCTGTACGATTTATGCGTTAATTACATGACATATTTAGTAATGATGTGTGGCTCCGGCTATACGAAACCCTGTTATTTTAAAATTTTCCGTCTTTGATGTCTTGTTTATTGATCTTTTTAATTGACGTTTCTGTCCACAGTTTTCTGTAGTAGTTGGGGTGTTAGTTTTTAACTTCCCTGATTTTTAAACGCTTATTATGTAAACTGTCCGTATGTCTTATAAATATTATCGTTTACAGAGCAAGTACTATGCCGCCTTTCAAGATTCGTGTGGACTCATCAGGACAACCTATTGAAGCACTCTTCAAACTGTTCAGATCCAATGAAACCACGGATTTGTTATTACAAGTAAGTTTAAAGCTGCAATAAATAGGTCATATTTAGAAAGAATAATTAAATTCACGGTGCAATTTGAACTCTATCTCGATTACAGTTAACGACTAAATTTCAAACCGACTATGCTGCGTTCGCAATTTAGTTTCCAAAAATGGAAACAAGTATCTGTTGTTGCAAAAACAACTTTAATGCTCACAGATAAAGTTCAGTTTGCGCTAAAACTTCAATCAGTATTAAAATTATCTATGTAAAATTTCTACATTTTTATCTGTAATTTTTATGGTGTACATAATAAAGAGTATTCTATTCTATTCAGTATTATGAGCTGTTCAATAGTACTATTCGTTCTAAAATCAACTCAATTTAAACTAGCATAAAATTGATAATCGTTAAAGTGGAAATAACATCAATCTAAAACAAGGATTTGAATAGACTTCACACAAAAGCAGTAGATTATGTATTTAATGTGCTGTTTTACACCAGAAACTGATGGAAACCTCAAGCCATTGATAAAAAATTCATCAGCTGATAGTCAAACCAAAAGTAACTTCGTAATCTTCTGCCCCAGGACGCAACAGTAAACTTCCGCATACTAAAAGAAGAGGAACAAGCAGCCAAACACATCCTTAACAACAAATTCGTAGGAGAACAGGCAGAGAAAGCAGTTCTCGCTATCAGAGACTGTCCAATCAAGCGAGCCACGTTATGTGTCACCAGTGATCAGGAGATGGACAAGTGTCTAAAGATGAGGGTAAGTTAACAACAAAAATAGACATACATACATAACATCACGCCTGTATTCCCCGAAGGGTTAGGCAGAGGTGTACCTATAGCACACCCACATTTCGCCAGTTATCTTTAAGTCCCATGTAATAGGAGGCGAGCCTATTGCCATCAACCGGGCACAAATCCAGACTCCGGGCTGCTACCGAGAAATTCCAGATGGAAAAACCCGATATCACTTAGCCCGACCCGGGAATCGAACCCAGGACCTCATATGCTCAGCAGTAGCGCTTGCGACCACTAGACCAACGAGGCAGTCGACAAAAATAGAATAAGGATCAATTTAACATAGTTTTGTCAACCATTGATAGCTTAGGTTTTAATTTTGAATTGTTGAACTTATTTCAAAATGATTTAATATTCAAGCTTCAAGTATCTTTTCTCTAATGACAGACAGTCCTAAACATCGCCTAATATATCGCAGACATAATTCAACATTATGTTCGGGTATTAAGGTTGATAATAATCTGAAGATAATATACCTTGATATACAGGGTGGCAGGCGGAGATATTGATGCGCAAACTGCGCATGATTCTAGACCCTACCTAGGGTTACCATTATGAAAAATTAAAAAGGCCTGACAAAAAGCCTGATTTCTATAGAAAAGTCCTGAGATTTTGTCGCAAACGTAATTAACGACGAGTTTTTTTTTTAGTTGGTTCTTTAAACACTATGTTGATGTAAATCACGTTGATTTGTGATTTTTGCTGTGATACTATCCCAAGAATATTTTTTTTTTATGTTGTTTGTATCTTACCAATAAAAAAATACTGAAAAATCTAGACAGAGATACTGTATATTATAAAAAAACGCAAAATCCTGAGATTCCCGAGATTTCCGTCAATCCGGCCGCAATCCTGTCAGGAGCCTAAAAATCCTATCAGCTCAGGACAAATCCTGAGATATGGTAACCCTACCCCTTCCGTAAAACATTTCGGAAGTTATAAAATAAAACAGCTATTTCATAGAAAAGTGCAATACCTGCGCCGGTCAAAATGTATGAAAATGCAAAAATCTCATAGGAAGAAAGGAGAAAGAATAGCGAGAGAAGTACATTTATTTTATTTGTCACATAAACACGTGCAAACAAAAGATAAGATCACTCGAATAAAAAACATAAAAACAAAACAGATTTATACTTACGAACACAGAACATAAATAGTCGGCAGCTGCAAGCCGGTGACTTTGACAAGAAGGCACCACTCAGCGTGATGCTGTGCTATGGGGACCCACATCACAACGCTGATTTCCAGTGGTCACCCTAAAATTACGTACGGAAAAAGAAAAAGCACTTTCAGTTTTTTTTCCGAATTTTCCGGGCCACTTTTTTTTCCACTAAATCCCGCTTACTATTACGAACATTTTAAAACATAAAATAGCCAATATATTAGGTTGGGGAAAAAGTCTTTTCGCATTATAGTATGTATGAACTTGTAATAAAATCTCTCTATCTATACTATTTGTATCTGGCTGGTTTTGGTATCATTGAAAGTTTAAATTTTAAAGAACATAATTCCAAATTCAAATTAGGAAAATGTGTGATTTTCATTTGTTTTGCGTACTGTCAAGATGAGTGAATCTAATGAAGTAATTCGATACATTTTAAAATTTTACTACAAAAAAGGTAAAAATGCAACGCAAGCTGCGAAAAAAATTTGCGATGTTTATGGACCTAGTGCAGTGTCTGTGAGAGTATCACAAATTTGGTTTAAGCGTTTTCAATCCGGAAATTTTGATGTCAAAGATGCACATCGCTCTGGTCGCCCTATTACGGATAAAATGGATGCCATTTTTGAAAAAGTGGAGCAAGATGTCAGTAGTTACGACGTAGCTGAAGAAGTGGGAATTGACCACAAAACAGTTTTGGCACATTTGAAAAAAACTGGGTACACAAAAAAGCTCGATATTTGGGTACCTCACGAGCTCACTGAAAGAAACCTAATGAACCGTGTAATCATTTGTGATTCTTTATTACGACGTAATGAAACCGAACCATTTTTGAAGAAGCTGATAACTGGTGATGAAAAGTGGATCACGTACGACAAGAACGTGCGAAAAAGGTCGTGGTCAAAGGCCGGTCAGGCTTCACAGACTGTGGCGAAACCCGGATTAACTCGCAACAAGGTGATGCTGCGTGTGTGGTGGGATTGGAAGGGCATTATTCATTATAAGCTGTTACCACCAGGCAGGACCATCGATTTTGAACTCTACTGCGAACAACTGATGAGATTAAAGCAAGAAGTTGAGAGAAAGCGGCCGGAATTAATCAACAGAAGGGGTGTGGTTTTTCATCATGATAACGCTAGACCTCACACTTCTTTAGCCACTCAGCAAAAATTAAGAGAGTTTGGCTGGGAGGTGTTAATGCATCCGCCGTATAGTCCTGACCTTGCACCTTCAGATTTCCACCTGTTTCGGTCTCTTCAGAATTCTTTAGGCAGTGTCAGGTTAACATCTCGAGAGGACTGCCAAAACCACTTGTCTCGGTATTTTGATCAGAAGTCCCAAAATTTCTATAGCAATGGGATCATGTCCCTACCTACAAGATGGCAAAAAGTTATCGAACCAAATGGTACCTACATACTTTAGTTAAATGTAAATAAACTATATTAAAAAATGTTTTAAATTTTCTTATAAAATGCTAAGAAACTTTTTCCCCAACCTATTATAATAAAAAATAGTGATGCGCTTACCAACGAACAGCATTTCATTTTTAGAGTTCCGTACCTTAGAAGGAAAAAACGGAACCCTTACAGGACCACTTCTTTGTCCGTCTGTCTGTCATGGCCCTTTTTCTTAGGAACGCGTGGAGGTATCAAGTTGAAATCAATATCAAATAAGTAGGTGCTTAGAGCTCTAAAAAATCATGCTTTTAAGTCAAAGCGATACAAAAATAAGGCCATTTTATGCGACATATTTTTATACTCGCAAATAAATCAAAACCCGTACTACCGTAGGTACTTCCCGTTGACCTAGAATCATGAAATTTGGCAAGAAGCAAGGTCTCACGGCACAAGTAAAGGAAAAAGTCAGAAAATCGTTAATATATAATTTTATCCCATTTAAAAAAAAATGCGATTACAAACTTACATTTGGCAGTTGGGGAAATTATAACCGTGACGTATATCGATGTATACGAGAACTACTTTTTCAACTACAATGTTAAGTTTGTGTTTGGGATAACTTCATCCCAACTACCGAACCTTATTGTGCGTGATCCGACGCACTTGGCCGGTTTTTATTTATATAGATCTAAGGGTATTTGTTCAAGTAGTTAAGTGAGGTGATACCGTCAATCAAACACAATTGAGTTTCTCTGTAATAAAAGAAACGACATTTAATGCTCATTTAATAATCAATTTCTCCAAACAAACAAGTACCAAACCATAGTTTTCACGACCATGGTTCTGATTCGACCACAGATTAAATAAAGGTTGACGACATTGCAGTCTGTCACTGCAATGGCGCTAGTAGCGACCTTTATTCTAATTTAAAGAAAATATATTTTCTTTACATAGATACAAAACGTATCAATCGTGGCCAGTTGAACAATGAGTTTTTTTTTGATCGAAGTAAATTATAAAAACAAAACTCCGACAGTTAAGTATCTTGGAGTACTTCTAGACGAGAACATATCTTGGAAGCCACATATGGACATGATTTCGTCACGTGTTAGAAAATTAATATGGGTTTTCAAAAATCTTAGGCATGTAGCTAACCTGGAATTTCTCCGTACTGTTTACTATGCCCTTGTTCAATCTGTCATCGGATACTGCATTGGAGTATGGGGAGGTGCATGCAAAACGCATATCATACAACTGGAGAGAGCTCAGCGATCCTTGCTGAAAACTATGACATTTAAGCCCTACAGATTCCCCACTAGAACGCTATATGAGCTGTGTCAGGTTCTTACTGTGAGGGAGCTTTTTGTTTATCAAGTTATTATCAAACTGCATGTGTCTACTCATTATGATCCGGATAAATTAAGCGGCAAACGTACTATTACTAACGTATTCGACTCCGTAAGAACTCGTACTGCATTAGCCAGACGTCAAAGGCGTTTTCTTTCTGCGCATATTTACAATCAAGTTAATAAAATCTTAAACATTTATCCGCTCTCTCTTCATGAATGCAAGTATAAGGTTAAGAACTGGCTTCTTGCTCTTAACTACGAAGAAACGGAAAAATATTTTAATTGGTAAAGTGAACATACCCTCACACTCCCACACATACACCCACACTCCACATCCACACACTATTGTACTATTGTAGTTTCTGCATGCTCAAAATTATCAATGTTCATTAAAATTCTTAATTGGTATTAAAAATATAATTTAATGAATTGGGAGAAGGCGCTGAAATCTGACATACAGGTTTTTACCTAGTTTGGGTTTCAGAGGCTTCATAGGTTTTTTGTAACTCATACCTTAGTTCAATAAAGATTATTATTATTATTATTAAATTAGCCAGAATAGGTTGTGGTTGAAAATTTTGTATGTTTCCCGTATCTAAGCTGTCTGTTTTAACATTTACTTGATCTAACAACTTGTTTGCGTTCCAGGTGGCATTAAAAGCAGCATTTCTGTCCCCCACACTGATCTGCTGGCGCGGCCACAGCACGCGGCACTGCGAGCGCGCCATCGCGGAGGGCGCGGCCGACTTCGCGCTGTTCGACGCGGCCGACATGCTGCACGCGGCCAACACGCATCGACTTGTGCCCTTCATGCAGGAGGTAGGATAACAACATACAGATTTCCCAACAAAAGTATTCGCTTCGGGAATCATCGTCTGTCTGCGGAAATACGAACGTGCGATGTTGAGATCTAATATAGAGCTGTTACAACCATGGAAGTATTTGTCTACTTTATCACGATGTTTAAAAAAATACGATCAACATTCAACAACTCTATGCAATTCCAAAAAACTTTTCTAAACTTTTGAATGACAAATGATAATTTACGACCGGAGTAGGTAACCCGACAGAGAAAACTTTTAAAAAAATGCGCAATGATGGTTGCACTACTACAAAGCGCGGCAGTAAATAACTTAGAAGATTTGCTTCTGTGGCGCGACGTTCGTGCTTATTCGGAAATTTTGCCCCCATTTTGTTTTTTTTTTTTTCATAACTTATTTCTGGTAATAAGTTTGGTACTCGTACTTTTAGTCCGAAAAGTATCAACGTTTTCCAACCACAGTATACAGAACGGCGCGGCACGCACTATCATTATTTTTGATCGTATCAATTTTTTACAAGCCCGTGCTTCCTAGGGCGCGTCTGAGCGCCGAATGACAAACCGCGAGTAGAAAATGTATGAAGTTTGAAAGCGTCCTTTATTTATTTTGGTATAAAATATTTAGTATACATATAATTTCTTATTATTTGGAAGTTAAAACATGCAGTTGATCTAGCTATACTGATTCCTACTCGGACCCTATTTTATTTTTTTAGCGTTATTGCGGTGGTGAAAATGTATTTATGTGTGTGTTTTTTTTATTATCTTTATTGAGACCATGATTGACTCGCATTTGTGATTCCTATTCATTTAATTGGTACCTGAAAAACAACGTCCTTAATTCCTGTATCCTCTGTAAAGTAACATGTCATATTCAACCAGTATTAAAACATTGTGATCTTCTTCACCCCAGATCTACTCAAGCGGTGACAACTGGTACTACGCAGTGGCTGTAGCAAAGGAACAAGATCCTGACACTGATCTCACGTACTTACGCGGCAAGAATACCTGTCATACTGGGTTAGGAAGAGCCGCTGGATGGGTTTTCCCGCTTGCTTACCTTATATCTAATGGATGGATCAGGTAAATAAAGCTTTTTATTCTACTGTTACACTGTTTCTACACAATTTTGTGCGATTTTCGAGTTTTACTATCACAATGTCAAATGGTTTCATGCAAGTCAAGGTGATGGAAATATATTCAGTGTTTCTGCACTCTTCAAAAGCAAGACTTAATTATTTTAAGATGATTTCAGTTATAATCAGTGATCGGAGTAGGTAGATTGAACTGGGGTCATTGATCCGAAACGTATGGACATTCCTCCGGAATTGGTGGATTATTAAAAAAAAACCGGAACTTATGTAGGAATTGTATTCTGCCAGAGTGGAAGGAGTCATTTGATGATTTGCCATCCTCAAAAAAAAGGTAGGAATTGTAATAAAATGAGCAATTTTATTCTTTATTATTCTTCCTATTTTTTTTTTTGTCACGATTTGACAAAACCCAACGACCAATCAGAACAAAGGATCATGGGTGGTACAATAACCGGTTATCAGAACAATGCGTACGCCCGCCGGAAATACTAAATCCGGAAATACCGGAATTACTTTCCGGAAAAATGGCTTATCCATGTTATTCTTTCTCTGTGCATTTATGATACAAGTACTAAAAATCAATCTACCTACTCCGATCACTGGTTATAATATAGTGCTTATTTCGCGATTTTTCGATTAGTTTTGAATTCAATTGAAGCCTCCACCAATTCGTAACTTTATCACTGGATGTGGTCACAGGTCGAATTAAGATCAGTTTAAATCCGGAATTAGTCACATTTGCGTTAATGGGGATGCGCTTAGGTAGCCCGCGAAATTCAAGGTCATTGTCAGGTTGTATTTTGATTAAAATATGATTCGCGACCGTAACAAATATGGCTTTACAGAATAAAATTATAATCATTAGAATCAGCAATACAACTCCTTAAGTTAGAATTGGCGTCAAATGTCATAATTTCATGAAATAGTCATTCAATACATACAGTAATAAGAACTTAGAGAGATGTATTGCTGATTCTAATGATGATAATGAATGATGTAAAGCCATATTTGTTACGGTCGCGAATCATATTTTAATCAAAATACAACCTGACAGTGACCAGCAAATTGCAAAAAACTTAAGAAAATTTGCATTTCGTGGGCAAATTTAATTTGAAGGTTCTGCCTTAATTTATAACAAAGATAAATATTTATCTGTTTTAAAATGAGAATTTTATTTCCAACAGTCTAAAAACCTATAGCTATTTCAACAAAATTGTCTATAACAGGTCATACAGTTGCGACGGTGCACACGCTGCGGCCGAATACTTCACGAAATCCTGCGCACCCGGAGCTCTCAGCTCTGAATACGTTGACTCCGGAACAGTACCGCACGATAACCTGTGCCATCTGTGTCATGGGGCTTCATTCAGGTAAAGATTTCTATGGAGCTGTAATAACCGTAACCGTGCGTTCATTTTGTAGATATAGAATTACAGAAAGTATTAAAATCGTTAGCGTACTACTTTTTACTTATTTGATAATAGTTATTGCTTTATTTTGAGAATTGAAAAAAGAAAAAAAATAAAGAAAGAAAAAGAAGAAAGATCGCTTTTAGCGATAAGACCGCCCATTGTGTCACCCTATGTAAAATTTGTACATTTATATCTGTAATTTTTATTGTGTACATAATAAAGAGTATTCTATTCTATTCTATTGAATAACAATTATCGGTCATCCATTCTCTCATCTGATGATCAATACCATTAGATGAAAAGCGAACATTATTTCTAGGTGTATTCTAAGAGAGTACCTATCTATAATGTCAACTTTTCTTGCTGATTTTATTTGGATTTAATTCTTAAATGATTTTCTATTCTTAATTTTAGTGAGTTGACATTGAATAATATTATATTGTTATGGTGTGAATAAATTTTTAAATGACCAATGTGTTAAGTGTATTATGAGTGTTTTTTAATGTTATTTTTATTATTTAGAACTAGCTTTTGCTCGCGGCTTCGCTCGCGTTAATTTAGAATATGACAATCAATTCAGGTTGTTCGGGGAATTATAGTTAATAGGATGAAAAACCGGTTTATCGACACTCTAGACTCAATTAGGTACTTAAATTAAAAATAAAAAAAGCTCTTAACACACTACTAAAGTTCCTATAATAATTATAATTCAATCATGAATCGAAAGACATGTGGCGCCATCTATTACCATACGAACGTTATTGTTGTTTTCCTCGGGAACAGCACTTTTTTCGGGATGAAAGGTACCCTATGTCCGTTTCTGTACACCTGACAACGTATATGCAAAATTTCAGGATGATCGGTTCAGTGGTTTAGGCGTGAAAAGGTAACAAACAAACAAACTTACTTTCGCATTTATAATATTAGTTAGGATTATTTTCAACATAATGTAGATTGTTAATGATCAAATTGAATGGACACTTACGGTAAAACTAGCTTGCAGAAACACTTCATCTAGACATGAAGAATCATACACTATTGGTCCAAAACTGTCGTAGGGTAGGACGTCTGCTCATCTGGTGTGACAGAGTTCTTTAGGCTATTAATCTTTCAAAAGACACTAGACATTTCCTATATTCAAAGCGTCTTATTTATTACAAAACAGACGGTGTCGTCGCGACGCAAGTGAAGACTATTTCGGTCACGTGGGCGCAGTACGATGCATGGTAGAAGGGGGCGGTGACGTCGCCTTCGTGCGTCACTCGGCTCCTGCCGAAGTTTCGGCGGGAAGACGTCGCGAGTGGTGGGCGAGGGATCTACTGCCTGATGACTTGCAGTTACTTTGTCCTGACGGTAAGTCAAAGAACGTTATCCTCCTTGACTGCGTTTCCACTTCCACTGAGTAGCGGAGCGGAGGAATCGACAATTATAAACGAGACTGATTTGTCGATTCCTCTTCCTCTCCTCTCTGCTCTGCTCGTTTCTGCTTCAGTGGAAACGAACCTCTCTGTGAGAGAGAGAGGGCCATCCGCTATCCAACACTCAAGCCCACTGCAGGTTGTATTCAAATGGTACACCACCACAATGGTGGTTGTAAATGGTACACCACTGACTACCTGCATTATTGTCTCTTCTTCTCCCTTGAATCCATCCAAAGGTTGTCTGTAAAAGATCGCTTTTAGCGATAAGACCGCCCATTATGTCACCCTATGTAAAATTTCTACATTTATATCTGTAATTTTTATGGTGTACATAATAAAGAGTATTCTATTCTATTCACAAATAACTTTAATGTAAAGATATTATAATTATACCAGGTTTGGCGGATCTCACACCACCACGCGCCAAGCTCCGGTGCGCGGGACGCTCCCCCGCGCGTGATTTCTATATACAAATCAATAAAAACACCATTCCGCGCGGGCCATTTGGTTCCATTTCCCGCGCCCCGTTGCGTGGCACGTTGCAGTGTGAGATCCGCCTTGAGTACCTAACTCGACACTTTCAAACTTCACAATTAATCAATGCCGATACAAAAGCGTTTATCAAGTTCAATAAAACGACAAATACCTTTTGTCCTTTACTGTCCTTATATTTCACAAGCTATCATCACATTAATCATGACTTTGTCACCAAAAGTAATAAAACCTTTATCATTAGGTACTCGCGCAAAGATGCATGAATACAAGCACTGCAACCTAGGCAAGGTTCCCGGATCAGTATTGATGGGCAGACCGAACCATACCGAGTTGGATACCTTCTCCAATCTTATGGTGTATGCACAGCAGTTCTATGGGGCTGTTACTACTGATGAATTCAGGTAAATAGCATTTTATTTTCATAGGTTTGACTTGATAGATATTTCCCATCTAAATAAACCCTAAGGCCTCGACAAAGTAACATTCTAGTAGAAAACCCAAAAAATGTATGGGGTTGACATAAGCTATCGAAATGTCACGTGATCATAGGTCAACGAATAGAAATTAGCTAGACAATGTTAACATCATTCGATTCTATGAAACGAATTGACAGCGTCGAACGATTACTCCCATAGAGATGTGTAGCTAAATGGCACTTTTAGGCAAGCGTTATCGCTAGTTTGCGATTCGTATGATGGAAACATTAGCAAAATTGATAGCGATTGACATTTGTCTAGGCCCTCCGGGCTAATAGTTTGGCAAACCCAACCCTTTCTGCTGTTTATATGGGTGACTCTCGAACCCTTTTCTTCCTCATCATACTTTTGCTGACACAGTTCTTCAAAGGGCCAGGCAGAGGAATATTGTACACCCACATTTCATCTTATGTCTTAAGTCCTATGTAATAGAAGGCGAGCCAATAGCCAGTAACCGGGAACAAATCTACTGAAAGCCAGTATTTTACTTGGAGCGACTGTCTATCCGACCTCCACAACAAAGTTACTGGGTTACACAATGACAGTTGGGCCAATGGCTTAGCGTACTTTCCGAGGCCCGGAGGGGTCTCGGTATTTAAAAATGGTCACCCATCCACGGACCGACCGCGGTAAGCGTAGCTTAACCTGAACGCTCGACCCGTGCGGTTGTTATTATTTAGGAGCCCCAGCTTACGTATAATAACAGTAAAAAGTAATGTAAACTGTTCCCACGAGTTTTACAAAATAAACACTAAACTAGACCTTCTTTTCACAGTTTCTCCATGTTCTACTCACTACCACCATACTCTGACCTAATCTTCAGCGACGTGGCAGTACGTCTGAAGCCTTTGTCACACAGCAAGCGGTCAGCAGAAATAGTCGCCGGCCCCGCGCTTATTCGAGCGGCGAGAATTGTGTCCTGCGATGCCCCACAAGCGTCCTACTATGTCGCTTCAGACCCTGACTTTTTGTCGCACGCTTATAGCAACGGTGTGGTCGGCCATTTATTAGCGATAGCACTGTTTGTGGTTGCGTTGTTGAGATAATTAAGTTTTGTGTGTATGGAGTAGTGAAGAAACGGAGTGTTAACTTAGTGCCCTACTGTGTGAAGCAATATAATAGTATCTCTAAAGCCGGCAGCATTATGACGTGTATTATTAAATATCACATCTGTATATTAAACAGAGTAGAAGTAAATAGTACACTAATATTAGTAGTAGTATCATACGTATTATTATGATAGGCAGCTCAATATTAATAAGCACAACTGCACAATATAAATGCGCTACTCACGAATTGAAAATAAGTGAATAAGGTTTTTAGTGTTGGCACTCCATTGTTTCACTTGCCCGTATTAGTTTGTAAGGAACAATTATCATTTTATAAGACAATCCATTCCTGAGTGACTTAATTTAGATCTGATCTATGATATTATATCTGACCTGATATAAAATAAGTGAGTTTTTTGTAATGTTGCAGCTTTAAGAAATTTTTATCCGTCCAAATGTGTGCCTAGATAACCTAGATATTATTATTTTTAAGTATAATTATTTTTACCGACCAAGTGAATGTCTAGATTTATGTATATTTTTATTAAATGAAATGTTTTTAACACAATATACATTTTTATTTAAGTACACCTTTTACAATAATTGCTTGTGGTGATAACATTCGAATCCTTTAGGTAATACATCGAAATCTTTAAAAATCATCCTCAAATCAGTTCTTCGACAGACTTCTCTGATCGATTTACGTTCACATTCGCCATTTGTATCCATTTTTCTTGCATGTTCCCTCCATTTTCCAAATATACAATTAGATTTCGCCAATTCATCGTTTATAAAAGGTACCAGGCTAGTGCATTTTGGTGTGAACTTGGCACATAAGTATAGAGCTTTCCATGATAAATATCTAAAATGATTGATACAATACACAAACATGTAATCACTGGGCTTGTTCTTCATTAACATTTCTATCATAGAATTACTCAATTTCACAGCTACCCTCTTTTTGTAAAGTGACAGTTTTTTTTTCATTTCTTGTTCATCGCATAGTACAGCCAATATGGTGCATAATTTGTTAGCTGACAAACAAAAGGTGTTAAATATATGCCTCCATATTAGTTCTTCATTATTGAAGTTCAAATTAAAGATGTGGCTGTTAATTTGAATCCCTGATTGCCCAATCCGACTCTCAATAAACTTATGTATTTCAGAGAATCCACTTGTGAAGGCGATTTTGTAGCACATTTGTCCAGCAAATATGTTATTGGCTCTACTAACTTGCATTGTAGATGTGTTGTAACAATATCCAAGGAAAAAAATATCTTCACTTTGCTTTATACTCTTATGTGGAAAATTTACTACAGTTTTTTCATAATTCACATTTCTATAATTTGATAATGCTTCCAAAAATGATGAAGCATCGGATAAAGAATCTGTGATGTACAAATAATCATCAACAACTCTAACAAATAATTTAACTTGACTTTCAGTAGGTTTCAGAAGCTCAGAAAAATATAATTCATCCAAATATGTGTAATACAGTTCAGATAAAGCTGGAGAGTATTTGTACCCTTGAACCAATCCTTCTTTCCACTCATAGACTGTAGATCCTGCACGGATTAAGATAGGCTTTCGCAACTCTGTTACCAAATCTCGGTATTGCTGGGCAATTTTTTTCTTCATACTGATACATTTTTCAGCCTTCTGGCAGTTCATATGTTTCTCTGATAATAATTTTGATAACTTCTCTCTATTTATGGAACCAAAGGCGTTACTGAGATCAGTTTTGATAAAGTAAAGTTTTGGCTTATTTGCAGTGAGCCATTTAGCGTGCAATGTTTTGTACTGATTTTCAAGTTTTATAAGCGGCTTACCAGTTAGCAATCTTAAAAATCTTAATCTGTCCTTAATTTTATATTTTTCAGACATACTCAGCGAGTCATTTTTATAGCAAACTATTGGTCTGCAATCATTATTTGGCTTCAATGTTAGATATAACTTTGGAATATCTTTTTTTAACATTTTCAATTTCCTTCTATCCGCGAGGCTGTGATTTTTCTTTGACTTTTTACCTAAGGAATAGGGTTCACATTTTTGCATCACTTTAGTGAATATCATTTTGGAAACTTGCTTGTCATAAAAACTTTGCCACTGATGTTTCCAAAAATAATAAAGTTTGTTTTCATTCGCATCCAGTTTGCATGTGGTAATGTAAAAGTTTAAACAAATCATTGATGACAGTACATATTTCAATATCCATAGTATGATTTTCAACAGTATACTCCTTGCACTAGCATTTGGAAGACTTTTCCAGGGTGATATTTCCAAATCCCATCTTGCAATTATTTTTTCAAGTATAAAATGTTGGCGTTTCATGCTGTAAACAACAGTCCGAACAAAATTCTTGAATATTTTACTATTTTGATTACTACCAAAGAAGTTTCTTGGACATATTTCGCATAACGCTTTCCAACTATTATTAAAAATAAGTTCTTTGTTTACTGGGTGTAAGTGTGGAATATCATCTCCAGTATAGAAGTTCTTGAAATCTAGTTTGGATTTATGATTCAGGTTTGCTTTAAGAGTAGATAAAATATTTATAAAATCAGGTGACAAATCACTCACCATGGTACCATCTTCAATGACTAGTTTATAGAAAGTTTCTTCATTTTCGTTTTTGAAAATATTCCATTTTATTACATTTCCAAATGACCTCATATTTTGTTTATTTGCGAAATATTGGGATAAACAAACTGGGTTATCCATAGCGTCATTTAAATAAAAGTTTCTTCTTACAATGTGGATTAAGTACTTAATTGAAAAAATAGATCTCAAGTCTCAACTCTGCTTTGCAATTTGCATAATGTTATTTGAAATTTCCGGCAACTTGTTACGACATGTTTGCGCGTGCGTGAATGAATTACGTTCGGTTTTAATTGTAGTTTTGCAATTATTGCATTCATATGGAATCTGAAATAGTAAAACACCATGGTAAAAGTAACACTCGCTTCATAGAATCAATTATGTAAAGTTTTAAAAAACCAATAGAATCAAACTAATCAATAAAAATAAATCTTTAAAATGGTATACAAAAAATAAGCAAGAAACGAAACGGAACGTTACATCTTTTTTCGCTCCAAAATATTGGGTTTGGCTTGCTTTGATTGGCCAACCTATTATTATACCATGCAGTATAATCATTTTTTATTTCTTATTTCAGCCTTGTAAGGTTTGTAATCTCAACGTGCTATGAACACAGAACATATATACCCTATGAACCTTATTGAACCATAACATTTTGACATTCGGTATCTTATCAAATTGATGTCTTGTCGTAGAGCTGACTATACACTGCACGTACCTAACAAAAGTAAACATTCAACGAACGAGATCCGGAAAACTAAAAGAAAATCCCTTGGAAGAGGTTTAATTACTATTTTATTCACCATTTAGCTATCCGCAAACGAACAAAATTGTTAATAACCTGCGGATACTAGAAATAAAGAAAGAAAATACGTTTATTTGCGATAAACATGACGCAGACAAAAACACACAAATACAAAAAAGAGCGAGTTGGGGGAACATATACCTACGTCACATACACGCAAAACGGCAATCGCTCAGCATAATGCTACGAATATAATAATGTAGGTACATAATCAGTGCTACGACCCTATGCAATACAGAGCCCCAGCCATTGAGTTATAATGTATGTACTATGTAGTACATTATTATAACTCAATGGCCCAAGCGCTGGTTGACGTTATCACGTCAACGCGTTGACGTGATAACGTCAACCAGTGTGAGTGCAGCATACGAAAATATAAAATTATGAAATACTTAAAATAAATACATTGGACCAAACCAAACCAAAAACATTACCCTCCTTTTAGGGCAGTCGGGTAAAAAAAGCAAAGCAGAGCTGTTCTTTCCGTGGAGGTAGAGGATCATGGAGGATCTCTGTTTTGTCCTGTCAAAATTAAAATTGACACTTGTCACTTGCACTTGACACACTGACAGTTGATATTTAAATTTAAACATGTTTCGTTTTGTGGAAAAGCACAGAGTACATTCTAATGTGGAAAAGCATCATAATAATAATCGTAAGATACATTATCGGACAGTCTATTTGATTGCGCCTATTTTGATATACAAATTGGCATTTCAAATTGGAAGAAAAACAACAAGAGACAGTGTTCAAAAATGTCTAAACAAGTGGTCAGCGATATGATGAAAACTTTCATAAGTAGCGTGCAAGCGGTGCTTCCAGAAAATCTAATTAGAAAGTTTGTGAAATACAATCCTACCAGTCAGGAGTTAAGTATTGATGGAGAAAATATCAACTTACGTAATAGAAATGTACATATGATCGGGAGCGGGAAAGCCGTGCAAAATATGGCCAAAGAAGTTGAAAATATTTTGAGTTCGAAAATTAAACATGGAATCATAAGCGTTCCTGCGGGAAGTTTAAGTCATAAACCAACGAATCCGAATATATTTTATCATGAAGGAGCAGTAAACAATTTACCTGATGCCAACGCTCTGAACACAGCAAAAAAAATTAGAGAACATGTTACCAAGCTTGGAAAAGATGATTTACTCTTGGTTTTACTATCTGGTGGAGGTTCAGCCCTCATGCCATTACCTAAACCTCCTATTACACTAGCCGAGAAAACTACACTTATTACTAAATTAGCAAATGCAGGTGCAAACATCAAGGAAGTTAATACTGTGAGAAAAAGGATTTCAGACTTGAAAGGAGGCCAGTTGGGAATAAAGGCACAGCCAGCTGAAGTAATTTCTTTAGTGCTTTCTGATATTGTTGGAGACCCATTGGACTTAATAGCCAGTGGGCCTACTACTATAAATGAAGATGACCCATCTCAAGCAATTAATATAATTAAGGAATTCAAACTAATGGACCAATTACCAGAATCAATCAAAACAGTTCTGAGTGAGACTAATAAAGGAGAGGAATTTCCAAGAAATAATGTAAAAAATTATGTTATAGGATCAAACAAATTAAGTATAGCTGCAGCTTTAGAAGAAGCAAGAAAATTAAATTATTTACCCATCTCTCTGTCTACTGAAGTGACTGGAGAAGTGAAAGAAATTGCTTCTGAATATGCTAAACTGACAAAACATTTTTGTGATTATTTAAAAGGAAAGTTGAGTTTAGATGATTTCAAACAGCAAATTCAGTCTTGCAATGTTCCAGGGATTGATTCAAAAGTCTTAGAAAATGTCTTTATAAGTCCAACAAATAAAGACCTATGTTTAGTACTAGGTGGAGAAATAACAGTAAATGTGAAGGGTTCAGGAAAAGGAGGCAGAAATCAGCAACTGGCCTTAGAATTTTCAGATTTTCTCCATAAAGCAAAAGATGATTTCGAAGACTTTGATATTTACTTCCTAAGTGCTGGAACCGATGGAATTGATGGCCCAACTGATGCTGCTGGTGCTATAGGGTATCTAGATTTAATTTCTGATGCTAAAAAAGAAAATTTAGACCCCCATAAGTACTTGACTGAGAATGATAGCTACAATTTCTTTAAGAAATTCCAAAATGGTAATTTTCATGTTATTACTGGCCATACACATACCAATGTGATGGACATTCATTTGATAATTATAAAGAGAAATAAATAAACAAATCTCAATTAATAATTTGTTTTATTATCATGAAGATTGTTTTAAAAACAGGCTGAGCTTGTCTTTCTTTACTTCTTTTTCCTTGAGCTTGGCTGAAGCTAGAACAGCCTTCTGGCATAGACCTGCGAACTTGTCCTTTTTCTTTTTATTGTTGTTTATCACTTTAGGTTTCTCTTTGGTAGCCAGAGCATTATTTTTGTTATGCAATGAAAAAACATCTAGCGCACTGGCATAGACATTGATTTCTTTCTTTTTTACTTGATGAGTCTTCTTTGTGTCTGGCTTTTCTAGGGTATTGGTTTTAGGGACTTCAGTTTCTATAATTTTTTTGTTGTCATTTTGTCCAGTGTAGTCAGGTTTTAATGTTTGTTTCAACGGCTTTATTGAAGGAGTAACTGTGCTTTGTTTACAGAATGTACAGATTTGCTCCTAAAACAAGAAAAAAAATATTAGGCAATTAATATAAGAAAACTAAACTGTTACAGGGATACTTTTTTAATGTTGACAGGATCTTTGTTTTGTACATCTACCTGTAAGAACCATAAATTATATTTTATTTTCAAAAAAATCTACAAGAGTGTATAGATACTCACAACATTGTTACTGTGTAACAAGTCTTGTTTGCGTCTCACATATTCTTTCTTGCTTTCTTTTGTTTTGCGAGATTTTAATCTCTGCTTTTGCCTCTTAGTTAATTTGATAGACTTGACCTGCAACAAAATACATGCTACATTACCTGTTCCTGTTACTTGAAGGCAGATAGAGAAGTGTATAGGTACAGTCACCAAAAGAGTTAAGTTACCAGGATCATCCGATATAGTTGATGTTTGGTAATAAACTGATGGATGTTTTCGAATGAAATTTAATTTAATAAATGTACTGTTTGTTTTCTATTAATTAAATTAAATTGTATTCAAAAACATCTATTGGTTTATTACTAAACTTCAACTATATCGGACAACAACTTATACTTATCACTTTTGGTGACTGTACAAGCCAGTAATTCATTAAATAATGTAAACTATTTCTTACATTTATCTCAGTGTTCTTTTTCCATTCAATGCAACAGTTTGGACATCTTATCTTTGGAGAAAAGTATTTGTCAGGAAGGCCGTATCCTCTTGTGATATCTTTACAGCGCATTCTGGAATATAAATACAATTATAATGTAATCTAGGGTTGCATAAAAAGCCTCACATATCGTTTTCTTACTTACAAGTAATAACTTTTCAATATAGTTTTAGTTTCGTCATTTTCTGAACGAGATACAGCTGTAGCAATGTTAAATAAAAAACCAACTTGGGCTTCGGTCATTATAATGGCTCATATCACGGTTTCGTACTGTTATTATGAATTATTTTACGAAGCTTTCTGAAATTTCCACCACATACTTTTCTAATTTTAGGTTATAATGGTTCAATAATCAATTCTCTATACTACAGGCTATGTATTTACGTAATTTTTTTGTGATAATCTTCCTTATATATCTCAACTGGTCGCTAATAAATTAATTTATGATAGCGTTAAATTAATAATGAACCGTGATATAAAGTGATGAACCACGTTTGTTTACATTTTACGTTATCCTACGTAATCAAGGAACTTAATATCTTATTCCTGTTAATATCAACAACAACTGACATAATAGTTTTCGTTCAGAAATAAATCAAATAGAATTGATGCAGGTATTGCAAAGAACGTAGGAAGATACGGCACGGAATTTGTTATAGCGATCTTTACCTAATTTCCTCTGTCAGAAAAACTTTACTTTTTTAACTTCCCATTTCAGCTTGGTTTTCTTAGATTCGTTGTTAATTATTTAAGTGTTTATGATCTCCAGAATTTCCGGACGACCAAAGAATACTCCCGCCAAAATGCCAAATGACGTCTACGTCTGTCAAAATTAAAAAATGCGAGATTGCGTCCTTCACGCGCTTCGCGCAATTTTGTTCTAAGATATCTTTGGTGTCCCATAACATTTAGTTCAATAAATTAGAAATTAATTATTACCAATATAATTTGTTACTTCATAATATTTCCAATAAAGATTCGCTATTTAGAGCAAGCCTACCTATCTGTTTCTGCGGACTGACTGTAACCGACGCGCTTGAGAACAAGTGGAGTGTTAACTGTGTAATTAACGTGTTTCTTTGATATCTATTAATTATGTGTTAAGTATTAATAAGTTTTCTCTACGTGGAGTGGATTAATTTAAGATATTTGTGAACATTGAGTACCTTTTACATTAAAAATGGATGTCGCCGACACCTACGCCACACAAAACCAAGTCAAAGACGAGGTTGGAGTTCGTTGCCAAAAGCTTTTTCAGGATTTCTTAGAAGAGTAAGTACAAAACTATGTTCATCATTACTATTCTAATGGTTTCACTTATAATTTTAACTACTTTCTTTGTTTTCAACAACAAAGAGGTTATAATGTAACTTTGTTCTTTTAACGCAGGTTCAAAGAAGACAATGAACTAAAATACGAGAAAAACGCTAAAGAGCTCCTCAAACCCGAACTAAGCACCCTAGAAGTCAGTTTTGATGATGTTGAAAAGTACAACCAAAATCTTGCAACCACAATAATTGAAGAGTATTACCGAATATACCCATTTTTGAACCATGCTATATTGAATTATGTCTTGAGTCTTGCTGACAGTAGTATGAAGAAGGATTTGCAAGGCAAGGAGTGTTATGTGTCATTTGTTGATGTGCCGACAAGGCATAAAGTTAGGGAGCTTACAACGGCAAAGATTGGCACGTTGATACGAATCTCAGGACAGATTGTCAGAACCCACCCGGTGCATCCCGAGCTGGTCTTGGGCACTTTTGTATGTTTGGATTGTCAGACAGTTGTTAAAAATGTTGAACAGCAATTTAAGGTACGTTTATAATTGCATTACTACAGCATGTTACAGACAGTAACATTTACAAGTAAACATCAGTAAAAACTTCATAGACCATAACTTGAAAATTATAAAACTTAAATGAAACTAACAATGTATCTGTTAATTATTTAAATCAACAACCTAGTGCACTTGAATTTCCATTAATATCCTCCTGAAAATATTTCATAAAATGTTTTGGTTTCTATGATTCCAGTACACAATCCCAGCAATATGTCGTAACCCTGTGTGTGCCAACAGACGTCGCTTCATGTTGGATACAGACAAGTCTGTGTTTGTTGACTTCCAAAAGGTCCGCATTCAGGAGACTCAAGCTGAGTTGCCTAGGGGTTGCATCCCTCGGTCCCTTGAAGTTATATTGAGGGCTGAAGCTGTGGAGTCTGTGCAGGTAACAATAAAAACAATCATTTAGAATCAAACTTTTTGAGAATTTTTACTTATTCATGTTTGTCAAATTCACAAAAAATTATAACATGTACCTATTTCCAATGATTGAGTTGCGAGAGTGTTATCCTAACTTAATAAATAGCACAAAAAAATAACTTTTATTTACCATAATGCTAGCAGAATTGGTGCATTTTGCACACAAAGTGCTGTATTACAGAAAGTCACACAATACTCAAGCCTTACTTAAGACTAGCTTCAACCAATCATATGGCTTGAATCTACTTTTAAGTAATGCTTGAGTATTGAGTGACATTCTGTAATATGGGCCTTAGAGTAACAGTTCATATTTCGAATATTTTTTTATCCAATTTCAGGCTGGCGACCGCTACGATTTCACTGGTACACTCATAGTAGTTCCAGACGTAGGCTCTTTATCATTACCAGGGGCTAAGGCTGAACTGACCACTAGGACAAGACAAGGCAATGAAGGACAGATGGAGGGCATCAAGGGACTTAAAGCTTTGGGAGTCAGAGAACTGCATTATAAGTAAGTTTTTTTAAACAATGAGTTTCTCTTTGGACTAGTGTTTGCAAGGATAATTACTGAAAGTGGAATCCTGAGCAGGATACCCAGGTCTGGCAAGTATTATCACAGTGGCCACGTTCTATTTAAATACGATTGTCGCACGAGTATGCTATCGTCACGGTTTTTTGGGGTTTCGTACCTCAAAAGTAAAAAACGGAACCTTTATAGGATCACCTCGTTGTCAGTCTGTCAAGACCCTTTTTCTCAGGAACGCATGGAGGTATCCGGTTGAAATTAATATCAAATAGTAGGTCTAAGGTCCATTGGAGCTCTAACAAAATCAAGCATCTAAGTCAACACAAAAAAATACGGCCATTAATACGACATATTTTTAGACTCGCAAATAAATCAAAACCCACGGGTACTTCCTGTTGACCTAGTATCATGAATTTTGGCAAGAAGCAAGGTAACGTGAAGAAGGAATAAGTAAAGGGAAAAGTCCGAAAATCGTATATCTGCAGTATTGTACATAAAAAAAAAATGCGATTACAATTTGCACTTGGAGAATGGACCGTGACGCATATCGATGTATGGAAGAACATGTTTTTCAACTACAATGTTAAGTTTGTTTTTGGGAAAAATTCATCCCAACTAAGGAAACCTTCGTTGTGCGTGGTCCGACATGCACTTGGTCGGTTTTTTAAATGAATATGACTTAATCGCGCGATAAATCATGTCGCGTTTGTACGTCAAAATTCATACAAACGATCGGATCGATCGCGTATTGACGTGACGATTTTGGTAAGGACGCGGGGGTATTCCACTAGCAATTTTTTTTACTAATACCCCTGATTTTGGAGTAGTGCCCAGTCAGCAGCCAAAGATTAGTAAAAAAAAAAACCAATACCGGTGACCTAAGGTTTTCTTGCAGTTAATTAAATAAAAATGCATTTGGTTCTTTCTGGGTTTGCTTTATTTCAATGACTTCCGTAAATATGCTTAATTAAAACTTCTTTCATCCACATTATCAACCAGTTACTTATCAATATTATTGGTGTAAAATTGATCCATTGTTAGCAGTTACGGCTCGTAATCAAGTAATGAACATTTATGGGCATATTTTATGTTATGAACATGCTGCTTAATAAGCCAAGAAATTATATGGCTTGCGTTAATAAAGAAAACACCAGCACACCTGTATTCCTCAAAGAGGTAGGAAGAGTTGCACTGTATGTTATTTCATATTCACCAGTTATTTTTTAAGTTCTATGTAATAGGGGGCTACTCTATTAAAATTTGCCAACGAGACCTCACTACATATTATAAAACAAAGACCCCCGCCGCGTCTGTCCGCGGTAAACTTAAAAACTTCCGAACGGATTTACTTACAGTTTTCACCAATGGACAGAGTGATTCATGACGAAGGTTTAGGTGTATTAATTAAGGTTTTGTCTAAATTGGGCTGAAATATGACGATAATTTTTTGAAGATGTCGGATGCCTACTGGGAGCTTTACTGACGTGCGTCGCGTAAACCAATATAATTAGTAATATGAAAACCATCTATAAATGGGATACCTTCCGACATCCACGCGGGCGAAGTCACGGGCAAAAGCTAGTCAATAATAATAAACATCCATAATCAAACAATGCTATTACTGAGAATTTCCTAACGAAACAATCCAATACTTCTACAATGGAGTTTTATATTATACTTAATGAACACTGTAACTATTTAATTTCTCTCATTAATAGAACAGCCTTCTTAGCGTGCAGTGTGCAAGCAATATCCCGAAGGTTTGGAACTGCTGACATGGCGACTGACGACCTGACCACAGAGGATATGAGGAAGCAGATGACTGACAAAGAGTGGGACAAGGTATATCAACTAAGAAAGCTTTATGATAATATAAACCCTATACAAGAATAGTGTCAGTTGTAACTCAACTTTGCTTACAAGAAATCTTTACTCATTCAAGAACTTACACAGAGGAAAAAAATACTAAAGATTTCAAAACTGCATTAAAAACTATATACACTTTAAATTGCACCTACTTTCTTCTGTACGAAACTTTGATTGATGCATTAATTAATGATTTTCAGTTACCATACACTTTCCAAGTAGCTCAAAAAATATGATAAAATAAATCAGATCTACTCTGATCTGATCTCTTCTACTTTTTTAGACAATGTCTATACGACCGGGCGACCTCAGGGAGACTTATAACGAAACCTTTAGGGTGGTCGCACATTTGACGGAAGATGCGTCGCGTATTGTCGGTCGCATGACGCCAGAACGGACAAGTAGATTATAAAACATTACCCTTTACACACTCAACTGATGATGCGTTAGTGCGTCGAGCATACTAACGAGGTTAGGCCCAGTTCACATTAGGACGGACCGATAGTTTTATCACTGACCGGCTGTCGGCTCTTGCTGTTCACACTATTCGTCAGTCAACCAGTGACAAAGGACGACCGATAAATGTGCCGGTGCCGGCACTTTTTCGGGTCGGATAATGAGTCGGTACGACATAATGTGAACCTGACCTTACGCCCGACGCATCTTCCTTCAAATGTGCGACAACCCTTAGTCTTCACACACATCTTTATTATATTGTAAAACCCTCAAAACGTTCCCTTAAAAAATACTGCAGTTATTACTACTAAGTAGTATTTTTTTTTTTCTTTTACTTCCTTCGTGATCTGCAATATACATAGATATTCTTATTTAAAGTAACCTACTTCTAGCAAAACTCATTGTCACCAGGTATACGAGATGTCTCGCGACCGTAATCTGTACAACAATCTGATCACAAGTCTGTTCCCAAGCATTCACGGCAACAATGAGGTGAAGAGAGGAATACTACTCATGATGTTTGGTGGAGTCGCTAAGACTACTATTGAAGGTAAGGTTCTATAGTTATCTTATCATTAGCTGAAAATGCTGTGGAGTAATGGCTTTAATTCGTAAAGTCGCTAGTGCCCGTTTTAACCAACACTAGGCGACACCTTAATAAAAACGCACTTTTGGATTTTCAACTTTCGGCGTCCAGCCGAACGTTGAAAGCCCGACAGAGCGTTTTCAATTGAAGAACATAAGGCGTATCGCACACTACAAAGCACCAAGCGACGGGGCACAGATAACGCACTCACGCGTGGTTTTTTACATACAACTTCAATAAATACCCGCTTCCGCGCGAGGAATTTGGCTCCGTTTCCCGCGCCCCGTCGCGTGTCGCCTTGTAGTGTGTGATGCGCCTAAGTCTACTTTGGAGTTTTTTATTATACCCTCCAGGTTTTACCATTATCTTTGGTGAAGTATTTGAGGTATTATGTACTTCCTTCATGAAAACTCAATATGCAAGTGTAATATGGAATAATGTGTTAGTGCATGATTGGCCTTCATCAGTAATCGATGCTCAGAGCGCGGACGTCGGACGTGGCATTAGTATTAGAACCCCTCGAACCACGAATCGACCGACGAAGATTTTTGTCGCAACTACAGGATGTCTCAGAAAAAACAAACTTTTGTAAATGCATAAAAAATTAATAAATAAATAAACACGTTAAATTACAAAATCAGAAACTGAAGACATGGGAAAATTACTTTTTGAAAATAACTTTATTCAAAATGTTGTCCTTCGCGGCTCTGGCAGTCTTCAAAGAGATTTCTAACATTCATGAAAACGCGCTCGCCCAGACCACACACCTCCGGATTTTTTCCTTTGGGGTTATCTGAAGAGTTGGGTGTACAATCCATAAACCATATCTGAATTGAAGGAAAACATTAGACAAGAAATCAACAACATTCCTACTCAACTTCTGAAGCGCGTTTTCATGAATGTTAGAGATCGCTTTGAAGAGTGCCAGAGCCGCGAAGGACGACATTTGAATAATTTTATTTTCTAAAAGTAATTTTCCCATGTCTTCAGTTTCTGATTTTGTAATTCAACGTGTTTATATAAATACTAGCTTTTGCACGCGGATTCGCCCGCATCGATGTCGGAAATTATCCCACGGGAACTATTACTGGGATAAAAAATATCCTACGTGTTAATTCAGGTTATAAACTATTTGTGTTCCAAATTCCATCCAAATCTGTTCAGTCGTTTTTGCGTGAAAGAGTAACACACATCCATCCACCCATCTATTCTCACAAACTTCCACATTTATAGTATTAGTCGGATATTTGTAATTTTTTTATGCACCTACAAAAGTTATTTTTTGCTGAGACACCCATACTTCCACTCCCTCGACTGCCTCGTTGGTCTAGTGGTCGCAAGCGCTACTGCTGAGCATGAGGTCCTGGGTTCGATTCCCGGGTCGGGTTAAGTGATATCGGGTTTTTCCATCTGGAATTTCTCGGTAGCAGCCCGGAGTCTGGATTTGTGCCCGGTTGATGGCAATAGGCTCGCCCCCTATTACATGGGACTTAAACATAACTGGCGAAATGTGGGTGTGCTATAAGTACACCTCTGCCTAACCCTTCGGGGAATACAGGCGTGATGTTATGTATGTATGTATGTGTACCCATACTTCCATTTTTTCGCACATCAATGTTATATTTTTCAAACACAATTCCTAATCCTTCCACCAGGCACGACCCTCCGAGGTGACATAAACGTGTGCATAGTCGGCGACCCGAGTACTGCCAAGTCTCAACTACTGAAGCAAGTGAGCGAGATAACACCGCGCGCCGTGTACACTAGCGGCAAAGCTTCTACTGCCGCCGGTCTCACCGCTGCCGTCGTTAGGGTATGCAGTATACAAGTTGCATTGTATATTAATTTTTTTATACATATTTTACTGTCTCATGCGTTTGACACTACATGACCACGATCTCACCTAGTGGTAGACTCAAACTCAAGGGATTTATTTCAAATAAACCAATTACAATTTTAATTGTCATTGGGTTGGTCAGTCAAGAAATATGAAGCTATACTCGAAAGGTTTAGGTAATTAAATAAAGGTAAAAAAAAAAACCTTTTATTTCAAATGTTAAATTCATATTATTTTGAGTCCCATAATAATAGGCTCTACTCTGAATTTGAGGAACTATCTGTCAGATTAATAATAAAGTGTTCAGTGGTATCATTAAATTATTTTGACCAATTTAAACATTTATAACATCTGTTCTTCTTTTATTACATGGCCCTCGCAACTTTTCCAATTCTCAGCAGTCACATTAGCTAAAGCCTCTGGCAAAAGAATGTATATGTCAGACATTTTAAAAGTTTTATTTTTCTCGGCTACAAACCCTTTAGCTAGAGCCCATATTAACTCAATTGAATTGCGCTCACAGTGGTATGGTGGCAGACGCAATACAGTGACACCATATAACATTTTTTCTAATTCATCCACAACTTATAAGCAATCTGGTTAACCGACTAAACGTAATACCTGCTACTTCAGTTGCCATACTACGTCACACGTGTACTCTTCAATTTAGCAACGTTATCTAATTCGTTGTATTTTCTAAAAGGTTTAGGAAACCTGTCTTTTTGGGCTCTTTACAATAGACAGATTACAAAATATTATACTATTTAATAATTCTAACAAAAAAATTGTGCTCAAGCACTTACATGTACGAAGAGTATAGTTTACGAATAAATGATAAAGTTTAACATTCATTAATAAAAGAGGAAACTATCGTATAAATCGCAAATAACTTTAATTTTGTTGTAACGTATTTTTAAACAAGAAAGTGTCAACTACAAAAAACCCTTTTTACGATTTGTTTACCTTTATTTAACTACCTAAATCTTTCGAGTATATATAGTTGCCCATTCCAAAGCGTAGTAGGTATTTATGGAGAAGAACGGGCAAAAAAATCCATGGACACTCTTTGTTACAAAAAATTGGTTACATCATTTGTGTTGAAATTATACCTAGTCTTGCCATAAATAATGTCACGAAGTTTTTTTTATTTTTTTATTGCAAATAATATTTATTACTTTTACAGTGTGTTAGTTTAATACATAAATATAAAACAATTTAAAATATAAAAAGATTATTCGAAGTGGTCTCCATTGGCTGCAATACAGTCCTTTAAACGTTGAGGCCAGTTATCAATAGAAGCATGCACTCTTTCCATGGGAAAATTCTTCACTGCCAATTGTATGGATTGTTTTAGGGACTCCAAATTATCATGGCGTTTAGAGCAAGCCATACTCTCTTAAACTGACCATAAATCATAATCCAGCGGAATAAGATCGGGACTAGACGACGGCCAGTCTTCAACTCTGATGAAGTCCGAAACGTTCACTTCCAACCAAGACTGCGTGGACCGAGCTTTATGACCCGGCGCCGAGTCTTGTTGGAAGGACCATACTTGGTTATTGAACATGGTGTTGTTAAGGGGCTTAACTACCTTCTCAAGAATGGTATCTTGATACACTTGTGCCGATGTTTTGATAACTTTTTCACAAAAATATGGCTCAGTCACTCCTTCATAGCTAACACCCCACCAAACCATCACTGAAGTCGGATAATGCCCACGTTGCACTCTGTCGACTAATTGGGAAGCTTCCTTAAAGCTTTGAGCATAAATACGGTCATTTTGTTTGTTAAAATGTTGCTCAATTGTAAAGATTTTCTTATCCGTAAACAATTTTTTTCTGTGACCTCCCTTTGCGTACCGCTTCAGTAGTTGTTTCGATTTTACCACCCTATTCTTTTTTAAACTATCAGTTAAAAAATGACCAGTGCGTCTCTTATAGGCTGCAAGTCCTAAGTCATCTTTTAAAATACGCGACATGGTTCTGGGTGCTATCTTCATCTCCCGAGATAAAATCTTTTGCTATCGGACAGGATTTCTTCGAATTCTTTCCCTTACTGCTTTGACCACCTTTTTTGTACGAACACTACGTGGACGGCCAGATCTTTTTCTGTCACAAACAGAGGAGGTCTCATTGTACCTATTAATAGCCCGGTACACAAACATTTGACTAATACCAAGCGTATGGAGAGTTTAAAAAATTGCACTTGGCGCCATACCAACTTTGTGTAATGCAATCACAGCGATTCGGTTCTCTTTATCACCCCGCTCCATTTTAATATCGCAAAATATTGTACAATGTATTGGCGCCAAAATTAGAAAACTCAATGAACAATGGTATAAAAATGACAGATTCCAAATTCAAATGTAATATCTTTCTTATTTTTAACTGTAACAGTATTTATGGCCAGACTAAGTACATGTGAGAACGATGTAGAAAGATGTGCACGATGTAAACGGTGATGCAATCGACGGTAGAAGTAACCTATTCACTCAAAAGACTACATTGTGACTCTATTATCACTATCAGTCTTAAGTCTTAACTTTCACTCTTATTTCTACAGGGTCAAATTAAATTAGCTAGCGAAACTGCGTAAACGTGATGGGTATCGATATATAAACATGATAAAATAAAAGAAAAAAAACGTTTTTACAAAAGAAAACAACCAACTTCAAAAAAAACCCTACAAAGTGAAAAATAACTTTAATTTCGGAAGTCGGTGTCTCTGTATCTGTATTTTATTTTTCACTTTTTAGTGAGTCAGTTATTAATAAATCTAAGTTACAATAGCGTAATGTCAACTGCTCATCACCTTTTACAAAATATTCCTTTTCCCGATGCAGGGACGTTAATTGTTGAGGAGGTCTCCTGTTAAGAACCAAAACCACTGGAGCTGATGGTGGGTTCACCATATGCATTGTGACGAGCATAAATTGCTTAGCAACCATATTAAAATCGAATCGCAACCCGTGAAGTTCCGGTGGCCACCTCTGGTCTTCATTATCAGTTCCACTTCACCGAATGGTGCTTTCCGAGAGCAAATGCAGGAGTTACTATAAGAAATACCCAAATCGCTATAAGTGTGCCTATAAAATTTGAGGAATTCCCTCGATTTCCATGGGATCCCCTCATCAGATTCTGACTTGGTGATAATGGGACCACGTCGAAGGCATACCCTTTCAAACAATAATTTTCAAAATCGGTCATCAATTGACGGAGAAATCGGAGAACATACATAAAAAAAAAATCATACATACAGTCGAACATATAACCTCCTCCTTTTTGGAAGTCGGTTAAAAAACAGTTTTTCTTAATTAATTCAACTAACTACACTACCAGTGGACATTGACCCCAGAAGAGAAAAACATGAATTCTTTTTTATTTGTTTTATCGTATTTAGATATTGGTACCCGTCACGTCTGCGGAGTTTCGCTAGCTAATTTAATTTGGCCTTGTATATTAAATATTTTTGCAGTTCCTGAACGTTCTCAAAGGCAAAAATGTGGTCCAAAATCAACGTAAATGGCTGTTCTAAAGTTCTGCATTACAGATAGATTTTCCGTTACATTCTCAAGTTCAGAGCCATTATTTTTAGTGAGAACTACGCATTTAAATTGACACTTCTCCTCTCCCACTATTTTTAAATAACAAAATTCACCTTACTTGCAACTTATTTAATAGTAATTCACTTTAATATTAATTTCGATTATTGAATACAGGACGAAGAATCATTCGACTTCGTGATAGAAG
Source organism: Griposia aprilina (assembly GCA_916610205.1). Taxonomy (NCBI): domain Eukaryota; kingdom Metazoa; phylum Arthropoda; class Insecta; order Lepidoptera; family Noctuidae; genus Griposia; species Griposia aprilina. The sequence goes on from OU744305.1 coordinate 12,697,322, forward strand.
CCGGCGCTTTGATGTTGGCTGATAACGGCGTGTGCTGCATCGACGAGTTTGATAAGATGGACCTCGTGGACCAGGTGGCCATCCACGAGGCTATGGAACAGCAGACTATATCTATTGCCAAGGTATGTAGTTTATTAGTAATTGTATGGACTGAACCTTACATCATTACAAAAAAACACGTATTAAAAAAACAGAAGGCAGAAAGAAAAAAAAATGAATTTGACTTCAGTATAAAAAATCAATCCCGTAAGCTTATTTTTTTTTTTAATAACGGCCACTGTCAAGTGTCTTTCCGTAATAGACCAAAATACTTTTAATAATGATGTTCTGTTTCCATATTCTGCAATAATCGCCTGCACAGTGCTGTACATGCATAGTGCGTGCAGGGATAATCGTCATTTGATGTCTCATTCCAATTAAAACTGTCTCAAGAGGCCTCTGCGAGTTGGCTTCGGCTCGTCGTATGCTTTCCAAAGGAACGGGACCCCATGGTCCGGAAGAAAGTAAACATTTAAAAATATATGACGGAGAAGGTACGTCTCTCTCGTTATTATCAGCCATATTTTAACTACTGTGGGCGTACTATGGGAAGTGTTGGTTATTGCGCAATAGAAAAACCGTTTGTAGTTCAAATCAAGTTATAATTTGCGATGAAACTAATCACACTAGCAATTTGCACACTGTAGGTACACAACACAACTATACGGAACGCGCGACAGTTTCTAAACGTGTTCACTGCTTAATCGCCCACAATAAACTCTGTTTTTACTCTGGTCAAGCGTTATGTTATAGACATCGAGCGCCACTTGGTGGCGCTGGCGTCCCGATTAGTCAAAGTCAAACAATTGATTTAATGTATTTCCGACATATATGTATATAAAATCCGTAATTATTTGTGAACATTAAACTTAATAACTATACTCGAAAGGTTTAGGTAGTTAAATAAAAGTAAACAAAAAAAAAAACACGTGACTCATAGATGTTAAACCTTTTATTTCAAATGTTAATAATATATTATTTTGAGTCCCATAATAATAGGCTCTTTTGTGAATCTGAATTTGAGGAACTATCGGTCACATTAATAATAAAGCGTTCAGTGGTATCATCAATTATTTTGTCTAATATTCATTCATTTTCTGTTCTTCTTTTATTACATGACCCTCGCAACTTTTCCAATTCTCAGCAGTCACATTAGCTAAAGCCTCTGGCAAAAGAATGTTTAGGTCAGAACTTTTAAAAGTTTTATTTTTCTCGGCTACAAACCCTTTAACTTGAGCCCATATTAGCTCAATTGAATTGCGCTCACAGCAGTGGTATGGTGGCAGCCGCAATACAGTGACACCCTATAACATTTTTTCTAATTCATCCACAACTTATAAGACATCTGGTTAACCGACTAAACGTAATACCTGCTACTTCAGTTGCCATACTACGTCATAGGTGTACTCTTCAATTTAGCAACATTGTCTAATTCATTGTATTTTCTAAAAGGTTTAGGGAACCTGTCTTTTTGGGCTCTTTACAATAGACAGATTACAAAATATTATACTATTTTATAAATATAACAAAAAAAAAAATGTGCTCAAGCAATTAAATGTACGAAGAGTATAGTTTACGAATAAATGATAAAGTTTAACATACATCAGTAAAAGAGGAAACTATCGTATAAATCGCAAATAACTTTAATTTTGTTGTAACGTATTTTTAAACTAGAAAGTGTCAAGTATAAAAAACCCTTTTTACGATTTGTTTACCTTTATTTAACTACCTAAACCTTTCGAGTATAGGTATGTCATTTAAACTATCATAGATTTCTAGCATCATAGGACAATGCTAGAGATCTTGAAATCTGAATTTGTCTTGATCTTCTAAATATAAATTGTGATACTTGCTAATTATGTAGAAATTTGCTCTATTTGTAATAATTCGCCAATAGATAAATGGACCACTGTGCCTAATTCATTTATTATATTATTTATTCCTCTTCTTTCTAGGCCGGAGTTCGTGCAACTCTAAATGCACGCACATCAATCCTTGCTGCTGCCAACCCAATCGGCGGCCGCTACGACAGATCAAAGTCTCTACAACAGAACGTGGCGCTTAGCGCACCTATCATGTCCAGATTCGACCTGTTCTTCATACTAATAGGTACATTCTCTTATCATTTGACAAGCATCAGACAGCATCTTTATTGACAGCAGCATTATTAGCAATAATGACAGACAGAAATGGACCTATTTGGCGCAATCGTGAGGCGCACCACATCTTTATGTCATAGTTAAGCAGACATTTACAATAAACCAACATTTCGTAATAGGAGGCAATCCTATTACAAATAACCAGTCACAAATGAGAATTTTCAATAAGAAAATCCAATAACAATTAACCTGACCCAGGAATCATACTCAAGAGACGGTCTGCATTCACTTGAGTCCAGTAGAAAACAAATGAGCCAGTCTTAATTCATGTTAATTTCTAATTTTCTTACACTGAATACGCCTAATAAACGTTCTCTCTTTCTAACAGACGAGAGCAGCGAGATGGTAGACTACGCTATAGCCAGGAAGATCGTCGATTTGCATTGTAATAAGGAGGAGACATACGACTGTGTCTACACGAGGGAAGATCTGCTGAGATACATCGCGTTCTCGAGATCTTTCAAGCCTATTATTACTGAGGTGAGTTTACTGTCTAGTAGATCTTAGTTTTATAAGTATCTGAACATCTTTTTTTAGAGTAATGGTCTTCATCACTTTGGGAATTTAATTCTTGTAATTCGAACTAGAGATTTCCAGCATGCTGTTCTAAAGTTTCCAGATTAGTAATCATTTCTTGATTTCAGATCTTTGATATTTATGTACCAGAAAACGAACGCAAATTCAGTGAAAACCACGAATCTGGTGTTTAATCTCTTATTGTTTCGGTATTCTTCAATTTTTTTTTCTTTTCGTTTCATTTATTCAATAACAATTAACATTGTGTCTGAATGTTCTACAAAGATCCCTACGCAAATAATTAGAATAATAACAAGTTAAACACAGAATTAAATTAGTTCCACAAATTTCATTATCTACCTACATTAATATTAATAAAATTCATAAAGTTCAAAATATAAAAAATAAACAAAAATACATGTCACTAATTTCTACCTACTAATTTCATATAGTTTCCAATAACAATAGTATGACGTCGTGGTGGGGCTTGCACGCTCCTGTACTCTGTGTCTGTACCGGTAGAGTTGTCTTTGCCGAAACAGGTGTAGGGTGAGGAGCCAGACCAAAAGAGATACAGAAACCCGCAGGACAGCATGTGGCGAGCTGTTGGGAAATAGCGACCCCACGTACCCTATCTCCCGGGAGAACTGTTGTTCCTCACCTCTGCCTTGCCCTTATTGGCCGGCTGGAGTGAACTATGACGAGGAACAGAGCTCCCACCTCTTTCTAGCCTTTATTGGCCGGCTTGAGTGGAGCTTCGTAAGAGCAAACGTGCTCGGAGGAAGAAAGTATTCCAGTAAGATGCTGATCTTGACCGTTCTTCCAGGATTGTCCTGATAGTCGTGGGATACCTCTCCATTCCTCATAAGCACCTCAGGATATGTTGCCCCCCTTGTCGCTACGACACTATGTGCTAGCAACCGTTTTCGGGGGCCTATAATTGAGTGTGCAAGTCACCCCCTGCCATTTTATCTTTGTATTTTATAATATAAAACATTGGTCAGGCAGGGGCCATAGTCTTTCCATAGTCCTAGATAACCAGTCCACTTAAGCTACCCAAATCAATAGTCCAATATCTTTGTTTCTATATCCTGCAATAGTCCGACACAAACCGGGTGTTGTCCTTGGGTGAACTTGCACAGTGCATACAGGGATAATCGCCGGTAGGTGCCTCATTCCATTAAAAATTTTCTAAGGGGCCTCTGCGAGTTGGCCTCGTCCCCTCGTACGCCTTCCAAAGGTCCGGGACCTTAAATTAATTTACAATGTCCACTATCCAGGCATTTATTTAAAAAAGCAAATAAAATAACAGTTTAACTGCTTAATAATACCATTCAGAATAACAATATTTTATATAAAATTCACTATATTAACCTAAACGTGTCAGAACCAGATACTATTGTCAATAACATTAAAAACCACACATGCCTTTATTATCACCAGTACTCAATGTCATAATTAAATTCGTTGATTTCAGCATTTCTAAAATGTTGTTCTACGTAATAGTGGTCTAGCTAAAACATATCAGTGAGAAACTCACCAATATTTTAATAGCATTTATCTACTACAAAAGATTTAACTTGCTGTTTAAACTGGTTTATGTTATTTAAGGACTTTAATTCCATATGCAGTTTATTATACAATTTGATTGATTGAAAACTTGCAGCATGACTAACCACTTTCATAAGTGGATGTATGTCATACTGCAAGTCCTTACGCGTTGTAGCTTCTCGCTTTCTTCTGTTGTTTCGAACCTGTTCAGTTTTTTCATAAGGTCAGTGAGTACTATTAGAGTATACAAGCACGGCACAGTTAATATCTGTAGATCTTAGAACTACTCCTTGCATGATACCCAGTGTGGAATTCTCACTATAGTTCCTAAGGCCCTTTTTTGAACGACGAAAGCTGTGTTCACACTGTACGCGTAACTACCTCCCCATAGAGAAATACTATACCTGAGCGTAGACTCTACAAGCGAATAGTACACTACTTTTAATTGTTCCATAGCATAGTGATCTCCTCTCCAAGACTTCTAAGGGCATAGCAAGCCGAACTAATTGAACTTTCTATTGCTGACAGTTCCTTTTTCCAGTTTAAACTTTCGTCAATGTAAATACTTAACAAAATTACGTTTTCCACTAAGATTATATTACCATTATTCAAAGCTATGTCAATTGTATCCTTATTTCTCGACGTTGTTCTAAATAACATCGCATTTGTTTTACTGGTGTTTAGGTTAAGAGTGTTGATGGTAAACCAAGAATGGAACAGAATCAGAGCCATGTTTACTTTATTAGTTAGAGTTTCTATATCATTAGCATATATCAGTGTTTCCCATTTGCCGGGTCACGACCCGGTACCGGGCCATCAATATAAAATACCGGGTCGCAACATTCCCGCCTTGTTTTAAAAATAATACCTGCTATCGATCGATGCATCGTAAATATTCCTATTAATAAATGTGTATTATTTTACCTAATCGAATCAGCTTGGGTTTCAAAGTATTAAGTGGGTCACGAAGGGCAGTGTGAAAATTACCATGCCATGGCATTACCTGGCCATGGCAGAACAATGTTTGGGAAACACTGGCATATATTATTGCATTCGTATCGTCAGCAAAAAGAACAAGTCCAGCATCTTTATGCTTTTGCATGTAATTAATTAAATCATTAATGAACAATATGAAAAAGAGTGGCCCTAATATTGAACCTTGAGGAACTCCTTTCTTTATTAGTTAAGAACCCAATTTGTATACCGTACTTTTTCACATTCTTCTTCAGTCACATTAATTTCTAAATCGTAAGCAATAGCTTACGATTTTCCAGATATGATTTAAATAGTGTTAGAACCGGTTCCCGAACTCCATAGTGTTCCATTTTTGCTAATAGTAGCTTGTGATCGACTGTGTCAAAAGCAGAACTTAAATCAAGGAATAAGCTTGCAATTTTTTGGTTTCCTATTAATTTTGTCAACTGCTTCCTCCATTCAAGTAGCACTTGCGTCATTTGTTCCCACATGTCATGTTCCCGAATTGCCTGGGATTCAGAATTTGATTGCGATTTAAATGCCTTAGGAGCCTAATTTTAGGATTTTTTTTCAATTTTTTTCGAAATTATTGGCAATACTGAAATCGGTCTGTAATTACTAGGATCTAAATGGAAACCCTTTTTTATACGTAGGTAAAACTCGGTCTATTTGTGTTGACTTTTTACATGGTTGCCTTCTATTTCTTACACAAATACCCTCAGCTGGAACAACTATCTGTTTTCCATTATCCCTCGCAACAGTCGCATCCCGTAGTGAAAAACCAATAACTTACCCATGGTAAATATCAAGTCATAAACATACAAGCCGTGTCCCCGATGGGATTTTTCTATCAGCAAAAATGACGAACTTCCATACTAACTTTCCTGCCCTATTTGACCCCTTTAGGAGATAAATTTCGAAAGCTCTTCCATAGTACTCACCTTTGTTATAAAAAGAGCTCTTTTGTAAAATTTCATGCTTATGGACCCCCTGGTTTAGGCAGCGCGTTGTCTGTCAGTAAATGGATGAATTTAAGAGTATGACCGTACTTAACATTTCCCACACTTTCTCCAGGAAGCCGGAAAACTTCTGGTAGAATACTACTGCGTGCTGCGCCAGCGCGACGGCGGCGGCGCGGGCGGCGGCGGCGCGTGGCGCATCACCGTGCGCCAGCTGGAGTCCATGGTGCGCCTCGCCGAGGGCATGGCCAAGATGCACTGCAGCGGACACGTCACGCCTCAGCATGTACACGAGGCTTACAGGTACACTACTACATGCGCGTGGCGCATCACCGTGCGCCAGCTGGAGTCCATGGTGCGCCTCGCCGAGGGCATGGCCAAGATGCACTGCAGCGGACACGTCACGCCTCAGCATGTACACGAGGCTTACAGGTACACTACTACATGCGCGTGGCGCATCACCGTGCGCCAGCTGGAGTCCATGGTGCGCCTCGCCGAGGGCATGGCCAAGATGCACTGCAGCGGACACGTCACGCCTCAGCATGTACACGAGGCTTACAGGTACACTACTACATGCGCGTGGCGCATCACCGTGCGCCAGCTGGAGTCCATGGTGCGCCTCGCCGAGGGCATGGCCAAGATGCACTGCAGCGGACACGTCACGCCTCAGCATGTACACGAGGCTTACAGGTACACTACTACATGCGCGTGGCGCATCACCGTGCGCCAGCTGGAGTCCATGGTGCGCCTCGCCGAGGGCATGGCCAAGATGCACTGCAGCGGACACGTCACGCCTCAGCATGTACACGAGGCTTACAGGTACACTACTACATGCGCGTGGCGCATCACCGTGCGCCAGCTGGAGTCCATGGTGCGCCTCGCCGAGGGCATGGCCAAGATGCACTGCAGCGGACACGTCACGCCTCAGCATGTACACGAGGCTTACAGGTACACTACTACATGCGCGTGGCGCATCACCGTGCGCCAGCTGGAGTCCATGGTGCGCCTCGCCGAGGGCATGGCCAAGATGCACTGCAGCGGACACGTCACGCCTCAGCATGTACACGAGGCTTACAGGTACACTACTACATGCGCGTGGCGCATCACCGTGCGCCAGCTGGAGTCCATGGTGCGCCTCGCCGAGGGCATGGCCAAGATGCACTGCAGCGGACACGTCACGCCTCAGCATGTACACGAGGCTTACAGGTACACTACTACATGCGCGTGGCGCATCACCGTGCGCCAGCTGGAGTCCATGGTGCGCCTCGCCGAGGGCATGGCCAAGATGCACTGCAGCGGACACGTCACGCCTCAGCATGTACACGAGGCTTACAGGTACACTACTACATGCGCGTGGCGCATCACCGTGCGCCAGCTGGAGTCCATGGTGCGCCTCGCCGAGGGCATGGCCAAGATGCACTGCAGCGGACACGTCACGCCTCAGCATGTACACGAGGCTTACAGGTACACTACTACATGCGCGTGGCGCATCACCGTGCGCCAGCTGGAGTCCATGGTGCGCCTCGCCGAGGGCATGGCCAAGATGCACTGCAGCGGACACGTCACGCCTCAGCATGTACACGAGGCTTACAGGTACACTACTACATGCGCGTGGCGCATCACCGTGCGCCAGCTGGAGTCCATGGTGCGCCTCGCCGAGGGCATGGCCAAGATGCACTGCAGCGGACACGTCACGCCTCAGCATGTACACGAGGCTTACAGGTACACTACTACATGCGCGTGGCGCATCACCGTGCGCCAGCTGGAGTCCATGGTGCGCCTCGCCGAGGTCATGGCCAAGATGCACTGCAGCGGACACGTCACGCCTCAGCATGTACACGAGGCTTACAGGTACACTACTACATGCGCGTGGCGCATCACCGTGCGCCAGTTGGAGTCCATGGTGCGCCTCGCCGAGGGCATGGCCAAGATGCACTGCAGCGGACACGTCACGCCTCAGCATGTACACGAGGCTTACAGGTACACTACTACATGCGCGTGGCGCATCACCGTGCGCCAGCTGGAGTCCATGGTGCGCCTCGCCGAGGGCATGGCCAAGATGCACTGCAGCGGACACGTCACGCCTCAGCATGTACACGAGGCTTACAGGTACACTACTACATGCGCGTGGCGCATCACCGTGCGCCAGCTGGAGTCCATGGTGCGCCTCGCCGAGGGCATGGCCAAGATGCACTGCAGCGGACACGTCACGCCTCAGCATGTACACGAGGCTTACAGGTACACTACTACATGCGCGTGGCGCATCACCGTGCGCCAGCTGGAGTCCATGGTGCGCCTCGCCGAGGGCATGGCCAAGATGCACTGCAGCGGACACGTCACGCCTCAGCATGTACACGAGGCTTACAGGTACACTACTACATGCGCGTGGCGCATCACCGTGCGCCAGCTGGAGTCCATGGTGCGCCTCGCCGAGGGCATGGCCAAGATGCACTGCAGCGGACACGTCACGCCTCAGCATGTACACGAGGCTTACAGGTACACTACTACATGCGCGTGGCGCATCACCGTGCGCCAGCTGGAGTCCATGGTGCGCCTCGCCGAGGGCATGGCCAAGATGCACTGCAGCGGACACGTCACGCCTCAGCATGTACACGAGGCTTACAGGTACACTACTACATGCGCGTGGCGCATCACCGTGCGCCAGTTGGAGTCCATGGTGCGCCTCGCCGAGGGCATGGCCAAGATGCACTGCAGCGGACACGTCACGCCTCAGCATGTACACGAGGCTTACAGGTACACTACTACATGCGCGTGGCGCATCACCGTGCGCCAGCTGGAGTCCATGGTGCGCCTCGCCGAGGGCATGGCCAAGATGCACTGCAGCGGACACGTCACGCCTCAGCATGTACACGAGGCTTACAGGTACACTACTACATGCGCGTGGCGCATCACCGTGCGCCAGCTGGAGTCCATGGTGCGCCTCGCCGAGGGCATGGCCAAGATGCACTGCAGCGGACACGTCACGCCTCAGCATGTACACGAGGCTTACAGGTACACTACTACATGCGCGTGGCGCATCACCGTGCGCCAGCTGGAGTCCATGGTGCGCCTCGCCGAGGGCATGGCCAAGATGCACTGCAGCGGACACGTCACGCCTCAGCATGTACACGAGGCTTACAGGTACACTACTACATGCGCGTGGCGCATCACCGTGCGCCAGCTGGAGTCCATGGTGCGCCTCGCCGAGGGCATGGCCAAGATGCACTGCAGCGGACACGTCACGCCTCAGCATGTACACGAGGCTTACAGGTACACTACTACATGCGCGTGGCGCATCACCGTGCGCCAGCTGGAGTCCATGGTGCGCCTCGCCGAGGGCATGGCCAAGATGCACTGCAGCGGACACGTCACGCCTCAGCATGTACACGAGGCTTACAGGTACACTACTACATGCGCGTGGCGCATCACCGTGCGCCAGCTGGAGTCCATGGTGCGCCTCGCCGAGGGCATGGCCAAGATGCACTGCAGCGGACACGTCACGCCTCAGCATGTACACGAGGCTTACAGGTACACTACTACATGCGCGTGGCGCATCACCGTGCGCCAGCTGGAGTCCATGGTGCGCCTCGCCGAGGGCATGGCCAAGATGCACTGCAGCGGACACGTCACGCCTCAGCATGTACACGAGGCTTACAGGTACACTACTACATGCGCGTGGCGCATCACCGTGCGCCAGCTGGAGTCCATGGTGCGCCTCGCCGAGGGCATGGCCAAGATGCACTGCAGCGGACACGTCACGCCTCAGCATGTACACGAGGCTTACAGGTACACTACTACATGCGCGTGGCGCATCACCGTGCGCCAGCTGGAGTCCATGGTGCGCCTCGCCGAGGGCATGGCCAAGATGCACTGCAGCGGACACGTCACGCCTCAGCATGTACACGAGGCTTACAGGTACACTACTACATGCGCGTGGCGCATCACCGTGCGCCAGTTGGAGTCCATGGTGCGCCTCGCCGAGGGCATGGCCAAGATGCACTGCAGCGGACACGTCACGCCTCAGCATGTACACGAGGCTTACAGGTACACTACTACATGCGCGTGGCGCATCACCGTGCGCCAGCTGGAGTCCATGGTGCGCCTCGCCGAGGGCATGGCCAAGATGCACTGCAGCGGACACGTCACGCCTCAGCATGTACACGAGGCTTACAGGTACACTACTACATGCGCGTGGCGCATCACCGTGCGCCAGTTGGAGTCCATGGTGCGCCTCGCCGAGGGCATGGCCAAGATGCACTGCAGCGGACACGTCACGCCTCAGCATGTACACGAGGCTTACAGGTACACTACTAAATGCCTGTATTTTTCGGAGAAATAGGTGTATGACACGCACTCCATGTGCGAAGAGACAAGCCTATTGTCGTCAACCGGACATGAATCAAGAGTGCGTGAAACTAAGAATTGCCTGATGGAAAATTTAATCAACACCCCGACCTGCGGAATGCACTCAAGACCTCACGCTCAGGAGTCGCGGTAGTAATTGCTAGACTAACATAATTACGTTAGTTTAAATAAGTTTTATTTTGATTCGGAGAAACAAGTTGAATATCTGGATAAACAAGATAAGTGATCAAGCAACTATGTCTTTTTGAAAAATGGCAATTTTTGCTGGTGGCTTTATTCATTAGTGGAAGTTTCAAGATTTAACAAACAAACAAACAGACACACTACCTTTACGTTGTGTATTTACACAGGATTGTTGTTACATTTCAGATTGCTGAACAAGTCCATCATCAGAGTGGAACAGCCTGACATCCACTTGGATGAAGACGATCCTCAGTACGAACCCAGCATGGATGTAGATCAGGAAATTCCTAACAGTAGTAAGTTTGATGTTTAATTTTTTACATCATTATGGAAGTTGACTAAGAATAAAAAGTTGCTGCTGAATATAGTAAGCCTCTCCATTTCCATCCATACATAGTATAAAATAAAGTCGCTTTCCGTGTCTGCCTGTAAGACCGCTTAGATTTTAGTAACTACACAATTGATTTTGATGTGTCTTTCACCATAATTTTGAGAATTTATTCTGGAAGGTGTATTTTATATATATATATTTATATTATATATTTTTTTTATAATTTATGTGCACATAAATCTCGATGTAATAAATATATAATAACCTAACAAAAGTTATTTATTTACAAGGCAGATGTGAGTGGAAACATCACTTGAAAACTGCTAAACAGATTTGGCAATTTTTGTTTTAAAATAATCATAATCCGAATTAGGTTTTTAGCGAAAGAAAAATTTCGAAGTTTCAAATTCCGGAAAAACTGAATGTCTTTTTCCGTGGGATTTTTGCATGTACTTTTGAACTGGACAAAGTCTGACGGGTCAGCTAGTTTATTATAAAAATAATTTATTTCCAGATACCCCAGTGAACGGCGACTCAGCTCCTAAAATGAAACTGACGCTGTCATTCGAAGAGTACAAAAAAATGAGCGATATGTTGGTCGTGTTCATGAGGAAAGAAGAAGTGGAAGCTGAAACTCGGGGTAGGTTACATGTGCTATGTGTATCAATACATGACAATATCACGCCTGTATTCGCCGAACGTATAGCTAGCGATATGTCAACAACACGTCCTTGTATAAAAAAAAACATTAAAATTGTGCCTTTGTTTCGTAACAGCAAGAGCTAGTTTCGTGTTTCCGCCGTTTGATTACTGTATTACTTTATTTATGGTTTTAATCATGTACCTACAGTCACCAAAAGAGATAAGACACCGATGGATGTTGTCAATTTAAATTTAATTTGATAAATGAACTGTTTGTTTTCTATTAATTAAGTTAAATTTTATTAGAAAATGGTGCCGATTCTGTTGTCACAAAACTCTAAACTAGACTAAAAATCACTATAATTTCGTTTATTCCTGTCAAACGACGATTTCTCATTCTGAAATTGACTAAAGTGATACAACTTAACTATATTTTTGTTTGACAGCACTAAGATGGCACTGAATTATTAGTTAAGTAAAAATGCCAATTAGGCTATTCTGAATTTGACGTTTTTCACCTAAAATTTTGGTTTTCTAACTAAATCTGGTTATTTTTAATCGCGATTAAAAAGGTGTGGAATAAAATAAGTTGTAGTTGTGTGTTGTAGTTGTTGAATTTTAGATCATGACACCTCGACTTCAGGTGCAAAAACAGTACTGTTTTTTTTTTTTTTGCTTATATCTCGAAAATGGTGTGTCCTATCGCTAAAATAATGAAAATTTCGACCCCCTTTAAGAATCCCTTAAACCCCTAAAACTCTACATGTGGGTAATATTCTTTTCATTATTTTCCATAAAACAAGTAAAAAATTCCATATAAAACACGTCGAGGCTGCCCCCAATGCGTGCCTCCGGCTCTAAAAAAAAACACGGGGTAGGGCAAACAAGTAAAACGTGGAGTCGCGATTGTCAAATTAAAGTTTAGTTGCGTCAAAATTATTTTTAAATTTAGATATATTTTTTGACAGAATAGCTCTAAGATTCTCATAGCCAAAAGTAAGGAATTTTAGTGATAGTTTAGTTCGGTGTACAAGAGAATCGGCACCAATATCCATCGGTTTCTTACTAAACTTCAACTATATCCGACGACCCTGGTCACTTATCACTTTTGGTGACTGTATAACCGAATAAAGGAAGACTCCTGACTTAGTTTTGTGGTGTAATGATAAGGAACTCTGAGTTCAAAAGTAAACGGGAATTCCTCGAATTCCCATAACGTAATGAACTTGTCGGAAAAGTTAATAACATTCTTAAGTTGATAAGAGGGATTCAGATTGCTTGAAAATGATTTTAATGTTATAAATATTTTACAGGAGAAGAAAGTGCTGGCATGCACAAGAGTGCAGTCGTGTCCTGGTACCTAGAACAGCTGGTTGGTCAGGGTCAGATCGAGAATGAAGACGAACTACTCGAGAGAAAGACCTTGGTGGAAAAGGTCATAGACAGACTCATGTACCATGTAAGTTTAAAATTTAAGAATATTACATACTTACGCAAAACATCACGCCCGCAGTCTCCAAAGGGATAGGCACAGGTGTACCTAGGTACACCTTAAATTTGGGTGTACTTTCTATCTCTGGTGTGGTACTCCCACATTTTGCCAATTATGTTCCATGTAATAAGGGCGTGCCATCAGCCTTGCACAAATCCAGACACCGGGCTGCTACTGAGAAATTTCTGAAGAAAAAACCCAATAACACTATTCCCGACCTGGGAATCGAACCCAGAACGTCATGTTGAGCAGTAGCACTTGCGGCCACTAGACCAACGACGCCAAGAAACAAGAATATTTATTTCAATAAACCCATTTACAAGTTCTTTGCCAAGAGGAAGTACAACACTGGGGGTATGATACGCCTCTTGATTTTGTTCATCTATTCCTGTGTAATCTGGATTGATTGAAATATTTGTTTTTGCTTTCAGGATCAAGTAATAATCCCTCTTTCAACCACGGGTCTCAAAGCGTCGCAGAAATCATCAGATCAAGAAGTAGAAGACGACCCTCTACTAGTAGTTCATCCAAACTATGTTGTCGATACATAGACATTCCGTGATTAAGCTCATATTTTTTAATAAAGTTTTTTTTATAAAAAAAATGATTTTCTTTTTGTAAACATCACCATAATTATAATGAACCGCTATATCGTTGACATCGAAACACGACTCATTGAAAAATCTTTTTTACAAAAACTAAACGACTGCCTGAAAAACGACGTCAGTTGTTTTTATTTTTTTGTATAAAAGTTTTAAATTTTGCACTTTTTAGTCATGGTACACACGGCTACACATCAAGCTATACATTTCCAGTATAAGCTCATCTCGCATTGTATAGGATTTCCGTACAATACGAGGTCAGCGTAAACTGGATAAATGATTTTATTTCTGTAAATAGGTTTGTACAAACACTTTTACACGTCAATGATATTTTAAAACTAGATGAGGTCGGCGTTTCCTATCTGACTACACTGAGAAGAAAGGCCGAAACAAACTCAGAGGTCATAGTCTCTTAAAGTCCAGACATAATCTTGGTCAGATCATGTAGATTTGTCTGAAATGGTATTTTGAGGAAAAACCACACAGATTGAGTGGACCTGTCCAGTCAGTGCACGCATTTGTCAGTAATCGTGCAGCTCAACTCAGAACTTAAGGAGCTCAACGATTCAACGAACAATACCAAAGAAAGGGCATTTGGGTAGGCCACAAAAATTACTCAAACTGCCAGACTAAGATTAAAACTACCTGAAAGGAAAAAAAAAGCAACAATGACCCACATAGTCTTCACATTCACAATATTAAAACGAATATCATGTATTTCATCTAGCCTGCATGCTACTCACATTCACAGACAGGTTTCTCTTTAAATGTTATCAAAAAAATCATAATAACATATTATGATTTTTTTGATTGACGTGTAAAAGTGTTTGTACAAACCTATTTACAGAAATAAAATCATTTATCATTTTCCTCTGACAGGAGCTTTGGGGTAACGAGAATAAAGATCACTGTGAAATGACTTAGTCTAGGGTCTTTATAGTCTGTATACAAACCAATAATATATGACCTCTTGAAAAGAGCGCAAGCTGAATTTTCAGTGGGAATATTTTAGAATAAATAATAGCACTGGAGATGTACAGCACACCATTCGCAAAGCCTCCACAATCGCCACAGGCAGTAGCTTATTTATACACCTTTATAGATTCGAGTTGTCATTTTTTTTTATTGAAACAAGTTATGTTCGAATGATAGTTATTTATTAGCATTATGCACAACATTCAGAGATAGAGATACAGAGCTGATATATAAAATCATATTGAACAAAATTCAATAATTATTTAACAAAGAAGTTTTTCTATCTTCTCATCAGTGTCAGTATCAATTTTCTCCTCGACAGCAATCACAACGTCCTTAGCTGCATCTTCATCCAGATCAATAATTTCTGTCACATCTACATTTTTAAATTTCTTTATACATTTCACATTAATTGTAACTTCAGGTGCAGTTGGCAATATAGGTGGTCGGATAAAAACAGAATCTGTTCTTGGAGGTTTTGATACAGTTATCTCATTAGGCAGTTCATTAGATAAGATCATTGGCCACGTGAACAAAACATAAAAGCGTTCAAGAACCTGATCTAAGACCTCCTTTAATAATATGTTACGCCTGCAAAGCACATGTAGGTTTATAGAATCAGTGTATGGACCAGTTGACATCACATATGCCATTATGGCTCTAGCACCGGTAATGGTTGCCAGTTGAGGAGGTAACACATACTTTCGCAGATTTAGCATTCGTATGCCTTGAAAAAGCGTAGGAGTTCCCCAAACATTGGGAGCGTCTCTAACCTTTATAGGTTGGTTGGAGGGCTTCCGAGAATAGGACTTCACTTTAACTAAAGAAACATCTTGATTACTATCTCCTAAAGACGGATAATCTTCTTCGTAGGCACTGTCTATATAAACAGACTCGTCTAGACGTGCATTTAAAAATATTATATTTTTGCGCAGGTTTGTAATGTTTAAGTCTGCAAATGAGACAACATGGTCAGGACCTAAAACTAAATGATTTTCTGGAGTTTTCTTTGATTCTGTTTCTTTTTCTTTTAATATACAATTCACAAGATACACAACAATAGCATCATTTAAATCTTTATGAGTAGACTCCTCTGTAACCCTGTTTTTCTTAGCCCTCTTTTGGACTGTTGTAATTAAAGAATTTTTCAAATTCTCTACTGCCTCTATCAGGTTACTACTGGCTTCCCCATGATTTAAACGTCGCGCGCCTCGTCGCGGTGCATGTTCCAAATCTAAATTAGGATGTTTTTTCATCCATTTAACTAAGGTAATATATCTAGATCTAACCTTTGTTCTGGTTATGTTTGGAAAAAATTGGGCAGCTGTTGAAAAGTTCATGTTAGGCTCTTGGTTGGCCATCAATTGAATAAGTTTCTTGTCATCTTCAACAGTCCATACAGTTGACACTCTCATTCTGTTCAAGACTTGATATCTGGCTCGTATCTGGACCATAGATCGGCCGGGTAAATAAGAAGTCATCCTCCTAAAATTCTCTCCAAATCTTTGCATGCAGTTAAGAATAACCGCATCTTCCTCAGGGAGGAACCTGCCTTTCCTCTGTTCAATGAGTCTCATATACTTATTATAGATTTGGATTTTAGTTCGGTTTTCCATTGCTGCAGCTATCTTCCCCCATGGAATATAAAAGTCTTCTTTGAAATATTCTATCAATCTTTTAAGGTAAGTTATCTCCTCATGAGACCATTTCTTTCCAGTAAAAGAGCTGGTCATATTTGTCCGATAGTATACAAAACACTGATAACCAGTCCTGCCAGTATTTAGTTTGAGAGCAATTTTATCCCAATCCTGTTTACCATGTTGACAAGCAACTCTCTGTAAAGCTGCATGTTCAGTTTTGCTCCAACTATTTTTGCTAATTGAAGGATGAAAGAATAACTTCCAGAAGGATTGATACTCTTGTGCTGTGTGCCTCCTATTTAATTTGTTTGCTAACATGTCCCAATCATACTCCTTATCTATCGGAAGAGCTACTTGATACAAAGGCAATTTACTTACTTTATCAATTTCGTTTCTAATGGCCATTATTTCTCTTTCCACTTTTTTTGATGTATTTTGGCGTTGTAAGGTAGCAATTTTACTAAACAGCTCATTTTTTTTAATATCTATTGACAGTTTGTGCATCATGTTAACAAATTGAGACTTGTCTCTCACTGTCCAGCCAGGTGCTGAAATGACTAAGGAGAAGTCATACATTTGAGATTTTGCCAATTTAGCATCATCATTATCTGGTGCCGGAAAGTTCTGGCTGTCCTTAAAGTAGGGTCTACCACAATTGATGTAGCGAAAAGTTTGATTTTTTTCATTCTGTATACCAGCGCTACCTTGAACTACTTTCAGCTTCTCCCTGCACTCATTCAGCCGAGAAGCGAGATCTCTTTCCAGTCTCTTCATCTTTTCGTCTAATAATTTGTTTGCAGACAAAGCTAGATCTATTTGAGCTAGTGCTGCTGATGATTCACTGCTTCTTTTATTGACAGTGTGTGTTTGTTGGATTATCGTGTGGCTAAGCGACTTCCCCACATTGAGTAATGAGTCGTCGTTGTCTATCAGCGCAAGACGCTGGCTCATGTTTTCAGCTTCGAATATTGAATCGTCATCACTGTAGACTTCTGAGTCGGTCTCAGAGTCCAACTCAATGTCGTCAATTTCCATGGTGCTTCTATTTTCTGTTCTAAACTTCGGTCGTCAATAAATTAATCACTCACTCAGGCGATAGCAGTTGTCTAGACTATTGTATGTTGGTAGAGCTGTGTTCTGTGGTGGAGTGAGTACCTACAGAAATCTAGTGTTTATTGTCTCTTTGTTACCTCAGGAAATTAGCCCGGTTGACGTTGAAATCCCAAAAAGTGATAGGTAATTTACTTCAACATCACAGCACCTAATATCTAGCCAATGTTTATCTATGCTAGATCATACAATCAATAAAATTGAAAAACAGTAGGCGTGTGACTAATATATCGGTATTAGTCAAGAGATTAGTAATATTCTATGGATTCACGTATTAGTGATCCGACGAGCTGTCATATGCTAATATTTAATATTCACCTAATCTGGGATTCGTTTCACACGGCACGGATCGGATTCACTCCACAGATTACTATATTACTATAATATTAGTGGCACTCTGCCTGCTGTTCGTGAAGTGAACGAATGCCAAATGATCTGCGGATCGAATATCTACGGGCGAGAAAAAGTCATGATGGTGGCGATTTTAAAAATTCATTTCAAACATTAACACTTGGTATAAAATGTCTAACACTCTAGTTGACTTTCATACATTTATTAATTGTAATTTTAAATATTATAATATAAATATTGAGCGTATTATTATTATAGCAATAACTTCTCCAAATTTGCTACTGATTTTTAGTATTTTACAAGATGAATTGGACGGATGTGAATGAATTAGAAATCTGAGTTTTAAAATCACAATATTTTTATGTGCCTTTTAAACTCGTACAGAAAATAACTCGATAAGTACCTATCAAGTTTAGTTGAAAATTATTTCGATTAGATTATGCTGTGGTGTTTATTTTTATTATTAAGTTCTAAACACTTTCAAATAATAAAGGGATCATTCATAGGTAAGTACTTGATCCCATTTTGAATGTAAACAATAATTTGACTGTTGGGTAATAAATTGAGGTGTGTTTACTTAAATTCTTTCGACGAATACATAGCAACGCTAGTTCTGAGAATTAGTAACTGTTCTGACTTTATAAGTACAGTGTGTGTGTGTGCAACTCTTAACAAAATACGGAGATACCGTCTATTCAACACTAATTTAATACGGCTGTGATACATAATATTAGGTCTTAGTTAAATATCACTAATACACAAATATTAGTTAAGATATTATAATATTACTAGATGAATATATTCATATTAGCTAATACTGATAAATATCGGTATTAACCCATCTTTAAAAAACAGTAGACTTTGACAACAAAGTACTGGCGAAGCCATAAACCAAAAAAAAAAAAAAAAAAACAAAGTACTGATAGACTGATACTGAAAACTTTGACCACAGAGTACTAAATTTACTAAAGACGTTATTGATTTTGATTTTGCTCGGACGAAACATTTTCTTACCTAGCAACGTTGAAATTGTCAGTGTCACTGTCAGTTGTCAATTGTCATTGTAATCTGCTGCAACGCCACCGTATTTGTCATTATTTTTGTTTGTAAACAAAGACCGACTAATAAAAACTAAAGTTTTACTACAAATATACAAGACTATGGGCGAACCGGGTATTATAAAAAAGCTAAGTGAAGAAGTAGTTAACCGGATAGCCGCCGGAGAAATTGTTCAGAGGCCCTCAAATGCATTAAAAGAGTTGATTGAAAACAGGTTATCCTTGCATACATTGCCTAATCTAACTTTTTAAATAAAATGCTAATCATACTGTTTTATTCTATAAACTTGTTATGTTTTCTGTTACAGTTTGGATGCTAAAGCTACCAATATTGTGATAACTGTTAAAGCCGGCGGACTAAAGTATTTGCAGGTATTTATATTTTACCCAAATCTATTAAGTAGCTCTAGCATATTTTATTCATATAGTTTTGATATGAGAGCACACTTTAACAATTTTATAACATTCAGATTCAAGATAATGGCACGGGTATTAGAAGTGAAGACCTAGAGATAGTCTGTGAGAGATTCACCACATCAAAACTGCGTGAGTACGAGGATCTGAAAGAGATATGCACATATGGTTTCAGAGGTGAAGCCCTGGCTAGTATCAGTCACATCGCGCATCTTACTATACTCACTAAGACCGCTGCTGGTAAATGCGCTTACAAGTATGTTAAACTTGATATTTATTACATAGTAGGTAGTTGTCATTGTAATTTTCATGACATTAAAGAGAGTGGACTGAATAGACCATTATGGTTGAAAAAATTAGAAAACAAAAAAAAGTGTTTTTTTTGTAAATTACTAAATTTTGTAGTATGTTAAGAAAACTGTTACTTAAAAGGAATTAACAAATTTCTTAATAAGTATATAGAAGTGGCTAACATATTTTTCACAATAAAATTTCCAGAGCATCCTATGAAAACGGAAAACTTAAGGCTCCAATGAAACCATGTGCAGGCAACAACGGTACCCAAATAACAGTTGAAGATCTTTTCTACAATGTGATAGCCCGTAAGAAGTCTCTTAGAAGCCCTACAGAGGAGTACACACTTATAATGGAAGTTGTTGGAGGGTATGCAATACATAATAACCATGTTGGGTTCACTTTGAAAAAGTTTGGAGAGAACACTGACTTGAAAACACCAATGAATTCTTCTGTCATTGAGAATGTTCGCATTGTGAGTATAATTTGAAAACATGTGAAGTGTCTACACGTGGTCACGTGAGTGCCTACAGGTGTTTCCGTAAAGCTAAGCGCACATCGTAGATTGCAAAAAAGAGCCAAAGCACATTAGAAGCTGCAGCGGGCCACGTCGCAACTCAGTAATAGTTTCAAGAGAAAATTTCGAATTTGAATTTCAACTGTTTCTATTCCAGTGCAATGAGGCTCGCGTACATTTGGGTGGGCCAACCATCGAACACTACAGGCAGGCCGCATCGCAACGCAAAGAGTAGCCGTAAAAATACGCCTGGCGAGCGATTTGCCAGTGCATACAGTACATACAAAATGGATTTTTGAGATGGGGTTGCAAGGGCAGCCGGGTGACCTTAATCGTTGTAGCTACAGGAAAACGTTCTTAGAAGACTTTCCTTAAACCTTTTAAGAAATTTTGATTTGCATTCACAGATTTTGAAAAAAAATTACAGTCAGCAGGAAAATGGGCAATTTTCACAAAAAACTTTTTTTATGCCAGTCGATCATGTTTCATATAAGGATCAAAAACCTCTACTGGACCAACTGAGGTTTGAGTACTAGAAAAGTCAGAAATCGCAAAAACCTTTTCCCATACACTTTGTAGGTTATGAGACTACAACTTACTGTTAATAATATCGATAAACTGACAGCTACAAAAACAAACACAAAATGTACAAAAATTTTGCGTTGCGTAGCGACACGGCCCGCCCAAATGTACGCGAGCCTTTAGTGTGTGATTGTCGTAGTGACGTACCACAAAAACTCGGAAGTATTCCATTCAATTACAAGCATATTTAATTATTTAGTTTAGTTGAAGGGAGCTAACGGATTGCTTCATCATCATCAGCCTATATTCGTCCACTGCTGGACGTAGGCCTCTCCTAGTAAACTCCACTGAGCCCGATCTTCGGCTCTCCTCACCCAGTCTCTGCCAGCCGCCTTTCGCAAGACGTTACTCCACCTGACCGGCGGGCGTCCCATACTACGTTTGCCTAAACGCGGTCTCCACTCTAGAATGCGTTTTCCTCAACGATTGTCGGTTCTGCGAGAGATGTGACCAGCCCATTGCCACTTCAGCTTGCTTAGTCTTTGGGCTATGTCGGTTACCTTGGTTCTCTAGCGGACCACCTCGTTTCGGATTTAGACCTTCAGAGAGGCTCCAAGCATAGCTCTCCCCATAGTTCGCTGAGCAACTTTATACTTATGGACCAGTCTCACCGAGAAGGTCCACGTTTCGGCTCCGTAAGTCATAAGTGGTAGGACACTCGCATTGAAGAATTTCGTCTTTAGGCACTGTGGTATGGACGACAAGAAGACGTGACGAAGTTTACCAAATGCTGCCCCTCCCAGCTGAATCCTCTTATTGGCTTCCCTGTCAAAATTGTTTCTACACAACTGCATATTCTGCCCGAGGTAAACATATTCCTGGACAACTTCAAGGGGGGCCCCGTCAATGACAATTGGTGTCGGCCTAATATTGTCGTTAAATATAATCTTGGATTTGTCTATGTTCTCCCCGTGACCAATGCTTCGAGAGGTGACAGCTAGGTCAGTCAGCATTCGATCAAGATCCTGCAGTGACTCCGCTATAAGGACCATATCATCGGCGAATCGTAGGTGTGAGATGTGCTGCTACTACTACTATTACTGGCCATTTATGTTTATGCCCGTTCCTTTCCAGTCAACCATCCATCCTCCATACAACCATCCATCCATGCATCGTTGGAAGATATGTTTAAGGAAACATATCCTCCAAGGATGCCAGTGAACAGTTCCGGTGATATGACTGAGGGATTGAATGATTAGAGTTAATACCTTTCTTTGCTCTTGCTAGATGTATTTTCTATTTTGTATTGTTTTTCTTCAAATTATTATTAAAGGAATCCTATCTGCATATTCCCAGATCCATGGCAACACAATAGCTCGCGAATTAATGGAGATAGAGCTACAGGAGCCGACACTAAAGCTGTCCCTACGCGGATGTATCACTAACGTCAACTACTCACATAAGAAGGGCACCATTCTACTGTTCATCAATCATAGGCTTGTGGACTCACTATGTAAGAGCTATTTTATAAATTAACTGTAGGGGTCTTGAAGTGTGAATAACAGCCGCGTGTATTTCTCCGATGGTGAAGCAGTAATGTTTCGTTCACAAAAAATTCACAAATTCAATAAAAATGGAACATCATATTTGTCTTCGGACAAAACCTTCTATTGTCTATGTTGATTATGTTATTTTTTTTTTCCAGCGATCAAAAAAGCAGTGGATTCAATTTACTCAACATATTTACCGAAAAACTCTCATGCATTCGTCTATCTTAGTCTTGAATTAGGTAAGCTTAGTTTTATTGTTTTCGAACATATTCGCATAATAGTATTTGAAATAGTGGGGCGTCTGTTGAATACAATCTATTTGTCCCCACCCCCACCCCCCCAGCAATATGGATAATTGCATAGCACATGTGTGAGCACTATGTACCTACTATAAAGCCACCATTTACTAGGCTCGTCTTTCATTGACTTGAATGTGCCCTGGCGGCTGAGAGTATGTCATGCTCACTCAAATGTCTCGCTGGTGGTGGCGTGTGTGTTGGATCATTAAGTTCCCTTCAAAATGGTTGAGCTGAATGGTGCTGATCCATGCGTCATGTTCGTGAACGGGCGCCGTCAGTAGGGACTGGTCAACTCTTGGCTGCCACGGCTTACTTTAATTAAAATTTTGAATTGTTTTTTTATCTATTTTATTACAGATACTTACTTTAAACGTGCACGTCTTTCTACATCGTTCTCACATTTTTAATTTGAACATGAATGATGTAAACAATTTGTTTTTTGTAACTATATGTTGATTCAAAAGAGTGTCCATGGAGTTTCTTGCCCGTTCTTCTCCATAGGTACCTACTACGCTTTGGAATGGGCAACTAGCTTCATTTTTCTGACTGACTGACCCTTTGACAATTCAAAAGTGCCTGTAATTGGTTTATTTGAAATAAATGCTTTGAGTTTTGAGTTTGAGTTTGGGAACAGCATTTTTTTTAAAATAACCTACAAACAATTTCAACGCTGATGGGTCTAGCTAGAATCATGTATCAGTTTCCGCGTTGATGTCCCATAACACCCTGTAATAACGTCAATATTTTCATGATTTTAAGATCCAAGAAACGTAGATGTAAATGTGCATCCAACTAAACATGAGGTGCAGTTTCTGTACGAAGAGCAAATCATAGAGAAGATCAAATCTTGTATAGAGAGCAAGTTGTTGAGCTGTAACTCTACCAGAGTTATGTATACACAGGTATGTTTCTGCACCCACATTTATAAACACAAATAGGTTATCTTTGGCTCTTACTAAAACAAAAGGAATTTTAAACAATCATTTAAAGTTTTTGCAAAACTTTACATTTTATTCGTCAAAACCTCGGATATTTGTAAATGAATATGAGAGTGGATGGTAGGAGACGTTAGTTACATACCGTACGCATCGTTAATTACGCGCATTGACGTGGAGTTGCGGACACCAGCCCTTATTACCCAGCCCAGGATAGTGACGAATAATCCATAACTTCTCTGGGTTATTTAGAACGTCTGTTCCTGTGGTTATTTATACCATGTAGAAGGCAAAGTGGTACCAAAAATAAACTGTATATTAAGGGCGCTTACACTGGTCCACTAGCGCCACTCCTTTAAAAAAATATTTTCTCGTGACTGAGAAGAAATTTTGAAAAACGGCTCAATAAGCGACCTCGGTAAGTGTGTCTAGAATTTTATAATACCTTTTATAAACTTTCATATTGAGACACGAAGCAACAAAATTTAATATTTTTTTTATTTTTTTTTTATTTATTGAATTTTGTTGCTTCACGAGATAATACTTTTTTAAAGGAGTGGCGCTAGTGGACCCGTGTGCGCCCTCTTAATCAATCTTATAACACCCCTCTGTTTCAGTCGGGGGTTAATAAATAAACTCAAACGTTTCATAATAAGTAGGTGCTGTAACATGAGCTTAAACTTTTCTGCAGAAGTAGTTTTTTTTCTTTCCTATTTCTATTTATATTGATCAAAGAAAAGCGAACCGATTCAACGCACCCCGCGTTGGATAGGTTCGGTTTTTATTGTTTTCAGTTTAAATTTTCCGAGCTCGCTTCGCTCACTCTTGCATTCTACGTCCTCTCTTATTTCCTCAGCTTTTCTACTTATGTCGACAAAATAACTCGGGGGACTTGGTGATTTTAAAAGAAAGTTAGGGGGGCGAGTATGTTAAAAGGTTGGGAACCTCACTTTTATTTTGGCAATAGGCCAATGACCATCGCCTACCCTATGCTTATAAGTATGTTTTTGTACTCTAGGCGCGTTTGCCAGGGGCTACGATGGTTGAAGACATCATCAAGAAGACAACTGATGCCGCCAAAGCAAATCCTAGTTACATGGTCAGAGTCAACTCAGACGTACAGAAATTAGAAAAATTCTTTCCCACAATTACGAAACCAAACGAAGCTAACGATACTGAAATGAATGCAGAAAATGAGGAAAATGAAGGAAATACCACTTCAGTACCCAAAATAGTCATTGATACTGCACAAGACGACGAGATCCTAGAAAATTCGATAGCAGAAGAACCAAAAAATGAAAATAAAGAAAAATATAAAACCAACACAGCTTTAGACCAAGCGAACTTAAGTTATATAGATCCAAAGGAATCATTTAAAACAAGAACATTTAAGTATGAGAGAATAGAAACTAAGTTGACTAGTGTAAAACAACTAAGATTGGATGTGGAAAATAAGTGTAATACGAATTTGAGGGAAATATTAGCGAATTTAATCTTTATCGCTTGTATAGACTGTCATAAGTCTCTTATACAACATTCTACGAAGTTGTATTTGTGTGATACTACTCGATTTGCGTAAGTATTAAGCATTTTTAGGGTTCCGTACTAAGTCTCCGCCGTCCGTCCGTCTGTCTATATCTGTCTATATCGTCTGTCTATATATATCTTTTGAACCGTAATAGGTAGACACTTGAAATGTCACAGAGTGTGTACTGTTAAGGCCGCTATAACAACAAATAATAAAAATATAATTAAGTTATAAATTAAAGCGGGTCGCCATACAAGAGACGTGTTTATTTTACTAAAGTATAAAAAGGTGGTATTCAATATTGTACGGTGGACACGATGGTACGAAACCCTTCGTGTGCGAGTCCGACCGCACTTGGCCCCTTTTTAGACATAGTAAAATCTTATGATCATTCACGTGAGCACATGTAGTCATACAGCTTTGTAAAGACAAGTATGCGCTTCGGGAATCATCGTTCGGAAATACGAATGCGCGATGATGAGATCATTAAAGAACTGTTACACTTACAACAATGGAAGTACTTACCTATTTAACTTAGTAGTACTTGCCCAAAATTATAGAATTACAACTCTATCTAATTCCTAAAAAAACCAAAGCTTTATAGTGACAAATGATAGAGAGAAAACTTTAAACAAATGCGCAATGAACAGTACAACACTACTACAAAGCGCGGAAGTACAAAACTTAGAAGCATATTCTGTGGGAGGTTACTCTGTGGCGCGCCGTTCTTGCTAATTCGAAAACACGAAATTACCGCGAAGCGCGTACGTTTTCTGGTTTATCTGTATGTGATCACATGTTGACATTCTCGTCACCACATGTAGTTGTAGATGCTCACATGGTCACATGTAAACACTCACGTGAGTGTTACTTGTAATATACAGGGTGTCAGGGACATCGACAAGCAAACTGTAACTATGAATTCAGCGCATAGAAATATTTCGCCGGTATCAAAAAACGGTCACCAAATGTCGTCCCACCAGGGTCGTCGGATATGGTTGAAGTTTAGTAAGAAACCGATGGATGTTTTTGAATGAAATTTAATTTCATAAAATTACCTGTTTTTTTCCTATTAATTAAATTTAATTTTATTCGAAAATATTCATCGGTTTCTTCCTAAACTTCAACTGTATCGACGACCCTGGATACTTATCTGTTTTGGTGACTGTACATAACCACATATTATAACAATCACGTGACCAGCACCCTAATTAGGTAACACACTATCAATCACAACCTGAATCATTTTGAAGCCTATTGCTAATCCATTGCTACATATGTTTGAAAAATTTGTCTGCAGACAATTTTTTTTTTTTTTTTGGGTTTCATTTTGACAGTTCAACAACATTCATATGTTGTTGAACTGTCAAAATGAAACCCATTCCTACTGTTAGCGTGTTACGTAATTACCCCGCTGATCAGAATCATTTTGCAAGTCGCTACATAGTTTATTTCTTGTGTACTGAAGTCGGTTTTATAAAAAGAGGTTTTATTCCTTTTTCAGAGAAGAACTATTTTACGAGACAATGCTGTATGACTTCCAGAACTTTGGTCTAATAAAATTGTCCAGTGCTTTGCCTTTAGAAGAATTGATTATGTTAGGACTTAACTCACAGGAGAATGAGTGGGATCCGGAATTAGGTGCGTAATTTTACGATAACTCACGGTTTGATAGGTGGTATTGACCAAAATTTATATTGTTAAGGGGGATGCGCCAAGGT
Source organism: Griposia aprilina (assembly GCA_916610205.1). Lineage (NCBI taxonomy): Eukaryota > Metazoa > Arthropoda > Insecta > Lepidoptera > Noctuidae > Griposia > Griposia aprilina. Next base: position 12,724,050 of record OU744305.1, read on the forward strand.
AGCCCTCGAAATTAAAAGTTTCTTACGTTTTTTGCAATTTGCAGGTCAGTACCAGGTTGTATGTTGATCTAAATATGATTCGCTGCCGCATCAAATTCCCTTCAAAAATCCCTTGATCCCTTGGATCATTAAGTTCCCTTCAAAATGGTTGAGCTGAATGGTGCTGATCCATGCGTCATGTTCGTGAACGGGCGCCGTCAGTAGGGACTGGTCAACTCTTGGCTGCCACGGCTTATTTTAATTTAATTTTTTGAATTGTTTTTTTATCTTTTTTATTACGGATACTTTAAACGTGCACGTCTTTCTACATCGTTCTCACATTTTTAATTTGAACATGAATGATGTAAACAATTTGTTTTTTGTAACTATATTGATTTAAAAGAGTGTCCATGGAGTTTCTTGCCCGTTCTTCTCCATAGGTACCTACTACGCTTTGGAATGGGCAACTAGCTTCATTTTTCTGACTGACTGACCCTTTGACAATTCAAAAGTGCCTGTAATTGGTTTATTTGAAATAAATGCTTTGAGTTTTTGAGTTTGAGTTTGAAATATTTATTTATAGAATTATAATCATAAAAATCATCAATACATCTCTCTAAGTTCATATTACCAGATTGAATGACTATATCATGAAATCATGACATTTGACGCCAATTCTAACTTAAGGAGTTGTATTGCTGATTCTAATGATTATAATTCTGTTAAGCCATATTTGTTACGGCCGCGAATCGTATTTTAATCAACATACAATATGACAGTGACCTGCATATTGCAAAAAACGTAAGTATTTTTAAATTTCGCTGGCCCCCTTAAGTACCTGGTACTTGTTGACAGGCATACACTGTCCTGCCATACCTATTAACACTGTAATTTAGAAATATTCTAGAAGTCAATTATTTTTAAAAGAGTAACCATAAAGTTTCTTGCCGGCTCTTCTCCATAGGAAATAACTAATTGGAACCGAGCACCTAGCTTCTGACTTTTCGTAAGTGCTCAACGTAGGCTTATGTGAAATACAATATTTTGATATTTTAACCTACTTTTAAAACTATGAAAAGAAAGAGGTTATTGGATGCAATTTTTTTTTTGTTTACCTCTCTGCATGTGTAGCATGACCACTTCTATCTCTACTCTACGAAGAGAAGACAAATCACTTTAGTAACAAAAAGTCATTCTTTTTTAGAATTTTGACATCGCGCCGTAGAAATCTTTCCACAATCTGTCATTTTGTCTCCCGTTTCTTCTGTTTCTATAGAGATCATGCTACGCATGCTAGAAAGAGCAAAATCTAATTTAGTCATCAAAATCAAAATCGTTTAATCAAATAAGGTTGAGAAACAGCACTTTCCGAACGCCAAAATTACTTAAGCCATCCCCTAAAACGCCCGCCCTTCACCACTCACCAGTTCCTACTGTTATAGCTGGGAACAAGCATCTTCTGGGCATGCTCGTTCCATCACAGACCTCATCCATCGCTTTCCAACAGGTGAGATCGAGGTCACAAGCAGGCCCAACTGGCAATAAAAAAATAAAAAGAAGTTGCGCAACAAACTCACCGCAACTTAAGGGGGATCCTCAGCTTTAGCCCGCCAAATCCAAATTTTCTTTGATATTTTGCAAATTGGAGCTCTGTTTTATGTCGTATGTTGATCAAAATTCGATTCGCGACTGTAGGAATGATATATTAACTGAATAATAATCATCAATTTCATATCAATCGTCAAACTTAGGAAATTTGTTACACCGAATTTTTCAGAATATTTCATAAGAAACTTCTTAGATGGAAGAAATTCCCTAATTTTGACAATTGATAATATAATATAATTTATTTATGTACATAAAGGTTTTGTAGTACATGAGGGACTTACAAATCAGGTATGCATTATTAATTACATAGTATAGGTACAACGAATTGTTGGGTGGATCGCTGCTCTCTTAGTTAGATTACTGAGTAATCTGTATTAAGGAGAGACAGTTCCGACTCCCAATATGAGTATCACAAAAAAATATGAATGAATATATGTGATATGTAATTGATGATTATTATTCAGTTAATATATCATTCCTTCAGTCGCGAATCGCATTTTGATCAACATGTGACGTTAAACAGAGCTGCAATTTACAAAAAACCGAACAAAATTTGGATTTGGCGGGTTACGGCTGAGGATTCACCCTAAGAAAACTTTTATGAATATTTCAGGTGACATGACAGACATGGCCCAACAGATGGCAGAGCTATTCATGAACAAACGCAATATGTTATACGAATACTTCTCACTGGAAATCAATGGCAATGGGGAACTGCTTGCATTGCCGTTACTATTAGGTAAGTATCAAATTCTTCCTTGAACAACAACGCTAACAAAATATTTTTCTTGTATATTATTTCGCACAAAATCTTGCTTTAATCGTGACGCTTCTGCCGTCTAACTTTCCAAATGCTAGAGAACAGTTATTTAATGCTCACTATAAACTTGTACCTACCCCCAATTAATAATGTACAGTGGAACAAACTTTTATATGGTATATCGGGAAAAATATGTAAAAGAATTGCTCTCACAACATTGTTCAAAAGTATGTGCTAATTAGCTACCTGTATACAAAACAGCTTGTTGAACCATACGTTCCTGATGACGCCTGTTTCATCTTGTGCTGGATTAATTGAAGCCGGTTATGTCCGGTTGATGGCAATAGATTCGCCTCCTATTCTCCTCGTTCTTCGCTTCGCTCGTGACAGAGCTGTCGTGGTCACGATGAACTGCGTCCAATCGCAGGTGTAGTCGATGCCCGCCTCACGATCTCTCGTCATCCGGTTCTGGTAGATGACAATCTGACGCATTCATTAACAGGGCCTCCAACCGCGGATTTTATTTGATTGGTCGACCTCATCGGTGGCCTCCCGCGTGGCCTATTACCTTCCACTCTGCCCTACGGCACTAGATGCTCTCTGGACTCATTATTCCGCCGAAAGACATACACCAAAGAACTTCCGTATTCGAGACTGTACTAGTGCTGATAGACGCTATTTGATGCCGAGTTGTTGGAGTATGGAGACGTTTGTGCGGAATTCTCTCAATGATACCCCAAGCACCACATTCCTAGAATAGAATAGAATAGTTGTTATTTGCTTAAAAACATGGTATAAACATGGAAAAACACAAAAAAAAAACAGTCAAATTTTCACAAGCGTGTTTAACATTTATTTTCAAAAGAAGGCGCATTTTCTTTTCCAGTTTTCGTAATGTCCATGTCTCAGCTGCGTACAGAAATATTGGGAATACAAGTGTACGGACGAGCCTGATCTTGGTGGACTTAGTTATGTTGCGAATCCTCCATATTTTTTTAGCTTGTCTATGGCCCCTCTAGCCATAGCCACACGCCGTTTCACCTCACCCACGCAGCTGCCATTGTTCGCGATCATAGCACCAAGATATACGTAGGATTGAACTACGTCGCAGTTCGCAATCTGTGTCATGTCTGGCGAGTTGTTGTTGCTGCAGTCTAGAATCATCATCGTGGTCTTACCGCGATTAATCCTCAATCCAAACTTAAGACTGACTTGCTCCATGTGTTCAACACTAGTCGCAAACAAAATCTCCCCTATCATATGGGACTTCAACATAACTGGCGACACGTCGGTGTACTATAGGTACAGCACTACCTAATCCTGCGAGGATTGCAGGCGAGATGTTATGTTTATTAAGCAAAAATATCCGACGTTTCGTGCTGTTTGCGATGTGCATACATATTCTCAGTTCCGGGCTCTGTATCGCAAGCATTGAACTTCTAGAATTCTAAGCTAATCGTTTCTTTTACATCATACAAACTAAATTTTCTTTCTGGTTACAGATGGCCACACACCTTTCATGGGCGCTCTCCCTACCTACCTCGTACGCCTAGTCACTGAAGTGAACTGGGACAGCGAAAAGGACTGTTTCGACACCTTCAGCCGACAGACAGCCATATTCTACTCACAACCAAACCCAGACACCACCCCAGAAAGCGTGAAGGCAGAACAATGGAGACAGGAACATGTTCTGTTCCCAGCTATAAGGCGAAATTTCCTCCCGCCAACTAGTTTTGTTCATAATGGCGCTGTGTTGCAGATTGCTAGTCTCAATGATCTGTATAAAGTATTTGAAAGATGTTAATTTGTCGTGGTTAGGAGAAATAAAATGGTTATGATGTTATAAGTGTTTTTTTGTTAACCTATAACTTAAAATTATCGCAAATAAGTCATCCATACATATTATAAATAATATCAATATTAACAAGTTTATAAAAAAAATTACAATATTTTTTTCACTCATCAATAGAAATACTTCCTTCAAGCTCGATAGATGGCGTTGCCCTGTTTAAATGCGCGCTATGGTTTCGTTACCGCGATTTAGTTAGGCTCCGGAGCTTGTCTACGATGTAATACGTTCAGACAAACAAACAGACAGAGTAGGAAATAACTAGCTCTGCCCGCGGATTTCATCCGTAATATATTTTTGGAAAGTTGCAGTCCTTCCTTCGGACTTGCTGCTTTATAATAATCAGACATGAACAGTCCATAGTAATGTTGTTTAGTGATGGGTTAGCAGAAAGTACTTATGGTCTATATTAGTATTGTTAGTAAGGATGGATACACAGTTATTTATAAAGCAATAGCAAAAAATTGTATTACAATAAAATTAAACTACTCACTACTGCATCAAGGCTCGTACACGCTGGCGCGACACGACAGCGTACACAAAGGCACCGCGTGCCGCGCGACCAGCGGTGCCTTTGTGTCGTGCTGTCGCGTCGCGCCTGTGTGTGCGAGCCCTTATAGAGTTGAGTTGAAGTTGATTTCATTTATTTATTAAAGCTTCTCGCGCACAAAGGTATACAAAGGCGGACTTAATGCCTTAGGCATTCTCTACCAGTCAACCAAGGGTGGTGAAGAGATAAGATGGCAGGTGCTCTGTAAAACAGACGCTACTAATAATAATAAAAAATATTAAAAAGATAACATACGTATTTATAAATAAAATAGGTAGGTAGGTTTATTATAGTACTTGCTTTATTACTTAGACGAAACAGTTTACGGTTTCTCTACTCACTACTGACTAATGGACGGCCTTTAACTGAACTTGATCGTGACCTTAGTCTCATTATTGTTGGACTTATATTTCATGAAGCTGTGTTAACATTATCATTATCACCCATTCAGCACCAGAATTTTTCAAAATGTTATGAGAATCTCTAAACTGCTCATTCCACTAGGCTGAATTTTGCCGTCTATGAGTTTGGTTCAGTTTGTTTTGATTGAGAGTTGTTTGTGTTTATCGTCAGTTGGGTCCTGAAATAGATAACTTGGAACATCTTTTTGAGATTTCGCAAATATCTCGACAAAAAACTAGACCCTACTTACTAGGTCGAAAAGTATCAAATTTTCATTTGTTCCTTTTATGGCACCCCCTGGAATAATTAACACAAGTCTACAGATTAATGGATGATTTTTAACGGGATAAACAGCCGAAATCATGTTCTCCAAGTACTTGTTTGTTAGTTTGAAACCCTCCTACCTCTCTGTGATCCTAGCAATTCTTTGGATAAAATTACTGTGTAACATACAATTGATCGAAGAAACGATGGATAGATTGTGTAAAAGTTGATAATTATGTCTAGAAAAGGAGTGACTACCGAGATGACGACTAATAGAGAAGTATGGAAGTAAAAACATGTTGCGTCGACCCCAAATAAATTGGGAAAAGTGCAGGAGACTGATGACTGAAGGGGATGTGAAATATGAATTCCTCTTCTTGAATCGAATGTTTTACTTATATTTTAATTGCATTAAGGCGAAAATAAGTGCCAGTGACCTTGAGCGAGTGGGAGGAGCATGCGAAACTTTTAAGCGAATAAAATTGCACAGAGCGTTAGCGTCTACCCGGACATTGGTCAGCGATACACTGCGCCCGCTTCAACGCGCATCAAGTTTATTCGCAAAAACAACCAACCTTGATTTATCAAACACAATACAAATAAAAGCCGTATACAAAAATTTGGGTAATTAAATTGTCTTTTAGATGGTGCAGATTCCATGAAAATACGCCCGATAGTTTTTGCGTAATTATCGTTTTTGTGTTCGCGTTAGACATTACTTTACAAATTAATTACACTATGTTATAAAAATATAATTTCAAATATTCACATATCAAATTGCGAAGAAAATAGTCTAGTTTATCATATATTTTTTCAAACAAATATGAGTATTCGTTTAGACGTGATGTTCAATTTGAAATCATTAAAAGTAGTATATCTGCGCCTTAATAGTATATTATATTTCTTGAGACACGTACATTTATGCACGGTGCTCTAGCTTAGAACAAAAGTATGGGAATTATATACGACCAGTTTAAGTAGGCTTCTGCTTTTGGAGATACACTACTCAATTCTATAGATTTTTGATTTACTAGTAGAGTAATATCAAAGATGAATTTTCTTATTGGTAGATGGCGCTGTTCTCAAAATGTTCATGGGTTTCGTCTAAACCACAGACTACATAGAGATACTCTGTATAAACAGGTTTAAACCCTGGCCTCCGCAGGACAACAATGCACTACACGATGTCTCTATTTGCGACCTTTCTTTTAGTGAAGAGAACATATTAAATGAACTTAAATCCCTAGATCCAGCGAAAGGCCCAGGTCCTGATGGACTTTCACCTTACTTCCTTAGGAATACTTCGACTTCCATCTGCAAGCCTCTATTTATTATTTATAATAAATGTATATCCGAGGGAGTTGTACCTAAACTTTGGAAGCATGCGTATATTGTGCCCGTTCACAAAAATGGATCCAAACGCAACGTGGAACACTATCGTCCCATTTCCATCCTGTCTGCCTTGTCCAAACTATTTGAAAGGTTAGTCCATAACGAAATTTATCCTGTACTCCACAATATCATAATTCAACAACAGGACGGTTTCGTTAAACGGCGGTCGACCAATACTAATTTATTATTATTTTCTAGCTTTTTGTTTGATTGTGTTGACAGCCGTGTACAAGTGGATGCAGTGTATACAGACTTCTGTAAGGCTTTTGACAAGGTAGACCATGAAATACTACTAAATAAAATAGCGTTCAACGGAATCCGTGGCAATCTTCTGAGGTGGTTTACCTCTTATATTACCAATCGCAGTCAGAGGGTTGTAATCAATGGTCACCAATCTAACATCGCACAGGTGACCTCTGGTGTGCCTCAAGGCTCTATTCTTGGTCCCCTTTTGTTTATATTGTATATTAATGACATCAGCCAATGCTTTCGCAATACCAAGTTTTTACTATATGCCGATGACCTCAAGGTATATACAGCCATTCGACAAACAAATGATTGCCTTCTGCTGCAACAAGATTTGGACCAACTATCCTGTTATTGCCAGGAAAATAAGTTGCAACTAAGTTTACCCAAATGTAACTTCATAAATTTCACAAAAAATAAAACTAAAATAAACTATACATACACGTTGTGCATCGCCCCCTGCTTAAAGTGGACTTTATTCGTGATCTCGGTGTTCTTCTTGATTTCAAGCTTTGCTTGGACCTACACATAGGAAAGATTGTTAATAAGGCGTATCAACTTTACGGATTTCTAATGCGATCAACAGTCGATTTTAAAAAGCCTTCTTCCTATATCTGCCTGTATAAGTCTCTTGTACGCTCTCAACTGGAGTATGCCGTGTCCGTCTGGAGTCCATACTACAAAAAGTATGTTGAAATGATTGAGTGTGTTCAATACAAATTCCTGCGTACCATGCATTTTAGATGTCATGGATATTATTTGCCTTACCAAGATTTGCTTGTAAAGTATAAGCTCGCAACACTTGAAAATAGACGAAAGTACTTAGAAGCTATGAATCTATATAATATTGTTAGAAATAAATTTGACTGCATTGAACTGTCCAATATGTTATGTTATGCGGTTCCTGGGACAGTCCACAATCGTAAGGTGCGCGCTGGCAGATTATTTTCGGTAGGCGCTTGTAAGTCCAACTCTGGCTTGCGTTCGCCTGTTCGCAGAATGGTCGATTCCTACAATAGGACTTTCGAACATATAGATATTTTTGCATGTGCTCCCTATAAGTTCAAAAATCTTATACATAAAGAGCTCTCTTGAATATTTTTTCTATATTTATCTTTTCGTATCATTTCTTTCATAAATACTATTTATGTCTTAAACACGGTAGGTAGTTAATAAGTTAGTAAAAAAAACATTTAATTTTGTTTGTAAACCTAGCGATTATTATTTTATTATTTTTATCCCATAGTCAATCTGTGAACAGCGTTGTGGGCTGCAATATTGTATATTTGTTTTGTGTATTCCATATCTCATGTTTTATATTGTAGCTGTTTGTTGTTCCATTTCAATAAAATAAAATAAAATAAACACAATATGTTCCATTTTAATCAGATTTTCTTAAAATCACAACAATATTTTTTACAAATAAAAATATTTAATGAGTTGAAACACCTTTTAAATTTATTGTGCTAATATACAACGTTTGTTTAAATGGATAAAATCGTCTAATAACGCAACACAAATTATTGAAACTGTTTTAAGTTTAAATGGAAAAAAAGGAACGCAACTCGCGTAATTGTCAAAATATGTTGTAATTTTTTTTATTCCGAATAGAATTTATGGATGCGGTTCGATTAATTTCTGGATTATTCTTGACGACTTTGCTTGTATGGACATTTAGGATTTTGCTTCTATCCATTGACCTGGAAAGGTATTGGATACCGGCAACCGACAACTTCGCTTTATCGGAACGACCCCTGCACGAAAATCTGGACTGTGTACTTGTTTGTGAAACGCACCGATATTGTGTTGTATAAAAATATGAACGCGAGCAAGTGTTGTGTGCTGAACTGCAAAAATTCAAGAGTTGGCCTTCAAATATTGTAAAAAAATATTGAAGAAGAAATAAAGTAGGTATTTGACATTGGATTTAGTGTTTTATTTTTGGTTAAAAACTACTACCTAACTAAAATGGAAGGAAATAGGACAGGGCATACTGCAGATTTGAAACTATTATACCTTTATGAAGCATTATATGTATACGCATAGCTAGTAGCTATACGTACCTATATATTGCTTCATGGAGTGTTGTTTTTAGTTGTTGCTAGAGGGCGCCAGCGCCTTGAAATTTTCGAGTGACGTCTCTATCTCCCTATATAAAATGTACTCTGTGCATTTATGCACGTGAGTGGCTGAATATAGGAATCAATGGTCGCTTGCGCGACACGATCACACGATGTGCACACGGGCGGCGCGGGCGGCCATGTTGCCGCGCTCGGCACCCTGTCAACGTCGCAGTGGTGTGCCGCGTGTACGGTTTTAATCACAGAGTACATTTTATATAGGGCGATAGAGACGTCACTCGAACATTTCAAGGCACTGGCGCCCTCTAGAAACAACTAAAAACAACAATCAATAAAGCAATATATAGGTACGTATAGCTACTAGCTATACGAATACATATAATGCTTCCTACAGCTATAATAGTTTCAAATCTGCGGTATGCCCTGTCCTATTTCCTTCCTTTTAGTTAGGTAGTAGTTTTTAACCAAAAATAAAACACTAAATCCAATGTCAAATGCCTACTTTATTTTTTCTTCAATATGTTTTTACAATTTTGAAGGCCAACTCTTGATTTTTTGCAGTTCAGCACACAACACTTGCTCGCGTTCATATTTTTATACAACACAATATCGGTACGTTTCACAAACAAGTACACAGTCCAGATTTTCGTACAGGGGTCGGTCGTTCCGATAAAGCGAAGTTGTCGGTTGCCGGTATCCAATACCATTCCAGGTCAATGGATAGAAGCAGAATCCTAAATGTCCATACAAGCAAAGTCGTCAAGAATAATCCAGAAATTAATCGAACCGCATCCGTAAATTCTAACCGGAATAAAAAAATTACAACATTGAACATATTTTGACAACTACGCGATTTGCGTTCCTTTTTTTCCATTTAAATTTATAACAGTTTCAAAAATTTATGTTGTTTTGTTAGATGATTTTATCCATTTAAACAAACGTTGTGTGTTACCACAATAAATTTAAAAGGTGTCCACTCTTTAAATATATTTATTTGTAAAAAAAAAAGTTGTTATTTTAAGAAAATCTGATTAAAATAGAACATATTGTGTTTAAACCTATTTATACATAGTATCTCTATGTAGTCTGTGGTTTAGACGAAACCCATGAACATTTGAGAACAGCGCCATCTACCAATAAGAAAATTCATCTTTGATATTACTCTACTAGTAAATTAAAAATCTATAGAATTGAGTAGTGTATCTGCAAAAGCAGAAGCCTACTTAAACTGGTCGGATACCACTAGCCATACTTTTGTTCTAAGCTACAGCACCGTGGTTTTAATGTAGATGGTGCACACTACGGCGTGCGCAATGACTAGACATAAATTGAATAAAAGAAAAGTTCAAAAACGGATAAAAATAAAAGAGATATTACGAATTAATGTAATGTATTAAAAATATTCGTCTTAGTTAAATTACAAGGCAAATGATACATTGCTCATTAAAAACCGATTGATTACATTCTTAAATATATTTCACTATTAAAAACACACTACATACGTTCATACACACAATATTAATAACTATTTGTAAACAATATAAGAGAAAAATATAGTATAATTCATCCACTCTTACTAAGAAAATTTATTTCTGACCTTATTTTGGACATTACTGGACTGACTGAGGGAAAAAATTTAGAGGAAACCTGGACTTGTAGCTTATATAAGTCTGAAATCGCCAACCCGCCTTGAGCAAGCGTGATGATCAATGCTCGTGTCTTGTCTGTATGAGAAGAGGCCTTTGCCCAGCAGTGGTACACTAAATAGGCTGGCCTTATTTCTCTAGAAAGATACTCTCAAGTTTTATACTTATCTCAAATCTACTTATTATGCTATGGCTACATTGTCGCGATAACGCGAACTAGCACTTCGCGCGCTCTTTCTCGCACACCGCTCGGCATCTCGCTGTACAACAAAGCGCGCGTTCACGTTATTGCGACAATGTGGACGTAGCATTATATGAATCAAGACTTCCTCTGGATCTTAATACAGACCTTTGTTTGACAAATGTAACAAAAACATGATTTTTATGTTTTTATTCGAGTGCATAGTAGTTTTAGAAGTTGAATTTGTTTTTAATAAATATAAATATACTCACTCATTTGTTAGTCACATAATATCAAGACGGCAAACCTTCGCACTAACAAATACGTTTTTAAATGCATTATTCTAACGACTATTTACATTTTTGTGAACAAAATATAAAACAGGGATAAAAATGTGATTTTATAATATATATAATTTTTTTTTTTGGAAATTCGATTACTTTTAAAGTAAAACCTATCTTATTGCGATATTCCTAGCGTTAGCGTTTATAAAATCTCAATGGGCTGACACTATCGACCCAATACAATAAAAATGGAACAGAATTTGTTTGAAATGATCTGCCGGACAAGTTAACCGCAACTTTTCTGGTGTGGCACAGGCCTACTTTACTCAAACTTGTGTAGTGTGCGCCTTTAGCTACTGGCTCGAACCGTGTAAATGAACAGTTTTGATATTAGTTGCGACTCTGTTTAAACATGACACCGTTTTATAATACAGCATGTATCAAAAAGGTTGAACTGAACAACGACAAAAAATGATCAACTGTACCATACAAAACTTCAATACCTACTCGACCCAAATGTCCCATACATTTGGGTCGAGCAGGTATTGAAGCCATCCCATACGGCTGATTATTTTTTCGCAATAACGATATTGGTCCCATGGAGAAAGTTGTTCACTTTGACGGTCTGTACCACTTAAATTGGACCACACATATCTGATACATGCTGTATAAATAAATGATCGCACAAAGAAAAAAAATACTAAAAGCTCTTTTTATATTGAACAGGAAGAATCAGCTTTAAAGCTATTACATTCATAGGTATCAAAATAAATACAAAAGACAACAGTATAAACAAATGGAAAACGTAATACTGAACGAAACGCTTTCACGATATCACTTTATACAATCGACAATGAAAAGAAAACTTTTTAAATATTGCTTCAATTATTGCTATAACCATCGAACTTGGAAGATGTACTTGGTATATTAATAATCTCACAAGAGGATGCAGCCCATCCATCATCTTGGCTTAATTTCGAAGTAAGGTTTGATGAAAGTGACTTGTGTCATAGGACCAATACATTCATACATATATACATAAGCTCACGCCTTCTTCCCATGGGGGTAGGCAGAAACTACAGAACGCCACCTGCTACGATCCTTACATACTCCTTTTGCCTCGTTTACGTTCATACATCTGTTCATATACGCACGCCGGTTGCGAGTACTACGCACCTGGCCTTTCTGAAGAATATCACCAATAAGGTTACTATTTATGTACTCCAGGGGTGTGGTAAAAGAAGCATCAAAGTAGAATAAATGCTGTGGAAATGCGTTCCTTCCGATGCACATATAGTGTGACTATGAATGATAAGCTGACGAATGATGTGACAAGGCAACGGTGCGGTTTAAAAGAAGATGTAGTGACAAAAATTGAAAAGAGTATGCTAAGATGGTTTGGTCATGTTGAGAGGATGAACTAAAGGCGACTTACAAAGGTATTTACGAGGTAGATGTGAGCGGAAACGCCGTGAAGACCATATAGTACGAAGAAATATCTGGTAAGTGCAAAAATACCGCTGACCAGTTTCTAAGGCAAGTTGTGCGAATAGTTGGTTGATTTTTCTGTTAAGGCTCTCCCTCGGCACCTCATAAGGCTTTTAGCCTGTAATTTAACAATCCTGGATTCCACTGTAACGGTTAGGGCTTTGCAAGGAGACTGCGCAGGCTGTCAGCTCCTAGGTAGTGTAGAGAGATAATTGAAACCAGCAGCATAGGACATGTAATTAAATAGGTAGAAGTATTACAGCCAGGTCGCGGGAACTGTTTACATTACAGACGCATGCTCACGGCGAGGGAGCGCCTATTAGGTGCATCCCTACAGCGGCATTCATTCGCAAGCGTAAAATTATCATTGAGAACTATATTCTAGTAGGAAGGGTAGAGGCCGTTACATTTTCTCTATCAAAGATACTTTGTGCTCATGAACGTATGCTCGCAAACGAATGTTCGCTTTGACGATGCAGCTTAAGAAAATTCTCTGTAGAGCTCAGAGAACGAATTCTCCGAAGAATGTTTCCTCCGAAGGGTTAGGCAGAGGTGTACGACGAACGGACCAACGAACGATGGAGGACGAATTCGTATCCGTATATGACCAATCAAACCAAAAATTCGAAGACATCCAACAGTGGAAACATTATAGGCTGATCATGCTGTGATCAATTAAATAGTCACAATACATAAAACTTAATACGATTCACCGCTGCACTTGAGAAGAGGTAGATCAAAGACATAATGAATAGATAGTGTAAAAACTTTTTTACAAAAAAACAACCGACTTCCAAAAAAAAACACTAAAAGACGTGAAAAATAACTTTAATTTCGGAAGTCGGTGCCTTTGGTTTTGTATTTTCGTGTTTGGCCACCGACTTCCGAAATTAAAGTTATTTTTCACGTCTTTTAGTGTTTTTTTTTGGTAGTCGGTTGTTTTTTTGTAAAAAAGTTTATATTTTTCACTTTTTAGTTGCGGTACCTACCCCACACAAAGTCGTATACCACTACTTGGTGTGTAAATAACAGTGACAGGAAATTATTAACACATCATCCATATAAACTAAGTGGAAAAAATCTGCAGTATTAAGGATAACTCAAAACCTACTGGCCAGACCTTGATCAAATTCAAATGGGACCACATGTGAAGCACCACCTATCAAATAAAAAAAGAATCATCCAAATCGGTTCACCCAGAAAAAAGTTATGAGCTAACACACATAAAAACAAAAAAAAAAACATACAGACGAATTGAGAACCTCCTCCTTTTTTTGAAGTCGGTTAAAAATATCAAAAAGGCTAGGAAGACCATTGAAATGATGGCTGATACAGATATATGAAAGAAAATTGACAGACGCAGTCTTACTAAGGGATATCCTGTTACGGCGGTTAGGCGTATGCTCCATATAAAATACTGGTGTTCAGCTGTATCCGGTTAGACTGGAAGCCGACCCCGACATTGTTGGAAAACGGCTGCAGATGATGATGGAGAGTAGGAGAAGAATGGCTTGAGGAAACTGTAAAATTCATAGAAGAAGCTCTTCACAGTGTCCCTAATACAGCATGTAATCACCGTGCCACGTATTTCTAGACACTCTCTTAAGGGCCGTCTCCACGAGTGAGAGGATCGCGGCTATGCGACGAGATGCTCAGTGCGAGCGCAACGTCTTAACGCAGACTGAACTGAGAAGTGAATTCTTCAACAAAACTATAGCCCAACGCCACATCGCGAAAAGGCGGCATTTCCGTTACGAGTCATGACGATACGCTGGCGGAATAATCGCTCGTTCGTGAAGGCGACCCCTAAGCCATCATCTACGCATTCTGTACATCCAACTAAGGAACATTGTTCAAATCTGTGACTATTCAAATATACTTTAGACCGCGACTTTTATTTTTGGTGTGAAAAATCGCTGTTTAGGTAGCGCACGTAAAAATTGTGCTTATGGGTGCGAGCAACTGCACTGGGGCCCTGGGGTATTTAAAGTTATGTTATATTATAACATTTAAGTCTTGTTTTCGTGAAAAAATGTCTAAAACGTTGTAATTATGAACTTCAATTCAATATCTCCTTGACCAGAAGGTTCCCAGGTAGGGTTCAGTACAAAAAAAAAATCACTGACGGAGAAGAACAAGTGAGTCTCGGTTTCCTTAAGCGTTTTTGTACACTGTTTATAATAATAGTAATTACAACATATAATGTGTTAGTCGTCGTTATAAGTAATGTAAGCGTTGAGATAGTCTGCGGGCGCGTCGTATGCGGCTAACTTGTGTGGCGGCGGCAAGGTCAGCGGGGTCGACATCCCCGCTGTTTCTAACTCCTGGAACAATAATGATGTTTTGTTAATTAGATGAAATCTGTGACCATTTAAAGATATCTTTCTAGCTTTTTTATTTATCTTTTATATAGATTCTTCCATATTTTGTGAATGTGAGAACTTTGTAGGCCTAACTTGTAGACTGTTGAGTACCTGTTGCTTATTGACAGGCCTACACTGTCCTCCCATACCTATTAAGGCGACAATAAGTGCCAGCGACCTTGAGCGAGTGGGAGGAGCATGCGAAACTTTTAAGCGAATAAAATTGCACAGAGCGTTAGCGTCTACCCGGACATTCGTCAGCGATGCAGTGCCGCCCGTCGCCCGCAAGAGTCCCGCTTCAACGCGTATCAAGTTTATTCGCAAAAACAACCCACGTTGATTTATCAAACACAATACACATAAAAGCCGTATACAAAGATTTGGGTAGTTAAATTGTCTTTTAGATGGTGCAGATTTCATGAAAATACACCCGATAGTTTTTGCGTGATTATCGTTTTTGTGTTCGCGTTAGACATTACTTTACAAATTAATTAAAGTGAAACTTTTATTACATCGTCTCAAACTTTTTCGTCTGTGTGTTGCATGTCGCGTGGCGGTCGGCCGCGGAGCAGGGATAAAGTGAAAGGAAGGAGGTTATTAGTTAAATGTCTATAATGTGAAAAAAAGGTTCACTATTACCGTGGTTTCATAAAACCACACAATTCTTTTACACTATGTTATAAAAATATAATTTCAAATATGCACATATCAAATTACAAAGAAAATAGTCTGTTTATCATATTTTTTTTTCAAACAAATAAGACTATTCGTTTAGACGTGATGTTCAATTTGAAATCATTAAAAGTCGTATATCTTCGCCTTAACACTGTAATTTGAAAACATTGTAAAAGCCACTTATTTTTAAAAGAGTAATCGTGGAGTTTGCCGGCTTTTCTCCGTAGGAAACGATTAATTGGAACAGTGCACCTAGCTTCTGACGTTTCATAATTGCCAATGTAGGTTTATGTGAAATATAATATTTTGATTTCATGAAGCATGAAGTTCAAAAAGCGACATTATTTCGAAAAAAATCCTACGAGAGAGTACAGCCACATCCAAAATATGTTATTACACCAAAATAATTATTTTACCCACTACAGCTACCTAAACCCACGACCCAATATGTTTTGTTCCCATGTTCTACAATAGTCCTGCACCAACCGTGGGTTGTCTTTGGGTGCACTTGCACGGTGTAAGTGGGGATAATCGGCAGTTGGTGCCTCATTCCATTTAAAATTGTCTACGGGGCCTCTGCGAGTTAGCTACGGCCCCCGCACGTCATCCAAAGGACCGGGACCTCATGGTCCCGTGATATGTAAACATATAAAAATAATAATAACTCCACCACCGAATCTCTACGTTGACGTTGTGTTGGGGCTTGCGCGCTCCTGAACTCTCTGGGTCGGTAGTTTACTTTGTCGAAACAGGTCTAGGGTGAGGAGCCAGACCGAGAGAGATACAGAAACCCGCAGGGCAGAATGTGGCGAGCTGGCCGGATTGAACACTGATGAGGAACAGAGCTTGCCTTTATTGGCCGGCTTGAACGGATATTCGCAAGAGCAAACGTGCTCGGAGGAAGGAAATATTCCAGTAAGATGGTCAGTAGGGATCTTGACCATTTTCCGGGCTTTAGGATTGTCCTGATAGCCGTGAAATACCTCTCCACTCCTCAAGCACCTCAGGATATGTTGCTCCCTTCTCGCTACTTCACTATGTGCTAGTCTTATGCCTTTTTTATTCACACAACTTTTGTTTATATGAATAATGTATGATTAGGTTAAGTTATTTTATAATCAACTTCTGGAGGGAAGTGGGCTGGTTGGAATAACCATTAACAGCCGCCATGGCCAAAGCACAATGGTCCGCTTGAAGCACTAAGTGCGGAAAACAAACCCTAAAAAAGAAGAAGTCAACATCACGAAATAAAACTATGAAGACAATTACCTTGCGTCGTTTCCGATTCTTTTTATTCCAGGGCGCGTAGGGTATCTTGAGATGAACAGTCTGTATGTGAAGCTTGACGGCACTGCTTTGAGTAAAGCGACGGTTGCAATGCTGGCATTGGTATCGTTTCTCACCGGTGTGGACCTGTTCAAACGAGAAAAGGCATTATTAATGAATCAATTTTAATCTGGGGCTGGCAATGTGGAACTGGGGCTGGAAATGTGGTAAACGAGCGGCAATGTGGGACTGGGGCTGGCAATATGAAACTAGGGCGTCAATGTGGGACTGGGGCTGTCAATATGGAACTAGGGCGTCAATGTGGGACTGGGGCTGCAATGTGGTACTGGGGCGGCAATGTGGTACAGGGGCTACAATGTGGGACTAGGGCTGGCAATGTGGGACTAGGGCTGGCAATATGGAACTAGGGCGTCAATGTGGGACTGGGGCTGCAATGTGGTACTGGGGCGGCAATGTGGTACAGGGGCTACAATGTGGGACTAGGGCTGGCAATGTGGGACTGGGGCTGGCAATATGGAACTAGGGCGACAATGTGGTAAAGGGGCAACAATGTGGGACTGGGGCTGGCAATGTGGTACTGGGGCGGCAATGTGGTACAGGGGCTACAATGTGGGACTGGGGCTGGCAATGTGGTACTGGGGCGGCAATGTGGTACAGGGGCTACAATGTGGGACTAGGGCTGGCAATGTGGGACTGGGGCTGGCAATATGGAACTAGGGCGTCAATGTGGGACTGGGGCTGCAATGTGGTACTGGGGCGGCAATGTGGTACAGGGGCTACAATGTGGGACTAGGGCTGGCAATGTGGGACTGGGGCTGGCAATATGGAACTAGGGCGTCAATGTGGGACTGGGGCTGGCAATGTGGTAAAGGGGCTACAATGTGGGACTGGGGCTGGCAATGTGGTACTGGGGCGGCAATGTGGTACAGGGGCTACAATGTGGGACTGGGGCTGGCAATGTAGTACTGGGGCGGCAATGTGGTACTGGGGCGGCAATGTGCGACTGCAGCTGGCAATGTAGTACTAGGACTGGAGCTGGTAATGTGGGACTGGGACTGGCAATGTGGAACTGGGGCGTCAATGTGGGACTGGGGCTGGCAATATGGAACTAGGGCGTCAATGTGGGACTGGGGCTGCAATGTGGTACTGGGGCGGCAATGTGGTACAGGGGCTACAATGTGGGACTAGGGCTGGCAATGTGGGACTGGGGCTGGCAATATGGAACTAGGGCGTCAATGTGGGACTGGGGCTGCAATGTGGTACTGGGGCGGCAATGTGGTACAGGGGCTACAATGTGGGACTAGGGCTGGCAATGTGGGACTGGGGCTGGCAATATGGAACTAGGGCGTCAATGTGGGACTGGGGCTGCAATGTGGTACTGGGGCGGCAATGTGGTACAGGGGCTACAATGTGGGACTAGGGCTGGCAATGTGGGACTGGGGCTGGCAATATGGAACTAGGGCGTCAATGTGGGACTGGGGCTGCAATGTGGTACTGGGGCGGCAATGTGGTACAGGGGCTACAATGTGGGACTGGGGCTGGCAATGTGGGACTGGGGCTGGCAATATGGAACTAGGGCGTCAATGTGGGACTGGGGCTGCAATGTGGTACTGGGGCGGCAATGTGGTACAGGGGCTACAATGTGGGACTAGGGCTGGCAATGTGGGACTGGGGCTGGCAATATGGAACTAGGGCGTCAATGTGGGACTGGGGCTGGCAATGTGGTAAAGGGGCTACAATGTGGGACTGGGGCTGGCAATGTGGTACTGGGGCGGCAATGTGGTACAGGGGCTACAATGTGGGACTGGGGCTGGCAATGTAGTACTGGGGCGGCAATGTACTGGGGCGGCAATGTGGTACAGGGGCTACAATGTGGGACTGGGGCTGGCAATGTGGTACAGGGGCTACAATGTGGGACTAGGGCTGGCAATGTGGAACTGGGGCTGGCAATGTGGTACTGGGGCGGCAATGTGCGACTGCAGCTGGCAATGTAGTACTAGGGCTGGAGCTGGTAATGTGGGACTGGGACTGGCAATGTGGAACTGAGGCGTCAATGTGGGACTGGGGCTGGCAATATGGAACTAGGGCGTCAATGTGGGACTGGGGCTGCAATGTGGTACTGGGGCGGCAATGTGGTACAGGGGCTACAATGTGGGACTAGGGCTGGCAATGTGGGACTGGGGCTGGCAATATGGAACTAGGGCGTCAATGTGGGACTGGGGCTGCAATGTGGTACTGGGGCGGCAATGTGGTACAGGGGCTACAATGTGGGACTAGGGCTGGCAATGTGGGACTGGGGCTGGCAATATGGAACTAGGGCGTCAATGTGGGACTGGGGCTGCAATGTGGTACTGGGGCGGCAATGTGGTACAGGGGCTACAATGTGGGACTAGGGCTGGCAATGTGGGACTGGGGCTGGCAATATGGAACTAGGGCGTCAATGTGGGACTGGGGCTACAATGTGGTACTGGGGCGGCAATGTGGTACAGGGGCTACAATGTGGGACTAGGGCTGGCAATGTGGGACTGGGGCTGGCAATGTAGTACTAGGGCTGGAGCTGGTAATGTGGGACTGGGACTGGCAATGTGGAACTGAGGCGTCAATGTGGGACTGGGGCTGGCAATATGGAACTGGGGCGTCAATGTGGGACTGGGGCTGGCAATGTGGGACTAGTTAACTTACGACAAGATGTCTGTCTCTGTTGCTGGGCATGTTGAACCGACGGTCACAGTGCGGGCACCCGTACGGCTTCTCATTCGTGTGTGTCCGCATGTGGACAATGAGGTTCGCGTATTGCTGGAAACAATATAGAAATATTTTTCATAAGTCCAGTGATGTAGCTTAGTTACACTATAATTGAATATGATTGACAAAAATATGAGGTAAACCGCTTGATGAGTACCTCATATTTTTGTTCCGTCTCGTTTTTGTGCTAAGTGCCGAGAGTGCATCGAACGTATTTAATTTAAGTATTTTCCCTAACACAGGCTCATTTACTAGCGCCCAAAAGGACATGACTGCCTTACCTCCTCAATTATCTAGCAAATTAAATTACCTAAATTAATTATCTAGACCAGAAGATAGGCAGCGGTGGATGTACTTTATGAAACTTTTTACATAAAATAAAACATAATGCATCTCTTTTCGATTGAGAATGGTGTTTATTTTCACTTAGTACCTATATGTTTTTTTTTTTTTGTAACGAAAATCAACAAAAAAAATCCTTATTAGTTGAAGTTTTGGTTTCCTAAGAAAGCGGTGAACGGTCACACAATGACAGATGTCCATTAACAAAGCGTTTTTTGACAACTTTGATGCCAAATACTGTTGAAAATGTCTAATTTCCATGACGCTCGTTATGACTGCCACCGCTCTTCTATGAAACCGTAGCTTTACAAATTGTCCAACGCATGTCAACTGCTGTGATTGGTTGGCTGAACCATCAATAACCAATTAGATACCAAATTTTTTTTTTTTTTGTTACGTCTTTGATTTTCTTTCCAATAACCGGGTATACGTGTAGGTAATAGTGTTGTTACATACCCTGGTGGTATGTCCGCAGACGTCGCACATGTAGCGCTTGAGGTACTCGGTGTCGGGGTGTTCCGACTCGTAGTGTTTGCGGGCTTGCACGTCGTTTGAAAGGAACTTGCCGCACTGAAACAAATGATTAAGTATCATGTTTATTTATATCACACCAGCTTCTGCCCGCGACTTCTTCGGCGTGAAATTTCCTGTTTTGACATAAAATATAATCTATCTCAGTCGGCAATATGCTAGCTTCCCATTAGTGAAAGAATTTTCAGAATCGGATCAGTAGTCCGAAGATTACCTCCTACATAACAAACTTATACAATTTTATCCTTTATAATATTATTAGTATAGATAAGAAAAAGCCTCAAAGGTTATTAAATAATAGAAGACTGTACTACCTAAATTATCGAAATAAACATTTAATTATTAATGCACCACACAAAGGCGACACGGACTTACTAAAAGTTGTTAAACGTTTTTATCTTATAGCCTGCAAGCAACTTCAGGCTCAATTGCACGGTTGGCGCAGTGGTTAAGCGATTGACTGCTGCCTTGTGTGTCGCGGGTTCGATTCCCGCACGGAACAAATATTTGTATGATCTACAAGTAGTTGTTCCGGGTTTGGCTGTTTGTGTATGTGAGTTTGCACCCACGATACAGGAGAAAAAAAAAAAGTTAAAAAAAAACATCAAATCCGTTCGGTTTTTTAGATTTGGAAATGTAGCACTTTAGGTCTCCATTATCAAACACAAAAAAGTTTAAATGACATAGAAAAAGATTTGCAAAGTATGGGTACAGCTGCGCAGGCGACTACACTAGGCTTTCCTTTAATAAGCACGGCGGTATGACCAGATTTCCCTTCAAACTGAGCTTGGAACAGGTAAAAATACAAGTCTAGTGTCGAGCTGAATGTTTTCTAAAACAAGTGTAATATTACAATGTGACTTTTTCATCTAAGTTTCTCTTGGACATCACGGTGAAGGAAAACATCGTGACGACGTTAGTATAAGTTTGAAATCGCCAACCCACCTTGAGCAAGCATGGTGATCAATGCTCGAGTCTTCTCTGTATGAGAAGACGGACAATAACATGCGGGTAAAGTCAAAGTCAAATCATTTATTTCAAATAGGCACATAAAAGGCACTTTTCAACGTCAGATTTACAAGAAAATTGAATTGATTCTAGTTGCCCCTTCCAAGGTAGTTTCGTATGGAGAGGAATGGGCAAGAAACTCCAGCGTTATTCTTTTAAAAATGTTTTACAACATTATGTATACATTAATTATATAATTATATGTGAAGACGATGCACCTAGAATAAAATTACTATACCACAATAGGCAAAAATAAATATAACGCATGACAGGTAAATTAATTATGAGATAGATACATGGTGCTCACATATTTACAAATATTGAAAAGTAAATGATTTTTCCAAAATTTCACAAGTAATAATTTAGTGTGTGAGCTAAAGTAGTTACATAATGTAAAAAACAATGTCGTAAAAATTATAAATTATACAATTAAATTAGCAACCAGGTTGATTTTATCTAGACTCTAGATTGTCCTATAGAGCAGGACCAGCATGTTTCCAAGCATTCCTAAGTAGGATATAATCCTCTAATTTGTAATATGCTTGTTTACAAAGTGTACTTTTAATATGAGTTTAAAATTTTCTTTCATTTAATTGCAATATATCACAAGGTATTTTGTTGTAACATTTATTAGTATTATTTATAGTTACCACTTCACAAGTGCTGGAGGTGGTGAGTCCGTTGTTGACGATCTCGGAGCACGCGCCACGACGCGGCCGTCCGCGCGCTCGCGGCTCCTCCGTCTTACTGCGGCGAGACGGCTTTATCGAACTGTTTAGACACGAAATGTACACGTTATCAAATATGACCAAAAATTTTTATTTCCTGAGTTTTCTAGTACTCCCCGCAGCCCTGACGTAAGATAAAAGAATACCGTGGCGTTTTAGTGGGTAAAGCCGTTTGTTCACTGCAAACGATTACGATAACCGACACGTTCGTAGAGGCAGACTATACATTTGAATGTCTGCGGCCGGACCAATATGTCGGTTGTCACTATCGGTCGCGGACAAACGTCCTAACCTAGGAGTCAAACATCCCTTTGACTTCGGAGAAACTTATTTACGTTATTTCTATGTAGTTCCTAGTAATATAACTGTATTAGGCTGTATTTAATTGAGATCAAATAAAATATGATTATAATTTTTTTAAACCCACGAATTTCTTCAGGAATACAATTTATTTATTTCTATAAATATATGTGTCATACCACGGATATCTAGGGATAAGGCTTGGAGGCGTGGCACATGTCGCTTCCATTCGGCCAAACTGACCGTAAACACGCGCGACTGCAGTAAGCACCGTTTAGTCATATGTTTGCATCGGAACGTGTAGTGCGATTTCGTATTTTTACGAAATGCCGAATTGTTCCGTCCTTATTTACAAAAATTGCACAATTACAACAAACCTTAGGACAAGTGCCTTGTCTTACCACCGGTAAGTAAAAAATCACTGCATTAATTATAATATTTAAGTATTTTACAAATTATCTAGTTGTGAAATATTTTTTACATGCGACAGCCTTTGCCTAATGACTGACGCATGTCAAAACGATGCATTAGTGGTGCGCAGTGCTGAGATATGGATATCGATATTTATTGTTAGTTGCTCTATTAAGAAATTATATTAAGAATCTGTTATACAAGAATTAATACATTTTATTTGTTTCCCGAAAGATCCAGAAATCAAAAATAAATGGGTAGATGCAAAATGCAGGGAAAATAATTAGTTTCCCTCAAACAAATTTCAAGTGACTTCAAAGTTCATAAAGACGTTGCTAGTCCCAAAAGCTCTTCGACACTTTGTCGATACAAATATTTTCTCATCAACTGATTTCCACCAGTTTGAGCAAGACCCGATGGGTAATCATATTATCCAAGTGATAAAATGTGTGATGGAGTAACATATTGATATTTGCGTACATTTTTGGTTAAGAATGTAACACCTAAATTATAAAAGCGTCAGATATAATGTTCAATAAGTACCTATTTGAATTGTTGTTTTATGTGCGATAGTTGAACAGTTTTAATTTTAAGTAAGAGAGAAACTGATGAAACTGATTTACTTAAATGTCATTTGCAAACGAAAATATTATATTATTACTTGATTTGTTTTTATTGATGTTTTAATATTCCAAATCGATAAGCAGAAAAAATAAACGATACAAAATACGTCCTAAAAAACACGTCTTTTGCAGTCGGTTTTCATCGATATTTTTATCGATCAAATATTTATACCAACCCCTCTTCCCTAGTTGATGCTAGACTTGCATGTGTGCATTCAGTGGCTGTATCTATACTTTCTAGTGCCCGCTCCTTTTGAGCATATGTGCAATAAAATAGCACAAAAGTGTTACGTATATTTTCTTGTTTGCGTGCGAAAAAAGCATCATGTGTGCCGTATCTATTTCTTTTGTTTATGTGTGAGTTTCAGGAGTGGGGAAAAGGTGGCGATATTTAAACTTGAGCAAATATAGAGCGAAGGCACCCCCGACCCTTGCTCGACGACGCGCCAGCCCGCGCCGTAGCTGAGCCTGTAGTTTTAAATTCCCCTGTTAATAATAATATAATCTCGATCCAGCCTGTCCCATCTTGCTGCCCTCCCCTCAGTGACGCCCTAAGCCGAGGTTCGTACCCCACAGGGGGTGCCCTTAGCGTGCGGTCACCTAATTTTTAAGAATTTTCGCCCCTGGCTGGAGGCTTTAAGTTAGTAGCTTAAGGCACCCACAGGCTTGCCCGGTTAAGTAGCCAGGACCTTAGTGGTCATAACTACGAGCTGCCCAATAGGAAAAAAAAATATAAAAAAAAAGAGCGAAGGCATATCTCTCGGATATCTATGTGTCATACTCACAGATTAGTAGTGGCGTGTTTGTAGGAGCTGCCAAGATGCGTAGTGAAGGCTGCGAAGGACATGAACTGTATCTCACAGTCGGCGCAGTAGTGAGGGTCGGCCGTGTTCAACACTATCTTAGTGCTTTGTTCTATCTCCTGCAAAATAGGAGCAAGTTTTTTCTCAAAAATACTTGGAAAATTTGACAACCTTCTTCGTGACAACTCGGAAATGCTGTAACAGAGGCCGTACTATGACGTGTTAAAGCCATCATTGTTCCAGCGTGAAAGAGAGACGGAGCTATATATGACCGATAGCACTATCTCTTTTTCGCAATGGAACCATGATGGTATTAGCACGTCATAGTAAGGCAACTGGTCAAATAAAATGCGAGCAGCGACCGGCTATATTAGTATGAAAATTAATATGTGTCGTTAGCGGCGACTAAATTACTATGAAAACTCATAGCTATCGTATAATTAAAAAATGCAACGAACTTTTTACTTCGACCCATGGCAACCAAGGAGGTAACTTATCAAACATGTTATTTAAATTTCGAATTGGCTTAGCAAATAGAGCTGTTTATCAGTAGTCAAACATACTAATAGTTAAAATGCGTTAGTTATATTAACAATTTGTTAAAAAGGTAATATGTATGTTGTTTGACAAATGGTTAAGCTAACTATAGTTAAAAAAAATGACAATTTGCTATGAAAGTCAACCATGCGTCGACAGAGTAGTTAAACTTTAACTATTGTCAAGTGACTAATCGTTAAATTGACTTTTGGAAAAATTTAACTATGTATCAAACAACGGGCCCTAGAGGCCTCGCCCACGGCGACTTTTTGCAGCGATGCAGTAGCGATGCTGTCGCGCATGTGTATCGATACAGCCACGCGTTTGCATAGTTCCTGTCGCACGTTGCAAACGCGACTAACGCACGATAGTAGCGATGCAGAAGCGCGTTTAAAAAACACGCGACAGCAACGCTACAAAAAGTCGCCATTTAAAGTAAAAAAGAAACAAATAAACATATTGACGCGTGATAAATATTGTCGTTCGTCATTGATTCTGGAATTTATAATTAATTTGCTTAGTTTGAAGTTCGGTTTATTGTTGAAAAAAAAAACTACCAACGAATAGTTATTAATATTATGGTGTAAAATAATTTACAAGCTTAGTAAACTGTACAAAACAAGGACACCCTTACCTCTTCACTATGTGCAATTTGTTTGTGACAATATAGCCCAGAATCGCTCACAAAACTGTGTCCGCAAATAGTGCATAGACACATGGACGGATGTTTTATTCTTATGTGAGTAAGACGCGTTGAAGCCTTCCTGTAAAAAATATACATTCCTCCATTAAATATATAAAATCTTTCTTCTTCTTCATAACCGACTTCGAAAAAGGAGTTTATGCTTTCGTTGAGGTGAAACCAAAGACACCCGAAAACTGGTCATTTCTTAGCTGCCATTCAAATTTAATATTTGAATTGCTTTTGTCTTTTTATTACGGACGCTTTTAACGTTCTGCATAGTTCTCACATGCATAATTTCAATATGAACGATGTAACCTATATTTTGTAACCATGTTTTGATTTAAAAGAGTGTCCATGGAGTTTCTTGCCCGTTCTTCTCCATAGGTACCTACTACGCTTTAGAATGGGCAACTAGCTTCATCTTTCTGACTGACCGACCCCTTGACAATTCAAAAGTGTCTGTAATTGGTTTATTTGAAATAAATGCTTTGAGTTTGAATTTGACCCAATGCTTCACTATACTAAAGTTATTTTTCACTTTTTGGTGCTTTTTCTAGAAGTTTTGGAGTCTGTTGTTATATAAATAAAAAGTTTTTTTCTCGTATTCGGAGCCAAGTTCAAGCCGTGGTAAACATATTAGCAAGCCAACAGGGTGGTAGGTGCATGGTGGATTGACAGCCCAGAATGCGCCAGGAGCACATTTAAAGTAAATCCTCAGCTGTAGCCCGCCAAATTCAAATGTTCTTGGTTTTTTTGCAAATTGCAACTGTTTTACGTCGTATGTTAATCTTGACACTTTAGAATTTTTTCGGCAACAATTTCCACGTTTGCCGATTGATATGAAATTGATGATTATTATTCAGTTAATATATCATTCATACAGTCGCGAATCGTATTTTGATTAACATACGACGTAAAACAGAGCTGCAATTTGCAAAAAAAAAGCAAAGAGAATTTGAATTTGGCGGGCTATAGCTAAGGATTCACTGCTGAAAGCGCCAGAAAAGCCCGCGAATTTTAATATGCCAGGTCAGTATCAGGTTGTATGTTCATCAAAATATGTTCTGCGACCGTAACATGCATGTATTTACAGAATTATGAACATAAAAATCATCAATACAACTCTCGCGGGCGCATTCCCCTTAAATTACGCCACTCGTTGACGCTATTTCGATGCCAATACAATTTTAAAGGGTGTACCGTCGGAGCATACTGAGATGCAAAATGTTCGAGCAGTTTTAGATAAATTAATTATGAACTAAATCACAACTAAAACAGAGTTGAAATTAGCATGCACGTGATGATTCTCGATGGCGTGTGTTCGCTCATGCTATTTCTAACTCCATTTCAGTTTGTAGCGGTATCAACATCGCCACATGCGAGCTACACGTCATACTGACGTCACGCAAATCCTGCATCGCGCAAACAGAGTTTACCGCGCGACTAGCAATTATATACAACGTCCCGACATCAACCGTCGGGCAGTTGCCCACCAGATACAACACCCGTCTGGTCGGAGGATCCTCCCTTTTCTATAGAGTATGAGTGAACTTTACAGCCTGATCCTCATACCTCTATAAGTTAATTATCAATTTTATTGTACTGAGTAAATAAAATAATGTGTAGCATAACTTAACTTAAAGTAACACTGTTCAGGGCCTACTGCCAGTCGCTGTACACGTGCGCCCTGTGGGTCAGTTATACACAGGGCTCGTACAATGCTCTACGAGTCCAATATAATAACGCGTTCCGGGTAATGCTGGGGTTGCCGCGCTTCTGTAGTGCGTCGGGGATGTTCGCGGAGGCACGTGTTCCGGATTTCGGCTCGCTGCTGCGTCTGCGAATCGCATCACTGATGCGTCGGGTGCGCGACAGCCCCAACAGCCTCGTGGCCACTGTAGCCGGCAGGGTGGATGGCCCTATAATATGTCGATGGATAGCGGCACACAGACCGTCATTCAGATACGTGACATAAGTGTAGGAAGCGTGTTTTTGTTTTTGTTTTAGTTTTAGTTAGTAGATACAATATTATGGATCTCTGGTCTGAAAATAAAGATTTATTATTATATTATTATTATTATAACTCACATAAATTCCCTCTTGCAATGAGGACACTCGTAAGTCACATTTTTATGCCATCTATAATGCATATGAGCTTGACCTCTGAAAAAAATACATGAATTAAGAATATCTTAATTTGTTTCTACTGTCAGACAGAGTTACTTTCGCATTTTAATATTAGTATAATGGATTCTAAACTGCAACAGATTGTGATGCCGTTTTCAATATTATTTAGAGTTAATTTTGGAAGGTTTATGAGCATAACCTAAACCTACATATCTATATATATAAAAATTAATCCCTATTTCCCTTGGTCACGCCATCACGCGTGAACGGCTGGACCGATTTCACTTTTTTTTTCTTTGATGTGTTCGTAATTGTCAGGAGAAGGATCTTATGAAATAAAAAAATAAGGAAGTTGATCGCAACGTTACAAATTTTAAGAAAACTTAACGCCAATATTACTTTTACGTAACAGTCAGTTGTTTGAAATAACTGTCAGCAATTAACAGAATGCGCGCTGCAAATATCGTTTAACACAGATGGATCGGTTGATAAATGAGTCGATAGTTTTAGTCAATAGTTAAAACTAAAACTAAACGACATATGACATTCATAGTTAAGACAGGACAACGTCTGTCGGGTCAGCTTGTAATAAATAAATCTCAATGTTTTGTCAAGTCGCAAAAATTGTGTGAACGAAGCAGGAGGGGGTTGCTAGTAATACATTAAAATAGAAAATAAATACCTATTACAGCACACGTAACTGCATAATTGACAGGAGTATTTGAACAAGTGCGTGATGTTCATATGTTTGTAGAGTTTCCTCTGATCTTTGAAGTGGATCTTGCAGATATCACATTGTAAAGGACCGGATTGTGCCTGAAAATATTAATACAAAAAAATATTTAAAAAAACATTATTTTGTTAAAAACATTGACTAACACTACCAATGTACAGGTACACTAGAAAAGGTATGAGCTTCGGTAATCTTCGTGTTTCCAAATCAGCTCGCACGTCGCGACACAGAGGCAAAGCGTCTATATAGGTATGACGAGCAGGGTGTAAAGTTCACTCATACCTCCATAGAAAAGGGAGGATCCTCCGACCAGATGGGTGTTGTGTCTAGTGGGCAACTGCCCGACGATTGATGTCGAGGCGTTGTAATATGCTAGTTGCGTGGTAAACTCTGCTTGCGCGATGCAGGATTTTACGTGACGTCAGTGTGACGCTTAGCTCGAATGTGGCGTTGTAGATACCACTACACTTCTAAGTTTTGTACTGCCGCACTTTGTAGTAGTGCACCTATCATAGCGAGTAAGTATGCAAGTTTTTTATCTATGGGGTTACCTACTCCGATCGTAGATCGTCAACTGCCACTCAAAAGTATTGAAAAGTTTTTTGAAATTGCATAGAGTAGTTAATCTAGAATTTTGCTAACATGGTAATATAAAATAGGCAAGCACTTCCATGGTTGTATCAGCTCTATATTAGATCTCATCATCACGCGTTCGTATTTCCGAAGAAAGACGATGATTCCCGAAGCGCATACTTTTCTTGGGATATCTGTAAATGCTTTAGCATAGGTGTGTTATTTTTTCCGTGCGGATATCTAAGTAGTGCCACTAACGATTGCAGCGCTAAATCGGGCACGTGTCAAAAAATACTATGAATGTTAAATCTGAATAAAAAACAACAGGTGTCTTCTAAATTAAAGTGTGTGATTAGCACGCCCTGAGCATTCTGCCCTGCTACCAATTTTTCTGACTGGTTAGACTTGATGCCATAGCAGGCGCTTTCTCTTACTCAAAGCCATTTTATGCCATGAATGAATAGCTTTGTAAAATTTAAACTAAGCCCAGGGCCGGCAGTCTCGACATAGATAGCGACGCTGGCGCAAACTACTGATCACACACAGTTGTTGCCCGCCAAATTTAAATTTTCTTTGAATTTGACGTTTGATATGAAATTGATGATTATTATTCGATAAATATATAATTCCCACAGTCGAGATTCGCATTTTGATCAACATACTACGTAAAACAGAGCTGCAATTTGCACAAAAAACTAAAGAAATTTTGAATTTTGCTGGCTATAGCTGAGGATTCATCTTAATATTTAGCGATCGGTAGTTAGCGACAGCGTCGCTATCTAGTCGAGGCTAGGTACGCACGGGCGATTTTGTCAAAGCCTCATAAATCGAGATGCATAGATTAAATTTGTGTCATACTAGCTTATTTATGCGATTTCGTCGACGTGAATTGGAATGCTATTACGCAATTCTAAATTGTTATTATTTATTTATTAAAACTTCTCGCACACAATAGTATACAAAGGCGGACTTAATGGCTTAGGCATTCTCTACCAGTCAACCAAGGGTGGTGAAGAGATAAGATGGCAGGTGCTCTATATAACAGACATTACTAATAATAATAATAAATATTAAAAAGATAACATAAGTATTTATAAATAAAATAGGTATACAAGTACCTAAACAGAATATAAACTTATAATACACATACATACATATTTACTTTATTATATATCTACATTATACATATACTATATATATACACAAAAAGGGAAGGAGGTAATTGAGATGACTCTACGCTATTTATTTTGAAAATAACTCCGCAATTTCCGCTTAAAAGCATACCGACTGGTAGCCGTCCTGATGTCAAGAGGAAGCGCATTCCAGAGACTATTAGCATTACGTAATAGTGTAACCTTAGCGTAGCCTTTGTGCTGCTGTAAAATATACGTGTTTAGTTATAGGTAATGGTTAGCGGTAAATGTATTCTTGTTATTGATGGACAAGTACCTACGAGATAAAATATAAAATTGTATATGGGTGCTACATCTGCTAACGGACTGCCTTGCAGTGTGGCCCCAATAATATTTAATAAACTACCGTATAGCATAAAAAGTGACACCCTTCAACAATTTAAAAATAAACTCAAGGCTTTTTTGGTACCTACAGAAATGTTATTATTCGTTTTAGTGATTTTCTGAATGACCCTATGTGTGACATCTCAACAATTTAATATTATTGACATTATTTGATACTTAATTTTTTTTGCATGATCTGGACTTGTTAAAATAATTTATTAATCTATTAACTATTTCATTATTTTGCTCATAAGCTTTTTGATGTTGACATTATTTGTTAAATTTTGCATGCCAAAACTCAGGCAGAATGTACCCGGCTCATTATACATTCTATGCGAATAAATGGATTTTGATTTGATTAAACGTAACTATTTTTTTTGCCAAAACTTAGGGTGTCACCAAGGATAAACGCTTTTTCATTTTCCCTGCAGCGATTTTTTTTCGCACAGTTATTCTTCAACGCAGTGCTTAGCGCCGAGACTTGAAAATCCAACAGTGTGTTCTATTGACACGCTGGGATACGATCTGTTGGATTCTCAATGCTCGGCTCAACACCTAGAGTAGAAAATCCAGTGCACGATAAAATCCCGCCGCGATATTTTTAAATCCGTGTGCTAATAAAGCATATACTCACAGGATCATGTTTCTTCATATGCTTATTATACGTCAGCATACCCCTGAAACCTCGGTAGCACATATCACACTGATACCTCGCTTCTTGATAGTTCCGTGACTGCTGTCTTTCCTGAACCAAGCGGTACTGTTCTTCATGCCCAATAGGAGAGTAGATAAGGAAGTCATCAGGTAACTTCCTGTTCTTTTTAACAGGTTTTATGGTAACCACTCCTTTGACTCGTTTGCCTCCCCGTGTCTGCAACCATTTCGGTCTGGATTCGTACCAGTTTGCGTTCTTTTTGCTACCGTTTTGTAAGTGACTCCAGATGTAGTGCTGTTTTGCTGATGATCTGTAAGTTTCAGGTTTTGTTATTTATTTGTGGGACAATAGAGGGGTCATGTTTTTGGTTGATATGTATGTATGTATGTCTGCCTCTGTGTTCTTCGGGGCTACACGAGCAAATGGATTTTAACAAATGAGGTACCGTTGGATTCGTATTCATGTCGCGAGTGACACTGGCTATAAGGATTTGTAAAAAAATCAACATGCTGTTATTAAACCTTCGGCTTCGGCCAGAAATCGACCTTCATTCGTATATTATAAATGCTAAAATCATGGTTCAATTACAAAAATAGCACATAAGGTTTATTATCATTTTGTTCTCTTTGAATCTTAGATAATCAACGAATACTACTTATACCCATTTTCGCTAACACTAGGTGGCAAGCGCGCAGTTGGATTTTCAACGTTCGGCTCGGCGCCTATAGTACAAAATCCAACAGCGCGCTTTTATTTAGGCATTCTTTTAGATGCCATTTGGTGTAAGCAAAAACGATTAGAATTTAACGCGGAACTTTTCAGGGTAGCCCGCGAAATTCAAGTTTTGTTACGTTTTTTGCAATTTACAGGTCACTGTCAGGTTGCATTTTGATTAAAATATGATTCGCGACCGTAAAAATTATGGTTTAACAGAATTATAATCATTGGAATCAGCAATACATCTCTATAAGTTCATATTACCCTATTGAATGACTATTTCATGAAATCATGACATTTGAGAGCAATTCTAACATATGGAGTTGTATTGCTGATTCTAATGATTATAATTCTGTAAAGCCTTAGTTAATACGATCGCGAATCATATTTAGATCAACATACAACCTGATACTGAGCTGCAAATTGCAAAAAACGTAAGAAAATTTGAATTTCGCGGGCTACCTTGGCGTATGCCCCTTAAACTATTTACTTACCGATCAAAACTGACTTCAGTACATTTTCTACACAAATACTTAAACAGATGCTTATCCGTCATGTGTGTCTTCAGTAAAAACTCAGTTTTATAGTAGTACTGGCAGAGTCCACAGTGGTAGTTGCCGCTCACGTGCTGAAACAAATGGAAAATATTTTGTATGTCATCATCTGCCCAGCGTTTACCCAACTATGTTGGAGTCAGCTTCCAGTCTTATTTTATATGGAGGGCCTGCCGATCTGACCTCCACAACCCAGTTACTGGGTAATACGATACCCCTTGGTAACACTAGTTGTCAGACTTTCGGGCTTCTGACTATCAAAGATCTACAACTGAAGCTCTGAGTTCAGCGGCACGATTACTGACAAATGCGTGCACTGACTGGACAGGTCCACTCAATCTGTGTGGTATTTTCTCAAAAAACCATTTCAGACAAAAACTACATGGTCTTCACATGATCTGACAAAGATTATGTCTGGACTTTAAGAGGCTGTGACCTCTGTGTTTGTTTCGGCCTTTCTTCTCACAGTAGTCAGATAGGAAACGCCGACCTCATCTAGTTTTTAAAGTTTGATGGATGTGTAAAAATGTTTGTACAAACCTACGTACAGAAATAAAATCATTTATCATTAAAATTACAGGGGGGACCAACGTCTTAACGTGCTATCCGAGACATGGATTTTGTATGTATTTATTTGTATTAGTATTTATCCCTGTAATTTATAACCAGACTCTAATTACGTAACACACTATCTATAACAATCTGAACCGTTTTGAACCCTATTGCTAATCCATTGCTTCATATGTTCGAAAAATTTGTTTGGTCAACAACGTAAATAACGCAATGAATGTTGTTGAACTGTCAAAATGAAACCCATACCTACTGTTAGTGTGTTACGTAATTACTCCGCATGTATTTTCGAGCTATATGTTTTATGTTGCACCTGCCATGTTTGTCTCTGCATAGCTCTAAGGTTGACTGGTAAAAAATACTGCAGGAACTAAGTTTGTCTTTGTACAGTATTTTTGTACTTGTGCATACAGCTTTAATAAATAAATAAAATATTTTTAGATATTTAGGGGTAAATTTAGTGTTAGGAAACTTGAAAAACCAAAAAAATCTAAGATATTATGATAACTACCAGCCCACTTAGAGCATGCAGTCTGGATTATAACCCACTTCCTCTCACAGAGAGGAGGCCTGGAACTGAATAGGCTGATTATGTTATGAACGAGTAACTTGAGCAGATAGGTATTAATAGAAGATTGTTATTCATATAAAAGAACTGTATTATAAAATGATGTTTACTATTATAAGAAAACCTTACGAAGCGAGTTAAGTCTTGTTGACCCAGCTCAATAAATAACGATTTAAAAAAAAATGGTGGGGTAAATAGAGTAAGAATATGGGAAACCCCATTTCTTCAAAAAATCAAAAAAAGGTCAAGGTAGAAAATAGGTCTCACCTTATCATGCATACGTAAATGTATCTTCATACGTTCTGCGTTGTTATAAGCCTTATTGCATATCTCACAATGGTATTTACCCTGAGTGAACATTTTGTACACCTCAATCGCCGCTTTAGCCTCTTTCACGGAAATTGGGACTAATGTTGCATATTCTTCGTCCATGTCCGTCCCATCTACAGCCGTATCCTCAACATTAAGTGACAATGACAAGTCAGGGAATTTATCAATATCCTGATCACTATCAAAGTTCTCATTATCCAAAAATGAATCCGGTATTTCAGTGTCTTCTGTGGTACCACACACAAACCCACCAGACTCATCTTTGGAAACGTCATATTCAACCGTTGCTTCCTTATGTTCCGTTTCATCAATGTCTGTTTTGATTTTTTCTTCAGTAAATTCCAATTGACTGGGATTGGTTATTCCATCAAAAGTGAAATCAGAAGTGAGCGTACTGCAGTGAAATACTGCTATATTACGTTTGGAGGAGTTACACGAGTCAATACGATTCTGTCTTTTCCACTGGAACGTTACTTTTTCATAATGAGTTTTATCTAAACTCATGAACGATAGGGGCGGCATGATAGCAAGAAGGTTACGGTTTAAGTTTTCAAGATTTGTTTGGCTAATCTGTAAAGTGGAAATAGTCATCATTATTTACTAGAAATAGAATATTCCCTTTAAAACTACTGAAGCTTTAAATTCATCACCCGCACTTTCTGCTGCCTTACTTAAAAAGCATGTAAAGGCATGCCCTTTGGAGTTTAGGTTTCAGCATACAAACCCCCAAGCTGTTTTAACAATTTTTAAAGATCTTAAAATTAAATCAACAGAGGATGTCTGGGGAATGTCTGTAAAAGTTTGCAGATCTCTCATCGAAACCATTGCGTCCTATTTAGCTTTCATATTTAACACCAGTGTAGGCCAAGGAGTCTTTCCGGATCTTATGAAACACAGTAAAGTAGTTCCATTGTTCAAATCCGGTGATAATAAAGAACCCAACAATCATTATAGGCCTGGGTCAATTCTGCCAGTTCTCAGTAAGGTGTTTGAAAAGTTAATGCATAATCAAATGTTACGTCACTTTAATAAAAAAACTATCTTTCATGGACAACACTACGGTTTCACCAAAGGGCGTTGTACCACTGACCTACTACCCTTGATCGACTAAGATCATACCTGAAAGATAGAAAGGTTAAAGTTCAAGTAAACGGCATCAACTCATTTGGGTCTGAAATCACAATGGGCGTTCCTCAAGGTTCGATATTGGGTCCATTCCTCTTTTTAGTTTACATTAATGATTTCCCCCTATTACTACAGAATCAACCGAAGATTGTGTTATTTGCAGATGACACATCAGTGATCTTTAAAGTTGACCGACGGTCACAAAATCTTGACGACGTGAATAGCTAACTCTATTCTTCAGGTCCAAGATTGGTTTATGGTACATAATTAGGTACTAAATAAAAAAAAACCAAACGCATTAGATTTAAATTACCAAATGTTAGAAGTTGCAAATGTGACATCATATTGAATGGAGAAAAACTAGAATTTGTTAATCAGACGGTTTTCCTGGGAATTACGCTAGACGAGAAATTACAATGGGGACCCCATATAACATCTCTTACGGGGCGGTTAAGCTCGGCCACTTATGCTGTTAGGATGATAAGACAGTTAACAGATGTAGAAACCACACGTTTGGTCTATTTTAGCTACTTCCACAGCATTATGTCATATAGCATTTTACTGTGGGGTCGGGCTGCTGATATTGAATCCATTTTCATTTTGCAAAAGTGAGCCATTTACAATAGACATTGTCGAGAATCTCTTAGGGAACTATTTAAAAAGATTAATATTATGATGGTACCTTGCCAATGCGTTTATGAAAATATTATGTATGTAAGAAAAATACTACATCTTTTTAATAAAATAAGTGATAGACATAATTTTAATACTAGAAATAAAGATAAAATTGATCAATCATCTTTTAGATTATTTAAAGTACATAGATTTTTTATGGGGTACTGTGTTAAATCATTCAACAAAATACCTTGTGATATATTGCAATTAAATGAAAGAAAACTTAAAACTTATATTAAAAGTACACTTTGAAAACATGCATATTACCAATGAGAGGATTATATTGTAGATAAGAATGCTTGGAAACATGCTGGTCCTTCTCCAAAGGACAATCTAGAGTCTAGACAAAATCAAACTGGTTGCGAATTTAATAATTGTATAATTATTAAGACATTGATTTTTACATTATGTAACTACTTTAACTCACACACTAAATTATTACTTGTTAAAATTTGGGAAAAATCATCTACTTTTCAATATTTGTAAATATGTGAGCACCATGTATCTATCACATAATTAATTTACCTGTCATTGCATTATATTTAATTCTTTTTATCTATTGTGGTATAGTAATTTTATTCTAGGTGCATCGTCTTCACATATAATTATATAATTAATGTATACATAATATTGTAAAACATTTTTAAAAGAGTAACAGTGGAGTTTCTTGCGCATTCCTCTCCATACGAAACTACCTTTTTGGAAGGGGCAACTAGAATCAATTCTATTTTCTTGTAAATTTTGATGTTCAAAAGTGCCTTTTATTTGTCTATTTAATTGAAATTAATGATTTGACTTTGTTTTAGATAACATTATTATGTCAAATATTTATGAATACTTTTTTTAAATATTTTTACTGTTGTCAATTAATTTACCTCTTTGTTTCTGCTTAAAATTTCTTTCATAGCGTAATGTGCTCGATGGCATCTATCGCGAAATCTTTTAAAATTTCGCAAGACAGCTGCACACTGAAAACATAAATAATCCGGCATACCATCCCCGTGGAAAGTCTGTAAATAACAAAAGGATATATATATATTAGAACCTGCTGGATATTAAAGCTTAATATTTTAAAATTTTCATGATTTATCGAATATAAACAATGCATACCTGAATACCAGAAATCAAATGGAATTCATGTCGTAATTTACCACTGTCCATGCTAAATAATTTGACATCCGTGCTAAGACACACCATACACGCTTTGAGATTATACATTTTGCTAATATTTATCTCATTGTCTCGTATAGAACTAATTTTCTAAATAATTACGGCTCCAAGCATTTTGTTTGATTGAGTCGACTTCAGTTGACATTTTACACAGAAACTAGCAAAGTGACGTTTGACAGCCAAGACTGACGTTTTCACCAGGGCTGCCAGTAGAGTGAACTTATATTTATAGAAAATCAACAGACTGCACAAAAAAATAACCATTGGACTAGATTTTGTTTACTGTTTGTAAAATGAGGGGAAAAAATGGCCTTAACCTCTTGTATCGTGGTACTAACGTAAGCATTAGTAAAAATATGAAATAAAACGAGGAGAAACGCTTACTCTATAGTTTTAAAATAACGGTAAACTATTTTTTTGCGAAATTTAACGTAAAGTTTACTGTAGGTACATTCAAATTCCTATTCTTGTATGCAATTATACAAGGCAGTCTGTTATACTAACAGGATACATAATATGACTAATACTACAGTACCTATGTTGAGCAAAATACTCGTATAATTCGCGACCTTAGCAATTATGTATTTACAGAATTATAATCATTAAAATCAGCGATACAACCCTCTATGTTAAGTTCATATAATCCTATTGAAAGACATAAAATTAAATTTTCTTAAAAGAAAAAAAAATGGGGTTTGGGCAATAGTCCTAGATAACCTGTAGGATGGTCCTTATTTTTCGACTTTTGAATTATCCCTGGGGCACTTGTCATTTGATAATATACATCTAATTACATAGTTAAGTAATAAATAAGTAGTGTTCAACCGAAATTAATCAATAAAGAGACATTTGAAATAATATACTTACAATACTTAATAATTAGATTATCCTTTCTGTTACCTCCATATTATAACATAAATTACTATCTTATAAATTTATTTTAGTATCTAACTATGTATTTACCTCTCTATCACTTTCACACATAATAGACCGCATACAAAAACTTATTACGTAAGTACATATCTAACTAGATGAAAGAAATATTCGGAAGTTTTCAAATCGAAATCGTATTATACTCATTTTTATGAATGAACGCGTTGTAATATATAGTCACTGGCATTAACGCCGTCTAGCCACGTACAATCAGTCCTGAACGATTGTTCAAGGGAAGTTCCAGCGACGGACGACCGTCGCTGGAAGTTGCCGGACGATGTACGTGAACTGATGACTGAGAAGAACGCGGCTGTCCGTGCGTACAGCAACTTTCCCTGCGACGCGAACCGAGCCCATATGCGCTACTTACAGCGAGCTGTAAGGACACGTGTAGCGGAGCATCGGGAAACGGGCTGGGATAAGTTGCTGAGCGAACTAGAGCCTACCCACCTAGCATTCTGGGAGCTTCAGAGGAAACTCAAATCCCGAGAAGTAGCCCCTATGCCCGCCCCCCTTGATCCGCCCAGACAATACCATCGCTTTCGATGATGTCGACAAGGCCGAGTGCCTAGCCGACAGTCTTGAGGCCCAATGTTCGCCCAGCTCTCAACCTGTAGACCAAGCTCACCTCTCTGACCCTGCCCTCCCCTCAGTGACGCCCTAAGCCGAGGTTCGTGCCCCACAGGGGGTACCCTTAGCGTGCGGTCACCTAATTTTTAAGTATTTTTCGCCCCTGGCTGGAGGCTTTAAGTTAGTAGCTTAAGGCACCCACGGGTTTGCCCGGTTAAGTAGCCAGGACCTTAGTGGTCACAACTACGAGCTGCCAATTAGGAAAAAAAAAAAAAAAACGCCGTCTAGCGGGTAAAAGTAAAAGCTGTAACTGTATAACTTCCGTCGGTAGTGCTCGCCTGCGTGCGCTTTCTGTTGCTGCGGTGACCAAGGTTAGGAAGGAAGGAAGGAAGGAAGGAAGATTCGTGAGTATGAATACACAATCACTAACGCGGAACATATGTAACTAGGTGACCGCACGCTAAGGGCACCCCCTGTGGGGTACGAACCTCGGCTTAGGGCGTCACTGAGGGGAGGGCAGCAAGATGGGACAGGCTGGATCGAGATTATATTATTATTAACAGGGGAATTTAAAACTACAGGCTCAGCTACGGCGCGGGCTGGCGCGTCGTCGAGCAAGGGTCGGGGGGGGGGGGCAATTAAGTCGGGGGCGTCGCGTAGGACCTCGGCGGCGAGGTCGGAACGATGGCGGTCTGTTCTTGTGTACTGTACTGGTGGCCCTACTGCTCTCCTGGAGGAGGGTTATGGTGTCATCGCGGTCGGACAGGGCATGCCTTGGACGGCGGGTACGACTAATGCGGGAGGGGGTATATCTGGCAGCCTCGACAACCAGAGGGTTGCGATGTGAGGCCGCGGAGTCGAAGAAACGCTTGGAAATGCGCTTCATGAACTGACGGATAGTGGGGATTTTAAGATCGAGATGGAGGATCTCGTTCCGAACGAACCAAGGGGAGCCGGTTGCCCTACGGAGGAACCGGTTTTGGAGGGTCTGCATCCTATGGATGTGGTGGGGTTTCGAGTGTGCGAAAACCACGCTCGCGTAGGTCATGATTGGCCGAATGCACGCTGTGTAAATGCGCAATTTGCACTTGAGTGACAATTTGCTGCGTGCATTCAATAGGGAGTGGAGTCTACCGAGAGCGAAAGCGGCGCGCGAACGCACCTGCCTTATGTGCTCACCGAAAGAGAGTCTATGGTCCAGAGTGACACCCAAGTATTTGGCTCGCTTCTCCCAAGGGATAGGCTTGCCGAACATGGTGATCGGACGGGGAGGGGTGAGGTTGAGTCTCGGTTTCGAAAATAGAACCGCTTGACTCTTATCGGGATTGACTTCGATTCTCCACTTCCTAAACCAGTCACCGAGATGGTTGACTGTGGTTTGAAGAGTGCGAGATATCGCGTCGGGGCTTACGCCGGTGTAGTAAATGGCCGTATCGTCTGTGAACAGAGCCAACTGAGCCCTTTTACTTTTGGGGATATCGCTGGTGAATAGCGTGAAAATGAGAGGGGCGAGCACGGAGCCCTGAGGGACTCCGGCGCGAATGGGACGGGGGGAGGATAGCGCTCCTTCGTTGCGGAATCGGAAGGTGCGGTTCGACAAAAAGTCTCGCAGGATGAGCACGAGACGATCTGGCACTTTAAGTTTGTACAGCTTATATAATAAGCCATTGTGCCAGACTTTGTCAAACGCTTTCGCTATATCGAAGAAAACAGCACCCGTCAACGAACCACGTTGGAAGCCAACGCTTATGTGTTCGACGATACGGTGGACCTGTTGGACGCACGAGTGTTGGGTTCGGAAACCGAACTGCTCGTTGGGAATGAGACCTTTTGTCTCGGCATAGTCTCTGAGATGCTTATAAATAAGCCTCTCATAGATCTTGCCGATGACATTGAGGAGACTGATGGGGCGGGAGGCAGAGGGCACTCGGGGTCTTCTACAGGGGGGTGGGAGGCTCTCCTTTCGACTTCGGCGTCGACCTCAGAGAGGTGAGCTTGGTCTACAGGTTGAGAGCTGGGCAAAAATTGGGCCTCAAGACTGTCGGCTAGGCACTCGGCCTTGTCGACATCATCGAAAGCGATGGTATTGTCTGGGCGGATCAAGGGGGGCATAGGGTCTACTTCTCGGGATTTGAGTTTCCTCTGAAGCTCCCAGAATGCTAGGTGGGTAGGCTCTAGTTCGCTCAGCAACTTATCCCAGCCCGTTTCCTGATGCTCCGCTACACGTGTCCTTACAGCTCGCTGTAAATAGCGCATATGGGCTCGGTTCGCGTCGCAGGGAAAGTTGCTGTACGCACGGACTGCCGCGTTCTTCTCAGTCATCAGTTCACGTACATCGTCCGGCAACTTCCAGCGACGGTCGTCCGTCGCTGGAACTTCCCTTGAACAATCGTTCAGGACTGATTGTACGTGTCCAGTGAATGAGTCGATCGCAGCCGTCGTGTCAGCGATAGAGTCGAAGAGGTCGGGGATGGAGTCTAGGTGGGGGGACGTGTTGGATTTCAGGCGTTCGCTTACTTTCCTCCAGTCCGTTACCACTTTTGTGGAGGGGGGTTGATCGGGGTCGGGGAGGCCTACGCGAGGGGCTAGCTTAAGCACAACTGGTCGGTGGTCAGATGATAGTTCGTGTATTACCTCTATAGAATCCAACCATAGGTTGATATTCTTTAAAAGTGATACATCGAGCACGTCAGGGGTGTGGTCAACCGAGTGGGGGAAATGAGTGGGAGTCACCGGGGCGATGACATCGAAATTTAGAGGGGTGCAGAGGTCGAACAAGTGTCTCCCTCGGGTAGAGTTTCTGGTACTATTCCAGGCGTGATGTTTGGCGTTGAGATCCCCCGCTATGATAACGGAGTCACTCAGGCCGAGGAGTAAGGTCAGGTCGTCAGTCAAGAGTTGGAAGTTCTCTGATTGGTTCGTAGGGGGGAGGTAGACCGATACCAAGGTGATCGGTTGGTGTCCTGTCATGCCTAGCCGGCAAATGGAGACTTCTAGTCGTGAGAGGGGGGCGGGTCCAAGGGGATGCAGTAGAGGGATTTTTTGTAATAAATGAGGGTGCCACCCTTGTGACACCGAGTCCTGTCGTTTCGAACAACCCGATAGTTCGCTATCGACGGCGTTCGCATGTGGGGTTTTAGAAATGTCTCCTGTACGAGGAGGACATCGATGGTCGTGATGGCGACGACAGGGGTCGGAGTCAAAAGGGTAGGCGGGGGAGTGACCGATTGGTCCCTGATTTTGTTGGCTTGGGAAGAAGCGAAGGACTTCTTCCTTTTGGAGGACGAGGTGACGATCTGGAAACCGTCATCCTCGGAGGAGGAGGTGGTCAGGACTTCTGAGCCAGAGGAGTACGGAGAGACGGGGCGTCTAGTCGCAGTCCGTTGGTCAGTTTCCATCGGTACGGGGGGGAGGGGGGCGGTTTGCTCCGGGGAGGGGGCCTCTAGTGCATCGCTAAAGTTAGCGATGGCGGCAGAGTTGTCGGGAGGACAGGGGGTGGGGGGCTGCAAAGCAGCGAACTTAGCGCCATATTTGGCGATGAAATCAGGGTCCTTGAAGAGAACCTCCTTGAAAAAAGCAAGTATAATGGCATCCCCCATGTTGGGGGGGTGCGGGGCTACTACTTGGGGGGGATGGTGGAATATAAGATTCCGGCCTAAAATTCCCTATGCCTAACTCCCCGGGTGGGTGTTCCCGGGGATGAGTTACCCTCCCTGTCGGGGATAGA
This sequence comes from Griposia aprilina, assembly GCA_916610205.1. Classification (NCBI taxonomy): domain Eukaryota; kingdom Metazoa; phylum Arthropoda; class Insecta; order Lepidoptera; family Noctuidae; genus Griposia; species Griposia aprilina. The sequence goes on from OU744305.1 coordinate 12,766,362, forward strand.
CAGGGAGGTGAGTACCTATGGTGAGCCTTAAGCTTGTAAACCCGTCGCCAGTCTTATTGTGCAAACGGGGCCCTGACAGTCTAGCGCGAAGGGTGTAGACACACCCTAAAGACACTAGGTGAGTAGCTTTGAAAGGAAAACTGTCACCAGAGCCGACTAGGAGATCCCCCAAGGCCGGTTAGCTCTGGGACCCGTCCAACTGACTGCCTCGCCCTGAAAGGGTTCGGCGGGTGTGTTGGGACAACACCCCACTCGGATCATTAGCACCGTTAGGTATCCACCGAGGACCACGAAACTGTGGTTTTGCCCAGAAGGGGCCTAATGAAGCTACTCACACTATCGCGCAGTTAAAGAAATAACACTTTGCCTTGAAAAAGGCAGTTTTTGATTGATCACTTAATTCGCCCAATTAATTAATATAAATTTAATTAATTGACCGATGATCGGATGCAGCCGGGGCGGCTACGAGGGCGCTACGAGGTTCGCAGCGAGGAAGAATTAAACTACGACAGAAATCGAGAACGGGAGAGTGCGAGCACACAACCGTTTGCGACCGATGCCGAGAGTTTTTTTTTTCCTATTGGGCAGCTCGTAGTTATGACCACTAAGGTCCTGGCTACTTAACCGGGCAAGTGATGCCGAGAGTCTAATGATACATTTTATATAGGTTTTCACAGTTTTCATGACACATGCCATTTGACTTTGCACAATACAGTGCAAAATCCACCATACCAAAATTATTTTTTACTTGGTAACACGATTGCTAATTGACTGCACGATCCTGCAAAGCAATATCCACAATATACCATTATATTTTTTACTTGGTTAACACTGTTTTCCACGAAGATGTCATGAGGTCCAACTTGTAGAAGGCCCTTAATAAAATTTGGTTACATTGGAATTTGAACTTTGTCACGTCAGCATTGAGTTTCTAGTTCCAAAACATGACTATAATCTATGATTCTGAATTCAAGCTTAGCGTATAGTGTAGGCAAAATAAACAGATGTTTTTCCTACTGAAGACTTTCATTGAAAATAAAGGGACTGGACGATGATCATATTTCGTTTAAATATTGTAATTGAAAAACCATTCGAGGATTAGAGTTGCTGATCACAGCGGTCCAACAAACTTCCTTAGATGATTGCTATTTTTGTTTAATTGATTTCATTTTCTCAAAGTAAAAAAACGGAAGGTAAGTGATGCGATTATAATTATTCGATTTCATATCGTCGAAAAAGCAAGTTTATCGAGTTTGTTTTTATCATCATGTATGTGTATCATGAGTATGTAGTATACGACTTTGATGGAAGTGCTTTGCTTTTTAGCGTTCCGTGCCTCAAAGGGAAAAATCGAAACACTTAGAGAATCACTTTGTTATCCATCTGTCTGACCCCTTTTCTGAGGAATGCGCGGGCGGTATCAAGTTGAAATTGAACTGTATTACTTTGGAGCTGTAAAAAAATCGAGCTCTAAGACGTTTACTTAGAATCTTGGCAAAAATTGTCATGCATTTCGCGTATTTTGACACTCGCAAACAAATTAAAACCCTTAAGATACATCCGGTTGACCTAAAATCACGAAATGTGGTAAGAAGCAAGGTCTCACAGTACAAATAGGTACAGGAAAATATCTGGAAATCCTTCATTTGTTCATATTACATAATGTAGGGGACCATATTTTCTCAACTACAACGTTAAGTTTGTCTTTCAATTCGGAATCGAAAATTTAGAGGCCGTATCTTGAATTAACATTTACTCTTTATTTCATTCAAGTCGGTCTACTCTCCAATTTAACAACCCACCAGCATCGGTAACAGATTCAGGGACATACAATAATATTGAATAATATACCTACTTGTAGGTATATACACAGCAATCATACATCATGGTACATTGAATAGAGCGGTTTCATCTGATTATTTTGCGTATACATACTACACACAAGAGTCAAATTCAAATGCTAGATATATGCCGGGCGAAAAGTTTCTGCTGGCGGGAAGGGATTGTGTTTTGTTTTCGTCGTGTTTGATGAGAGGGGTAGGCAAAGAGGCGCGGGTGAAACTTGTTTTTTTTCTGTCTTGCTGCAGTAGTTTAAATTCTAAGGCGCGAGAGTATCACACATATTTTTTTTAACTATTGACAGGTATCCCACCATCTAACGCTACAATAGACAACCGGCCAATGGATCAAAAGCTAGTATCAAAAGCTACATTTTTTTTTTTTTTTTTACATTTTTCTAAAAGTTTGCACCGAGCACACCGCAAATTATTCGTGAACGAAGTTGGCAACACCGCAAAATTATCAGGGGAGTCCGTGATATTGCCATCGAGTATCGTAACAATCCGCCAGTTAAAATAAAGTTCTGTTAGCTACCAACCAATAAGAAAGTGATAGATATTTTATTTTGTAAGTTTTAAGCTTCTTACGTGTACACACGATGTGAGCCATTCATGAAAGAAGTTTTTTTTAGTACTGTGTTAGTAATTGTTTTGTGCCAGTCGCAGTTTTGTGGCTAATTCGAGTGATTTTGAGAATTTTTGACGTTGTATGTGTAAGATATTGCAGGTGCAGGGTGGATGGTGGTAAATTAACAAGACGTGACGAAGTTATAAAACACACTATATTCTTTCAATACTGTTACGCTTTACACTGAATTACGATTTACTCAAGACAAAAATTTATTGGAAACTAAACTGTAATTGACGAACCATGTTGATCAACCAGGCAAATATTAATTGAATTACATTCTGAAATACACGGTTAAATACACAGTTTAATACACACAATAATACAATAAGATTAGATCACCCTCCATTACTACTACTTATACTGAAGAACACAAGAAAAACACTGATTGTAGCCGTTTTTTTTTTTTTTTTTTTTTCCTATTTTGCAGCTCGTAGTTGTGACCACTAAGGTCCTGGCTACTTAACCGGGCAAACCTGTGGGTGCCTTAAGCTACTAACTTAAAGCCTCCAGCCAGGGGCGAACAATACTTAAATTTAGGTGACCGCACGCTAAGGGCACCCCCTGTGGGGTACGAACCTCGGCTTAGGGCGTCACTGAGGGGAGGGCAGCAAGATGGGACAGGCTGGATCTAAATTATATTATTATTAACTGGGGAATTTAAATTTACAGGCTCAGCTACGGCGCGGGCTGGCGCGTCGTCGAGCAAGGGTCGGGGGGGGGGGACAATTACGTCGGGGGCGTCGCGTAGGACCTCGGCGGCGAGGTCGGAACGATGGCGGTCTGTGTTTGTGTACTGTACTGGTGGCCCTACTGCTCTCCTGGAGGAGGGTTATGGGGTCATCGGGGTCGGACAGGGCATGCCTTGGACGGCGGGTACGACTAATGCGGGAGGGGGCATATCTGGCAGCCTCGACAACCAGAGGGTTGCGATGTGAGGCCGCGGAGTCGAAGAAGCGCTTGGAAATGCGCTTCATGAACTGACGGATAGTGGGGATTTTAAGGTCGAGATGGAGGATCTCGTTCCGAACGAACCAAGGGGAGCCGGTTGCCCTACGGAGGAACCGGTTTTGGAGGGTCTGCATCCTATGGATGTGGTGGGGTTTCGAGTGTGCGAAAACCACGCTCGCGTAAGTCATGATAGGTCGAATGCACGCTGTGTAAATGCGCAATTTGCACTTGAGTGATAATTTGCTGCGTGCATTCAATAGGGAGTGGAGTCTACCGAGAGCGAAAGCGGCGCGCGAACGCGCCTGCTTTATGTGCTCACCGAAAGAGAGTCTATGGTCTAGAGTGACACCCAAGTATTTGGCTCGCTTCTCCCAAGGGATAGGCTTGCCGAACATGGTGATCGGACGGGGAGGGGTGGGGTTGAGTCTCGGTTTCGAAAATAGAACCGCTTGACTCTTATCGGGGTTTACTTCGATTCTCCACTTCCTAAACCAGTCACCGAGTTGGTTGACTGTGGTTTGGAGAGTGCGAGATATCGCGTCGGGGCTTACGCCGGTGTAGTAAATGGCCGTATCGTCTGCGAACAGAGCCAACTGAGCCCTTTTACTTTTGGGGATATCGCTGGTGAAAAGCGTGAAAATGAGAGGGGCGAGCACGGAGCCCTGAGGGACTCCGGCGCGAATGGGGCGGGGGGAGGATAGCGCTCCTTCGATGCGGAATCGGAAGGTGCGGTTCGACAAAAAGTCTCGCAGGATGAGCACGAGACGATCTGGCACTTTAAGTTGGTATAGCTTATATAATAAGCCATTGTGCCAGACTTTGTCGAACGCTTTCGCTATATCAAAGAAGACAGCACCCGTCAACGAACCACGTTGGAAGCCAACGCTTATGTGTTCGACGATACGGTGGACCTGTTGGACGCACGAGTGTTGGGTTCGGAAACCGAACTGCTCGTTGAGAATGAGACCTTTCGTCTCGGCATAGTCTCTGAGACGCTTATAAATAAGCCTCTCATAGATTTTGCCGATGACATTGAGGAGACTGATGGGGCGGTAGCTGGAGGGAGCGGATTTAGGCTTGCCCGGCTTGGGAATGCCGATGACAGTGGCCTGTTTCCACGCTTGGGGAAAGATGTTATTGCTCATGGCACCATTGAAGATGGTGGTCATTAGCATGATCAGATGGGCTGGGAAAAGTTGGAACACCTTATTGGTCATTCCATCAGAACCGGGGGCTTTACGGGGCTTAAGGCCCTTTATGAGCTCTTGCACTTCGTCGGGGGTGACGGGAGGCAGAGGGCACTCGGGGTCTTCTACGGGGGGGAGGGAGGCTCTCCTTTCGACTTCGGCGTCGACCTCAGAGAGGTGAGCTTGGTCTACAGGTTGAGAGCTGGGCGAACATTGGGCCTCAAGACTGTCGGCTAGGCACTCGGCCTTGTCGACATCATCGAAAGCGATGGTATTGTCTGGGCGGATCAAGGGGGGCATAGGGACTACTTCTCGGGATTTGAGTTTCCTCTGAAGCTCCCAGAATGCTAGGTGGGTAGGCTCTAGTTCGCTCAGCAACTCATCCCAGCCCGTTTCCCGATGCTCCGCTACACGTGTCCTTACAGCTCGCTGTAAGTAGCGCATATGGGCTCGGTTCGCGTCGCAGGGAAAGTTGCTGTACGCACGGACAGCCGCGTTCTTCTCAGTCATCAGTTCACGTACATCGTCCGGCAACTTCCAGCGACGGTCGTCCGTCGCTGGAACTTCCCTTGAACAATCGTTCAGGACTGATTGTACGTGTCCAGTGAATGAGTCGATCGCGGCCGTCGTGTCAGCGATAGAGTCGAAGAGGTCGGGGATGGAGTCTAGGTGGGGGGACGTGTTGGATTTCAGGCGTTCGCTTACTTTCCTCCAGTCCGTTACCACTTTTGTGGAGGGGGGTTGGTCGGGGTCGGGGAGGCCTACGCGAGGGGCTAGCTTAAGCACAACTGGTCGGTGGTCAGATGATAGTTCGTGTATCACCTCTATAGAATCCAACCGTAGGTTGATATTCTTTAAAAGTGATACATCGAGCACGTTAGGGGTATGGTCAACCGAGTGGGGGAAGTGAGTGGGAGTCATCGGGGCGATGACATCGAAATTTAGAGGGGTACAGAGGTCGAACAAGTGTCTCCCTCGGGTAGATATTCTGGTACTATTCCAGGCGTGATGTTTGGCGTTGAGATCCCCCGCTATGATAACGGAGTCACTCAGGCCGAGGAGTAAGGTCAGGTCGTCAGTCAAGAGTTGGAAGTTCTCTGATTGGTTCGTAGGGGGGAGGTAGACCGATACCAAGGTGATCGGTTGGTGGCCTGTCATGCCTAGTCGGCAAATGGAGACTTCTAGTCGTGAGAGGGGGGGCGGGTCCAAGGGGATGCAGTAGAGGGATTTTCTGTAGTAAATGAGGGTGCCACCCTTGTGACACCGAGTCCTGTCGTTTCGAACAACCCGATAGTTCGCTATCGACGGCGTTCGCATGTGGGGTTTTAGAAAAGTCTCCTGTACGAGGAGGACATGGATCTGGTGGTCGCGGAGGAAGGTACCGATTTCGTCGCGCTGACCTTGGATGCCATTGGCATTGAAATAACCTAACTTTAGGGATCGGGGTTTTAAACGCGAGAGGATTCCGTTATCCATTAGTGGGATTGGGGGAGTTCACAAATGACTGTAGCGCGTGCGTAATATCCGGGTACGCGTTATATATGCACTGAATGGCATAAAGGTTACCGGCATTTCTGGCGGCAACGATTTCATTGGCCATTTGACGGGCGCGAGGGGTGAGGAAGGCAGTGAATGTGCCTGAGATCACGTTGAACGGATCCATGGGGTTGGGGCCTACAGCCACGGGTGTGGTTGAGGAAGGAACGGGCGCGACTGGGGCGGGGGTGGTGGCTTTAGGAGCCGGGGGGTTAGTAGCGAGGGGCGCGGGTGCGCGCGCGGGCGCGGGCGCGGGTGCGGGGGTCCATCTGATGAGCGATGAGGGGCGGAGGGGGGGGTTGGTTGCGTACCAGGGGCGGGAAGGCCTGTTGGTGCTGGGATAAATTCCAAGCGTTGGGTCTCTGGGGACTCAGGCGCTCGGGAAGTTGGGTGGAGGGGGCTTCCCTTCCCTGACGAGCGTCCGTACGCTTCGCCAGTTTGGGATTCGTTGCCTTAGGGGCTTTGGGGCAGCCACGGTAGTTGGCTGGATGCCCGGAGAGGCCACACAGCACACAGCTGGGTGGTTCCGTGCAGAGGGTACGGTCCTTAGGACGGGAGCACTCGGAAGTGCCATGCCCACCCAGGCACTTGACGCACCTGGGTGTGGCATGGCAATTCTTTTGGGAGTGACCGTATAGTTGGCAGCGGTGACACTGGCCAACGATTCCAGTCTTGCGGGGCTTCTGGATATCGAATCCAGTGAGATGGCAGAGGGACTTGATCTTGAAGATCGGGTGGTGTCCTTCGACGGGGGGGCATACAACAAGGACCATGTTGTACGGCTCGCCGCCTCGGGCACGGTGCATGCGGTGCACCTCGGCTACTGGGATGCCTTGTGAGACAAGGTCTTCCTTAAGGTCGGAGGTAGCGATCTCCTTTGGGATCCTATTGATAACTACGCGGGTCTGGCGGTCCTCGGGGAGGGAGTACGTGTGAAAGGACACACCTCGTGCTCTGAGGAGCTTAGTAAGTTCCCTATAATCGTTAGATTTAGGGACTTGGACCTTAATGCCCTGCTCGGTTGAACGGGCACTGGTGAAGCCGATCCTGAGATCGACGCACCATTTGGACACTTCGGTCCATTTTGATTTGTCTTGGATGAAGACAGGGGGGGGGGGGCGGGGGTCTTTTTGGGGTTGCTTTCTAGGAAAGCATTGGGAGCCGGGGGGGGGGCTTAACGCGGGGGGGGGGCCGGTCGTGATGGCGACGACGGGGGTCGGAGTCGCAAGGGTGGGCGGGGGAGTGACCGATTGGTCCCTAAGTTTATTTGCCTGTGAAGAGGCGAAGTTCTTTTTCCTTTTGGAGGAAGAGGTGACGGTCTGGAAACCGTCATCCTCGGAGGAGGAGTTCGTCAGGGTTTCCGAGCCGGAGGAGTACGGGGAGACGGGGCGTCTGGTCGTTGTCCGTTGGTCGGTTTCCATCGGTACGGGGGGGAGGGGGGCGGTTTGCACCGGGGGGGGGGCCTCTAGTGCATCGCTAAAGTTAGCGATGGCGGCAGAGTTGTCGGGAGGACAGGGGGTGGGGGGCTGCAAAGCAGCGAACTTAGCGCCATATTTGGCGATGAACTCGGGGTCCTTGAAGAGGACCTCCTTGAAAAAAGCTAGTATTATGGCATCCCCCATGTTGGGGGTACGGGGCTACTACTTGGGGGGGATGGTGGAATATAGGATTCCGGCCTAAAAATTCCCTATGCCTAACTCCCCGGGTGGGTGTTCCCGGGGATGAGTTACCCTCCCTGTCGGGTATAGACAGGGAGATGAGTACCTATGGTGAGCCTTAAGCTTGTAAACCCGTCGCCAGTCTTATTGTGCGAACGGGGCCCTGACAGTCTAGCGCGAAGGGTGTAGACACACCCTAGAGACACTAGGTGAGTAGCTGGGAAAGGAAAACTGTCACCAGAGCCGACTAGGAGATCCCCCAAGGCCGGTTAGCTCTGGGACCCGTCCAACTGACTGCCTCGCCCTGAAAGGGTTCGGCGGGTGTGTTGGGACAACACCCCACTCGGATCGTTAACACCGCTAGGTATCCACCGAGGACCACGAAACTGTGGTTTTGCCCAGAAGGGGCCTAGTGAAGCTACTCACACTATCGCGCAGTTAAAGAAATATCACTTTGCCTTGAAAAAGGCAGTTTTTAATTGATCACTTGATACGACCAATTAATTAAATAAATTTAATTAATTGTTCGACGATCGGATGCAGCCGGGGCGGCTACGAGGGCGCTACGAGGTTCGCAGCGAGAAGAATTAAACTTCGACAAAAATCGAAAACGGGAGAGCGCAAGCACACAACCGTTCGCGACCGCTGCCGAGAGTCTAAAATGTGATTGTAGCCGCATTTGGTCCCTATATTTATAATAAAAACCCTATGGCACAAGTAGTGGATGGCCCTCTATGTTGAGTGGAATATTTTAGAGGGCTCACCCAATACGACTCAAAGACGCCGCGGACACTACTTTGGTCAAGCAGAAACTTGTACTCCGACAAGTTCAAACCTGCTCCCCGGCGTGCGTCATCGGTCCATGACATTGAGATTCGCTACCGACAAGTTACAACCTGCTCTTCAGAGCCCGTAATCTGTCCCTGTGTGCGTCTACGAACGTTTCAGTTATTGCTACTCGCCACCAGGTGCGATATAAATTGTTGTGGTTCTCAACAGTATGTAACATATAGATAAATGGCAAATAAACGAATTTAGTCTTGTTTTTTTTTACCACTTTATACTTAAGAACGCATAGCAGATCAGGGACCCCTCGATAGAATTTGCTACAGGCCCCGCGCTTGCTTAATCCGGCACTGGATCCCACGGTCCCGAGAAATGTCAAGAGACGTAAAAATAATAATGAAAATCTTTATTGCACACCACGTGATCCACAAAAAAACACAATATCAAAACTAAAAAAAGTTAATACAAAAAGAAATACCATAACAAAATGTCATACTTACATCATTACAGTGACCGTGGTGACATTGAGAGACATGTGTGTCAAAATCCTCTACGCTCCCTGCTTTGAGAACTCCCGTCCTCAGCAGTGGCTCCTGTCCTGTCGCTGGCTGGTCCTCTTGCAACTAGTGGGCGACGCTGACATGCGTCTCAGCAGCTGGTGTGCTATACATTGTGTATGTGCTGGGCTGCTGCCTCCTGCTGACAGCTGGCTCCGTGGATCTGGATGGTGAGTCGTTGCCTTGTACAGCAATCGCAGTAGTCTCCTCGTGATTCGGGCTTGCATCTATATAACAGTGCTCATACAAGAAAATAAGTTTATTGCTTTCAAAACATTAATGACATTTACAGGGCATACTAAAGATAATAAGTCAGAGGCACTGCGTGAAGCTATAACTTAGTAGTTAGCATAAAAAAATAAAGGCTAAGATAGAGGCACTACGTGAAGCATATCTTAGGGCCCGTTGTATGATCAGTAGTCAAACATACTAATAGTTAAAATGTGTTAGTTAAACTAACAATTTGTTAAAAATGACATAAGTACGTTGTTTGACAAATGGTTAAGCTAACTATAGTTAAAAAAGATACAATTTATTGTGAAAGTTAACCATGCGTAAACAGACTAGTTAAACTTTAACTATTGTCACGTGACTTATTAAATAAACTATTGGTAATTTTTAACTATGTATCAAACAACGGGCACTTAGTCTCACACAACAGGGGGAAAATCTAACTAAGATAGAGTCACAACGTGAAGCGTATCTCAGTTATATAAAACAGAAGAAAACCCTAAATAAGATAGAGGCACAAGGTGAAGCGCATCTCAGTTACATAAAACAGAAGAAAAAACTAACTAAGGTAGAGGCACAACGTGAAGCGTATCTCAGTTATGTAAAACAGAAGAAAATTCTAACTAAGGTAGAGGCACAACGTGAAGCGTATCTCAGTTATATAAAACAGAAGAAAAATCTAACTAAGATAGAGGCACAACGTGAAGCGTATCTCAGTTATATAAGACAGATGAAAAATCTAACTAAGATAGAGGCACAACGTGAAGCGTATCTCAGTTACATAAACCAGAAGAAAAATCTTACGCAGATAGAGGCACAACGTGAAGCGTATCTCAGTTATATAAAACAGAAGAAAAATCTAACTAAAATAGAGGCACAACGTGAAGCATAATTATCTTAGTCACACAAAGGTTAGCTAAGTAAGAGGCACCACGTGAAACATTATTTAGGCCACGGTTGAGAAAAGAGGCACGACGTGAAGCTTATTCTCAACCTATAAGATAGTGACACAGCATGTCACTCATTCTAACAGAAAGCAATTCACCATCGAAGAAAACAGCACATACTTCAGGAGTCCACTCTCCGCGGCACAGGATCATCTACTCAGTCGCAGCTTGAGTTGACTTCCCATAGGAGCCAGCCCGGAGTTGCAGTTCATACCGCCCATGTAGCAGTATCTTCATCACGCGGCAAGGTCCCCGCATACAGGAGGCCATCTTGCCGGTTGATTGAGCTTGTTTTCTGGCAAAAACTAAAGAATCTACTTTAAAAGCCAGAGAAGGCTTCTTCCCCGCATTAAAATAAGAGACTTGCTGCTCTTGATTTTGCCTGAGCCACTCTGAGGCTCTGTGTTGACCCATTTCACGCAGTGCTTCTCTGTTAAGGCTAGCGCCTTCCAGTGCCACGTCTCGAACTAAGCTTTGAATTAGTGGCGTTATTTATCTTGCCGAAAATTACATTCAATACGCACCATATTAATCTCATCTGTGTATCTCCGGAGTAATCATATGCACATCACAGCCCATACACTTAACCCAGTCAAGGAATTTGTTACTTTGAGACATTCGACCTCTATCGGCCACAATTAATTTAGGTGTCCCAAATAGGGAAATTACATTGGTAAAATGAGCTTTCAGTTCGTTTGCATCTTGTTGATACATGGGAATATAAGACAGGATTTTGAAAAACCATCGACTACTATTAGTAAGTGACGATACCCATCTACTTCGGGTAAGGGTCCAAGGGTATCCATGAGAATGGTATTGAATGGAGATTCAGGTTTTTCCCATGAATGTATTGATTGTAAAGGGGCCCGTGCTATCTTTTTATGAGATAAGCACACTAAACAGTGTGAAATATACTTTTGAATAAATGCACGTAACCCAGGAAACCAAAAATGTTTAGTAATTAGGTCAGTTATCTTGTCAACTTCAGGGTGTTTGAGCTCATCGTGGAATATACGAAAGAGACTTAGTCTGTGCCCTTTGGGAATGTAGCAAAGAAGTCGGGACTGTTCTCCAGTTGGAGAATATTTTACGTACAGGATGTCATTTTTAACCGTCGCATCGTTTCGCTGATGTTCCGCACGCGTGGGAGCGTCAACACCATCCTGAGCGTGCTCAGCCACAAGCTGGATAGCCCCCTTCTGGGGCACTGGGTTCAAGCACAAGTGCGTGTGCCCGGCCCCAGAGGGCGGCAAATACTTAAATTAATTTTTAATCGTACTAACATAGTTTTTAAGTCGTTCTACTAACAATATTATGGGCCAAACAGTATGCCTGAATTTTTTTTTTTTTTTTTTTTACTGTCCATCTGTCAGTTTCTGTCTGAGACTTAAAGTCTCCTGACCAGCAGCCATTTTTTTTTTTTTGCTCCGGGGTGTTAAATCCTCATGGATGTCCCCTGCCCTGGGGGGGCGGAGGGGTCTGTCAGACTCTTACTGACTAAAAACCACCCCGGTGTTCCATCTCACACCTGCGTGGGGGTCGCGGGAACGTACGAATCTTCCGCAACCCCCGACTGGTGCCGGCCCGCCTCCGCGGGCCCCGTCCGGTCGAGCGGGGGGAGTGAGGTGTTTGAATTTCACCGCGACGTCAAAGAGGGGCACGCGTGGAACACTATGCGCCGCCGCCGCGCCGCCTCGGGTCCTGATGTATGGGGGGCGACAGACGTCCCCAAGTCCGTTGTCCCTGGACCCATTTAGGGGGGCTGGAAGAGGGCGTTGTCCGCCCTCCGCCGACGCCCGGTGCGCTTGCTGCGGGCCGGGTGAGAGGATGAGATCTCTCGCTCCCTTTCCGCAGCCTCCTTCTGCGAGATAACTGTTTCGCAGAAGGATACCACCGCGTCCCAGGACTCGTCGCCGCCGACCATAGCATTCACTACGGCCGGCAGCGACAGGTCACTGCCTACTCCTGAGATGAGGGCACGGCGCGGCTCCTCCCAAGCGGCACACTCTGCCAGCGTATGCCGCGCCGTGTCCTCCCGACAGTCGACGCTGTGGTGACACCGGGCGTCCGGCTCCTTGTTTATGCGACACAGGTACTTCCCGAAGCAACCATGCCCCGAGAGCACCTGCGTCACCCGAAACGACAGGGAGCCGTGCCTCCTCCCGAGCCAGTCGTCGACCACCGGCCGGACCGCCTCGATGGAGACGAGGCTGGCGGTAGGCCGTGAGAGCCTGTCCCGCCATTCCACCACCAGGACCTCGCGAAGCTGCGACCGACGCTGCAGCCTGAGCTATGTGCGCCCAACTTTGTGGCTTTTGAATTGTACACAATACAATACAATTAACAGGATTTCGACTCAAATAGCCTGCATGATTCATGAGCGTGCCCTTACGAAACTCCAACTCAAAATCGAAATCTTGGAAGTTTACCCATCACTGAGCCACTTTAGGTAATAAATGAGTGAATTTCAACAACTATGATTTATTAGCTAAATTTGGTGGAAAATTTTGTTTCTGAATTTTTTTATAATATAAGATGTTGATATGCAAGAAATACGTATTACGTTACATAAAATGTAAGAGATTTTTTTTTAATCTTGAAAGCTTCTATTATTTTGTTGACACCAGAATTGGTAAGACACCAAAATTGATATCTGACACCAAAATTTAAAATATTGACATAAGAATTTATTTCTGTCACCAAAATTAGAAAGGCTTGACACCAAATTATAAATAGAATAAAAATAAAAGCCTTTTTATAGTGAATAAATGTTTTATTAAAATAATAACTTATTGAGATCAATAAAAAAAAAGCAACAATCAACAAATAGAACTTTATTACTTTTCTGTCTTGTCAATTCTGCAGTCATTTTAATATTAAAAAAAAGAAATCACCTCCTCTATCATCATTCATCACCATCATCATGATTATTTTTAATGTTTTTATAAGTACTTTTTTAACATGTTATGTTAACAGTCATAATAAGATTAATTTAAAAAATTAACAATCATTTAATACAACTTTCTTTTCTTCCCAATGGCTCTAGTTTGACGGGATCATTCCTGTTTTTTTTTCTTCTCCTCCTTTCTGCTATCCTGTTCCTCTACAAGCATTCCACGAGTGATTAATAAAAAAAATATATAATGCTGTAATACAAATAATACCTAACTTAATATTTTTAACCAATCGAAAACCTAAGAAACAAGTAAATCTTTGCTTGCACTTTAATCCAATATATAAAAATAAATATTTGTTCGTTCGTTCCTCTTTTATACGTTTCTATACTATTTATCCGATTACGATGAAACTTTGGTGAGTTATTGTACACACGGCTACATATCAAGCTATACATTTCCAGTATAAGATGATCTCGCATTGTATAGGATTTCCGTACAATGAGAGGTCAGCTTATACTGGAAATGTATTGCTTGCTAAGTAGCCGTGTTTACAAGCGCCAAAAAGGTTTCTGTATTATCTAAAAAGAGTTTTTCATACAGGCGTTCAGTACTTGAACGTCTGTATGGCATTACTAGTGCAGAATTATACAATTTCCAATTTCATCATCACTCTCAAGCTACTCGTATACTAATATACCTAGGTACTCTACTTCCAGATCGAGTTATCTTATTGCGGTTCCTTTTTTAGATTTGCACGCCATTAGAAATGGCAAACATGGCGTGAGCCACTCTTATTTAAGATCCTGCATGTATTTATTATTTTAATTCTATATGTATACACATGTTCAAGCAAATAAAATGTATTTCTTTCTTTCTTCTTTCTTTTTTCTTTCAGGTAGGTATATAACTCCAAAACAAAAATTTTTGTGTAACTCAGCAATTTGGTGATTGGTAAAATTCCCACCAAAATCACCAAAACCTTACCCCGTTTTCAAAAGTCATACTAATAGTCAGACGTTCTCAAACTGTTCATGATAAGATAAGTAGGTATACAAAATAAAATAATAGGTACCTATCCTTTTATGATTTTATGATGGTCTTATAGAATATCGTTTGTGCAAAGTTTGAATGAATTAATTTTGTGTATAAGTGATTATTGATTACATACTGTCTTTGAGATATTTACACATAACATATTTTCTTTTTCTTTTTTACGACACGTCCTTTTCATAGAAATACATAGACGCCAGTAGTGTCGCAGCGACAAGTTGTCTGCAGTCGGCTACAAACTCGTACCTTTAGATGTAATAAAGATTAAAATAGAATCTTTAAGGACATTATGTTCCTAAATATGCCAAATTAGTGTAAGATAAGTGATTTGTTGTTGCTTTTTTGCGTTTGAAGAGTCTTTTTATGTTTTTGTTAGGGGTCATCATGAAGCCATATTCCTTTTTCATTTTCTAAGACATTTCTTGGATAACTATTTAATTTTGAAATATTTTATCTTTATGTCACTTATAATTGTTACCATTTGTTAACTCAGATGAAAGAAGATGCAAACTCTTGTTTTGTAATATCTCGGTATTAAGATAAAATAAAATTAAAGGGTATACTTGATTGATAGCGATGTTTTATTTTCAGTATAACCTTAAGCAATTAAGTGGAAAGTTTGAGAACCTCTATGTCAATTTTCCCCAAGTGGGGTAAGACTGAAATATAAAAAATATAAAAATCATTATATCTTTGTTAACTAAAGGTATTTTGACACAACAGGCAGTTCTGAGTTTATAGGGCACCTCAAACTATAGACTAGTGACCACCAACAACGTCTGATAATCAATTGAACGATTTTAGGAACTATTTCGATCTTTCCCCATCACCCTTTCGTCTTCCCCCTGTTTCACTCTTGTGATAGAAACATTTAACTTATTTTTTTTTTATGCTTTGGAAGAGTTTTAACAGGATGTTATCAATATGATAGAAAAATATACTCTTTGCTCTTTACTCAATACAAATAATATTTTAGAATAAACTAATATGCACTGTTCCACAAGACTTCAAATACAACACTGCTCATCTCATCAAAAAACCGTTCAATCTTACCCCCACTAATATGTTTTCTATTAAAATATTTACGGCCCGATCAGTATATCGCTGGCCCCGGGCAATATAGCGGTAAACACCGGTTACGCCCTTTTTAATGTTATTTGATTTTTGGCTTCTCTGAGTATCAGTCTATCACTCTTATGTTTTTTCAGTTTTTTTAAATAATATTTCTGTAGAATAAAAGACAATAATTTTGAACGCCTGTTTTGGATCACTGTACGCTGCGCTTCTTTTATTTCTCGTGTAAAATTCGATTTTTGATATTACCGCTTTATTGCCCGGGGCCAGCGATATGTACCTTTACTTTCTTAAAAATAATAACTTTATTGTACGTTTTGTTTAAGATATGAAGAGATTCTCAGCCGCGCCGCCTAAAAAGTTACACTTGAGAAAATCACTCAAATCTTTTAATGATCTTTTCGTTGTGTGAGTTTCAATGCATTACAATCAGTGACTACGGTGAAGCGTGAATATATGGACTAAAGTGCTGAAGTGCTTTCACAACTGCGGGAGTCTCGAGCTCATACGAGTGATGTTTTCCTTCAGTCCCCTGAGTGAGCGTAGAAAAATATGGTACCTCTCGTTTAAGCCCGCCCTCGTCAAGTTGCATTAGGACTGCCCCATATCCTATTGAGCTTGCTTCGGAATGCACCTCAATCGGCAAAGAAAGACCGTAAATAGCGAGAACGAGTACATTCGTAAGACATTCAACTTTAGACTTACGAGCAGCCTGCTGCTCTAAGCCCAAAGAAAACTCTACTCCCTTCTATGTTAAGCTAGCTGTGCAGGCGGTTTTTGAGCGAAGCCAGGTATCTCCTGAAATAACTGGCTAAGCCCATGAACTGCCGAACCTATCTAACATTTTTTGGTATACAAATACAACAAAATAAAAATGTGGGTAGAAAAATGTCAGACAAAGTATTCTACGGAAACGATGTTGTCTCGACGATGGCTGGCGGCGAAATAGGGGCGTCGCTTTTTTTTTTTTGTGAAATTCACAGGTCAACCTAGGAGGTTGTCGGCTGCTTAACCAGACATGCCTGTGGTTGTCCTAATAAATTAAGGCCCCTAGCCAGGGCTTACAAACTAGGCGACAACACTCAAGGGCACCTCGTGCGGGGTACGAGCCTCGGCTTAGGGCGTCGCTGGGAGAGGGCAGCAAGGGACAGGCTGGGTTGCAATTATCATTATTAGGCGACAAATTTAAAGCTACAGGCTCAGCGGCGCGGGCTGGCTCGAGCATGGGTCGGGGCGGACGTAGATTGGGCGTCGCGGCGGGTCTCGGCGGCGAGGATGGAAGGACGGCGGTCTGTGTTTGTGTATCTCTAAGGTACTGGTGGCCTTACTACTCTCCTGGAGGAGGGTAGTGGCATCATAGGGGTCGACTAAAGTATGTTTCGGGCGGCGAATCTTACTGATGCAGGAGGGAGTGTAGCAGGCGGCTGCTTTAATCAGGGGGTTGGAGGTGTTTTATGCCGCAGTCGAAGTAACGCCTTGAAAGGCGTTTTATGAACTGTTGTAGGGTGGGCATTCGAAGATCTACGTGAAGATTCACATTTCGAATTTCGAAAAGAATCGACGCGGTCTCGAGAAGAGAACTGCCTGACTCTTATCGGGGTTGACCTCAACTCTCCATTTCCGGGACCAAACGTTTACCAATTCTTAACGTTTTTAACAATCATTTCTGAAGTGGTATTTTCATGTTTTCTATTTCACAGTTTCTACATATTATTTTTATTTTATACCTAAGTCTTATCAATTTCATCTAATTGAAGATAGGCAATTTTGCTTGATACCCCCTCTTAACAGTTATATATATTTGGACATTGTACCCATATATTATTATGCAACGTTATACTATAGTTTGTGATAGACCCTTTAGTAAGTATAACGTATAACACGTTAAAAATATCTTCATATCACTATTACAACAAAACGGGTGTACCTACATATCGAGTAGCATCTTGGCCTCGTGTCCCAAATCTCCTAAGTTGGGAGTATGTGCTAAAGATTTTTTTTTATTTTTTGAGTTAGATTTGCTCTTGACTCTAGTCGAAGACGACTACGGACAAGATCCACATGAGTAGGTGCATTTTTCATGTCGGACCTGTACTGAAGATCTCTAAAATCACCACTGATTTGAGTGCTTACCAACTCAACCCAATGGCATGTTTTGTACCTTATAGAGAATCTACCTACATTGCAATTAAATAGGGAAGAAAGCGCAAAGCTGTGAACCGATAGCGCTGCTTTTCTTTGACTTATAACATCGCTAGTTTTACTTCTCAATGTTTTCGGGTTTCTAATAAATTGAAGCTTTTTAATCGTAGATCTTTGGAAGCTTTTTAATCGTAGATCTTTATGAAATAATTGATTTCCATTGTTATTACAACCAATTACAACAAAACACGACATATTTTTTTTGTCCAAAGATTTTTGTAAACTAGTCCTGTATGTTATTTGACATTTTCCGTGAGTCAAGCGATAGTAGCGACACACCAGCACAAGTTGATAGTTCAGTTCGCCATTGTTTCGTGCTTTTTTAAGTTGGTGATTCAGTACAGTTTGCAGCTACACATCTGCTCACTTGCTGCTTACAGGCCCTTGTTGTAGTACACCGTATCCGTTTTGGGAGATAGCTTTAGCGCTTTTTCCTGTCAAAATGGAAAAGTTAATTGTTCATTCATATCCATCAGTTGCGCTTGTGATCCCAATGGAGAATCAGATTTAATTTGCAAAAATTGTGAATAAATAAATAAACTGGACAAGTGCGAGTCGGACATGCTCACCAAGGGTTCCTTACCACCAAAACCAGTATAGTTTACCTTATTTTATTGCTACAGCCAAGAGAAGATTAGCTGGCAAAATTTCTCAGATGTGATGGGTATTGATATCATGTAATAACGAAAACAGTACTTATAATTTCCAGTAAGTAACTACGCTACCAGCGTGTTCCTTAGTTAATGCGTTACGCACTATATATTTCTCTTACCTTTAAGGGTGCATCTAAACTTGAGATGCTCATGTTGGCTTTCTGGCTAAACAAGGCGCAGCACAATGGCGTAGCGAACGTCGCACAGATGCTCACCAGAAATAGTTGGAACGGAATGATGGCCTTCGAGCTGGGGCAGAATATACACCGTTTAATCGCTGCATTCGTTATCAGTGGCACCAGTGCTGAAAAGTAATATATATCACAACTAAGAAGTGGCAACAAGGAAACTAGAGACTTGAAAAGAAATCGTTGAAGTATAGTGAAAAAACAAAAGACACGTCTAATTTAAATATTTTCTTCAGCATAACGATCTCATGTCAGAGGTAACATGGTCCAGTGTTGGAATAAAAACAGTTCTTTTCCAATATGTGATAGCATCGTCATTATGATCGCAGTATTTCCTGTGGATTTGCCTGCCTGCAAGCTCAAACTCAAACTCAAAGCATTTATTTCAAATAAATCAATTACAGGCACTTTTGAATTTTCAAGGGGTCGGTCAGTCAGAAAGATGAAGCTAGTTGCCCATTCCAAAGCGTAGTAGGTACCTATGGAGAAGAACGGGCAAGAAACTGCATGGACACTCTTTTAAATCAAAAATATGGTTACAAAATATTGGTTACATCGTTCATGTTGAAATTATGCATGTGAGAACGATGCAGAACGTTAAAACCGGCCGTAATAAAAAGACAAAAATAATTCAAATATTAAATTAAGTTAAAATAAGCCATGGCAGCTAAGAAATGACCAGTTCCCTACTGACGGCACCCGTTCACGAACATGACCAACCTAACACTCATCTCCACGTCCAACTCTACAATAACTGCCTTAGCCTCTTGAACAATACGAGCAAAGTGAATAACAGCATTAGCTCTCATGCCGTCATACACCTTGAGCGTCGAATCTTATATTACTTTTGCCATCGCGACGTCCAAGCTAGGGTCTTGTAAGATTTTGCTGACTGGATATGTTATTCTCATAATGTCACTCAGTGAAAACAGCGTGATAATAAACTCACAATTAGAGAGAGCTCGAAGGAAAATATTTGGCTTTGGCAGCCGTTGTTCTGTTCCTCCAAGAATGTATTTCTTTAAGAACTTTACAAACTGTTCCTATATCAGCTGCAAATTGAATAACAGCGTCATGTCGCTCAACCAATCTCGTTTGACAATGTCACTGTAGCGACTGTTTTATGTGACCCTTCAATGGTGCGAAACGCTTGCCAGACGCTGTAAAGAGCGCTACTACTTCTTTAATAGTATCAAGTGGGTTTCTTACACTTGTAACTCTGCAACTGCGAGAGACAGCGAGGTTGACCTGATGACTTCTTATTGTAGTTATAGCTCGTTTCAAAACTGACGTACTAACTGAGCAACCATCACAGCCTAGACGCACACAGTTCTCCAGTGACAGAGAAAGACTTTCCAGTCTCCTTAGAATCGTAGTACCAAATAAATCACCACCCAGTAGCTCCACATGTGGGCGGCGAGGTCGTGCCCACCTCTTGCCGCGAGCCCCGCAGTGCTGGGCCCACCGCTCCCCCCACGCGGGCGGCGAGCTCGTGCCCACCCCTTGCCGTTAGCCACGCAGTGCTGGGCCCACCGCTCCCCCCACGCGGGCGGCGAGCTCGTGCCCACCCCTTGCCGTGACCCACGCAGTGCTGGGCCCACCACCCGAGCCATGCGGGTGGCCCACGCGGGCGGCGAGCTCGTGCCCACCCCTTGCCGTGCGCCACGCAGTGCTGGGCCCACCGCTCCCCCCACGCGGGCGGGGAGCTCTTGCCCACCCCATGCCGTGAGCCACGCACTGCTGGGCCCACCACTCCCCCCACGCGGGTGGCGAGCTCGTGCCCACCCCTTGCCATGAACCACGTGAGCCACGCAGTGCTGGGCCCACCGCTCCCCCGACGCGGGCGGCGAGCTCGTGCTCACCCCTTGCCGTGAGCCACACACTGCTGGGCCCACCGTTCCCCCCACGCGGGCGGCAAGCTCGTGCCCACCCCATGCCGTGAACCACGTGAGCCACGCAGTGCTGGGCTCACCGCTACCCCACGCGGGCGGCGAGCTCGTGCCCAGCCCTTGCCGTGAGCCATGCAATGCTGGGCTCAGCGCTCCCCCCACGCGGGCGACGAGCTCGTGCCCAGCCCTAGCCGTGGGTGGCGCACTTAACTTTCCTGTCTACGTATAATATACCTACTCATTCTCAGAAATTTGACAGTTAAGTCACCGTAGCTGCCCTACCAACCCTTTCCAAATTATAATATAGGTACTTACATATTTGCTTCTGCCCGCGTACACAGAGGAAGTCACACATACATCAGACATATCCTATGGCACTCGGCAATAGTGCAGCTTTCTATCGTTCATTCCCAGTCGCCCCCGCGGGGATTGCCACCGGAGGCGAATGGGAATAACAATTCCCAGTCTCCACCGGAGGTGACTGGGAAGTCATTGCCCCCACTTCGGTTTCGCTATACATTGCTTTGAATAAAATAATAAGGGACGTCCACCGGCTAGGTTTAGGGTTAAAAATCAGGTCGACAAAGCCCCGCGAAGCGGGGCTCCTATTACTGTCTAAAAGGTTGAAAGGAACCTAGTCAACCGAACCTCGGGGTGTGCCTGATGTCGACCGTCTAGGGTTAGGATTTGTCATTATTCCTAGTGCTAATCCACGCCGCAATGTACAGCGATTTGAAGTGGGGGCAATAAGTTCCCAGTCACCGCCGGTGGCGACTGGGAATTTTTATTCCCATTTGCCTCCGGTGGCAATCCTCGCGGGGGCGACTGGGAATGAAGCCGTTCTATCAGTGAAAGAATTTTTGTAATCGGATCAGTAATTCCAGAGATTACCTCATACAAACAAACAATTTACCTCTATAAAACATTACTGTTTAAATAATATTACGTACTCATGGCGGGGACAGCCATGGCCACTCTGGATATGCACACGAGAAAGATGCCTGTGTACGCCGCGGTCTTGGATTCGCCCACTCGCTGTCCGTCCGGGACGAACACAGGGGTTCCGTTCATGAGTTCACTGAAATATATCATCAAGCTATAATCAGAAGAACTACCTGCAGATTTACATGTATAGATCCATGTCATTGTAAGTTTGCGGTGTTCGGTGTTCTTCCACATTGTAAGTGCCCCCCCCCCCCCACCCCAAACTTTAAAATATTATACTGCTACCACTATCCTAAGGAATACTTTCGAAAAGCTTGACGTGGAATGAAACCAGCGCATCACCCTTGAGCAACCAGCCAGCGAGCTTGTTGCGATGGTGATTAATTTGTGTCTATTGCTGGGGTCCCTAGTCGATGAAGCTCTGTGCATAACCTACTTCCTTATTTTGAAAACAGAATCAAGAGACTCTGCTATAATTTCTGTGAAGTACATATGTGATATGCCAGAACTTACTTGCTTCTCATCATAGGGATATTAATGAAATTAGCGCAGCCTACAGCCACGAAGGGGACCAACCGCGCGTACAGTGGATTCATGCCCTTAAAATAAGTTTAAAAAATAATAAGTAAATGCAATATTTTTAGGGTTCAGTTTCCAAAGGGTCGCATCGAAGCATTAGACATACTACACAATTACAATTTTATCGGAAATGTAATTGAGGAAATAATAAAAGACAACCGAGTTATGTAACAGTTTATTTTCTTAATTAAAAGTATGGCTGGTTGGTACGGTAACTGTTTTATTCTGTCAATTAATTGAAATAAAATAATATATTAAATAATATAATTATATTGACATACGGAGCGTTAGCTACCAAAGCAAAATTAAAATAAAATACCGTAAAAATGGTTGAATTATTTTTGAAATTTTAATAAATATCTACCTTTACTGATATCCATAAACAACATTAATAACATTAAATATATTTAAAAAGAATCATAGTTTTCATTCTTACCTACAAATTACAATTTTATTGTCAGCATATACACAGGTCAATAATAATTGACATCACAATAAAGAAATATAAATATGATTATTACATAAGAAATAAAATCGGTCCACGCGTTTGGTCTCTTAGAGCGCCACAAAGGAACAAACATACATAAGCTTATAAACACATTACCCTACTTTGCGTAGCGCAGTTGGGTAAAAAGGAATACCTTTGGAATGTATTGGGAATTATTGCTAAAACAATTCTTAATAAAACCCCTCCTTAGTGGTCAGATCGGAGAGGTAACAACAACTTGATATCATATGATTTATTGAGCTCTTAATAATACATACATACGTCTGTTTCAGGCTAGTCACCATTTAGCTATAAGTTACTTTTCGTTCGATTTTGAAAGAAAGAAAGAAAAATAGGTTTATTTGTCACAGAAACACGTGCATACAAAAAAGATAATTAGCTCTGATAATAATGTAAAATAAAAACAAACAAAATAGATCTATAATCACGAGCACAAAACAGAAATAATCGACAGCTGCATGTCATGACTGTGACAAGAAGGCTTCCACTGAGCATGATGCTGTGCTATGGGGACCCACACCATAGCGCTGATTATCAGTGGTTACCCAGCATATTTTTCCATAAATTATGTTGTCTTTGAACAGAGCATTCAAATACGGTGATAAACCACAGATACATGTACCTACTGTGGCCTCTAAGGGTAAGATACAGAGATAAATTTTAGCGCCAAAATGCACAGTTTTTAACAGATCAAGTGTGAGTTTACGCCAAGACTAAGCACGCTACGATTTTTAAACTGCGAAATAAAATCGCTAACGAAAATAGTTTTTCAAGCGAATTCTGTAGCGATTTTTTACCGCAGTGCGCGGACTCTAGTATAATCAAATGGTATTGTTCACAGATTTGCGATTATTATCCACAACGATTAAAATTCGTAGTGCGCACTTAGTCCGCCCTGTACGGCCTAACACTGTCTCCTAAGATACAGGACTACCTAGTTTAGGAGACAGGGTTACATGATCTGTGTAGATTTATGTAGATATACCATGTTATTTTGTACATCTGCTCTTGTGTATCATGAATCTTGTGTGTTTCATAATAAAGATTATTGTTATTATTAGCCTAAGTTCCGTCTCTGAATCTTACCCTAAGGGCCTGCGCCCACTGGAGGCACGGCACGGCAAGGGATTTTTATGCGATGAATAGGAATATAACTGATATTAGTATTCTCAGTGTATTCGCAGACCTGTGGGATTCCCCCATATTGCAGAGGTGGGTGCAGCTGCACGCTGAACTTTAGTTATAATTGTATGTCAATGTGTCTGTACCTACTAACACTAAACGTTAAGTAAAATTGTTACTAACCCTATGGACTTGGTCTGAAAATTAAACAATTATATTCTATAACTTAATATTAAGGCAATAAAATTTTAATTTCAATGATAATGCCGAAAGACATCGCGGCATGCCTAAGGATACCGCGGTATCGTTGCGGTCAGTATGCTTGCATGTAGAAAGTAGAGTTGCCGAAGGATCCCCTACCAGGTGCAGGCCCGACTTGTCCAGATTCGTCAGATAATGCGTTTTACGCGCCTGGATGTATACAATGCCGTGACCAGCCCCTCTCACTTTAAAATCTTTCATAATCCGAGTCGTTAATTTTTAAACATTAATAATAAAATAAAAAAATGCATTACTTAAAAATAAGCATAAATTGGTTGGACCATAAATTATTGTAAAAGCTTATACAGAATAAAATACAAAAAATATATATGTTTATAAACATCAAGAGCGCTATTCAGAACTATTAATTCAGAGCTTCATGAAGCTATTTTTTTCAAGTTCATGACAAACCTTTTATATATACAACAAATTCAACACGTAAACGATATAAATATTCTTCTTTACAACAAAAAAAGTGTAGTCTTAAAAACTAGTAGTAACAAGTTATATAGTATCTCTCGAAAATAATGTTATAAGCACAAAGCCTTGGGTCCCATATCCCCAAGCTGGGGGATTTGGGATAACCCCGTCAAAGACATGAAACGGAGGAATGTATTTCTTATGATTTGTCCACCTATTTGCAGTCGATGAGACAAAGATTCTACAGAAAATAGTAAATGCTCTAAAACATAATACATTTTAAACAAAGTTCTCTAAGATCACATTCGCCACCGAATCGAGTGATCGCAAACCTGCCTTGTATGATTGTAACAAAATTGTTTCGTGGCAATTTCTCTTGAACTTAATTCTAACAGCCATGACAGATTTCAGATTTCAGCTTAAAGACCCTTGTTGTAGTACACTGTAGTCGTTTCGGGAGAGATCTCTTTTACTTTTTCCTGTAAAATATAAATTAGTCATTTTTTTAACTGCACACACACTGTCATGCAGAATTAGATGTACCACCATAATAATGGTGCCGATTCTCTTGTCACAATAAATGCCTCTAAATTAGACTAAAAATCACCAAAATTTAGTTTATTCCTGTCAAACGACAATTTCCAATTCTGAAATAGACTAAAGTGACACAACTTATCTATATTTTAGTTTGACAGCACTAAGATGGCACTGAGTTATTAATTTAGTGAAAATGGCAATGGTGCCGATTCTCTTGTACACCGAACTAAACTAACTAAACTATCACTAAAATTCCTTACTTTTGGCTATGAGAATCTTAAACTATTCTGCAAAAAAGTATCTCTAAATATAAAAATAATTTTAACGCAACTAAAATTTAATTTGACAATCGCGACTCCATGTGGTAGGTACTTATTTGAATTTTTCGTTGTTCACGCAACCTAAAATTTTGATTGTCTAATTTTAATTAGACAATCAAAATTTTTAAATAAAAAATAAAATAACAATAATAATAATTTTAATATTTTATTTTTAAATAGTCAGATTTATCTGACTATTTTTTATCGCGATTAAGTGTGGAATAAAATTTGTTGTCATGAATTAAAATTCACACCAACACCGCGAAAGGTGCAAAAACAGTACTAAGTATATCTTTTTTTACTTTTATTTTGCATAATTATATCTCGAAAATAGTGTGCCCTATCGCAAAAATAATGAAAATTTCGACCCCTCTTAAAATACTCATAAACTCCTAAAACACAACATGTCGGTAATTTTTTTTCATAATTTCCATACAAAAAGTGAAAAATTCCTTATAAAACACGTCGAGGCTGACGCCCTACGCGCCTCCGTCTCTAAAAAAAACTTACGGGACAGGGCACACAAGTACCACGTGAAGTTGCGATTGTCAAATTCGATTTTACTTTTGTCAAAATGATTATTTTTAGAGATATTTTTTGCAGAATACCTCAAAGCACACACACACACACATATATACACGCTCTAAAGCTCGCTCGCATACATCACACTAGCGCTTACTTTATGCTTAGATTAATTTTTTCTTTGTCTTTGTTTTACAATTGCATAACCGTTTTAATGTTAAGTGGAGGGGCGGAGTCAACTAACACAAGCATCCTCTTGCTTAAAAGGTGATCTCCAACTCATGTGTGTAAAAGCATTTTATGTAATTGCAACAAAGATGGTTTTTTTTCTTTTTTATTTATAGCCAAAAGTAAGGAATTTTAGTGATACTTTAGTTAGTTTAGTTCGGTGTACAAGAGAATCGGCACCAATATGATGTTCCCACTTGACTGCAGAGAGAGAGAGAAAGTGAGTGAGAGGAAGTGGGTCGTAATCCACCGCCGCGGGCCCAGTACGGGTTGGTGGGCATCACATATTTAATACCTTCTAAATTATTAGTTTTAGGACATACCGATTTCCTCACGGTTTTTCCTTCACTTTTTTGAGAGCAGTGATAATTAAATTAATGTAATGCCCTGCGTTAACGGCATAGATTTAGGCAGTGTCCTTATATAAGCGAACGACGCGCGATTACGCGAACGTCGCGATTATTTGTCACAAACCGGAATGCGCCCTCTGTTGGCGCGACGACGCGTTCGGGTTTACCAAACAAAATGAACGTGACAATCGCTTATATTAGGACACGGCCTTAAGAGTTGTAAATGAAGTGAAAGCAGACATGCAATTAACTAAGTACTGAAATAGTTCTGTTACCTTCAAGTGACTCTCAATGGTGCCGATGCTAATGCTGGCTTTCTGTTCAAATAAGGCGCAGCACATTGGCGTTGCGAACGTAACGCTAAGACACACCAGGGCTAGTTGGAACGGAATGATGGCCAGCGAGGTGGGCTTGAACCAACGCTTCTGAATCGCCGTGTTCGTTATTATTGGTACCAGTGCTGAAAAAATATAAAAAGAAAAGCATAAGCAGAGAAATTGGAGAGTCAATTTACGGCAGCTGATCGTCCTACTAACCCTTTCCAAATTATAATATACATATTAGGTTCTGCAAGGGTGTGGGTGAGTAAGGGGTTCCAACGACATCTATCGGGACTCAGGCCAACCTCACCTGCCCGTGGTGCACCCTGCTAGCAAACAAACGAGGCTATGGGAATCCGCCAACACGCATTGGACCAGCGTGGTAGGTTACGGTCCAATCCTCCCCTTTCCCCAATGGATGGAGGAATAAGAGACAGGCCCCAAGTGCCCGGCGACTCCAGCGGCTGTGCTAGCCGCAGCCCCAGGGCTCAGGGGAGCTAAGAATCTCCGAGTGAGATCGACTCACCGTCAAACAACCACGGCACATTATATAACGGACACCGATACACTTCAAATTCTCACCTACAATGTCCGGAAGCTAATGGAGGACGAGCGTATAATTGAGCTTGATAATGCTCTAAAAGATATCAACTAGAACATTGCAGGCCTTTCAGAAGTAAGAAGAAAGGGTGAACACACAGAAGAAAGACACAATGCTGTATTCTTCCACTTCGGTGAAACCAGTGGACAACACATTGCCACCATGACCCCATGGTGGCAAAGAAGTGGAAGGATAATATCATCAAATTCGTGGGCTATTCTGAACGTGTGGCACCTGGCAGTTTATGCACCAACCGATGCACATACCGATGAAGACTTAGAAGATTTCTATGTTCTTGTCATCCGAGCTTGTGATGAAAATAGACACCTGGTACATGATTATTGGAGACTTTAACGCTAAGGTAGGAAGGAAGAAAACTGGTTGGCGAGGATAATCTCGATCAGTTTGGCTTTGGGGACCGCAACGAACGAGGTGTTTGTATAAAGCAATTTGCCTTTGGACAGAGCATGCACAATGCACATAGCCAACAGCTTATTTTTAAAGATGAGGTACCTTTTATAATAAGCTGGTACGGCGTTGGGCATGTGTTGCACCCAATTGTTCCACGCAAAACGAAATTGACTACGCCTTATCATCAGATAAACAAATAATCAAGAATGTTTGTGTTATCAATAGAATTAAATAGGTACAGCTCTGATCACAGACCAATCCGTGCAAAAATTCGATTTGATTTCAAAATCCACCGAGACAAATTGTTCGCAAAACAAGCTAAGCGGCTTCAAAGGAACGCTTATCGTACAATTTTAAGGAACTAAAGGACGATCAAACAGACGCAGAAGACCAATATAATGCAATAGTTACGAGAATAATCAAAGCAGTAAAAACATAAAGAACACACCCAGAAATAAAACAAATTACCAGCTCATAGTGTGGATTTGATCGAAAAACGAACAAAGGAAGAAATGGGGACAGCAGAATACAGAACAATAAATAGAAAAGTCAAAAGAAGTATTAGGAAAGATCTGAGAAATATTAATACACATTTAGTAAAAACACTTCTAGAAAAACACTCATCTTTAAGGGTTTTAAAACATGGAGAGACGAAGAGATAAACTTGGATCAATAGCTTAAAAGACAATGACGGAATAAAACACCATAGTAGAGACAAAATCATGGAAATAGCGTTAAAATTCTATACATCATTATATTCTGATCAGCACAGAATATAATCTCCCAGATTCCATTCCGTCAATAAGCGGTTATAAAGTACACAGAGCACTTTCAACTATGCGCTACAACAGAAGACCCAAAGGAAGATTGAATCACTACCGAAGAATTAAGAATAGGTTCTAACACATTGTTGGCCCACCTTACCAACCTATTTAACACAATATTAACATCAGGAAATGTACAGTACAACTATTTTCCCTAAGTCAATGTGCTATTCAAACATAGGCCTTCTTCACAAAAAAGGCGACAAAAGCGATATCGGTAATTATCGCCCGATAAGTCTTTCATCTCATATTTAAAAGACTTTTATTAAAGTAATAAAAAATCGTATATATAGGAATCTGGATAAACATCAGCCACCAGATCAAGCCGGATTTCGCCCAAGTTTTTCAACAACCGATCACCTTCAAACACTAAACCAGACCCTAGAAAAATACACAGAATTCAAATATTATTAACAATTTCAGAAATATTCACATCCCTAGAACTTGAAATAAATTGACCTAATAAAAACCATTTACAACGATAGCTTCGCAAACATATAACTGAACACTGCTGGACCTTCATTCCAAATTCAAAAAGACGTTAAACAAAGTGACCCATTCTCTCCCAAATTGTTTACGAGCACACTTGTGGAGATATTTAAGTCACTGGCCGCCTCATGGAAGACCAAGGGTATTGACGTCGGTAAGAAGAGACTGACAAACCTCCGATATGCCGACGATATCGTCCTTTTTGCCCCCAAAGCTCTAGAACTCCAGACCATGCTTCAAGAGCTGAGCACGGCTAGCTTCCGGGTGTGACTTGCGATGAAAAGGTCTAAAACCCAACTAAAGAGACCAACAGCACTAAGTGTAGGGTCGAGATAGATGTGCAGGAAGTAATTTATGTCGATGAGTATATCTACTTGGCCCAGTTAGTTTCTTTCGAAAACTGGCAGGAGAGGGAAATCGAACGCCGAATTGAAAACGCCTGGAAAAGCTACTCGTCCATGAAGATGCTCATGAAGGGTGATCTGCCGATCTCCCTTAAGCGCAAACTCATCGAGATGTGTATCATGCCCGCCCTAACCTACGGTGTTCAGACCTGGTCGCTCGCCCAGCGGCAAATGTTCCGCCTTGGAGTTTGCTAAAAAGCGATGGAACGCAGTATTCCGGGTGTAAAAAGACAGGACAGAATTGGGAACACCATGCTGCGTTCCAAAACGGGCATACTGGATGTAGGAAAGAAGGCTGCCAGGCTCAAATGTGATAGGGCCGTTCACATCTGCCGCATACACGATGACCGCTGGGCAAGTCTACACAAAATGGGAGCCTGAAGATGTACGGCACCGCCGAGGCTGGCCTAGAAAGAGATGGCGAGATAACCTGGACGCGTATCGCGAGACCTGGTTCGAGGTGGCGAGGGAAAAGAGTTCCTGGAAGGATTTGGGGCCTGGAGGCCTTTGCCCGACAGTGGGAAAGAAAATGCAAAAAAAAATGCCTCTGCCCGCGATTTTCATCAGAGTGGAAGTCAACTAATACCACAAGACATATCCTATAGCACTCGGCAACAGTGCAGCATTCTATCAGTGAAATAATTTTCGTAATCGGATCAGTACTTCCAGAGATTACCTCATACATACAAACAAACAAACAATTTACCTCTCTTAAACCTTAGTTTAGATATTATTAGCTTTTGCCCGCGACTTCGCCCGCGTGGATGTCGGTAATTATCCCACGGGAACGTACTACCAGGATAAAAAGTACCTACGTGTTAATCCAGGTTATAAACTATCTGTGTTCCAAATTATATCCAAATCCGTTCAGTAGTTTTTACGTGAAAGAGTAACAAACATCCATCCATCCTCACAAACTTTCACATTTATAATATTAATAGGATATACGTACTCATGCCGGGCACAGACATGCCCACTCTAGATATGCACACGAGGAATATGCCTGTGGCCGCTGCAATCTTGGAGTTGCCCACTCGCTCTCCATCCGGGGTGAAAACAGGGGTTCCATTCATGATTTCACTGAAATATAAGTACATGTAAAAGGTTAGGAATTAAAAAGTAATAATTAGGTACAGACGGCTATTTTAATGAATAGACGTATAGACAATACGCAAACCGTTGACGACAACAGCGTCAAAACTGTGCCTGAAATTCTCACAGAATTTCAACATAAAGTAGCGGGACCCTAAAAAGGCCTTCAGAAAATAGTGCTTAAATAGTTATTAGTTATTGTCAGTTCGTGAAATGAGTGGAAATGCGATTTCTCTGTCAGTATTATGTAGAGAATACTAATCGCTAAATCCGATTAAATTGAAAAGGTGTCCACACTTGACAAGTTGATAGTAATAGATTTCGAAAGTGAAAATAAATAAAAATAATAAAAATAAATTCGTCAGGACACGCACACTTGTAAACAAAGCGCTGACAGCGCCACCAGTGATGTGAAAAAACATTTTTTTTTCGATATTCCAAATGTTACGTGTGACAATACGGTGACACTACACTGTGTATACTGTGATCTTCGTCGATCATAATTTTATTATTTTAATTAATCTAAGGTACGTAGGTAAACACACAATTAGCATCACGAAATAATACGATCCTACGATCGGTGTGACTTCATTAAAATGATGCTGTCAACATAACCCAGGAATATTAATTTATAATTTAGAAACATAGGTTTTTATGATCGGATCTCAACATACACCGACAAAAATGTCATGATATTATGGTGACAATAGTCATGATAAAAATTATGTTTTTGACGAATCGTATCGCCGCTATTTGAATAAAGTATCTATACATTTTTTATAGAAGACTCGACAAAAGTGACACTTTACATTGATTTTCCAAGTCTACTAACACATTGTCTAGTCCCAATGCGGGAGGACCAAGGAACATATTTACTCTAGGAGGGGAGGACTAAAGACCTCTTCGTGCCTAGGCCAACCCAGATAGTACACAACGCTTTCGAAGTGTGCGCAACTGCCCAGTGTTCTACGTTAATTGGTAACGGCGAGGAATTGCTTTGTGATAAATATAAATACCTCTACTATTAAATTTAAATAATGTAAGTATTTTTTTTTTATATTTGCCTTGCCTTGTTTTTTTGCTAGTTCACAAAGCAATATTTATATTATGTTAGCCACATCTTTTGGTAGGTAATGGTGACCATCTATAAATTTATTTACCTATATGGACTAAATTAAGAAATAACTTTCTTTCACTCTGGGTAAATTTTGTATGGGTCGTGACGAGTCTTCTTTGCATGACATGACATGTCACACACATACATGATATGACATGTTCCGCCGACCCCAAATAAATTGGGATAGGAGAATGACGATGACATATAGTCGCTTTTCGTATGTCTGTGTGATCGCGTTGTTCTCCTAAACTACACAACGGATTTTGACATCATATTTATAGACAATTCATTTAATTCGGATGGTTTGTGTGTACAAGACATTTATATTAAACTAGTGACCCGGTGCCGGCTTTTCGCACGGGTGCAGTGTACATACTAATATATGGTGTCAGTGTGGAGTGATTAATCATATTATTGACCGAGCGTGCGGCGCGAGCGAAGCGTCTCCGTTTCCGTTTCGTATGTCCGGCTGTCCGGATGTCCGTTCTCCTCTACAGGTCGCATTTGTCAACCGATTGTCAAGAAATTTTGTGAGCAGGTTCGATAATTATATGGATTTTTTTGTCGATTCAGTTTTTCGAAATTTTTCAACATGGCGGAGATATGGAGGTTGAAAACGTAAAAAAGAAACATTAATTAAATAAATTAATTGGATAAGGTATAATACTGTATTATTTAAAATAGCTTCGTAAATAACCCATTTTTTTAAATAATTGTTAAAGATAAAAATGGTTACTGTGGGTTATCCTTAGGAGATAGTCATATACCATCGGGGACTTTTTTGTAGATCATTTTAAGACTATCTCCTAAGGATAACCCACAGTAACCATTTTTATCTTTCAACAATTATTGAAAAAAAAATGGGTTATTTACGAAGCTATTTTAAATAATACAGTATTATACCTTATCCAATTAATTGCGTTAGATACGTTGGGCATTTAATGTAGATCAAAATTGCCCTTTACAGCATATCATAGAATAGAATAGAATAGAATACTCTTTATTATATACACCATAAAAATTACAGATATAAAAGTAGAAATTTTACATAGGGTGACACAATGGGCGGTCTTATCGCTAAAAGCGATCTTTTACAGACAACCTTTGGATGGGTTCAAGGTAGAAGGTGAGACAATAATGCAGGTAGTCAGTGGTGTACCATTTACATATACAACAAATACATACATACATAAAACATATACCTATCTACATAATATAATATATACAATAATAAACATGAAACAAGAGTAAGGAAACTAAATGTAATGACAATGTTTAAGGAGAGAGGAAGTGTTTTTTAACCAGAATTTTAAAAGTGGACAAAGATTGAGCACGCCTTATCGACATGGGCAAGGCATTCCATAACTGTACTGCTTGAACTGTAAAAGACTTGTCATAAAAACTGGTGGAATGCCTCGGCATCTCTAGTCTTAAGTTTTCCGATGACCTCAGGTATCTATTATGTGTGTCATGAAGGAACTTGAAACATCCTTTAAGATAAGAGGGGGTTTTAGGGTTGAACAGAATACTGTAGAGCTGAAA
Organism: Griposia aprilina; assembly: GCA_916610205.1. Lineage (NCBI taxonomy): Eukaryota > Metazoa > Arthropoda > Insecta > Lepidoptera > Noctuidae > Griposia > Griposia aprilina. The sequence goes on from OU744305.1 coordinate 12,799,226, forward strand.
CAATAACAATAAATAATATCTAATAATATCTTAGAAGATATCACTGATTTAAAAGTGTAGCATCTAACAATGGGGGTCGATAAAGACCACTTTGGGTATCATTGGGTAGTCATATTTAAGGTCCAGACAGCACAGCAGCAGCAGGTAAAAACAGCTGTAAACATTGTATATAAAGATATCCTTCAAACACAAAACTCACCACTACTACACCAGCAATACGGATAGTATAGAACTGCGTTCAGTTAGGACTTTGTACGGAAGAAGAACTATTCAGTTTTTGGGAGCGCAGATTTATAATAATTTACCGAAAGAAATAAGAGATTCTTCATCAGTGAACATTTTTAGGAATAGGTTATAGTTGTATTTCGCTAACCAACAATAATAAATCGATAGATTGAACGACAACTATGTTTATTACTTAGGATATTTTGTTTCGTTTCTCATATTTAAGTGAACCATGTATGTTCTTTTTTGAGAAACAAATTTCTTTAAGGCGCAGATATACGACTTTTAATGATTTCAAATTGAACATCACGTCTAAAGAATAGTCTTATTTGTTTGAAAAAAATATATGATAAACTAGACAATTTTCTTCGTAATTTGATATGTGAATATTTGAAATTATATTTGTATAACATAGTGTAATTAATTTGTAAAGTAATGTCTAACGCGAACACAAAAACGATAATCACGCAAAAACTATCAAGCGTATTTTCATGAAATCTACACTATCTAAAAGACAATTTAAGTACCCGAATTTTAATATACGGCTTTTATTTGTATTGTGTTTAATAAATCAAGGTGGGTTGTTTTTGTGAATAAACTTGATGCGCGTTGAAGTGGGGGCTCTTGCGGGCGATGCGACGGGTGGCATTGCATCCCTGACCAATGTCCTGGTAGACGCTAACGCTCTGTGCAATTTTATTCGCGTAAAAGTTTCGCATGCTCCTCCCACTCGCTCAAGGTCGCTGGCACTTATTGTCGCCTTAAACCGATCCTGTAGTATAGTCTAATCATAATAACTAGTGGCCCTGCGAGCTGTAGAGCTCGCATGTCTGTTTCTGCATAGCTTAAAACTGAATAAATGTTCACCATGCACCTTAAAACAAAAAGCGGCGCGCAAAGAGCGCGAAATGGCTGAAATATGTCTTTTTTTACGTTTTCAACCTCCATATCTCCGCCATTTTGAAAAATTTCGAAAAACTGAATCGAAAAAAAAAAATCTAATTATCGAACCTGCTCACAAAGTTTCACGAGAATCGGTTGACAAATGCGACCTGTAGAGGAGAACAGACATTCGGACAACCGGACATACGAAACGGAAACGGAGACGCTTCGCTCGCACCGCACGCTCGGTCAATAATATTATTATTATTAATCACTCCACACTGACACCATATTAGTACCTACATTGCAACAGTGCAAAGCCAGGGCGGGTCGCTAGTTTCATAATAAAGGTATTGTACACACAAACCATCCGAATTAAATAAATTCTCTATAAATATGATGTCAAAATCCGTTGTGAACTTTAAGAGAACAACGAGATCACACAGACATACGAAAAGCGACTATATGTCATCATGATTCTCCTGCTCATAACCCAATTTATTTGGGGTCGGCGGAACATGTCATATCAGGTATGTGTGTGACATGTCATGTCATGCAAAGGAGACTCGTCACGACCCATACAAAATTTACCCAGTCCTGGCACAAAAGAAAGTTATCTCATAAATTAGTCCATATTAGTTAAATAAATTATGGATGGTCACCATTACCAAAAGTCGTGGATAACAAAATATAAATATTGCTTTGTGAACTAGCAAAAAAAAGGCAAGGCAAATTTAAAAAAAAAAATACTTACATTATTTTAATTTAATAAGTAGTACATATATTTATATTTACCACAAAGCAATTCCTCGCCGTTACCAATCCACGTAGAACACTTCGAAAGCGTTGTGTAGGTACTATCTGGGTTGGGCTAGACACGAAGAGGTCTTTAGTCCTCCCGCATTGGGACTAGATAATGTGTTAGTAGTCTTGGAAAACCAATGTAATTAATTTGAGAACTGATCTGTTGTTTTAATAAAAACGCATGATAATATTATATGTAAGCCTCTGATATTTATTATATGTTAGCCTCTGATATTTATTATAATTATGTAATTCTAATAAATATTCAAAAATAATTCGCTATGAAGGAAACCTGGAGAAAGTCAATCAATAAAAAGTATTTCCTTAGTAACTTATTTGGATCTATCTCGTAAGGTTTAGCCAGCGTTTTCAATGTAAGCAGACAAAAATATGTTTTTTACGACATTACATTACAAATCCTTGAAATTCTAGGCTTTTCTCTACTATAATATGAATGTATTATACATATAAACCTTCCTCTTGAATCACTCTGTCTATTGATGAAACCCGTATTAAAATCCGTTGCGAAGTTTAAAAGATCTTAGCGTACAGACGCAAGAATCAACTTTGTTTTATACTATGTAGATACTTACATACCTATAATATCTAAATGTTTTATCAAGTCGTAAAAACGTGCGAAGCGGAGCGGGTCGCTAGTATAGATATGTATAATAATCGTGACACTTACGTGCTCCTCATCATGGGGATATTAATGAAGTTAGCGCCACATACAGCCGCGAAAGGAACCAGCCGTGCGAACAGTGGGTTCATGCCCTAGAAATAATTGTATTGTCATAAATTAATAATTACAATAATAAATGCAAATACAAACTAAAAAATACTTACTTACACGAAAACACAATGGGTTAGTTTGTAACTAAAAGTAAATGTAAGGCTGCGCTTACACGGGCCATTTGGGAGGTTGTGGAGCAATCTATAAAGTTGCTCCAAATTATTTTATAAGTAGGTTATAAACATTGATGCCATCGCAGGTAATACCTGCGGGGTGATTGTATGACTATCTAGCAAAATTCATTGCGAAAGATATGAAGCAATGGATTAGCAATTTTCTTCAAAATCCTTCAGATTGTGATTGAAAGTGTGTTGCGAAATTGGGGTGCTAAATGAGGCTGGCAAGCTTGGGGATTGGCACATGACAAGCAAAGAAAGACGCAGGCCTTTCTCCCACTTCACCTTCTGACTTCAACCACTGCTAGGCACTGACCCAGCAATGGTTGATTTGAGTATGTGGATGATGATGAGGTCAAAAATAACACTTTAGACGTCAAATATTTTTAAGCTACATGTGTTCTCTATTTCCTACCCGACTACTATGAGGAGGTCAAAGTCTCTTTTGAGTACAGACATTTATTACAATGGTCAGATCATGTGAGAACCATTTAGTTTAATATTTGAAATGGTCTCCTGAGGAATGAACCAAACAGTTTGAGTGGACCTGTCTAGAAAGTTGTCAAAACCGCAAAATAATGTGTAGCGGTAATCTCTGGCAACAATCGCTACATATTGGCATCGCAGTAAATTGAGCAATTAAATTGACCGTGTAAGCGCACCTTAAGTGTTCTAATTATTCTAACTACATAATATACAACCGTTGTAGTTACCTACTTAGACGAAATTATGGATACAAAGTTATGTAAAATCTATGTGAATCTAAATATGACGTGCAATAATGATACCTACACATATCAGAATATATAGTACTTACGTACTATTTGAAACAAGTAGGAGTAGTCTGACGTCATAGGTAACATAACAAGCGCAACGTGTTTACTATCACAATTATAATGTAAGCGATAAGTGAACTTTCATGACACATTATTGCAAATCTTGTCAATCGGTCACGGACTGGCTGCATTGTGCAATGTCGTAATAATAACAACAAAATATTATTGCCTTTGAAGTGATGATTTAACTATTATTCTCATTGGGGGGTAGGGCAGATTAGCTCATTATTCTTGTGAAAGTCGTCCATTGGGTATCATGGTCAAATAACTTTGTTATTTATTTAATAGTTAGGTATTCATTACAATAATCGTTTGGACAGGCTCTTTAATTAACCCGCAAGATGATACGTAGGTATCCATCAATGAGAATTTAAATACTTCTTATTTTTAAGGCCTTTATAATTTTTCAGAAGTCGACTTTCGGCTTTACATAACAGCCCTTTCCATTGTTTCCATAGGTAGTTCTTCTAAAGGTGTTTCCATTAACGAAAGCACTTTGCATATCGTCGTACTTCCATTTGACTTCATAATAAATCAGCTATAAATATCATAGAACCATCTTTCACACATCGAAATCTCGTGACATCAAAAATCAATCTCTAAATACGAGGCGTGTTTTCCAATGTAAACAGTTGGTTATCTCACGGTTTTTCCGACACGAAACGACACACCTCCTTGACGTTTAATACCTGATATAACAATTAGTGAATGTGTTGACACTACCGAAATAGGATAACGTTGGAAAAATACGCGATAGGCTATCGGTTTGATAATAAAATACACCTGCGGGGTAATTGCGCAACAGATTAACAGTAAGAATGGCTTTAATTTTGACAGTTCAACAACATTCATTGCGTTATTTACGTCGTTGAGCGGTCAAATTCCAATATCAATATCCTTCAAAATGATTCAGATTCTGATTAAGAGCGCATACACGGGTACACTAGCGCCAGTCCTTTAAAAAAATATTATCTCGTGACTGAGAAGGAATTTTGAAAAACGGCTCAATAAGCGACCTCGGTAAGTGTGTCTAGAATTTTCTAATACCTTTTATAAACTTTCATATTGAGACACGAAGCAACAGAATACGATCTAAATTAATGTGGCCGCTTTTGTTTTGATCGAATTTTAGACACACTTACCGAGGTCGCTTATTGAGCCGTTTTTCAAAATTCCTTTTCAGTCACGGGATAATATTTTTTTAAAGAAGTGGCGCTAGTGGACCCGTGTACGCGCTCTTAATAGTGTGTTACGCAATAATCACCATAATCACCATAATTCATTGGCGTTAAGAAAATGAATGGGAACGTTGTGATTTGGTTATAAGCTGTAGGAAATATAAAAGCCGAGTGGAAATCATAAATGGTCGAGGTTTTTCAGGAAAAATTTACTTTGTTTTTTGAACTTTATTGCCAGATTTGACACGAAAAAACAAACATAAAAGTTTTAAGACAAATTAATCGTTTTGCAATAACAAATGTAACTTTTTAAGGCCTTTAGCGAGTATGGTTGTATTGCATGGAGAGGGATTCTTACCTTTACTTTGCTGTTGAGGTACAGGGCCGTACTCAAGGCACCTCCGCACGCCGCGCAATAAGACGCAAATAATTGCCTGTAGAATAATATAAAAATAGCCTGCGTTATTTGTTTTTATTCAAGTTTCGTAACCCTAAAGGTGAGTATATCTACACTAGAGCATTTTCTCGGGCATTTCCATGTAATAAAACATTCTTGCGAATGGTCGGTAGATACAATACAAAAAGCTCAATTTAACAAAGCATTTCCTTATCTCCCAAGTTAAGTTGACGCCATAAGGTTTCAGGGTTTTAGATTTAGATTTGGTCCTGAGACCATATTGTCGCTCAATCTAATTCGTGATTAGACCTTGACAAAGTTACAATAGTGAACGAGAAAACATATATGGTCACAGTTTTCTCGAAAAATGGGATCGCAGAAAATAACTGAAGTGCCTCATAACCCCCATAGTTTTTACAAGAAAACCCGATCACTGATAAACTTACGTTGGGGTGATAACTGCGTCGCCGGATCGATTCGAATAATTGACAACAGCGTTAAACGTTTGATTGATCCATTGCCAGAAAATAATGGCATTGTTTGTTTTGTAGAACGTTATCATGCCTGAAAAATAAATAAAGAATCATATTTAATTGCTATAGAGATAGCCTCTTACTATAAGAAAACTACGAATTAAAAACCAGTGATCTATAGGTAACTACCCGTAAGGTCTGTGAAGTTTTGCTAGCTTATTTAATTTGACTCAGAGCAGTGGAATTTTAGATCCCTACTTTATTTGATTTATCACCGCAAGAACCCGAAATTCTGCGGTCAGAGGTCGTACATGTTATAGGACATCTCAAGGATAGAAAATCTACAGGTAAAGATGAAATTCCTAAAAACCTAGATTCAAAAGTTGTGAAGAGAATTCTAAGCATCTGCAATTCCATCTGGAAGACCAGGAGATGGCCTGAAAAGTGGACAGAGTGCGTGTTTGTTCCACTTCATGAAAAAGGCTCTACCAAAGACTGCAGCAACTGCAGGACTTTGGCACTTAACACAAACTTAACTTGACACAAGATACTCTCTAAGTACATTATAAACAATAATTATGCTAAAACATTTCCTCGATCCACAAATTCCAGAAAAACAAACAGGTTTTGTAAAAGGCAAAGGCACGCGGGAACAATTCCAATTGCCAAATCATAGAAAAGAGCTGGGAAATTAACAGCCCTATGTTGTTGTGTTTCATTGATTACACCAAAGCCTTTGATTGTGTGCAACTGTGCAGTGCAGTTAGGATTAGCCAAGACATGGGTACGCCTCTTATTCACCTAGTCCGATGGCTCTACATCAACAACCGCTCTTTCGACAAAATAGACACCGACTGTTCAAATGCTTTCTCCATCAAGAAAGTCGTTAGACAGGGATGCATCCTCTCACCTCTGCTCTTCAATGTGTATGAAGAGTATATAATTCGGAAAACTAATTGAGGGCTGGGAAAAGGGGTTTGCTGTGGGTGGAAGGCGCATTTCCAATCTGTGGTACGTTGACGACACCGTACTCCTTGCTACATTAGACAACGTCGACATGAAGGAGATACTAAATAGATTGGAGGTGGGAAGTGGCAAATTAGGGCTTGCAATAAATAGGCAGAAAACTAAGCTTATGGTGATAGATCGTGCGGGAAAGCTATTGGGCGCCTACAACATCCAAGGCATCGATACTGTGGACAATTTAATTTATCTGAAATCTAATATTAATAATACAGGCAGCTACGTCTCAGAAATAAAATGAAGGCTGGCCATGGCTAAAGATGCTACCATACGCCTCCAGAACATCTGGAAAAGTCGTGGTATAAGTTATAAAACCAAAGCTAGGATAGTCAGAGCACTAGTTTTGCCAATTTTCCTCTATGGCGTTGAGACGTGGTGCTGGTGGAGGATACTCCGAATACCATGGACAGCCAAACGCACAAATGTGTCTGTCTTTTCCCAACTCGTTAACAAGACCCGATAGTCTACAGTTTGTCTACAGCGTATTTTGACCTATTTCGGCCACATAATGTGCAGGAAAGATAGCAGCCTTGAAAAGCTGCTCGTTGTTGGCAACACTGAAGGAAAGAGAGCACGAGGCCGGTCCCCAACATGATGGTCTGACCATATAAAAATTTCAGCAAGTGCATTTGCTGAAATTTGCTTGAGGACGTAAAACGTGAGTATTCAAAGTTATTACTTTGGGCCGGAGTCGATGGACGTAGGTTATCCGCTTAAAGGGGTCCAGTGACCACGATCCTCAGTAATGAAGGACCGATTGAAGAAGAAGACTTTATTTAATATTTATACGCTGTCAACGGCAAAATACTGTGATCTAGATATATTTTATTTACAACACCTGTTTTTACACCCACCTATGTTTTACAAATGAATACTTTAACTTTGGCTTTGAAAAAACCTAGCAGTCGACTACTTCCTCAATGGGGAAGTAGTCGAGTGCTAGGCTTCTTGTTTCGTTGCCGCATGCATATGCATTATTACCGAATTAAATAAATTCTAAGAGAACTAAGGGGTAAGTATTTGAATTTCTGTGTAGAAACACAGAAATTCATATACTTACATCATGTCACAATTTTATTTGTAAATGTAATGAAGACAAACCATGTCTCCATCATCAATATCATTCAGTCAAATGACGTCCACTGCAGACTGCTGGACATAGGTAGGCTACAAGCAACAATACAACGAACAGTTCGACTGTACCTCTCTTCAGAACATTGCGGCCATCCGTTCTGTGAGTAATGTGCCCTACCCACTTCCAGTTAAGTTAAAATGACCCCAAACCCCATCCATAAACAACTAGCTTGCAGCTTCGTGCGCGTGGTGGTCGTTATTATCCCACGGAACGTATAACTACTGGGATAAAAAGTAGTTATCTAACCGAAACAACCTAATTCAGGCCATGATATACCCGTGTGAAAATTTCATATAAATTTGTTCAGCCGATAAGGCCTGAAAAAATTGTCAGACTACGCTTTACTTTGCCATCCTAGTCATATTATAAATGTGACAGTTGATGAGGACGAATGGATGTTATCGACATACGAGTAAGTTATTTTTCTCCATTTTTTTTTTTACAGTGCGACGTGCGCTTTACTTGTGGTTACCAAGTGTACAAACACGCTGTGAATGCCGCTTCTTGAGATAAAAATACTATAGTAAAACAGTAGGTAAAGGAGTTGTAGAATCCTGTTGATTCCTTAGTTAAGTTGAATATATCGCTTCACTGGCTCACTACCACACCAAGCTCTATCGTGCACAAGTGGAGACCCTGCTTCACCTTGTCCGTTTCCCGCCATTCCTAGTGACTGACAGATAGATGACGTTAGTGACAGCAACAACCCCTCTTGAGTGAATGAGACAGTGTTTATATATGTATTAAGTAGATACACTACAGAAGTCAAAGAATATTTAAAAAAAAAAAATGTTACGAGATGCGGGAACGAGTCCAAAAATATAGTTTTTAGAGTTTTTGCCAGTTAATGTTTGTCTGGATGTATCTATGTTCAGGTTTGGCGCAAAAACGACTGAACGAATTTGGGTGAAATTTGGCACACAGATATAACCTGGATTAACACATAGGACCCTTTCTAACCCGGTAGTACGTTACCATGGGATAATTTCCGACCTCCACGCGGGAGAAACCGCGGGCAAAACTTAGTTTATAATATTAGTAAGTATGGATAGTATGGGTTTCTTAACAGTTACTCACATCCAGTGATGATAGTGTTCATAGGCGCCTGCGCAGACATGCGTCCGATCCTGATCATCTTCTCACCAGTGTCGGGATGGAATGCACTGTCATACAGATATTTGGCCGCCCACAGTCGGTCCTCGTCATAACCGGCGGGCATTTTGTTTGTTTTCCTGTTAACATGAAAAAATTGGGAGTTTGGTTTTGGAACTTCTTTCGGCCATATTAGAAAACAATATTTATCTTTAGATCCAGGTTTAAACCATCGAGCTGTTTTTTAATTTCGTACTTTATTCCGACAAAGTTAATGATTAAATTACAAAACTGACGTTAAAACCGAGTCTAATTGGTCAATTTTGTAATAAGAACGTTACATTTCTCGAAATTAAGTTCAAAATACGACCATACACAAAAAAAAAATGGCAGGGTATGACTTGCATCTTGCACACTCAATCATGGGCCCCCGGAAACTGTCGCTAGCACTTAGTGACGTAACGACAAGAGGACAACATACTCTGAGGTAGTTGAGGAGTGGAGAGGTTATCAACGGCTATTAGGACAATCCCAAAGCCCGGAAGATAGTCAAGATCCCTACCAGCACTTCCTTCGAGCACGTTTGCTCTTGCGAATCTCCACTCAAGCCGGCCAATAAAGGCAAGCAAGAGGTGGGTGCTCAGTTCCTCGTCAATGTTCACTCCAGCCGGTCAATAAAGGTAAGCCAGAGAGAAGGAAAAAACTTCTCCCAGGAGATAGGGTCCGTGGGGTCGCTAATGCCCAACAGCTCGCCACATGCTGCCCTTTTTTATTTAGGTTGGAAATCATCAAATAGCATCTCCCGCTCTGGGCGGAGCGGAAGGGCGTGTCAGACTTTTACTGACTAAAACCCACCCGTGTTCCTTCAATTGCCTGTGTGCCAAGGCCACGGTAACCCTTTCGGACAAACCCGCAACCCTGGCAGGCATCGGCCCTAGCGGAGCCCGACCACATGCTGCCCTGCGGGTTTCGGCTAATAGAGATGTATGGAAGAAGGGAAGCAGCCATGCTGCGCCGATACCAAATAAATTGGGATAATTGCAGGAGAATGATGATGATTTTCGGTGTTCTAAGGGGTTTATAAATTAACTATAGCTTCTGCCCGCCACTTCTTCCGCGAGAAATTTCGGCCCCCGACGCACTGCGTCGCATCCCACCATCACACACCCGCACTTTTACTTCGTTTTCGCTTAGCGCTCTTTCTGACGTTTTTTCTCCTTGCTTCGGCTCCTTAGGGTCGTAGCGTGATGTTAAATATCCTATAACCTTCCTCAAGAATTGGGCTATCCAATGCAAAAATATGTTTTTTTTAATCCGACTGGAATTTCTAGAGATTAGCGCGTTCAAACAAACAAAAAACAAACAAACTCTTCAGCTATATTATATAAAAAAAAAAAAAATAGATGATGAACACACCTGAACGCGTCGACGACTTCTTTTGCCTCATTTAACTGTTTGTCTGAAGCAAACACGTTCAGTGGGTTTGTGAGAGTAATAAAATGTTTCGCTCGACCCAAGTACGTTCCCTGGTCATACCTCGGCTCGTCTATATTTATCTTCGTCATTTTGACTTAGGAACTCTGCAACAAAAAAACAAATATTATGATTATAGAAAGTGGTAAATTCAGGCCACTGGCGCCGAATCCATAGGGCCTGGGGGTGCCCGACCCGGAGGGAGCCTCTCCAATTGTATCGCTAGAGGGCTAAGGGCAGTTTCATAAGGAGTTATGTAAGGATCGTAGCGTATACTGTTTCTGCATACTGTTTTGAACACTTTGAAAGCTCTAACTCTCCTTCATAATTATTCAACTCAGTTAGTTGCTATTCGTAGGTGGCAGCCCACTGTAGAACGTACCGTTCCCAAGACCCGCTTTTCAACTTCCGCATCTTATCTGACCCAGTCGCGTTTTAAGGGGGATGCGATAAGGTATCCCGCGAAATACAAATTTACTTAAGTTTTTTGCAATTTGCAGGTCAGTGTCAGGTTATAAAATATAAATAAGATTCGCGGCCGCAACAAATATGGCTTAACAGAATTATAATCATTAGAATCAGCAATACAACTCCTAAGTTAGAATTGGCGTCAAATGTCAAGATTTCATAAAATAGTCGTTCAATGGGGTAATATCAACATAAAGAGATGTATTGATGATTTTTGTGATTATAATTCTATAAATACGTATTTGTTACGGCCGCGAATCATATTTAAATCAACATACAACCTGATACTGACCTGCAAATTGCAAAAAACGTAAAAAAAACAAAAAAAACGCGGGCTCCCTTAGCGCCTCCCCCTTAAAGGTATGTGGTCTATCTAGCAAGGCAGCGTTCCATACTACGCTTGTCGATTCGCGGTATCCACTCAAGATTCATTTCCTCCAATGGCCCCCGTTCCTCGACAGACATGGCCACGCCCACTGCCACTTCAGATTGCTTACTTTGCTAGTAATTTCATAACAAGGCAAGTGCCTGATGAGATTTCCCATTTAAAAAGAACTACGAATTTCCATACAAACTGTCATCACCTAATTAAACCCTTAGGAAACGAATTTTCAAAAATCCGTTCTTAGTGCTCACTTTCGTTAATAAGGAACTCTTGCGCAAAATCTCATGCTTCTAGACCCCAGCGGTTTATGTTGTAGGTATATTGTTTGTCAGTGAACTAATAAATTTAAGATTTCAACATTTTCAACCAAAACGATGTCGCCATTATTATTGTTTCTGAGATAATGATTTCGTTGGTTACACTGTAGATACGTGATAACCCAAGAAATTAACTTCATTAACACCTAACACGCATTTGTTGGTGTTAATGACTAATTCTTTTAGGTTTTAGTGAACTTAACTTACTTTCTTCGGTTATCAGTTTATCACGTATCTTATCTACAGTGGTGACCCTGACGTGATGCGCCGTTTTGCGTGGATGTGACGCATATTTTACCCCAACTCGTTTTTTTTTTTTTTTGTATTTGTGTTTTTTCTTTGGCGTCATGATTACCGCAAATAGACGTATTTTCTTTCTTTCTTTCTTTCTGATGTAATGGGGACGACTAGGGTCTTTCAGAGCGACGAGGATCGCCAATGTAGATACGTTATAAGTATAACCCAAGAAAGTAACTTCACTAACACCAATTATAAAAATATGGCGTAGTAATTAACATCAACAAAATTTACAAGTTCGCATTCGGTGCGCACTTTATCTCAATCAGACGGTTGCATAACAATTAAAAATGTTTGTGTGACTTCAGATAAGACGGGTAGGTACCTAATTAGATAATTTTACATACTCGCTGAAGGCAAAGACATTATTATTGTTATCGTTGACAGATTTTCAAGGTTCCCTGTGTGTGATACATCATTAAGTATTTATCTCGGGTATAATGGAATGGAACAGATTTAACAGAATTATAATTAGTTAGGGCGTAATTAAGTACCTACCTGTAGTTAGTATTCTTTGGCAAAGATTTAATACCTACGTACTTAATGAGGCTAAACAAAAGTGAGTCCTAATTACATAAATAAATAAATAAACTCGCGCCTTCTTCCCATGGGGGTAGGCAGAAACTACAGAACGCCACCTGCTACGATCCTTACATACTCCTTTTGCCTCGTTTATAAAAATGAATGATGTGTTTGTATTCAGTGTAATCAATTGTTGATGAATCTAATAAAATAAAATAAATTTAAATTAAACTATTTATTCCGTAGGTATCAGGTACCTTCGTGTCATCTTAGATATGTATATACTGAAATAATAAATAAATAAAGTTTTGGACTTCCTCAACTATCAGAACCAATCGGCCAAACCGAGATAGGTAGGAAAGGTACTGATTTTATTTAGGTATAAATTACTAGGTACCTAGCCGTTACATTGCCCGCGACTACATCTGCGTGTAGGTATTCTGTACTTAATAGTTTTTTAATACAAATATCCAGGATGAAAAGCCTTAGCCTATTTCCTTCTCCAAGTCCCAGGCTACTTATCTGTAAAATTTATTTCACATTCATAGGCTCAGTTATTAAAAAATAAAATGCGTATTGCACTTTTCTATGAAACAACAGAGTTTTAGTTTTAGGTAACCGACTTATAATTTCTACGCTTGGGGTCCTAGGGTCATGTGCTGAATTCATGATTACAGTTGGGCGCGTCGATGTCCCTGGCACCAACCAACCAACCACCTTTTTAGTATATTAACTAGGTATTCGTGCCCGGCCTGGCCCCATTTCTTGCATACAAACCATGTCCTGACTATCAAATTACGAACACAACAAAAATCAGCCAAATCGGTCGAGCCGTTCTCAAGTGATATCTTCAATATATGCGGCATTTGATTTTTATTTATATGGAGTATGGTGGATTAGTGTACTGCTTTATTTTCTCGGTGATGAAAGCTTGGCGGGACATTCGGAATAGGGAGATTCTAAATGTCAAGTGCCATCTGACAGATGATTACTTACAATTTATTCTTGCTCTTTATTGCTAGGCAAAGGGAACCATGCATGCACACACCAAATCGAAAAGGAGTACTATTTTGTATTGAAAGACCTCATAAAAAGAAAAGTTTCTAAAAACGTACTTATTCTCATGTGATCACTGAGATTTTTGAAAAGTGTCAATATGACAAATTCTTTTATTTGCAGGTTTATGAAGATTTTATTTAATAACTGAAATAAGTTTGAGGTACAAATAAATTTATTTAGTCTTTGGAAGGCAGTAGGGTGGGTAAACTGGGTATGCGCCATACAAACAACGCAAATTCGCGGTCGCAAGCTCAGCAGTCCTATTGACAGATCGAGCACTGTTTTTGATGTTTTTATTTTTTAATTCAAATATTATCTTATTATTTATTTATTATAAAGTATAATATGTTTTTATTTTTGCAGTTTTCAAATAGCTTTATCTAATAATAATTAGGGAGAAGGCAAATTCATGAAATAAATAATAATTCATGTTTATAAAACGGAATCTTCTTCATCGTGTCGATGTTACGATAATGTATACAATTTTGTTGGCCCAAAACTTCGCCACTTCCAAGTAGTTCCACGCTATCATCGGTGGCAGCGCAGACGTCTTTATGGCTGCATTTTTTGGGGCACAGAGGGCAGAAGAAGAGATGGGCCATGGACACAACGGCATGAGCTACCGTTACTATCCACGTAAGTATAAGCACATGCCGAAACAAGAAAAGAAGGAAGGAAATGCGAAGTCCTAAAAAAGTTAATTTTTGATTTTGAACAAACTGGATATTCTGATGTCGAAATAGCCCGATTAGTATATTTTAATTATTTCCATAGTGTCATGTCGTATGGCATTTTGCCGAGGGGAAATGCAGCCGACATTCAGGCTATATTTGTGCTGCAGAAACGAGCCATTCGAGCAATTTATAACCTTAGTTGTAGGCATTCACTGAGGGATAAATTTAAGGAAATGAACATAATGACTGTCGCATCTCAATATGTATATGAAAACCTCATTTATTTAAAAAAGAATATTAATCTAACTATATGCTAAACACAGCGACATTCATAACATAAATACTAGAAACAAAGATTTACTTATTGTGCCCCCGACTCGGCTCCAAAAAATTAGTAACTTATTAAAGTGCCAAAGTAGGTATACGTTTTTACAACAAACTCCCAAGTCTTGTTAAAGAACTGAGCCTCAATAAATTTAAATCATTTATTAAACAGAAACTCTGTCAAAAAGGTTTATAAAAAGTTAAAGATTACTTGGATGACAAAAAGGCTGGGATTAATTAAGCTACTTCAATGTACCCCCAAGCAACAATCCATTTTATACTGTGATTATGTGTTTTGGAATTAATAATGTCATTTTTATTGATTTACATGACATAACATATTATGATATTTTTGATGACATTTAAAGAGAAACCTGACTGTGAATGTGCGTAGCATGCAGGCTAGATTAAATACATGTATACATATTCATTTTAATATTGTGAATGTGAAGACTATGTGGGTCAATGTTGCTTTTTTTTCCCCTCTCAGGTAGTTTTAATCTTAGTCTGGCAGTTTGAGTAATTTTTGTGGCCTACCCAAATGTCCTTTCTTTGGTATTGTTCGTCGAATCGTTGAGCACCTTAAGCTCTGAGTTGAGCTGCACGATTACTGACAAATGCGTGCACTGACCGGACAGGTCCACTCAATCTGTGTGGTTTTTCCTCAAAAGACCATTTCAGACAAATCTACATGGTCTTCACATAATCTGACCAAGCTTATGTCTGGACTTTAAAAGAGACTGTGACCTCTGAGTTTGTTTCGGCCTTTCTTCTCAGAGTAGTCATATAGGAAACGCCGACCTAATCTAGTTTTAAAATATGATTGACGTGTAAAAGTGTTTGTACAAACCTATTTACAGAAATAAAATCATTTATCATTTGACACCTAAGGTGAAAACGAAAAATGCGAACCAAAAAAGTTCAAATTAAAACATAGCCTCGATTTGATTATTCGGTTACGTAATCGTACACCAAGGTAGGGCAGCGGCCGGTGGGGTCTTGTGACGTAGGTCTTGTAGTAAAACTCGAAACGAAAATTCATCATAAGGTAGGTACCCTAATTATGTAATCGAGTCGTCAAAAAAATCATGGATAAGATATCAACATGATAATACAAAATACAAATTCAAGCAGATAAAATGCTATCAAAGATTGCAATGTAGATACTTATTGCAATCTTTTTTTAAACCTTAAACGGGGGAAATTAAATAACTTCTAACTGCCTTAGGTGGTAAGTACCTACATGTTCTAATGATGAATATTTTTTCTAATTAACAAGCGTCGTAATTTAACGTTTAATACTTACTAAAGACGCAAAGTGACGTGCGGTTTCTCAAAAATTTGCAAATGTTAATTGTAATTCAATTCACTCAAGTTCGGGGTGAATGTATTATACTCTTTTGTATGCAAATCTAAATAGGCAAATATGTAGATATTGAAATTAAGACAACTTTAAACGTAATAATCATTAATCCTATGTAATATTTCAATAAGACTGACCTACGACTTCTTATCAACAATTTAACAAGTATCTTACTCTTCAAATAAACCGGAGAATATTATCATTGTTACAGAGAAGTTCGTCACTAATAATGTTATCAAATCATTTTATCTTAGGCCTCAGATCACGACTATAATAATATTGTTTTATGAATTAAAAGCATTTGCTCTAATACTTGCATAAGATGACACTCTGGACCTTGCATTGCAATTATTTTTGAAGTCATTCATATAATACAATAAAATAAAATAAGATTATTTAAAAATTCACTTACCGATTTCACACTTGTGCGACCTTTTAGCTTTGACGTAGCAGGTTAAAAATGAGGCCGATATAAAATTCACAATATCTTCGAGCTAACAAAATAATTAAATATACGTTGAAGTCGTCGCTTGCATTATGTATCACTTTTTTTGCCGAAATCACAAAATTTTTTAGACGACTTGTTCAAATGTTGCGCCGTGACAGCTACTTGAATGGTGACGTAAAAATCAATTCGCTCGCACTTGGTATTGGTTCGATAATTCCAAGCAGGGTTGCTAGTGTTCCGTTTCTTTTCATACTACTCATTTTTATTTATTTTGAAATGAATAAAACTGTGATTATGCTGGTAACGATATTGGAGAGGGACAAACTAGAAATTTGATGGTTTACATTTAAGACGAAAAAAATATCTGGTAAATATTTAAAATAGAATAAGTTTGTAAAAAGCTGAGAAAGTTGGCATAAAAACTTTATAAATTAAAATAAATTACACTGAGAGACACCCTGATTACAGCGTATCATCCTATGTTGCCTCGACATTAAGATATAAAATAATGATCTGCGGAACCTCAACCGAAAGGCTTTTGGTATTCAGGGTGCAGACACGCATTCTAAGAACAATGCTTATATTAGATACCAAAAGAAACATGCAAATATTTTTTTCTGTAGCATACAATTTTATTATTATCTTTTAATTTCAAATCATCGGGAACCTTAGAGGACCTCTAGGGTGTACAAAAAATCCTAATTCTAGTTTTGAAACTAGACAGCAGTTGATTTTTATTTTCACGACATCAGTATTTTTATCAAACATAATTTACCAAATTACAAAGGATTATCAAAAATTGCAACTTTATTAATATGAAAACGTTTCATTCCAAGTTAATAAAATTAACCTCAACCACCAAGCAGTATTTATTATAGATTTCTTATTAATTTTAAATAACTTAAAATTCATATTAAATAATAATACTCTTTTTTGGTACTTATTATGTAAATTTGGTCTTTAAATAATGTGCTTTGGTATAAACTATGAGTATCCATTTGGATCATGTAAATGGAAGAGCTGTCATTAAACGTGGAACGAAACGCGTGATAGGTTAGGTTACGTCTTGCGGGAATTTGATCCAAAAATAATTTTAATATAAAATATAAAACCCTTTCCTTAAAGGTTATATAAAAATCGAGGATGTCGCTTCTTACTAGAAATGTGTGCCGTGCCCTGATGCAGGTACAGTACGAATTCGATTGATTCTGTAATAAATAATTTATTGCCAATGTCGTGCCCTGGCTGTTTCGTAACTTCTGTTATGATTTGCCGTTTTGCGGATATTGTTTATTAACACTCATGTTTTACCTAAACTGCAGAACATCGTAACATTATCATGTTATTACCAGGTTATTGTTATGGAAATGTGTATATTAATATTGAATTTTTCCTGAGCGTCTCACGTGATCTCAGCTAATAATATCTGCTTGAAACCGCAATTCAATATGCGTCAATTAATGCGTAATTTTCCTGATTAAAATGACACTTGAGAACTCTTTATAATGAAAGTTGTGTACCTATGCCTATTGACTATGTTCTGCATTTTTGTTCACTTGTTTTATCATTATGCCCCATAAACATTTCCTAGAAGTTACAAAATGAAACATCTTGCTTTTCCAGTTCATTTATCTTTGACGTCAAGAACTTTTGTTATAGGTGCAATAATCTTAATATTTTCCCAGGGATCCCATATGTGTCATGCGAACAAAGGAGTCCACACTACAACGGTAAACGCGGATAAAAACGTATGTTACGCTCCACACGGTATCAGCACGCTGGTGAGCATACTAACTGTCTACTAATACCACTCTATTTATTGGTAATGAAGCAAGTACAACATTATTGTATTAATTAACTAGCTGACTCAACAGACATTGTTCTGTCCATATTTCAATAAATACAAACATCCCAAAAAAACACTATGAGTTATTCCTTTTTTTGGTCAGTTACAAACATTAAAAAAGAAACTAATCAGACCAGCGGGTGATTCCACAAACAGCATTTATTTTTATTTCAGTAAGTAGAATTTTTCTTTATTTTTTCATTGTTTTTTTTAGACCTATCTACTTTTTGAATCTATGTACCATACCTACTGATAGATTTGTTTCATTTTAATTTTTTATCTGGTGGTCTTCCCCCTTAAGGCAATGTCTTAACATTGCGTAAAGGGGGAAGCGCCAGGTTGCCTGCGAAGTTAAAAGTTTCTTAAGTTTTTTTGCAATTTGCAGGTCAGCGTCAAATTGTATTTTGATCTGTCCATGACCGTAACAAGTATGAATTTACAGAATTATAATTATTTAAATTATCAATACAACCCACTAAGTTCATAAAATCCTATTGATTGATATTTTATGAAATTGACATTTAATAGGATTATATGAACCTAGAGGGTTGTATTGACGATTTTAATGATTATAATTCTGTAAATACCAACATACTTGTTACGGTTGCGAATCATATTTTGTTCAACATACAACCTGATACTGTCCTGCAAATTGCAAAAAGCGTAAGAATAATTTAATTTCGCGGGCTACCCTGGCGCTTCCACCTTATCTGTAACAATGTGTTTGTAAATTTGTTCAAAAAAAAATACAAAATTGTCACTCGGTTTGCAGAATTCATTAATTTGATTCTCCTTAATAAAAACTTGCTTCATTACTTTTAATTACATCAACTATTTATTATTATTCAAAATTTTAAGACATAGTTACACAGAAATTCTTTTCTTTGTAAGTTTTATTGGGCTCTTAAGTTTGGTATGGTATCAACATATTTTTCATGTGAAATTGAAATTATAAATTCGATTTAAAATCACAAATGTATACACTTTTTCTTAAGTTGTAGTATGATGAGGGTTCCTTGTCAAGTAAGACTTCAGATAATCCGTAAGCTATAAACTATTGCAATAATGCATGCACCTGATCCCATATTATTATTTTTAATTGTGTTTTAAAAGATACCATTCTATTCTTTTAAAAAACAGATAAAAAAAAGCTTGTCTGTTTATTTTTGAGAATTCCAAATCAAAAATGATTTTATTCAATTTTTGTTTCCCTTCATTTCAGTAAATTATTTAAAGGGAAACCTAAATTCCTTTTGGTTTCATAATTAATTATTTTTATTATAAAATTTAATTGGGTATTTAGTATTTTATTTTGGTATTTTAGTTTGGCATATTCTCTAGAAATATATAACAAAAACGTTTTAACCTTGTACAAAATTGAAAATTTTAACATACTTACCAAATTGGTTACCAAAATACCTACATAAACACAGACAGATAAACACACACAATATTGGCACAAATGATTAGAGAATAGGATGGTCTTATTATAATATAGCATGGTTTTACACTAAACTATGTTAAATGTTAGATTTAGTTCAATCCCTTTAACTGCAGACACAAAAAAATGCATGCAAACCAAACAGTCAGCATAATCAGCCTATAACGTTCCCACTGCTGGGACACGCCTCCTTTCTTTGAGAGGGTGTGAAAACAAACAGTGGTTCATTAAAATTTATTTCAGTTCTAAAGTTGGGTTTATCGTTACACTGTGGTATTAATTTGATAGAATTTACATATTTTTATGTCTCTGCAATTTCCTGCCAGTTAAACGGGTTCTGCCGATTTGTTCTGAACAAAATCTCACCGTGAAAAATTGGGTGAAGTGAGGTTGAAGTGAGCAGTCACTACCCAATCCTAGGGATTGACACTATTGAAAGGTCACTTAACGTTTCACGGTAAGATTTTTACAGAAAAGATTGGCTGATTAGCAATTATGTGTAGCATGCAACTTCATTGCAGTGCCTCTGTGTTGTCCAACGCATTGTTAACTATAACCCTGGGTCATTTAACATAACTGGCAGTGTATGTTCACTGCTGTGTACAATAAAATGCACTGATGTTCAACTGAATCTAGATAGACTGGAAGAGAACCTGACAATGTTCAGAAAAGGCTAGGATGTTCAGTAAGTTCTAGTTTTAGTTAAATCAGGTGAGTTTCGAAAGAAAAACACACATAACTGCAAATATGTAAGTAAGTATATTGATATTCGTGTGACATTTAAACTTCGATTGCATTAGGTATCGAGTTTAAGTGATGAATTAAAATACTTCAAAAGGCTAATAAAAGACACCAACACATCAAAGTGATTTATTTATTTATTTTATGAATGAGCACAGAGAGCAGTAGTAAATCGTCTATCATAAAGGTACGATAGGTAAATGAAATTACATAATCTTTTATTGCCGGTTTTCAAAACTATAGACGGAACTTAAATTAATGCCTAAATAAAATCGCGTTGTTGAATTTACAACGCTCGGCTTAGCGTCGAAAGTTGAAAATCCAACAGCGCGTTTTTGTGTGTCGCCTAGTGTTAGAGAAAGGCACGAGGCATTTATTTATCAAAGGGCACGAGCTATTTGTTCTCAACACTCCTACATGTGGCGATAAGCGTTAAGTCTACGACCATTTGACCTAGCCCCACAATGGTATCACTAGTAATATCGCTTATCGGTCGCTGTAAATCCTAGCGATTGTTTCATAGTATAAATAGTCTCGTTAATTATTATTTACATGTACTAATTGCGCATCGCGACTGTGACACGTGAATGAGATGTAGTGTGAGGGTGTGTGTGTGTGTGTGGAATGATGTTTATGGGATGTAGGGAATATATGTATAATTATGAAAAGTAGGTATAGGTGTGTAGCTATACAGGATTAATTAAAGCTAAAGCAGTCTACACAGCAAACCGCCGACCCGCCGACATGGAGTCGTCGACACGCGCGGGTACAACTCGCTGACATGATTCTATTGACGTAAAGTCGCCGACATGCCGCCGCGCGCCGCGCCGGGGCTGTGTCGGAGGGTTTGGTGTGTAGACTGCTTAAACCTTTAATTAGTTACTTCGTAAATGAAAGCGGTTCATTTGCTCTTTTTCAAAAAACTTAATGTACAATTGCATAAGAGCAGTACCTATTGTTTTAGGTAGAAAGACACCCATAACATGTAGATATATCAAATGTATAGAAACATAAACGGTTGTAGTACACTAACAGAAATGATGAAGAACTTGACTATAGTACATAGTGAGAATATGATACTACTCTTCAAACTGATTAGTTACGACATCAAACAGTCATTAGTTTAACGATTAGATACAGTAATAGGTTTTATATCAATACATAACTATGTATATTCTGTATTTAAACTGTTATTTCCACTTAATGAAATATCAACTTTTTACCTGGTGTAAATTAAGTTGATTTCAGAATGTTGTACTGTTGAACTGTTGTACTGTTGTACTGTTAATGTACTGTTGTAAAAGTTACCAAAAGAAAAATGCGCAAACTGAACTTTATCTGTGGGTACTTATTAAAGTTATTTTCCCAAAAACACATATTTGTTTACATGTTTAAAAGCTAAATTGGAGACGCACGATAATATATCTTACAAACTAAAACAGGCAACAAATATTTAATTGTATTCTGGCCATAGACTGTGCCAGCAAATGTCAGATGGTGATCACCGATCCTCGCTGTACGCTCTTTTGGCTTTTGCAAAGCCAGCTTCAAATAAAATCAATGAAACCTAATACAAAACGAAACTCGCAGACTGAATGTATGAATATGTAATGAACGTATATCCAACATAGAACAAGAAGTCCTCTAAAACAATAATAAGTGCTATAATATATATATTGAATGTGTAGCAATCAAGTTCGACGGAGGGACGCATCAAGTGCACATTGATCCCTGGAGATGGAGTCGGTCCCGAGCTCGTCTACTCAGTTCAGGAGGTCTTCAAGGTGAGTTACTTTAAAATAAATAATAATTTGTATGCACCGAAACTCCCTTTTCGAATGCGTTCTGTAAGCCTATAGTTTGAGGCGTATGGTGCTCCTTAGTGCAAGGGACTTGGAACATATCTAGCGAAATGTGGGTGTACTGTACGTTTCTGCGTTATCCTTCGGAAAATACAAACGTGATGTTATGTAATGTTTTTTTTTTTTTTTTAACTGATTGCTAAAATGTTCAAGTACAGAGAAAATTACTATGCAGTATGTCAGAATGACCGCCCACATATTTGAAATAACCCCGTTTAGTCGCCTTACACGACAGATAAGAATTAGGTATCTTAGCCAGATGCTCATCTGAAGAAAACCGGAGCAACTACGAGTACATTCAAGACGCCCTCAAAGCAGCAAGATGTTTAGGTAGTGTCTTTATTGAGTCAGTTTTATTCTCTTTATCAATTCTACATTCTCATTCATTATTATTTTCTTTAAGACTGTAATACTAACAAAATGGAACCTGATTTCCGAAATAAACGATTATTATTATTCAACTGTTTTAATCAACGTGTAAAATATACTATTGCCAGGCGGCAGACATCCCAGTTGACTTCGAGTCGTTCTTCTTCTCCGAAGTGAACCCCACATTGAGCGCGCCGCTAGAAGATGTCGTCAACTCCATCGCTAGGAACAAGTGCTGTATCAAGGTAAATATCATGTTGTTAGTTGTTTCTTTCTATCACGCAACATAGTGGCATGGCAACATACATGCTGCGCCACTTCCAATGAGAACTAGACTGGAAAATCCATCAATATCACAGAACGATGATTTCTTGAAAACTACATTTTAATAACAACTATTACGTTTTTACAGCAGTAAACCCGCATATCATTTCTTGCTTCACTGAATACAGAGTAGATCCTATCCCTTATCGGCACAAACTAACGGCCGAACCCAATAACTTATCTTCAGTGAAGTGATATTGACTTAAGAAACAGCAGATTTGCAGATCTTGCTTTCTTATTTAGTGTTATAAACGGATCTACTGACGTCCCTTAGTTGGTGGGCAAGATCGGGCTTCGCGTACCGAGTGCATTTTTTCGGAGACCACGTCTTCTTCATGTGCCTCAAGTCTGAACTGTCTACAAACAGAACTCGTATGTGATAAGAGCTTGTCGTTCTTTTAATATGTTGTGTCAGGATGTCGAGTTGGATTAAGTAAATATTTACTAGATGTATTAAGGAAGTAAAGAAAAGTTTGAATAATAATTTTTTGTTTGAATAATTGTTTGTGTGATGTATAATCGTATATATATTCTTGTATTTTTTGAGCGTGCCATTATTCATTTGCGTATTTCTCACGTGGCTGTTTTCGCGTAGTTAATATTAGTCACATTAATCGTTAGTGGAAGCTTGTAATTGGCCATCTTTTACACATTGTACTAGATATTGAAATGTATTAGCTTTCCTAAAATTAATAAAATAAATAAACACCAAACCTTGTTGAGGTTACTTTTAAATGAGGATATATTTCGGTGAGTAAATTACTCATTGCTGTTTTATTTGAACGAAATCTATATGTATGTTCAGAACAACTTAATTCGCTCATATTATTAGAGACAATGCGGCATTTATAAGTTCGTTTGATTTGAATATTTTGAAGATCATTTTTCCATTCGGATAACTCTGTAGCGGAATGTACATTGCCACATGCGAGCACCACGTCATACTGACGTCACGCAAATCCTGCATCGTGCAAGCAGAGTTTACCGCGTAACTACCATATATACAAAGTCCCGACATCAACCGTCGGGCAGTTGCCCACCAGATACAACACCCGTCTGGTTGGAGGACCCTCCCTTTTCCATAGAGTATGAGTGAGCTTTACACCCTGTTCCTCATACCTCTATAACTCTGTTACGATTTCAAAATCACTTTCGCTTAACTTACTTTCACTTGAATCGGAAATGTTTTAAATGATTATTTATAAAGTTATTTAAAAAAAAGTAAATATTGCGTAAATAATTGTTTATCCCTACAAATCGGCGGATAGACCTATCTGTCATCTTTAGTCTTGTCAAGCAAATAGCTGTCAACATGTTATTGGGATGCATACTTTGGCTTCTTCATACAAATAGCTATCCGTAGTAAGCGATAGACCCTCCCATCGATAGATAGCGTTGGCCGGTAAGATTCCTTAATCTCTGATAGATTATTGGGACGTTAATACCAGAGATAGATAAGTTTTTCTATCTCCAGTACGCCAAAATTGGTGATAGATACGTTATTGGGTTCGCCCGTAAATAATATTCATGGTAAACAACATTAACCAATCGGCAATGTGGTATCGGAACCCCAAGTGCTCAGGACTTACGTTTAAGGGCGAATTTCACCAATGAAACTGAACGCCATCAGCACATCTAAACCGCGATCAAAAGCTATCAGTGTCATCATTGATGTGGAATATCAACTCTGTCAGCTCTTGAACCCGGTGTAGATGCGCTGATCTCGTTCAGTTTCGCTGGTGAATTTCGCCCTTAGTATTATAGCCACTCGCAGAACCTATTTTAAAACACCCAAGAGACATTACGTACTGTCTTGCAACAATAGAAAAAAACTGGTGGATTCCAAGCTTCACAGCTTGGCTCATTGCCGCCAGGTTGCCTGCTTGTCGGTCTTCTACAAATTGTACTTCGGTGAGTGTACCTAAGAACTCCACGACCTCATTCCACCGGCCCCCTTCTACCATCGGACATCTAGACGCACTGCAAGTTACCATCCCTACCTAGTTGCTATTCCACCAATTCGCACTAAGTGCTTCCAAATGTCCTTTATTATGCGCACAGCAAAAGAGTGGAACTCTCTACCTGCGTCTGTGTTTCCGACCGCATACAACCCAAATCTCTTCAAAGTGAGAGTGAACAGGCTTCTTCTGGGTAAGCTCACTCCATCGTCGACTTTGCCTCTGTCATCTCCGACCTAGACTAGAGTCATGAGCAAATCCATCTCAAATAATAAAATACCGCTTTAATAATAATATCTTTATTACTAGACAAAATGGTTCAGTAAATCTCCTTACAAAAAAAAGTTAAAAAAGTTAGTTACAAAAAAAAAAGTTACATCGTTCATGTTGAAATTATACATGTGAGAACAATATAGAAAGACATGCACGTTAAAAGCGTCCATAAAAAAAAGATAATAACAAAAAAAAATAAAAAAAATAAGGACGCGTCAAGTTTAAGCACACTTCGTTACATGAGAGAGGAGAAAGATGTAAATATCTCTGTCTCTCTTATCTTTATTTTTAAGAACTTCTTTTAAATTTGCTAAATTTTTATTTCCAGGGCATCCTCGCCGCCCCTGACTTCTCACACACCGGTGAGCTTCAAACCCTAAACATGAAGCTCCGTAACGCACTGGACCTCTACGCCAACGTGGTCCACGTTAAGTCACTGCCTAATGTCAAGAGTCGCCATCGCGACGTCGATTGCATCATCATCAGAGAACAGACGGAGGGAGAGTACTCTGCGCTTGAGCATGAGAGCGTACCCGGTAAGACATGAGGATGGGTAATGGCCCAATATAACTTTTAATATCTGTTCTAAAGGTATCTGATAAAAATGTAAACGAACCCTGTTCAGGTTAAATTCATGGTATAATAATATACTTCGCCAGGTATAGCATTCCGGTCACGGGGGTGACACAAGCCTACGTCATCACCGCTGTGTTACCAGTAGTGTGTAATAATAACTCCCCAATCGCCTTTATTACATTTGCGAATCCGATAAAACAAAGAGGTTTTTAACTAACAATTACGTTTGTATATGTTTAAATTGAATTGTTTTGTTTGATTAGAAAAATGAAACGACAATTTAAATGGTTTATATATATTTTTAACGGAATAGTGACTGAAATTGTTCCCTTAATTCGTGTTTTTGCAATAAAGTGGCAACTGGATAGTGACGCAAGCATGTGTCACTCCCGAAATGCCAGATCTCGTTTTTTTTTTAGACCATGGTTAAATTCTCAAGCACTCTCTTACTAATATAATCTAATAGTAGATAGATAAATCATTTATTAAGATAGGTTAATCGTTTAATGTGAAGTTTCGCCAGTTAGTTTAATTTGACCCTATAAAGTTATCAAAATCTATGACCAAGTATGAAAATCTAGATTTTTTATCCCCCATTTCAGGCGTCGTGGAATGCCTGAAGATCATCACAGCGGCCAAGTCAGAACGTATCGCCAAGTTCGCGTTCGATTACGCGGTCAAGATGGGCCGCAAGAAGGTCACCGCGGTACACAAGGCTAACATCATGAAACTGGGTGATGGCCTGTTCCTACGCAGCTGTGAAGAGGTTAGTCATTAGTGTTCATTTGGAAGGTAGATTACGAAGTGATTAACATTTTGAATTAGTTTTTAGCGAGTTTTCGGTGCTGGGCGAAAAAATACCTGAGATTAGTCTCGAAATAATTAAATTGATTCGTGTGGACAGGTGTTAAAAGTAACAAACCAATCGCAACAAAACGTCAACCATGCCAACGGATGTCACAACATTCTTGTCTATTTCTCAGCAACAGACCGCGTTTACGCCGTTACAGGCATCCAAGGATAATATTTTTAACTCTAGACCAATTTATGTTTCCAGATGGCAAAGCTATACCCTCGTCTCCAATTCGAGAAGATGATCGTAGACAACGCGTCCATGCAGATGGTGTCCAACCCGAACCAGTTCGACGTTATGGTGACACCTAACCTCTACGGTAACATAGTGGACAACCTCGCCAGCGGACTGGTCGGCGGCGCAGGCGTGGTCGCAGGCGCCTCCTACAGCGCTGAGTGCGCAGTGTTCGAGCAGGTCAGATATAATTATGTAGCATGTAGAGTACACTAACATAGTGGACAACCTCGCCAGCGAATGCGCAGTGTTCGAGCACGTCAGATAGAATTATGTAGCATGTACAGTACACTAACATAGTGGACAACCTCGCCAGCGAATGCGCAGTGTTCGAGCAGGTCAGATAGAATTATGTAGCATGTACAGTACACTAACATAGTGGACAACCTCGCCAGCGAATGCGCAGTGTTCGAGCAGGTCAGATAGAATTATGTAGCATGTAGAGTACACTAACATAGTGGACAACCTCGCCAGCGAATGCGCAGTGTTCGAGCAGGTCAGATAGAATTATGTAGCATGTAGAGTACACTAACATAGTGGACAACCTCGCCAGCGATTGCGCAGTGTTCGAGCAGGTCAGATAGAATTATGTAGCATGTAGAGTACACTAACATAGTGGACAACCTCGCCAGCGAATGCGCAGTGTTCGAGCAGGTCAGATAGAATTATGTAGCATGTAGAGTACACTAACATAGTGGACAACCTCGCCAGCGATTGCGCAGTGTTCGAGCAGGTCAGATAGAATTATGTAGCATGTAGAGTACACTAACATAGTGGACAACCTCGCCAGCGAATGCGCAGTGTTCGAGCAGGTCAGATAGTATTATGTAGCATGTAGAGTACACTAACATAGTGGACAACCTCGCCAGCGAATGCGCAGTGTTCGAGCAGGTCAGATAGAATTATGTAGCATGTAGAGTACACTAACATAGTGGACAACCTCGCAAGCGAATGCGCAGTGTTCGAGCAGGTCAGATAGAATTATGTAGCATGTAGAGTACACTAACATCGTGGACAACCTCGCTAGCGAATGCGCAGTGTTCGAGCAGGTCAGATAGAATTATGTAGCATGTAGAGTACACTAACATAGTGGACAACCTCGCCAGCGATTGCGCAGTGTTCGAGCAGGTCAGATAGAATTATGTAGCATGTACAGTACACTAACATAGTGGACAACCTCGCCAGCGAATGCGCAGTGTTCGAGCAGGTCAGATAGAATTATGTAGCATGTACAGTACACTAACATAGTGGACAACCTCGCCAGCGAATGCGCAGTGTTCGAGCAGGTCAGATATAATTATGTAGCATGTAGAGTACACTAACATAGTGGACAACCTCGCCAGCGATTGCGCAGTGTTCGAGCAGGTCAGATAGAATTATGTAGCATGTACAGTACACTAACATAGTGGACAACCTCGCCAGCGAATGCGCAGTGTTCGAGCAGGTCAGATAGTATTATGTAGCATGTAGAGTACACTAACATAGTGGACAACCTCGCCAGCGAATGCGCAGTGTTCGAGCAGGTCAGATAGAATTATGTAGCATGTACAGTACACTAACATAGTGGACAACCTCGCCAGCGAATGCGCAGTGTTCGAGCAGGTCAGATAGAATTATGTAGCATGTAGAGTACACTAACATAGTGGACAACCTCGCCAGCGATTGCGCAGTGTTCGAGCAGGTCAGATAGAATTATGTAGCATGTACAGTACACTAACATAGTGGACAACCTCGCCAGCGAATGCGCAGTGTTCGAGCAGGTCAGATAGAATTATGTAGCATGTACAGTACACTAACATAGTGGACAACCGCGCCAGCGAATGCGCAGTGTTCGAGCAGGTCAGATAGAATTATGTAGCATGTAGAGTACACTAACATAGTGGACAACCTCGCCAGCGAATGCGCAGTGTTCGAGCAGGTCAGATAGAATTATGTAGCATGTACAGTACACTAACATAGTGGACAACCTCGCCAGCGAATGCGCAGTGTTCGAGCAGGTCAGATAGAATTATGTAGCATGTAGAGTACACTAACATAGTGGACAACCTCGCCAGCGAATGCGCAGTGTTCGAGCAGGTCAGATATAATTATGTAGCATGTAGAGTACACTAACATAGTGGACAACCTCGCGAGCGAATGCGCAGTGTTCGAGCAGGTCAGATAGAATTATGTAGCATGTAGAGTACACTAACATAGTGGACAACCGCGCCAGCGAATGCGCAGTGTTCGAGCAGGTCAGATAGAATTATGTAGCATGTAGAGTACACTAACATAGTGGACAACCTCGCCAGCGAATGCGCAGTGTTCGAGCAGGTCAGATAGAATTATGTAGCATGTAGAGTACACTAACATAGTGGACAACCTCGCTAGCGAATGCGCAGTGTTCGAGCAGGTCAGATAGAATTATGTAGCATGTACAGTACACTAACATAGTGGACAACCTCGCCAGCGATTGCGCAGTGTTCGAGCAGGTCAGATAGAATTATGTAGCATGTACAGTACACTAACATAGTGGACAACCTCGCCAGCGAATGCGCAGTGTTCGAGCAGGTCAGATAGAATTATATAGCATGTACAGTACACTAACATAGTGGACAACCTCGCCAGCGAATGCGCAGTGTTCGAGCAGGTCAGATAGAATTATGTAGCATGTAGAGTACACTAACATAGTGGACAACCTCGCCAGCGAATGCGCAGTGTTCGAGCAGGTCAGATAGAATTATGTAGCATGTACAGTACACTAACATAGTGGACAACCTCGCCAGCGAATGCGCAGTGTTCGAGCAGGTCAGATAGAATTATGTAGCATGTACAGTACACTAACATAGTGGACAACCTCGCCAGCGAATGCGCAGTGTTCGAGCAGGTCAGATAGAATTATGTAGCATGTAGAGTACACTAACATAGTGGACAACCTCGCCAGCGATTGCGCAGTGTTCGAGCAGGTCAGATAGAATTATGTAGCATGTAGAGTACACTAACATAGTGGACAACCTCGCAAGCGAATGCGCAGTGTTCGAGCAGGTCAGATAGAATTATGTAGCATGTAGAGTACACTAACATAGTGGACAACCTCGCTAGCGAATGCGCAGTGTTCGAGCAGGTCAGATAGAATTATGTAGCATGTACAGTACACTAACATAGTGGACAACCTCGCCAGCGAATGCGCAGTGTTCGAGCAGGTCAGATAGAATTATGTAGCATGTAGAGTACACTAACATAGTGGACAACCTCGCCAGCGATTGCGCAGTGTTCGAGCAGGTCAGATAGAATTATGTAGCATGTAGAGTACACTAACATAGTGGACAACCTCGCCAGCGAATGCGCAGTGTTCGAGCAGGTCAGATAGTATTATGTAGCATGTACAGTACACTAACATAGTGGACAACCTCGCCAGCGAATGCGCAGTGTTCGAGCAGGTCAGATAGAATTATGTAGCATGTAGAGTACACTAACATAGTGGACAACCTCGCCAGCGATTGCGCAGTGTTCGAGCAGGTCAAATAGTATTATGTAGCATGTACAGTACACTAACATAGTGGACAACCTCGCCAGCGAATGCGCAGTGTTCGAGCAGGTCAGATAGAATTATGTAGCATGTACAGTACACGAACATAGTGGACAACCGCGCCAGCGAATGCGCAGTGTTCGAGCAGGTCAGATAGAATTATGTAGCATGTAGAGTACACTAACATAGTGGACAACCTCGCCAGCGAATGCGCAGTGTTCGAGCAGGTCAGATAGAATTATGTAGCATGTAGAGTACACTAACATAGTGGACAACCTCGCTAGCGAATGCGCAGTGTTCGAGCAGGTCAGATAGAATTATGTAGCATGTACAGTACACTAACATAGTGGACAACCTCGCCAGCGATTGCGCAGTGTTCGAGCAGGTCAGATAGAATTATGTAGCATGTACAGTACACTAACATAGTGGACAACCTCGCCAGCGAATGCGCAGTGTTCGAGCAGGTCAGATATAATTATGTAGCATGTAGAGTACACTAACATAGTGGACAACCTCGCCAGCGAATGCGCAGTGTTCGAGCAGGTCAGATAGAATTATGTAGCATGTAGAGTACACTAACATAGTGGACAACCTCGCAAGCGAATGCGCAGTGTTCGAGCAGGTCAGATAGAATTATGTAGCATGTAGAGTACACTAACATAGTGGACAACCTCGCTAGCGAATGCGCAGTGTTCGAGCAGGTCAGATAGAATTATGTAGCATGTACAGTACACTAACATAGTGGACAACCTCGCCAGCGAATGCGCAGTGTTCGAGCAGGTCAGATAGAATTATGTAGCATGTAGAGTACACTAACATAGTGGACAACCTCGCCAGCGATTGCGCAGTGTTCGAGCAGGTCAGATAGAATTATGTAGCATGTAGAGTACACTAACATAGTGGACAACCTCGCCCGCGAATGCGCAGTGTTCGAGCAGGTCAGATAGTATTATGTAGCATGTACAGTACACTAACATAGTGGACAACCTCGCCAGCGAATGCGCAGTGTTCGAGCAGGTCAGATAGAATTATGTAGCATGTACAGTACACTAACATAGTGGACAACCGCGCCAGCGAATGCGCAGTGTTCGAGCAGGTCAGATAGAATTATGTAGCATGTAGAGTACACTAACATAGTGGACAACCTCGCCAGCGAATGCGCAGTGTTCGAGCAGGTCAGATAGAATTATGTAGCATGTACAGTACACTAACATAGTGGACAACCTCGCCAGCGAATGCGCAGTGTTCGAGCAGGTCAGATAGAATTATGTAGCATGTAGAGTACACTAACATAGTGGACAACCTCGCCAGCGAATGCGCAGTGTTCGAGCAGGTCAGATATAATTATGTAGCATGTAGAGTACACTAACATAGTGGACAACCTCGCGAGCGAATGCGCAGTGTTCGAGCAGGTCAGATAGAATTATGTAGCATGTAGAGTACACTAACATAGTGGACAACCTCGCCAGCGAATGCGCAGTGTTCGAGCAGGTCAGATAGTATTATGTAGCATGTAGAGTACACTAACATAGTGGACAACCTCGCCAGCGAATGCGCAGTGTTCGAGCAGGTCAGATAGAATTATGTAGCATGTACAGTACACTAACATAGTGGACAACCTCGCCAGCGATTGCGCAGTGTTCGAGCAGGTCAGATAGAATTATGTAGCATGTACAGTACACTAACATAGTGGACAACCTCGCCAGCGAATGCGCAGTGTTCGAGCAGGTCAGATAGAATTATGTAGCATGTACAGTACACTAACATAGTGGACAACCGCGCCAGCGAATGCGCAGTGTTCGAGCAGGTCAGATAGAATTATGTAGCATGTAGAGTACACTAACATAGTGGACAACCTCGCCAGCGAATGCGCAGTGTTCGAGCAGGTCAGATAGAATTATGTAGCATGTAGAGTACACTAACATAGTGGACAACCTCGCTAGCGAATGCGCAGTGTTCGAGCAGGTCAGATAGAATTATGTAGCATGTACAGTACACTAACATAGTGGACAACCTCGCCAGCGATTGCGCAGTGTTCGAGCAGGTCAGATAGAATTATGTAGCGTGTACAGTACACTAACATAGTGGACAACCTCGCCAGCGAATGCGCAGTGTTCGAGCAGGTCAGATAGAATTATGTAGCATGTACAGTACACTAACATAGTGGACAACCTCGCCAGCGAATGCGCAGTGTTCGAGCAGGTCAGATAGAATTATGTAGCATGTAGAGTACACTGACATAGTGGACAACCTCGCCAGCGAATGCGCAGTGTTCGAGCAGGTCAGATAGAATTATGTAGCATGTACAGTACACTAACATAGTGGACAACCTCGCCAGCGAATGCGCAGTGTTCGAGCAGGTCAGATAGAATTATGTAGCATGTACAGTACACTAACATAGTGGACAACCTCGCCAGCGAATGCGCAGTGTTCGAGCAGGTCAGATAGAATTATGTAGCATGTAGAGTACACTAACATAGTGGACAACCTCGCTAGCGAATGCGCAGTGTTCGAGCAGGTCAGATAGAATTATGTAGCATGTACAGTACACTAACATAGTGGACAACCTCGCCAGCGAATGCGCAGTGTTCGAGCAGGTCAGATAGAATTATGTAGCATGTAGAGTACACTAACATAGTGGACAACCGCGCCAGCGAATGCGCAGTGTTCGAGCAGGTCAGATAGAATTATGTAGCATGTAGAGTACACTAACATAGTGGACAACCTCGCCAGCGATTGCGCAGTGTTCGAGCAGGTCAAATAGAATTATGTAGCATGTAGAGTACACTAACATAGTGGACAACCTCGCCAGCGAATGCGCAGTGTTCGAGCAGGTCAGATAGTATTATGTAGCATGTACAGTACACTAACATAGTGGACAACCTCGCCAGCGAATGCGCATTGTTCGAGCAGGTCAGATAGAATTATGTAGCATGTAGAGTACACTAACATAGTGAACAACCTCGCCAGCGAATGCGCAGTGTTCGAGCAGGTCAGATATATGTAGCACGTAGTGTACACTAACATTGTGGACAACCTCGCCAGCGAATGCGCTGTGTTCGAGCAGGTCAGATATATGTAGCACGTAGTGTACACTAACATAGTGGACAACCTCGCCAGCGAATGCGCAGTGTTTGAGCAGGTCAGACATATGTAGCACGTAGTGTACACTAACATAGTGGACAACCTCGCCAGCGAATGCGCTGTGTTCGAGCAGGTCAGATATATGTAACACGCGGTGTACACTAACATAGTGGACAACCTCGCCAGCGAATGCGCTGTGTTCGAGCAGGTCAGATATATGTAACACGCGGTGTACACTAACATAGTGGACAACCTCGCCAGCGAATGCGCAGTGTTCGAGCAGGTCAGATATATGTAGCACGTAGTGTACACTAACATAGTGGACAACCTCGCCAGCGAATGCGCTGTGTTCGAGCAGGTCTGATATATGTAGCACGTAGTGTACACTAACATAGTGGACAACCTCGCCAGCGAATGCGCTGTGTTCGAGCAGGTCTGATATATGTAGCACGTAGTGTACACTAACATAGTGGACAACCTCGCCAGCGAATGCGCTGTGTTCGAGCAGGTCAGATATATGTAACACGCGGTGTACACTAACATAGTGGACAACCTTGCCAGCGAATGCGCAGTGTTCGAGCAGGTCAGATATATGTAGCACGTAGTGTACACTAACATAGTGGACAACCTCGCCATCGAATGCGCCGTGTTCGAGCAGGTCAGATATATGTAGCACGTAGTGTACACTAACATAGTGAACAACCTCGCCATCGAATGCGCCGTGTTCGAGCAGGTCAGATATATGTAGCACGTAGTGAACACTAACATAGTGGACAACCTCGCCAGCGAATGCGCTGTGTTCGAGCAGGTCAGATATATGTCACACGCGGTGTACACTAACATAGTGGACAACCTCGCCAGCGAATGCGCAGTGTTCGAGCAGGTCAGATATATCGCACCCCCGGTGCAACACTGTCACTTTTGCAAAAAATGAGTTAAATATGTCATAATTGTCCTAAAGCACCCCTTTACTTGGTGCAATAATGCTACTTTTGTAGTACGCATAGTTTCCGTATGAGGGCGTGAGTGTCATTGTCGTTTTGGCGAAAATCACGGCGACGCTGGAGCAACATCGTTTTATTGGTCATTTGTGCGCGGTCCCCCCGCCAGTGAAAATGTGTCTTGGAGCTACACTGTTACTAAGGTAATTGTGACATAATATTTTTTTTGATTCTGGAGCAATAGTGACCTAAAATACAGTTGTGACGTTATTTCCCCAATATTTAAATATCTTTGAAAGTTTAGTTTTGTACTACACTAACCTTTGTTGATAAATGACTTTGTTTCTCCAATCCTTGCGTTTTTAAATAAATGTGCCACACAATTCACACCAATCACCTGGTCCCAAACTAACAAACTAATGTTTTCTTGGTACTATGAGAGCCATTGTGCCAACTAGGTCGTATTGCTTGTAACAGCGTCGGATATTTATTTATTACAATTTTTTTAAATCTCGATTACATATCGACATTTAAAAAATTTGATGTTACTTAATGTGAGACTGCGGAAATAATTACTAGTATGTAATGGAAATGGAAATATTAGCTGTAATAATGAATTTTTAATTGTATTGTTTTTATTTTTATTTTATTTTACATACATTGTTCCAAGAAGAAGCACCCATGCGACTATACACGGATGCATGTAGCCTCGGATTTGGTGCAGTACTTGTACCGGTAATGGATGGATGTCAACATGTAGTTGCTTTTATGTGTATGAGAACCACGGAGTCTGAAAGTCGCTACCACTCCTACGAGTTGGAGACACTGGCAGTGGTACCTACGTGCTATAAAACACTTTCGCCAGTATCTGTATGGGCGAAAATTCACCGTGATAACGGACTGCAACGTAATAAAAGCATCCAAACACAAAAAGGATCTCCAGCCGAGGGTTCATCGCTGGTGGGCGTTCTTGCAAAACTACGACTTTGAGGTTGAGTACCGCAAAGGTGAACGTCTTCAGCATGCTGATTTCTTCAGTAGAAACCCAACTGCTTTGGCAGTCAATATTATGTCAAGAGACTTAAACTGGCTTAAAATTGAACAGCGACGGGACGAGGAACTGCGGCCAATAATGGACAGCCTCGGTGACAATAACCCTATAGAGGACAACGTCTTAAAGAAGAACGGCAATGATCCTGTCTTCCGTCAGCAGCTTAGTACAGTCGTTCCCAAGTCCTTTCAATGGAGTATCATCAATTCTTTTCACACGACATTGAAACATCCCGGCTGGGAGAGACTTTTTACACTATTTACTTTTAATTTCTTGATTTTTTTATTGTTTTTGTACTACACTAATGTAGAAATGTTAAGAAGTACAAAGTTTCTTATGTTTATTTTGAAGAGTTTTGACTTATTTTATTTCTTTCGTTAAATAACAGTGCATATTTGTGGTTTAAAATAAAACTTTGTAAACAATTTCTTCTTGTTTTCTTTTTAACTCAGTGTGACATAACTACAGTTATAATTTTTCGTTAGAGCCACAACGTCACTTCTGAGGGGGTTGGAAGGTTTAAATAATGGTATAGTATATTTTTTACAATATTAAGTGATCATTATTTATCCAAAAGTAAAGTTAAAAGTTGACGTTGTAGTATAAGCTATTCATCTCACCTATATCTTCTAAAGTCATTATTTTGTGAGGTGTCAAAGTTTTAAATGCTTCTCCTGAAATACTCCATTTTTGCATAAGTGACAGTGTCGCACCGGGGGTGCGATATGTAGCACGTCGTGTACACTAACATAGTGGACAACCTCGCCAGCGAATGCGCTGTGTTCGAGCAGGTCTGATATATGTAGCACGTAGTGTACACTAACATAGTGGACAACCTCGCCAGCGGACTGGTTGGAAACTATGTAGTCCTATGGCTACGTCTAGTACTAAATTAAACTGCACCTATTTAAACTGCACAAATGGGATCGTGTACTTATTGTAAACGGGAACATTGGTCACTTGTACCAATTTCTTTCTAAATAACAACTTACCTGGACAATAATTGTTTGTAAGTTCGTTCAGGGTAAAAAAAAAAAGTTTAAAGCATTGAAAATTTTAATTAGATACTAATAAAACCTATTTTCATTTCCAGGGCGCTCGTCACATATTCTCGGGCGCGGTGGGTAAGAACATCGCCAACCCGATCGCCATGTTGCTGTGTTCAGCCAATCTCCTCGCGCACGTCAACCTGCACCCCTACTCAAGGAATATCAAGAATGCCATTAACAAGTATGTACAGACAAGACTTTTACATGTTCGTCAGTTTTCAAATTCTTTCCTGTATCAAGTCATGACACATAATACCTTTTGAAATTACGGCACTGGACTATTGCATAGAAAACTAGATTTTATTACTTGAAATCAAAGATCAAAATAGCATATACCTTTAACCAATGTAGTGCTACTTACAAATTGACTGCTTTGATTTGGTTATTAGAATACTAAAACCCTAAATTCTAATTTTTTAAACACGTTAAGGGGGAAGCGCCAGGTTGCCCGCGAAATTAAATTTTTCTTACGTTTTTTTGCAATTTGCAGGCCAGTGTCCTATTGAATGACAATTTAATAAAATATCAATCAATAGTATTATATGAACATAGAGTATTGTAATGATGATTTTAATGATTATAATTCTCATACTTGTTACGGTCGCAAATCATATTTTGATCAACATACAACCTGATACTGACCTGCAAATTGCAACATACGTCAGAAAATTTGAATTGCGCGGACAACCTGGTGCTTTCCCCTTAAAGATATTTTTCATGATAATACAGTTAATTTTATTACCTGAATTGTTTTCGATGATTTTTCATTCAAAAACTTAATAATTTTCTTCTATTAATAATTGTTGGAAAAAGTGTTGATATATAAAGTTGACACTTTATAAACACAGATAAAAGTGGAACTAAAACTCTTTAGTGAGTAATTGTATAAGAATTTAACTTTAACAGGGTTTGATAACATTTTCATTAGATACTTGTGGAACAGACATTAACCAGAATCTCTCCGATTGCAGGGTATTGGAAGACGGCAAAGTGAGAACAAAGGACCTCGGTGGACAGTCCACAACCAAAGACTTCACCAACGCTATCATCCATTGTCTCACATAAACATCCAACCAGAGACAATATAGAATTAATCATCCAGCACATGTAAAACGTGGTCGCCTATTTATTTTTACGCATTTTATTTTGTAGACAAACGATCTGTGAATGATAATGAAATTAAGTATATTAAACAACCTTCAGTATTCATTTTTTTTTATGAAGTATTTATGTAGATACAATCAGTTGGAAAGTGTAAATAAAACCATTATATAATAACTATTTTGAACGTTTTATTTGTGGTTAGATGGTCGGTTTCAATAATTAATGTTACAGGACTATACTATTTTTTACCGAACTATCGACTGGAATCTGGCTCATTTCCACGGGGACAACAGTTACTCGACCATGGAGAGGCGTTTTTCTTGATGTGTGATTTGACAACTCGTAATACGATTTCGTTCACGCCGTCAATTTTGGAATGCGTGAATATTCTCACCTTCTGACATGCGTATATCACAAGTACTTTTTACACGAGTCACTTTTTATCTTCTTTTTAGGCGACACTGTCCTGGTGTAACCGACCCATTTAATAAAGGTGACAATGTTTTTGAAATTAATATTCTTATAAGTACTGGGTGACGGTTAGTCGGTATTATTTGCAAGGACGTCGGGCGTTGCAGTGTTGCAGTTTGATTATTGAATCTATACCCGCAACCTAATTACGTAACACACTGTCTATCACAATCTGAATCATTTTGAAGCCTATTGCTAATCCATAGCTTCATATGTTCAAAAACTTTGTCTGCTCAACAAAGTAAATAACGCAATGAATGTTGTTGAACTGTCAAAATGAAACCCATTCCTACTGTTAGTGTGTTAAGTAATTACCCCGCAAGTTTTTAAACCTACGGTTTCCTAGAAGAGCGATGGCCGCCATTAACCGCTGCAGTGACAGCTGTTATGAAAATGATGGAAGTGGTAAAGATTTATATCGTTAGATTCGCCCTACCCTAACGCGTCAAAAAATAGTCACATTTCTATTTCGTTTTGACAATTTCTGTTTCGTTTTGACACCTTTAACATACCATGACGCAGTGACTTCACTTGATTGTAATGGAAACCCTATTTAACAATGTGTGACGTCAC
The DNA here is from genome assembly GCA_916610205.1 of Griposia aprilina. Lineage (NCBI taxonomy): Eukaryota > Metazoa > Arthropoda > Insecta > Lepidoptera > Noctuidae > Griposia > Griposia aprilina. The sequence goes on from OU744305.1 coordinate 12,837,768, forward strand.
TCTTCTCAGTATGGATATTTTTTCTTGTGACTAAGTACGGTGAGGGCAAATCTAGCGATTTAAATCTTTGGGCAGCTGGGTTTTGACTTAATGTCAAATACTGGTGAAAATAACAGAAGTTCATGATATCCGATATAATATGACGGAACCGCTTTCCTAGGAAACCAAAGCTTTATCAATATTTCACTTTTGTCAAATAACTTGATTGGCTGTTGATATTTCAGTCAGCAGCAGTTAATTTAAGTTTGTCAGTATGTTAGGCCATCAGATGCTTCACGGACGGTTCATTTTTGTTTCATTCCACATTCACACGACACTGACAGGATTATTATCTATAAGAATGAACGGTTCGTAGGTACCGGAAGACGAAGTGTTTGATGGCCTTCCACAAGGTGGACCGGTGACCTGGTCAAGGCCGCAGGGATCCGCTGGATGCGAGAAGAACAGATCCGGTCGAAGTGGTGGTACTTGGGGGAGGCCTATGTCCAGCAGTGGACATCTTTCGGCTGAAATGATGGTGATGAACGGTTCATCCGCTCCTTTCATTTCATTTTTCGATTATTCTTTAGTCGAGTGAAAAACGCCGAGTGCCGAAATCTAACATCGTTGGATCGCTTCGCTACCTAATGAATATTTTTTTCACTTTTGGTTTATTTTGTGTTCAGACGTTTTATTTCGAGTGAAAGAACAAGAACGATGGAATTCAAAAATGAACAAAAAGTGAAGCGTCTGATATCGGCTTTATCAAATTTTTGGGTTGATCAATTAGCCTTTCAGATACCGACTGTTAATGTTCCCCAAGGTTAACTCTCGGAACAGCTAGCTTCTTGGTTCTTTCCGTTAATTCGTATTTTAGGGCGTTTGGCGACACCTGGTAAATACAAAATATAATTATTAATGACCACGTTCGAGCAATTAATGAGTCTTATCTCACTCTTCGCAAGACACATTTGGAAATAATGTATAATTTAGAGATTGGTATAGATTTAATAAATAATTAGGTACTTAATTATTTATTAATCTATATTAATCAATAATCAATTATTAAGGTATAAATCGTTAATAATATAAAACAAGTACATAATAAAAATAGCCTTTACTCCGTCATATTAAAAACTACATATTTAATTATTATGTCTCTTGACATTTCTCAGGATCCTGAGATCCCGGACCTTTGGAAGGCACACGAGGGGCTGAAACCAACACGTAGAGGCCTGTTAGACGTTTTTAATTAAATGAGGCACCAACCGACGATTATTCCTGTTCGGACTATATAAATGCACCCAAGGACAACCCCCGGTTGGTGTAGGTCTATTGCAGGATATGGAAACAAAGATATAGGACTATGGATTTGGAATACTATGGCCCCTGTCTGACCAATTTTTTATATAAAATACACAGATAAAATGGCAGGGGGTGACTTGCACACTCAATAATGGGCCCCCGAAAACGGTGGCTAGCATATAGTGTCGTAGCAACAAAGGGGCAATATGTCCAGAGGTGCTTATGAGTAGTGAAGAGGTATCCCACGGCTATCAGGACAGTCCCGCAAGTACGGTCAAGATCCCTACCATCATCTTACTGGAATACTTCCTTCCTCCGAGCACGTTTGCTCTTGCGAATCTCCACTCTAGCCAGCCCATAAAGGCAAAAAACAGGCGGGAGCTCTGTCCCACTGCATTGTTTACTCCAGCCGGCCAATGAAGGCAAGCCAGAGGTGAGGAACCAGACTTCTCCCGGGAGATAGGGTCCGTGGGTTCGCTACTGCCCAACAGTTCGCCACATGCTGCCCTGCGAGTTTCTGTATCTCTCTTGGTCTGGCTCCTCACCCTAGACCTGTTTCGGCAAAGTAAACTCTACCGGTATAGACCTAGAGTTCAGGAGCACGCAAGCCCCACCACGACGTCAATGTAGAGATACGTCGGTGGGGTCATTATTATAATTATTATGTAAGTACTACGAGTACAATACTATCTCAATCGGTATTAATTAACTATTTTAAATTCATATTTTATTCTCTAATTCATTATTATTCATAATTATTAATAGGTTAGTAATATAGGCTTTGTTTTTGTATATATAAAAATGTTAGTACGCCATACTATGACAACCCTATGCTGGAACCAATATTGTAACATCTATTGTTCCATGTCCTAAGACCTAACAAATAAACATAGTTGATTTGATTAAAAGAATAAAAATCAAAGACTATTGTGCCCCACTGCATGGCAAAGGCTACTCTTTTGCAACTTCTCTCTATTATATGTACAGTCTAATAGTATAATATTGAGCACAAAAATGCTGAAATTCCCCGCCTAGTTAAAGAAGTTTTTGACGCTATTACAGTTCGTGAGTGGGCACAGCATTGTAAACACGTTCGTAGGTTAGGAGAATACTTAAAACATGATTTGTATTTAGATAAACCTTTTATTATAGAAGTGGTAAGTGACACTGAAACCGAAAGCGATAGTGATAATGTTGATTGTGGTACGGAAATAAGCGGAGTATGGCCTCACAATCAGGATGAAGTTGTGTATGCAGGTTCATCTAAAGATCACAATTGCTGTAAACCTGGTTTTCAATTAATTATTGTAAAGCAATTTGTTTTTTTTTATTACTCTACACTACCACTAGGTACCACTGCTAATTATAATTAGTCAAATATGGTGTTAGGGGTTAGGTACGGTCATAACTAAATGCTAGACATCCAGGTACCTCTTGCAGGGTAGTGTACCTACTTAACTTCGCATTAAATGAAAGATGTATCCCACCGTGGAACATTTTATCTGCTGAATTTCCACCTCATTGGATTACTTTTTAGTTAAAGCCATTCTTTATTGCTGAGAGACTAAACTGTTAGCGTACCTACGTAACTGTAAATTATCAAATTATTTTTATTTATTTTTTCATTTTTATATAGGTATCATTGTTTTTAATTTGTAAAAACTGTAATTCTTATTAAACGATTATGTCTAATGTGAAATTTCCTTCTTGAAAAATTACTCAATTTTGGGAACCTTATATTAATTAGCAACACTGAATCGACGGTGCCGTCCTCTTTCAGTTCACAGATAAGTTGGTAGGTCTGTACCTACAGGAAACTCTGTGTTTAGACGAGGCGAAACTTGCATGCATTAAATTGCCTTGTTGTAAACAGAAGTCACATGCAAATTATTGAATGGCAAAACTTGCATATGCCAAAATCGCACGCGTGTAAACACTGCATGCAATTCTCGAATGGCAACAATTGAACGTACTCGTATTTTATGGTATGCGATTATTGCTCTTGAACGTTCCAGAAACTTGCACTGTGTAAATGGGGTTTTACGTTATTTTATACGCTAACCTTTTCAGGGTCCCTGTACCACTCCTCGTCCGTTACTTTCTTGTAGCACTTGAAGTCAGGCCGTGTACTTATTACATCGAGCCTTGGTAGAAGAGCCTCCAACGGCACTGATTTCCCTCGCTGCAAGTTATACTTTATTTATTAACGTAATTGCTTAGTGGCTAGTAGAAAGTATCTATAATATGATTGTCCGCAGTTTCGTGCGTGCTTCTAAAGACATTAAAACCGGCCAAGTGCGTGTCGACCCACGCACAATGAAGGGTTCCTTTCCGTAGTTGGGATGAATTTATAGCAAAAACAAACTTAACATGGTAGTTCAAAAACATGTTCTCCCATACATTCCAACTGTAAATGTAAGTTGGTCGACTATTACTCGTAAACTTGTTAAGCCTACTTAGCTGTGATAGTTTTCCTTTTAACTTCGTTATATTATACAGGGTGGTTGGCAGAACGTTGCACATACGAAAATGGTGGATAGGTGGGGACATCTGCTACTTACTCAGTCCTAATTTATTTCGCCCTGGCCCACAGGATATTTAAAAAACAAAATTTTTGCTTTCTTCTAGTTTCACCACTGTCTAAACTTTAAAGTGTATTTTTTATTAAAAATGAATAAAACAGGCAATAGTTTGTTAAAGATTTAAAAAAATAAAAACTTGTTTTACCCATTTTTAATAAAAATTACACTTTAGAGTTAAGAGTTAGAGTCAAGTATGTACCACACTTGACTTTTATTTTACCTCTTTGCCGGCGTGATTATTATGTATATCTATGCCAAAATACAGTGTGACGCCACGTATTTTGCATTTGTGAATACGTGGCGTCGCCTGTATTATGTTTACGGTAGTTCTAAGTTAGTCAGGAACGCGCCCTTGTTATGTGGCAACACTGAGCCACAATTCGGGGCGCGACTCATAGCGTTCCTCAAGTGGCGTCTATTATGCTTGTCTACCGTCATGGGACACTTACTAGATTTTAAGTCATTAGTTTATTTTGCCCCTACTAGTTTAATTATATAAATGACTGTGGTAAATAGTATAGTTACCTTAGAAATACTTAAGTAAACATAATACAGGCGACGCCACGTATTCTAAGGTTCGTTCACAAATGCAAAATACGTGACGCCACAATAGCTTTCTAGTATTAAGAGTCTCTGAGCCAAGCCGCAGAGAGACAGACGGACGGACATGGCGAAACTATAAGGGTTCCTTATTGACCACGGAACCCTAAAAAGATCTTTGTAAAGCTTTCTGTTCCTCATTTTTACCTTTAGCCTTTGGGTGGGGTTACCATTTCGAATTTTGAAGTCTTGACAAAAAGCCGGACATTTGTAAAGAAATCCGGACATTTCCTTTAAATCTTTCATTTTACAGTACCTATTTTTTTTAATAAAATAAATCTCCGGATTAGTGACAAAGCAGGATAAATCCGGACGGATGGTAAGTGGTACCCTACCTGTGGGTACATTTTACGCGAAAACCGTACGTATACGGGCGCTGTACGACAGCGCGATGCGACTCTATTAGAACAATTTCTATGAAAACTTCATGAAAATTGTTCTACAAGTCGCGTCGCGCCTGTCAAATTAAATGTGCTCACGTTCCGTATAATCATGCTTTCAGGATGCTCTAACTCACTGTTGTAATGGATCAGGGATATTTGCGGAAATGCACGTAGACTTGAATGCGAAACATTATGTAGAGTATGTTAGGGTAAGTTCGGCGCTGGGATAAGACCGTAAGTGTCCAATTCCCGGCTAATTTGGCAATATTTTTTAAAGCTAATAACATTATTTTCTGCGCCACTATTAATCTGCCCCGACCTCCAGTTACAGCACAAAAAAATATTGCCTAATTAGCCGGGAATTTGATAAGTACAGCGTCGAACTTACCCCAACATACCTTACAATTACATCCTTAGTGCACGATACACGATCAGCCCGCTCCAACGGCCGAGGCAACTGCAGCCGTCGACACTCATCGCCGGCAGCCGTAGACGCGTCGACGGCTGCAGTTGCCTCTCCCGTCGATTTGTCGGCGGCTGCCTTCGACGACTGTCGTCGGCTGCAGTTGCCTCTGCCGTTGACGCGTGCCGCTCGTGTTTACGAGCACTTAGTGCGCAGGATGTGGTATTCCACATCCTGCGCACTAAGTGCTTGTAAACTCCAATAGCATCCTGGGCCTGATTCGCAAATCAAATTATTACGTTTATTTTGATGGTTTCCTGTTTGAGTTAAAATATTCAGAAGCCTATAAGTACCTACGTAATAGTCCAGCCGATCTGTTCTGAAAAAATCTCACCGTGAATATAATAGGTCTTTACCTATGAAATTGCCGTTTTGTATGAAAAAATTTAAACGATTTTTTTTCATGAATTTTTTATTTGTATTAATCGAAGTAATCACCCATGCAATCAATGCATCTTTGCCATCGCAGTGGCAGTTTATTGATGCCCTTCTTAAAGAAATCAGCTGGACGGGAGGCAACAAATTCTTCAAAGGCATTTTGTACTGCCTCTCGGGTATTAATTTTTTTTCCCGCCAAGAAGTTATCCAAATTCTGGAAAAAGTAGTAGTCTGTAGGCGCAAGGTCTGGTGAGTAGGGCGGATGACGGAGAGCTTCCAACCCCAGTTCTTGCAACTTGGAGACCGTCTGCTGTGCAGTATGAGGTCGCGCGTTGTCGTGCAGGAGCAGCGGAGACGAGCGATTGACCAATGCTGGTTGGAGATGCGCCAGCTTCTCCATCATTGTGTTCAGTTCTTCACAGTACACATCTGCAGTAATGCTCACCCCGTTTGGTAAGAAGCTGTGATGAATCACACCGGCGCTAGACCACCAAACAGTGACCATCACTTTTCTAGGGGTAAGTTTTCGTTTAGGGCATTGTTTAGGTGCTGAACCAGGATCCAACCAACTTGCTGAGCGCTTACGGTTATCAAACAGAATCCATTTTTCATCGCAGGTAACAATGCGGTTCAAAATTCCTTCATTTGTGTGTCTGTTGAGCAGTGCAAGGCACGTCTCGACGCGTACTTCGCGCTGGCGATCATTGAGTTCGTGGGGCACCCATTTGTCAAGCTTTTTTACCTTGCCAATTTGACGCAAATGGACCAATATTGTTTTGACGCTAACGTCGAAAGCTGCTGCTAATTCAGCCGTAGATTGTGTATCATCAGCTTCCACAATCGCCTTTAATTCGTCATTGTCGACCAAAGTCTTCGGACGACCGCGAGGTTCATTTTTCAGGTCGAAATTTCCAGAACGGAAGCGAGCAAACCAATAACAGGTGGTGCGTTGGTTTGTAGTGTTAGCTCCGTAAACGTCGTTGATGTTGCGTGCCGCTTGTGCCGCGTTGCTGCCACGACGGTACTCATATTCCATAATTACTCGAATTTTTAACGTATCCATGATGACGAAAAAGATTGAAATGCGATGAAAATGTAACACTAATCAATAAAGAAATGACTACTTTTAGAAAAAAAAATCCATGTTTTTAAAATAAAATTAATTTGAAATTAGAATTCTTAGCCAAACAAAAATTATTTTGAGTTGAAATGGCCAGTACTGCAGAACGGCAATTTCATAGGTAAAGACCTAATATTAGTGAAGTGAGCTGTCAAAAAGTGGAATGACAGCTCACTTCACCTGCAATAAGTTTTCACGGTGATTGCAGAATAGGCCGGCTGATTACTTCAGAAATATGTGTTGGAAACGTACTTTAACTTGCGGCGGCGGAAAATCTTTTTTAGCTCCGGCTATTTGCGATAAGTAATCCTGATGCTTCTTCCACTCGGAAACAGACCAGCTTTTTTTCTTCCTCGCATCTTTTGCCATTTCTGCCTTCTTGAGGTCTATTGCACAGCTGGCTAGTTTGGAGTACAAAGTACCGTTGGACGCTTCTATCAGTCGGTCGATGATTTGCAATCGTTCCGGACTGAATCTATTTTTGTACATCCTTTTCAAGGCTGTTAAACGTCTGTAATAGGTTTTTACCTGTTTGGTTTGTTTACTTGAATTAAAGAAAACACAAACAAACAAAAGTTAGTGAAGTTTTAGTGAAGTCAAAACTGTACATGGTATTCATTTTTCGGTTATTTTTGCGAGGTCTGGGAACGATTTAAAGCAGAAAAAATATTCTCTAGAAATTTTGTCTGTTTTTCTGAATGTATGTTTCAGCATCACGCAAAACAAAATACCGGACAGATTTTGTTGTTTTGCATGGTTATTCCCTATAGCTCTCGTCAGTCTTTAGGCTATAAATTATCACGCTATTTGGTATGGGGGATGTGCAATATTGCAATTTATTCGTATTCTTCTATAGTTTACCTATCGCAAATTGTAAAAAGACGAGCCTAAAGGTTAGAATATTGCAGATAGTTACAGAATGATTCATCACGCTATACCTTTATGAAGCAAAGCAGTCCTTCGCGACATATAAAAGGTGGATTTTTGAAATGGTGCAATACGTGCTCGCTAGAAGAAAACGGTCTAAGCTTAAGAGACTGATCTAAACTTTTTGAAACATTGTGATATGCATGTACAGATTTTGAAAAAACAAAATACAGTCAGCAAGAAAATGGGCAACATTCACAAAAAAAAAAAAATGAAGCCCATCGATCCTGTTCCTTATAAGGATTAAAAAAACTCAATGGGTCACTGAGGTTTGAGCAGGTAGGGTGCTAAAAAAGTAAGAAATCGCTGGCCTGGATTTAATAGGGAATGAATATAGCAGATTGTTACAGATGTAACCTTTTAAATGATTACAATACCTTTATGAAGCTAAGCAGTCAATCATCATCAAATATGTAAGAACGGCTATTTTAGTCAACTTTCAAAAAAGCAAATCGCTTAGCGGTTTGGCGACTGCATTGTATTGTATTGTAAACGTTCGATTACCAATACCTAGTTGATATATTTGTGCTATTTTTACATTTTGTAATACTATTATGTGATAATTCGTAGAACGTAAACAGAAAAATATTAAGTTTAGGCCTCTTCTGTTTTAATGGTTGTAATAACCATAAATATCTGTGGTTAGGTGACTGTTAATTCGGAATCCCGTGTGTTTATAATCTAATGTTATATTAATTTATTGATAGCTGTTCGTCAGGAATAACCTGTAAGAATGCAACAGTCAGTGTATCAGTGATGTGCCATTAGGTATGTAGTACACGCAGGAACGCAGGCGCACTAAAAACGAAAAACTTCGCAAGCAATTCGAAATTGCCACTGAAGGCTGCGGGTGTCGACCTCAGGATGAGCTGCTTTTCCCACGGATAACTGTTCGTCGCTTGCTCCCGCGTCACCAGTTCTGCTGCCATCGTTTGGCTGCTGAGACCATAACAACGAACGGGAAGTTTTATGGCTTTTATTTTAATATTTTGTGGTGTCTTATAACTTCCACGCGAACGAAGTCGCGAGCAGAAGCTAGTAAAAAATAAAAGATAACTGTCAATACAGGTACCTACATCTACAGTCAACCGCGCAATATTCGTGACAATTTGACATTGAGTGATTTTCATAATGCTTGTGTTACGAAGGAGGTGCGGTCGATTGTAGATAGGTCGTCAAACCAACCACCCTCCTATACAGACTGGTGATGAGGTTATCACACTAAATAATACAGCGGAATAGTAATATAAATTGACCTAAGCATACCTACATAATCTTCACTAAGATTTTTTTCGCAGACAGTCTTATTTTTAAACGGACGAAAAAAAAGGAGGAGGTTCTCAAGTCGACCCGTATTTTTTTTAATGTATGACCACGCACTACTTTTTACAGAGTAGTTAGATTTTGATGTTTTTTTTTTTATGGATATGGTATATTTCGAAGTAGATCCCATTTAAAATTGAAAAACGAAATCCACCCCTGAGGGTAGAAAAATACGGGTTAAATTATTTTTCACCTACTGAATGTTCACTTGTGAACCGTATGTAGTTCTAATGATGTTTCAACATTTATTTGTTGAAGTATCATTAGAACTACATCATCATCGAGTCTCTTTTGAGACCTGGAGATCATCTGATGATGGAAACGGAAGACAGACGAGAGGGTTCCTCGACAGATTATAGCAGTTACATCGTGTTTGAGCTTATTTCATTCATCTTGATGAGAACTTTAAACCTAGCTGGGGTATGACTGTCATGGAGGGTTTGATGTTGGGTACGGTACTGTCAGCCGCCAATGCTAGAGGATCCGCGCGCTCGGGCCAGCCTTTTAAGGGAGGCGCCGCTGACGCGTGCACTACGCACGCTCAACCTCATAGCGAGTGAGACGGACTTAAGGGTCGTACACACTGGTGCGACGCGACAGCCAACACAAAGGCACCGCGTCTCGCACTACGAGCGGCGCCTTTGTGTTGAGCTGTCGCGTTGCGCCTGTTTGTGGGAGCCTATTTATTCTGTTGTTCTCTGAATGAATTCACAAGGAATGCATTGTTTATAATTAGATAAAGATTAAATGCGCTTAACTAATTTAATATAAACTAAAGTTTATATTAAATTAGTTAAGCGCATTTATCGCATTGGGGTTAACCTGTAATGATAGATGTAAGTATAAATAAATAAATAAATAGTTTAGTTCTAAATATTAGCTGTGAGATCATAATCAAAAAATTCAAAAGCTTAGAAATTAACAGAGGTAGGTAATGTTTATTACGGGTCTCCCTTGTTTCATCGAAAAGAAATTGCCAAATTATCACTTCTCAAACAATTTCCCGCATAATGTCATTTGCCAAATTATTACTTAGCAAAAAATGTCACGAATGTTGCGCGGTCGACTGTAGGTACCTGTCTTGACAGTTATCTTTTATTTTTTACTAGCTTCTGCTCGCGACTTCGTTCGCGTGGAAGTTATAAGACACCACAAAATATTAAAATAAAAGCCATAAAACTTCCCGTTCGTTGTTATGGTCTCAGCAGCAAAAGGATGGCAGCTGAGAGTCAGAACTGGTGACGCAAGAGCAAGCGACGAACAGTTGTCTTACAAAATATTGCTTTTCCCGATGCAGGGACGTTAATTGTTGAGGAGTTCTCCTGGTAAAAACGAGAAGAACTGGAGCTGATGGTGAAGCCACCATTAGCTCCATTTCACCATATGTATTGTGATGAGCTTAACTTGCTTAGCAACCATATTAAAGTAATCGAATCGCAACCACAATTAGTACTTCCGGTGGCCACCTCTGGTCTTCATCATCAGTTCTACTTCACCAAAGGGTGCTTTCCGAGAGCAAATGCACGAGTTACTATTAAAATTACCCAAATCGCTATAGGTGTGCCTATAAAATTTGAGGATTTCCCTCGTTTTCCATGGGATCCCCTCATCAGATTCGGACTTGGTGACAATGGGACTACCTCAAGAGCATACTCTTTCAGACAAGAAAATAATTTTCAAAATCGGTTCACAATTGACGGAGAAATCGGTGAACATACATAAAAAACATACATACAGCCGAACATATAACCTCCTCCTTTTTGGAAGTTGATTAAAAAAGCGCCCAAGATGCTGGGTTTTTGTCATAAGATAGTGTACACTTACTCTCTGTAGTTGATATGTAGCAGAATACTGTAATATGGTGTGGCGGCCGCACTATGCTACGAATAGTTTGCGTCTAGAACACATTCAAAAACCCTTCGGTTAGGATCTAGCTGTTTCTGTTGGCATAGCTAAAAAAAACATCTTATAAAAATAGATTGAAGTTCGTCAACACTTTAGAAGAACGAAGATGTTTAAACGAAGCAATGTTTGTATGTAAATTTCTTAAAGGAACTGTCGACTCGCCTCCACTCAATGTCTGGCGCGCTCCGTCCGTCATGAATTCCGCGTAAACCTATTACTCCTCTTTGTCCTCCACAGAGAAAAACGGTATAGCATATAACTGTCTATATGCTAGATTTTGCAAGGTTTTATTATGTAGTAGCGATTTACACTTTGATTCCTTAACAAAGCAGAAATCTAAAATTCTTGACTGTTTGTCTGATTTCTTATGAAGCCTTTATGATGACTTTTATATCTAGCATATATTTCCCCTAGTATTAAGTTTGCTTGAAAACTTGTCCTGTACCCAAGCTGTCAATTAACATAATTTGATTTTGGTAATGTAGTGTTTACCATAAAGTAATTAATGATAAAGTTAATGGATGCAACCTCTACTAAATATCATAGTATGCAAACTTCTTTGAGCTTCTTTCTTCTTCTTTTCTTTTTCTATTTTCTTTCTTTTTTTTCTTTCTTCTTTTCTTCTTCTTTTTTTCTTTCTTTCTTTCAACTTCTTTTTTTCTCCTTTCTTTTTTTTTCTTATTTCTTTTTCTTTGCAATGTGTGTCACCATAAAGAAACCTTGTCATTTGTTTTGTATGTAGACGTTACTTCTGTCTAGTCGATAAAAAGGAAAAGACACTGAATTTGAGATCGCATTATATTTTATCTTACTGATAATGTTTGAATTGAGACTAAACGACTAGTAATAGGTTATGGGCCCAGATATATTAACTTAAATATTTGTTTCAAACTAAGCTGGAGCTAAGTAAAATACAGATAAGTAAGCTTGATGGAAATAGCTGGACACAATGGAAGTACCGCATGTCTGCTCTGTTACGGGGCATGGTCAGAATTTTGGACATTATTAAAGGAAAATCTCAAAAACCGAATAAGCCTGAAGCTGAGGGCGGTAATGCTGGTGCTGCGTCCACATTGGCTTTGAAGGAATATAACAAAAAGTTATCGGAGTATGTCAGGCTGGAAAGTACTGCGTTACTACTGGTTACGAACAACATAATATCAGATGAAATCTTAGACAAGGTGATTCGATTTTCTCATCCCATGGACGTATGGGATGAACTGCATAGACTCTATGACGGTGTCAGTGAGGACAGGTTAAATGAAGTATGTATGGAGTTCTATAAATTTCAAAAGAATACTGCTGATGACATGGCAACTCATGTATCGAAATTGAAAAATATGTGGCACAATCTGAACCAGGAATCATTAAAAGCTGAAGAAAGTAAGTGACTACCAGAAATACTTTTAATATGCAAGATTTTAGATACCCTGCCGGAAAGTTATTTTTCTTATAAGTCCAGTTGGATTTTGATGTCCAAGAAAGACAGAACTGTTGAGTATATTACCAACCAACTTTGTGCGAATGAAAAAGCGCTGATAGGAAGCAAGGAAGGCACATCTAGTGAAGCTCTTCTCACAAAAACAAGTAAGAGAGGTGTCAAGAAACAGAAGGAACAGACATCAGGGAATAAAAAGTTACCAAGTTCAGGTGTCATATCTGTAGAGAGGTTGGTCACTTTAGGCAAGATTGTCCAAATAAAACTACTAAGGAAGATAGAAAAATTAGCAGTGACAGCACCAATATGGCATTACTTAATCTGACTGAATGCAACCAAGATCGTGAAGAATGGTTTGTCGATAACGGAGCTACACATCATGTTACGATGAGAAGAGATTTATTTGAAAATTTCGTGCACTTCAGTAAACCTCACACAGTTACTACAGCTGATGGAAATGTGGTAGAAGCCTTAGGAAAAGGGACAATTAGGATGAACCCTAATGTTGGAAAGAGTTTAACCTCAATGATGTCTGGCTTGTTCCTTGTTAGCAAGAATCTTTTTTTATATTGTGTGAAGGCTGTATTTTTGCAAAAGCGCACAGACAGAAGTTTGGCACTAGAGAAAAAGCTAAATGCCTGGAGAACGCATCGATTCGGATGTTTGCGATCCTTTCCCGTCTTCATTTTCAAAGTTCCGTTATTCCGTCTTTTTAAAAATGAACACACTCGATTTCGCTGCGTCTACTTCATGAAGACTAAATCTGAAGTACCTGAAAAGTTAAAGCAAATGCTGGCAGAAGCTAGAGTACAAGGACACACGATCAAATAGTTTCTTAGAGATAACGGTGGAGAGTTCGACAATGAACTAGTTCGGAAAGAAGTATCGAAATACGGAATACACCAAAGACTAATAATGCCGTATACGTCTGAACAAAATGGGTGTAGCAAGAGAGAAAACCGTACGATCGTAGAGTCAGCTAGAACTATGATGCATGCACATGAAGAGTTGCCTCAACAGTTGTGGGCGGAGTTGGTACAGACGGCTGTTTATGTCTTAAACAGAATAGGACTTATTTCCGTGGAGCAGAAGACTCCGTTTGAGCTTTGGTTTAGGAAGAAACCACGGATAAAGCACCTGAGAATTATTTGCTCCGTTTGCTATGCACATGTTCCTAAGCAAAAAAGAAAAACAAAATGCCTAAGAAAGCTACGAGATGCGTATTGGTTGGATACGATAATGATGACGGTTATGAACTATGGAACAAGGAAACCAATTACATAGTCAGGTCAAGAGACATAATTTTTGATGAAAAGCCATTGGTAACGAAATTCCAAGAACCAGATGAGGAAGTCACAGAAATGGTAATTCCCGTTCAGTTACAAAAGGAGTACGACGAAGTAGTGACACCCATTACGACCAATAATCAAGTCGTAACGATCAATAACTTTGTCTGCTGGGACAATCAGAGAGTTGCTTAAGACTTGTGAAGCCTACGCTGCCGCAAATGGACTAATTTATAATGTGAACAAATTTGAATACATGGTCTTTGGGGTCGGCGGCAAATGCCGTGAAGTGGGACCCGAGCTACGTATAAACGGATCAGTAATTAAGAAGGTATCCACTTTTAAATACCTAGGTCACTTTCTTTCCGACGACCTTAAGGACCGTGTAGATAAAGAGAGGGAGCGCAGGGCACTCACCGTTCGGTGCAACATGTTGGCACGTAGATTTTCTCGGTGAGCGGACCAAGTAAAAATGACTATCTTCAAGGCTTACTGCCAGAGTTTATACACGAGTAATCTATGGATCAATTACACCAAAATATCGCTGGATGTCCCGCGCGTCCAGCATAATAATGGTTTCAGGATGTTGTTGAGACTTCCTCGCTACTGTAGCGCGTCGGAAATGTTTGCGCAAGCTCGTACCGACGGTTTTCACGCGATTTTGCGCAGAAAAACAGCTTCATTAATGACGAGAGTGAGAGGCAGTCGCAACCGCATCCTGAGAACTGTAGCGGAGCTTTTCAGTAAAGCAGTTTGTGCGGAGGGTGATTGGTACTAACACTAGATAATAAGTTTGTTTTAATATTATGTCACTAACACTCTATGGATTCTTTGTTCCGAATTAAAAATCTTTATCATTATATTATTATTAATAACGAAATCAATTGTCAATTGGATAGTCATACTCCTGTCATGGAAAAAGACATTTTTAATGTTGCTGTATGGAGTCATGAAGAATCAATTGAACCAAGGGGAGAAAATGACGATCTTGATAATGATGATATGGAGCAGATAATTGGAAATGATGATGTTAATGAAGATGAAGATAATCTTGAGGATCTGATTAACGCACAGAGTGATCGAGTACTGCGAGATCGATCATCGATGAGACGTCCGGCTAGGTTCAATGATTATGTCATGGTCACAAACGGATTGTTAGAACAAACATGTAAAGAAACTGAACTTTTGAAGAGAGCAATGGACAGCGAATAAATTCTCTGAACGAGAATGAAACATGGGTCCTAAAAAGGTTACCTAAAAATAGAAAAGCAATACTAGGTAAATGGATTTTTACGTGAAGCTGAACGCTGATGGATCAGTCGACAAATACAAAGCAAGACTAGTTGCTAAGGGTTTTCGCCAGAAGAAAGGAGAGGACTATGATCAGACTTTCAGTCCTGTTGCGAAAATGACCACTGTCCGAACTGTGATTAGCATTGCAGCAAGTGAAGGTATGAAGATGTGTCAATTTGATGTGTCAACGGCATTTTTATACGGAACACTGTCGGAAGAAGAAATTGACGTTAAGTAACCCGAAGGCTATGATGATGGTCCTGGAAGGGTATGCTTACTGAAGAAAAGTCTCTATGGGTTAAAGCAAGCCCCTAGATGTTGGAATCAGAAAATTCTTAATTTCTTCAAGGAAGCGGGCCTTATAATCGTTGAAGCCGATACCTGTTTATTTGTAAGAGAAAAAGACAACCGGAAACTGATTATGGTTCTCTAAGTTGATGATGGGCCTGTAGCTGGAACCGATCAAGAACTCATTGAGGAATTTATTGAAGAGCTGAAAGAAAGGTTCAAGATTACAAGCAAACCAGCTACATATTTTCTAGGTATAGAGATTTCAACCAGAGGAGGTCTTAGAGTAGTAATACATCAAACATACGTTAAGAAAGTTTTGAACAGGTTTGGAATGCAGGACTGCAAACCTGTGACTACACCAATAACCAAGGAGTATATAGTCTCACAAAACGAGAACAATGAGTACGTTCTGAAAAACTACACGCAATTAGTTGGAGCACTTGCATATGTAATGGTCAGAACAAGGCCTGACATTGCATACGCAATCAGTGTAGTGTCAAGAAGTCTGGAGAAACCGACTTAAGCTGTTTGTGTCTGAGTGAAACGTATCATGAGATACCTACAGTACACACTTGATCTAGCCATTATGTATAAAAAGAACTATACAATTGGAATTATAGAGTCATACAGCGATGCCGACCACGCAGGCGATATTGGAACTGGAAGATCGACTTCTGCAGTACTTTGCCTGTATGCCGGAGGACCAGTCTCCTGGATGAGTCAGAGACAGCAAAGTGTCGCTGTTTCGACAACGGAAGCTGAAGTTATCTCTACCAGTGAAGCTGCGAGAGAATGTGTGTGGTTGACTCGGCTCATAGGAAGTCTCGTACAACTTAAGGGTCTTCCTACGTTACTAGTGGATAACGAAGCACCAATAAAGTCAGCTGAGAATCCAGAGTTTCACAGACGCACCAAACACATCCGTACACGTGACTTCTTCGTAAGAGAGCTTGTGACTAATAGAGAGCTTCAATTAGCGGATCTTCTTACCAAACCGTTGCCCAGACCTAGGATTTGCAAGCTTGTGGATATTATGGGACTACATTGAGAGAAGGTGTTAAAGTTGATGCGTGCAACCTATACTAAAATCTGAGTATGCAAACATCTTTGAGTGCAATGTGTGTCACCATAAAGAAACTTTGTCATTTGTTTTACATGTAGACGTTACTTCTGTCTAGTCGATAAAAATGAAAACACACTGAATTTGAGATTGCATTTTATTTTATCTCACTGATAATGTTTAAATCGAGACTAAACGACTCGTATTAATTAATCCACTGTACTAAGTTTTAATTTAATGTCTTTATTAAAGATATCTGTAGTGTAAGCCGTTTTTGGTAGCCCTAAATAAATAAATAAGTTCATATTTGAAAAGGAAACTGAAAAGCAAACAAAACTTTTTAACAAAAAAAACAACCGACTTCCAAAAACAACACTACAATGTGAAAAATAACTTTATTTTCGGAAGTCGGTGTCTTTGGATCTGTATTTTAGTTTTTTGCCACCGACTTCCGAAATTAAAGTTATTTTTCCCTTTGTAGTGTTTTTTTTTTGCAAAAATGTTTTTATTGTTCACTTTTTAGTGGGTTAGATAATAATTTATCGAAGTGACAATAGCCTAATGTCAACCGCTCATTACCTTTTACAAAATATTTCTTTTTCCGATGCAAGGAATTGAGGAGTATATTGTTGAGGAGTTCTCTTGGTAAAAACCAGAAGAACTGGAGCTGATGGTGGCTTCACCATCAGCTCCATTTTACCATATGTATTATGACAAGCATAAATATCTTAGCAACCAACGAAAGAGCATTGCTAGAGATGACGCGATTACGCAACTTAAATTCAGTCTCAAATTGACGCATCAGCATGACTAGTAGGTAGTGGTTGTCCTATGTACAACTTCAATCTTAATTAGGTATTATTTTTGTACGAACTGAATATTTTGGCATATTGAACCGTATGAAGTAAGCCAAACAAAAGGTAACTGCAGTAAATCGTTGAGGAATTCCCTCGACTGTCTATGGTCTCCATCATCAGACCTGAATGGCACTTATAATCCATATGGGTGCAAAGTTCTCATCAATATAAATGAATTAAGTCCAAACACAAGGTAGCTACTGTAAACCGCTGAGGAGTTCCCTTAACTGTCGTTCGTCTTTATTATCAGACCCCTAATGAGAGTCACAACCCATCTAGGTGTAAAGTTCTCATCAATACAAATTAATGAAGCCCAAACACAAAGTCACTGCTGTAAATCATTGAGGAATTCCCTCGACTGTCTTTCGGCTCCATCATCAAATCGACTCCAGACCTTCATTAAATTGTAGTGCTTTAAAATACTTAATGAAAAAATTAACAAACGCACTAGTCGCCCCTACGATTTTCGAAGGTTCCCCTCGATTTCTCTGGTATGGCGTCATCAGATCCTGGTTTCCTTATAATGGGACCACCCTTGAGGTACCTCCTTTCCAAAAAAAAGAGAATCATACAAATCGGTTCACCCAGAAAAATGTTCTGAGCAAACACACATAAAAAAAAAAACTGTCGAATTGAGAACCTCCTCCTTTTTTTGAAGTCGGTTAAAAATAACCCTTTCAGTATAACTAAGCTCAATGTAAATTATACACTTTAAGTCGGCGCCAAACATACAAGGTTTATTTTTTGCTTTTCAGTTTCTTTTTTCATAGGTTTTTTTTTTCACCATCAGCTCCAGTTCTTCTGGTTTTTACCAAGAGAACTCCTCAACAATAAACTCCTCAATTCCTTGCATCGGAAAAAGAAATATTTTGTAAAAGGTATTGAGCGGTTGACATTAGGCTATTGTAACTTCGATAAATTATTATCTAACCCACTACCTACAAAGTGAAAAATAACTTTAATTTCGGAAGTCGGTGGCAAAAAACTAAAATACAGATCCAAAGACAGCGACTTCCGAAATTAAAGTAATTTTTCACTTTGTAGTGTTTTTTTTGGAAGTCGGTTGTTTTTTTTGTAAAAAAGTTTTTGTTTTTCACTTTTTAGTGGGTTATATAATAATGTTTGTAAAAAAGTTTTTTTCTTGATTACTGGAAGTACTTACCTGAGCCAAGGCCAAGCAATATCGCTATTATTAAGGCGCCCTCTTAGAGCAGATTTCCTGATCCCTGATTTAGTATAGCTGGGCATACCTTCTCCGCTTTCTACAAAATACCTTCTAGGAGCACTGAGCATCTGAATTCTCTTAGGTACCTTGTGTGGAAAGGCATCTTGGAGTTGTTTATATTTTTGCATACCCATTTCTGTGCTGACTATTAACCGGTAGGAGAGTTACACTGTGGTTGGTGATAGGTGGTTGGTGGCCGGGTTCGGATGTGACATGTTTATTTACTTTTACGAATACATTATTGTGTGTACTTGCTGTACATTTTGAGTACTTGAGTGACTTTGAGAGATATTGACATGTGTGACAGCAACGTGTTTATAGATTTCATAGACATTTCGTATTTGGAACTTTTTAATTTTTATAATGAGGTTAGAGCTGAAACGTATCTAGCTTAATTTGATGCATTTTAACCCTACTATGACCTCCTGCAGGGAATACGTCGAGTTACAAAATAACCATGTTTAAGCTTCGACCAGGCCCTGCAGTCTCGACAAATATAACGACAAAAATCGGTCGTTAAGTCTAATCGTTGTCACATTTATTTAATAGATTTTCAACCTTATGTTTTCGAAATAAAGTTGAAAATCTATTAAAGGAATTTGACAACGGTACAACTTAGCGACCGATTTTTGTCGCTGTCTAATGTCGAGACTGCAGGGGCAGAATTCGGCCATTTTGACAGCGTTAGCGTTTGCCTCGCAAAGATCTTCCATAGTGCAGATGTTTTTGCACAGAGGGCACGACAGGAGGTAAATATAATAGCAAAGTATAGGTACCTATTGCTTTATTTACTTTAAGATTAGTTTCGTGAAACATGAATGGAGCAATTCATGTTACTAGCACATGAAGCAATTTGGAAATTTAGAATGTACCCACCGAGTGTAGTAGGTAGATACCTACTTACGGCCAACGAAACGTAGGGCTTTATTTCACCAAGGCTAAAGTTGATAGTTACCTATTTTTCATCTCTACACTTCGCCAGGTTTACAAAATACCCTTATAAGTTTCCGTCGCTCCTAAAAATGAAAATGCTGATATTGATAATTAGCAGGACGTTTATTTTTGAGTAATTATCACTTTGTCTTTTGCTTATGGACATGCTATGAATTAACATTTTATACAATATTTTTGTACTAACTATTTCATATTTTGCTTCAGTAGACGATACTTCTTAGTTCCACTGAGTACGTTCACGTTGATAGGTACACGGCAGACAGTGTTTAATACATAGTTGTGATGATTGCCGGACTAGTACCTAATATTGTGGTATAACTCTCGGAGCGGCTAGCGCTTTAGTTCTCTCTGTTATATTATATTTGAGGGCATTTGGAGGCACCTGGTATATAGAAAGATAAAATCATTTTAAAACGACACACAGAATGCTTCCAGTCAATCCGAGACAGCAATCTCGAATTTAGATGCAAGGGAACGTAAAGTCTATTCAAATCCTTTTTACCAAGTGACGTTATATTTCCATTCAAACAAATATGCTGCCTCGTTGGTCTAGTGGTCGCAAGCGCTACTGCTGAGCATGAAGTCCTGGGTTCGATTCCCGGGTCGGGCAAAGTGTTATTGGGTTTTTCCATCTGGAATTTCTCGGTAGTAGCCCGGAGTCTGGATTTGCGCCCGGTTGATGGCAATAGGCTCGCCCCCTATTATATGGGACTTAAACATAACTGGCGAAATGTGGGTGTGCTATAGGTACACCTCTGCCTGACCCTTCGGGGAATACAGGCGTGATGTTATGTTATGTACAAACAAATATAAATTGAAACCCAGTCTAAATTAAGTTAATTTCAGAATGAAAATGTCATAAAAATCATGAGGTTGTAAACTAAACTTCATGTGTAAACATTAAAGCTGCTTTTCCTAAGATTGTAAAAGCAGTTAACATATTAACCTTTATCGGGTCCCTGTACCAAGCCTCTTTCGACTGTCTGATGTAACACTTGAACCCAGGCATGGAAGATATCTCGTTGATCCGGGGCATCAGAGCTTCCAACGGCATGGATTTACCTCGCTGTAACAACCACATTATTTACCCTATGGTTTATTTTATTTCTTACATTAAATATTTCTTAAAATATGAAAAATAGAGGTCCACCGAAGTCGGGAGCAGGGTCCAAGCTACTGTTAGTCAGGGCTCCAGAGACAGGAACCTCCTCATGATGCGAGCCTTATCGAGGAGTACTTACTGCATTCTGAATCAGGCTCTTGATCCAACCGCCTAACGAGAGCCTCGGGAGATGTTGATCGAGACTTTCGGTTATCAGGCCATTGGCAATTACGACAGTCGCCACAATGTCAGCCGAGCTCACATTCCACGTGTCAACAATTTCGTGTGCTAAGTAACATTATGTATCTTATTATTATGTCGTTTATTTATTTACATTCTTATTTAGAGCATTTTTTTTATATTTTTAAAAAACATTGTTTTTTTTTTTTAAATAGTGTTCCGCCGGTATCGGGAGCAGGGTCCAAGTTACCGGTGGTTAGGGCTCCCAAGACAAACCTCCTCACGATGCGAGCCGTATCGAGAAGTACTGCCTTCTGAATCAGGCCCTTGACCCAACCGCCTAACGAGAGCCTCGAGAGATGTTGATCGAGGCTTTCGGCCATCAGGCCGTTGGCCGATACGACAATCGGCACAATGACAGCCGAGCTCACATTCCACATGTCAACAACCTCGTGTGTTAAGTCGAAATATTTAAGTTGCTTCTTTTTCTCAGCTTTCACGAGGTGCTCATCATGCGGAATGGTAATATCGATAATCATTGTGCGGCGCGCTAATCGATCTATCACCACTATATCAGGCTTATTGGCGACAATAGTCCTGTCAGTAATGATAGACCGATCCCAGTACAACGTAATATGGTAATTTTCGAGAACTGGATCGGGCACATACTTGTAATACAGTACCTCAGAATCCACTAGTTTATAATTTCAAAGCAAGTTGCTGGTGAATAATCCTGGCTATTTGGTTATGTCTGTGCAGGTACTCGCCGTTAGCTAAACGAGAACAACCAGAGATAATATGTCTGATGGACCCGGGCGATGGCATGCCCGACACACGGCAAGCGTCCCGTCTTTCATAATATGTCTCCGGTAGTTATTCGTCAAGATAACTTCGTCCATAATTGCACAGCCGAAACCTTCAGTTTCCTCGAAAAGGTCACCAAAACACAGCCAGGATACGGACGCTAAGAACTCTACACCGGGCTCGTGAAGAGCCCGATAGAAGCATCCGTGAAGCTCCTTGCTTTGCCATACCTCCTTGCGGACATCGGTAGTAAGTACCACAGGTTTGCGCCAGTTCTCTTTAGCCATGGAGAGCGGGGTGAGTCCCTTATCCACTGCTATCACGATTATGTCTGTGTCTCAGAATGGATGTAAGAATGGGTATCTCGGTACAAAGGAGCTGCTCCTTATAGACATGGCCATAAGCCAACAGGTTCGTAGATTCCGGAAGGATTTGTCGACATGTTGGATAGATTATAAGAAGGCCTATGACTCGGTGCCACATACATGGCTCATTAGGGTGCTGGAGTTGTACAATATAGACGCTACTCTACGCACCTTCTTGATTTCTCGTATGGGGCAGTGGAGGACGATCCGTCCCTATCCAGGATGTCAACAGATCCAGAGGACCGATGAACCGATCAGGATTGAGCGAGGAATATTCCAGGGCGATAGTTTGTGTCCGCTATGTTTATGCTTAGTCTTGAATCCTCTAAGCACACTGCTGGAGGATTCAGGTCTAGGCTATCGATTACGAAGAGGTGGTCAGGTGATATCACACTCCTCTACATGGATGATTTGAAACTCTTTGCCCCCAACAATTTGCGACTGATGGAGCTACTGGAGGTAACGGAAACGTTCAGTAGTGCCATCACGATGGATTTTGGTGTGGACAAATGTGCAGTCATGCATGTAAAGCGAGGTGAGATTATGGAACCCGAAGGAATTCAACTTTCGAATTCCATACACCTTAAATCCCTCTCCTCAACCGAAACCTACAACTTGGGTTTGTCGGAAGCATTAGGCATCAATTCTGCCGACATGAAACAATCGTTGAGGGAGCGCTTCTTTGGCCGCCTGAATAAAGTGTTAAATAGTCTTTTATCAGGCGGAAACAAGGTGCGTACCTTTAATAGTTGGGTCATGCCGGTTTTGATGTATACTTTTGGCATACTCAAATGGACTCAGAGGGAACTTGACGCTCTGGATAGGAAGGTCCGTACATTGCTGACGAAATACCGGATGCATCACCCACGGTCATCAAAAAGAAAGAAAAGAAAGAAAGAAAATGAATTTATTTAGCACAAACTACAAGGCACACAACACAACATATAATAAAACAAACAAATAAAAAGTGTAAAGTGTATAGTGAGAAATTAGTAGGAAAGTGTGCCTCATCAGTGATGAGACTGTACATCCCGCGGAAGTGTGGGGGTCGAGGTTTCTTAAATGCTGAAACCCTCCATAACCGCGAGATATGCAGTCTCAGGGAATATTTTCTTCACACTGACGTGGGGATGCACCGAGATGTGGTCGCAGTCGACAAGGGCCTCAACCCGCTCTCCTTGGTAAAAGAGTACTGGCGCAAACCTGCAGTACTAGATACTAACGATCGTAAGGAAGTATGGCAAGGCAAAGAGCTTCACGGACGCTTTTTCCGGGCCCTCCATGGACCTGATGTAGATTTTTTGGCGTTTGTATCCTGGTTGCGTTTCGGCGATTATGGATGAAGTTATCATGACGAATAATTATCGGAAATACATTGTCAAGGACGGTACGGTTGACATCTGTCGGGCATGCCACCGTCCCGGTGAATCAATCCGACATATAGTTTCCGGTTGTTCTCGTCTTACTAACGGCGAGTACTTCCACAGACATAATCTAATGGCTAGGATTATCCACCAGCAACTTGCCTTGCAGTACAACCTTGTGGAGTCCAAAGTACCATACTACAAGTATGTGCCCGACCCAGTTTTCGAAAATGGTCACACCACATTGTACTGTATTACTGTAGTGTACTGACTATTGTAGCCAATAAGCCTGATATTGTGGTGATAGATCGACGAGAGCTCCGTGCAATGATTGTTGATATTGCTGTCCCTCATGACGAGAATCTCGTGAAAGCTGAGAAAGATAAAAAAATCAAGTATCTTGACTTACCACACGAGGTTGTCGACATGTGGGGCGTGGACTCTGCAATCATTGTACCGATAATCGTTACAGTAAATAGCCTAATAGCGGAGAGCCTCGACCAACACCTCAGGAGGCTCTCATTGTGCAGCTGGGTCAAGGGCTTGATTCAGAGAGCAGTACTTCTGGATACGGCACGCATAGTGAGGAGGTTCCTCTGTCTAGAGCCCTGACCACCGGCAGCTTGGACCCTATTTCTGATGCCAATGGGCCACTGTTTTTTTGGCAATGTGCCATACAAAATTTTTATGGCATACATTTTTACTGATATGTAGAATTTGTGAAGTTAGGGTCGATAGAGTTAGGCCGTGTAGATTCAGAGGCTTGGCTCTACATGAGATCTGATATCTTTTTCACAGGGCAAACCTTATGTGGTCGTCTTGGCAACATTTTACATGAAATGTTTTTGGTGGGATTTAATATGTATTAAGAGAAATAAACGAAATAATACTAATATTAATTTAGAGATTGGCGGAACGCATTTTTCGCGGCGCAGCGCTGTCTTTCTGGCGTTCTTTTGGCAAATATTAGGTACTTAATTAACGATTAACGGACTTATGGAAAGTTAACGGAAGTTAATGACTCCGTTAAGGGGGATGCGCTCAGGTAGCCCGCGAAATTCAAAAATATTTACGTTTTTTGCAATTTACAGGTCTCTGTCAGGTTGTATGTTGATTAAAATATGATTCGCGGCCGTAACAAATATGGCTTTACAGAATTATAATCATTAAAATCAGCAATACAACTCCTTAAGCCTCAAATGTAATTTTTTCATGATAATATTAATATTCAATAGGGTAATATGAACTTAGAGAGATGTATTGATGATTTTTATGATTATAATTCTGTAAATAAATATTTGATACGGCCGCGAATCATATTTAGATCACTATACAACCTTATACTGACCTGCAAATTGCAAAAAACGTAAGAAAATTTGAATTTCGCGGGCTACCTTCGCGCATCCCCCTTAACAAAAGTTAAGCCGTTACTGAAAATGTTAACTTCGTTATTAACGATTAACGGTCTTATGCCCAGCTATTTTACATGAAGCCACTGCCTATCTGAACTCCACAACCAAGTTACTGGTTAACACGATAGTCACGATACCCCTTAGTGAGAGTGGTTGTCAGAATTTCGGGCTTCTGACTGCATTTTAGGACTGTAACATGTTAAAATGAAGTTGGGTATACCTTAATGGGCGGAGGAAGGAATATCTTCTTAGGACCAGCAAAATTTGAGATATAATCCATGTGTTTCTTCCACTCGCTCTCAGACCAGCCTTTCTTCTTCTTTAAGTCTTTGCCGGTATCTTGTTTCTTAAGGTAAATGACACAGTTCGCCAGCTTGGAGTACATGGTCACGTTCGCTGATTCGATCATTCGGTCAATGCGTTCTTTGCGCTCTGTATTGAATCGGTTTTTGTACATTTTCTTAATCAGCATTAAGCGCCTGCAAAGTGATATTGCGAAAAAAGATGTAAGGATCGTAATTTATGTATTATAAACTAATAATGAATTATGTCTGTCTGTTGAGTTAGTTATTAACAAAGTTTATTTGTATTACTCAGTTAACATTTAATATCTTATATTGCACCTTTTGCCTTCCACTTACCTTCCATAATACAGTGTGAGTCTTCATAATGTGCACATATCGAAATGAAGGAAACTAAGCTTAATTTTATCGGCGGGAAAAATATTAAAAAAATAAAAAAGAAACCTAATATTTTTATAGCATTTATTAAATTCTCGTTCGCAGCTGTGACCCCTGTGTAAACAAATCGGTATAACTTTTAATAATAATAATAATAATGCAAATGGAGGAAAATTAAATTACCCCTCTTAACATTAATTCTACTTGTTCACCACACATGCTATATTGACTTGGCTTGGGCCCGTTAATGTAGCTTAAACTAGCCAAAGAGCTAAGAAACAAAATTTGTTTACCAAAAATAATAATAATAAAATAATTTATTTGCGTTAAACATGGTATACAATGGTGTTAAGCATAGGTCAGAGTGGCACAAACATGTTTAGCTAAGACATAACATAGCATGCAAAAATTTAATGTTACAGGGTCATTATAATTAAGTACAATAATGTCAGAGAGAATATAATGTCAATATTTTTTATCCATAAATTCTTTCAAACTATAAAAGCTACATTCATTTAGCCAGTCGAGTAATTTGTTTTTAAATAGTCTTAAATTTAATCGTTTCAGATTGTTAGGTATTTTATTATAAGTACGCACACACATTGCTAGACAGCTTTTATTATATTTGGTAAGCTTTGGTAATTCATTTAATAACAGTCCATAAGGATCACGTCTGCTCCGAGGATATACATCGCTTGCCGTCTTGAATAATTGTTTATTCTTGGTCACAAACATACATATTTCGTAAATATAGAGAGATGGAAGCGGCAACAAACCAAGTTTTTTAAATATTGGCCGACATGTATCATCCGGCTGAAGTCCATAAATTGATCTTAAGCACTTCTTTTGAGCGATGAACGCTCTATTTAGATCAGTGCTATTACCCCACATTATTAGACAATAGCGTAGTAACGATTCAACATATGCATGGTAAGATATAATAGCAGTTTTTATGTTTGTTACATTTTTGACTTGCTTCAAGGCGTATACGAATTTATTAATTCTACCACTGATGTTATTTACGTGTTCCTTCCAGTTTATATCTTGATCAATTATTACTCCTAAAAATTTTGTACCGATGTATCAAGATGTAGCAAACTCAGTAATGAGTGGAAGTAACAGGACGTCCTCATAAAATAAACTAAAGAAAAAAAAAATCGCTTTCAATTGAGAAATAAGGGTTTAAAAAATAAAAAAAAACTAATATTTTTTTCATCAATTTTTGTATTAATTGTTAAATTTCACAATAAAAGCCCCGATTACCTACCCTTTTTTATTACTTTAAATTATTATCCATCGTATCAGCTTTCTAAAACAAAAAATACCATGTTTATAACTCAATCACAACATTTCCTATCAACTGTTAAAGCCTTACACTCGGCTACGTACCATACTTTAGCAGGTAGAGACACCTTTTTCTGCGTTTTTTTTTTTATGTTTTTTCCGTCGATAAAATTAAGCTTAGTTTCCCTAATTTCGATTTGTGCACATTATGAAGACTCACACTGTATAGAATCGTGTAAGAAACATACTTGCCTAACCCATGGCCATGATATATCGTTCACTCTATCAGTAGGGACACCTCTCAAGGCAGACTTTCGGATGCCCATATCGGTGTAAGCAGGCATCCCTTCCATAGATTCGTAAAATATTTTGTGAGGCACGCTTAGCATGTTCAGTCTCCTGGGTATCTTGTAGGGGAAGGTGTTAGTTGGTAGGTCATATTTGGATTGTATCACCATGTTGCTAGCTAGCCGTCCAGAGAGTTACACCTACGTTGGTTGGTCGGGTTTAGGCTTACATCTTTTTATCTACTATGTATTTTGTTGAAAAACTGTTCATTATTGCTGGTTGTCACCCTGACGTGTTCTGTGCACTAACGGCATGTCGCGGATTTTTTTTATACGTTTCAAATTTGGTTTTTTATTTGACAGAATGTATGCGTCCTTATTGTTTAAGTACCTTTTTCCTTGAGCCCATGGAAGAAGTTAAATACAAGTTCACTCAAATTGGGCTCACTTAAAAATATTATTGTAAAATAACGCCCCTTTTTCAGGCATACCGTCAAACGGGGTGAATCGGAACGAAACATTAAAAGGGATTTAAACGTTGAAATAATATAGTTTGTTGCGAACATGGGCTCTTAATCGTTAATTATAAGTAATACAGTAAACATATTAGAGTCCTTTTTGGCAATAAACTATATTAATTCAATGTTAAAATCCCTTTTAAAGTTTCGTTCCGA
The DNA here is from genome assembly GCA_916610205.1 of Griposia aprilina. Lineage (NCBI taxonomy): Eukaryota > Metazoa > Arthropoda > Insecta > Lepidoptera > Noctuidae > Griposia > Griposia aprilina. Next base: position 12,865,289 of record OU744305.1, read on the forward strand.
TTCACCCCTGCATCCCTATTCACCCCGTTTGGAGGTATATCCTTTTCTAGATAAAATCCTGGAAGAATTTGGGAGTCCTTTGCTCATAAAAAAAAGCTTTTTTATGCACGGTTTTTACGACTTGACAAAATATTGAGATTTCTTTTATAAAATATTGTAAGGAGAATCCTCTGTTACAGTAGTACCCAACTGATAAGGCGCGTCGTGAATCTTCGTTCGCACAGAAAAGATGGCCCCGAAGATTAACGAAAGAATGCTTAAACTTACAATCAACCTTAGATCACTACTATAAGGTTCATAATACACTGCAGCTGTTAGTTCCGTCTCACTCGCAAGTCGCGCCCCTCCGATCAGAACGACTAACATGCCACGCGGCGCGCACTAACATGGCGGCAGCTGCCGACCAATAGCGGTACAGAAAAAAGAAGCGCGGTGCGTGGAGCGTGTCGATTGGTCAATAGTATTTCCCGCGCTTTGAAAATTCATCTTCTGCGCAGGTACATCGGTAAGCCATATCAGTTGGGTACTAGTGTACGTCAGTAAACACCCCCACTTCGCCTATAAAAGGAAGGCGCTAGGGATAGAACGTCACGAGCATAGCACGACGCTCCAGCTGTCGAGGGTACTGCTCCACCTCGCAGCCGCGCTCAACAAAAAGGAATATTCTGTTGCAGTATTCCTCGACATGGAGAAGGCTTTCGAACGCGTGTGGCACGACGGCCTGATCTACAAGATGGCCACCTCAGGCGCGCCCCGTCGCGTTGTCAAGGTGATCTCCACTTTTCTCTCACACAGGACCTTCAGGGTGGTGGTCGACGGAGTGCTGTCAAGCGCCCGCCCGGTGCTGGCAGGCGTGCTGCTGCGAGGCAGCTGCGTGTCGCCGGCGTGTTACTCACGTTACACGGACGACATCCCCACGACCCCAGATGTGACGCTCGATCTGTATGCAGATGACGCCGCGTACATCACTTCATCGCTTAATGCGAAGTACGCGGCGGTCAAGATGCAGCGCGCCCTCGATCTTCTCCCCGAGTGGCTGTCGAAGTGGCGGCTGTCAGTTAACGTGGGTAAGACGCAGGCGATGCTCACCGGGTTCGCGCCCCTCCCACCACCCTTGAGACTGCAAGGAGCCGACGTCGAGTGGTCGCCCCGGGTCAAGTACCTAGGGGTCACCATAGATCGTCGGCTCACAATGGGACCACACGTCCGCAAGGTCGCCGCACAAGGTAGGGTAGCCCGTAACCTCCTGCGACTGGTGCTCTCATCCCGCATCCCGACACGCGTCAAATTGGGCGTGTACAAAGCGTACGTGCTCCCAATTTTGACGTACGCCGCCCCGGCATGGTTCGCCCTCACGAGCGAGTCGAGCCGGAAGCTGCTCCGCGCGCAACAATCCCCTGCGCTGCAGACCATAGTTGACGCTCCTCGTTGCGTAAGGAACTATATCATCGCCCGGGACCTCGGGATAGAGAGCCTGGAAGAGTTTGCGCGGCGTCTCGCGAAAGGAATGTACGCGTGTGCCGATGCATCCGCTTGGCCCCACGTCAAGCAGATTGCGCCCTGGCATGCGCGCCCCCCTGACGCGAGACCCCTACCCGCGACCTGTTAGCGGACGACTGACCCCATTTACCGGACTGGACTCCACACGAGTAAGCCGTACTCAGGTTACACGCGGCTTACTCAAATCAATAGCACTCCACACGCACAACACGCACCCGTTACGTAGCGCGTTCTAAGTTAATATAGACGCGCTACGTTAACAAACTACAGACATCATGTCTACACATGCGACCAAAATCACACGCGAATGCGCTGTGCGGGCGGCGATTCTGCGTAGACACTGAGCGGTGTTACACACTACAATACCGCTCACACACGCACGACGACTCCTTAGCCCGGAACGCAACCGGCTAGCTCTGGAAGCCGGACGGGCGGGGGTCAAACACCTAATTCTGTAGGAGCGTCGAGTCGGCACTTCTGTCACTGGTCGTCTTCGTCTGGCCTCCCCTAGGCAACTAGGGGTCTCACCTGGGGGGGACGGACCGCCGAGGTGTCGTGAAGAAAGCGGCGCTAAGTATTAGCGTCGTGGCGCGCCTACAGAAAACAAATAGCAATCACTCACATGGGTACGCGTTGCGACGCGTACCTAACAAGCCGAGGCCAATGACAACCAACAAAAAAAGGGGCCCGTATTAACGGGTCCCATAAAATGACTCCGCGGCCGGGGGCAAAGTGCCCTGGTACCGCTAGCCACGCTCCCTTACGGGGGCGTCGCGATTTCCCTACTGAGAACGTCACATTAGATACTCGGCACTCGTCGCGAACGGTTGTGTGCTCGCACTCTCCCGTCCGTGACTCACTGTCGCTTGTTTAATATTTTCTCGCTGCGAATTTCGTAGCGCCCTCGCAGCCGCCCCGGCTGCAATCGATTAATTAAATTTATTTAATTAATTGATCGAATTACTGATCAATCAAAAACTGCCTTTTTCAAGGCAAAGTGTTCTATAATTTCTAAAACGTGCGCGATTGTGTGATTAGCTTCACTAGGCCGCTTCTGGGCAAAACCACAGTTTCGTGGTCCTCGGTGGATACCTAACGGTGCTAACGATCCGAGTGGGGTGTTGACCCAACACACCCGCCGAACCCTTTCAGGGCGAGGCAATCAGTTGGACGGGTCCCAGAGTTAACCGGCCTTGGGGGATCTCCCAGTCGGCTCTGGTGACAGTTTTCCTTCCACAGCTACTCACCTAGTGTCTTTAGGGTGTGTATACACCCTTCGCGCTAAACTGTCAGGGCCCCGTTCGCACAATAAGACTGGCGACGGGTTTACAAGCTTAAGGCTCACCATAGGTACTCACCTCCCTGTCTATACCCGACAGGGAGGGTAACTCATCCCCGGGAATTTCCACCCGGGGAGTTAGGTTTAGGGAATATAGGCCGGAATTCTCAGTTCCACCACCCCCCCCAAGTAAAGCCCCGCACCCCCCAGTCATGGGGGATGACCTTATTATAACTTTTGTTAGGGAGTTCCTCCTAAAGGACCCCAAGTTTTAAGCCAAATATGGCGCCAAGTTCGCTGCTTTGCAGCCCCCACCCCCTGTCCTCCCGACAACTCAGCCGCCATCGCTAACTTTAGCGATGCACTAGAGGCCCCCTCCCCGGTGCAAACCGCCCCCGTCCCCCCCGTACCGATGGCCACCGACCAACGGACTGCGACCAGACGCCCCGTCTCCCCGTACCATTCCGATTCCGAAGTCCCGACCACCTCTTCCTCTGAGGATGACGGTTTCAAGACTGTCCCCTCAGCTGCCAAGAGGAAGAAGTCTTTTACTTCCTCCCAGGCCAGTAAACTATGGGAACAAGCCCTCACACCCCCTCCCACCCTCGTGAAACCGACCCCCGTCGCTGCCATCGCAACCGCGCCCCCCTCCGCGATAAGCCCCCCCGTCCCCAAAGCTTCCTTAGAAAGCGAAGCCAAAAAGACCCCCACTCCCCCCCCTGTCTTCATTCAGGACAAGGCAAAATGGCCTGACGTGTCGATATGGTGCGTCGATCTCAGGATCGCCTTCACCAGTGCCCGGGCAACCGAGCAGGGCATCAAAGTCCAAGTTCCCAAGTCGAATGACTACAGGGAGTTAACAAAGGTCCTCAGAGCGAGAGGTGTATCTTTCCACACCTACTCCCTCCCTGAGGACCGTCAGACCCGCGTGGTCATAAATAGGATCCCCAAGGAGATTGCAACCTCCGAAATAAAAGACTACCTTCAGTCGCAGGGTATCCCCGTATCCGAAGTGCACCGCATGCACCGCGCCCGCGGCGGAGAGCCATACAACATGGTCCTTGTCCCCGTCGAAGGACACCACACCACCCCATCTTCCAGGTCAAATCGATCTGTTGCCTTACTGGAATCGACATCCAGAAGCCTCGTAAGACTGGCATCGTCGGCCAGTGCCACCGTTGCCAATCATATGGTCATTCACAAAAGAACTGCTATGCAACACCCAGGTGCGTCAATGGCATGATTCTCGTAGTCCCGAAAGGCACCGATCGCGTACTAGGGATAGGCGTGACTCGCGTAGTAGGGATCGTTCGCGTAGCAACGTTGGCAATAGAAAGCGCACACGTACTCCTTCGCCCCCGGTTGAAACGAGTTTTACCCACAACAATATCGAGGTTTTGCCAAAAGCTAAGGAGCCAATAATCCCTAATACGTCAGAACGACATCGGTCTACGCAGTCTAGTGTCCCCGGCTCCGAGGTATCCACTCTGGCTCATGCCTTAATGCAAGCAATAAAAACGATGCAACCAGCAAGGTCACAAAACTATTACGTGTCGAACTTTGACCCATCAATTAACAGCATCGAGGCACGGTGCGACGAATGTCTGTCGCGTGTAGCTACCTGCCTTAAGGGTGACGCTAAGGTCTGGTTAGGGGAATGAGTGACGAACGATAGGACGTGGTCCATTTCGTACGCGAGTTCAAACCCCTTTGCCCGTGTAAATTAGACTACGCGTATATTTTGTTCGAAGCTATGAATACTACGTCAGACAACAACTTACTCAGAATACGCCCGTCGTACCTTATTGCGTTAGAGAATAGTTCAGGGGCTATGTGATGAATTAAGAACGCTAATCGTTATACGCGGTACAGACAATCCACAGGTGTGTGCAGCTGCTGCTAACGCAAACTTAACCCCTGACACTATTGTCTCGTTCCTGTCAATTTACGCGAAACCTTCGAGGTACGACAAGGTCGTCGATCCTAAAAGGCAAGGTCAAATGAAATCAAACCACCGTTCTGAGCCAAAATGTTTTAATTGCAATCAAACCGGTCATCTCAGTCGCCATTGTAAGAGCCCTAAGGCAAACGCGACCAATAGCAAGCCTGCAAACGTGGCTTCGGACACATCTTCCAATACACAACCCTCTTCGAACAATTCTTGTACGTTCTGTGAGAGATCGGGACATACGAGGACAAATGCTTTACCAAAGCTAAAACCGAGCAACGAAATCCGCGTAATGTCAAACTTTGCTCTTATCGATCAAATATCGCACAAAACAACGACATGACTACCGCGATAGTAGATGGAATACCCGTAGACGTGCTCAATGATAGCGGAGCCCTTGATGTGTCCCTCATTTCTTCAGATATTATATATTTGGGGAGTTTAGTTAGTCAGGGTCAGGTTAGGCCGAGTCCACGAAAAGTGGAAGCCCTAGTTAACACATTGCCGCCTGAAAATGTAAAACAAGTGCGCCAACTCTTAGGTTTGGCGGGTTATTTTCGGCAGTACATAAAAGATTACTCCACTAGAACTGCTGCCTTAGCTCATCTAACCCGGTAAAATGTCAAATTCAATTGGACTCCGAGGCTATTCGCCTCGATCTCATCAAAGAACTGACCAATGAACCGGTCCTTTCCATTTTTAACCCTAGCTTTCCCACCGAAGTCCACACAGATGCCAGCAGTGCTGGATACGGTGCGGTACTTTTACAAGTTCATCCAGTTTCAAAAAAGCACGTTGTGGCTTATTTCAGTAGGTCCACTCAGGGTGCCGCAGGGAAGTACCACTCCTACGAGTTGGAGACCATCGCCGTCGTCAAAGCCCTCCAAAAATTTCGACACTATCTGGTTGGGTTGAAATTTGTCGTGGTGACAGACTGTAATGCCCTTAAGGTAAGCCAGGTGATGGATCTACCTCCAAGACTTCGATTTCTCAATCGAGTTTCGAAAAGGTGTGATGTTAACCCATGCAGACTACTTAAGTCGCAACCCTGTCAGCGAAAATCAAATTTCTAGACCTAGAAATTGGGCTCCGATCACCGGGCTTCGATCCGTCAGCCGATAACGAGACGCAAAATCTCATCCAAAAACTTCACGATGGCAGTGTCGATGCTAATCGTTATTCCGTCCAAAATCGAGTCTTGTATTACAAGTACACCCCAGTAGGCCAAGACCCACGCCTACTCTGCTATATACCCAAAGGGCACAGACTTAGTCTCTTGAGAGTATTTCACGATGAGCACGAACACATTAACTTAGAGAAGACCCTTGACCTAAACCTAAGACATTTTTGGTTCCCCGGACTCAGACAGTTTGTCAGCAAATATATTGCTCACTGTCTGGCGTGTGTGTCGCAAAAGAGAGTTCCTCGGGCTCCCTCGCAAACTATTACTTCCTGGGGAAAACCCGACACACCGTTCCACACTGTTCACGTTGACGCCTTAGGCCCTCTGCCTGTGTCTGAAGGGTACAAATTCGTTTTACTCATAGTCGACGCTTTTACCAAATATACCCTCCTCTACCCGATTTGTAGACAAGACGCTGGTGAGCTAAAACGCGTCGTTTCCCAGGCTATTTCGTTGTTTGGGGTGCCTAAGCTTATGGTCAGTGACAAGGGACGAATGTTCGAGTCCAGGGAGTTCGTGACTTGGATAAATGAACTCTGTTGTAACCTGCATTACATAACGCCGGAAATGCACCAGGCAAACGGCCAAGCCGAGCGTTACATGCGCACCGTCCTCAACATGCTACGTATCCAGTCGAACTACAAAAACGTACCCTGATCAGAAACGTTGTGGAAAGTTCAGTTGGTGTTAAACGTCACGAGACAGAAGACTACGCATTGAATCTTTTGATTGGCACTGAATCCACAACTCCTGTGGTTCGAGCTCTGGTGCGCGATATAGCTGTCGAAGGGTCGACACCGAACAGGGAGGCCCTACGCGAAGTAACCAGAAGCAGGGTCCGTGAACTCCTAAGGAATCAAGCTAGACAAGACGAACAGGTCAACCAACGGCGACGTCCACCTCGCCAATTTAACGTTGGTGACTGCGTGTTTGTAATAAAATTTTCCCAGTCAACAGGAAAACTTGACTCCAGAATGCGGGGTCCGTATAAGGTGGTAGAAGCACTGCCTAGTGGTCGTTATACGCTGCGTTTGCTCAACGGTAGCTACGGTAAAACTACGCTGGCTGCTGCCCAGCACATGGCGCCATGGCGCGGCGAGTGGTGTCCAGAAACGTGTGCCGCATTCTTTGAGAGTAAGTAAATCACTGCTGTTTGATTTAGGCACAAAACTAGCATTGGGTTTGTTTGAAATTAAAGACAGGAGTGATGTTTCGGCTGCCGCGTTGTGCTGCGGTACCGCCGGTAGCAGGCGCGTGAGTGTCACCGGTCGTGTAGGCACCTGTTGCTGAGTCACGGATGGCCGTATAAATTTGGCCATGTGCGGTCAATTTGTGGACTCGTGCGTATGAATACGGTCTGCGTATCGAGTGGGCTCGTACGCATGATTGCGATCAGTGTATGGGTCGGCTTACACGTATGAATACGGTCTGCGTGTTAAGCGGCTTGCACGTATGAATACGATCTGCGTGTCAAGCGGGTCTGCGGGTTGTCAGACCATGTTGCAGGTGGCGAAAGCTGAACGCAAGACAGCAGCAAAGAATCCGCCACTTGCGCGCTGCACACATACACGACAATGTCTTGGTTTTGTTTTCGTTTTGATAAAGATGGATGTGTATCTATTTAAAAACTTTGGAAATTTGTTCCACCTAAGAATTTTCATATGAAATATTCTGAAAAATTCTTAGATGGAACAAATTTCCAAATTTTGACGATAGATATGAAATTGATGATTATTATTCAGTAAATATATCATTCCTACAGTCGCAAATAGCATTTTAATCAACAAACGACGTAAAACAGAGCTGCAATTTGCAAAAAACCAAAGAAAATTGGAATTTGGCGGGCTACAGCTGAGGTTTCACCTTAACATTTAAATCGACAAACCTCGGGTTGCTAAATACTTCTTTTGTGCATCCGAAAACCGAACGGCATACCAATAATCACACATTTTTTTAAGAAATGCTTCCTTTTCCTGAAGGTAAACCGGATCTTTTACAGTTGTACTGACTTCCGACAAAATCGGAAATTTGTTATTCGGGTCGTCGTACGTTTAACTCGTTTGTGGTATTAAATAGGCCACTTTCTGTGTATATGAACTCAAATTGTGCATAACTCAGATTGGGAGTCCCTCCTCGCTCTGCGTATCTCAGGGCTGGGTCCACTACTCGTAGAAGAACCACTATCACTATCTTTCGTACTTGCTGTCGGAGAAGGAACCCGTTTACGCGATAATGAGCAGTCATTATAACATTCCGACTCTTTATTATTAAAAATTTCCATAATAAAAACGGACAGGTAAAAACACGAATCGATAAACTGAAATAGTACCAAACTTTTAAATGAAAAAAGTAGGTAGAATTTTTCACGAAGTTTAAAAGAACGACAACTGAACGGCGCGAAAAACGACACTATAATGACGGTAAATCGGGACATCTCCGGATGCGCGTGTTATATCTATGTGTTTTGTGATTATTGTGTAGTTTAAAACTCATTTATGAAATAACTTGTTTTAAAAGAAAAGAAAGAAAAAGAAAGAATAAAGTTTATTTGGACACAGTATGTGAAACACAAAACACAAATAATAAAAAATAAAAAGTGATAACAGTGTGTGCCTCACGGCTGCGCCAAAAAGGTTCATTTCAGCATTAATGTCAGACAGGTGCTGTCTGACGCTGGTTTTCTAATGAAACCTTAGGGACTAGTGACGGGGAGTACAAACAGTTTCAACATACTTAGTATATGTTTTTATACTTATAAATAAATGAATAAACTAGTACAAACTCACTTTGTATCAAATATAGTAACAAAAAACAAAAACAAAAAAAAAATAGAATAAAAACACTACAAGAAATTATCTCAGCAAAACCTGTTCTTAGAGATTAACTACAGTTCGCGCAAAACTTTATGAGCTCTCGGAAGTTGCAGCGAGTGGCTGCGCAGTATGCATAATATAGGTGTTCGAGGGAACTTTCTCACTCCCACTCAACTGTCCCATGCGCGGTTTCGTTCTCGGGCCTACGTTCAGACGGCTCATAAAGTTTTGCGCGAACTGTACATTGATCACTGAACGGTGCACTCGCAAAGCGCCACAGGCCGCCGAGTGCGACGGACAATACACCGACGAGACAGTTAGTAAAATAAATACTGTGGATTCATTGAATAAAAACTAAATAAAAAACATCCATGAATGGTTATAATAATAAAAAATAAATAAAGATCAAAAAAATAAAAATAAAACTAGTCATAACTAACAAAAATAAAAAATAAAAAAACCAAAAACAAAAAAAAAAGTTAAAAAAAATATATCAAAATTGTACTTCGAGAACGAAGTACATATCAGAATGGTCGTGTTATATCTTTTAGTTTTTTTGTAATTTTTAGCACTATAATTATTTTGAATTGTCTAAGGTAATTTATAACTTAGATTCCGGAAGTTGTTTTGGTTGTGATTCAAATCATAAAATCATTGTTAAAACCACTTTTACACTATGTATATTACAATATTTATATTTGTAACTCAATTATAGATATTTTGATACATTTATATCGGTTTAATTAAGTAAAATAGTCTAGTTGAACAATTTTGAAAACGTGTTCTCTTTACCAACGGCTCGATGACGTCACCTGTTTGTCATTGTCTATAAAAGCGAGAGCCCAACCTCTTACGGGGCTTAACCCCGCGACCTGTTAGCGGACGACTGACCCCATTCACCGGACTGGACTCCACACGAGTAAGCCGCACTCAGGTTACACGCGGCGTACTCAAATCAATAGCACTCCACACGCATAACACGCATCCGTTACGTTTTTTTTTTTTTTTTTTTTTTTTCCTATTGGGCAGCTCGTAGTTGTGACCACTAAGGTCCTGGCTACTTAACCGGGCAAACCTGTGGGTGCCTTAAGCTACTAACTTAAAGCCTCCAGCCAGGGGCGAACAATACTTAAATTTAGGTGACCGCACGCTAAGGGCACCCCCTGTGGGGTACGAACCTCGGCTTAGGGCGTCACTGAGGGGAGGGCAGCAAGATGGGACAGGCTGGATCTAAATTATATTATTATTATACTGGGGAATTTAAAGCTACAGGCTCAGCTACGGCGCGGGCTGGCGCGTCGTCGAGCAAGGGTCGGGGGGGGATCCGTTACGTAGCGCGTTCTAAGTTAATATAGGCGCGCTACGTTAACAAACTACAGACATCATGTCTACACATGCGACCAAACTCACACGCGAATGCGCCGTACGGGCGGCGATTCTGCGTAGACACTGAGCGGTGTTACACATTACAATACCGCTCACACACACACGACGACTCCTTAGCCCGGAACGCAACCGGCTAGCTCTGGAAGCCGGACGGGCGGGGGTCAAACACCTAATTCTGTAGGAGCGTCGCGTCGGCACCTCTGTCGCTGGTCGTCTTCGTCGGGCCTCCCCTAGGCAACTAGGGGTCTCACCTGGCGGGGAATGACCGCCGAGGTGTCGTGAAGAAAGCGGCGCTAAGTATTAGCGTCGTGGCGCGCCTATAGAAAGCAAATAGCAATCACTCACATGGGTACGCGTTGCGACGCGTACCTAATCTGCCGAGGCCATTGTAGCCGCTACGATGAGGGGCCCGTATTTACGGGTCCCAAAGATGACGCCGCGGCCGGGGGGCATAACGCCCTGGCACCGCTCGCCACGCCCCCTTACGGGGGCGTCGCGATTTCCCCATTTACGGGGCTTATTCTGAGTCGAACCGTCGGACCGAGCAGATCTCCAGCTAAGTACCTTTCTTTGAAATATCGACTGACTACAATGTTCATTTAAGTTACCTAATTAATATTATAATATTGATTAGTATTGCTGATCTAAGTTGTTCTGTATGTGTTAGACATATAGCTAATAATATGCTAATGTGAAAATGTGTTGACAAACGACTAAAACAAGCTGCCATGGAGTTTCTTATCCTTCTTCTCCATGAAGACCTAGTTTTGGAACGGATAATAGCTTTCTCATTAACGTTACCTACCTATAATTGACAAGCCTAACTGAAATAAATGCCTGGTCTCGTCTTTCTGTGCTTTACTTCATAAAACCCTTTCCCAACACACCATAATCATAGCTACTTTCTTACATATTAAATAACTAGCCATTCTGTTAACACTCAAAGCTTACTAATTAAGTGAATGCCAATACCTATAAATCTAGTCTTTCATCCACTTTCTAACACGCGCTTAAAATACTTAGTACCAACGGTAAGTATAGAGGGCGCCACCAGCGGAGAGGCAAAGGAAATGCTGACAACAGGCTGAAAGACAGGTGCTTGACTCAAGATGGATTCCGGATATTGATACAAAACAAATTATAAGATTTTTTTGAAGTCACAAACTCGTCATTTCTTATTTTTCCTACTACGAAACGACATGAGCAAGCTTAAAGAGTACATTTTTGAGATGGGACTTTGATCCCAAACTATGATAAATAGTACAAAGGACGGATATGAACTGACTTCACGCCCCGTGACATCATGTCTCGTTAAAAACTCGAGCGATATCAGTGCTGCTTTAAACAGAGGTTCCGATCAAGCGTATTAAATAAAACCACAGAATTGTTCATGAAAAACGTTTGTATTAGATTCTTAACATAAAATAATGATCTCACATAACTTAACGCAATACTGATCTCATAACAAACATTTTAAACCAACGACAGCCTTATTTCACATCTGTTTCACCTATAAACGAGTTGCGAAAGTCACCGATAATGTACGACCCGAGATCGTATTAATAATAATACAAAATCTTACAAAAAGCAAAAATAAAATGAGAAAAGAAGAAGCTGATTTGAAAAAAGAATAAGCAAACAAATACTATTTCTACCACACAGGGTTGCCAGATATTTGAGATTTTTATATATTTCTACTAATTGTGGCGGCATCTACATCGCCACATGCGAATTACTCATCACACTGACGTAACACAACAAATAAAATGCATGACAGTGACAAATACAATTTTAACTAAATATTCGTTCAGTTTTTTTAGTTGAAATCACAGCAGACAAATAAACTATCGTTCTAGTAATATTTTTGCTCTGGCAAACACCAAAAACGCATGCGAAATATTTAAACACATTGTACCCCTAACCATTTAGTGCGATTATTGCAAAGAAAGAAAAATAATAAGAAATAATTATAAACTTTGTTCGAGTGACATACAATTTTATAGGTGAAAATCCATTCAATTAGGTGACAAAAGTCAGTAAGATCCCCACACATTATCGACTTACCGAAAAACGGATCGATAAATAAAAACTTAAATTCTATCTCCGATTTTAGTAAGCAATAATGTGCTCTAAATCTTTGTAAAGAAATGTACGGCGCCAAAACATATGAAGGCGCGTACAGCAATAAATAATTAAATAAAATCACAAGTTCTCCAAAAATGCATAATAATGCGTTCAGAAATTTTCATAGAGGATGTAATAGCACCCGTAAAAAATAAATTGACATTCAAGATATTAAAGTTTCGAAAAAACTATTTTTATGATAGCAAAAACACGTATAACAAGATCTTTTATAAAAAAATACGTTCATTATTTGTATATGGCAAGAGTTGTTCTGAAATTATTATCTCTGGTAACATTGTTTATAAAAAAAAATGAGAAAATTTGAAAACTACATTAAATGTTTATTTTCAATTTCTCAATCGATTAACATCATTTACCTTCTTCATAAGTATCCACTTATTACAATATTGCTTCTTTTATAGAGTTCCTCCCAAAATAATTTATAATCTATGGCGGGATGCCCATAACTAACAATTGAAAACAATTTTTTTTTTAAAACAACTTAACATTTTTTTTAATTATACCGTCACTCATTTGATTCACTAAAAGGCATCTAATGCTAGTAATTACACTTGGTGTATTTGCACAAATATTTGCGTTATTTTGTTACTACATAATGAACTTTATTTCGAAGACGGGTATATCCAACCATGACCCTTACCGTAAGCGAATTTTTTACGATAATGCCATTTTTATCGGAAACGACATAGGTTTAAACGCCCTGTTTTGTATTACCTAAGTATGGCAAATATTTTCACAAATACTCCAAGTGCCTAAACAAAAAGATAAAGAAATCTTGTTATACGTATTAGTTGGCTACAGAAACTCCTGCGGGGTTGACGTTGCTGTTGTTCTCAACGTCAGTGACGTCAGTTGTGACGTCAGTTTGGGCGATGTCTTCTAGACCTTTGTTGGACCTTCCGTATAGATCAGCGGTTGAGATGATTGCGGGCTGTGGCGAATCTCCGCGTGGGGTGATGTCTTCTTCCAGCATTTTCTTGTGCTTTCGTCGGTTGACAAAGCTGGAATATTTGGTTTGATTAGTAGGATAGGTAGGATTTTCGCTTTTTGTATTCTGAATTATAAGTAAACTGAGTTGACTACTTTGTAAAGAGATCCCTAAAGCCCCATTTACACAATACAAGTTTCTTGCCTATGTCATACAATAAAATTAGAGCAAAAAATTACTTGCATCGTCTAATCACTATTTAAACAATGCAACTTTTATTGTTGCTCGAATTTGTAGTATGCCACAGGCAATTAAATCTCACCGTGTTAATCAGGCTTGAAGGACGTAATACGCATACGTGTAACTTGCACAAAATTATAAGAGTAGCTTGCATACCATTGTGACATACAATCAGAAGTTGTTATGATAAAAAGGAACGCAACCTGCAAGCTGCAGTCCTTTCACAGTAATTTTACCTCTAATTTTGCATCACTGTCAAATCACAGTGGTCTTTATTCTCGTTACAATAAGGTTGCTATTGGGTTACTGGCACTGACAAGTGTGTGAAAATCAGTGATCTTTATTCCCGTTAGAATAAGGTTGCTATTGGGTTACTGGCACTTACAAGTCTGTCAAAATCAGTGATCTTTATTCCCGTTACAACAAGGTTGCTATTGGGTTGCTCCCACTGACAAGTCTGTCAAAATCACATTGATCTTTATTCCCGTTAAAATAAGGTTGCTATTGGGGTGTTCGCACTGATACGTCTGTCCATATCACAGTGATCTTTATTTCCGTTAGAATAAGGTTGCTATTGGGTTGTTGGCACTGATAAATGTAACAATATCACAGTGATCTCTATTTCCGTTACAATAAGGTTGCTATTGGGTTGCTGCTGCCAGAGATAAAATAACTGTGAAAGGACTGTACTTGCATACTCTTGTGCTAGTAAGAGGTCCAGGTATTTACAGATTTAAGTAATTTTAACCAGTTGAGCAATATACTATACGTTATTTAAATAATGTCTACTAAACGCCAAGTCTCTTGGCAGCCACGGTCATAACATGTGCGAATAGGATGGCGAACGTTTATTTCGGGTTTTCTAACAGCTCTATACTGAGTCCAATTTATAATTCAGAATACTTTAACAAATATAGATTAGAAGTGAGAAGTATTAGATACAAGTTAGGAAATAAGAATAGATGTTTCTTATTCATAAATGTTGTTTGAGACAAAACCCCCAAAGGGGGAAAGTAGGTGGTTTATTAATTAACATTTGACAGACAACGTTATATTTAATTAGTTGACGATTCTTCACAGACGTCATGGGTGTCGATAAATTATTGCGAACATATTATGAGTTAGTGTAAACTCTCAAATTCAGATCCAGAATTATCAAATTACAAGCCGTGTACCCGATGGGGTTTTTCCTCGGCAAAAATGACGAACTTCCAAACATTAATTCCTTTTTTAACCCAATTAGGGTGAATCGCACCAAACTTTTATATCAAAAATTAGTCTAATCCTGAGAATAAATTTTGAATTTTTGACAGTTTTTCCATACTAGAACTGTCAGACGTCAATTTTATTCCACAGATAAAAAATATCTGGTTTTGGTAAAATCAGCCCTTAGTGGATGAATTTTCAAAATTCCAAGTGCTCACTTTCGTTATACCTTTAAGTAACTCTTGTGCTAAATTTCATGTTTCTAAACCCAGCGGATAAGGCTGTGCGTTGTATGTCAATGAACGAATTTAAGAATTTTATAATGTAGATATTCATTAGAAGATAATTTTCTTATCTAGATCTAGATCATAAAATCTATGATGTTTCACCAACTTATTTAAAGTAAAGTCGTAAGTATATTGGTTAAATATTACTGTCTCAAACAACGTTTACAAATAAGATATTGACGTGAAGTATTTACAACTTGCATCTCTAAGCTAGGAAGCGAACCATCTGTCACATCGATGATTTCAGTAAAGTTTTAGTAATTACGGGCACATTTTTAGGTTTTTAATTAACATCCTCATTTTATGTGAGGTTAGGTATGTAACCATGCAACCAGCATTACTACGCAGAACCAATGCATACGATTTTTTTCTGAAATTATTACTCAAACCTGAAATATACATTTGGGCCCATTTGCACCAGAAATCAAAAATACATTTAGCGCTAAACGAATTTAAAACATGGTTCTTATTGGGGTGTTTTCATAGGTCCAAGAGACTAGAATGTTTTAAATTAATTTAGACCTAAATGAATTTTCTGGATTGTGGTGCAAGTGGGCCAATGTGTTTAATTTCCGTTTTGGCAGTCAAAAGGCCTGTTTTAGGAAAAAAAAATAAGAATACGATGTTTTTAAAGTTTTATGTAATAACCTGGATAGTGAGTGAGAATCCCATGAAGATGAATGTTTAAATGTCCACCAATTAATTCATTATCATCCAATGAAGTCGCAGTTTCATAACCAAATCCGGTCAAGCTTCAAAAAAAACTACAAAAACGCTAAATGCACGATCTTTTCTTAAAAAGCCTCATAACATCATACAGCCTTCTAAATCTACCAAGCGAAGCAATAGCACGTGTCCACAATGAACGTAAACTCGGAACCCAACACCTCAACCCGGTACAAGTACATGTTGACATACCTCCCATACTGTCACGACAAACCGTGAATGATGTTGATGTTTATGTTTATATGAAAAACAAAAAAAAAAGTATCTCGTTTAATTTTGATAATATTTTTTTTTAACAATTTCTCATTATTGCCAATTTTCATACAATTCTGCCGATGTTATTGGCAATCCAAAAAATCCTTTTGGTCTTGCCACAGTGAAAAACGAATAACCAATTTGATAATGATAATTTTGGCTGCCAACAAGATAGCGCACCAAAAACATTTACAACATATTCCCAAAAAAAAAAAAACACAAGTGATGCTTTTTCAAAATGACCCCAATGATGATAACCTACACTGATTTTCAGAATTCTTGAACTCTATGGCTTTCGTATAACATCTCCCAATATGTTTTCATTGTAAACTCGTATGTTCTAATCAGAATGGACTATGAAATAGCAATGTCATAGAATGAGAAATAAGCAACATAATTATCTTTTAATCTAATTTTCATAACAATTGCATCAGCGGTATACTACAGACATTCTTCTATGGTTACAAATATGCTGCTCAATAACAAACATTATTATTTTTTATTTGTTTATCAAAGTAATAATTAAGCCAACATCTTTGTTGATATCACTGTTTTTATCACTTTGACCTCTAATTTACATATTGTCTGAAGTCAACGATCTCTGATACACAATGACTTTGCAATATTTATAACATTCATTGCTATGCCTAAGTCTTCAACACAATGCAAAAAAAAACATTTAAAAAGACAACGGTAACCAATAATGACATCTAATGATAAGGGACGTACTAGAAACCATAAACAAATAAATAACACTATGTAATTAATTACGCTATGTATAAAAAAATTCATCATTCGTACAGTTTTGGGGTGTACGTGTATACGCTCAGTTTAGCTTTTGAATATGCGCATTTTTTTGTTTCTGCATAAACTATAAATTCCACCAAAAGATCATAATCATGGGTCGTATAGCGAAATGTTACACCCATCTTTTTCCGTTGCGAAGAAAGGATGGCGCTATTCGTCTTGTATAGCTCCATCTCAGTCTCGCACTGTAACAATGCAACACATAGCTCTAAACCCTCGCACTCATAAGCGATTTTTAATCACACACTACATTTTGAACGCACTGCTTAGCGCCGAGAGTTGAAAATCCAGTGCATGACAAAAATCGTTTCCTTAAAAAATCACCCGAGCGAACCTGGGCTAACACTTTGTGCTATTATCTGCTTGGTTATAAGTTTACGGTATGACCCCTTAATATATTGAGTGAAAAACAGAACAGATGAACAAATACAATGATTACTCACCAAGCCTTAATTTTCTGGTAGATGTAGATGCAAGTCATCGGGACTGGAGTCATGATGGCGCACGAAACAGGTACCACTAAAATTGTACACAATATTAATAGATAAAATAGGTTTTATTGTTAAGGAGATAGAGAATAATACACGGCAGGCAATATTTCGGCAACAAAATTAGATTTAAAAAAAAGCAGCCACATTCCTCTAGATCGTGTTTTGTTGCTTCGTGTCTCAATATGAAAGTTTATAAAAGGTATTAGTAAATTGTAGACACACTCACCGAGGGTGCTTATTGAGCCGTTATTCAAAATTCCTTCTCAGTCACGAGATAATATTTTTTTAAAGGAGTGGCGCTAGTGGACCGTTGTGCGTCCTCTTAAATCAATTGGGACAAGGGTGGGGGAGAATAATGGTGATACCTGTAGTAAGATCCGCCTCAGGCTGTCCAAGCGCGTATCTCAGCAAAAAGATGGCAATGCCTGTGTTTTGGATGCCCGTCTCTATGGAGATGGCGAGCGCGTCGGGATGTGGCTGCCGACACACCCAGGCCAGGAAGTAGCCGAAGCAGTAACCCAGCCAGGGGATACCCATACCGGCTACGACGATCTGGGAACGAGGAAAAGTTACGTGTGATAATTTTACTTTCTAAACACTTCTTTGGTTTCAGTCTGTGTGTTGACATGTAAAGTATTGACATTTTCATTTTATTTTTATAGTGAAAGCTTCTTTAGCCGCGTTGAGCGATTTTTGGTAGGGACACAACTTGTGGGTTCACGCCAGACTGGCGACGCGCAGCGGCCTGTGTACATTTTTGGGGTTTCCACTTCTGTCGGCAGTTCCCATGACTGCTTATTTTATAGTATATCGCACATCTAGATAAAGGGTGGCAGAAGTCAAAATAATCCAAAATCGAGTTATTGCGACTATCGGAATCGTTATGATGTATATTATTTTACTAAGATATTAATTGAGCAAATTAATATCCAAGTAAAATAATAAACAACATCATATAACAACAATTTTAAATCGGTCAAATAGAAAACGAGTAAAACGTTTTTTGCTGTTCCTAATAAAAAGAAGTACTTAAGTATTTTGAACTGACTCTTTATCTAGGTGTGCGGTATATTTTATTGACATTCATTTTTATTGCTATTTATTAATAATTAATTTGTATTATGAAATATGTGATTCTTTGTAATCGTTTTTCTTTTACACTCCAGGCTCATTACCGCTAGTTACCGTGGCCCTGGCGCACAGACAACTGAAGGAACACGGGTGGGTTTTACTCAGTAAGAGTCTGACACGCCCCTCCGCTCCACCCAGAGCGGGAGCAGTCATTTGAAGAATAAACAACCAAAAAAAGAAGGCTCATTTTATGTAATTATTGACACTTGGCTGGCTTGATTACTTAATGACAAACATTTGTACGCCGTCTGGCATAACAATAGTGCAATCTTTATTATCTTTACATACCATTATTATTGTACCTATGTTAAACAAATAAATAAATTACTTATTATGGAAAACATTGAGAACTCTGGAGTAAAATTACGAATCTGCATGTTAACGATTTTAAAACATATTTACACGGTGCGTTTCTATCGCTTACGGCATGCATTTCAACTATAAGTTTTAGCAACAATAAAAGTTACACCGTCTAAACAGTTTTTAGACGAAGCAAGTAATTTGTTGCTTTACTTTTATTGTATGCCACAGGTAAGAAACTTACATCGTGTAAATGGGGCATAGTGAGGAATTAAAATCACTAACATATGCGTAATTTTTGTTCACATTCTGATATTATTCAGATTTTAGATAATCTGGTAGCATTAGACGACCCAGATAATTTTCGGGAGACTAAGTTGAAGAAAGCCGATTGAAAAACGCAATTGATTATTTCAACCTGTATAGCTGAGACAGGTGTCTCACAGGTGTCTGTCTGACCCGCAGGAGGATTAATCGTTCTTTATGTCTATAAATAATCAGCCTATAATGTTCCCACTGCTGGGACACTGGCCACCTCTCTGTGAGAGGGAGTGGGCCGTAATCCACCACGCGGGCCCAGTGCGGGTTGGTGGATGTCACATGTTTTCGATTTTTCGTTCTAGGACATGCCGGTTTCCTCACGATGTTTTCCTTCATCGTTTTGAGAGCAATGGTGATGAAATTATTAAAAACAAAGTAAACCGCCTGCCCGGGTTCGAACTCACGTCCTAACTCCTGGTAAGCCAGGGCCGTTACTACTGGGCCACCACTGCTCTTTAAGTCCATGAGTACGTAGTTTTCCAAAATGATAAAAACATATTTTTATTTAATATTTTATTCAATAGAATAGAATTTAAATAAAAATGTGTTTATTTACACACGTAATAATAAGTGTAAATAAATTATAGGTGTCTTTTGTTTTTCAAATTTTAATCGAGTCGCATTTGCCAGCAAACAGTATAAATTAAATAAATAAACATTTATTCTTACCTGCCAAGTAAACAACTCGAAGATATACAAGTTGGTAACTATAGCGAAAACAATGATGAAAAGAAGCAACGTCGTAGAGAATCCTTTAAGAATTCGGACCATGAATTTGGCTATCTTAGGCGTCCATTTTTGCATGGCCAGACCGATGCCCAAGGGAACTAGCAACCCTATGACGAATGTTGCTATGCGTGTGTACGGGACCACTATTTGCGCGTTACGGAACACTACTTGACCGAGGGAGAATAGCCACATAGGCATGAAACCTGGAAAATAGAGAACATGGAATTAATATGTGGTTAATATAGTTTATTTTTATTTTTATACCACCATGTAAGGTGTACAAACACTATACAGGGTGGCATGGATTCAGTACATGATTCTGAACCCCAGGGGATTCGTATTTTGTCGGGGTACTAGTAATTTCGAAAACAACTGAAGCATATGATTGTTGATTATAACGAAAACACGTACGTACGTAAAATACTAATTCTTTAAGCATACAGAAGATCTTTATTTAAAAGCAGTGATGACAACAATTTTATTCAATAATTATAACCATCACTATGACTGTATTTTCACTAGCCGTAATACCACTGATCATTATTAATTTTATTTTCAAGGATGCTAAGAAGAAAACATGTTTAATTCGCAAGACAACGTACATAAATCACAAATATACAGGCTCATTATTGTAAACAACTTTTACTATGGACCGAACCAGAAATCGCGAAAAAAATAACAGATTTTCCCTACATTTATGTTCGCATAACTCGTCAAAACGTAGGGAACAGCTGATATTTTTTTCACGATTTCAGGTTGGTTCCATTGTAAACGTTGTTTATAATGATGAGTACAATGGCCTTTTAAGAGGTTGCTGGTGTATTACCAATAACCCTGTATATTGCACTTTTCTATGAAACAGCAGTTTTTTTTTTAATATCCGACATAAAATGTCTACGCTAGAATCATGTGCTGAATTCGTGAAGAAGGCGTGAGTTTATGTGTATGTATGTAAAATATTTTGGTTTTAATTGAGTATTCACAAAACAAAACAAGTCATCATTTCAACATACCCTTTGCTTTCAGTCTTTAGTCACTTGGTATTTAACTTAAATGCCTCTCAGTATGGCTCCTTCGACAATTAAGCTATTGCATAGCTTTTATCGCGGGCTTTGAGCGCGTCGACCGAATCACGAAATTCCGTAACGAAAATAAAACCTAACACCCCACACTCCGCCTGCCGGAACAGCGCTCTCTATTTTATTTACTCTGAACTTTTTGAACAGAGCTACAGCTATCATACTTGTTATTTTTCACATTCACCCACGAGCAGGGTAGTGCTATATTATTTGCCATAATTCATCCAACATACAGATTACTCTAAAAAGTCTTGGATCAACTTACCGAAAGATGCGAGCGTAGAAATAGAAGTCATGGCCAACGATAAATTAAGGTTTCCTCCGAGGATGAAGGTCCAAATGTTCGAGGCGCCACCGCCGGGCGCGACCCCGGTGAAGAACATGCCCAGCCGCATGGCCGGGTCGTCGGGGAAGATCAGGAAACCAAGACCGAACGACATCTGGAAACAGTTTTGGGGTTACATTGGCGGGAAGATTACCTACATGATCACGGGGCCCAATCTCAACGAAGTATAGTATACTAAGCAAGAGGTAGTGAACAAGTATGTGAGCAAACACACTCACACTCATAGTTCAATGGGACGGCAATCCGATACAACCGGGGAGTGATCAGTAGTGAAAACTCAAATGTTATACATTGTTCACATTTAAATAAACTTTTATTTTTTTGGGCGGCATACGAATAGTCCCTCCGCCGCATGGTATGCAGTAACCGCTGTCTGTGATGGACATGTCTAATTACCGAAGGTTTGAATGGTATATATGCCGCAAACGGGAACACATCTACCATGCTTGGCGGTAAAAATAGAGGTGGTAGTAAATGGTACTTACAAGTGGCATGAAGAGGAACTGTCCACACATTCCTATTATCGGTCCTATAGGCCTCTTGAGCACGTCCACGACGGTCGGCCAATGCATCGCACAACCGAAGTTTATGAAAATCAGTGATACCTGAAATTCAACATTATATTTGTTATGAAATATGGTTCCAACTGGCCAAATGACGAATTTACCTGTGCCTTCTCCTTGGGTGAATATTGTAGGGATTATTGGTTATATGGTTGAATGTATGTACCAACAAGCAATGGCCCCCATTATCCAAGGACCGAAATAACTAGTCATCCTTGCTGGTAGTGGGAATTTCTTTTATAGGAGTTTATTTATTTATTTTAGTACAGTCGCCGTCACATCCAGTTACCACAAACTGTCAGATTTTCTCATTCGATTTTGAACTTAACAATCAACATTTTAAGGTTTAAAATCGATTGGAGTTTGACAGTTTCGAGACTGTACATGGAGGACTTACAGCATGGAGGATTTATTGTAGTTTCGAATTAAAATTAAAGATAACGCAACTCAGGCCCCTAAGATACAGGCGCTGCCTAGTTTGGGGACCATCGTTCAAATAATTAAGTATGTTAAATATTCTAGTTGCAGTACGCACACAAGATTTTTATTTTTGAAATTTATCTTGTAACAATGGACTAATAAAGTATTGCTATTCTTCTAGTTGATATATTTATTTAGCGACTTATGTTATTTTGGCAATTAAGAAAAAACTTTCAAGCCACCTTTATCCTGTAATAGGTATAATTTTCGAAAACGTATGTACATGTATGTCGTGGAGTAATCTGTGTAAGTTATAGTTAAAACATCGGATAAATAATTTCATACATAAAACGGTTCCGTTTTTTTTTTGTATCTGGTAGATAGTGGCTATTCAGACTATAACGGTGAAACAGATTTTTTTTGTTCTGATTAAAAACTATGTATAATGTAATTATATAAAGTAGAACTTCGGATTCTTATTTCAACTCATTATTTATGGCTTTTGTGGATAGGATTTTGATTCAGATTTGTTACAGTAGTAATGGCAATCATGTCATTTAGTCTAAATAGGCTTTTATTTTATATAGATTCTTTTATATTTTGTGAATGTGAGAACCTTGTAGACTAGATTTGTGGACCTTTTTATATTTTGTTGAGTACCTGTTACTTGTTGACAGGCCTACACTGTCCTCCCATATCTATCAACACTGTAATTGGAAACATTGTAAAAGCCCCTTATTTTTAAAAGAGTAACCGTGGAGTTTCTTTCCGGCTCTTCTCCGTAGGAGACAACCAATTGGAACCGTGCAACTAGCTTCTGACGTTTCATAAGTGCCCATGTTGGTTTATGTGAAATAAAATATTTTGATTTTGATTTTAGAACGAACTTTCAAATCTTTAGAGCTTCTGGGAAGGACTTGAATGGTTTTCCTGCATTTGTGTTACAAAATTTTGTAGCATATAGGAAGTACCCGAATAAATGCTAAGCCTGTGCCCTGTATATTGATATGATCACCAAAAGCTAACTGTATGCAGTCAGATAAAGAGGTTTTAAAAATAAATGAATACTCACAAAAGTAGCGACAGAGGAAACAAATATAGTGTCTATGATTCTCTCTGGTCTGATCACTATAACTGGGAGCGTGCCGCCCACCTCTATTGTCTGTGTACCGCGCTGTGCTTCCACCACAACGTTAGTTCTGCCTGTGGACAAAATAGTTAGGTTATAGAAGAAATAACGCTTCGGTTAGAAGGAAATAATCACTCGCCTACTAATACAGTCGTCAGCACATCAAGTTACCACAAACTGTCAGATTTCCTCATTCGATTTTGAACTTAACTATCAACATTTTAAGGTTTAAAATCGTTTGGAGAAATTTGACAGTTTCGTGTAGCTTGACCTGTTGGCGACTGTACTAAAATTAAAAATTTGGACGAATAATGACACCCACCAACCCGCACTGGGCCGCTTGGTGGATTATAGTCCACTCCCTCTCACAGGGAGGAAACCTGTGACTTGAAACCCAGCAGTGCGAACAATATTGGCTGATTTATGCTTATAGTAGAAACAAATGTCCCGCTATAACGCATTTCCAATCGCCCTATTGTATGGTTGTATCGTACGGCCTGCAGTATTAATGAATGGTTCAATGAATCAGGGAATCTACTCTCTAAGTCCGTCAAAGAAGAAACGGGCCCGTCTGAAAGTAGTTAATCCGTCAAAAAAAATACCATATTTTTTTTCGAACGGGCATTTTCGTATCGGGAGTTTGGGACAGCTGTCAAATCGTATTGTCATGCATTCTTAGCTCAGGCCCATACTAATCATAATTATATGTACGTAAGTTATACGGAGTTTGAAACGCCCGTAACTTCAGCGAAAACTACGGATTTCGTGCTTAAGGAGTACACCCCCAGACTTGAACCAGGTACAATCCTGACTGATCGCATTAACGTATTAAACTGCTCGTCGTAGGTAAATTGTATAATTTAAAGTCAGTACTAAAAAACGCTTGCCGACAACGTGAATAAATACAACATCATTGAAATAATGTATATTAATTGTGTACTTTATATGTGCAAGTAAAATTTGCATAGAAATTTTATTTACTACCTGTTTATGCTACACTTGTTGAAACAATTTGCTGCATTTGTTGAACCTTGAAGTCGTTAAAAATTAAGAAGAAAATATCAAGTTTTAACAGAAAAGTATTTTAGTGGCTCTGAGCTCACTTAATTTTTTTATTCTTTATTAATAATCATTTTATTTTATACTAGCTTCTGCCCGCGGCTTCGCTCGCATGGTCGGAAATTATCCCACGGGAACGTGCTAACGAGACAAAAAGTAGCCTATGTCCTTCCCCAGGATGTCATCTATCTCCTTGCAAAATTTTATCGAAACCCGTTCAGTGGTTTAGGCGTGAAAAGGTAACATACACACAGAGTTACTTTAGAATTTATAATATTAGTCTGAATACATATGGCATCATCGTCCAATACTTATAAAATGAAATAGTTGCAAGTCATCGTGACTTTTTAATATTTTTAATAATTGTAGTTATCCGGATGTATTGTGAGGAAAAGGTCGGTAAATACAATGACCTTCCTTGTATTCTTTATTGACCGACAGTCTATATTTGTTTTTCTTGACAAAGTAACACCTACTTCGACCTACCTCCAAATTATCGTTTCTGGGCCTTTTGATTAATTGAATTAATTCATAGCCTTGATTGATAACAATATTATTAATAAAACAAAAACAGGATTTCATAAATCGGATTACTTAAGCTTGATTACGGCGCACGAGTTGACGTACACGGTTACGGCACGGTACGACTGACGGCACGGTTGGCGCAGTGGTTGAGCGATTGACTGCTGCGCTGCGTGTCGCGGATTCGATTCCCGCACAGAACCAATATTTGTATAACCTACAAGTAGTTGTTCCGGGTCTGGCTGTTTGTGTATGTGAGTTTGAATGTTTGTAATCGCACCCACAATACAGGAGAAATTCCTAGTGTGGGGCAACATAAAAAAAAGAAGAAGTTTATTTCAACGTGGCTAATATTGGAAGGACATTGAACATCTTGTAAGTGGCTTCAGGCCCTGGCTAAGTCAAATTGATACTGAATAAAACTTATGTAAATTTCAAGTTTAAACGATGACGATTATTAATCACTTTTTATAGCTTTGACATGTAGCGGCGTTTTTAAAATATTCCATTTTCAATATTAAGGCGCAGATATACGACTTTTAATGATTTCAAACTGAACATCACGTCTAAAGGAATAGACTTACTTGTTTGAAAAAAAAAAAAGATAAACTAGACTATTTTCTTCGTAATTTGATATCTGAATATTTGAAATTATATTTTTATAACATAGTTTAATTAATTTGTAAAGTAATGTCTAAGGCGAACACAAAAACGATAATCACGCAAAAACTATCGGGTGTATTTTCATGAAATCTGCACCATCTAAAAGACAATTTAAGTACCCAAATCTTTGTATACGGCTTTTATGTGTATTGTGTTTGATAAATCAAGGTGGGTTGTTTTTGCGAGTAAACTTCATGCGCGTTGAAGCGGGGGCTCTTGCGGGCGACGGGCGGCACTGCATCGCTGACGAATGTCCGGGTAGACGCTAACGCTCTGTGCAATTTTATTCGCTTAAAAGTTTCGCATGCTCCTCCCACTCGCTCAAGGTAGCTGGCACTTATTTTCGCCTTAAATAGTGGTAAATACCGTGCTTCGCTACGCTAAGCCAGCGGAATAACTGCCTAATACACTTAGATAGCAACGCCTTTCATTTTAACAGTCATCAACATTCATTGCGTTATGTACGTTGTTGAACAGACGAATTTTTCAAACGTCAGCCTTTTCTTTCAAAAGATTTCGAATTGTGATCGAAAGTGTGTTACATAATTAGGGTGCAGGTCTGCACCATCTCCAACTAATCGTTCAGTTAAATCTCTAGGTACGGTATATAAGGTTCTTACAAAAATAATTATAAAAAAATGTTTCTTACCGAGGAACTTCCCGGTGACTCGCATTTTGCCCTCGAACCTATTGTTCTGCACATCAGTGTCTGTCAGCTGGTACGTTGTGTTCCAATCTGCTGCGGCTAAGTGATCGTCGGATGTCGACAACCTGAATTGATCTCCTGCTTGCATTCCTGTGCCTGGTGACAAGGAAAAAACGGGGATTAAGATACATGTAAGTACATAACATCACGCTTCACGCTTTCCCCGAAGGTACAGGCAGTGGTGTATGGTATACCCACAATTCGCCAGTTATGTTTAAGTCCAGTGGTCAACAAGGATCGAGCTTATTATTGCAAATCCAGGCTGCTATTGAGAAATTCCTGATGGAATACTTTGCCGGACCTGGGGATTGAACCCAGGGCCCATGCTCGACAGTCGCAAATGACTACTAGGTAGACAAGGCTATATGTTTGATAATTTTCCTTAACTGTGAATTTATTTTTAAAGTATTTCAATACTTTCAGGAAAAGTTGTATGTTTTGGTAAAATACAGTTTTTTTTTTTTACAATTACCGCCTTGATTATTTTTGTCACAACAAACACGTCCTTGATTCGATTGTTAATTAGAGTGGTATTACCACTAACCAGTTATAAAACGAGAGACGGGCAATCGATACATGCGAGCTGCACTGCACCATTAGTTAATTTCTCAATATTATGTTATGGCAGTATGACGAAATGGTCAATAGTCAATTAATGACGCTACGAACTGCTAAATTATACGTATAAGATTTCATTTTAATTTCACCTTGAATGCGGTACTTTATCAGTCAATATTACGCTTACCACTAGCGAAACGAAGATCTCTTATTAAAGGCTCCTTAATCCTTACAGGCGCGACACGCGACGCGACGCGAATCACGCGCGACACAAAGGCACTGCTTTTCGCGCGACGCGCGGTGCCTTTGTGTCGCGCTGTCGTGCCTGTCTGCGGGAACCTTTAGCCTTTGTTTCGAGCTCAAACTGCTGTATTTTCGTCAAACACAAAAGTCTAACTTTACCGTTGTCAAGTAATCACATTAATTTTTCAATTTTGATCCATTTTAAATTTAAAACCTTGTGAATTAGAAACTATTTGTCTTGGAAATACGCTAAAGGAGCCTGCGAAATTAAAATTTTCAGTATCAGGTTGTATGCTAATTAAATTTCGCGGGCTAGTGGATCCTCCATAACAACACCTAAGGGAACACCATGGTCCTTTGACATATTAAGATGATTGCAAATGCTACTTTTCCATAGAGATCTACGTTTTCGAATGGGCAACTAGCTTCAACTTTCTGACTAACTGATAGACTCTTTGACAATTCAAAAGTGCCTGTAAATTAAATGGTTTGAGTTTGAGTACTAACCTTCAACTGTCACATCGACATATTGATACTCATCCATGTTGACTGTCACGTTGTTAGGTACGAAGGTCGCCATCATAGTCGGCGCCACTTGGCAGACCACCCATAGTGGACATAATGCCAGGATGTATAGGATGATCAGGTGCAACGGCCAGATGGGACACATTTTGGCCGATTTTTGTGCTTACTTGGTATCTGGAAAGAAGAGAAAAAAATCATTACTTTAAGTAGATAAAAAATGTATGAGAAAAAATGATTATTATACAGGTTGGCAGACACATGTTACCAGGGATCCAGGACATATTCTGTACGCGTCTCTTGTAGAACAACTTTCATGAAGTTTTCATAGAATTTGTTGTACTAAAGTCGCATCGCGCTTGTTTGCCTTCAAGCTAATTAATCCGTAGTACCTACCTATGTTTATACCTATAATTATTGCGATTATAAGGCGATCCGATTGTAAGCAGGGCACGTGATTAATTAGTGTAATTAATTCATTTAGCCTTTAAATGATAAATGATTTTATTTCTGTAAGTAGATTTGTACAAACACTTTTACACGTCAATCATATTTTAAAGCTAGATGAGGCCGGCGTTTCCTATCTGACTACTCTGAGAAGAAAGGCCGAAACAAACTCAGTGGCCACAGTCTCTTTTAAAGTCCAGACATAATCTTGGTCAGATCATGTGAAAACCAAGTAGATTTATGTCTGAAATGGTCTTTTGAGGAAAAACAACACAGAATGAGTGGACCTGTCCAGTCAGTGCACGCATTTGTCACTAATCGTGGAGCTCAACTCAGAACTTAAGGAGCGCACCCACTCGACTTTTGTCTTGTAGATATTTATTACAACACCTAGACTTGTTGGATGGTATTTTTTCTATTGGTTCCTCTGAAAATTGGGTCAGGCTTTATATAGGGTTTATGCCTATGAAAAGCCTGACCCAATTTTAAAATTTTGTTACTTGTGAGTTTCACTAAGACCAATCATTTAAAAAAAGTATTGAAATATGTATAAAATATCGTAAAGCATGTTAAAGTAGTTTACAATTCCTAATAACTCACCACACGAGGTCGACCACGACTATTAAACCGTATCACAAGTCTTCTAACTTAATGACTAAACATCTTATGCGTGCACCATCTATCAACACAAGGACACAACTGACGCAAAAGCTCTCAAACCGATTTACTACTCTATACTTATCTGTTTACGACCAATTATCCCTTATCACAGTTATCACCGAATCCCAGGTTCAAATATTAAATGATTTTTTTTATCTCGAGATAAGTATGATACAATGGAACGATCATAGCAGTTTCGTATCTCGTGGCCTATGTCACGTAGAGATAAAAATCGATAAGAATGTATTAAGCGTAATAATTAATTACTAAGGACTATATAAAACGTGGATTGGATTAGATTATTATAAATTAAAACATGTGAATTAAGTAACACATATGACGTCATCATACATACTAGAGGTGTGCGCCGATCGGCGTGGCGCACGCCGCCGAAAATTTTGGCCACGGCCGGCCGCCGACGTATTAAGCGTCCTTTAAACAGGCGCGACACGCGACGCGAATCGCACGTGATATAAAGGTACCGCCTGTCACGCGACGAGCGGAGCCTTTGTATCGCGTCGCGTGTCGCGCCAGTTTGTAGGAGCCTTTGTACGTCAGACGCTGCCGCCGCCGCTGTAAGAGAGGCACCGGCGCACCTCTAATACATAAATAAACTCACACCTTCTTTTCATGGAGGTAGGCAGAAACTGCAGAACGCCACCTGATAGATCGTTACGTTACGTATGACGTCTGGTCATACACGCACGCCGGTTGCGAGTACTACGCTCCTGACATAGAGTACTTCTGAAGAACATCACCAATAAGGTCACTCACTATATGAAATGATTGATTTCATCAAGCTTCGGGAAAGCGAGATTCGAAATTCAAAATTATTTGGTCCCAGTGTCCGCGCCTGAGATCTTTGATAAAGCAATTATCAAATTGTACTTACAGGCCCCTAAGTCACGACATTATGTACAGGATTGAATGTGTCAAGGTGACTTATATTTACCTACATTATATTAGTGTCAATCAGTACTGCTTACCTGAGCGTTCATAATAATTATGCACAACACACACTGAAACTTAAAACAGAATTTAAAGGTGGTAAATGCGAAAATCTATTTTAAAAAAATTACAGAAAATGGGTCCTTTTAATTTCTGGAAGTGCTACGTGATTCGTTTTTAATCGATATAATTATGATTCTGATCCCGTTCAAAACAAAACCGTCTATGCGTATCGAAACAGATCTGAAACTGTCCTTGAATTGATAGGTACGTGACCTCCTCTATAATTGATGACGGCCTGTAACACAATACCATTATTGTTATAGAGTCTGATTATAGACTTGGTTCTGCCTTCGTTCCATAAGCACGAATGTTTTTGTCAATTTAATTGACCCAGCCTCTCTATACAGCCTTAATCTGCACCCTAATTATGTAACACACTATCTATCACAATCTGAATAATTTTGAAGCCAATTGCTAATCCATTGCTTCATATGTTCGAAAAATTTGTCTACTCAACAACGTAAATAACGCAATAAGTGTTGTTGAACTGTCAAAATGAAACCCATTCCTACTGTTAATGTGTTACGTAATTACCCCGCTGGACTTGGGAGTTAAACCTCAAAACACCGGGAACGCAAAAGCGTCTAATCCAATGGCTGTGCCATATCCCATAAGGGAGTGAATACACTTATCGACGCGGAATCGGCTTGAGCCGATCACGTATCACCACGCAGTGTCAAGTTGCGTCGCGTCGTCCGAACCGGAACGAGGCGAATGACGTCTTTTTCGCTTTTATTGGATGTACATAAAAAAAAATGACTGGCTCAAGCCGATTCCGCGTCAATAAGTTTGCTAATGACTGTGTCATGGGTGATTCAGGTAGCTGACTGCGGAAACTGGAGACTCAATGCTAAAGAAACAGTTGACCTGACTTAACAGATTGACAACAAATTCTTCATCGTCATCATTTTAGCCGAAAGACGACCAGTGCTGGACATAGGTCTCCCCCCTACAACGGACAACAAATTAGGCGATAGTATTTACTTGGCAGAAACGATTAGTCACGAAAATATCACGCAACTAGAGACTAAATAATTATCACGATGACTGACCGAAGTACTAGATTATAAAGGCTCGTACACACTGGCGCGACGCGACAGCGTACACAAAGGCACCGCGTGCATCGCGACGGGCGGTGCCTTTGTGTCGGGCTGTCGCGTCGCGCCTGTTTGTGGGAGCCTTAAAGCTTATACTTATCAGACACGAGATCTCTACTGTGTTCCCAAGTATTTGTAGGTAGGTAGATGGATGCTGCTGTATTACAACACACGTCAGTTACCTACATAAAGGCTCCTTCAAGCAGGCGCGACACGCGACGCGAATCGCGAGCGACACAAAGGCACCGCTCGTCGCGCGACAAGCGGTGCCTTTGTGTCACGCTGTCGCGTCGCGCCTGTCTGCCTCCTTAGAGGTTTGTTATTGTTTGAATTATAAATGATCTATAAGTTTCAACTATTCTAGTCCGCTTAAGTTTACCTAAGATTCTACAGAAATATTCTTTGCACAGTTCCCTGAACTGTAAAAAAATATTCGAGTTCAAAAATAAACGGCGGAATATTTTGAAATGTGAGCGCAGGTAGTGGATCGTTTTTCTTTTGCAGACGGGCGTATGTATTTATTTGAATATATTGAGTTTTGCTTCAAAAACAACCCAGGCTTAGCATTCATGAATTTATCAAGCCTAGTGGAAAACAACGGAAGCCATTTGTGTTTTTTGAGCTTGCACATGAGAAATCTCATTTTTATTTTACTAGTTGGAAGATCTTTTTTTCAGGTGCGCCAACTTACGCAATGGGTTAGAAAAAAAACCAAATGATTGTTATCAGTGCGCGTGATTTTGTTGTTACTAGGACAAAAGAAAACTGGGTCTAGCTATTCTTAACTATTTCAATGTCAATGAGGGTTAAAAATATACCTATATGTACCGCTGCAATGGTGACTAGCAGTACCTATGTTTCCTGCGATTTAAGAAAATTACTTTCTTAATAAACATAACATAACATCTCGCGTGTATTCTCCGAAGGGTTAGGCATAGGTGTACCTATAGGACCCCCACATTTCATCAGTCATGTTTAAGTCCCATTTAATAGGGGGCGAGCCTATTCCCATCAGTCAACACACTTCTTAATTTTGTAAGAAAATGCTTTGTTGTTTTTTATAACCTTAGACGCCTCAAATCAGACTTATGAGATACGTACTTAAGTACTGTCTTTGTACCGAAGCCGCGAAGCTCCAAAAAGCGAAAACTGCAGTTGCCGCCAGTAGTAGGTACCTATTTCGATTTCTTAGATAGTATTGTAACTTGTGAAGTTTTGTAACCTGTAGGTATATTATTTTCATGATTGAATTGTAACACATAGGCCCACTCAGTTTTGCCTTAGCAACACGTTTTTAACAACTAAAATATGAGGAAATTGTATTTTCAAACACGCATACTCGATATTAAAGTACCTAAATGATGTAGGTAATACCTGCATATTTTTAACCGACTTCACAAAAAGGAGGAGGTTCTCAATTCGTCTGTATGTTTTTTTTTTTTTTTTTTTTTTTTTTTTTTATGTGTGTTAGCTCATAACTTTTTTCTGGGTGAACCGATTTGGATGATTCTTTTTTTGTTTGATAGGTGGTGCTTCACATGTGGTCCCATTTAAATTTGATCAAGGTCTGACCAGTAGTTTTTGAGTTATCCTTAATACTGCAGATTTTTTCCACTTAGTTTATATGGATGATGTGTTAATAATTTCCTGTCACTGTTATTTACACACCAAGTAGTGGTATACGAATTTGTGTGGGGTAGGTACCGCAACTAAAAAGTGAAAAATAAAAACTTTTTTACAAAAAAACAACCGACTTCCAAAAAAAACACTAAAAGACGTGAAAAATAACTTTAATTTCGGAAGTCGGTGGCCAAACACGAAAATACAAAACCAAAGGCACCGACTTCCGAAATTAAAGTTATTTTTCACGTCTTTTAGTGTTTTTTTTGGAAGTCGGTTGTTTTTTTGTAAAAAGTTTTAATAAATCAACTTATCGTAGACCTCATTTATTTTTTACGTAAAGTAAAAGCTAGCTTAGCCCTCGCTTACTTAGCTACTTCTTGATTCATTATGTCTTTTCATCTTTTTCGCCAATGTTACTCATTAGTCCCACAAGGCCACAAAAGGTCAAATATTATATCACTTATCTGGCCGCATACAAATTGCGTTGTACGCAACCTCAGACCAAATAAAAAAGTCAAAACATAGCGCTGTGATAACGGCAACAGTGACCTGAGGCCGGTTTCGTAAACATGTGTGGACTTAGTGAGGTGTAGTTTGGTTGTAAATGTGTGCGTGTGAGCGTGTATGCACAGAGCAAGGTGTAGTTTTGCATGTTTCACTGTATTCTTCGCAGCGCTATGTCTTGATTTTTTATTTGATCTGGGGGCCTAGACAAAATCCCCTTTCTGTAAGCGTTAACGCCAACGGAAAATCAAATTGTATGGAGTTGACATTTGCTTAACACGTGACATTACGTGTCCTTTCCACAGGTAATGTAATTGCCATACATTTTGACGTTAGCGTCTGGCGTTAACGTTATCAGAAAATTTTTGTCTATGCCCCCGGAGTAGTCGTACGCAACTGATAGTCCAACTAAAAGTTTATTAAGGCGGTACCCCGACCAAAACCTTGTCAAAGTGCGTTATTCAGAGGCTATTAACTCATTCACTATGGGTAATAAACTACATCTAAAAGCACATTATTAATGTTCGATATCCTATCATCACATTGCACGTTCTTATTTGTTTTTATGTGTTATAAATTCATCTGAAATCTCCTTCCAAAAAAGTGACTAAAATTATTGATTGCATGCATCTCTTGCTAAAGGTGACGTTCTATTCATTTGAGGATTACACTAATGGATTGATAATTTAAAAATCTAAATAATACACGTTTTATTTTATTTTAAAACTTCACTTGTCTTTTTTTATTCAAGTAATTTCATTATTTTTTGTGAATTTTATGATAAATGAGCGTGCGGAGGGAGCGAGACAGAGCGAGACTCAGCGACGGGACAGAGAAGGACCGAACGCTCAAGGTCGTTTGGTCAGGGAAGCGCCTTAAAACTAACTGTTGCCAGCCACTTCGTCTGCGTGTATTTTTTTTTATAAATACGTTATACCATAATAGAGGTTCTTCTCTAAATCCCAGGCTACATATCTGTCAAATTTCATAACGATCGGTTCAGTGGTTTAGGCGTGCAAAGGCAACAGACAGACAGAGTTACTTTCGCATTTATAATAATTAAATATAGATTGCCCACCATCACCATAATCCAGTAAGTCATCAACGTTAATTCAACGTTCTCAATTCTCAAGGCGAATAGACGCGTCTATGAATTATAATTGGCTTTTCGTGAATAAACACCTGAAATAAACGATTATTAGTTTCATATCCGGCGGTCTGTGTGTACCTTCTTATCAAATTGACATGGCCTTTGATCCGCAGAGTTAGTTAAGGAAACAGCCATTTATTCTGATGGATGTTTCCTTCATTAAAAAAATTAAAACCAATAGTCGTTATAGACCACAATAGCTAGGTAATTTGGTTAGTTCAATAGTGTTCTATCTTCGTTTTATGAATGTCTTGTTGGTGTAGCAATTTCTATTAATGATTATTGCGCTAGATGGTACTACTGCTAGGTCTTATAATACTGTGGTCGTTTTTTTTTTGTGTTTCTCTACTAGGTATAATAATTATCCTTTATTTATTCTCTGCCTGGTTTAACTAACAAAGTCACCGCGACCAATTTTTTTTTTGCTGTCTCATAGTTTTCAGGTGTTTGTTTTAATACGCAGCAATTTACCTCGTACCAGTAATAAATAATGTAAGAGTTTTATGATGGTGAATAATAATAACTCATACAACCTTTATAAATATTAAAAAAATCAGAAAAAAAATAACTCGTAAGTAGAGATATTAACCTCTGTTTGCTTTCAAAACTTGACAGTACAGTCACATTATAAAATAAACAGCCGGATACGAGAACAATGGCCACTCAGGCCGATTGTGAAGCACAATAAAATTGTGTAAAGAAGGCTCAGGCCGATAGTGAAGCACAATAAAATTGTGTAAAGATGGCTCCCGCAGTCATGCCCGCCGCGGCTCTAGTAGAACAATTTCTATAAAAACTTCATGGAAATTATTGTTCTACCGGAGTCATGTCGCGCCTGTCTGTGGGAGCCTTAAAACGATATAGCCAACGAATGGGAACGGTGGTTTCGTAGTTTCCTACTCGATTACATGCAGATACTTGTGTTATATCAGTAGGTAGGTAAATAAAAGTGAAAGTAATTACTTCTTTAGGTAATTGTAACCATAATCTTGTAATCAGCGTGTCAGATTATGAAGAGCACCTTGTGTTTAGAGTTGTGGAAAGAATTAGTTAATCAATCTTAGTTGATAAATTAATTAACGAATCAATTAAGTTAATGTGGCTCGGGAAGAATGTGCTAGAATATTTAGATACTCTAGTTCTATAAAAACCTTCTACTTAATCATTTTATTAGATAAGTATTAATTAACTTGTGAGAAGAAATTAATAACAGCAGTAGTTTTAATTCTTGACAATTTTATTGATGACAGCAGTAGTTTTGATACTTGACAATTTCATTTGAATAAAATATTTAAAATGCTGACTTTTACGATTGCTTGCCTTATGATTTATTACTACCTATGTACATCATAAATCAAATCGATTTACAAAAAAAAAAAGACCTTGTCTTGAAAGACCGCATATAGATATGTAAATGATTCAATAATGAAGTAACATTAAATGACACTAATAAATAAATAAAATTATTTTTGGATAAGCTATAAATTTTGTTACTGTGTTTATACTTTGATGACATAGTTGACAAGGCTGTCAGTAACTGTTATTCAAAATTGAAAAGCTAGTCAAAGTATATAGAATTTAAATAATTTTCGCAGAAAAATAATGTGCAGAATTAACTATCCCCCGTACAAAGCTACATCCTAATTTGATATTGTGTCCGTCAGTTACTTGTTTTTCTAATAAAATGTCATTTGTGAGATAACTTACATAACAATTAATACAAAAAAAAACCCTCATCTCTCAATTCTTATCGGTTACTTAATTTTGTGTCATTATTCGGTGTTGAAACCATAATTACGTATCGCCATTGACCTCCTGTCTGGTCGTAAACTATTGTAACTTTGTGACGTTTTGCTGCTCTTCGTTTTAATATTATTCAGCGTCGATTACAAGCATTGGGAAATCTGACACAAGTTACTACAGAGGATTTGCGAAATATAGACACCGAAGTAAATCATAGGAGTTCCGATTTGTCAATTTTGGCAATTACGAGTGAAATTGTCGTAAAATTTGAAGTTGTTCGGCATGGTTTGTTACAACATGGTGCCAGAGACTGATCAGGGATGTAGGTACTAAAAACGGAGGTCAAAATATGACGAAACATTTAAGGTTATGCTGGCAAAATCCAGGACACAAGAACAATAAACTTATATCTAAAACAAACGCTACTTCTACTTCCATATTGGGTATGTAGAGATCGTCCCGTATTTGCTTAAAAGGATTATTGGTAAACAGCGGAAACTTTCTTTATTACGGCTTCACCAGTAAATTGTATATTAATATTATCGGAGTATAATGTTGTGGCTTGTGGTTGTGTACGTACCTATTTAGATACTATATTATTTATTACAATAAGTACCTTGATTTATATTAGCATTGGATCGTGTTTTGTCATCATGACAAAACATTAATTCCTAAATACCTGCTCTGTTAAATATAGTAAATACCCAACCGCACGCTGATTGCCTACAACATAAATCTTATTATCTAAACAACATTAATAAAATAATAATTAAATGAGTCATTATTCGATCAAGATCAACTCAGGCAGGATGGAGGAAATGGCGACAGGTCACGGGAATAACTTGCGACCCACAGAAGCCCCTCAAGTTAAAGGGGTTTGCATGTCCGTGATAAGGCCTGTCGTACTGTATGGATCGGAATGCTTCGCCCTGAATAAGACGGATGAAAAAAGATTGCATGCAGCGGAGATAAGAATGTTGAGATGGATGGTGCCGAAAATGAATAAATTCAGAAATGAGTATATAGTTACGGGGAAGTTTTAAAGGCAGTGACAGAAAGTTGAAAGGCAATCGTTCGGTTTGGTATGAGGGAGGAAACGCATGTGACTAAAATAGTGATGAATACCTATAAACGTTGATGGATGGAGAGGGAGAGGAAGACCAAAGAACAGATGGATGGATTGTGTGAGGAATGATATGAAAGAGAAGGGAGTGAATGATAGCGTGACGGTTGACAGAGGAGAACGAAGAAGAAAACGTGTTGCGCCGTCCCCAAGTAACTTGGGACTAGGGCAGGAAGATGATGACGCAATAGGAATATCATCTCCGTCAAAGTTCAGTTCCGTTCCGGGGGAAATACCAAAGGAATAAACAATTCAAATTTTCCTCATAGAGGTCTTGAACTTCTGCCATTAATAAATCAGTCGGGGAAATGTAATAAACATGCATTCACTAATGATGTGAAAATGAATGTGATAAGAAAACCGATAGCCTCACACACTAACAATACTTGAATTTGATAACAATTTGATCTTTTTGAACTTGAACTTATGTACGGTAGCAAGACAATTTTGGAAAATAAGGGACCCTACAATCCAATAATTTTGGATGTTGATATTCTAATAGCATCTACATACGTAATTCGATACACAAATCCAAGGAAAATGGCGAAGTCTGTGGAAACCGATTCTGTCAACAGGATGTGGACAAAGTTCAGAACGGCAGAACCAAAAACAGCCTGATATAGCAATATCTATTTTTCAGAACAGTTAGTTAATAAGTCCGAAAACTGACCAAAACATAATAACGTTTACAGAACCACCAATAAATCAAAGTACTTACCTACCTATATAGGAAAACATCGCATTACGACTACGCTCAAGGTAGACTGGCAGAAAATAAACCTAATTTTAACGAAAGACTGCGATACGTAGAATATCACAACGGTAGGTCCAATTCTTCATGATAAATCACTAATTAAAACACTAATCAGCGCTTATCACCACGTGCAAGTTGTAGAAGTCAAATAAAGGAAATCTGTCCAGTTGGCGATCGAATGGCAGCTTAATTTTAGCAACGTGTAAATCCTTGTTATCGCCTGTGCCACACATAACATCAATAAATATAATCATAATCACCGATAAGGCACAATACATAAGTACTGAACCATCTTGTATTGATGTCACTTGGGCGTTATATTTGCTTTGCACTCGGTGAGAGAAAGCGGCTGTCCAAGTATATACTATTACAGGGCTAATAAGTACGTTTTCTGACAGCGCGAATCTCTGAATCCTCGAATTCCTGGTTGTCAAAAATCTGCTATTGCTGCTTTTCCTATTAAATTGATACAATATGATACTTACAATATTAAAGTGATACAATAATTGACTTCGAATTATATTACTATTGTAGTTTCTGTACGTAAATGAATGCAGAACCCTCGCGTCTCGCTTGCATCCGGCAACCGTGCCTTTCCATGATGAGATTAAATCGCGTTGTGACCTCCAATATCAAGGCGATGGACCAGCACCCTATACTTCCAATCAAAATCGTAGGATTTTTAAGAAAATTCCTAATCCATTATTTCATAGGTTTAAAAAAATTCGTCTGCTCATCAACGACAATTACGCAATGAATGTGGTAGAACTGTCAAAATAAAAGGCATTGCCATTGTATGTGTGCTACGCAATTACCTCTAAGGACAAGTTTATAGAGGGTTCATCGTCATTGGTCATCATCCCCTTTAATAAGTGATACTCGTATTGTTTAAGAATAATTTTGAAGGTCTCTTAAGGTCTTTCACCCATGTAATATTATAATGAATGTAACTGAGAATTTATGGTAAACAAGATAAAATCATGCTACTGTTCTGAGCTCTTTGCCATTCATCAATATATGTAATCAATATTTTATACCAAAACATTGGCATGTAATATTCTTTTAACAAGTCAAAGTTCACCTCTCTTTCTGACATCTGTAAGTTATCTGGGGAGGTCGAAATCAGTATATTACTGACCGTCTGATATCTAGCTAACAGTACAGTAAAGGTTAAAGAAAAACCTCAGTTAGGATTCATTTCAATGTGAATGTGGTGCTCCGGACCAGACCACGGTCCACTTGCTGGATTGTCTAAACTGACCCTACACCTGTACTGAGGACATAAAAAACGCCACCGATGCCACCAAATAATTTGACGAGACGTACATCGACACGAAAGAAGAACGTAGATTAATATTGCTGATTTATATTGCAAGGATCCGCATTATAAAAAGCTAGCTGTTGGATCAATTTGTTTGTAAGAGCCTAAGCTATGACACAATTCGTCAGTGGTCATAGGGGAGAACCAGAGGGCCTAGACAAATGGCATTCGCTTCGGAGCGATTCTATTTCTACAATCGCTATCGCTTTCGCTAATGATTCCAAAAACTAGCAATAACGCTCGTCAAAAACTGTCCCTTGGCTGTGCATCTCTGTGGAAGTACCTAATCTTTCGACGCTGTCGATTCATTTCATAATCGAATGTTGTTTAAATTGTCTAGCTAATTATTATTCGTTGACCTATGATCACGTGACATTTGGATAGCTTATATGTCAACCCTTGGCTATGGCTTTTCTACTAGCGTTATCGTTAATCGAATGTTACGTTAGGCCCTCTGAGGGCCTAGACAAAGTAACATTCGACTAACGATAACGCTAGTAGAAAAGCCAAAAATGTATGGGGTTGACATATAAGCTATCGAAATGTCACGCGATCATAGGTCAACGAAAAGAAATTAGCTAGACAATGTTAACATCATTCGATTCTACGGATTCTATGAAACGAATCGACAGCGTCGTAGCCAAGTGGCACTTTTTGACAAGCGTTATCGCTAGTTTTCGATTCGTATAATGAACACATTAGGGAAAGCGATAGCGATTGTAGAAATAGAATCGCTCCGAAGCGAATGTCATTTGTCTAGGCCCTCAGGATATTATGTATTATGTGGGTGACAGACTAGCAATCAGTCACCGCTTATGCAATACCGTGCGATCTTTAAATAGATCCGCTATTTTTGCACGTAGTTACTAGCGATTACGAGCTAAACGTAGCAAGTTTTGAGTACTACTATTTGGAATTTTAAATATATGCAAAAAGCTGCCAAGTGCGAGTCGGACTCTTATTATACAATATCTTCTTCAGCAACCAGAAATTTTATATGAAGAAATCAAACAAAATAAGAGTAACACAGATTTTTTTATGAATTGACGCAGTCAGCATGCGATTATACTGATATTATCAATATCATATCGAGTACTTCAGTACTTATCTGATCTACGAAAGTGTTTCAAGAACCGCATCAAGATATTTTGATAAATATCATCCAAAATAAATAACCGTTGTAGTATCTACAGCTGTTGACAATTACAAGCAAGTTCCTAATTAATTATTTAAACAGACAACAAGACAAAAGCGACAGTAGCCTGCTAAATGATGATCAAAGGTCAGGCAAGTTCAATTCAAAATTAATTTCTTTCGTGGTGAATCCGTACATTATTGGTAACATCAATACAACATAGGTAATATGACTGTGGTTTTTCTTGAGGTTAAAATGCTGCTCTAAGGAGAAACTATAAGTACTTTGAATAGATGAAAATTGAAATAAGGATAATGTTATAAAAGGATATACTAATCTACCTATCGTTACCTACTTAATTAAGCCAAAATAAGGCTCAAGAAAGGACAGAAAACTTAAAAAAAAAACGAAATCTATTTTGATACAACTAATGGCACAAGTATTGTGTTTCAGATTTGTAGTAACTAGTTGTTGACATTTAAGCGAATCTATAACAGTATCTTATATATAACTGCAACACGTTTTGAATATTAGGCGGTCTAGCTAGCTGGAATTTTGCGTTGATTAAAAACTAAATTACATAACATCGAATCCATAATTATGTAGTTCCACCGGCTTATTGTTTTGGCATTTTACTAAAACAAAGCTTTCTCAATCCTAGTGACGTGTTATTCGAGATTTTGGTCTCACACAAAAAAAAATCGTGAATGCGTTTTGCGGAAATTATGGTAGGTGCCTACCTAAGTACCTAACAAATAGACGAAAAGCCTCTCACTCTTCACTGCCGTGAAGTAACATATTGCAATGACCCTGACGACATGACCTTAATCTACATCAGATAGTAGGTAGGTGCCTCCTACTTGAGGTGTTTGTAATGTTAAGGTACCTACTGGAATAACTTTATTGAAAATATTTTTTATTGCACTCGAAGAAATTGTTGATAGGTGTAAGAATGTAAATAAAACAATTATCTTATTTCAACTACTTTTAAGTACGAATTTACGGACAAATAAAAACATGCATCAAAGAGAGAACTTCAACGAAAAAGCGGAAAGAACATATGTTTTAACAAACACCAATCTTCTATACACACGAGTATTACTACTTATCACCGTTATGATTATATACGAAACCCAAATCGGGTGTTCCACATCGGCCATGACATGCCAGCACGATCTCAAATTCTCAAGTATCAAGATCCGTTGCGCGTACAACACATTTGTCAGGTAATGCGCTTCTATGCAGTAGTTGAATTGTGTGTTTTCTGTTTTTATCGGTTTTATTACGGACGCTTTTAACGTGCACATCTTTTTACATCGTTCTCACATGTTTAATTTCAACATGAATGATGTAACCAATTATTTTTTTGTGTCTATATGTTGATTTAAAAGAGTGTCCATGGAGTTTCTTGCCTGTTCTTCTCCATAGGTACCCACTACGCTTTGGAATGGGCATCTATACTCGAAAGGTGTAGGTAGTTAAATAAAGTTAAACAAATCGTAAAAAGGGTTTTTTATAGTTGACACTTTCTTGTTTAAAAATACGTTACAACAAAACTAAATTTATTTTCGATCTAATCGATAGTTTCCTCTTTTATTAATGTATGTTAAACTTTATCATTTATTCGTAAACTACTCTTCGTAGATGTAATTGCTTGAGCACAATTATTTTGTTGTGATTTATAAAATATAATAATATTTTGTAATCTGTCTATTGTAAAGAGCCCAAAAGTACAGCTTCCGTAAACCTTTTAGAAAATACAACGAATATAACGTTGCTAAATTGAAGAGTACACCTGGGACGTAGTATGGCAAATGAAGTAGCAGGTATTACGTTTAGTCGGTTAACCAGACGCCTTTGATAGCACTCTCGACATTTACGATGTTGCGTGTGCGTTTCGATTTTGTTAATATAGCTTGTTTCTTTATTTTGTTTTTGTTATTTTGTTATTGTAAGTTTTTGTTATTTATCGTTATTGGTTTTTAAATTCCTATTGTTTAAAAAATGAGTGAACCCGAGCCTGGTACTAGCCCGACCAACTCCGTACTCTCATTTCCATCACCGAAGAAAAAACGCTTCAAGACAGAACCTCTTTTATCCTCTGAGAAACACACATTGAAAAATGTATTTAAATAAGTATGTAGAAGAAACAAGGCCCAAAGAGTGTTATCCGTTGAAAACAGACATAGTTTCAAGACATGATATTTCAAGACATGGGCTCAGTTAAGGGGCATTTAGCCGAGAAAAATAAAACTTTTTAATTGGCTGACCTAAAAATTTTTTGCCAGAGGCTTTAGCTAATGTGACCGCTGATAATTGGAAAAATTGCGAGGGTCATATAATAAAAGAAGAACATAAAATGTTTAAATTAGACAAAATAATTGATGATACCACTGAACACTTTATGATTAATGTGATAGATAGTTCCTCAGATTCAGATCCAGAATAGAACATATTATT
The DNA here is from genome assembly GCA_916610205.1 of Griposia aprilina. Lineage (NCBI taxonomy): Eukaryota > Metazoa > Arthropoda > Insecta > Lepidoptera > Noctuidae > Griposia > Griposia aprilina. Next base: position 12,907,802 of record OU744305.1, read on the forward strand.
ATATGAAATAGAATAGAACATATTATTATTAACATTTGAAATAAAAGGTTTAGCATCGATGAGTCACGTGGTTTTTGTTGTTTACCTTTATTTAACTACCTAAACCTTTCGAGTATAGCTTCATTTTTCTGACTGACCTACCCCTTGACAGTTCAAAAGTGCCTGTAATTGGTTTATTTGAAATAAATGCTTTGAGTTTGAGTTTGTAGGTACAGTCTAGCCAGAGGCAGCACTTATCATAGTAATATCATTAATCAAGTCCTATCGATTGTTAGTAGAACTTCATCAAGGATAGCTGGCAAATTTGTTCGCCGTACTTATTGCAATATATTGATTGATTATAATACTACGAGTGTTTAAGAGGCTTCTGGCTAAATAATAACAGTTGCACAGGTCGATCGATCAGGTTAAGCTACGCTTGCCGCGGTTGGTCCGTGGATGGGTGACCATCTTTACATACAAAGACCCCTCGTGCCTCGAAAAGCATGTTAAACCGTTGGTCCCGGTTGTCATTCTTGGATCTTTGACAGTCGTTACGGGTCGTCAGAAGCATGAAAGTCTGACAACCAGTCTTACCATGGGGTATCGTATTACCCATGGCATAATAATATACTTCGCCAGGTATAGCACTCCGGTCGCGGGGGTGACACAAGCCTGCGTCATCACCGCTGTGTTACCAGTAGTGTGTAATAATAACTCCCCAATCGCCTTTATTACCTGTGCGAATCCGATAAAACAAAGGGGTTTATGTTTAAATTGAAATGTTTCGTTTGTTTAGAAAAATGAAACGACAATTTAAATGGTTTATATATATTTTTTAACAGAATGGTGACTAAACATGTTTCCATAATTCGTGTTTTGTTGCAATAAAGTGGCAACTGGATAGTGACGTAAGCATGTGTCACTCCCGGAATGCCAGACCTTGTTTTTTTAGACTATGGTAGGTATTACCCAGGAACTGGGTTGTGGAGGTCAGATAGGCAGTCGCTCCATGTAAAGTACTAGTATTCAGCTGCAACCGGTTAGACTAGAAGCCTACCCCAACAAAGGCTAGGCAAATGATGACTATGAGTGTTTATGGGGCAGTATGACATCAATTAACACCAAAAGTAGTTCAAAAAGAAAAACGAAGTTTTAAAAGTCCTCGAGTCGTTTTCACTATACAATGGCAATAGCTTTAATTTTGACAGTTCAACAACATTCATTGCGTTATTTACGTTGTACAGCAGATTTTTTTTTCGAACATATGAAGCAATGGATTAGCAATATCCTTAAAGATGTTTCAGATTGTGATTGAAAGTGTGTTACGCAATTTTGGTGCTGGGCCGGCAGTCTCGACTAGATAGCGACGCTGTCGCAAATGCCGAACCCTAAATATTAAGGTGAAACCTCAGTTGTAGCCCGCCAAATTCAAATTTTCTTTGAATTTGACGATTGATGTGAAATTGATGATTATTATGCGATAGATATATAATTCCCACAGTCGAGAATCGCATTTTGGTCAACATACTACGTAAGACAGAGCTGCAATTTACAAAAAACTAAAGAAAATTTGAATTTTGCGGGCTACAACTGAGCATTCTCCTTAATATTTAGCGGTCGGTAGTTTGCGACAGCGTCGCTATCTAGTCGAGACTGCCGGCCCTGTATACTCGTACTAAAAAACTACGGAAATCTAGCATAGGCTTGGTAAAACCTTGCAGCAACCGCGGCTGCAAAGTTTATTGCGGTGGTCATGGAAGACACTGACAAAGGTCAGATTTGTATGGCATTATTAGTACCTACCTACCTACTCGCATATTTTTTTTATTGATGTGGATTTAACAAGCTATCATATCATGGGGAAAAAACTAAATGAGCCCACCTCGACTGGTAATTAAAAGACTGGAAATATACAGCTAATTTTATTAAATATGATTTTACGTATTATATATAACAGCCAGTGTAGCTAAAAAAAATATTTTTGTGATTAGATTTACAATCATGCGCATTTTCATATCTTCAAGGTTGTAAAACGTCGAGACGTAGAATATACTAGATATTTTTGTATAATTTTTTACATTACCTACATATAAATACACCAACAAAAATATCAAACTAAGTTGTTGTGGTTTTAAGGCTCCTTCAAACAGGCGCGACACGTGACGCGAATCGCAAGAGACACAAAGGCACCGCTCGTCGCGCGGCAGTTGGTGCCTTTGTGTCGCATAGCGTGTCGCGCCTGTGTGTAGGAGCCTATAAGACTTATAATGAGAAAAAAACATCATAAATAAAATAAAATACCTATACAAATGTTTTTTTTTCAAACCATTCACGAGTATATAGTTTTTAATTCTATCCTTGGATTTTACATCATTCATTGTGTTGCACCATTAATGAATATTCTCACACCCACGTTTCAATTCACGACAGAATCTAGATACCTACTTAACGAGCTAAACCTAAGCCTAACGATAGTACAACCAGTCAGGTTATTGGCCTGTCAAAATGTCAATTCAAGATAATAACACTGATTTCATAAATAATTGGGCTCATAAGGTATATTTTAATGTTTCTAATCCAGTTAAGATCAGAACAAAGTTGGTAAATAAAGGGGGACTACATGACCTAAACGCAAATTTATAATGCCTAAAAATTTAAGATTCACTGCAGTAACCAAAATCAGAAAAATATACTATATTCTTCTGGATATATTCTAGTTAGATAGTGTGTTGAAAACATAATACAATTAACTTGATATGATAGAAAAAAATCACGAAGATAACTCAATGTTTTTTTTTAACTATTAAAAACCATACCTAATATACATGCAAACATTCAGATTTTTTGTCAGATTATTCTACTAGTAACATACTAACGTAATAGTGTTTTAATGTTTTAGTCCAATGAATAGATTTTTTGTAAATCCATAATTGAGTCTAGTAGAATCAAAAAGCGCAATGTCCATAAAAAAGGAAAAATTAGTTATCTATGGCGTAATAAACTACAAATTAAAAGAAATATTTTTATGTATTCAAAATGCAACTAAAGCCGCAATGTCCTGTAAAAATTTGGCATTAAAAATCATAATATGCTACAAATACAGCATTGTCCATTGGTGTATGTATCCGAATCAGCATTGTCCTTTACAGCCAATCACGTCGCATCAAGCAATATGGCGGATTACGTCGTTTGCTTGTGAGAGTGTGCTCAGATATCTTTAATTTTAAGGTGTTTAAATATTGATTTATACGATTTAAACTATTTAAATATCAACAATGGAATGTTATCCCCAAGTGGCGGATAATAAACATGCACGAAAACGTCGAGTTGATAGTGCAAACTGGAAAAGAAATAAGGCCAAACAAGACCGGTGAGTATACTCTAACGACCATGTCGTGATACTTTTGTTTACATTTCCTGATAGGTAGGTACTTATTTATTTTATTTGTTTTAAATTTTATTTCACGAGTGGACGTGGGTTTGAGTGATCTCTGTCTACGATTTGACCGGATATTCACTACTCAGGATAACTCTACTCGATTTGTTTTAAAATTTTATAAAAGTTGGTATCGAGTTGGACCAATAATTGATTTGAAAACTTTGATTTTGGTCTGTCTAGGTTTTATTTATTTTGGCTGGGTTTTTAATGGTGGGTTGTTTAGGTAAAACTAAAAATCAAGGTACCTACCTATACACATCTCCTTGAAATGTATTTTTATACTTAATCTCAGTAACCAATTTGTGTGAATTTTTACTGTAGGACCAAACCTGAAATCGCAATAAAAAATTCAGATGTTTCATACATTTTGACGAGTTATGCGGACATAAATGTAAGGAACAGCTGATTTTTTTTCGCGATTTCAGATTGGTCTCATACTAAAAGTTGTTCATAATTACCGAGATATTAAATTTATTACGTAAGTCGCGTGCATCATAGGAGTGGAATAGTGGATGTTCGTTTTCAATTTATAAAAATATTAACTGTTTGTTCCAGATATGCTTCTAAAGAGTTACCTGTTAAGCCGACATGTTCACATAAAGACAAAAAGCTGCAATGCTCTACAATTAGTATGATAGACTTACAAAATTTTCATAGATCATTTTATGCCATAAACGACAAAGTAAAACAAGATGCATTCCTACTGAAACATGTAATAGCTGTAAAAACAAAACGACGTCCTAGGAATAATGCTAACCACTACAAACCTAGAGCTATGCAAATGATATACAGAGTTTACAGTAGATCCCAAAAAAAGATGTTTTTCGTTTGCCAAAAAGGTTTTTTGCAAATATTGCATATAAAAAGGTACCGAATAGAAAACGTGGTAAAAAAATATTACTTAAAAGGGGATTTCCCAAAAGAAAATCGTGGTGGAGACCACAGATCTCATAAATACATAGACAAAAAACAAAGTATAATTTCATTTATAAAAACTTTTAAATGCTCTGAGCCTCACTATTGCAGAGGTAGTACTAAGCGTGTGTATCTACCAGCAGAACTTGGTATAAATAAAATGGCAAAAATGTATAATGATCAGGCAGCTGAACACCTCAAAGTAAAACCCTTATATTTCCGACAAATTTTGAATACTTGTTTTAATTTGGGATTTGGTAGCCCGCGAGTGGACGTATGCTCAACGTGTCTGCAGTTGACAGAAAAATTAAAATCAGCGAGTGAAAGTGATAAAACTCGGCTGATGGCTGAAAAAACTGTGCACAAAAGACGTGCACAAGCATTTTTTATGATGTTAAAAGCAGAAGATCCTTTTTTGAAAATATTATCTTTCGACTGTCAGAAGAACATGGCCTTACCAAAGATTCCAGACCAAAGTATGTATTACTCCAGGCAGCTGTATTTTTACAATTTTACGGTAGTTGAAGGCCATTCAAAATCACCATTGACGAAGGAAAACGTATTTAGTTATTGTTGGACTGAGGATGAATATGCAAAGGATGCTAACCTAATAGTATCTGCTGTTTATCATCGACTTCTTAATACGGTATTCTTACCAGAATGTAATAGACTTCGGATTATGGCCGATGGTTGTTCCGGACAAAATAAGAACACAATGCTAATAGCAATGCTCTGAAAGTGGTTGATCCAAGATGGACCATCTCAAATCAAACTTGTTGAAATAGTGTTCCCGGTAGTAGGGCATTCTTTTCTACCCGCAGATAGAGTCTTCGCTCGCATTGAAAAACAGTTGCGAAAAATGGAAAACATAATAAGTCCGCGTGCATACATGAATGTAGTGAACGTACATTCAACCACTATAAACGTAGCATCAGCGTGTCAAGTATTGGACTGGAAAACCGCCGCAAAGGATACATTCTTAAATGTCGGTAAATGGCATGTTCCTTTCGCCAAATGTAAAAGATTTTATCTCAAAAGGGCTAGTAGATCTAATGAAATGGTTGGCCTTAGAGGAGAACTGCATTACAAACAAGATTTAGGTACGTATAAAATATTAGTAAAAAGGATAAAAAATCCGCAATGATTGCTCCAACTGTAATGTCACAGGGAGTAACAGTAAAACAATTGAAATTGAGAGACGTCAACAAATTACTAAACGCTCATTACGGTGACAATTGGCGTAATCTAGATAACTTGGGATATTTTGCTCGAGTGGTGCCACAAGACACTACGGTAGAAAATGATGATCATAGACACGACGATAACCCTGACGAGCTGATGTGTGAACAGCAAGAGGAGCTACCATCATTAATAATTTAGTGTTGGTTTTTTTTTATATAAACACTTGATTAATATATATTTTAAATTTATATTGTTGTTTTATTACTAAAGACTATCCGCTGGGACGCTTTTGGTATGAAAAGCATACCAGACTTTTCTAACACTAAATTGTACTCACGCGCTTAGGTATTCCCACTACATTGTACACGTCATATGGCGCGTCGGCTCGCGCGTCGAGTGTTTGTAAACAAACCCGATAAGCGGCGTCATTTCTTGGTATTCTGCGACCGTTGTATTTTTTTATGAATGCTAATGAGTAGGGCTATATTAAAGTGTGCGTTGTATTTGAATATACGATGTTTCCGTTTGTAGACGACTGTTTAAGATGAACAAAGACACTTTTTTCACAGATTCCAACAAGATTTTTTCTAATAAGAAAAACAGGGGTTGTCCTATATGTTTTATGGTTTAAAAAACATGGTGTGTTAGTTCTTCATACGAAACATGAATAAAACCACTTACCACAGTACAATATTAATTATTTAAAAGCATCCAAAGTTGAGACTCACGACGGGTCGCTCGTTCAATGACAGCGAAAATGATATTTTTTAATGTCATAGACTAATTCCTTCTAGGGTTGTCATATCTGAAACGGTTCGGAAACAGATAACGTATGAAACTAAATCCATGGATTTGGAAAGTACTGCTTAAAAGTGGTGATACAAGGATAAACAAGGATGAAAATAAAACCAAAAAAATTTGGTATGACTTTCACACCATGGGCGCAAAACTCTGAACACGTTTTGGTAGGAAATTCATACCATGGGCGCATTTCGGTGACCTCACAAACTGATCAAAAGCGTCCCAGCGGCTATGCATTAACTTAACCGAAATTGTTTATACAATATGTTAACGAACAAATGCAAAACCTGAACAAAACAAAACTGAGTTTTGAATTTTGTATGAACCATTTTTTTTTTAGATTTCTAAGAAAATGGTTTTGCATCCATTCCTTAGCACTTTGTTAATAATAACAATTTCGGTCAGTAACAAGAGTGCACCTTACAGTTTTATACTCTTTTCTACGCAAACTACTCCAAGTATCAAAACTGACTAAGCGTAATACGTAGAAATAGGTATGTTTCAAAATAAGCAATGTCCATCAAATGAATGAAACAAAAACAGCAAAATCCAACCATCTGTTTCAGAAACCGCAAAGTCCAAGCTATTTCTTTAATTTTGATGTCATTATAACGAATCTAAGTAATTTGAATAATATGGCATCATTAGACAACATATCCGCTTTTATTTTCTAACACTACAATTACCACTGAATGTGCGAATAATCCATAATTATTAGGTCTTTACCTATGAAATTGCCGTTCTGCAGTACTGGCCATTTCAAATCAAAATAATTTTTGTTTGGCTAAGAATTCTAATTTCAAATTAATTTTATTTTAAAAACATGGATTTTTTTTTCTAAAAGTAGTCATTTCTTTATTGATTAGTGTTACATTTTCATCGCATTTCAATCTTTTTCGTCATCATGGATACGTTAAAAATTCGAGTAATTATGGAATATGAGTACCGTCGTGGCAGCAACGCGGCACAAGCGGCACGCAACATCAACGACGTTTACGGAGCTAACACTACAAACCAACGCACCACCTGTTATTGGTTTGCTCGCTTCCGTTCTGGAAATTTCGACCTGAAAAATGAACCTCGAGGTCGTCCGAAGACTTTGGTCGACAATGACGAATTAAAGGCGATTGTGGAAGCTGATGAAACACAATCTACGGCTGAATTAGCAGCAGCTTTCGACGTTAGCGTCAAAACAATATTGGTCCATTTGCGTCAAATTGGCAAGGTAAAAAAGCTTGACAAATGGGTGCCCCACGAACTCAATGATCGCCAGCGCGAAGTACGCGTCGAGACGTGCCTTGCACTGCTCAACAGACACACAAATGAAGGAATTTTGAACCGCATTGTTACCTGCGATGAAAAATGGATTCTGTTTGATAACCGTAAGCGCTCAGCAAGTTGGTTGGATCCTGGTTCAGCACCTAAACAATGCCCTAAACGAAAACTTACCCCTAGAAAAGTGATGGTCACTGTTTGGTGGTCTAGCGCCGGTGTGATTCATCACAGCTTCTTACCAAACGGGGTGAGCATTACTGCAGATGTGTACTGTGAAGAACTGAACACAATGATGGAGAAGCTGGCGCATCTCCAACCAGCATTGGTCAATCGCTCGTCTCCGCTGCTCCTGCACGACAACGCGCGACCTCATACTGCACAGCAGACGGTCTCCAAGTTGCAAGAACTGGGGTTGGAAGCTCTCCGTCATCCGCCCTACTCACCAGACCTTGCGCCTACAGACTACTACTTTTTCCAGAATTTGGATAACTTCTTGGCGGGAAAAAAATTTAATACCCGAGAGGCAGTACAAAATGCCTTTGAAGAATTTGTTGCCTCCCGTCCAGCTGATTTCTTTAAGAAGGGCATCAATAAACTGCCACTGCGATGGCAAAGATGCATTGATTGCATGGGTGATTACTTCGATAAATACAAATAAAAAAATTCATGAAAAAAATTAGTTTAAATTTTTTCATACAAAACGGCAATTTCATAGGTAAAGACCTATTATAAAAAATATGTATTGTGACCAAAACACGAAAATGGACATTGCTGTATTTGATTCTAATAGACTCAATTGCTTCAATATTTTTTTTTGCTTTTGCAATAAATTACCAGCGTTGTGTCATCGCGCGTCTCTTTCTTTTCTATGCAATCCGACAGTGACCGCGCTTTAGCTCTTGTAAGCCTCTTAATCGTAAACGAAAACAGACTGAAGCATAGACAATACACATCTCTGCTTGAGGGTCGATTTGAGTCTCGATTCATCTGAGTATGGATTGATTACCGTTCTGGAATAAGAACGATGCTCAAGTACTGATTCTATACTTAAACAATGATCGACTGACTGACGATCAAACTGGGGGCCAAGTCTACTAATTTACAAACGTCACAATGGTCTCTGCATGGCAAGTTTTTGACAGATTTGCCATACAAAATCTGTCAAAAACTAATAATGCAGAGACCATTGTGACGTTTGTAAATTAGTAGACTTGGCCCCCTGGACTTGAGGAACGTTCTGTAATACGGACCTAAGTCACTGATACCGTTTGTTGACTTCGAAGAAGAAAGAAAAGAAAGAAGAAAAATACATTTATTGGGAATCACACAGGATGATGATGATAAGTAGGAGGATGGGAACAGTCTGGGATAATAAATGATTACGTACCCACAGTTAATTAAAAAAAAAAACTCTTTTACATAAAAAACAACCGACTTCCAAAAAAAACACAAAAAAGTGAAAAACAATTTTAATTTCGGAAGACGGTATCATTGGTTTTGTATTTCCGTTTTTTGCCACCGACTTCCGAAATTAAAGTTATTTTTCACTTTTTTTGTGTGGTACCTACCCCACACAAATTCGTATAAGTTCCACTATTTGATATGTGACAGGAAATTATTAAAACATCATCAATATAAACTACGTGGAAAAAATACGCAGTAATAAGGATAACTCAAAAGCTACTGGTCAGAACTTGATCAAATTAACATGGGACCACGCGGGAAGCGCTAGCTTTCAAATAAAAACCTAGAAAAGAGTTTTGAGCTAACACACAAAACTAAAACAAAAAATACAGTCGAATTGAGAACCTCCTCCTTTTTTTGAAATCGGTTGAAAAGAAAACTATTTTGATATTTTTCAAAAATTACTGGCATTGTTTTAATATTGGACTTTCTGAACCCAACTGATTCTGTAAATTGTAATGTATATTATAATAATAAACCCAGTACTTAATTGGGTTGTGAAGGTCAGATTGGTAATGGCGTTGTAGTACTGTGGTCTTAGTATAGTTGTCATCCCATGATGACTGATTTTATCGTTATGCATGTAAAATTTGCACGCATAAGCAAAACATGTCTGTTCACATTATTAACATTACCATCTTTTATACCATGTTTTTAGCAAATAAATGATATTATTATTATTATTTATAATGACCAATCATTGAAAATAGCGGTCTTTGCCCGCTGGTATTCAGAATCAGCTGCATTTTGTAGACTGGAAAAACTTGTTACGTAGGTATTTGTAATTCCAAAAAGTAGTTCGAAAAAGTATGTAGGTAGGAAGATGATGACGAATCATAATAATAGTGTAAATAAAGGCTCCCACAGACAGGCGCGACGCGACAGTGCGACGCGATTCTGGTTGAACAATTTCCATGAATTTTACATCGAAATTGTTCTTTAAGAATTCCGGCGCCTGTCTGCGGCAGCCTTGAAACTGATTATTGCCGAGCATAAAATGGCATAAATCCTATCCTTCAGCTTCAGCCATAGTAGGAGTTTCGTTTTTGCAAACAATTGTCACCACGTATTTCCCAGGTCGAAGGTTACGGAAAACAAGGTTATTTATACCCAGTCGTAATTAATTCTCTTATTTTAGCATTTGAATCAATACCTACCTTTAAGTTGTAAAAAATATTACGTCATAGTGCTTGAAAAAATATTCCGGGGAACAGTTTATCCTCATTCGAATTTTAGTAACCCGTTTGTCGTCATATCTTGCAGGTATTTTGTTTGAACAAGTTTCCTCCGTTATCTCCAACGGTTCAGTCAATTAAAGATTTTTTATAAGCTCATAATATTAAAAAGGCTGCAGACAGGGCCGACGCGAATTTTGTAGAACAATTTCCATGAAATTTTAATCAGAATTATTCTACTATGGTAGAGTCGCGCCTGTTTGCGGGAGCCTTAAAACGCAACATCTCTCTTTCTGTCTATCCATAGATAACTAGAAGAGAACCACGATTCTAACTTAGTTTTTTTTTTTTTTTGAAGAGACATAAGCAAGTTCTTTGGGTCAATAATTTTCTGGTCATGATTTTCTGCTTGATATTACGACAGGCAAATATAATAATAAACCACTAATTGGTTCTACTATTTTGTTCATAGACTGTGTTGTTTTCTATGCCCGTAATTAACTGGCACACTATTCATATTTTATATTTTTTTAACGGCAATGGTATTGGTGTACGTGACTTGGAACATGGCTCAAAAACGCATGTGACATTATCAGATGTGATCACTTTGCACGACCAACATTCTTGGTCGTGGTTGCCAAAATCCTTAAGATTTTTTCGACATCTAGAATACCGGAACAGACAGAAAAAACAACACTAATTACAAGGTATTTTTTTCGAATAAAAGGTCAAATTCAGAATGTTTCTCGTTATCCTCAAAAAGTTACTCTGGTAATTGTTGTACTTAATTTATTTTTGACGCGATAAATATAACTTTAAAGTGAACTGGTTATTACTACACTGGACTGCGAAAGGCGAAACGTTGCTTAAAGTTAAGGCGGAACCTTCAGGGTAGCCCGCGAAATTCAAATTTTCTTACGTTTTTGTCAATTTGCAGGTCACTGTCAGGTTGTATTTTGATTAAAATATGATTCGCGACCGTAACAAATATGGCTTTACAGAATTATAATCATTAGAATCAGCTATACATCTCTTTAAGTTCATATTACCATAATGAATGACTATTTTATGAAATCATGACATTTGAGGGCAATTCTAACATAAGGAGTTGTATTACTGATTCTAATGATTATAATTCTGTAAAGTCATATTTGATACGGTTGCGAACCATATTTAGATCACCATACAACCTGATACTGACCTGCAAATTGCAAAAAACGTAAGAAAATTTGAATTTTGCGGGCTACCTTGGCGCATCCCCCTTAAGTACTGTTAGGGAATTTAACCTAATTGATATACTATTTATTAACCATACATTTTTGACGTTTAAACGTCTCAACGTTTATAACTAAAGGGGTAAGTGTCTTCCATACCTAATTTTGTGCTGATAAAGGAGATCCCTGAGTTCTGGCAACTTGGGGGAGAAGCTTACGTCCAGTGGACTGCAATAGACTGAGTTTATTGATAAGCAAGTTAAGCCAACTTGGTACCAAGTTCCCGACTGTCATTTGTCGATCTTTGACAGTAGATACGGTACGGGTAATCCAGAAGCCCGAAAGTCTGACGACCCGTCTTACCAAGGTATATCGAGTTACCCAGTAACTAGAGAAACATGCAGCGACTGCCTATCTGACCTCCACAAGGTTAGATAGGAAGCCGTTCCATGTCAAATATTGGTTAGATTGGAAGCCGACCCCAAGACATTTGGGAAAAGGCTAGATATATGATAATAATAGCCACTCTCTCCTTGTCGCGGATTGTTCGAAAGAGTTACCGTGGCCCTGGCGCCGGCAACTGAAGGAACACGGGTGGGTTTTAGTCAGTAAGAGTCTGACACGCCCTTCCGCTCCGCCCAGAGCGGGAGAGCTCATTCGATGATTTCCCAACCAAAAAAAAAAAAAAACTGCGGATCTAAGGACCGTACGAAAAACAAACCTAATTATAAATCTTCTGTGTTTAGTTACTACTATAATACAACACGGTCGAGTGATTATCAAACTAGTCTTTATTCGTTTGCGTAAAGGAAAACCTGTTTTACGAGAATCGTAAATAACATACATGTATTTTCCATGGCAGCATGTTTCATTAATATTGCAGTATTAAAATCCTAACATCCGTCTCAGCTTACAGCATGCGTTTACGTAGGTAATTAAGAAGTTGTTGAACATCATAATTTACAACAATGATTCTTCGTTGGAGGAATTTGACATGTACTTAACTACTCTATATAGGATTCATCATTTTAGAATACTGCTTTAAGCATTAAGTATGCAAATAAATGCATTGGACTTGCTAATCTTCTACCAAAATCTACATACCGATTTATAAAGCTCGAAAACGTAGGTTGAGGTGTCTTGGTGTATTTTTTTTAATAGCTACACTTGGGGGTACACTACATATACACAGTTTATGGTCATATTTTTAATTGGTGTTGTCGTGTTCTGATTCTGTACCCTAATTGCGTAAAACACTTTCTATCACAACCTGAATCATTTTGAAGCCTATTGCTAATCCATTGCTTCATATGTTCGAAAAGGCTGCTCAACAACGTAAATAACGCAATGAATGTTGTTGAACTATCAAAATGAAAGCCATTCCTACTGTTAGTGTGTTACGCAATTACCCCGCTGATTTTAAGTAAACTATATTATTATGTGGTGGAGTACAATAAAACCGAGTTCAATTGGTGTCACCAGCAATCTTATCTTGTTAACATCAGATTACATAGCACTACAATGGAGGCTGAGTTCTAGATATTTTTGTTTTGCGTACAACTATGTACCCGTCGGTTTAAAGCACCCACAAACAGGCGCGACACGGCACCGCGACGCGACTTTTGTAGAACAATTACCATGAAGTTTTCATAGAAATTGTTCTACTACAGCCTTTATTCTAAAAATCGTACCGTGAAAACTTAAATGAAGTGAGCTGTCAATAGTGTTAATCCCTAGCATCAGGTAGAATGACAGTTCACTTCACTTAAGGGGGATGCGCTAAGGTAGCCCGCGAAATTCTAATTTACCTAAGTTTTTTGCAAATGCAGGTCAGTGTCAGGTTGTATGTTGATGAAAATATGATTCGCGAACGTAACAAATATGGCTTTACAGAATTATAATCATTAGAATCAGCCATACAACTCCTTAAGTTAGAATTGCCCTCAAATGCCATGAATTCAGGGTAATATCAACCTAAAGAGTTGTATTGATGATTTTTATGATTATAATTCTATAAATAAATATTTTATACGGCTGCAAATCATATTTAGATCAACATACAACCAGATAATGACATGAAAATTGCAAAAAACGTAAGTAAATTTGAATTTGGTTTTCACAGTGAGATTTTTACAGTTTAGACCGGCTGGATACATCCTTTAAACATAATGGATAAGTACAGGTTCATTACAAATAATATCAGTTTAACGTTTGAAGGAAAATAGTTGTTAGCAACTAATTAAAAATATTTATCTGTTTAATCATGAACGGACGTAAACATAGGAAATTCTTTTATGTTACGAGTATCCTGCTCTACGATAAGCAAAATAAGTACGTACTTAAATACACTGAAACAGAATCATTTGTCTAACGTTTTTCGATAGCAAACAGCATCCCTCTCTTACACTCACCCTCAGCAGACACTCACACAATTACTCTAACAAAACATAATACACGCTGAAAGGCTCCCACAAACAGGCGTGACGCGACAGCACAACTCAAAGACACCGCTCGTCGCGCGTCACGCGGTGCCTTTGTGTCACTGTCGCGTCGCGCCAGTGTGCACGACCCTTTACTAAACTAGCCTTAAAAACCGACATATTTCTTTCTGCTCATTCGCACTCCGACCCCCAAGATACAAGCCCAGGGCCCCAATTCTGTATGGTAATTTTGTTATTCCCCGCGTAATCTTACCACGCGCAAACGACGTGTCTTGTATCGTGTCTCTTTGAACGGTTTCGTTCATTGTATCATAGAGAATACCTACGTTATTAGTAGATGCCGTGGTTAGATAAGGAATTGACGTGGTTTCGAAGTAAGGAATCGTTATAGTGAATTAGGGCCCTGCTTAGTTTGGGGGTCAACTGTCAAACCAAAACTGTGTGATGTAAAAACTTTTGTATGTAAGATCACTGTCAGTCACTGTCATCAGCTTTTCATTTCGCCAATAAAACTTTATGTTTTTTTTTTTGTATTTGTTTTTTTTTGTGCAACCAAAAAATTAAAGCGAGCGTCATGATTGGCCTTCTCTGTATAAGAAGAGGCCTTTGCCCTACAGTGGGACAGTCGATCCAGCCTGTCCCACCTTGCTGCCCTCCCCTCAGTGACGCCCTAAGCCGAGGTTCGTACCCCACAGGAGGTGCCCTTAGCGTGCGGTCACCTAGTTTTTAAGAATTTTCGCCCTTGGCTGGAGGCTTTCAGTTAGTAGCTTAAGGCACCCACAGGCTTGCCCGGTTAAGTAGCCAAGACCTCAGTGGTCAAAACTACGAGCTGCCAATTAGGAAAAAAAAAAAAAAAAAACAGTGGGACAGTAATACGCTGGAACTAGGCGCGACGCGACTCTAGTAGAACAATTTCTATGAAAACTCATGGAAATTGTTCTACAACAGTCGCGTCGCGCCTATCTGCGGGACTCCTAATGGTGATAACTGATACTTAGACCAGTCAATTAGTCATGTGATCATCACGTAACATTATGCATATGTTTGTTTACATTTCTTCAAAATTGTGTGTTTGTATGTATTTAACTATGTATTTAGTTTATGATAACGAGCAGAATGGTTTTTTATAAAAATAAGTAGGTAACTGAAACTTGCATTTTATTATTCGTTGACTGAATGCATTATAATAAAATTAAATTATTATGGTGAAAGTGAGTCACATTTCAACGTTTTGAGACATTGTGGAGACTTCCTAGCAGCTGCAGCTATGCGACAATGACGGAGATATTTTTATTTTATTTCGAAATGGGCCTGCTCTTGACCGCGATCTCGCCTGGTGGAAAGCGATGGATGGAACGAGCGTGCCCAAAAGATGCCTTTTCACTCTCGCTTTGAAGACTGACGGGTTATATGCTGAAGGGAACACAGACGCAGAGAGTTTCAACTTTGCAATAAAAGAAAAAAAAAATGGTTTATTTGTCACAGAAACACGTGCATACAAAAAAGATAATTAGCTCTGGTAATAATGTAAAATAAAAAACAAACAAAATAGATCAATAATCACGAGCATAAAACAGAAATAGTCAACAGCTGCACGTCATGACTGTGACAAGAAGGCTTCCACTCAGCATGATGCTGTGCCATGGGGACCCACAGCACAGCGCTGTTTTTCAATGGTTACCCAAAAAGAACGTACGGAAACAAAGTCAGGTCTTTGGCCGTGCGCATAATAAATATGAAGGAACCAGACCTATTCTATAATAACCTGAAGTACCAACTGCGTACCGTACCTCAAGTTTCTTATTGTCTTTTAGCCACAAATGGTCAACGTCAAGCTAAACTATAATATGTCGGAATTCCAAGATAAAGTTAATAAATAGGTAATGTATCCGAAAATTCACCTCTTTGGAAAGGTTAATGACCTGCCTGTCAGAAATACTACTTCGTCGGTTCTGAGATAAACCATTGCGTGCAATAAAATTGATAAGTCTTGTTTGTCAGAGTTAATCAATATCACTGAAAGGTTGACCAAATGTAGTAAATATTTTATTAGCTTCGAAAAAAAAGTTTCTCTCGTCCCTTTTGAATCATAAATAAGAGACTTGGCTTGATAATTAATGAAACAGGATATTGTAATCTGCTGAGTCATTTAAATAGTCAAGAATTTCATGAAAAACTGACGTAGATGCTGACGATAGTGTCGCAACACTACCTACATAAGTAAATGATGATTCTAGTCCAATAGTTGCATCACCATAAAAAATCTGCATACTAGATAGAAGATGACAATAAAAACAACCTAATGTATTTTAATTTCGTAATTATTTATTCTGCATGTATACTTTGCTGAAATTTTACTAAAATATCCGTTTTATACATTTCACGATTGACTGCTTAGCTCCCTGTGCTTAACGTGATGATATTAATTTCAGAGACTAAATCCGTATTCACGGATACGTTAGGTACGGTTCACAGTCCACAGTCCATATTATGGGCTGCAGACTGATAGCGTCACAAGTCCACAGCCCGCATATGGGCTGTCCGCCTAAACGATTTCAAAGGAGTGTATTAAACTGGATTCTGAGGGAATGGACTCTGCAATATAGATCCTAAGCTACAAAAATAAGGCATGGGACATGGAGAACGATGTTTATTTCTATCTTAGAAATTAAATCAAAGCATCTACTGGACTTGAGAGACACTAAACTGTGAACCTGTTAAAGAAAATCGTGTCAATTGGTATGGGAATGTGATGAGGAAGGTTGAAACTAGGGTTGCCAACCCTACTATAATATAGTATACTACTATATTAGACGCCTAAATACAACTTATATATTCTTACACAATATTTAAAAAAAAAATATAAACCTGGTAGTCGAAATTATTATATTTTCGATGAACATTTATAACATTATTTTATTAAAATAAGTTTAAAACGAAACGCAGTCGTAATCTGTTTTTAAAATTTGTAGGTATTCAGAATTAAATTAGTTTAATAAAATTCTGGCTATTTCTCTTTCTGACCAAAAATTGGTGGCTAAATCTAACTACTGCTGAAAAATGGCAACAAGTGGTGCTCAGTGATTCAGACTTTTCTTATATTTTCAAAATAGTATCATTTCTTCTCCATATAGGTGCCAGCAACTTCAGGTTTTACTGAGCGCATATTTTCAGTGATGTATACAAAATGGTGAAATGAGCGTAATTATGGCCAGTATTAATCTCGTAATAGGTGTAATAAAGGTATTTTTATTAACCATAATTTATTTTTAGAGTTTAATAATAAGTAGATAAGTTATTATGAGATATAAAAAACCTGTGAAAAAGGCCCAAAGTAGCAAAAAACATGTTTTTTTTTTAACATAAGTACATTTATATGTATAATTTTTTACTTTTTCCCCATCTACTATATTTTTACAGGCAGTGGCTTCGAAAATACTATACCTATCTGATATAAAAAAAGTTGGCAACCCTAGATGAAACGTATATGTATTTAACTAGAAGAGTGATGAATATAAATGTTGAGGGATGGAAAGGGAGAGCAAGACCAAAGAAAAGATGGCCGACGGAAAAATGGAGGAAAAAAACGTGTTGCGCTGACCCTAAGTAACATAGGACATGAGCAGATCTCTTCAAGCTTTACATCATCCCACAGTTATTCGCAGTCATGTTACAATCATTATTGAAATTACCATCTTATCATAGCCTAAGGCCTAATTATAATCTGAATAACATAATTAGGTTAAGGTTCCCCTCATAAAACTTCATGATAAATGTAGGTACGTACCTATATTATAAATTCTTGAGTAAAGGCTCCTTCACATAGGCGCAACACGCGACACAATGGCACCGCCTGTCGCGCGACGAGCGATGTCTTTGCGTCGCGGGCGATTCGCGTCGCATGTCGCGTCTGTTTGTAGGAACCTTAAGGGGGATGCGCTTAGGTAGCCCGCGAAATTCAAAAATACTTACGTTTTTTGCAATTTGCAGGTCAGTGTCAGGTTGTATGTTGATCTAAATATCATTCGCGGCTGTATGAAATCTTTATTTTTTAGAATTATAATCATAAAAATTATCAATAAGTACATCTCTCTAAGTTCATATTACCCTATTGAATGACTATTTCATCAGGACATTTGAGGGCAATTCTAACTTAAGGAGTTGTATTGCCGATTCTAATGATTATAATTCTATAAATAAGTATTTGGATCAACATAGGTACAACCTGATACTGACCTGCAATTGCAAAAAACGTAAGAAAAATTGAATTTCGCGGGATACCTTGGTGCATCCCCCTTAAGGATTTTTGCCGACAAACAAGTGGTTGTCTGGTTGACCAATAAAATAAAAAAATGCTTTTAGACCTTCGTGTCCTGTCGTCTGCACTTTACAGGAACTGATAGTCTCTACTGATATTGCACTTGCATCTATGGTTTATCGATGATTCTATTGGCTTAATTAATGTAGCTGGAAAGGGTACTATCCAGGGCTACCTTATTTTAACCCCGGTCACTCACTTGCGCGCAAACATTCGTTCGAGGTTCACGCACTTTGATGTGCGTCAAAACCGACACGGCTTGGAAAACCGTGAATGTGGTAAAAACTGTGCATTATTCATTTGCGAATATCGTCCTACACTTGCGGGTTCGCGTATTCGTGCGAATGTGAGTGTCAGGCATAATGTGTGTCATGCCACCACGGCCACCAAAAATTGGTAACTAGTATCACTCCAGTACAACTTGTTTGATTGCATACTCCGCCCCGCTGGTCCAAACCTTGGGGATATCACGAAGTACCTACGTAACAATATTAATAAATACTTCACAAGTTCATATGAGTGATGTTTGTGTGACGTATTAAATCAATAAAACCACTCCTTATATGCAAATAGCACGTGCTAACGTGCAATCGGTCCATAAGTCAGTGTTTTTGCAATTCTGATCAGTACAACAATAACAGCAGAGGGCACGTAGTTATTAGGTAAATTATTACAATGATTACTGCCAACTGCTAATGATTATATTAGGTATAATAATTATGACCTTACGGTCACGGATCCACACACGATCTGCGCACGGATTTTCGAAAGGTATTTCCAACGTAGGTAACCGGCAAAACAAATGACTACAGCGTATATGAAAAAAAAATGGAGTCACAAATTGGAGTCACATGATTTTTTTGCGGAATCTTGCCAAAGAGAAATATTTGAATAATACTTATATCCGACTGGCTAGATATTCAAATGTTTGGACGGGTCACGGGACAGTGTATTGGGACTTGAATAACCTCAAAATAATATAACATCTGATCTGTAATCCCCGAAAGGGTAGGCAGAGATGTATATACCTATAGTAAACCCGCATTTCGCCACTATGGTTAAGTTCCAGTAATAGGGAGCGAGCCTATTGCCATCAACCGGGCACAAATCCAGACTCCGAAATGCTACTGAGAAATTCCTCATAGAAAAAACCAATAACGAATGAATTAGGTACTTACTTAATTATTATTATTATTCTTTATTGGACCTCATTGAATTCAATAAAGTCACTGGTGCCACTAACTTAACTAGGTAAGGCGTGGAACACACGTGCAGCGTGCTTCTCCGTTCTCAGAAATACCCAAAGTCCGAGATTCCGATACATTCTAGAAACACTCTGAAGCATGCTTTTCATACCTTGCATTCCCGGCTGAATGCAACAGATCATCACTATAATCAACATGATTTGTATTGAAAAATATTTGTTTATTAACATAGACTCATTGAATGTTTCAAATTGAATGAAGATTGTTGGTCGTTGCTTGATAAACATTACAGTTTGTAAACGTAGTACAGAATGTATTACACCGTGTTTGTAATAATTATTATAATTATAAAACTTTACCATTAAGTAGGCTGGTGTAAGTACCTAATTCACATAACATAGGTCGCGTCCACATGGAAATTAGCAATTCCGCGAACTTTGAAATTGCCTAACCTCGCAAAAAAAACTACTTATGTAAAGGCTGCTTTAAAGCCTAAAAAACAGACACTGTATCAACGTATCAACACGTTGGGATAATTTCGTAATGTACCTCAAGATATACAAACTAAGATTACACGTTACGAAATATCTGAGAACGACACAACACATGTATGTAAGCAGGTTCGCATACTCGCATAGTGATGCAACACCAAAATTTTAGTGAAAGTGACAATAAAAATGTACCTTGTTCGATATTCGAAAAAGGCGCGGGAAAACGCGACTGTAGGCACGCGCGCATTTGACGCGCAGCTCGCGAGTACTGGCTAGTGACGTACCTTACCTTCATTACGCGAATTCGCGAGTTGATTCGTACGTCATTTCATTCCCCTCTCGATTGTAAGTTTGTTCAAGGGTAACCGGTCGCCCGCCGGCGTGATTTGTCTTGTTGACGACGTTCAATCTCAGAGTATGAGGTTTTAATTAATACCTTACTTAGCTTTGAAGCTGATTTATTATCTGGAACCTACTTGATGCTATAACATCCTTGTGCAGCTTACAAGACATCTGAGAGAGCACAAATAAAAATCAAAATTGCCACAGAGCAGTTCTGAATTGCATAAGCCTAAGCATGCATTGCTGTAACGGAGAGAACACTGTATTCATGTTTAATGGTTTTCCTAGGATAATTTTCCCAGACAATACAACTGTTGTAAATGATTATGGCTATGGATTATGGTATAAAACTATGTAAGTAGGTAGGCACATTGTGTTACAAAATGCAATCAAGATTTAAAACAAAATTATTTAAAGTATTTAGGTACCTACTATGGCATGTGCAGAAAATATGTAGGTACCTACCTATACTTTCTAGTATAAATATAATGCTGGGTAGATGGATTATGATTGACAGATATGATACCTACAAATGAATAGTGGAAGATTTTATTTAAGTAATCATAGTAATATTATAATGGGAATATGTTACATGTTAAAGTTTGTGAGTCAGGCAGGATGTTCTTAACACAATCAGGCTGTAACAGATAAACAGATTTGGATGGGATTTGGCACCCAAGTAGACTATGATCTGGATTAAGATATAGGATACTTTTTATCTGGGTAGATGTAGAAATTTTCCTAGGACTTGAGTGGAACTGCAACCATAACTTGGTAGGTATATAAACAAATAGGTAGGGGTAATGAATGTATTAATTGATACCACAGAACATTTTATCTGTTCTGTGATTGATACCTAGGGGTTAAAATTGGCAGAGAATCAGCACTTTACGAAGATCAAAATAAGACAGTCCCCCAAAATGGCCGCCCTTCACCACTTCCTAGTGCTTTAGCTGGGGAGAAGTGGCGCAACAAACTGCCCAGCAACATAGCTGTCTGTTCAGTTAGGAGAACTTAATTCTCTATATTAGAATGGAATTTTTGTAAATAGCAGGTTTTATTTGATAATTAACTAAACAACAATCTAACCGCCAGTGAATGAGTAGATAGTTATGATAACATCCATGTTTATACCTACAGCAAAGAAACTACACATGGTGTTGTAGAATGACATGCTGTCTGGTAACCTGTTTTGGATACAAAATATGGGCCCTAACTTTTTAAATCTACATTGCATTTTTTAAATTTTATTGTGATTTGGTAGGTATTTTTTTTATTATTATTAGTGCAATTTGGCTAAATGATTGTGTTAATTAAGGTCATTTCTGTTTCTTTTGAAATCACTTTTTTTTTAATGACAATTTTAGTATAATGGTGAATTACAACAAAATACATGGTTGGGTGATTAATTAAAACTGGAATAAACATAGTTATTTTGCTTGGTAGGTATATGAAGTACCAATTTATTTTTTCTCCTAGAAAAGAAGCAACCTGTATCATCATGTTTTCATGCACAAGGCTCTAACCATACATTTTTATGAAGCAGTCACTTCTGACGCTTATGCACATACTAAACAGAAAACGTACCGACTCGAACTTCATACAAACAAGATTTTTTTAAACTTTTTTTTTGCTGATTGTTAGAAACTTTTTACAAACTGTGGGTGACTGTGAGTTTCTTTAATTATTGATGTTTAGTTTCACAACTCTAACGCAGTGTTTAAACGTTAATGTATACTGCTATTATTTGTTTGTTTGCTTTTACTTTATTTGTTAAATATTTTCAGATCAAGGATGTTATGTAAATGGAAGGCATGGTTAGGATTTCGTTAAAATCTAATAAAACAGAAACGAATACGGTAGAAAGGTTCAATTTTAAAATTTACTACGAAACTAATTTATTCGTACAAGCTAACTTACAGTAAAATAACGGCAGAACTTAATAATATTAGTTGTGAAAGTTACAGTTGTATAAACTTACAGTTTTCTGGAATTAAGTCCAATTCTTCTTAGATGATGAATGTTATTACACTCATAAATTTATATATTTAAACTATAACTATTCAATAACTCATTGTTTTATCAGAAACCACACAGAAATCGCGAAACGACGAAACCACCACCAACCAGCTGAATTGAACACCTTTTAACCTTTGTGTTCCAGTTCCACTTCCCCAAATAATAATCATTGTAAGCATGTAAAATTGACGTTTCTATGACGTTTAGGTAAACGCGACAGAAAGAAACAGAAAATTATATTTAGCTTTTCGTGAGTCTTGGAACGCAACGTATTAGGGATTTAATAAAAAAAAGTTACTATATAACAATCGACTCAGTAGACTCAATGATTATGATTCTCATCGACTGTATTAAGTCGATTTTATAATAGTTTATGATAGTTTTTTTCTGAAATAGACTAAAGTGACACAACTTAACTATATTATTTTAGTTTGACAGCACTAAGATGACACTGAGTTAGAAAATGACAAATGCTATTCTGAATTTAACGTTTTTCACCAAAAAATTGGTTTTCTCACCAAATCTGACTCTTTTTGATCGCGATTAAAAAGGTGTAGAATAAAATTAGTTGTCATGAACTAAAATTCACTACAACACATCGACTTCAGGTGCAAAAACAGTACTGCATCGTTTTTTTTTTTTTTTTACCTAGACATATCGGAAATGGTGTGACCTATCGCAAAAATGATGAAAATTACGACCCCCTTCATAAAACGCTTAAACTTCTAAAACTCTACATGTAGGTAATAACTTTTCATATTTTCCATATAATAAGTGAAAAATTCCATATATTTATAACACGTCGAGGCAGACCCGAATGCGCGCCTCCGGCTCTAAAAAAATTCACGGGGTAGGAGGGCAAACATGTACCACGTGGAGTCGCGATTGTCAAATTAAGTTTTAGATGCGTCAAAATAATTTTAAAATTCAGAGATATTTTTTTGCAGCGATCGCTCTAAGATTCTCATAGCCAAAAGTACGGAATTTTAGTGATAGTTTAGTTAGTTTAGTTCGGTGTTCAAGAGAATCGGCACCAATGACCGCGCAAATAAGGCTATATACCTATATGTACTGCTTCTTCCTAAACAATGTTTTATATTTTCCGAAGAAGCATCAAAATCACATTCGAGCAGTGTTACCAGATTAGACTAGTGAAATTACAATATATAAGGCTCAAAATTGCAATGTTTGCGCAAAAATACAGTAGAAACCAAAAAAAATATACAGTGCATTTTGCAGTGGAATTAAACAAACATTACACCGTAATTTGGGTACACTTTAATGATTTTAATACATAAGAGCGCTTACACGGGTCCACTAGCGCCACTCCTTCAAAAAAATATTATCTCGTGACTGAGAAGGAATTTTGAAAAACGGCTCAATAAGCGACCTCGGTAAGTGTATCAAGATTTTTCTAATACCTTTTATAAACTTTCATATTGAGACACGAAGCAACAAAATTCGATCGGAAATGTTCGCACAGAATCGGACTGACGGCTTCCATGCCGTCATTCGAAAAAAGTTGCATCATTAGTAACTAGAACTCGGGCCAGTAGCAACAGCATTCTGAAAACAGTGGCAGATAGTGTCTATTCTCCCATTGTGAGGCATTTGGTGGAGAGGATGGCCAGGTGAATAACTTGTACCTTATGTTGTCGCTTCAAAGACAGCCATACATGTTTACATATAAAATAAGTTATTTTGATTTCTGATCTAATTATTAGTTGATTCATTTGTTAAAAACATATTTAATTAATAACCTTTTTAGGGCTACTCAAAATGAATACGTTTACCTATTTAAGATTAAAAGTATTATCCGATTAATATTTAGGTTGGCAGCAATGGTGTCGCGCCATTATTGTTCCATTGCGAACTTCCGGATCAATGGTGGGGCGACACTTGCCACACGAACATTGGAATAGGTGATCGGCAATTGGTCGATGGACACAGTGCGAGTAACATCTCCAGAATTAATATAAAATAAGTGTGGATATATTTTAGATTAAATAAAAATAAAGTTATAATTATTGTTTACGTGTAATTTGAATAAAGTTATTTACACTTACTTGGTCATCTTCTGTGCAAAATGCTTCAATCTCAAACTCAATTTATAATAAGAATATTACTACTAACACTAGCATTAAGGTATTACTAACATTATGGATCTTTGTTGTCCGAATAAAGAAATTTTATTATTATTATTATTAAACAAAAGCGGCCACATTCATGTAAATCGAATTTTGTTGCTTCGTGTCTGAATATGAAAGTTTATGAAAGGTATTAGAAAATTCTAGACGCACTTACCGAGGTCGCTTATTGAGCCGTTTTTCAAAATTCCTTCTCAGTCACGAGATAATATTTTTTTTAAAGGAGTGGCTCTAGTGGACCCGTGTAAGCGCTCTTAATCCAATTACATGTATTGATTTAATCACTATCATTCAGTCCGATTGCCCGCGTCTCTTTTTTATAAATTCCCGAATCGAACGATTTCAACATAAAATGTGTTGGCGTAAACTTTACGCAGTTAACACTTTGACGCGAAATTATTTGATTAGCCAACATATTTCCTCTTATCGTCTTTGTATTATGCCTATTGCGCTTCTTCGTTTTTGTGTCATTGATTTGACTGAACACTCTTTCGCACTCGGCGTTAGAGTTTGGAAGAGCCAAAATATTCAGCATGAACTGCGCAATCGAGCTGAACTCTTTTTTTTTTTTCATTTTTTTTTTTTTCTTTTTCGGTCATAGCACCCCTAAGCGTATACTCCAACTCCTACAACTCCGCCCTAAGAAGACCCACTGACCCTGAAATCTTCTAACTGTTTCACCTGCAATGAAAACATTACTTTAAAAATACATAATGTATTATTATTCAAATATGAAGAAAACTAATTAAGTATTTTACTGACCCTATGCCAACATACATCAGGTTGAACGCTTGTATCTCCTTTTAATTTTGGCAATTTTCGCCATTGATCGTCCGTCCAGTTGCTGTGCTTGGACCGTATGTATTGGTGCCAATCTTGGCAGTAGGGTGAACAGATTCTGCCTGCAACTAACTTTTGAAATGTGTATCACTTAACCACTCATCTCTAAACTTTTGTTTGTAATGACGCTTTTTTGTTCTTTTTGAAGTTGATGGTCCACTGCTCGTATCTTCAGACGAACTAGAAGTGGACATTTTCTTATTTTAAACTCAAGAAAATAATTCGTCAACATCAAATTCAAATTCATTTATTTCAATCCAATTAAAAGATCATATGTTGATTATGTTGAACATTCAAATAAAATATAAAAAAAAAACAAAATAAATATACCTATAATTTTTTTTTACTATAACTGTTGTTGTTTGTTTGTGACGTAAATGTAACCAATACAAATTACACAGTGTAGCTTCATAGTATAAAACTGTACTATCACACAGTGAACACAATTTAGGCGGTTTATACGTCTTTTAACATTGAATGGGGATTCCCCTCCGCCCACCCTACATTCCGACGCGTTCTAATTATCCTAATAATTATTCATAAGTAGCGTTCATGTTTCATAAAATAAAGGGCTTTTTGCGTTTGAAAAATTACAGTGCCATACACTGTATTTTATTAGTACAGTCTAAAGTAGATTGCATCTGAATACAATAGATCAACTGTAATTACGGTGCATCTGGCAACACTGCATTCGAGTGAGATTTATGTAGTTATTCACATTCACAACCATTCGAAAGGCTTTCGTATCGAATCGAACAAGGAACACGAATTAATGATATCGATGATATCCTCTAAACTAAACTCTTTACAAATTAAATAACTCGAGTCATAGCGATTGGTGTCACATCACTATTTCGTTTAAGTTTTTGACCATTCATTTCATTTTGAAGACAAGACATACCAATACAACTTTCCAGTCTTGTCAAAACGAACGAAATTTTTATAAAACCTTGCGACAAAAACGGCTGTTGACTAGGATTACAAAAGTATTTTTATCATTTGCGGAAAAAATATGGTTTTGTTACAATAACGTCAAATTGGCACATTGTCAGTTGTTGTTGAGAACTATTGTGGTACGCTCGTCTGTTTTTGAGTGTGAATTTTTTTATCGTTATTATAAACGCAGTTCACGGTTATGTCTAGTGAAAAGCCAGTGTCTGGGGCGCAGCCTTCAAGTTTGGGTAGTTCTCAGGCTTTGCAGCCTGCAGAGGATGACAATACGAAGTCGTGTTGGGTGTGTTTTGCTACTGAATCTGATGACAGGCTGGCGGCTTGGGTACAGCCTTGTAAGTGCATCGGGACCACGAAATGGGTAAGTGCATAGTTGGAACTTGTTCTAGATCGCCGCGGTCATAATCCGTGCTTCCGATTCTTGATATAAACAAGTGAGGAAGTGAAAGTATGCATTGTTTGTTCCAGTTATTTGGGTAAACACTAATATATGCACTTGTAATTTGATTTATAATTGTGAAATAAAAATGTGTTGTGCAAGTTTTATGTGGCAGTCTTATTTGTTGTATGCTCTAATATCAGTTTAATTTGTATGTTTGCTTATCCACTGGAACTTCACAAACAACATTTAAATCATAGACTTATTTCTCAGCCAGCACTAGAGATTATTAGAATATAATTACCTATATAGATGTCTTCATATCAATGTAATCTAATAAGTTGTGATATTAATTATAAACACTTATTTTTGTGATAATATAATCATTATAACAAAAGATTTAGATCCCTTTTTGGAATCATGTTTAAGATTTTGTTATTGCTTGATTCATAGATTATTATGAAACACTCAACATAAAAGACTCGGTTTTATGAATAGAATAGACTAAGAATACTGCTACTAGCTTCTGCCTGCGACTTCTTAATGTGAAATTTCTTGTTATATCATAAAATATATATCCTATCTAGAGATGGGCAATGTGTTTCTGCCCGGCAGGAAAATATGGAAAAAACCTTAGGCAAATTTTAGGCATAAATTTATAACTGCCCAATAAATGCCCAATCGCAGGGCATAAAAATATGGGGTTGTTAAACGTGATTTAATATAGTTCTTCATGTAAAATAGTACTTATCAAAGAAATAATAGAAGAAATGTCAAGGATTGAACATATTTTTATTTTAAAATAATAACATTAATTTACTTTTTCATGTGAAAATTAACCATATAATTTTTATATCAAAAATAGTAAAATATTTGGAGTGTGCTATGTGCGTGTGTGTGTATTTGTGTGTGTGTGTGTGTGCATGTGTGTATGTTTTTTTATGAAATAAAACTGTAAGGACCAAACAAACAATAAAACATAACTTTTGTCATTAATAGAAACAGCATTGTGAAAATTTTAATAATCAACATCATTATAATTCTAATAATAATTACACTAGAGAACCATTGATGAAACCAGAAGGGTCTAATAATCAAACTAATATTTTTATTGTATTGTAGGGCCAATTACCCTAATCACTATCGCTATTGTATAACTGTTCTCTTATGTTTATGAATTGAATATCGTTTGTTTGTCGTGAAGTTGAAGCTACTGGTTCCATATCTTCCCATCTATCCTCGATAAGTGAAGATTGCATATCCTCCCGCATGTGATCTTCCGTGGCATCATCATTGCATATAATATCGTCATCTGTGTCTTCCATGTCAGAACTTTCCGGAACAGTATCTTCATTGGAAAGACAATGTACGCTTTCACCTTTATTTAATACATTCCAATTATATGTATAAAATGTTATTTTTGCCGCTCTTTCTGATGTGAGATGGTTTCTTTTTGCACTGTGCATAAATCCCTGTGTGCTAAAAGATCGTTCGGTGGCTGCAGATATGCAGGGTGCTGTCAA
This sequence comes from Griposia aprilina, assembly GCA_916610205.1. Classification (NCBI taxonomy): domain Eukaryota; kingdom Metazoa; phylum Arthropoda; class Insecta; order Lepidoptera; family Noctuidae; genus Griposia; species Griposia aprilina. The sequence goes on from OU744305.1 coordinate 12,935,905, forward strand.
TATTCTTAGTGCAACTATACTTAACTGACTTGAGCCACAAATCCCCTTCAACCACAAAATAGGACTTACTTTCTCAGCGGCCTTCCAAGTGAATAGTTTACTCCAAAATCTTTCATTAGCTTTATACTGGGCAAGATTAGCAAGACAGTCAATGTGACAGTGCTCTGCGAGATTACAGATGAATTCCATGGCTTCGGTTTCTTCCACCTGATTTAGTTCAATGTCTGCAGATTTAGGATCCAGCATGTAGGCCGCATAATGTAAAGGTTTTATGCACTGCATTATTCCATTTTTCAATTGAAGTTTTTATGTTCTCCTTGTTTTCATCGTCCAGCATTGTTATTGATGGTAACACAAATTCTAATTTTGATTTAAGGTTTCTAAGCACCATAAATACTTCATGTATGTTGAATTTGTTGCCTTCCAGTAAAATATACTATCTGCTACAGGCTCAAGAACACTGATGCACAAGCACTTTAAGACATATTTTAAATAAAATGAAATTTAATTCATAAAATCATAAATGTAGATACCTACTTAAAACAACTAACCATTACAGTGCACGCATCCCTTGCCCCGCACCCTTCTCACGATGCAAGTATTTTTACGCCGCCGGTAATTAGTAACATTTATGTTCGTAAACCTAGTTTTGTATAACATAATTTAAATAGAATGGGTAAATTCATAAAAATACAGCTTTAAAGAATTAACCGTAACTAAGCTCAACAAATTAAGCCAGCTTTTCAAGCTAATATCAATTTTGTAAATTAATTTTGAATCAATTTTATATGCCCAGATAAATGCCCAAGGACAGAAATTTATGGGCACTTATTAGGAATTTTTCCAATTTGCCAAAAATGCCCGGGCATTTGCCCATCTCTAATCCTATCACACTCTGCAATACTTTAGCTTCCCATTTGTAAAAGAGTTTTCATAATCAGATCAGTAGTTCTGAAGATTACCGCGAAAATACAAACTCGCAAATGTTACCTCTTTATAATATTAGTACAGATGAACTAGACGTAGTTTAGCAGAAAGGACTCAACCCACAAAAATAAATTTTTGAGTTATCGAGGTTTTAAATTTAGGTGTGTATTGCTGCAATGATGTTACAGTTGAAATATTTTGGTTGGAGACAATTTTGTTATATTAAGTATAGCCCTGCTTCTTTCATGTTGAATTTATTAGAAACTGCTTTAGTAGTTTGGGTTATTACAGTGTTTTGTAGTAAAATACCCGCCTTTATGTGGGTTGATTCGCATCATTAAAAAATCAACCTTATCTTTGTAGTATTACGGATCTTTTTTGCTGAGTGAAAGAACAAACTTTTAGGACCTCTTTGGCATACATAACTCATTTTTGACCATAGTGTGGGTTGAGTCCTTTCTGCTAAACTACGTCCATTACTGTGTGAAAGAAAAAATGTTGTAGAGAGTTTGTGACTACTGAAATAATGGCTAATAATAGAGATGAGTGGAAGAAAAAGTAGTGCTGCGTCAACCCAAATCAATTTCAAAAAGAGCTAGAGAATTATTACTTTGATGAGGTATATTAAGCCTATATGTTTGCTAAAAACTTGTTTAGTAAGCCCTTTCTTGTTGTTTTTATCTCAATTTATTTTGTAAATGCACTTAAAAGAAAGACCCCCCCCCCACTCCATGCTTCAGAAAAGCATTTGTCCTGGCTGTCATTTGTAGATTTTTGAAAGTTCTTACAACTAGTAAGGAGCCCGAAAGTCTGACAACCAGTCTTACCAAGGGGTATAGTATTACCCAGTAACTGGGTTGTGGAGGTCAGATAGGCAGTCGCTCCATGTAAAATACTGGGATTCAGCGGCATCTGATTAGACTGGAAGCTGACCCCAACGTGGTTGGGAAAAAGCTAGGCAGATGGGCTGATTTTTCAAATGTCAGATAACTGCGGTTTGACAGCTTTTGTATAGAAAATATGTCAAACTGTCAGATTTATTCTTCTGATAAAAGTTATCTGACTGTTGAAAAATCAGCCCTAAGATGAAAGTAAAACAAAGACAAACTTTATTATTGCTTCAAACAATACTTTTCTTTAGAAGGTGATGATTATTAATGAGACTGTCACTTATCCCTTGTTGTGCCAGTCAATGTACTATCAAGGTTATCAGTTCATCTTGAGATGTAAATAAATAATCCTTTACATGAGCTTACTCTTGTCCACTCAGATAAAAGACCAAATTATTTGACGAGTATTGGGATTGTCCCTTAAACACAATGTCATGTACCAGTCTTGTAGTAGATCAGAAAAATAAAGAATACATTTTTTGACCTGAAACAAATTTAAGTAAAAAAATTAAACTGGGCAACTTTGAAATAAGAAATACTTACGACTTGGCAAAACATCGAGATGTCTGTATTATGTGTAAGTTTAATAATAATGTTTTATACTTATAAACCTTGCCGGAATTAATTCTCTTAATGATGAAAACCGCATCAAAATCCATTGTGAAGTTTAGAAGAACAGCACAGTCACAGACAGACAAGAAAAGCTACTTTAATTTGTAAGTAATATGTAAATATAAAAAAGGTCTGAATGAATTAATTTGTCCTCTGTAACTGAAATAAAAATGAAGTCGAAGCCAATTTTGCTAATCAGAGAAATAAATAACAGATCTAATCTAATAGCTTGGAAAGGAGAGCTAAACATGAACTATTATTTTATATTATACCCAAAACACAGTTGACGAATTTCAATAATTTCTTCTTTATTTCTGACAAATGGCTTGAATTGATATAGCCATTTTAATAACATCTATTTTTAAAACCAGTGTCATTTTTATCTTCACTGAATTTATATTATCATCAAGATAATTAGGAAAATTATTGTGTTTAGTACCTTATCAGCTTGTTAAACATTCATTTGTTATTGTGCATGGAAGTGAATACAGGACAGTTTTTTATCATTAATTTATATGAAGAATTAGGGTCGCTGAGGTACATTTATAGGTATAGTCTGTGTCATACTATATTTTTGGATTATCTTAAGTTTATGCCTGAAAAGATAAAGCGATTTTTTATTATGTTTTGATTGTACTTAATTGTAGTATTTTTCTTCAACCACTTTTTTATTATGACGCAGTTCCGAAAAGGATGTCACCAAAATCTGCCCAAACGAAGTACCGAGGTACACTTTGTGGCATAAAATAGTCTAGATTACACTGAATAATATTGCATTTATATAATTTTGTTATGTTTACCTGGGGACGAGAATAAAATAACTTTTAACATAATAAAAAGCATGCCATTTTGGCATTCTATCATCGGAACAAACTCAACTACCTTACTTATTAAAAAAAAACCGTCAATTTGACAGCTCTCTGCGGTCGGGTTCAGCCACTGTTGTTTCACGAACGAACTGAATGACATGTACGAAATAATGTCAACCCGAGTGTCAACCAAATGTAACGCAAATGTACATGCTTACAAAATAGTTGATTATGTAGTTTTCAATTATTTAAGGATAAAAATACAATTATTTTCGAATTCCTCTCTTTTTTATCTACGATTTGGTGCACGTACCTCGAGGTACATGTTTGGGCAAAGTTGTATGGGCTTTTGTTGACCTCCTTTAATCAGATCCTTTCCATGTTCCATAGCAGCTTATGGTCAATCCCGTAATTCCCATAAATTTTACATTCTAAATTTATGTCTGTTTTTTTCTGGTTTGTTATAGGTGGTAAGCATCTGTAAACTTGCAGACCACCACAACTCTCAAAATTGGCCCAAACCACATGAGAAAGCGGTGAAGGGCGGGCGTTTTGGGGGCTGTGAACTGTCTTATGTAAATTTGGAGTTCAAAAAGTCCGGATTCTCAACTTAATTTGAATAAATGATTTTGATTTTAGCCTGAGAGTGTGGTCCTTCATTCTTCTTCCATGGTAATTTTTATATTTCCTTGAGGCCTTATTTCCTTAATAGACAATATAGACATGTATGCCGCATTTTCCTTATCAAAACCCTTAGAACGTATATTTGTATGCATCTCATGATTAAATTATCTATGGGTTGAAGTACTTTTTACCCTGAATAAGTACCTAGTTAGTAGGTATAATTCATATTGAATTATTGAAATAAGTCCTACTTTTGCTTTTATTCCACGAAGCGATTATGATGCAGTATTCTGTTTGCGTGTTGCGGCTGCATTATATTTTAATTGAATCAACATAGAATTTGCATTAAGACCAGCCCTTGTGGCTTTCCTAATAATTTGGTGCAGTGCGGTGCAAAGCACAACCATGATTAATTCTATGCACGTAACAACAGAGAAATTCAATAATACTCGATGTTTTTTCCTTGCAAGTAGAATAATTAATGCTATATTGATTGGGCAGGGTATTCGTACGTATTAATTAATTGAATCTTAATGACATTGCACAGAATTAGTGTCAAAATTGCAAAGTAATTGCAACATCCTACAAAACATTACCCTCCTTTTGGCTCCGTCGCAGTCGGATTAATCCGGGTCCAGACGTGTGTAACGTGTAATGTAATGCGAATATTCTTGACGACATACAAACTCAACGCGAATCCTCTAAGTGTTCGACTGCGAGAGCCATTGTGTTCGCGCTAAAAACCGACAGCCGATGGAGCATTGCGACCGCCAGCCCGAGCGTTCCATGTAATGCTCGTAGTGCCGTCCACACGCAGAAATCACGTTACATTACACGGTACATTACATTACACATTACACACGTCTAGATCCGGTTTAAAAAGATCGGCGAATGAACTACAAAGGTCATTTGTTGCAAGGGCACAAATATCTTTATTCCATAGCCGTCTTGTTTGCTCCCTACAGGTGTTTGAACTTAAATACTGGGTCTTTGTATCCTTATCATTTTCAAATCCATTTATCGGCCTTAATCGGACTTCGTTACAACGTAGGACAAATATTAGCACCGTATTTTACTAAACCTCAGAATAATGAATCACCTTGCTATTGGGCGCGTAGATAAGAAGTAAGACTATGAATTCGTCTCTTCGTTTCTGAATCATAATTAATATTCACCTGCTTAGTTTTCAAGGCAATCTTGACTAAAATATTCTAATGAACTTTTTTTTATCTTTCATGTTGTTTGGGGCTTGCTAGTTGATACAACATATTTAAGAGTTCGCATACTTAGTTGTTAATACGTCGTGTTGTTGTGTACTTCAATTTATTTGCGTTTCTTGTTGGTGAGTGTCAGAGCAAATTTTACCTACTATATAGATAACAATCTTGTTAAGCTTGACGCTTCCATTCAATACGCAACTGCTGTTGCATCGATCTGCTGAAAGGTTAAGGTCACGTTAAAGAATCGTACCCTAATTGCGTAATACACTATCTATCACCATCTGATTAATTTTGAAGCTTATTGCTAATCCATTGCTTCATATGTTCGAAAAATTTGTCTGCTCAGCAACGGTAATAACGCAATGAATGTTGTTGAACTGTCAAAATGAAGCTATTCCTACTGTTAGTGTATTACGCAATTACCCCATTGGTTAAAGATCAAACTCTTTTCTGCTACATTAAATACAATTTCCATTAATCTAAGTTCGATTATGCTTTTCATAACCATCATAATTGTAACCAGAATGTAACCTTGGGGTATTCCCATCACCATTCAAGCAGAAAGTTACGCAATGCTTCCTCTTCGTTGCATTAATATTAAAACACCGTTATTGGTAGGGTAACACAAGGTTAAAAAATCACCCTCGAATCCCGAAATAGTTTTACTTCCGAATAAACGTATAGCATATTTGTGATCAACACATTCGAAAGCCTTGGACAGATCGCAAATGATATCAGAAACATGTCAATGACTTTGTTATTTATTATTTGAAACTACCGAGACTGACTTGAATAGTTCCTGTAGTGCTGGAACAAATTTAGTACCTAGCGTTTTCATTTAATATTCATATTTAGTTAGCGTGAAAAATAAATGGTTCGGAGGACTAAAACCTACACCTAACATTCGTTATTATATTCTGTTATCTGTTATCAACTGTGTATTTGCTTTATTGATCGGTAGTGCTGTCGATTCATTAATAATTGCGACATGTCGCTTCAATGACAATCGATGCAGTGGTTACAGAGCATCATTGTCAACTGCGACCCTGACCTTTGTACTTAATCCATTGAACCTATGCTTACAAGCATAGGGTCAATGGATTCAATAGAGAGAAAACTATTAAATGTCGGTTGAATTGGAAAGGAGATTTGACTTGAAACGAATTGTCACCATCTACAATCAACTCATATTACCTTTTTGCTGAAGCGGCCTTTAACAGGATTCGCACAGCCTGTGGATAATTATCATAATTCTCGATATTGGCAACAACCTAGTCACGATTTACTGAGCCTGTCTATACTTCTATTCTTCTCTTCTTCTTTTCTTCTATATTTATATATACTAATAATAAAGCTGAAGAGTTTGTTTGTTTGTTTGCTTGAACGCGCTAATCTCAGGAACTACCAGGCGGATTTGAAAAAATATTTTTGCAATTGATAGCCCCATTCTTGAGGAAGGTTATAGGCTACTTAACATCACGCTACGACCTTCAGGAACCGAGAAACAACAAAACATGTCGGAAAGAATGCTAAGCGAAAATTAAGTCTAGCGCGGGTAGCCGACGGATTGGGTCGGGGTTACAAGAAATTTCACGCGGACGAAGTCGCGGGCGGAAGCTAGTTGTATTATAATGTATAACTCCTTTCATCGTATTGAATTTTCAGTCAAGCGAATGTCATTGATTTGGTCGTTACAATGTGTATTGGTAATTTGTATGAAAGAGTTGTAGGTACATTGCTTTTTTTTTATGTGGAAATCCAGGACGTCTTCTGCCTTAGGTTGGGCCTATTCATTCAACTACCTTTTTGGTTTTCAATTTATTCTCATAATAATCTCTATGTGGTGTATAGACTTCTTCCAGGTCGTTCTCAAAAACGTCACGATCACGACTTAGGGTCGTTTATGTAATTAGGTCTAATGTGTTGACACGAGGTGTCTGTACATTTAGCTCGCACTTCAATTACGTTTGAAAGGCCGTTATTACTAATTACTTCCGACTGCAAAGGCCGAGAAACGTCTTAACATCGGTTAATATAGTCAGTTTTATTTTTATGGATTTATATAATCATCGCTCGGGAACGTACTACCGGGATAAATTGTTACTTATATCCTAACCCTGGTTAATGTCTATCTGTCTACCGAATTTCGTCGAAGTCCATTCAGCCTTTAAGGGGTGAAAAAGAAACAATCAGACAGACAGACAGAGTTACTTTTGCATTTATAATATTAAAGTCTTCGTTCCACCAACAATCGTTTTTCTACGAAGTCCTTCTCACCGCTCTGGTTTCATTCACTCTTCTTTCTTTGACCAGGCGGTCGTTTTTTGGAATGCGCTCTTCCTGAACATCAGGATGGCAAGCATTTGGTTATCTTTTAAAGTGAAGGCACGTGAACATACTCGTAAGAAGTTGGCAGAATTATCCCAGCGCTGATTTGCTGGATTCGTTTTCTCCTCTACCTATCGTTAATTCTCTTGACAAAGTTTACTTTCATTATATGTATGTACTATGTATGTATCTATGTATTAGCAATTATTATTTTTCAAGTTATCTACCCCTTATGTCGCACTTGCCATGTTTTGTCTGCACCACCCTATGGTTGACTGGTAGAAAATGCCTCAGGCATTAAGTCCGCCTTTGTACAGTATTTTTTTTACCAGTGCATAAAGTGTTAATAAATAAATAAAGTATGGATAGTTTGTATATAATTTTAGAAATGTTGGAAGTGTAAGAGGGTCAGCAACCATATTAATTATATGGACCTCACTGTAAACATGCCTGGCCAAGGAAGGTCACCTGTGCCCTTGAGCACAGTGCCTTTCATTTTGAATGACTTTGGTTTGATTACAATGACTGCCAGTAGACGGTCATCATTATTGCAGAGATCACACGAGCATAGTAACTTATGCTCAGTACTTGGCATACCTTGTGTGTAAACATGCTGAATTAGTGCTTCCGAGCGAGTGATTAGGAGCCGATTCCATTAAATTAGCGACAACTAGTCTAGTTTCGGCTTTAATGACAAACCAACTAAGCTCGTGTGGACTAGGCATAACAACGTGACATCTAATCTGAAAGCCGTGTGGGGAGTTTCATTACATTACTCATTAATTCTATCAGTTTAACACAAAAATGATCTCTCCTTGCTTCAGGTGCATCAGAGTTGCCTTCAACGGTGGGTGGACGAGAAGCAAAGAGGCAACATAACCCGCAAAGTGCTGTGTCCACAGTGTAAAGCAGAATATATAGTAGTGTTTCCGTCTATGGGAGCGTTCGTGGCACTCTTGGATGCCATGGAAGAGATCACCCACAAAATCTGTCCCTTCATAGCTGGTGGAGTTCTCCTGGGATCTATATACTGGATCGCGATTACGTATGGAGCTGTGACTGTTATGCAGGTAAGAATTGATTATTAGGTTGTTATTGTACTGATATTATGCCTAGTGCATAAAAATATATTATGTAGAGGTGGAATTTATCCGAGGTATTTTCTGCCAGCAAGACTTGCTCGCATTCTTTCGTTTATTTTCGTCAGATTGGGAGTTTTTGAGGCATTATTTATATCCGAACGTGGTTTAATCAAAACTTCTAACTTGAAGATACCACGTCTCGATCCGCAAAAAAATGTTGGCCTTCAAATCTTGACTTATTCAGTAATAATCAGTGATCGGAGTAGGTAGATTGATTTTTAGTACTTGTATCATAAATGCACACAGAAAGAATAACATGGATAAGCCATTTTTCCGGAAAGTAATTCCGGTATTTCCGGATTCAATTAAATATTGTTAATGTTGGTAGTGATATTATTACTACTCAATTCAAAATTTAAAGGAAGGTATTAAGTAAGGTATTAGTTTTGTCAAATCGTGACAAAAAAAAAAATAGGAAGAATAATAAAGAATAAAATTGCTCATTTTATTACAATTCCTACCTTTTTTTTGAGGATGGCAAATCATCAAATGACTGCTTCCACTCTGGCAGAATACAATTCCTACATAAGTTCCGGTTTTTTTTTAATAATCCACCAATTCCGGAGGAATGTCCATAGTAATATATACGTTTCGGATCAATAACCCCAGTTCAATCTACCTACTCCGATCACTGGTAATAATCAAACCAACGATTTTCTTTATTATACTGTATTTTCATTGTATTATCATCGCTATAGATAACAAAGAGGGCTTTCTGCCACATTAATGCCCTTCAAATTCGGCTATCTCCGTTATCTTTCTATGACCGTTTTAGTCTATATCTCTTAGATAAATGATAAAAAGAATCTGTGCTGTTTCCTATTGCAAATAATAACACTTTTAGAGTTTTGTGTTCGGGCTACCTTTTATTTGTTGGATGCGTTGGATGGACTCTCGTTTTATGCTGGAGTGTAGACTAATACCACGACATGGCAGATCCAACAATCTGTTGCGTGCAGTATTTTGAAATATTCCAATTTAATTTGATCCTGTATAGCTTGAAAACGAATCGTTGTCACGCATTAGCATATTAAGGTACTTATTCTTATAGGTCGTGGAAAAAGCTTTTTCGTATTTGATAGGTATAAAGTTGTAGTAAAATCTCTTTGGCGGTAGTGTTTGTATCTGGCTGGTTGTGATAACATTATATATGTAGATGACATTTTAAAAAAGAAAAGTTATTTTGTCCGCCTTTCATGCTATTGTGTGCGAGAAGTTTAAATAAATAAATAAAAGTAAAAAGTAACAGCGATTTTCCGCCATCTTTCAATTGTTTTTCTGTCCGCACAGAATGAGTGAATCTAACGAAAACATACGATACATTTTGAAGTTTTATTTAAAAAAAGGGAAAAATGCGATAAAAGCCGCAAAAAAATATAAGACGTTTATGGACTAAACGCAGTGTCAGTAAGAGTAGCACAAAGTTAGTTCAAGCGTTTTCAGTCCGAGAATTTTGATGTCAAAGATGCAGCTCGCTCTGATGGCCCTGCTACGGATAAAGACGATTCTATTTTTGAAAAAGTGCAACAAAATTGGCGGCATATTAGTAATTATGACATAGCTGAAGAGTGAGAGAGTGAGGGGTTGACCACAAAACAGTTTTGACCCATTTGAAAAAGTGAATGTACAAGAAGTCGCGATATTTGGGTGCCACGTTGTATATAAAATACGAAAGAACTTTTTCCCCGATCTCATATGTATTTTTACTCATTAGTTAATTCAGTTTTCTTTTACTTTGGAAGCCTTCTAAATGAAGTCCATAATTTTATATTTAATTCTAAACTAGAACATTAAATTCAATGTACGTGATTAAGATTAGGAAGACTGACCATTTCGGTCAAATATTCGACAATCTACAGTAGGATTTACAAGTTGATAACTTTTGGACATCAAAAGTTTCATCATAATTATTCATGAGCTACTGAATGTGACTCAATTTCCTTTTAAATTAGTTCTTATTCCCTAATTCTCTGAAAATATTTGTGGTTAATGCAATTTATTTATTAACAACTACAAGTAAATGGGAATCAGCGTCGTTTTGTTCTATCTATGTTAAAGGGTTGGTTGGGTGTTGTTAGAGGGTTTGGTTTCCGCACTTAGTCCTTCAGGTGGACCCATTGTGCGTGGGCCATGGCGGCCGTCTAGCTCATCGCCCTCCCTCCAGAAGTTAATGACGTCCCCTGGTCTGTTAAGAACGCATCATTTTATTTGGCAATAGCTTTATCCCCAATTACCGATTTATCAACTCTACCCATCGCAGTCCGCTGAGGGTGTTGTGGTGAAACTTGAGATGGGCCTGGATCTGTTAGTTACGCTACATCCTGCCTTCCACACCCAGCCGATTCTAGCTACCTTTTTAATGGTCCAAGGACTCGCCTGCTCCATCATTCATCAATCCTTCGACAGAATGGTTAACCCACTGCCATTTGGCCTCGCTTACTCTGCAAGCTATTAAGTTTAAGGCGACAATAAGTGCCAGCGACCTTGAATGAGTGGGAGGAGCATGCGAAACTTTTAAGCGAATAAAATTGCACAGAGCGTTAGCGTCTACCCGGACATTGGTCAGCGATGCACTGCCGCCCGTCGCCCGCAAGAGCCCCCGCTTCAACGCGCATCAAGTTTATTCGCAAAAACAACCCACCTTGATTTATCAAACACAATACAAATAAAAGCCGTATAAAAAAATTTGGGTAATTAAATTATCTTTTAGATGGTGCAGATTTCATGATAATACGCCCGGTAGTTTTTGCGTGATTAAATATCGTTTTTGTGTTCGCGTTAGGGATTACTTTACAAATTAATTACACTATGTTATAAAAATATTTGAAATTATATTATTTTCACATATGATATATTAATATTCACATATAATCATATAATTATATTCACATATCAAATTAAGAAGAAAATAGTCTAGTTTACCATATATATTTTTCAAACAAATAAGACTATTCGTTTAGACGTGATGTTCAATTTGAAATCATTAAAAGTCGTATATCTGCGCCTTAGCGTGCCGATGGCAATCTATGTATATTGAGTGACTGGCAAATTGATAATGATTCGAGAAATCCCTAGTGCATTGAAAATTTACTACAGAGCCAAATCAAAGAAGTTAGTAACTATGGATCTAACACACTTTAATATTTGCCATTTGATACCAGGGGCTCGTGGCTAACTAATAACAGGTACACGGGCCGGTCGATCAGGTTAAGCTACATTTGCCGCCGTCGGTCCGTGGATGGGTGACCATATTTATATACTGAGACACCCCCTTGCCTCGGAAAGCACGTTGAGCCGTGTTGACCCGGCTGTCATTCTTGGTTCTGTGACAGTTGTTACGGGTCGTCAGAAGCCCGAAAGTCTGCCAACCAGTTTTACCATGGAGTATGGTATTACCCAGTAACCGGGTTGTGGAGGTCAGATAGGCAGCCGCTCCATGTAAAATACTGGTATTCAGCTGCATCTGGTTAGACTGGAAGCCGACCCCAAGGTAGTTGGGAAAAGGCTAAATAAATGATGATGACCAGGAAAACTAGTAGTTAGTAACATTTCCGTTTAATATCAACTTAACCTCTTTTAACTTTACCGTAGACGTGTGACTAGTCACTAGTGCAAAGTGTACTAAACCTCTCACACGTTTGTCACGATCTGTGACTTTGTGATCAATTAGCGTGTCTACAACAGTTATAGGTCGAAATCCTTTGTCGTAGATGAAACCGACAGCAAACTAACTTACTGTATGTACCTAATTGATGATACGGTTATCATGACATACATTATGGTTTTGTGATGTTTGTTTATGGTATTCAAGTGTGGTCGTTTTTTCGCACCTTTTTTGAGTACGCAAAAAATATTGACAACATCACCAATATCTTATTTTTCTGTGTCATTTAAATGTGAAGTAGGTTCTGCCCCAAAAAAATTTTTTCCTCATTTGATTTGTTAACAGGTACCTACTGATCTCTTTCGGTTATTCATGATGGTTTTATTGTCTTCTGTCCCGTGTTGTGATTCTCCATCTTAATCGGGCTTGTTTTTGCTAAAACAATCGAAAAACTTTATTTCACTGGCTTTAAGTCAAACCACAGGATTATTTTTTTAAACCGAAACACCTTGGCGATCCTAAGCAGTTGACCTATGAAGCCACAACATTGCTTTAAAAAAGTCTTAACAGAGATATTATTGAGGAGAATATTTTTGAAGAGAGCTGTTGTTTACCATTGCAATTTCGGCAAGTCGCTGAACAAAATATGGTCTTCCGATTCTCCCTCATGTTCCCTAGATATAAAGTTAATAGAAAAGTTAGTAGTTAGAATTGCCACTACTTAACTATCTTGGAACACTAGAGTACCGTCAAACGGGGTGAATAGGGATGCAGGGGTGAATCGGGATGAAACTTTAAAAGGGTTTTTAACATTGAAACAATATATTTTGTTGCCAACAAGGGCACTTAATCGTTAATTATAATACAGTAAACACATAACAGTCCTTTTTGGCAACCAAACTACATTATTTCAATATCAAAATCCCTTTTAAAGTTTCGTCTCGATTCACCCCTGCATCCTTATTCACCCCGTTTGACGGTACTTAGTGCATATTTCACTACGCATTGCAATTACCATCTCTCGATGTAGTTTACCAGTTTCAAGTTAAGCGATGCAGGACGCATTCGAAATCTATCCGACTAACGATATGTAAACAATTGCGTTAAAGTAACCAATTTCCGTATTTTTATTGGCTTGGAACTATTTAAATCAAAATATTTTATTTCACATAAACCTACATGAGCACTTATGAAACGTCAGAAGCTAGGTGCGCGGTTCCAATTGGTTGTTTCTTATGGAGAAGATGTTCGTTGAGAAGTTTGAGAAAACTGCTTTATCATCAATAACTATCGCAAAAATGGCCTCGTTATGTTGAGGCGTTTCTTGCGCAGGACCGAACTAATAAGTTAAAAAGACCATGAGCTAGAAATGAGCTGAAGTGACTGGATTGGCCATGTCTATCAAAGGACCGATGGCCGAACAAGACTAATTCTTGAGTGGAGACTGCAAATCGGCAAGCGTAAAGCGTTGGACATCCTCTAGCTAGACGGACTAAAGACCTTAAAAATACTGCTGGCTCAGACTGGATGTGGAAAACGGAGAACCTGGTGTTAAATAAAATAAACCCAAGTTGCTTGCTTGCCTGATCCACTTTTATAGGAATGCCATTATATACCCACATAAAGAAGTAATTGATAGTGATGGCTTCATTATCAATCATAGTCGATATCTATGCTATGCTTGTCCTACTCTATTTGAAAGGTGATAGGTAGTATTTTTGAATTTGATGTGTCTTTGGTCAATCACGTGTCGACGGAGAGCCGGAATAATAGTCTCGATGAAAACACGTTTTATTCCTTATCTGCACGCGCGCGTTTGTTTTTTCTTTACACTATAATTACAATTATTTTGATTGGTTAACCAATCAAAATAATTGTAATTATAGTGTTTGAACTTTGTACTTTCAGAGGTAAACAGCGTAACGTCGCCACAATATGAGAGATGAAAATGTATAGTAAAAGTGATAAATTACTAATCAATTACTTTGCACTTGACCTTAAAAAACTGTACTAGTATGCGAAGTAAGATAATCTAATGATTTCTTATTTACCTCTGTGATCTCCGATCCTTTCTAGAAAAGCGGGGTAATTACGTAACACACTAACAGTCGGAATGGGTTTCATTTTGACAGTTCAACAACATTCAGTGCGTTATTTACGTTGTTGAGCAGACAATTTTTTCGAACATATGAAGCAATGGATTAGCAATAGGCTTCAAAGTGATTCAGATTGTGATAGTGTGTTACGTAATTAGGGTGCTGGTTTGTGTTCAATGCAATTAATAAGTCTAATGTGAGTAATTTGTTGCTAACAAAGGTGATAGAATCGTATACGTTTGATAAATTTGTCTTCGTCTCCTCATGGTTGAAGAGTAGACCATCGAGGGACTTGAACGTTGAAAAGATGTGGCTCCCTTGTTCAATTTGAATCATTCAGGCCATCGTGTTATCTGGTGTCTTCTACTCCTCTTGTTTCTTATGTTACACGGCCTAATGGTCAGCATTATATTAAGATTCTTGCATCTTTACCGTATTACCAAAGACACGATGCGGTATGGTGATGTTCTAGGCCAAATTTTTGCATGCAGGCAAGAAGTTTTTCCTTACTGCTTACTTTGTATAAAATAGAATTTCTATATCAACATTATGTTGCGGTACATCGCAATTTCGCAATGCGTTAAAATCAAACACATGGTTACGTAAAGACCAAGATTTCCGTTTACTATCACTGACCCAATGCGTTATGTCATCACTTTCTCTGAACCAGCCGGTTTATATTCGATGGGCACTCCTTTGTTCAGGCCCTGATACTGCTGGCTAATGTCCCTTCCATAGATGAAAGCTACACGTAACTCAGGAGCCACAAATGGACCTTACATATCGCACACCTAGATAAAGAGTAGCACAACTCAAAATACTTCTTTTGTCAGCGACAGCTAAATACGTTTTACTGATTTAAAATTGTAGTTGTATATTATTTTACAAATTTTCTCGATAAATATCTTAGTAAAATAATATATACAACATCATGCAGATTCCGATAATCGCAATAACTCGATTTTGGATTATTTTCAATTGTGCCACCTGTAACTAGGTGAACTATATATTGCCAAAGAAAGGTTTTCTTTCATAGAAAACTTTTTCAAAATCGGTAAGCATACAAATTAATAATTTCTTTAGTATTCTGCATTCATGAGCATAACAACAGGAGGATATTATTTTCACTTGTAAGGTTTCAACAAATTATTTTCAATATTTTATTTCCGTTGTTATTCAAACTAAATTGGACATTATTCTTGTTAAAAATTGCAATACGTAATTGACACACAACATTGCAGTAAATAACTTAACTAACAAGGTTTTGATAGGCGAGATAATAAAATAAAATATTTATCATGCACTCATGTAATCATAACCTGGCTTTGTTGTTAATTGTATAACAATTGCAAATTATTTTGAGGGTCTAACTCTACAGTAATTATCTACTTGTATCTTATTGAGTTTATGCAAATTCGGAGTTGCGAGTTTCCTTAGCTTAGATTATATTTGGTCATTATGGTACATAAGAAATATTTTTATGGACCGACCTTAATAATGTCGTTTGCGTATATAATAATATCATAGGTTAACATACTTATTGACATCGTCCTTCATTTTTTTTGATGTTTGTATTACAATCCTATAAATAAACTCATTTTCGGCCATATTTATGTTTTTCTTTGGCTGGGTAATGAAGCGCAAAAAATGCAAGATTCTGCTAAATATTCCAAGCTTTTGTAATCGCTAAATAATAATTTTATTAATTGATCAGCAAGCCTTATGTTTGCGTGGTATCAGTAGATTTGTCTCCTGACTAGCTATTTGTCTCTCCAAAAGGGATTTTACCCGCAGCCACAAAATCACAGTAAAAAATTGTATAGATTCAGTTCATTCAGTTAGAACTCCACCCTAATAGCGTACCTAACACACTATCAATCACAATCTGAATCATTTTGAAGCCTATTGCTAACCCATTGCTTCATATGTTCGAAAAAATTGTCTGCTCAACAATGACGCAATGAATGTTGTTGCTGTCAAAATTAAAGCCATTCCTACTGTTAGGGTGTTACACAATTACCCCGCTGGATTGAATGTCTGCAAAAGTGTACCATATTTATCTTAACGTTGATACAACACGAGGGTATTTAAAAGAAAAACATTGTAGTTTTACAATGAGTTTTAAGTACTTTGTATTAGTAACTGGTCGATATTTTTATACTTTGTAGTTTGGTAGCCTTCGAAGTCTACAATGGGAGGACATACATAAAATAAAATACAATATGCTAAACCATGTCAATCGGCAGTTCGCCATGTGTGACTAACCGACCTCCGTCTCGTAACGGCTGATTGACCGTTAAATCTGATTGTTTAACTCAAATTATTCAAAATAATTGTAAGTAGGTAGATTTGGTGGAGTTGCATACCACCATACTATTTTGTTGAATGATCACTCTAAGTTAACTCCTTTTTTCCATCTTTTAACTTCCATATGTATGTCTCGGTTTCCATTGTCATCAGCCAACAATTTCACTGCTGGAAATAGGCCTCACCAAATGCTCGGAATTTAGCTCGATCTTCAGCCACTCTCATCCAACTGCTAGCAGAAACCCTGCCAAAATTATAGCTCTAGCAGGGCCTTATATGATATAACTGACAACACGAAATTAAAATTTAAAAATGACATATTTCATGTATAATCCATCCTAATATTATAAATGCGAAAGTAAGTTTGTTTGTTACGCTTTCACGCTAAAACGGCTGAACGGAGTTGGATGAAATTTGGTACATGGGTAGACCATGGCCTGGGTAAGGACATAGGCTACTTTCATCCTGCATCGCAGACGAAGTAGCGGGCAACAGCCAGTACTTTAATATTAGGTCGTGAAAAAAGTTCTTTCGTATTTTATATACAAATTCAAGACTAAGAGCTCGTGTGGCACCCAAATATCGGCTTTTTTGTATACCCAGACTATTTCAAATGGGTCAGAACTGTTTTGTGGTAAACCCCTAACTCTTCAGCTATGTCGTACCTAACTATACTAATATTACAAAGCTTCACTTTAAAAAAAAATGGCATCTGTTTAATCCGTAACAGGGCGACCAGGGCGAGCTGCATCTTTGACATCATAATTCCCGGACTGAAAACGCTTGAACAAACTTTGTGCTACTTTTACTAACACTACGTTAAGCCCATAGACTTCACATATATTTTTCGCGGCTTGTGTCGCATTTTTCCCTTTTTTTTTTATAAAACTTCAAAATATATCGAATTTCTTCGTTAGATTCACTGATTTATGCCGCCAGAAAAACAAATTTAAAATGGCGGGAGAAAGTTTTTCTTTTTTAAAATGTCATCTATTTAATGGTATCAAAACCAGCCAGATACAATTAGTACAACCAAAGAGATTTTACTACAACGGTTTACCTATAAACTACGAAAAAACTTTTTCCCCGCCCTAAGGGCCTAAGTCCCTTCTATCCTTCTAACGTACAAGTTACGTTCCAATTTGGTAGAAAGCAACAAAAAAAAATTGAACTGACGAATATTTGTAAGTAGTCCGAATACTGGACACAACGCTGCAGCACGCACATGGAGTGTATAAAGTGAATCCTGCAAAACTAATTTTACTAAAGATTATAGTTTTTGCTACTGCTGCCATCATTATTATTATAATCTAACAACTCTTGGCTTGAAGGTTACCACTCACATGGCTAGAGGTGAACTTCTGATTCGACTAGAAAAAAATCTTATAAGTCAATAATCGATGCGCCATTGAAATCACGACTTTTTGAACCATTGTGTAGGTGGACCTTATTATCTTCTAGCTTTTGCCTTTGCCCGCGGCTTCGCTCGCGTTAATTTAGAATTTGACAATCAATTCGGGTTGTTCGGGGAATTATAGTTAGGAGGATGAAAAACCGGACTATCGACACTCTACTCACAAAATGTATTAAGTAGTTAATTAAATAAAAAATAAACTCAACACACTACTAAAGTTTCTATAATAATACAGTTCAATCATCCGCCACGCCGCCGCGCCATCTATTATCATAAAAACGTTATTGTCGTTTTTCCTCGGGAACAGTACTGTTTCTCGCGATGAAAGGTACCCTGTGTCCATTTCTGTACACCTGACAACGTATATGCAAAATTTTAGGATGATGGTTCAGTGGTTTAAGCGTGAAAAACTAACAAACAAACTTACTTTCGCATTTATAATATTAGTTATGTATAGACAATTTGGAATTATGACGTAATCATTCAGCAGAACAGTGGTGGTCCAGTGGTAACGACCGCGACTTACGAGTTGTAGGTCGTGGGTTCGTACTTCATACCCAAACAGGCGCTTTACTTTGTGTAAATTATTTAATCACCACTGTTTTCAAAACGGTGAAGGTAATTATCTGGGGTCCTAGAACCAAAAATTCGAATACATGTGACATCTACCAACCCGCACTGGGCCTGCGTAGTGGATTATGGCCTACTCCCTCTCACCGAGAGGAGGCCTGTGTCCCAGCAGTGGGTACATTATAGGCTAATTATGCTATGTTAGTTCTGAAATTAGCGCGATAGGTTATTGACATTGCTGATTGCGGCTGCTAATCAGACGATAAACACAGCTTTTTTTATGTCCACACATCCAGTTTTGTTCCGCAGAGAATTCTTAAATCTTCAACAACATTCATTATAATCATAAAGCAATGTAACGTTTTGTCCGAGATTCATAAAAGCAACAAAAAATAACAAATTGTCTTTATTAATTTGCAGCTTGATTTAAGTCCCATACTCAAAGGCACTTACGAATTAAACTTTCGAGATCCGATACAGAGAACAATTTGATCATTCATTGTGTCTCATGCATTAGTCAAGGCTAATGTAAGCGATACACTCTACGGTCCATCGGAGGTCTCCCAGTGCAGGTGTGCCTGCACTGCAGGTCAACCACTATGTCATAATTATGTTCCAAGAACTGCACAGATCTATTCCAATATGTACAGTCACCAAAAGAGGCCAGGGTCGTCGGCTATAGTTGAAGTTTAGTAAAAAACCGATGGACGTTTTCGAATGAAATTTAAATTGATAAATGACCTGTTTGTTTTTCTATAAATTGAATTAATTTTTATTCGAAAACATTCATCGATTTCTTACTAAACTTCAACTATATTGACTACCCTGAGGGCCTGGACAAATGGCATTCGCTTCGGAGCGATTATATTTCTACAATCGCCATCGCTTTTGCTAATGTTTCCATCACACGAATCGAAAACTAGCGATAACGCTTGTGAAAAAGTGCCACTTGGCTACGCATCTTTAAGGAAGTAATCGTTCGACGCTGTCGATTCATAGAATCGGATGATGTTAACATTGACTAACTCATTTTTATTCGTTGACCTCTCACGATCACGTGACATTTCGATAGCTTATGTCAACCCCATACATTTTTTGGTTTTCTACTAGCGTCATCGCTAATCGAATGTTACTTTGTCTAGGCCCTCAGGCTCCTTATCACTTTTGGTGACGCTCCGGTACGCCTGCATAGGTAGATCTCTCGGGTAGGTTAACCCATTGAAGGACCCACTGAACGAGACATAATAGAAGTTTTATTGCTCTTACGTTGAGGGGTGTTTAGTGTCCTGCAAACTGTTTCGCAGACAATTTCATTTTACTAAGAGAATGCAAGAGCGAGCTCGAAAATAGATTTCTCTGACACGGAAGGGTTAGATTTTCTGTGTGATTTTACTAGATTAATGCAAGAGCTTGAGAATTGGACCGCACTTGTAGCTTGAAGGCTCGTGCAGTTAGGCGCGGGACGCGACGCGAATCGCACGTGACACAAAGTCACTGCGTGTCGCACAACGAGCGGTGCCTTTGGGTCGCGTGCGATTCGCGTCGCGTGATGCTCCTGTTTGAAGGAGCCTTAAAGCCTTTGTAAGCCATTAACGAATTACGTTAATTTTCATATTTTCATTAGGTACTCATTCATTACGGGTTCTTATCAAAGTCAAAGTCAAATCATTTATTTCAAATAGGCACATAAAAGGCACTTTTGAACGTCAAAATTTACAAGAAAATTAAATTGATTCTAGTTGCCCCTTCCAAAAGGTAGTTTCGTATGGAGAAGAATGCGCAAGAAACTCCACCGTTCCATAAGAAATTAAGGTTTTGGATAATATTTTACGAATTTTTGCTTACTCACGTGGGGTCCCCTGTAGCTTGACGCGGCTGATAAGGCGGTAGCAACGACCCTGATAGCCGAAGTAACCTCAGTTAATGAATACAATCGAGACCACAATTTCTTCCCATTTCACCATCTCTTCTTTTCCAGGTGGTAGGTCACAGGGAAGGCCTAGAGATGATGGAGTCAGCAGACCCACTAGTTCTCTTAGTACTGTTACCTACAATTCCGGTGACGCTCATCAGTGCGAAGATGTACAACTGGGAGGACTCAGTCCTGCTGTTCCTGAGGAAGTACTGCGCCAAGATACCGGCGCTGTCTTATGTACTGCCGTTTGGCAGGTGAGTCTAGTTTTATGTTACTTTTTGTCTAGCAAAGAGGTTTGTTTCAGGCACTTTAAGTTACGAGATAACTCTTCACAGGCTCGTGTTTCACATTTAAAATAACAAACAAACAACAAATCATATCTTTTCTCTTTCTGATATTAGTTAAGATTTGTAAAAACCCATCCCGGGTTCTGCAAAACGTAAGAAATATTGTAAAAAAATATCTAGCTGTTACTCCGTGATTGGGATTTATAATAAAACATTTGATAATGTTGACGGAAAAGCTTCTGGTTATTTCGAAATTGCGTGAAGTGATGACAGCAAAAGCTACTACAGCTTTGTGTAAAATATTGCAGTCATTTTAAAAAGAGATTTGTGTACGGTTTTCAATAAACTGTTCAAGAACAAATTAGCTTAGCGATGCAAAGGTGTGACGGAGAACAGCAATAATACAATTGCACTGTAATGTTGCTATAGCTTCAAAATACATGTTCACAGCGTGTATTTTGTAGCTATTACTACATACGCCGGGAGGGGACGCCCTAGGAAGACATATAGTGACCTTATTGGTGATGTTCTTCAGAAAGGTCAGGTGCGTAGTACTCACAACAGGCGTGCGTGTATGACCAGATGTATGAACGTAAACGAGGCAAAAGGAGTATGTAAAGATCGTGGCAGGTGACGTTCTGTAGTTTCTGCCTACCCCCATGGGAAGAAGGCGTGAGTTTATGTATGTGTATGTAGTACTACATAATATTTACATCAAGTTGATTCTTATCAATACATTAAGAAAATTTCGTTATTATTTTCAGCGTGGAAGGCGACAGAGGCGCCATAGTGACCGGCCACAACAACAACCACAACCAAAACAACAGCTCACACCTATCGCCCACACGAATCTTCTGTTCAGCCCTCTTACTACCCACAATATCCACCATCATAGGCAAAATCTTCTTCCGCTCCATACAAAATAACCTACACAGAACCATCCTAGGCGGTATCACATACATTACCATCAAAGGAGCTCTAAAAATCTACCACAGACAAATGCTGTACATCAGACATTCCAGCCGGAAAATTCTAGATTACACAGAGTCAAATTTAAAATTGTATAGAAGTGCCGCCACGTCGACCACCACAGATGCCATATCTAGTACGCGGGATGACTCGGAACAGGTGGTTTAAAGTTAGTCTGTAAATGTACATAATGTATAGTCGGCTAAGTTCGTGTTCGCGGGGTGAAGAGGCCGTTTTGAATTCGTATTTGATTTTACATGTAAAACGAATCTTATCGATGAGAAACGCTCGGAGGGCAGCCATATAGAGACCATGGACTTCTCGTTTCCAATATTCGCCAGTCAGCAATGTGGGATTGACTATCCAGGATGCACCTCAAGATAAACACTGATCTTATTGGTGATTGACTTCAAAAAAATCATAAACATCCTTTGGCTTTGCCGTAGTCGGGTAAAAAAGGCGTGTATGACAAGATGTATGAACGTAAACGAACCATAGTATGTAAGGAACTACATGGTGTTCATTTCTGCCTACCCGCATGTGAAAAAGGCGTTAGTTTATGTATGTACGCTTAGATTGGAAGTTGGAATTTAACCTCGATTTTTTTAAAAGTTAGGTGCTAGTCGCGGAGATTGACTAAAGATTTTTCCGTCGATTCTTAATGTGTTAATGTTAACAATATATTTATAGAGAATAATCGTTTTAATCATTAACTCTAACCGCTAATAGTCAATAACTAGTAGGTAGACTATTTCATTATGATATGAAATGACAAGGTCAAATAATATTTATAAATCGTTTCTACGTTTCAAATTTCTATGAAAAGAGTTGTAATAGTCGTGTTTTTTCATATTTATACACTGTCTTTCAAAACGTGTCCTTCCTAAATATTATTATATTCCTACTATTTGTAAGGTTTTCGACTAAAAAGTATAGTGTTGACTTGTAAAACATTCGAATGTATGTTAACATTAAGTATCTTGTTGTAAAATAATATTTAAATCAACAGAGAAAATACTCCGTTTTGGCAATTACTAGAAGTTTCTATAAATAGAGAAATAAAACTGTGCTCTTCACCCACGATAACGATAAAAT
This sequence comes from Griposia aprilina, assembly GCA_916610205.1. NCBI lineage: Eukaryota > Metazoa > Arthropoda > Insecta > Lepidoptera > Noctuidae > Griposia > Griposia aprilina. The sequence continues at coordinate 12,958,714 of OU744305.1, forward strand.
GACGTCAATATTTACGAAGGAATGTTGAATAGAAATACTATTAATAAATTATTGTAAACACTCGGAACATATCCGTTTTATGTAAAATTAATGTACATCTCTGTGCTCACGTCTCCATGACACTCAATTACTTATTTTCATTTCATACTGTAATATATATAACAGTTTTGCTTTAAAACAATGATGTGCGAAGCTTAACACTAGCTCCCGGAGTATGAACAGAATTCTGTGCAAATGGCCATTTATTTCTAAAGTGACGAATCATAATAAAATAATCAATCATTTTCAGTCATGCTACCGCTTCTAATCGGTTGTTTCAAGATTTTAATAGATAATTTATTGTTCGTTTATTATGATTTGTAGCGTTGCCCTTTAAAAAGTACAGTGTTACAAGGATCTTTTGGCTCTTGACATTGACAGCGGGGCGTTGTTTTTGTGAAATTGTGTTAAAAAGAAAACAAGATGACGGAGTTCACTCCGGACATGATGTTGTGGGAAATTTGTATTTATTTACAAAAAATCTTGTAAAATCTTTAGTCGATATCGACTCCGTATTTTTAATTTTAAGTTTTTAATGTTTAAAGTTGCCCCTACGATTACTAGTAATGTTAGTAAAACATTAATTATTCGCATTGTAACATAGTAATATGACAAGACTGTTCATATTGACGAAACTTAGTTTAATTTTTATTTTATTAGTTATTTTTTTATAATGACTTTTGTAATATATACGTTCTGTATGAGTATTGTTAAAAGAAGGATTTAAATTAATAGGGATTTATAAAGAATTTGGTTAAACTTATGTATAGTTGGTATATTCTGTGACTTATTTTCTACGAAAAAACATACATATTCCTGAGTCGGACGATTTCTTTAAACAATGCTCTATAGAAAAATAATTATTATCAAGTTGTAATTCTCTTGTAGCTAGGTGAAACTTGGTCTTTAATGTTTTGGCATCGTCCATCAGCTATCCTAAAGCGTGCCAAATTCAACCTTATGTCGATTTCTGCAAGGGCGTTATTTTCATGGCATTTTTGTTAAAAGTTGTAGCTTAAATTTCAGTACTTTAAATGTAAATAATATAAATATAGTATGTTAATTTATAGACTACGCGATGTGATAGGCCGGAAAATTTAAAGTTTAAAGATTTTAACATACAATTTTAAAGTAATGAATACTACTTGTAAAATGTTCCAATTATTATTAAAGAAGGGATTTAGTAATGGAGTGCCTTTATGGAATTAAAATGGATGGTTTGTAATCACATGGTTAATTTAAACGTACTCGCGAAACTTCAGAAAGAAGATTAGAAATCGATAGCCGTCTTGTTTGTAAAGTTTCGCTGGGTAATTTAATTTGACCCTGTATGATATTGTAAATTTTTCCTACGCACGGTGCTTTCTAGCCCTTAGTATTTTTTTTTTTTTTTTGTTTATACCACTAGACAGCGGAGAATTCGATACCTACCTAATTGATTCGCCTATATCATTTAGTCTATTTTTGTTTGACTTACAATCGATTATCGATTCAATCTGTATCATTTTGAAATATGTTTTGATAGCGTTATTATAAGAATGTTTGATTTATTTTTATGTTCTTTCAATAGTTCAAAAATAATAATTTCACTATCTTGCCATCAATAATTTCATTTCATTTGATTCAATACTATCAACATAAATGTTTGATTACTTACATGGAATATTAAATTGTATAATTTGTTTTATAAATATTTTTGTTTATGTTTTATTAACTATGTTTGACTTGTGGTTAGTTGAGCATAAAACTTGGTTTAAATAAAAATGAGGGAGTTTCAATTAACACAGGCTTGCTATTACTTGGTCGCACTCGAATTTTGTAACATTTCGAGGCTCGCAAAGCACGTTTGGTCCCGGCTGTCATTCGTAGACCTTTTGACAGTTATTTTATTACGAGCAGTCAGAAGAATAAAAGTCTGACAACTTGCCAAGGGGTATCGTGTTACCCAGTAACTGGGTTGTGGAGATCAGATAGGCATTCGCTTCATGTGAAATACTGGAATTGGCTGCATCCGGTTAGACAGGAAGCCAACCCCAAATTATTTGGGATAAGGTTGCAGATGACTCGAATTTGGAACCGGGCACCCGAACCGAATGTTACCGAACAGCCAGTATGATCGCATGTGTACATTCGCTGACAAATGCTCGCTAACGAATGAATGATCGCGGTGGGAATGCACCTTTAAGCAGATATTAGACGCTTGACTTTTTTGGTTTTTGGTCTTTCATTATGTATCTTTCACTACAAGTGAAATAGCTGAAAAGAAATTAAAAAAAAAGAATTAAATAGTAAACCGAACGAACGTTATTGGATTTCGGAACTTGCATCTTTCAATCGCCCACCGAATGTTCGAAAAATGAAATGAAAGGCGCAGATGAACGTTCATTCCTATGTAATATCAAAAGTGAACATTCACTCTAAAGCGTCTGATATCAGTTTTAGACTAGTGATGTGTGTGAATCATTGATTTTTTGTGGCTAACATCTACCTTTGATTACAAGAGCATTTAATTATAGATTTAATAAAGTACAGTAAAGTTGTATTAGTATTCATATTTCAGTCTTATTTGCATTTAATGTCTCATAAAGGGGAAGTGCCAGTTTGACCGCTAAATGCAAATTTTCTAAAGTTAGAAAATTTGAATTATAACCTACAACCTGACGCTGACCCTAGTGCCAGGTTGTATGTTGAACAAAATCCCTATTGAATAATCTATAGGATTATATGAACTTAGAGGGTTGTATTAATGATTTAAATAATTATAATTATGTAAATACAAACTTGTTACGGTCGCGAATCTAATTTGGTCAGCATACAACCTGACACTGACCTGGAAATTGTAAAAAAAAAAAACAATAAAATTTGAATTTTTTGTATTAATGATTTAAATAATTATAATTATGTAAATACAAACTTGTTACGGTCGCGAAGTTTATTTTGTTCAGCATACAACCTGACACTGACCTGGAAATTGTAAAAAAAAAAAAACAATAAAATTTGAATTTTGCGGGCGCTTCCCGTTATTCGTATCCTCTTAGTTCGTACATGACATTTTTGTGAACACACCCTTGGTATACAATGGTAGATGTTGGTGCTACTTCGATTATAGTCAGTCATTCGTCAAGTTGTCTTGCAGAGAGTTTTATTAGGGCCATAACTTGCCAAAAATGTCACACGGCTTATCTGAAAGTAACTTGTTTCGGAGTCTGAAGTTTTTTTGCATGTGGCAATTCCACACACCAGAGTAAAAACTACTACTTACGGAAGTTATAATGTGCAATAAAACTTGCTTTATCTACGAAATTTACCATTGCCGGAAGCATAAGTCATTTTTTTAAAGCGATAACTACTGAATATGGTCGCGCACATTCGTGAAATGCAACATCCTAGTTACCTCCAGTTTGTTAGTAAACCATTCAGTTATCGCTCAAGTGGCCACAAGCGTTATTTTTGCTAGTCTTTTGTAAACCTAGCGCTCCTCATGCAGTTTTGTACAAACGACGCTTCTTTTAACTTATACCTAGCTATTATTTTGTCTACTGTACATTTTAAACAGATTATAAATATTATTTTTTATTGAGTCTCAAATTGTTGTTTTAATTTAACGCTTTATCCACAGTCTGTCAGCGGGAAAATTGCGTAATACACTAAGAGTACGAGGGCTGCACTAAAAGTATCGGGAATGGAATATTTCCACTGTTCCTGTCATATTAAAATCTTTTTAATGGAAAACTCCTTGGTTTTAAAAATCGAATACCATTTATTTCTTTAAAAAAAAGATTCTCGGTCTTGTCACAAGGTTTTGTCAAACTTGTTTAGTCGTTGAGAAAATGGAATTGACTCGACAAAATACAAGAGCGATGATTTATTATGACTTTCGAAGTGGTTTAACACAAAAACAGTGTGTTGACCGGATGATTTCTGCATTTGGTGATGAAGCCCCATCCAAAACCACAATTTATCGCTGGTTTGCTGAATTTCAACGTGGACGTGTCAAGCTCAGTGATGATCCCCGTCAAGGTCGTCCAAAAACTGCAGTCACCCAATAAAACGTTGATGCTGTGCGTAAGCTGATTGAGGAAGATCGACATGTGACATACCGCGAAATTCAGGCAACTTTAGACATTGGCATGAGTCAAATACAAATAATCTTGCATGAACAATTAGGTGTAAAAAAGTTGTTTTCCCGATGGATACCGCATTCGCTCTGTGAAGAGCAAAAAGCGGCTCGCGTTACTTGGTGCGTCAGAACTCTCGAAAGATTCCACGCAGGATCCTCAAATGCTGTATACAACATCGTATCAGGTGACGAATCTTGGATATACGCGTACGAACCCGAAACAAAAAACAAGTCACGAGTTTTGGTGTTCGAAAATGAGTTAAAGCCAACAAAAATTGTTCGTTTACGGAGTGTTGCAAAAAAAATGGTGGCCACGTTTGTCTCCAAAACCGGCCATGTTACGACTATTCCTCTTGAGGGACAAAGAACGGTTAATGCAGAATGGTATGCTAGCATTTGTTTGCCAAAGGTTGTTTCTGAACTCCGTAAAGAGAACTGCAACCGCCGCATCATCCTCCATCACGACAATGCGAGTTCTCACACCGCGCACAGAACAAAAGAGTTTTTAGAGCAAGAAAACATAGAATTATTAGACCATCCGCCGTACAGCCCCGACCTAAGCCCTAATGATTTCTATACTTTCCCTAAAATAAAGAATAAATTGCGTGGACAGAGATTTTCATCACCTGAAGAAGCTGTGGACGCCTACAAAACGGCCATTTTGGAGACCCCAACTTCCGAATGGAATGGTTGCTTCAATGATTGGTTCCATCGTATGGTAAAATGTGTCAAATTTCGCGGAGAATACTTCGAAAAGCAATAAATACATTTTTAAATAGTAATGTTGTGTCACTTCCTTGATTCCCGAAATTTTCAGTGCCGCCCTCGTAGGAATGGCTTTCATTTCGACAGTTCAACAACATTCATTGCGTTATTTACGTTGTTGAGCAAACCAATTTTTCCAACATAAGAAGCAATGGATTAGCAATAGGCTGCAAAATTATCCAGATTGTGAATGATAGTGTGTTAGAGATTAACTACGCTAACATGGCCCGCCCGCGCGCCCCTCCAAAATTCAAAACGTTTGAAAGTGTTTGTGAAAGTATTTACAAAGCGCCACCAAGACTCACAATGCATGTGTGAGTAATGAGACGGCAGTAAAACAAAACAAATCCACTAATTTGTTGCTCGACTAGTGTCGTCATTAATCGCTCATTATTATTAGTATGGCGCTGCACTGACGTATACTCTATATAATGTAAGTATTTGTAACACATTTATTTTTAGTTACTAAAACATCAAAATCATTTACAAAAATACATACCTGATCATAATCATTATAAAAAAGTTTATAGGTATGATAAGATCCAAGTGATAACATTATTAATAATACTTTCATTAATCAATTGGCCCATAACATTTATATAAAATTAAAAGTCTTAGTTAATGATCTCTATTGGCACTGGAACAAAAATTTTGTTCATCGCTGTCATAGAAGCTTGATATGTCACTTTCAGAATCTGATTCTCCTACATGAATAATAAATTCTTGCTCGTCGTCGTAGTTTTCCCAGTATTTGGATTCCGTATCCTCCACATGTCTGCAAGTGTTGGTCCACATCGTGCAATCGATCATGTCTAGACGTTCATTTAGTAATTTCATGATAGATGTGTAGTTTTGGTCTACATTTTTGTTTGCGACATAGTTTTTTAACACTCCCCAAATTTTCTCAATCGGGTTTAAGTCGGGATGATATGGAGGAAGTGTTAAAATATCGCAATTAAACTTTTTTGCTTCGTCATCAACGGCGTAATTTGTAGAATTATCTTTATTTTTTAAAATGATATCATAGAGTTCGATTTTCTTCATGTCTTCCTCGAAGTGGATGTGTTTATTCACCAGCCAATCATTCATGGCTGCTTTGTTGCTGTTGGAGGTGGGAACTTTTTCTGTAAATGTGTTAAAGTAAGTAGGACGCGTTATCCATAACAATTACGGACTTTTCTGGTATGTTAGGCAGTATTTTTGATATGAACCACTTCTTATAATTGTCATGGTTCATGTTGTCGTGGTAGTCGTCTGTCTTCGAACTGGCCTTGTAAATTAAAGAACCATTGGGGACAAAACCATTTCTCCCACCAGTCTGGACAATTATGATGCGTAACCCTTTAGAATTTTTTTTCTTTGCTACAGTTCCTTGTTTAGTTCCCCATGACTTATTTTGTACATGTGTGTTATGAATGTAGATTTTATCAGTATAAACAATATTCCTCCCTTCTTCTCTATATTTCTTCAATTGTTTTAAATATTTATAGCGGAGGAACTCTACGTCATGTTTTTCAACAAGCGCTTGACGATTGTCTTCAGTAATTTTCCATTCATATCCTAAATCAAGAAGTATACGCCGTAATGTCTGCAAACATCCGTCAAAAATTATCTTTTCAGTAAGCACCCTTTTCAGAGCTTTTAATGTTGGATATTGTTTATACTCTCTATGAAAGTTACTGACAGTACGCCTTATTACCCCCTTGTCAAATTCATCGATGTCACGCTTTAAACGTTTGCGAGGATTTTTGTCTTTACGCGGTGAACTCATTTGTGTGCCAGTCGCATCACATTTTGCTTTTTCTTTGAGAATTCTTGTTATAGTCCTTTCACTAACCCCCACAGCTCTTGAAGTTCTCCATCTAGCGTCTGTCACGCGCTCCACTCCATTTTCAGCCTCATACTTCATTTGTTTGTATACTATAGCTATCACTTCTCTTGCCTAAAATATATAGAAAAGATTTTACACTAATAACCTTAGAAGTCAATCAAAACATTACGTAAACTTATTTAACAAACAAACAAAATTTTACCTGACTCCGCATATTTTTTTTTCTTGTATTTTCCATGACTAATTATTTTGCAATCAGTACTTTCGTGTCACTGAGCGAAGTAGTAACAATAACTTGACTGTCTCAGGCCCGTATTAATAAACGTTCCTCAATGACGTGCCCAAGTGCGCAATCATTTGATACGCCATTATTACGATATCAGCATCTCAAGATCATTGCTAATTACAAAACACATGAATACAGTATCTCAGTTACCAAGATCAGCTCCTCAATGCGCTGTACTTGATGGCTTGATTTCGTGAACGATTACGTCACATTGACCGAAGTTTAGATTGACATGCAACACATTCAATTATTTTATGTTGTAAGATTTATTGAAATACTTCTATTTTGTTAAAACTAATGGATAGCGCTGTATCACGTTATAAAGTTGTTTTCTACCCAAGAATGCCTTAAATTGTAAAAAAAAGTGTTTTTATTTCCCAATAAATAAAATAAATAATAATTTTAAAAGGTTTTTTTTTTTTTAATTTTTATATTCGATGCTGTAGGTATAGAAATAAATGTATTAGGTCACCATAAACAAGCTGAAATATGAATTTATTAGATTACATTTTCACATAAATATATTGGGTTTTAAAATTAGATTAATTGGATTTATATGGTACCTACTACTTTTAAAGTTTATTTATTTATTAAACTTTATACAACTAAAGAATTACATTTGTGGACTTAATGGCTTTGTGTTATACCTATAAATAGTAATTAAATAAATTTTATTAAACTTATGATAAATGTATTGAAAATATTTACATAGGTAGAAAGGTACCTACCTGAAATGATGCTGTAGCATAAAACCGGTCATAAAATATCGTCATAGTAGGTACTCTATTTCATCGTAATAATTAATTTCACACAAAATATTTTTAAACTCCATGTTTCGCGCTACTAATCACGACCTTAAGTCATGGACTGCCTACACTCAGGTTTACGCATCTCGAGTACACACACCTGTTGTGTACTTAAGTGTAGAGTTCCGTTTATTAATCATTCCATCACTCGGCTGATAACGTAAACCCAAGCCGTAACTTAAGTACACAAATTATTATGTTTATTAATACGGTCATGATCTCAAGGTTGTCATCAAGTGCGACCTCTTGGGCTGAGGAACGTTTATTAATACGGGCCTCAGACCGCTGCCGGTCCACTATCTAAAATGTACTCTGTGTGGCTGGCCTGCTACTGAAGACGAATACTTACAACTATATACAAACTCTTTCGTAAGTATGTGGCTACACACATTGAAACAGTAATTTGGAGGGGCGCGCCATGTTATCGTAGTTTATCTCTACGCAATTAGGGTGCAGGTGCAAAGTCAGATCATTTGTTTCAAAAAGGTCATTAAAAGGCACTTGAACGTCAAAATTCACAAGAAAATACTCCAATAATTCCAGGTGCCCCTACCAAAAGGTAGTTTCGTATAAAGAAGATCGGGAAAGACACTATAGTAGTCCAGAAATTACAATATTTTCTGTATCAATATCTATCTTCTATCTATACAGGGTCAAATTAAATTAGCTAGCGTAACTCCGCAGACGCGATGGGTATAGATATCTAAACACGATAAAACAAAAAGTAATTATTTTGATTATTTTTTTGTGGGGCATCATAGACCGCAGCAATTGTATTCATCAAAATCAAAATATTTTATATCACATAAACCTACATGGCACTTATGAAACGTCTGAAGCTAGGTGCATGGTTCCAATTGGTTGTCTCCTATGGAGAAGAGCCGACAAGAAACTCCACGGTTACTCTTTTAAAAATAAGAGGCTTTTACAATGTTTTCATATTACAGTGTTAGGTATTATATTATAGGTATGTATGGGAGGACAGTGTAGGCCTGTCAACAAGTAACAGGTACTCAACAAAATAGAAAAAAGTCTACAAATCTACAGTTTACAAGTTAGACATAATTCACTTGATTTCAAGTGAATAAGGGCCCGTTGTTTGATCAGTAGTCAAACATACTAATAATTAAAATGCGTTAGTAAAACTAACAATTTGTTAAAAATTACATAATATATTGTTTGACAAATGGTTAAGCTAACTATAACTATACACATACGGCACCTGCATTCTAATTTAAAAAAATCACCACAAACAGCATACAATCCAATTTACAATTACCCAAAAAAACAATATCACACAAGCTAAGAAATAAAAATAAATTACAACGAAGACAAGCTCGTACTAACTATGGTAAAAAAAAACATACTGTTCGAAGGAGCACAGCTGTATAATGGCCTGCCAAATGACGTAAAAGATTGTAACAACATTAACTCATTCAAAATTAAACTAAAAAATCATATTCATAAAATGTAGTCATACCGCATACCTATCAATTAATGTTAGCAACTTCTTACCTACCTAATATTTATTTGTATAACTTCACCAGCACGCACCTGAGGTATCTCATTGTAAGTGAACCTTTATATTGTTCTTATGAGAATAAATTCTTTAAACCTAAACCTACCTAAATAAGTTAAAAAATTGTCAATTTGCTATGAAAGTTAACCATTCGTAGACAGAGTAATTAATTTTTAATTATTGTCAAGTGACTAATTGTTAAATTGACAGTTTAAAAAAACAGTTTTTTTTGTGTACCTACCTAATTTTCACAGACGTGATTCGTATGGATATCTAAACACGATAAAACATATTTTCTCAACTCATACTTAAAGTAACAACACTATCAACTGTCGTTGACCCCTAAAAAATAAAAAGGTTTTTTATTTTAATTTTATCGTGTTTAGTTAGCGACACCCATCATGTCTGCAGAGTTACGCTAGCTAATTTAATTTGACCCTGTATAAATAAAATCGAAATTCTGTTCGTTGGCAATCCTTGAGGAAGGCTAGACCGTATTGTTTTTTTTTTTTTTAAGAAAACAATAGAAAATTATCCCAGCATGCTTTCGTTTTTTTTTTATCGATAATTCGGGAATATCTGAACGTCCTTTTTCAATGGGATTTTTGTATGATTGATTGAAAGTTGGTCTGGACAACGTCTGTCTGATCAGTACAGTTAGTTATATTATAATCTGTTTTTTTTAAATATTTCTATGGTTACAATAAAATTATAAATGTGAAGACGATTTACTTACCTAGAATGATTACCTATAACTTATCTTTAATGTCGCCCTTCATTCTGTAATCTGGGTACCTACGAAGTAATTCTATTCAAGGTAAAAATTAACGAGCAAAACTTATCAGACGTGATGGGCTATACCCGTGTCATCTGTAAAGTTTCGCTAAATAATTTAATTTTACCTTGTATATTTTGACTGCCTCATTGTCTAGGGGTGCAAGCGCTGCTGGCGAGCATGAATCCGATTCCCGGTTCGGGTAAAGTGTTATTAAATGTTTCCATCAGGAATTTATCACTAGGTGTCTGGAGACTGGATTTGTGCCTGGTTGGTGGCAATAGGCTCGCCCCTATTACATGGGACTTAATTAAACATAAGTAGCGAAATGTGGGTGTACTGTAGGTACACCGCTGCCTAACCCTTCGGGAAATACAGGCGCGATGTTATGTTATATTTTGATAGCTTCCAAACACCCTGTATAATTTAGGTTTCTTGTCAGAAGGCATCTTAAGCATCCAGCACTTAAGATGCCTTCTGACAAGAAACCTAAATTATTCAGGGTGTTTGGAAGCTGGGTGCAAAGCCTTAAAGGGTGATAGTTGACACCTGCATTTAGAGAATTTTGAGCCATACATGTCTGAGACGAACTCTGTTTTTTAATTTTTAAGTGCTAAAAAGAACCTAGAAATAGCAGTAAAAAATAAAAATAAAAGCGACTTCGTCTAAGAAATGTATGGCTGAAAATGCTCTATAATAGTGTCAACTTTCACCCCTTAAGGCTTTGCACCCAGCTTCCAATCAACCTGTATATATAGCTTACCTATACCCGAAAGGTTTAGGTAGTTAAATAAAGGTAAACAAATCTTAAAAAGGGTTTTTTATAGTTGACACTTTCTTGTTTAAAAATACGTCACAACAAAATTAAAGTTATTTTCGATTTATACGATATTTTCCTCTTTTATTGATGTATGATAAACTTTATCATTTATTCGTAAACTATACTCTTCGTACATGTAATTGCTTGAGCACAATTTTTTTGTTAGATTATAAAATAGTATAATATTTTGTAATCTGTCTATTGTAAAGAGCCCAAAAAGACAGGTTCCCTAAACCTTTTAGAACATACAACGAATTAGATAACGTTGCTAGATTAAAGAGTACACCTGTGACGTAGTATGGCAACTGAAGTAGCAGGTATTACGTTTAGTCGGTTAACCAGATGCCTTATAAGTTGTGGATGAATTAGAAAAAAAAAAATATGTTGTCACTGTATTGCGGCTGCCACCATACCACTGTTAGCGCAATTCAATGGAGTTAATATGGGCTCAAGTTAAAGGGTTTGTAGCCGAGAAAAACAAAACTTAAAATGTCTGACCTAAACATTCTTTTGCCAGAGGCTTTAGCTAATGTGACTGCTGAGAATTGGAAAAGTTGCGAGGTTCATGAAATAAAAGAACAGAAAATGTTTAAATTAGACAAAATAATTGATGATACCACTGAACGCTTTATTATTAATGTGACAGATAGTTCCTCAAATTCAGATTCAGAATAGAGCCTTTTATTATGGGACTCAAAATAATATGAAATTAACATTTGAAATAAAATGTTTAAGATCTATGAGTCACGTGGTTTTTTTTGTTTACCTTTATTTAACTACCTAAACCTTTCGAGTATAGATGTGATAGCCACATACGTAATTGCTAATGTGCTCTACTTACCTACAACTTATTTAAAATAATCTTTAGTCATGTACCTACTTGATAAAGCGTTAAACAAATGTATGAATCGGCATTATTTATTATCATAATTTTGTAATGAGGTTTGATGGCTACGAGAGTTTGGCCTTTCAAGGTACAGCTATATAGCTTAACTGAGGATATTGTAAAAGCCAAAACTTTAGCATTTAAAAAAAATGGGTTTTGACCTTCAAACTTCGTTTTATAATATTAATGAATAAGTAGATTAAAATAGGACAAGCCTAATAAATAACTAGGTATTATCCGTCCTATTCTTCTATTTGGAAGCCTCGCGTAAGCCAGTAGGCAACTTATCGACTCAGATTCATCGTTTGATATGCTACCAAACAAACTTCTGTGTAAAAAATAATACTTCCTTCGTATGCCAATCAATTGAAGATCAAAAACTGATAAACACTTTTAATGAAACCGACTTCATCAAAAAAATATATTTCAAGAACAAAAAATCAACAATCTGCAAATAAATTGCAATAGCAAATATATCTATAAGAAATCAAGTTAACAATATCCATTAGCAAGATAATGATAACAGAATTATCATATAAAAAGCGGTATCGATGATAATATATCAGTCGTATCTTATCGGAGATGAAATTATGGTAAATAGTAAGCCTCATTTCAATGTGTTGCAGTGTTTCATAGTCTTCGTTTTCTTTCACGCGTGTTATCATTTCTAAGAGAGTGCATTTCAAACAAGCTAATCTAGGAAACTGGTTTGTGAACAAGGTACGTGATTAAGCAGTCGCATTTTGTGATAATTATTATCTTTTTTAATTTAGATTAAATTAAAAAACAAAATTGATCAATAGGTAACAAGGACATTGTGTTCAAGTTATAGAAATAATCACGTAACATATTCCATTTTCATTTATACTGTCAAAAAATATTTTATTTATTAGAGTTATCTTATTTTTAGCCTGTGTTGTCCTGCTGCAGGGCCAAGGCCTCCCTTTCTCCTCACCACGTCTGTAGGTGTAAAGCTCGTCCCGCAAAAATAAAATAAATATATTTTTAGCAGTGTTTTTCCAAATGATTGCCAATTCTTGCTGCATACAGCTGATAAGGTCGCAATTGTAATACTTTCTTAATCGAAATCGAAATGATAATTTTATTTAGTCTAAAGATAGGTAATTTTGTTATACCTACCTAATTTATAGTCGGTAATACGTGTTGAGTCGCATTTGTATTGAGTGCAGGACTGATAGGTAGATTGTGACGTGCAAAGCCACCTAGTGCTCGTGAGTGCTTCGCGTTTCCGGTATATAAGTGTCTCATAAACTTACCTACTTTTCCTCAACAAATCTCCCTTTTACAAGCGATGCAAAAAAACCTGACCCTAGACTCCATACCGAGATTTCATCTCCATGTTAGGTAGGTCCTGAAATCTCTCTTGCTTGCATCTAGACTTAGATTATTCGGGCTCTACCTACGAACATTTGGTCTGTATCTGTGCCGGGACCAGTCAAACTCGGGGGAGCACAAAAGTATGCGCTCCACCACCAGTCCACCACTGTATATGCTTAACATATTTTTGACATTATTATTATTCCCCAATCACGAAACTTGCTAATCCTTTTCCTAATATCTTAATCACAATCGACGCTTTAATGAGCATTTATTAACCGTGTTATTATTCAATACAATCAACGAAGTCATCGTCCTCCTGCCCTTGTCCCAATTTGTAGTCGACTCACCATGTCTTCTTCCAAACAGCTCTTACCTCTATCAGCCTTCATCATCTCAGTAGTCAGAATCACCCCCGTTTTTAACCAATATTTTTTCACGCATCCTTCCATCTTTTCTTAGGTCTTCTCCAAGTCAAATTCTGACGTTCGAAAATTAAATTTTCAGACGTGCGAGATTCCAAAATGGCGAAGTTCTTCAAGTCAATCTTCCACACGACGGACAGGCGGAAGGCTCCTCACTACAACGAGCATGCTGATGCCGATGAGGATAGGAGCGAGTCTCCTCAGGCGGGTACTAAAAGGCAGCTTTCTATCTCTCGTTCAGGGAGGATGAGGCAGGCTAACAAGAAGAGACACTCGCTCACTTTGGAACTTTATGGAGAAGTAAGTGGCTTTTCTGTACATGTCTAGCTATTTGGATAGGCTGGAGAAGCCCTTAGCTCAACATCTGCAACCTCATTTGTAGTGGTTTATTAAAAGGAGGTCCATTTTAGCATTGAGCATAAAAATATATAAAAACTAACTGATCCCTAACTAAGTTGAGGAACCAGCCAAAAAGCAAAAAATTAGTCACCCCCTTCCATCAGCTTAATTAATCAAACAATAACTGGCGAAATCAGTGTTCTGTCTAACACTTATAGGAATGCAGGCACGATGTTATATATGTATGTCCTAACTCTATCATTAGGTTTGAATAAGCACCTCGTCGACGAGACTTTTCCAGAAAGAGCGGCCTCTTTGACACTTCTGAGGGCCTAGACAAAGTAACATTCGATTAACGATAACGCTAGTAGAAAAGCTAAAATGTATGGGGTTGACATAAGCTATCGAAATGTCACGTGATCGTAGGTCAACGAATAAAAATTAGCTAGACAATGTAAACAACATTCGATTATGAAATGAATCGAAAGCGTCGAAAGATTAGGTACTTCCACAGAGATGCATAGCCAAGGGACACTTTTTGACGAGCGTTATTGCTAGTTTTTGGAATCATTAGCGAAAGTGATAGCGATTGTAGAAATAGAATTGCTCCGAAGCGAATGCCATTTGTCTAGGCCCTCTGTTTCGTTAAGGCTAGTGCAAATTAGAGCGCACCGCGCTGCAACGAAACGCATTGCAAAAATCCGCCTTCATCAGTTTCGTTCATTTTCTATGTACCAACGCTCACTACAGGCGGTTCGCACTGGCACTGCACATTTTGTATGAAAATGCATTGCTCGCGGCCCGTTGCGGCTGTAATGTGCGCTTGGCTTTAACCAACGATTATTGAAGCAACGAGATAAACCTCAGATTTCTCTAGATCTACAAGAGTTCAAGCTCTTAAAATCACAGCACCTGCATATTTCCGTGATTGTACCTATAACATAACTAGTGAGGTACCTATATTTAAGTAGCGCCTTTGTTTCTCCGTCTTATCTTAACGCCTGGTCTGCATCAGATGCTCAAGAACTTAAGTGTTTTGACAATAGATACACTGACTACATGTACTCTGCGTTATCTGACCACTTCATTCAGTGATTACTATGGTTTCGTTAATTGATATTACCCACTGTTTGCTTTAGATACCTTTTTCTAATTAGGTAAGTAATTACCTTATGAAAGCGGTTATTCCAGAGTGGAAAAGTTTGATTGAATCATCTCTCGTGTAAGAATCAGCTACAGGATTAATCTACATTTATATAGTGGTACACGTACACACGCAACAAGTTTCTGTAGGAAGCTTTACTGTCCAGGGTGCGCATTTACGCAGGAAGAAGGTACTTAAGTATAGGGACATACAACTGGGTTTTCTAGAAGGTAGATTGCTAGAAGTCACAAGATAATTATATCCGCCCGACTGAATTTCGGGCATGGCAGCCAACTTCAGCTCAGATTAGCCAAGTACCTACGCAAGAGTTAATATAGCGCACAGGTCTGTGCGCAAAAACATGCTCAAATATAGCTAGTCCAATGGGACAGCAAACCGACACGACCGGACAGAGACGAGGCGTAGGACCGACGGTTTTACCACAAACTTCCTAACTCCTGAGGATTTCTACAAAGAAAAATCCAATAATTTTACAGATCAGGCTATTTAAATATTATCAGTGGAGTTTTAGGGCCCTGTTTTTTAGTCAATAAAATAAAATAATGATCATGCATTTTTACAATACTTATCATTGCATTAATTTTACAATACTTTTTTACAAAAAAAAACAACCGACTTCAAAAAAATCACTAGAAAGTGAAAAATAACTTTAATTTCGGATGTCGGTGTCTTTTTTATCTGTATTTTGTTTTTTGCCACCGACTTCCGAAATGAAAGTTATTTTTCACTTTGTAGTGATTTTTAAAGTCGGTTGTTTTTTTTGTGAAAAAGTTTTTATTTTTCACTGTTTAGTGAGTCAGTTATTAATAAATCTAAGTTACAATAGCCTAGTGTCAACTGATCATCACCTTTTACAAAATATTCCTTTTCCCGACGCAGGGACGTTAATTGTTGAGGAGTTCTCCTGTTAAGAACCAAAACCATTGGAGCCGATGGTGAAGCCACCATCAGCTCCATTTATGCATTGTGACGAGCATAAATTGCTTAGCAACCATATTAAAATCGCATCGCAACCCGTGAAATACTTATCATTGAGAAGTTCCGGTGGCCACCTCTGGTCTTCATCATCAGTTCCACTTCACCGAATGGTGTTTTCCAAGAGCAAATGCACGAGTTACTATAAAAAATACCCAAATCGCTAAACGTGTGCCTATAAAATTTGAGGATTTCCCTCGATTTCCATGGGATCCCCTCATCAGATTCTGACTTGGTGACAATGGGACCACCTCGAGAGCATACCCTTTCAAACAAAAAAAAGATTTATCAAAATCGGTCCACAATTGACGGAGAAATCGCTGAACATACATAAAAAAAAAAAAACACACAATCGAACATATAACCTCCTCCTTTTTGGAAGTCGGTTAAAAATAATGATCATTTATTTTTACAATACTTATCATTGCATTAATAATTTTACTCTCCGTTTGATATAAGCGCGACACCTTAATATAAAATTCTACATTGATTATTATCAATGATAAAGAACGGTTGCCGGTAGCAAAAACAATTAAATGAAGATAATAATAGTAACGCAATAACAAACTTTTCTAGTTATTAGGTATTTTATGTAGCTTTATAAAATATGTTGTATAAACAAAAAAGTGGCATTTCTTTAACAGTACGTAGGTACTAAACATAAACAACTAATTTGTCCGTTACAATGATATGCTATAATAATGGATACTTGGTGAAACTAAGAAGGATGCTACAAAATCATCAAAGTCAAAGTCAAATCATTTATTTCAAATAGGCACATAAAAGGCAAATTTGAACGTGTAATTTACAAAAAAATAGAATTGATTCTAGTTGCTCCTTCCAAAAGGTAGTTTCGTATGGAGAAGAATGGGCAAGAAACTCCACCATTACTCTTTTAAAAATGTTTTACAATATTATGTATACATTAATTATATGTGAAGACGATGCACCTAGAATAAAATTACTATACCACAATAGGTAAAAATAATTAAATATAACGCATGACAGGTAAATTAATTATGAGATAGATACATGGTGCTCAACAACAACAACAGATATATATCTCTCCAATTGCACGCAATTGTGCTCAAACCTTGGCGATGCTTTGCCCAGCCTTAAATGAACTACCAAGTGTCCTAGTATAGCTCCTTGTGGCACCCACACCTCAGAGAGTGGTTTGTGCTATGTTCGAATACAGAATAACATAGTTTTTGTTATTTAACATTGGTCCTAGTAAATATATGGCCGTCTTACACTCACCCTTGTCGTGAAAGGTGACAAAGGACAGTGTCCTTCAGCATGTTAAGAATATCAAATGGTTATCACAAATCTGTGTGCTAAGCATGACTATAGCCTTAAATAAACGTTGTAGCGGTGATTGAGAGGTCCATATATAGTTGTTCAGTAGTTAATTAAAGTCTTCTGTTTCATAGGTTGAGAAAAACTAGTTTTTTATTTCATAGGTTGAGAATACTAGAGTATTAACCAGACAATTCTTTTTATAATACAAGCTTGCGTATTTATTGTAATTTTTATCAATTTAGGGAATCTTGCTTCGGTCAATTACTTAAAAATCAGGTTGATTAAGGTCGAATAGCAATGAAGCACGTATCCATCATTCTAGCAATGTCACAAATAATTTATGTTACTGTCTGAATTTTTTGAATATATACTCGTAAATAGGTGCATACAGGTATTATGTAATTGATATACATACGTCGGTTCTGAGTAGCGATTTATACTTATAAGTAAGTGTGATGTATAGGTATAGCGTAATATTGGCAATAAGTATCTGATTTTCTGAAGATTGATTTGCTTATATTTATCCTATATATGTCCATTCATTAAAATCGAAATCTTTTACATCGATTGTGTTGGATTCCTTTCCCCCGTCTTACGCCTGGTTTCTGGAACGAAAATCAACACAATATTGAGCTAACAAATTGTCAAGCTTACACTACTGTGATTGGTTGAATAAATTATCAACAGCCATCGCACCACTTGACTTGCGTTTAATTTCGACGCGTCGATGATTTTGGTTCCAGAAACCGGGTGTTAGCCTTTTTATACCATTAATAAAAAGTCTTAACCATTTGTTTCTTTTCTTATTTTAGGCCATCCAGATAGATGCCGTAGATAAGCCACAACCTATGGAGTACCACGTCAACGCTCCAAGCCACACAGCACCAGCTATTCTAGGCCCCAGAAAGTCCAGATTTGGTTCTGCAGAACCAGAAGAAATACAACCTAAAGAAATGGATGCTTCTATGATAAGTGATGAGTTTTCAACCTTTGATGTGGTACCTCTACAGAAAAAGCTGAGTACAGTAGCCATAGATTTAGATTCTACCAAATCTCTCGAAGACGAAATTGACCTCGCATTCGAGATTCTAGACAAATCATAGCGAAATTAGAGAAATTGATGAGTGAAATTAGTGTTAAGTTTATAAGTATTTTAAGGCTAGTTTCAATAAGTGTTATTATGGCTAATTGAGTGTTAGCCTTGTATTCGGACATTACTTAAATTTCTAAGCGTGTGGCTTCAGCAAACGCTCGTTTGAACGATCGAATGGCTCATGGAATGATCTCCAGGCGCGCTTCAGATTTTTGTAATGTGAACGGGGCTCAAGTGTCAAGATGAAGTAAACAAGGCCTGGACATTAATTTGTTCAGACTTTGCGCCAATACAAGTACCTATGTAGTACTCTAAGTTAAATTTATTTCTCTCTAGTGAGCGATTTAAATATCTACCTATTATTTTATAAGCATTTTGTGATTATTCTTAAGAAATATTCTTCATTATGTATTATTCACTACTCGTAAAAGGAGATTATATGCATGCGTATAAGGATATTAAACAAGGTGTTTTGTTAAAATTTGGACAAAATTTATGGATTTCTTCAATCAATTCATTGAAAATTGTGTTAGGTACTCTGATTAGATTTGCGTGCATTGTACGAAATAACACATATGTACCTATTGCCTCAGATAATTTAATTAGATTATATGTAACGTTCATGCCTATTTAGTTATCACTTGCATTTAGCTTAGAACTGTGCCAGCCCCAGATATCATTATTTTCCAATTTTAAAATACATTTAATCTTGTTGATCGCAATCATAAAAAGCTAAATCATTGATTTTCGCGATATGATTTAAAATTGTGTTGTTTTAAAACGTTTTATATGTTAATTTTACCCAGTGAAGGATTTATCTAGCATTTATCTGAAGTAGGGCTAAACTGATATCTAGTTTCTACCTATGTGGACAATATAGTAGGTACTGATATTTATACAATATACCTCGGTCATATAGGTACATTTCTATACATGTGTAAAGTATTGTTATAGTGAAGTGCCTACTTAATAGATTGTGTTGTTTTTGTAATCGAGACGTATTTGCATGAAATTAAAGACTGATTGTTGAAACAGTTGCTCGCTTTCATTTTATTGTTATTGACGATTAGCGTAATTACTTTATGACACGTAGAATTGTTTTATCAGTCATGTAAGTGCCCTAATAATGTCCTTTATACAAGGATATTACCACGAAGATATGCAATGTCAGTCAGTTCTAGAAATTACGCAAAAGGTGGTGGTCAACTTGGCTGTCTGTTTCCTGGCTTTTTACTAGGTACTATTTCGTATGGTCGATGCTCTCTTAAGCCTAGCGCACACTACCTACAGCCGCAACGGGCTGCTGTGCAACGCATTTTCATACAAAAACTTGCAGTGGGGCCCGTGTGTGCGTTGGTTCATAGAAAATATGCGAAACTAATGAAGGAGGATTTTTGCAATACGTTGCGGTGCGGCCCGACGTAATTTTCTCTAGTCTTTAATCAGCAACGGTAACGATGATGATCGCCGTTCTAACTCCTAGATGAGATTGCAGAGCAATTTTCTTTGTAAAATGACGAGTTATTTTAAAAATCACGATGCAGGCCGTCATTTTGTTTGGTGTTTCTGCCAGCTGGCGCTGTTTAGGGCTTCTTCGGTAAACGCTAGAGAGAAATGACTGTGTCACTTATACGAGCCGATCTATTTTTTAAACATTTCACCGTGAAAACTTAGGTGAACTCAGCTGTTAACCCCTAACATCAAGTGGTAAAACAAAAAGCGTTTGTTTAAATTAATTCAAAGTACACACAACTAAAAAGCGCCCCACGCTTTTTCATTTAATCATTGGATATAAAAGAAGAACAAGAAGTCAATTTATTTTTTATTTTTGGTGCGTGATAAAGCATGTTTTTGTATTTTTTTTAAACTACATTTTTTTTTTTACTTTTTAGTCTAGTATATTCTTCATTTAGTTAATAAGTCTAAAGTCAACGAAGTAAGGACTTGAGCGGTTAACTAGGAGCCACTGATGAGTTCCACTATCCACCTCCTGGCTCCATCATCAGGTCTGCTCCAACATCACAAATGATAATTTCGTCATCCAACATACATATACATACAAAGTGTCACTTCGATACGAAAATTAGAAGTAGGTTAAAATTGACTTCTAAGATGTACATTTTGTTAGTTACAAGTGAAAGCATTAAAAGCGTGTTTAAAATCACAACAACTTAACCTATCCAAGTCACGATTCTGCAGTTTTCTAGCTTGCTTCGCTCGCTCGCATTCTCTTAGACCACAATGACTGCTAAATTTCTGAGTCGATCTTATCAAATTTATTTTGTAAAAAAATCAATCCCTCCTTTAGAACCAATCGGATAATAAGGGCCCCTTTGCAACTGGCTACGTTACTGATTGAACTTTATCAGAAAAGGTTTCTTGATGTTATGGTTGATTTATTCAAGTTACGACCATTATTGCGTAACACTTTCAATCACAATACGAGGGTTTTGAAGAAAACCACCAATCATTTCATATATAGGTTTTATAGAGGTATGAGGAACAGGGTGTAAAGTTCACTCATACTCTATAGAAAAGGGAGGATCCTCCGACCAGACGGGTGTTATGTCTGGTGGGCAACTGCCCGACGGTTGATGTCGGGACGTTGTATATATGCTACTTGCGCGGTAAACTCTGATTGCGCGATGCAGGATTTACGTGACGTCAGTATGACGTGTAGCTCGCATGTGGCGATGTTGATACCGCTACAGGTTTGATAAATTTATCTACTCAACAACGTAAATACCGTAATGAACGTGGCTGAACTGTCAAAATGATAGGCATGGCCATCGATTGCAACTAGTGTGTTACGCAAGTACCCCGCAGGCAGTAGCATTCTTGTGTAGACCTCCGCTAATTCTTCTATCACCAGTACCTATATATGTTTTTTTTATTTATTTTCATATTGGGACTGCCTCGTTGGTCTAGCGGTCGCAAGCGCTACTGCTGAGCATGAGGTCCTGGGTTCGATTCCCGGGACGGGCAAAGTGTTATCGGGTTTTTCCATCTGGAATTTCTCGGTAGCAGCCCGGAGTCTGGATTTGTGCCCGGTTGATGGCAATAGGCTCGCCCCCTATTACATGGGATTTAAACATAACTGGCGAAATGTGGGTGTGCTATAGGTACACCTCTGCCGAACCCTTCGAGGAATACAGGCGTGATGTTATGTATGTCTATGTGTATGTGTTCATATTGGGCAACTCGTAGTTTTGACCACTGAGGTCGTGGCTACTTAACCGGTCAATCCTGTGGTGCTTTAAGCTACTAACTTAAAGCCTCCAGCCAGGGGCGAAATTCTTAAATACTAGGTGACCGCACGCTAAGGGCACCCCCTGTGGGGTACGAACCTCGGCTTAGGGCGTCACTGAGGGGAGGGCAGCAAGGTGGGACAGGCTGGATCGAGATTATAATATTATTATTATAGGGGGAAATTAAAGCTACAGGCTCAGCTACGGCGCGGGCTGGCGCGTCGTCGAGCAAGGGTCGGGGGGGGGGGGGGGGGGACAATTACGTCGGGGGCGTCGCGTAGGACCTCGGCGGCGAGGTCGGAACGATGGCGGTCTGTTTTTGTATACTGTACTGGTGGCCCTACTGCTCTCCTGGAGGAGGCTTATGGAGTCATCGGGGTCGAACAGGGCATGCCTTGGACGGCGGGTATGACTAATATGGGAGGGGGTATATCTGGCAGCCTCGACAACCAGAGGGTTGCGATGTGAGGCCGCGGAGTCAAAGAAACGCTTGGAAATGCGCTTCATGAATTGACGGATAGTGAAAGAAAGAAAAGAAAGAAAAATAGGTTTATTTGTCACAGAAACACGTGCATACAAAAAAAGAATAATTAGCTCAGGTAACAATGTAAATAAAAAGAAACAAACAAACAGTGGGGACTTTAAGGTCGAGATGGAGGATCTCGTTCCGAACGAACCAAGGGGAGCCGGTTGCCCTACGGAGGAACCGGTTTTGGAGGGTCTGCATCCTATGGATGTGGTGGGGTTTCGAGTGTGCGAAAACCACACTCGCGTAGGTCATGATTGGGCGAATGCACGCTGTGTAAATGCGCAATTTGCACTTGAGTGACAATTTGCTGCGTGCATTCAATAGGAAGTGGAGTCTACCGAGAGCGAATACGGCGCGCGAACGCGCCTGCCTTATGTGCTCACCGAAAGAGAGTTGTTTGTCCAGAATGACACCCAAGTATTTGGCTCGCTTCTCCCAAGGGATAGGCTTGCCGAGCATGGTGATCGGACGGGACCTATATATCAAGCGTGTTCATTATACAGGGTTAGTTTTCAAAGACCAGCCAAATTTAAGGATGTGGTACAGACCATCAAACTGAACAACTCTCTCCATGGGACCAATATCATCATCGCGAAAAATTTATAAACTGTCCCATACAAAACTTCAATACCTACTCGACCCAAATGTATAGGACCGCTGATTTTTTTTTCGCGATTACGATATTGGTCCCAAGGAGAAAATTGTTCAGTCTGATGGTCTATACCACACCCTTAAATTTGGCTGGTCTTTGAAAAATAACCCTGTATTTATACCCCCTCACGCACGGCCATTTTGGGTCACCCTATTGTAGTGGCGGTAAAACTAACACAGCAAATTCAACTTTAACTACTACAACATATGGTTTTAAATTATTTAACAATGAGTCACAGTTAATGCTTGTCTGGTCTGCTTTGATCATAAATGAAAGACTTGAGTAACAAAAACTTACTATCTATATTTACAGTTTTACAAGTTATAATATTATACAGATTATCACTCTAAAACTTCATTTTCTTCTTTTTAGGTTTGATGGGCAGGGGACCACCGATCTTGAATACGGTACTGAAAATAAGAGAGATTAATTATTTTTTTGTTTCTTGAAACTAGATATTAAGAGCCCTACGTTTATTTTATGTCTGAAAAATAATAGGGGTGCTACACGGCACGGCACGGCGGGGGGTCGATTTGACTCGGCACGGTTCGACACAGGCGGGCGGCATAATACTCATTCGATTTTACCGCCCGCCTGTGCCGACATGCCGAGTCAAACCGACCCGAACAAGTGTGTATCACGCTTTAAACGCTAAAGCAAAATAAATACTTAAGAGTTCTAAGTTCAAAAACATTCAGAATCTTGTTTTTTCGTTCATTAAAGTTATAATAAAAAAAATACTATTTAATACTCACTGGCAAGTCGTGCAGATTGGGCTGAATTTGCAGAACACTGAAACAAAATAAAATAAAATAAATTGTTTGAAAAAGACAAACAAAGAAATGAAAAATCCAAAAGTCCACGCACGCCTCATAATCTCATTTAATTCAATAAAAAATAACATAATTTTTTTGAATATAGAGAATTAATTGATTAAAAGAGACGTTGATATGTAATATCCAGCTACTCAACTAAATTTTTATAACTACGGGTTTACTTATGAAAAAGATGAAAAAAAAAACTAAATTGAATTAGACCGTGATTTTCGAAAGGACTTAGTTTTCGATAACACAGATGCGTTTAAAAAAAATGGACTCGATTAGTTAAGTTTTTCGGGAGTTATCGTGACCACGCCAGGATCCATACATACAGACACACGGACGTCCACAGAATATTTTTTTTTAATAGTTTTTTGATCATTTTAAATAGCAAAATGTCTTTTGAAAATAACATGAGTGTTGAAACTAGTGTATTTTCTTGACGTTTGTGTGTGAATATTATTCTACAAGTGCGATATGAAGTAAATAGAGACATTTTTAGCTCAAGGAATTACTTGTTCTTTGTAAGGCGAGAGTAGAGCACTACCTCACGCGCTTCGCTTAGGAGGCGTGTAATAAGCTATTGTTGCCGGATTATCGTCGCATTTTTTTTTCTTAAATGTTATAGTCGCTAGCACTTACTAGTAGTCTGATAGACGTATCTATCAGACTACTAGTAAGTGCTAGCGACTCACCGCTGAGACACACGGAGCACACATATCCGATGGTGAGCAGTTCTCTGTGACAGAAGCAGGCGGCGCGGTAGTCCACGCGACCACGACCGGGAAGCACTAGCTTTGTACGTTCCGAAATCTCCGGGAGAAATACCCACTGGAAAATGAGAAGACAAAATAAGTACATTTCATAGTATGACGACAGTAGATAATAATAATAGTTTGTAAAGTATCTTGTCAGCTTTTCGGCATAAGAATATGCGCTTCGGAACGGGCATCTGGCTTCAACTTCCTCAAATCGTTTAAATAAAAGCTAATATTATTTGTTACTAGCGACCCGCACGGGCTTCGTAAGGGTGTGATGGCGACATCTCAAAACATAGAGATTTCTATTTTATATCTAAGTAAAATATTAATGTTTTTTTACATATAAACTTTCTGGAATAAATGATGATGAAAATCGCATCTAAAACCATTGTGCAGATTAGAAGATCTAAGTGGTCACACAGACCGACACAAAGAGCGACTTTGTTTTATATGATGCACAAATATTGATAAGTGTCGCTTCAAGTCAGTTTCATCAGAGTTGAGGGATAAAATCGGTTATTCCGAGTATCCACCCTAAATCAGCCACCCTAGGGTGGATACTCGGATACGCGTGTTCAACTATCCATCCCAGACGAGGTGGATAGTCGGAATTTTGGCTGTATACAGTCATTTATAGAAACATGATAGGAACTGGTCCAAGATACTTAGTACACATTGGCATACCATACGTTTTTCGCTAATACGTTGGTTGTTGCAAAGAAATTTAGAGAACGATTTCAACACATACACACATAACATCACGCCTGTATTCCCCGAAGGGTTAGGCAGAGGAAAACGATTTCAAATGTACATTAAAAGAGACGAATTTATCCCGGATACACAATTACGTCTACTCAGTAATGAAATTAGTGTTGGTCATTTCCTGGACATATATGCAGAATTTATAAATGACATATTAATATATTTAAAACGAGGAAGTTTAGTTTGATTTAAGTGCAATACATAATATGATTTTTTATGAGCATATTTACTGTTGCACTGTTGATGACTGTACTTTTAGTGAAAAGTCGGAAGAACAATCAGAAGTGAATTCCGTTTATCCAACCCGTCTGGCGTGGATTGATGAACACACGTTTCCGAGTATCCAGCCTAGGGTGGACACTCGGAACCCTGTTTACTTCGCATAGTTTCTTCTTTTATTAGTATTATAGATACATTACCAATAAGTACTGCAGCAGTCCTTCAAGCGAAGGCACCTTGAGGTACAGTCCGCCAGTGATGTCACATCCCTGCTGGAGTAGACTCAAGTGCTTGTCTAAAGAACACACGTCGATAAGAACTTGCTGTTTCTGTGGAAATAAAAATAAAATCAGTAGTGGTCGCACAGTGTATACTATTTAGTGTTTCAGTACTTGAAAAATTACAAAATGTATTACTTTTCTAAACTAGTGGCTTTGTCAGCTGCACTCACGAGTCTGTCTTTGCATAGCTTAAAACTGAATAAATGTTCACAGCACACCTTAAAACAAAATCTAAATGGCTGAAATATGTTTTTTTACGTTTTCAACCCCATATCTCCGCCATTTTGAAAAATTTCGTAAATTTAATTATCGAACCTGCTCCCAAAATTCTCCGAGAATCGGTTGAGAAATGCGACCTGTAGAGGAGAACAGACATCCTGAAACGGAGACGCTCTGCGCTCGCTCGGTCAATTAGGTACCAAACTGTACTATGGCAGTTTGGTACTTAATCACGATTAATCTGCGAAAACGCTCATATTAGTTTTAATGAGTTATCGTTTTTTTTTACTTTTCAATAAAGGGATATTACCATCATCTGCAGGGAAATAGGCGAACGTCATTTTATCATTAAAGCCTGACTAGCGTTGCAAAACTTCGGAAGTATTCGGAATAATTCGGAAACATTCAAAAGAATACTTCGATTGGAAGGAATACTACCGCAGCAAAAATGCAGCGTAAAATAAATATTGTAAGGATGAAGTAGGTAACCTACGTTTTATTACATAATAATTAAATTATTCCCAGTAGTTACGAATGTACTCGTGTGCGTAGGTAGCTTGAGGAGACTCGCCGTTACATTTAGCAGATATTTCGCCATGCCGTTACTTAAATTAACGCCATCTAGCGGGCAAGAGTAGACTATAAATGGAGAACTTCCCTCGTTAATCCTTCGGCGACGCCAGCGGCAGCGCTCGCCTGCACGTGACAATAGCTTACCCACCGAGCCCCGCAGCCGTTGTTCATTCATAAATTCAACGAAGTATTATTCGATTCCTACGTACCTACAACAAGGGAATATTTCCCTGAAAGTAGTTATCTACTTGTGACTACTTATTATTTTATTTTTACTATGATTGTGTTTAGAATGGGCCGATTTTGTGCGGATGTTATTTACAAGTTTAGTTTACTTCGTAAAAATGTTTTTGCTTTACGATTTAATGGAAAAAACATAAATAATTAGTTAAGTAAGATAAAAGTAGGTACCTACGTATCCCTAGTTTAAAGTACGTATCCAGGGCCTAGATACGTAAGTACTTAATTTAAATGTTTTGGTAAAACAAATAGTCGTAAAAAATATATTTCTTTGTAGAATAGTGTTCAACCAATATTAATCAATAAGTAGTTAAGTACTTAATCATTATGTAGTGTTCAACCGCAATTGATCAATAAAGAGACATTTGAAATAACATAAGTACTTAATAATTAGATTATCCTTTCTGTTAGGTACCTCCCTATTATAACATAAATTACTATCTTATAAACTTATGTTAGTATCTAACTATTTATTTACCTCTCTATCACTTTCACACCTAATAGACCGCATACATAAACTTATTACGTAAGTACATATCTAAGTAGATGAAAGAAATATTCGGAAGTTCTCAAATCGTATTATACTCATTTTTATGAATGAACGTGTAGTAATGTTTAGTCACTGGCAGTAACGCCGTCTAGCGGGTAAAAGTAAAAGCTGTAACTGTACAACTTCCGTCGGTAGTGCTCGCCTGCGTGCGCTTTCTGCTGCTGCAGTGACCAAAGTTAGGAAGGAAGGAAGGATGGAAGATTCGTAAGTATGAATACACAATCACTAGCGCGGAACATATATAATTTGCAATGGTAATTGCGTCGCCATCTAGCGGTCAATAGTCGAACTCTACCAGGTGCTCCAATAAGTAGCCTACTTACCCGATGTCGGCCAGCGTGATTATATATTATGGCAACTGTGGCACACCGCCTCGTGACTCAGCGGTTCATTCTAACTAGTCTAACATGTACCTACTTAGCTAGACATTTGCCTTGTAATTCTTCTCGGGGAATAATTCCGAATACTACTCAATACTTCCGAATGTTTCGCGAATGATTCGACGGGAATTCTTCGGAATATTTCGCTCCGGCAACGCTAAGCCTGACATGGTCTTTCGTCTTCTTTAAGTTATGGGTAACCTTCAAATCTTAACATACTGAAGAAATATGAACGCAACGTTCTGTCAAAATTAATTTTGTATTGTTTTTGTCTCCTGTCTGCTTTGGAATACACGCTTTGCAACGATAGTGCCGTTTTATTATTTTAATCTTTCTCTTACTTTATCTTGTCAATCTATGAACTCACACACATACGTTTTTATCACATACAGGCTGTAAAAA
Organism: Griposia aprilina; assembly: GCA_916610205.1. Classification (NCBI taxonomy): domain Eukaryota; kingdom Metazoa; phylum Arthropoda; class Insecta; order Lepidoptera; family Noctuidae; genus Griposia; species Griposia aprilina. The sequence goes on from OU744305.1 coordinate 12,986,832, forward strand.
GACACATCACATACCCGTTACCCACGCATTCTGAACATCAAACTAAGGAACATTGATGAAAAATTATTACTGGAAAAAGATTTTTACTTTTGGTGTGTAAATCGGTGTTTACGTCGGCGCTCGATGCGACACATGCAAAGCATTGTGTTTATGGGAATGGTTGTATGCAACGGTACAGGAGCTGTGGTGGTATTTAGAGTTAAGTTAATTAATAAAAAATAAATATAGGAAGTTTGACTGTCAACATTTCCGTAACCAGAAGGTTCCCTAATATAGTCCAGTACAAAACAATTATTGCAATGACGAGGAGCACTTTAGGCTTCGTTAAGCATCTTTTGAAATGGAAATTTCAGTAGTAGTTACCTGTGCAGTAAAGAACACGTTCATGTAATTGATGTACTGCGCGGCTGTGTCACTACTGCCCGTTACGATCAGGATACGACTGGTCATGCGCAGACCAGGTGGAGCTTCACGACGGATCTGAAAAATACATTTAAATCTTTAAAATTGTATATTTTCATACAAGTACGCTAATTAATAGTACTATGCTTTCCTACCATGAAAAACCTCAGACCAAAATAAAAAATCTAAACATAACGCTGTCAACAGTGACGTGAGGCCAGTTTCGTAAAAATGTAGACACTTAGTGAGGTGTAGTTTTGCAAGCTTTATTTTATTGTTCGCAGCGCTACGTGTTGAATTTTTATTTGATCTGTGTCAGATAGAGATACAAGATCTATAATTATGACAAAGATAGTGGGTTATTGCTGTGTATGTATTCAGTTGGTAAGCCTTTATATAAACAAATAAATAACAGAAAATTTCACTCCACAGCATTGCACTGGGGGTATTGTACGTGTAAACCAGAAGAAAATGGAATTTACATTATAAGCTGTGGTAGATAAGTTTTGGACATAGCTTCAAGCAGCTGGATTAAGGTTTTTATTTGTGATAAGAAAGAAGAAAGCAACAAATATATACACCGTGTAATAAGTGACGATCTCGTGGCTAAATAATAACCGCCGCACGGGGTCGATCGGGTTAAGCTACGCTTGCTGCGGTCGGTCCGCGGATTGGTGACCAGCTTTACTCACCGAGACCCGTCCGTACCTCGGAAAACACGTTAAGTCGTTGGTCCCGGATGTAATTATATCTTTGACTGTCGGTACGAGTCGTCAGATTCCCAAAAGTCTGTCAACCAATCTTACCAAGGGGTATCGTGTTACCCAGTAACTGGGTTGTGGCGGTCAGATAGGCAGTCGCTCCATGTAAAATACTGGTACTAAGCTACATCCGGTTAGACAGGAAGCCAACCCCAACATGTGCAAGCAAGCGGTAATTGTGAGTTACCTTGTTCAGTAAACATCTTTTAAGTGCAATCAAATCAAACTAGTTTTTGTTCAAAGAAAATCAGTAACATGCATATAAAGTTGATAATTCCTTACTTTAGATATAAAGCAGAGTCCCATAGCAACTGCGCCTGCTAGCAGAGACTCGCCTGGTTTATCATCTTGTGGTTGACTCTTAACAAGGTTCACTAATCTGGTAATATCAGTAAAAGTTTAATTGAAACTAATGTTATTAAGAGGATAAATTGTTTGTTTGTCAGAGGTAATTTCTGGTAGTACATACATAGACTCACGCCTTCTTCCCATGGGGGTAGGCAGAAACTACAGAACGCTACCTGCTATGATCTTTACATACTCCTTTTGCCTCGTTTACGTTCATACATCAGGTCATACATGCATGTCGGTTGCGAGTACTACACAGCAGACCTTTCTAAAGAACATCACCAATAAGGTCACTATAATTATATCCTGCTAGGGCTGCCCCTCTCAGTGTTTCCACTCACATCTGCCTTGTAAATACCTTTTGATAGTCGCCTTTCCTTCATCCTCTCAACCTCAACTACAAATATTATTGGAACGAAGTTCCTCATCGCGCGTTGCAAAAGGGGGCTAGACGGAAAAAGTAAGACCAAAAGTTGTAACAACACTTTTTGCTATAGTTGTAAGCCGTGCGGCATGCGCGTGTTTCTCTGTCTGTCTGTCTCTCTCTCTCTCTCTCTCTCTGTCATAGAAAGCAAGCCAGTTATTTTATTTTAATTTTTATTGTAACTTCGTTCCATCCGGGTGTCCCTTGACACCTCTCAAGTTTTTTTTTCTTTGATAGGAGGCTACACGTGTTTAATAACTTATAGGGCAGCATAATAACCGACTTCCATGCAAATGAAACCGGGGGCAGAAACTAGTTTTCATTAAAAGAGACAACATTACTGTCCAGTAGCTGTCATACTATCCTGCCTGATAATTAATTTACTTAAAAACTTATATTGAAGTGTATTCTTACCTCATTTTTATAGTTTTCTCAACTAGTGTAAACAATTCATACTGGCCATCAATCTGTCTTACATCCAGTGGTTTCCCAGGAGAGGGGTACAGGTATTCACTGAAAATAAACATAAAATAAAAAATAACAAATAAAATATCAGGCAAAAATCTATGTTAGTTTGATTGCAGGTTTCCAAAAACAAAAAGTCTAAATTATGACTAAAGAATAGCACTTCAATAATAATGTATTCACCAAAATTATGTTATTATTTTGTATTTCACTGGTATTTTCAAATGTGTTAGATGTGTCTGTGTGTCACATCATTTCTATGGCCAGTGAACTACACAGGGATAGGTGACCATCGTTTAACTTATATGCCTGCTTTGCAAACTGTGAAAACTAAAAGTGTTAATTTATTCTACGGTTTCAGAAACCGTTATTAAAAACCTCACCTCTTATGAAAATGGCATCCTATAACAGCCAGTTCATTCCTAGACTTCTGCATCAAGTGAGAGTTAGCGAATGATATGACAGCATCTAGACAATTGGTCAGCACCTTCGGATCCTCAGTTATGTAGCGCTGATTCGGGTTCGTATCCACTATTATTACTAGGAGATTACTGTCTGATGGGGCTAGAAATGGTAAGATTAATGAGATAATTGTAATGATATGTATTAACAATGCTACTTCTGTTAACAAGTAATGGTTAGTCGGAATGAGTTTAAATAGTAGGAGCTGATCTGGCATCAATTAATTGCACTATGTCACATATTAACAACTAGTTAGGCATTATAATAAAGATATTCACTGACAACTCAACAGTTCTATTGCAAAGATTTAAATCTTCGTTTCACTGCATGACATATTTCTGATTGACGATCAAAAATGTAATATTAATTCAGATATCATATCTTAATTTGCTGGTTTATTTTTAATAGCAAAGTTTTGGAGGTTAGGTTTTACAAACATCAACTTACCGTCGTCGTCTGCCATTTTATGTGATAGAAATAAATGCCTCTTAATCAATATAAGTTTTCTTTATTAGCTCTAGGTTTAACAATTTCTTTTCAAAAATAAATCAGAACCGTGATTTCTTTTCCTGTTTCTTGTTTGACAACAACCACTCAACTTTAGTATTGAGTGACATTGACACATGACATTGACAGTCAAAATGACATTCCGTTAAGGCGAAAGCGCCTGGGCAACCCGCGAAATTAAAATTTTCTCACCTTTTTTAGCAATTTGCAGGTCAGTGTCAGTTCGTATATTAATCAAAATATGATCGGCGATCGTAACAAATATGTTTTTACACAATTATAATCATTAAAATCATCAATACATCTCTTATAGTTTAAAATGTCTTATTGAATGACTATTTCATGAAATAATGACATTTTAGGCCAATTCTTACTTAGGCAGTTATATTGATGATTCTTACGATTATATTTTTGTAAGTACGTGTTTTTACCGGCGCGAATCATATTTTATTAACACACAAACTGATACTGACCTGCAAATTGTGAAAAACGGGAGAAATTTATTTCGCGGGCTACTCTGGCGCATCCCCCTTAATGTTGTGTTGCCAGTTTAATTTGCCACTTGATTTTTTTTAAGGTTACCAACAATGATGAAAATACTACTTTGGTAGAATAACAAAAAAACTGAGTCGAATGCTTAATTAATCATTATTTAGCTGGTAAAAACAGCCTATAGTTTTCAAGTAGTAAAAATTTGCTTCTCTAATTCGGCATCTGTACCAGGCAAATTGATTTACATAAATATGTGAAATACCCAAATGAAAACAACAAAACAATTATGATAAAAAAAGCAATTAAAGTATGTTTATAAAAATAAAATAAAAAATCGTTTCATTCAGACTATTTAAATATCCATATTTTGTTAGTTACATTATCTTAAAACTATGTTAGTCATGAGGAGATTAATTATTGTAACATAAAAGTCGAAATAAATGATTGAAAATAAATTGAAATCAAATTGAAATAAATTAAAATTAATTTGAAACAAGTACCTAATTGAAAATAAACTAAAATGTAAATAAAGTCGAAATAAATTATTAAATTAAAATACAAAGAATCAGGTAACATGTAGCCTGATGAGCCTTCTCACAGCTGCCGATGGTCTGTCTGTAATCATCCATAAGATTCCGTTGCTACTCCCTCGAGTTCGGCGAATTAGTGAGGCTGACTTTTTGTGCATTATAGCGTCAAGATCATCCACCCTCGCTTCGGCAAACATTTGCCTGAGGCACTGAAAAATCGAGGTAGTCACACCAGAATCGTAAAGGCGTTGTTATACTGTACTCTCAGAGCATTGTAGACCCGCTGCGTGTAGTTGGTCCTTAGGGCGCTGGTGTAAAAGCTTTGGCAATTGGCTCTGAACAAAGTTATCTTAACCTGTGCTGTACCTACAGCTCACAAACCATAGGGACCAACATGTTAGCGCGCATTGACAATGCTCTCCGCTCTCTCTCAATGTCTGTGTCATCAACTTATCATACGGGGTTTCGGTCACAACATGCCCTAGATACATAAACTGACCCGACTCAAAGATACCCCGTTGAGATACACTGGTGATGGTATATGCTCAGGTTGTTTATTATTTCCTCTGATGAGCATATACTCACTCTTCCCAACGTTGTTCTTTAAGCCGTGACCGTCAGCGGAGGCCTCACAGATAGTTAACAGAGTTAACAGCTTCCTTAGCCTTTCGACAAATGGACTCAACAACACCCTGTCGTCCGCGTAACTGATGTTATTGACTCAAACGTTATTCATAGGACATCCGACATGGCTATTGCTATCAGCTGATTGTCATACAGATTAAAAAGTCTTGGAGGGGTCAGTCCCCCTTGCCTCACTCCACACTTAAATGAATATTGTTCAGAATATACGTTCCACAACTTGACAAAAAAATTTTGGAAGTTATACCGGATATAAAATTTATTTGTGAATTTGGCGGAGGCCCCGACCTTCCCAAGTTTAGTCCAGAGCTTGTTATAATCGACCAGGTCGAAGGCCTCCGATAAGTCCAGAAAGCATGCGTATATGGGTGTTTTTCTATCAACATCCAACAACCCATTCCTTCCATTGAACTGTAGGCATCAGCTGTTGATCCATTTATATGCCTGCTTATACGTTTATAAATAAGAATTTTGCTAATCTGTTGCTTAGCAATTGATTAAAATTTAAGAAACGTTTATTAATAAGACCGCTTATATTCTAGCTAGAAGATGCAGCACGTGGTAGTAATGGCTCATCGAGTTTTTTCATTCGAAAAAGTTCAGTTTTGTTGCAAATGTTGTCTCTATACCTACGTCAAAAACCTGTCAAATCCTTTCCAAAGTTGTACTTGTACAAGGATCTTTTGGTGCCTGGCCAAAATTGGAACTAATGCCGTCATCTTGTTTTTCAATACATTTTTATGACTTTCACGAAACAATTTCACAAATGTTTACCAGCAGCGCCCTGTCAATGTGATTCAAGCGCCAAAAGATCACTGTATTTCAGGTTAGTTGTCATTCCGTTCATTTACTTAGATCCATACTGCAATGTGTAGAACAATGACTAGGTATCTCTTTAATTTTTACAGCAAAATCCTTTACTTACTCTTATAGTAAGTACCTGAAACAATACCAAAAGTATTACCTAAGCTATAAAGTTGCATAAACAATTCAACATGCCTACCTACCTACCTACCGAAACAAAAACACATGAATAATTAGCCTCATACCTACAACCATTAAAATGTCCAGTGTAGCTCATAGTAATTTAAATAATTGTTTAGAAAGAACTTGTGGACAGATGTCAGTGGTCATAAGATACATATTTGTCAAAGGAGCATTCCTTGCATACTTTGGGAGCAAGGCACGTATACATCATAGTTTGGTAACCAATCAGTTTGACCCGTGCGCGCATGATAAGCATCGAGGGACTAAAGAATTGGGTGGATTTTGAGTGGTGTTACAGTTTTTATTTAAATCAATTAATCATTTGAAGGTTTTCGGTTAAATATTTCCAAAGCAGGTACCTACCTAACTAGAGTCTGACTGCAAGACTAACTGTGCTCGTATGTATATTAAAAATAAAGAAATTCAGGCGTCTGCGTAGGTGCTTCGGAAGTTTAGTGAAACACCATAAGTTCTTTTTACGCTTTTCTGAAAACTTTTAATGATGATCGCGATAATGACGTGACAAGAGAGAAGCGAAAATTGCATCAGTGAAAAACAATTTTAGGTTTTTTGTTTGTTTTAAGATATTTTAAGAATCTTCGTCTACTAGGAATAATTACATGGGCAGGTTGCTAGCTGGTACTTACCTAGTTGCATTCGAAAATTATCATATCGTCCCTTAGTTGACTCTCACATTCCGCTTTTTGTTCACTTAGGAGTTACATATGGAAAGTTGACGCAGGAAATTACTGCATTTTTCATTGAAGTCGTTAATTTGCATTCAGTTATGTAGTTTATTTCTATTTTTGTAATTTTAAAGATTAATGGTATTAACTCTTGCGGGAAGAGTGAATGGGGAATGTTTCAGAGAAATTAATAACGTTGGTGGCAAATTCAGCACTGCCAACACTCCGCAAAAAACAAATGTCATTTTTTTAAATTGAGCAACCATGCAGAGAGTCATGTCATAGGACAATTTTGATTCCGATCAAATTTTTGGCTTGCTACTTTAGCTTCAAATTGCTGCACCTAAAGCCATGCAAATTGTGGAATTCGTCCAAAAGTTCTAGTCGTTATGAGGACTATAGTCGTAATAAATATCTACACAGCTACAGGTAATCGACTGAACCACATAATTTGCTCCAATACACTTATACTAGCGCTAAATGTGCGACAGTTTATTACTCGCACGTCTATTACAAAACACTAAATGATAACGAAACAAAAGGTTTCCAGTGCATAACCGAAACTGACGTCACAACAACACCATTAAATTGATTTACATGAGTCTGCTTATCAACGAACGTAAGACGGGAGCTTATTATTACATCCGAATTGTATTTCATCGTAGCGAGATGACTAACCGGTGATACGGCGCCAAACTTATGTCATCTGTCAAAATACATGTTAACAGTACGAAGAACGGTAGATGAGTCGAGACGATAACACCACATGAATAATATTATACCAACGATGTGACAAGCTCTGCTACCTGTCATTTTACGACATTGTTTATATACGGCTAATGATATGCCTCATTTGAATGCCTTGGTGGTCTGGATAGAAAAAACTACCAGCTTTTTGCTACCACTGCATTTACAGACTTTATATAGAACCACGTCTTGAACTGGAAATTCAGCAACATAACCAAGTACCTATTTATTAATTTCCACGATCTTTTGTGCCCGAATATAATTAACAGTTCGAAAACTAATCAGTATATTAAGAAGGCAGGCGGTAATTGAATAAGATTTTACGAGAACATTGTTTACAAGACTTCGTGCCAGAGGGCAGCGACGCTACATTAGCGCGAGCTTTCGAAAATCGAAATGAGAATAAGAAAAAAAGGCGGGAACGAAATAATTATGCACGTTCCGTTTCGTAATGGGCGTCGCGCTACCGTTTCGCTTTAATAGCTCGCTTGTTCTGAGAATTTAATTACGCTCAGAGCGCGCCCAGATTAGCCGGGCGCGCGTTCCGTTTTGTTAATAACTCTAATAATGGATGACGCCCGCGCTCTTTGCTGCATTAATGTTATTTATTCTGATTATAGCGCTTTTATTAAACCGATTCATCATACACGTTTTTCTATGACGCCAGTTAAATAACAATGACATCTGATTTATTTCAGATGTAACATCAATTGAGAATATACAAATATCAGTATTCATAATTCAATAACGAGCTCCCAAAAACAAATTGTCTAAACGATAAGACATTGGGTTTGACACAAACAAAATATAAAACGATTCAGCCTTAATAAGAACCGGAGTCCAGAGATGAACACAAAAGAAAAAGATAACCGCCTATTGTTTTTTATCATGTTGTCAATATCGCGCGGCCAAATTTTCAATATTGGAATGCCACGATTCGCCAATAAGAAGCGGGAAAGAATTGATTTATTGTCCAATTAGCGTCGGTCAGGTGTGCCAACTGCCAAGATAGCATCAGGCTGGCCAACCTAACTCGACTGCAACTACTATTTCTTTTGGCGCGTTCCGTTTAAATGGCATATTGGAATCAAAAAAGAACCTTTACACCATGCTGGCCGCGTTTTCTGAGAGTCAAATTTGAAATTCTGATCGTTCGCGGCGAACGTTTGCTTAAGTGGAAATCGATTTGAATTAATTGTAGGCCGGCTTTTTGTCGTATAAGAACTTTAATTTGATAGAAAATATTTTTGCGTCATTAACTACATTATCATTTTGTAAATAAGATAATTTATAGACCATGATATCAATTTTAATGTCTCCTTATTCTGCAGAGAAAATCTAAATTGTTCTTACAGTTAATCACATAATTTAGATTTATATAATAATAGAGCACAAAACACACAAAATAATCATATTACGGTGTCAAACATATTAGAAATCAAACAAGGGGTGACGGGATTTCATTTATCGACCGAATACAACGTGTTAATAGCTCCTCGATAACTTCGTATCGCATTACACGGGTTTCAGAAGCGATTAAGATACAACCACAGTGGGTTAAGAATAACTGTTTCATATTTTAACTGTTAATTACTAAAATAACTGTTTAATTTTATGAACATCCTAGAATAGTTTGGTGCAAATACGCCAATAGGAATTAAAACACCGTAAAGTTATTAAAGCCAGACTAAACGCAGTGCTCATATCCGTCAGTTTACTTTAAACTGAGAACAATGATGGCGCTGTCGACGCTCTCAAACGCTCCGTTACTGACGCCATATAAAACCCACTCGCTGTACAATTGCACTGTAAACATCTACGAGATTGTCAGTTCAAACACCTCAGGCCTAAACCCATAGCCCCATTAATGTTCATTTTCAATCTTATTTACGGGTTACGGGAAACTCATACTGATAAATTATTTTAGCGATAACTAATCTGTGCCGCTTCTTACAGTATCTATTTTAGGTCTCGTACCTGTATCCGCTTTTCGCTATGTAATAAATCCTCTGTATAATAATTTCGCTACCAAAGTTGCCTCAATAGAATATAGCCGGCGGCGAGGCGAATTGTTTGCGGGTAGTCGATAAATTCCGGTAGCGTTTGACGCAACGCGGTCGGAGGCGTCATTTGCTATTGAGGACTCGGCCGAAGCGGACCGCTCGAGATATTGACGCTCAATCATATTATTGCAATGCGGAATAAAGTTATCGGGGACACTGAGCAGCTGTGGCGTGAATTTAATATTATTTAGAGAAAATCTTAGCTTGGTAAGGAATTATTTTTCGAATTGTAATGCTTTTACATTTATTCTACTATCTACCCCTTATCTAAGAATAGAAATAGAATAGAAGTACATATTGAATTGACCTCATTCAATTTCACTATATAGTTTACTCATAGACGGCGAGAAAACGTAGACGATACACAATTTACCAGAGCCCCATTACATTACACCATACGCTCTATTAAATAGTAAAGTCCCTACACGCTAGAAAAAGACAGTATATGCCACCCCCAAACACGTTCCCCGCAATAAATGTGCGGGAAAGAAAGAGACGTAGTAATAGCCGGAAATTAGCACTCGTCTATCTTTCATTTTACACCCCAAATTTTCTTATTCCAATTTCCTCTAGCTACGAGAGTCCCCATTTTACGAGCCTTAACTGAGTGATGTAACGACACGCTGAAGTGCGCCGAAGTCGCTTCGGTACAGAGTTTAAATTTGGAACGTAACTTAAGCGACGGTTGCGGCTTTCTATATTTGAAAATGCTTTAGAACACTCTGTCATTTGAAATGAGTCATTTTCTGATAAGAATGCCCTATTGGCTGAGACGTGTGCGCCTCGGGCCGCGCGGCCGATAATGCCATTTCCGAACGTAGATAGCGAATAACTTGGGTGTCGGTTTTTGCACTGGAGTTTTAATAATAAAGCATAGGGGGAGAGAGGCCGAGATATGGAAATGAGCGTGTGGAGAAGAGGAAATTTGAATTTATACACCAGCTAGTTTTATTCATGAGGGTGCCTCCGTTTGGCGAGATTATACCGACCGAAATGTTGTATGAATATGATATTTGTTGTGTTCTAGTTTAATTTTTTGCTGATGAAATTTAAATGTTTAGTTGTTGGAATAAGTTTTAAAATTTAAGTGGAGCAAGACCCTATTTCTTTATATTTTTATGTTTGAGATTCCCGTACATTCGACTGCAAAACTTAGACAAAAAAAAAAAACGTAATTTCATTGTCCAGTCTTAGACAATTAAATTACGTGCTTCATAAGGTCAAAGCGGTAACAAAAAGCTCCATAGAGTAATTTTTTATCAAAGGACATCCATAAGAATCACACACCAAACAAAACACATTGGACTTTACGCCCTGATGTAACATAAAAAGCCCTCAAAACTACTAAAAAAATGTAACCGATTAACCCTGTTCGCATCATCAGTCGGTCAGGTATTACATACCTATTCCGTAATTTTTTTTTACGTGTGGGATGATTCTCGAAGTTTTCCCGTCACACATCTCGATTGCCGAGTGTAAGCGATTTCATTCACGTCATTAACTTCGAAGTGAAGGCTGTGTCGCTAAAATGACTGTGGTCAACTTGATCGGTCATTATTTATAGTAGGGATTGTTGGTCGTGGGAATGAAATGCTTTGAGACAGCGTAGCGATATTGTCTGTTGAGTAAGTAGTAGTTATGAGTTAGTCATGGCATTGTTTAATAACTATTAAGGTGTTTTTGGTTGAATTATGGTGTGAATCAAGATTCGATTTGTATCTGTGATTAACTGATTAGGTCTAAATTGTTTGTAAGGAAGCCTTTTAGGACCAAAACACTATTAAAATTGTAGATGGTTTATGACAAGGAGTACTTATCTACCTTATGTAGGTGTCTACCTACCTAATTCAAATAAAGGTACCTAAACCGTAGAACGAAGGATCAAAAGCTATATTTTTTCCTCAATAAATAATGTTAATTCATAGAGGCCCAACAAGTTTAATTGTAGTTTTAACAGATAAAGTAATAAAATAAAATTAATCTAATCTGCGTTCAATCCGACCCATTCATTCACAATATTTTTTACCGTTAATAGTCGTAAAACTTTTTCTCCAAAATTCTCCGAATTTCACGTTGCCCACAAAAAGTCTGGTGATCATAAATAATATCACTTGTAACAATACAAATTTTTATAGTCCGAGAAGTCTATTGCACAGGTGAAAAAAAACGTCACAAAATAGATTCATTCATAAAAGGTTCGTTCATTCATGTAACGCAAAAAACTGCCCAATAAGTGGACTGCCTCCATTCTGTATTGTACGAAGTTAATCTATAACGTCTTCATTTTATCATCCCGTGGGATTTCTGAATGTAATGATGAATTTTTGTCGATAGAATGGAGTTCAAATTTAGAGCCATTTTTTGGTTCATTCATTCGGTCGTAGGTGGTGCCAACCGCACAGCGTTATAAAGCGTAGTAAGCAAGCAAGTACCTACCAATATCAACGGTAACAAGCAAAGTGCGTACCTGCCAAATAATTTTGTTCTTATCTGTATCTAGGTACAATGTTGATTCGTATATGAAATGATGTTCGTTTTCCTCACAGAAACGTCGGTAAAGTATCTACCTACATAACATTATAAACTTTAGTAGGTACTTATAGGTGGGTCAATCTTTTATGAACGAAAACTATGTAAGTACCTAGATATTGTAACGAAAGGTTTTGGGTCTTCAATCTCAGAATCTTACCCAGCTCGGCAATGACGTACCTACCTATGAGTTTTCGTAAATCCAATTACCTATACCTACTATTGAATGAACGATTCAACCGTGCTTTTTTAACTGACTTCACAAAAAGGAGGAGGTTCTCAATTCGTCTGTATTTTTTTTTTTTTGTTTTTTTTTTATGTGTTAGCTCAGAACTTTTTTCTGGGTGAACCGATTTAGATGATTCTTTTTTTATTTGATAGGTGGTGCTTCACATGTGGCCCCATTTAAATTTGATCAAGGTCTGACTAGTAGTTTTTGAGTTATCCTTAATAATGCATTTTTTTCCACTTAATTTAGATGAATGATGTGTTAATAATTTCCTGTCACTGTTATTTACACACCAAGTAGTGGTATACGAATTTGTGTGGGGTAGGTACCGCAACTAAAAAGTGAAAAATAAAAACTATTTTACAAAAAAAACAGCCGACTTCCAAAAAAACACTAAAAGACGTGAGAAATAACTTTAATTTTGGAAGTCGGTGTCTTTGGTTTTCTATTTTCGTTTTTGGCCACCGACTTCCAAAAATAAAGTTATTTCTCACGTCTTTTAGTGTTTTTTTGGAAGTCGGTTGTTTTTTTTTGTAAAAAAGTTTTTATGTAATTTAAGTTAAAAACTTCTCATTTAAAATAATTATTTAAAGTATAAGAGTGGGTTGCACCAAGAGCTCCGTTATAGTTTCGGTCAAAGTCAATTTTGACAGTAACATTAACAATGACCATAGAATTGAACTACCTACTGTTGCACCATCATGTAAAGTGTAAATGTTAAAGTTAAATGGGTGACAAGTGACAAGACGTCTTATTTCCCCAAAATGTACATGGGTAATTTATTTGACAAGGGCTAGACTGCAAGCTTGTTATCATCTTTTCACGCTTTCAAAATTAACCAAATTGAAACATGTTTTTTCGGCAGGGTTATTAATTATACGCGTGTTATTTAAATTCTGCTGCAAAATATTATAAGTAGAGAAAGATAAAAGTTTAGTTAAATTATAATAGCAATTTGCTCCACAACTTCAATACAAAGTGACTACGAATTGCATTTATATTTTTTTAAATATGGTTTCTTCGGTTCCTCGTTCCTCCTATATACGTAATAAAATACAACGTAAGGTCTTACACAAACAACAGAATTATGGAATTATGAATTATTACTTATTACTCTTCCAGGAATTTTCGGTGCGTCTTGGAACTTCTTTGTTTTGTCTTGCCTGGAAAGAGACTATTTGACCAAGATTGAGATACTCATCAACGTATTCAACATCCCCACCCGCCACAGTGATCCTGCGTTGCACGCTGTTCGTCATCAACTTGGTCTTTGACATATTCACTCGGAGGCTGAAGACGAAAATTAGAATTAATGTTATTACTTATACATCTTTGTTTCATAATACCTATATATCCACTACTTAAACATACCACATGGGTGAACTTCAAATTATGTAAAACTGTAATCCATCCATATTCTGATTTTTATATTAGGGTTAGTTTATTAATAAGATAACTGACATAATTATATTTTCAGAGAAAGAAGTGTTCATTTTAGCAAGGTAGAAGTTACTAGATTACAAATCCTTGCCGAAAAACACTTTTTTGATGTGCTATTTTGTTACCATTTACGTGACTGTAAGCTTTCTTAAAATTGTAAAAATAAAATAATAAACAATAAATAAAATAAAATAAAAAACAGACCGGACTAGCATTTCACAAAAAAAAAAACAATCCTGGGAAAACATTGAAAAGGGATTCAATGCCCCACTCCAAACAAATGATGACACAAACCGTAACTATAGCCCTTAACCGCCCGAAGTTGAGCGGTTAATGTTATCGTTATTTATGACGTAATTTTAACAATTGTTAAAATGGTGCAACCTGTATTACGGATAACCGGAGATTTGACGTCTGTCAAGGCATTGGTTATCGTTAAAGTTAGTTGGTGCAACTCACTCTTAGTATTTAAAGGCATATAATAAGGATAAAGAATATACTAAGGAATATAATATAATAAGTATATAAAGGAATACCTAACTAAGAGCAGATTTTTAGGGTTCCGTACCTAAAGGGTGCCAATGGAACCCTATAAAGTACTAAGCCGCCGCTGTCCGTCTAGCGTCTGTCCGTCCGTCCATCCGTCCATCTGTGTGCATGCGTTTTAAAAACATGTAAGTATTGGTTGTTTGGACGGGATTCCTGCCTATCAATACAAAGCAAAATTTTATTTTATACGCATATTCTTATGCCAATATGACATATGGCATCCAATTGTGGGGCTGTACTAAACCGACCAACATCAAAATTATTCAAAACTCCTAGAACAAGTTACTAAGGAGTATTGTTAATGCGCCCAGAGGGCCTAGACAAATGGCATTCGCTTCGGAGCGATTCTATTTCTACAATCGCTATCGCTTTCGCTAATGATTCCAAAAACTAGCGATAACGCTCGTCAAAAAGTGTCTCTTGGCTATGCATCTCTGTGGAAGTACGTAATCTTTCGACGCTGTCGATTCATTTCATAATCGAATGTTGTTTACATTGTCTAGCTAATTTTTATTCGTTGACCTATGATCACGTGACATTTCGATAGCTTATGTCAACCCCATACATTTTAGCTTTTCTACTAGCGTTATCGTTAATCGAATGTTACTTTGTCTAGGCCCTCTGGTATTTATGAAATGGCGACCTCCATCGTTAGGTACCTAAAAATGGAACCAGTCACCAACATAATCCAAAAAGTTGCTGAGGCCCGTGTACACCGACTCCACCGACATGTGATCATTGGGGTAATTCAGCTGTTAGACCAAACAAATATAGTGCGAAGACTAAAACCAACAAAACCTTAGTGTAAAAACTGTAGAAATACAAGTGACAAATGACACACATATTAATAACACATGAACAAAGTGTTTATATCATTATATCAGACTTTATGAAAGTGGAACGGACTTGTAAAGTACAATCAACACTATTCTAAGTTTTAAATTAAGTATCACGTAAAAATTTAAATTAGATTAAAATTGCTTATTAGTCTTATAGGCTAGATTGTAATTAATTAATAAGAACCTGGTTCTTTTTAAAAAAGTTTTTTTTTTAAACCGTCCTGTCAGCAGGCTGTATCTCGTAACCCGTAAATATGTGGGCAGTTAAAATTTTCAGTGTGTAGGTATTTCTATTGCGGCTATAATAACAAATATAAAAATTTCATCTAAATCCGTTCAGCCGTTTTAGCGTGAAAGCGTAACAAATAAACAAACAAACTTATTTTCGCATTTAAAATATTAGATAGGAAGTTAAGGCTGTCAAACCGCCTTAAGGCTCCAGGCAAACAGGCGCGACGCGACAGCCCGACACAAAGGCGCCGCCCGTCGCGCGGCACGCGGTGCCTTTGTGTCACGCTGTCGCGTCGCGCCAGTGTGCACGAGCCTTTATTCTTATTCTTCAGGTACCTAAATGTTATTTGACTATTAAAAAATCCGCCTTTGAAAACCATTAGGTAGTTACATTACATTATGAGTTGACTTAAATCATTTTTAATCTCGGTTTTTGTACTTAATCGCTACCGATGACATAATCTCCTATTTTATTAGAATACTAAACTTATGGTTACAAAATACTCTTTGGGTGACTGTACTTAGGTAATGTACCTAAGTACAGTCACCCAAAGAGATAAGTAATCAGGGTCGCCGATATTGTTGAAGTATAGTAAGAAACCGATGGATGTTTTCTAATGAAATTTAATTTGATAAATGAACTGTTTGTTTTCTATTAATTAAGTTAAATTTTATTCGAAAATATCCATCGGTTTATTACTAAAGTTCAACTATGTGCGACGGCCCTGGTTACTTATCACAATTGGTGACCGAAAAAGTACCTACCTATGACCAGCGTAATCACGACCAGAGGGCCTAGACAAAGTAACATTCGATTAACGATAACGCTAGTAGAAAAGCTAAAATGTATGGGGTTGACATAAGCTATCGAAATGTCACGTGATCATAGGTCAACGAATAAAAATTAGCTAGACAATGTAAACAACATTCGATTATGAAATGAATGGACAGCGTCGAAAGATTAGGTACTTCCACAGAGATGCATAGCCAAGGGACACTTTTTGACGAGCGTTATTGCTAGTTTTTGGAATCATTAGCGAAAGCGATAGCGATTGTAGAAATAGAATCGCTCCGAAGCGAATGCCATTTGTCTAGGCCCTCTGGACCCTAATTAAGTAACACACTATCTATCATAATCTGAATCATTTTGAAGCCTATTGCTAATCCATTGCTTCATATGTTCGAAAAAATTGTCTGCTTAATACCGTAAATAACGCCATGAATGTTGTTGAACTGTCAAAATGAAACCCATTCCTACTGTTAGTGTGTTACGTAATTACCCCGCTGTTTTGTAAGGGCTCCCGCAAACAGGCGCGACGCTTCAGGGCGACGCCGACGCGACGTGACGTGAGTATAGCAGAATAATTTCTATGAAAACTTAATGGAAATTATTCTACAAGAATCGATTCGCGCTGCCGCTTCGTGCCTGTTTGCCTTTATAAAGAACACCTTCTTTACACATTAAGGCTCCTACTAACAAACGCGACACGCGACGCAAATTGCGGTCGACACAAAGGCACCGCTCGTCGCGTGACGAGCGGCGCCTTTGCGTCGCGCTGTCGCGTCGCGCCTGTCTGCGGGAGCCTTTATCCTGAACGATAGAACATAATTACTATTACAACATAATAGTCTAACTGAGTCCTCACTCCAAACTAGGTCAAACTAGGTCATCAGCTAGTTTGTTACATTACAATACATAAACTCACGCTTTCTTCCCATGTGGGTAGGCAGAAACTACAGATCGCCACCTGCTCCGATCCTTACATACTCGTTTTGCTTCTAGACCTAGTTTATTTCCCTATGTAATAGAACATTACATACTTACGTATCTTTACGGATACATGGACTGAAAGAGTAAGCATAGGGAGAGGTGGTACCTAACTTACCTAGCATAAAGGCTCCTTCAAACAGGCGTGACATGCGACGCGAATCGCACGCAACAAGCGGAGCCTTTTGTTCCTTTTAAAAATAAAAATAAAAAACAATTCACATTTCGCCAGTTAAGTTTAAGTTTTATTTGGTTTTTTATTTTCTATTTAGAAAATATCTATGAAAAGGCGTACCTAACTGAAACAAATATGATAACGTCAAGCTTGAAGTTAGTAGATAGTACCTAAAGAGTTTATTTTACACTTAAAGACAGAAATGTAGGTATTTACAAGCTATTAGAAATGAAATACTTTCAACTGGTTTGTAATTTGATGTAGTTGATAGTATAATAACATAATAGTATATACATAAACTCACTCTTTCTTCCTATGGCGGTAGGCAAAAATTACAGAACACCAAATGCGTAAAAAACAAACAAAAAAAATAGAACATGACTACTTATGTTTATCATGTTGTGTTTAACCACAAACACACGCACACACAAAAAAATAAAAAAAACAAAAAAACTTTACTATTTAATATGTATGACACGACCAGAGGGCTGGCCTATTTTTAGCCCAAAGAATCTGCATTGCCATCCAACGTGGCAATACCGCCAGCCTTTAGGGCACTTGTCCCATTGACAGCGATGCAGACAATTTTTTTGATGCTCTATGAGCTCTTCCCTTACGTTATACACTTGTAAATAGTAGGTATATATATTTTAGTTATAGCTTGTATAATATGATTTATGTTTAATTGATATATATGTTGGACATGCAACCATGCCTTAAAATAATTATATTAAAAAAAAAAGTTTGACATGTGTTTGTCATGTTTACCGCAAATAAACGTATTTTCTTTCTTTCTTTTACAACAAGTCTCAGTCTATAATTGAAGCGCCACTACTTACTCATTAACATACTTTTTAATCCTGCATAATCGTTTAATTATAACATTTATAACTTTAATATGAAACCCAGTAAACGACTCGATTCGATAGCTATATAAAAGTCTTTTGAATTACTTAACAGTTCTAGAAACAGTATCGTAATAATAAGATACGTAGTAAGTAATTGCCAACATAGTAGTACTTAGTTATCTCGTATTCCGGTTATAACATCTAAACCCCGGTAGCTTCCTAATTAATCTGTGCTCGTAATGATCTTTATAAGCACCCACCATGTGTCGGCCTCGGAATATTTTTACCCAATTAACATGTTATATTCTCGCTTCCGAAAATTTCTACCATAGTTGTGGAAAAAATCAAAGGAGCGTTCCCCGAAATTCGACCATTATCGACCGCTACCTCCCAAATAGAGCGAGATCGAAACTCATGATAAACCCCTTCACGTGGACTCTACTAATTGGTGCAATAAATTTGAGACAGCGCGACAACTCTAAAAACCCATTACTCCTCCATCTCGGACCTTATTAGGACCTATGGCTTCCGACCTGTCATAGACAAAACTTACGGACACACTTCGGATATCTGTCAAATTCGATCACATCTCTCAAACGAATCTCATCTCTATTGACGCCAATTAAAGGACAAACGCGTCTAGAATCACTTCTACGGAATCGAACGCAATAAAGAAACGTCATCTCGTTTAAATTCCATTTTCAAGTTTAAAAAACTCCCAGCAAGATCCACAGGATACTCGACCCTACTGCGACTATTTAAAAATAAAAATCTCTAATGAGGAGCGTTCGGAAACGTGACGTGCCGGTGACAAAATGTTGAAGGGATATCGATTTTCAGCATTGTAAATCGAATCGTAATAGTATTCGATAAAGCAGAATTTCGTTCAAGGAATTTGGGTTGAATTCGTATCGTTAATATAGAGTCGTCGAGAGCGCGCACCCGTTTGTACCCGCGTCATGCGAACGGTCGCTTTTTGTCGTTTTTAATTATATTTATTGTTCTCGTTATTTATTTATTGTTTTGTGGTTTGAACCTTTCTCGCTACCGTGCGTGCATTTTAACGATTTCGGCGGAGATACCGGACGCATCCAAATTAGGCCGAATGTGGTTTCGGTAGATGCAAATGTGCTCCTTTGCATACGCTCGCTGAAAAAACGTCCCCATCGATATTCGGAATGAACTCGAATGAAAACATCATTAATGTTATGCAAATGATCATGAGAAGGAATTTTACTTTCAAAATAATTCAAGGGATATTGTTGTTCCTTAATAAGAGTCGCTTTATGGTAATATTTATTGAAACAAAAAGCAGGACAGCTTTATAATTTTTCCATTTTCTTTTTTTGCCTTGTTGTTGTGGAAATGGGAACATATCGTTAAAAGAGATAAAGCTGCGCCATTATTTATCGATAATTGTTTATAAAAGCCAAAGAAAAGTAACACTAAAGTGCATATTTGCAAACAAAGGCCCGTCAATTGTATCCAATAAAATCGATGAGATGCCGCGTCACTCGCTGGTCACCACTCGCTACTGGGACAATGTGGAGAAATGTCAAGAAATTCCAATTCTCACAGAAAACTGTGACATTCTTTTTTTGAATCGTTCCATTCTGATTGGCGCATTTAAAGTTCCTTTTCTTTAGACACCGTAATAATACAAAATGTAGCATAATTATTTAAAATGTCACCGTTTAAAAGATCAAATTCATCATTACAGGCAATCATTCAAAATTGGAATGGCTTTATAAGTAACTCTGTGGGCAGTCGTCGTCAAAACATGGGTTTTATTGCACTTATCTTCTTAGAAAAAAATTGGTGGTCCATATTTCGCAAATAAATAGAGCGAACTACGATTTCGCAAGTTGGTTCAAGCAGTCTTGGTCTTTTGGTAGGTAGGTCCTAATTAAAATTTAAAATAAACTTTAATCTCTATGGATTTTTATGTCAAAGTCGAAAACAACCTCACCTTTACTGATTTCTTTTGAACATAATTTTTAATCAGTGATTACAGTAAAGTCTGGTCAATTATTTAAAATATATATTTTTATTTAAAATATATAAGTTAGCAGATCACAAAAATAGATTTGGTAGCACTGTATCAAGCATCCGAGTTTATAGCAGGTGCTTAATTTTTGAGATGACAAGCTGAAAAGGCTAGTGAACGTGCTGTGTAGCGTGTAGAATTTCCAATAGTTTTCCGACACTGCCTGGTCCAGGAATCGAACCTACGACCCCACGCTTAGCAGTTGCATTTGCTAGTATTAGTAAAGCCACGATACAGTACTACAGCAAGGACATGCAACAAAATATTATGTAAATACTTAGGCACTTATTACTTAGTGTATAAATGTTTTTTTTATTACGATGTGTTCTATGTGTCGTAGTTACCTGATAATAAAGATAATTTATGTACATACATGAATTATAAAATAATGACCGGCATTGGTTCTCATGAATTTATTAGTGAGAAATGGGAAATAATTATAGCGTAACGTTACTAAAAATTTAAGCCTGTATATCCCAAAGTGGTAGGCAGAGATGTATTCCACACCCTGATTTCTTTAGTTAGTTAGTTAGTTACTTTAAATGTGTAATTTATTTGTTTACAAACAAAAACATATTTCTAAACAAATCATGAATAAAAACGAATAAACTAACAACATTAAATAATAAATTTACATTTATAAGAAGAAAAAAAATTAATTGGTTTCCTTTTAACATAATATGAAGTGATTGTCTTTGACTAGTGTCCTGGTTCGTAGGACTCGTAGGTAAGGTTTGAAATCATGGTGAATCACTTAAGTACCTGTCTAACTCAACATTTTTCCTCTTGGTGCATAGTCGGCATACATTTTCCTTATTATTTCACGCATTCGATTTTTGCACGACTCATGATGCGAAGCATCAGAGAGTGCTTTACGATCGAAAAATTTTTTTCGCCTCATTTTGGCGGCTATTTTTATTATTATAGCCTTGTTAGTTCATGGAATCAAGATATTTTGCATACTATTGTCGAGATAATTTAATGGAGATTAATTTCATACTTTTAAAAAATTGATTTACTGCAATAGAATTGGAAAAAACACCAAAATAGGTCAAAAAAAAATCCTGTCCGTCATGTGTGAAACCCGGAAACACTGTAACTTGTGAAAAAATCCGTTATTTGAGTTAAATTTAAAAAAAAAAAAAACTAATGGACAATTGTAGGTCACTGAATGCAAATGGCTAATTAATTCAGTGTCGTTTAATTACAATTAATAAAAAACGAAAACTACAAGACTGTACATCTATTTATATCCATAGAAAATTAACATATGGATGGTGATATATCTATAGATATTATGTACATTTATTCCACCAGGGGCGCTTGTGCAGTACCTTCTTCCTACTACAGCTGTTTTTTCGGCAATTAATTTTGAACGACTTAAGTTTTTTTTTTTTTTTTATATTTCATAATTGAATGAGCATTATGAGTCGTGCACTTTTGGATTTTCCAATTTTTTTCTTTTATCCAACATTTCTTTTTACTTTTTTGTCATTGCGTTGCTTGAGGAAGGCGAACCCGTAAAAATGTATGGGGTCAGGGGTCGACTCTCTAAGCACGAAATCCGTAGTTTCATCAGAAGTTACGGGCGATTGCCGCTCCGTATCACCTACGCCTACGGTCTTAAGATTACTTCGAGGTCCGAACTAAGAATGAATAACAACGCCGTTTGACGGTTGTCCTTGCTCCCGATGTGTTTTTGCCCGTCCAAAAAGGTTAATTAATCGGTAGTAGGGTTCTTTCTCAAGTATCGAACTACTTTCGGATGGGCTCGTATCTTCGTTGACTGACTTACAGAGTAGGCCCCCTGGTTCGTTTAGGTGAAGATTAGCTGCCATAGTTACAATAATACTTAATTAAAAGACCCATCTACTGACGTGGACTCATCTTTCTCCTACCCTTATCTAAATATATTTGTGTCTTTTTCTTTCATACTTCTCTATTAGTCGTCATTTCGGTCGTCACTCCCTTTGTAGCCAAATCATCTTCCACACAGTTCATCCATCGTTTCTATGTTCTTCCCCAGCTCTTATAGCCATCGAAATTCACACTCAAAACTTTCCTCACGACACTTTCCACAGACAAGGACTGTAGGAGGAAAAGATTTCTTGAGTATAGTCCGCATATGGGCTAACGTAGGGTTCTCCCCCAGAGATAGACCGACAAACTTAAAACACGCGGCTGGGACCGACTGGATGAGGAAGACAAAGAACAATTAATAATTGCGTAACACACTAGCAGTAGGAATGGGTTTCATTTTGGCAGTTCAACAATATTCATTGCGTTATTTACGTTGTTGAGGAGACAATTTTTTCGAACACATGAAGCAATGAATTAGCAATAGGCTTCAAAATGATTCAGATTGTGATAGCTATAATAGTGTGTTACGCAATTAGGGAGCTGGATATTATGCCGTAACGGAAACGGAGACATGGTGGAGGCCTATGTTTTAAAATTTTGTGTTAGTTGCTAAAGCGCCATCGCGGAAATACTGAAAATACTTTCCCTATAAACCAGCGTACTGGATAATCCCACTGCCAACATAGGTCATAGGTTAGCATCGTTATATTGCAATTTATCCTATTTTCCTTATTATTTTCCTCAATAAATAAAATAATGTATAAACATATACAATCTGCCAATGTCGCCACATAAAGGTCAAATGAATCATATAGAAACTTATCTTGTTTGACGATTAACCCTAGAATGCTAACTGGCTTCAGCGATGTATGTTAAGATATGTTAAGATGTATTCTTGCAAGGTAATTTTGAACTAATTCTGCTTGGCCTATTAAGCAGATACTTAATTCACTTATTTCGTTTCGATGACAATACTTTTTGGTAATCACATGGTATACTTACCTACTGTAGCCGGAGAGGAAGCTCTTTAGCGGTTACTAGTATCGTCTTTAAAGCAGCATGTTTAGGGGTTAGATGTGAGCTGCTCTTTGACTATAGAATAGTAGGACCTTTGCATAGTGATGACCTGCAGCATTGTAAGGTGCTATAAACATACAGAATTTTCATTTTTCTTATTTGTCATCTAAGAGACTTTTCAAAAAATAATTCAAGTTTTAGGTACTCACTTTTAATTTAATAAATAAATAAAGTTTATATATGTATAGTAGTAGTAATGTAACTTAAAGTAATAAATGAAGTACCTACTTCATACGCAAACTTAATTTGTATTTTATTTTAATTATTTTTCAATCTTGCCCCGATCGAACCAAGTTCATGTTCCACGTTGTTGATGGTAGGAAAAATTTTGATGGCTAAACAAATTAATAGTCACCTTACTCACCAAATAGTACATGCTGCTTTAGTAAGGTTTAAAGTATAATAATTGACGCACACGCGCCGTCGCGTCGTGAAAATGCTCTAGAAATTCGCACTAATAGGTACTCCAATCGACTAAGAAAAAGCCCTATCGCAGAAAAACCAGAAAAGTGTACGAGGGTTGACAACAAAATTTTCCTGTTTACAACACAAACCGGTATGATCCGATCTGTAATACATGCATACTCATTACCCATTAGATTTATCGTATAAATATGGAGTGAATAGTCTCAAGCTTCATAACAAATCTTCACCTCCTTGCAACCGCATCTCGATATCTCAACTTACTACAAAAACAAGATGGCTGCCATGAAGACAACCTTGGTTCTCGTGCTCATCGCCTTCGCTATGGTGTTGTGTACATTCGGCATCGATGCTACTTATGTGGGGCCGTGTGACCAGGTCTGCAATCGTATCGACGCTGAAAAGGATGAGTGCTGCAGGGCTCATGGATACAAAGGCCATAGAAGCTGCGACGGCGGAAGAATGGACTGTAAGTAATGTCAAGGGTGCCAGTGAGCGGAGCCTAGCCAGTAAACCCTGGGACATCAATTCGAAGAACTTAACTTTTAGAGGTAATCAAGACCATTTTTGTTGTTCCTGTAAAAACATCTTTATGCATAAGCATAAACATAATCAGCCTATATTATTCTCACTGCTGGGACACAATCCTCTCTTCGTGAGGGAGTCGGCTGTAATTACCACGCGGGCCCAGTGCGGCTTGGTAGATGGCACATACATGTCTTTGTAAAACATTAATTTATAAATTTTTGTAAAAAAAAAATAACAAGATCTGTCTAAGCTCCACCACGTCTTTTGTTAAAAATGTATTAATGCATTCGCAATAAATATGTTTTTTTCTAAATGTTTGTGTTTTTATAATTCAATAACCTTACCGAATATACATCATCATAAGATGTTCACGAATTGTTTTTTATATTAACTTGTGTCCTATAATGGCAGAAGCCTATGTCCTTATGTATTTACGAATATAGGCTTTTCCCAAGATGCGCCACAAGACCCTGTTCAGTTTAATAGAAATAAGGATTATGTTAGCAAACAGCCGTAGCACTATTAATATTTCAAGTAAAATATTTCAAACTAAAGCAACAAGTCTCTATCAGGAATACACGATCAAAATCAATCGGTCGCCGTACACCCAAATCAGTTAACTTTCGATCGTGAATGAATGAGTGAACGACAATGACTCTGCGGGTTGCTTCGGGAGGTGTTCATAGAAGAACACTATCTATTAATTTTTCTCAAGACACGCTTCTGTGCCCGCCACACTGTCTGGTGGATTTTGGCACAATATTTTGTAGATGAATGGACGTACCATATAGGTATTTTTTTTTAACTGAAGTATGTATTTGATACTTATGAAAGGTACAATAGTGCCCATGTATGATTTAGCGCAGAATGTGCTGTTTATGTCATTGGGTGGCAATTTAACAGGCGGCCCTCCGGATGGCAAGTGGTCACCGCTTGGATATCAGTACCAGAGGCATTCTGCAATGCCTCTGGTATATATATATATATTTCAGCGTTGTCTCTTTTCTGCCGGGGTCGCAGATTGTTCGAAAGAGTTACCGTGGCCCTGGCGCACAGGCAACTGAAGGAACACGGGTGGGTTTTAGTCAGCAAGAGTCTGACACGCCCTTCCGCTCCGCCCAGAGCGGGAGAGGTCACTTGATAATTTCCCAACCAAAAAAAAAAAAGCGTTGTCTCTTTTATAGGAATGTATCTGCATACATTGCGCCACTTCTTCGCAGCTAAAGCACTAGGAACTGGTGAAGGGGCGGATGTTTTGGGGGATTTTCTTATGTAATTTTGACGTTCGAAACGTACTGATTCTCACCCTAGTTTGAATATATGACTTGATTTTGATTTTAGAAGTCTCGGGTCGTTTTCAGTGTCTGGTTTAGGAAAAGGCATGATTAACAGAATCTAATTCTGCACTATTTTCTTCTTTACATAATTATCTATCAGTCAAATATGTTGGCCCAAAGCAGCTACTGTAAGATTTAACGACTGTTCAACTTTTCAAGTAATTCCTCATGTTGTTTTTACTATGATTCATTTACAGGGAGCTAATTTTTGCCTTAGTGCGGTGATCATAAAAACTTACAAGCCAGTCAACATTCGCCTTTTTCGTAGGCGCTACTTACAATTACCTCTATAATGAGGAAAATCGTAATACCTGTCTCATTAACCATACTTAACAGGAGGAAATCATACCATTTCTTATTCCTTTTAAATACCTCTCGAACGAACGTCGGCAAAAATCAATCGAACAACACAAATATGAAAATCAAAACAAGTAGAATCAATTCACACAATTAATTTCCGAACTAGGTACAGTCACGGACTTTAATTGATAAGCCACTTTCAAACTTTTCAATTTTGCAGTTCTATACATGATTCACGAGAATAGACGATTAAACACGAACTCAAACCGCATGCTCGTTGACAAGATGACAAAGTAGGTACTAATAATCGGAAATAGTCTTATCCATAGAGGTTGAAGGTTGACTAATAACTTGTCCAAGATAAATCAATGAAATGTTGCATACGTTTATCCAATCTATTTGATTCTGACCTTATTTGAATTAGAGCTCATTCAATACTCGTTATTTCTGAAAACCTATCTGAAGACAGTGATTGATAAACGAAATAAAACAATTTTTCAAAGGTTGACTATTTTACAGAAATACTAAATAAAATTCATAATAAATTCTGCCAAGAAGGCGGCAGTTAGGAGTTAAGGCTCATTCACACTGGCGCGACGCGACAGAGCGACACAAAGGCACCGCGTGTCACGCGCCGAGTGGTGCCTTTGTGTCGTGCTGTCGCGTCGCGCCTGTTTGCGAGAGCCTTTATCCTCGACGATTTAGGTTTATCATAATTGTCATGAACGTCATCTTGGACGCTACGCGTTCGGATAAAATCGTGGGTCGGAGTTTTTCCGATGTCGAAATGATCAATCATAATTATTCCGTACGCTAACGTTACTATCGCTACGCTAAAACCATTGTCGCTAGGTTACGGCTGCTAGACCTGCAATTGATTGATTTTGGGTAGTCACTCTGTACTACGTACGAGTATAATCGACTAAACCCGATTTGCTATACACAGCTTAAATACCAACAGTGGCAAGTGGCTCATCAATTAAAGTCCGTGACTGTACATAACGTATCAATGGATCCCACCATAGATCATTAACAACTTCCTCTAGATTGTTTTTAATTGTCTATGGAGTCTTGAAGTTCCTCAGTGGCGTCTGCAACCAGAGAGTCGACGCAAAAAGTATTTGCTCAAAGATATAACGAGAATCATTAGCAGATTGTCTCTGTAGTATTTATATTAACATTCTCTATGGGAAAAAGTCAATGTGTTCCTGTCTATATGATACGTTAGCTGGTTTTGTTTATTATACGGATTTACTGGACGTGAGTGGAGCGACAAGTGGCGGTGGCGCTTCAAATAATGATATTATAGTATCTTTGTACTGGAACACCTGTCAAATAAATTATCATCATTCATCATTCTCCTGCCGTTATCCCAATTTACTTGGGGTTAGCGTATCTTAGGCCCTAGACAAAGTAACATTCGATTAGCGATGAAGCTAGTAGAAAAGCCGAAAAATGTATGGGGTTGACATAAGCTATCGAAATGTCACGTGATCATAGGTCAACGAATAGAAATTAGCTAGACAATGTTAACATCATTCGATTCTATGAAACGAATCTACAGCGTCGAACGATTACTTCCATAGAGATGCGTAGCCAAGTGGCACTTTTTGACAGGCGTCATCGCTAGTTTTCGATTCGTATGACGGAAACATTAACGAAAGCTATAGCTATTGTAGAAATAGAATCGCTCCGAAGCGAATGCCATTTGTCTAGGCCCTCTTGTTTGTTTCTTCCATACTTCTCCATTAGTCGTTATCTTGGTAGTCACTCCCTTTCTAGGCATACTTATCATCTTTCACACAGTTCATACACCGTTTGTTAGGTCTACGGTTTAAGGGGACTACATGACCTAAACGCAAATTTATAATGCCTAAAAATATATGATCCACTGCAGTAACCAAAATCAGAAAAATATACGATATTCTTCTGGATATATCGCACTTTTAAAGAAAAACCGTTACTAACCGAAAATATAAAATTTAGCACAAGTTAAATAAAAAAAATGCACGGCTTTTTCGCAATATAATTTATGTTAAATGTAAATAAATATCCATCATTATGACCTCAAAAGATAGCTTAAAGCACCATCATCTTAAATGGGTAAGTAAGCGGGTGTAGGTTACTTAGTTTAAGGTTATTTTTAGGAGTGTTAGTAAAATTTACAAATCTATCCATAACGTTCCATTAATGAAAGATCCTTCAAAATGTGGCTTTTCATTAGTTTCTTAAATGTTTATAAGCTTTTAGCCTCTTTTGTCTCTTTAGGTAATTTATTATAATTCTGGGCTCTTTCGTATTCTTAGAATACTCTTTTTTCCGTAGTTAGTTCTAGGTGGTTTCAAAAGGATATTATTTGCCTGTCTCGTTTTAAGTTTGTGGTGGTCTATATTTTTGGTAAATGTTATTTGTGAGTGGAATGTCGTTTGTTATAATTTTTCTAATCAGGATGCAGGTGTTGTATTTGTAGCTTTGCGATAGGTTCATTAGTCCAGTTTCCTTATAAATTTTCATGGTCGGTGTTAGATAATCATATCGATATAACGTTTTAATTAGTTTGTTTTGTGATCTTTGTAGTTTATTTAAATTGCTGTTAGCTGCTGATCCCTATACTTCAATTAGGTAAGGTCTTCCCCTATTCTTAAAGCCATTCACATTGGTACTTAAAACTTCCGTCACCATATTTTCCTCATTCCTCCGCATCACATGCCGTATTATGACACCTGTCGAAAAAAACATCAAAATTAATAGAAGCAGCAGCGAGAGACAGGCGCGACGCGATAGCGCCACGCGACTCTTGTAGAACAACTTCCACGAAGTTTTCATAGAAATTGTTCTACTAGAGTCGCGTCGCGCCTGTTTGCCTTTATTCTCAATTGATTTGACAAACAACAATTTAATTGCACACACATTGTTTGTATACTTTGTAAAGTCTGTCTTGTTGACTAGCTCATCATAATCAAATAATGGTCAAAATTGATTGAGTAGATGTAGAGCGAGGCTGTTAAATTAAAACAATTTCACACGAAGACAATTTAGTTTTTTCACAAATCGGCATGAACTTAATAAGTTAACAGGTCCGTTATAAATGACATACAATTCAGTACCTAAGTATAATTACGAAATTAATATTATAATGACAGACTCAAACAACATGGCCGCCGAACGATTAATAAAAATGTCTGTCGTCTGGCACGCCTAATTAAAAACAATTCGCGTGGCATTTTAATGAAACAATAGAACCGCGAATATTTTTTTATGGCGGTTCCATAATTAATTTAATAATAAATATGGAAATGCGACTTGGTTAGAATTGTTAATGGTAAAATGTCTCTTATTAATTTATGTGATCGCATCGCATCGCACACAGGGGCGGCTTTTTGTGTTTTTCTCTACAAAGTGGATAAAAGTTAGAATGCCTACACGCGATATGCATTCTTACGTGTACTGAATTTGAATCTGTTTATTCGAATCTAATTAAGATCATAGAAGGATAAATCGTAAGTAGAATACTGCTCTCTGATTTACCTATATGATAGATTGAGTACAAAAAGAACCCACAGTCAGGCAAATCGTAGATTCGAGTTATAATCTGCAAGATTTAAAGGATAGAATTCACCAAAGTAGTCAGCACATTTGCTCAATGTGCTATCTTTTTCTTTTTCATTTTTCATTGTTCTTGCTTTTAGTTTTTTTGAACGGAATTAACGTCTATAAATTATAGTCAAGTATTTATATTAAACTATCTATGACGAAAATGGTAACAGTCCTTAGACTTACATATAACTACAAAATTGCAATTGAGCTTTTTCTCAAAGGTCATCCACAGACTATAAAACGATTTACTTATTTACCAAAGCGTGTTGCCAGCCCAAAATAAATTTCCCCGCGATAGCATAGTTAATACAAATTATATTTAATTACGAAGATATTTATTCAATTGAGAATTCGCCGTGTTCGGTCGACACGACAGAATTCACGAATTTTAATTTGGGCTCACAGTGTTTATACGATACTTTTTGGTGATACAGGGGAAGTTGCGGGTTTAATACTTTTGTAGACATTTTGGAAACATTCTAAAAATGTGCTTTATTGCTATTGTAACCTAGCTCTGGAGCCAGGGTCTCACATTTTTCTGTAACCTGTTTTTATGCCAATAAAGAAATTATTATTATATTATTATTATTATTATATTGTATTAGTGGTCTTTCTTGGTTTTTTTTTAATAAAGCAATCAAATTTACGATGTTTCTTTTTCAGAATATTGATGGCTGGCCTACTATTACATGGGACTTAAACATAACTGGCGAAATGTGGGTGTACATGGGTACACCTCTGCCTAACCCTCCAGGGATAACAGGCGTGATGTAATGTTATGTGTTAATTTAGTAAAAACCAAGAAAATACTTTGTCTCTAAAAAACTTTTTGACAAAAAACAACCGACTTCCAAGAGAAACACAAAAAAAACGTGACAAATCACTTTAATTTCGGAAGTCGGTGGTCAAAAACGAAAATACAAAACCAAAGACCGATTTCCGAAATTAAAGTTATTTTTCACGTTTTTCTTGGAAGTCGGTTGTTTTTTGTCAAGAAGTTTTTTCACTTTTTAGTTGCGGTACCTATCCCACACCAATTCGTATACCACTACTTGGTATGTAAATAACAGTGACAGGAAATGATTAACATATCATCAAAATAAACTAGTGGAAAAATATGCAGTATTAAGGATAACTCAAAAACTACTAGTCAGACCTTGATCAAATTTAAATGGGACCACAAGTGAAGCACCATCGAATAAAAAATCATCCAAATCGGTTCACCCAAAAAAAGTTCTGAGCTAAAAGACATAAAAAAAAACATTCAGATGAATTGAGAACCTCCTCCTTTTTTTGAAGTCGGTTAAAAACAAAGTAGAGTCATTTTTTTCCAGGAACTGCATTTTGTTGGGTACCTACAAATCGTTTTATATCAGAGGTTTATGAATCTGACGCTTCATCATCATCTGACTAGTTTTTTCCCAACTACTTTAGGGTCATCTTCCAGGCTAACCGAATGCAGCTGAATACCAGGATTTTACTTGGAGCGACTGCCTATCTAAGTTACTGGCCTAATCTGGGCTGGGCTGAGTTAATAAGAATCTTATTAGAAGTAAAACAGTTATTTTAACTTTATTATGATAGTTTTATTATTTTATGGGCTTTTTAATAGATATTAGAGTGGGTTTTGAAGTACGGTTCTTATGATCGTTAATGGACTTCTTATCTGCTTAAACATCTAAACAAATTATAAGTTAAATTGCGATATAAATTAGATAACGGAAGCTGTTAGCAATTTACTAAAACTAAATATGTACTTAATTAATTCCAGTGTAGTTGTTTATTTGTTACTTTTGATGTCTTTTGATGGTCAATATTTCAATAGTCAGAAGAATAATTTGACAGCTCTTATAGCTTAGTCTGTGTCTTTTAATCATCATCAGGCTATTTAAAAGAAAACTATTTAGGAACTAATTTCCCTCATACAAATCGTCTCATTTTTAATTTATGTTTAGCGTGTTTTCTAATAGTTATTTGGAACTAATTAGGTTAAGCAATTGCGTTTAACATAAACGTGATTATGTTAATTAATGGTCATAATCAGAGTGCTTATTAATATATATTTAATTGCCACATAAAATTAAAAAATAAAACAAACATGCTACATTAAAATAACATTGTCAGATGCGATTGAACGTAAGCGTCAAAAATCTTGACAAGAAATATTTGAATAGTCTCGAAGCTATTCCCATCAAAATTCATTAAGCGTAGGTACCTACTCATTATAATTTATAGAGTACTTAACTAACTAACGACAACTTTAATAAACTAAACATCTTCGAAATAGTATAAAATTTCACCCGCCCACAACATGAGAACGGAGCTACCTATATCGTTTTTTTCGCTCTGACCGGTCCTCCAAGGACTTTGTCACACTAAACTTTGTCAAAAGATATCTTCGATGTCTGAAACAATTGAAGGTGGTAGCTTCCACGTCTTTATTTCGATATAGTTCCAACTGTTGTCGAGTGTCGATCTCAAAATCCGGTAGCTAAAAGTAATTTGTGAAATTACTTTCTTAGAATTGGAGTCAATTAAAGAGTGTATGTCGCCTGTCCTGGCGATTTCAGACAAACTGGATCGGCGATTTGTTTTTTTAAGGTATGTTTGTTTAAAAGGTGTAGGTATGGGCCAGGGTTCGGGAGATAAGGATGGACGGAGGTAGAAAGGGTATAATAAGAATCAGTAGTTTGAATAAAGAACCTGTTGTTGATTAATGGGAAAAGGGACAGTATTTAAATGTTACGCTTAGCTGGTTACTTTTTGTGAACTTTTCACATTCGAAGTTTAAATTTCGAGTCAAATTGGAGGGAAACACCTGACCGAGGGACACGCAAATCAGCAGGGACTAGCAGTGGGTGCTTCCTGGCTGAAATTATGCTATAGTCTGTGAAAGGAAACTATTTCTTATTTAAATTAGATCGAGTAAATTGATTAATTTCTTTTACTGTGGGTATGGATATTATGGAAAACCTTTATCAGCTAATATGCTCACTATTAAAAGCCATGAAAAACTTTGCTGCATTGCTAAAAGTATCTGTGACGTTTTTAGTATAGACATCGCATGTCAAGTCAAAGAGTTCTACAAAAACATTATCTCTCATTGTGTCCCTACTGATGTTTGTAACAAACCTCATTAGTTTACATAAATGCGTTTTGTAAAGTGTGAGATTTTTGATCTCGACTGTAGATAATTATATTACTTTGTATTCTATTTGCTTAATTAAGTTTTAGCACATTCATTTTCAAAATTTCAAAATCTATTGCTACACGAGAACTACTGCCGAAAAACTGTTATGCAGTTTGGCGAACTATAAATAATGTTATTGTTAATACAGATTTTGAATAACTAATTAATTAAAAAAAATGCTTTTAACAAATTTACTCGACCTATCTATTTTATTTTAAATTGTGATGAATATATGTAATAAAATTGTCACCCTTCAAGACCTTACTGACTAGTTACGATTAAAGAAGAGGTCCTCAAACAATGTATTTATTCGTACACAACACAAGTTTTTAATTGAAACGCTTTAATATAATTAGTTTTTATGAAGCGTTAACTAGCAGAGACAAGAAACTTACAAAACTAGTTCAAAAATGATGTCATCATAATGTGTCATACTTATCGGTTATTAAATTAATAATTCTTATCAAATTATTATGATCTTAAACACGTATTGTCCTACCAAGATCTAGCCCCATCCTTGTCTTCCATTCAAAGATAGACAAGAATGGAGTATACAAAAGGTATGCGTAATTGTAAAGTTAAGTTTAATTGTTGCATGATAACGATCTCTATTGGTTAAAAATGATATAGTGTAAAAAGTGGCCGGTGTGAGTGCTACGGGGAATCGAACCCGACTAATTAGCGAGTAGACGGGTGCACAGTTACTTCACGACACTTGTATGTGTAAACGGAGGGTCGGCAGAATAGTTTGGTCAGTTTTGCTGAGGATTTTTGGAACGAAGTTCCTTATCGCGCGTTGCGAAAGGGGGCTAGACGGAAAAAATTAAGACCAAAAGTTGTAACGACACTTTTTGTAACGACACTTTTTTATAGTTGTAAGCCGTGCGGCGTGCGCGTGTTTCTCTGTCTGTCTCTCTCTCTCTCTCTCTCTCTCATAGAAAGCAAGCCAGTTATTTTATATATATATATATTATGGAGCTTCGTTCCATCCGGGTGTCCCTTGACACCTCTCAAGTTTTTTTTTTTGAAAATGTATTTTGATTTCTGATCAAGATAGAGCTTCCGAAGTTTATAGAGACAGTTAAGGAGTTGCATTAACTAGTTCTTTATTACATATTAAGTAGTTAGGTACGTTTATTTGTTTACCGCAAATAAACGTATTTTCTTTCTTTCTGTTCTTTTAGGTATGTAGGTATGTATGTACCTACCTATTGTACTATTATATACCTTTTTTTTTTTTTTTTGGGTGGGAAATCATCAAATGACCTCTCCCGCTGTGGGCGGAGCGGAAGGGCGTGTCAGACTCTTACTGACTAAAACCCACCCGTGTTCCTTCACTTGCCTGTGCGCCAGGGCCACGGTAACTCTTTCGAACAATCCGCAACCCCGGCAGGCATCGGCCTTATCGGACCCCTTCAATGATGCTGACATCTCCTTGAGGCGCGCGTGGAACACGACGCGCCGTCGACCCGGGCCTGGTCCTTACCGGACGGCGAGCTGCCCATTGCTCGCCGTCCACAAGCCCGCGCCTACGGTGGCCGGGAGTCGGCGATTGACTCCCGACGCCCAGGGTGTCTCCTCCTGCGGCGACTAGGGGCGTGAGGGCGCAACGATTGCCGCACCCTCACGCGCTCCGCCTCCTCCTTCGCGAGCATTACTGCTTCACAGAAGGAGGTGACGGCCTTCTCGCTCCGTACCATGGCCTGTACCAGGGCCGGACGCGAGAGATCGCCGCCGCCGATCGCCGCCACGAGGACACGGCGGTGCTCCACCCAAGCTGGGCAGACCTCCACCGTATGCTCCACTGTGTCCTCCGGTCGATCCACACAATGCCAACACCCGGGCGTTTCCTCCCGCCTTATCCGAAACAGGAACCTCCCGAAACAGCCATGTCCGGTGAGGACCTGCATCAGGCGGAAGGTGAGGACGCCGTGGCGCCTCTCAAGCCACTCCTCAAAGAGGGGACTTACCGCCGCAATTGTGGCGTGCTATTATATACCTGAATTATTATTTCTGTAATATTCCTCCTTTGTTTAAAACATTTAAATCAAGTTGACCGGCAATTAATTTTATCGTTGTTTTTATTCAAATTTAGAACTCTTGCGGATTGCAGTTTTTTTTAAACTGAATGGCTTTCAAGTCGGTGTTTATCAAGTCTTATTTCGGTCTCACCCCCCGGGCCAAATGTTAGCCTGTGAGTCGTAATGACTTGACCTCTCGACTTACTACGAGACTAAACAACTACACCTCGTGATCCTGTCACGACGGCGCACGACGGTTGTTGGATGTTCCAGATATTTATATTTTTATTATTCTAAACTACACTGATGCAAAAGACATGGCCAATATATGAATGGACGTAGGCATAGTTATCGAATTTAGTGTTCAACAATGATTTTTGGTGTTTTATATTCGTGAATATTGGCACATTAAATTGCTATAAATAAAGAACTCAAAGAACTTGACATTACAACAGACTAGACGTAAACAGTTTCATGAAATCTTTTATTCATATGGCTGGCAATAAGTGTATAGATTATGATTTTGCTATTAAAAAACTTTAGGCGCTTTATAATAGCGAACAGTTGTGAATTATTACGGTTAACTGATATGGTTCTAGTATTATTAGGCATTTAAACAAAATAATGGTCACCTGAATCAAGGATTTTAAACTTTATATTTATTAACATTTTTAAACTGGTATAATTATAACATTTATTAAACTTATAAATTAATAGTAACAAAGTATATTCGAGAACTAATGTTTTTCTTTTTGTGTCTTATATTAATATAACGGGTCGTTGTGTAGCCTTTGGATGCAAATAGGCGTTGTTAAATTCCCAAGTAATTTACACATGAACAGAAAGTGGGAAAAGGCACAGCGTGGGAGGAGGCCCAGGATGCCATAGGAATCTTTTGTGACCTCTCCAAGGCATTTGACTGCGTTGAACACAAAACCTTGCTCTTAAAACTTGAGCATTACGGACTAGATAAACTTGCGCTTAGCTTAGTAGAATCTTATTTAAATGGTAGACAGCAAAAAGTCCAAATAAATGGTGTGAATTCACGTGGTTTAAAAGTAAAAATAGGTGTTCCACAAGGCTCAATATTAGGTCCTTTCCTCTTTTTAGTATATATTAACGATCTACCCCATTTATTAAAAAAACCAACCACAAATGGTGTTATTTGCTGACGATACTTCCTTAATTTTTAAGATAAATAGACGTGCATCAAATCTTGACGACGTAAATAACGCCCTACTGCAGGTACATGATTGGTTCACTGCTAATCATTTAGTATTAAATGGGAATAAAACTAAATGCATAAGATTTGCTTTACCGAGTGTTAAAAGTAATGATTGTGACATAGTAATAAAGAGAAACTAAAATTCGTCAATAAAACTGTTTTCCTGGGGATCACGCTCGACTCAAGGCTACAATGGGGTCCTCATTTAACATCTCTTGCAGGACGGCTAAGTTCAGCAGCATATGCTGTGAGAAAAATCCGTCAATTTACTAATGTAGATACCGCGAGGCTAGTCTATTTCAGTTACTTTCATAGTATCATGTCTTACGGTATTTTACTATGGGGACGGGCTGCAGATATCGAGTCTATTTTTATTCTGCAGAAAAGAGCCATCAGAGCAATATATTGCCTCCGCAGGCGCGATTCTCTAAGGGAACTATTTAAAGATATTAACATCATGACGGTACCTTGTCAATATATCTATGAAAACATCATGTACGTAAGAAAAAAATTAAATCTTTTCAGTAAAAGAGGTGAAAGACATAACTATATGACTAGAAATAGGGACCAATTAGTTCAACCAGGTTTCAAACTGGCTAAAGTAGACTCATCCTTCATGGGGTACTGTTTAAAATGTTATAATAAAATACCTCCCCACATACTCCAACTGAATGAAACAAAATTTAAATCTCGTATAAAACGCACACTATGCAGCCAAGCATATTATAAGTTGGGGGATTACATCGCTGACAAAGATGCTTGGCTCAACGCTGGTCCTGCTCCACAGGGGGGCATAAATTAATTGAATAGCATTCGAAAATAATGTTGGAGCTGCTGAAGATTGTAAAAACAACAACATCTTTGCATTGTATAAATTCAATTTCTTAACAATGTATAATTGCATAGCACATGTGTGAGCACTATGTACCTACTATAGAGCCACCATTTACTAGGCTCGTCTTTCATTGACTTGAATGTGCCCTGGCGGCTGAGAGTATGTCATGCTCACTCAAATGTTTCGCTGGTGGTGGCGTGTGTGTTGGATCATTAAGTTCCCTTCAAAATGGTTGAGCTGAATGGTGCTGATCCATGCGTCATGTTCGTGAACGGGTGCCGTCAGTAGGGACTGGTCAACTCTTGGCTGCTACGGCTTATTTTAATTTAAATTTTTGAATTGTTTTTTTATCTTTTTTATTACGGATACTTTAAACGTGCACGTCTTTCTACATCGTTCTCACATTTTTAATTTGAACATGAATGATGTAAACAAATTGTTTTTTGTAACTATATATTGATTTAAAAGAGTGTCCATGGAGTTTCTTGCCCGTTCTTCTCCATAGGTACCTACTACGCTTTGGAATGGGCAACTAGCTTCATTTTTCTGACTGACTGACCCTTTGACAATTCAAAAGTGCCTGTAATTGGTTTATTTGAAATAAATGCTTTGAGTTTGAGTTTGAGTTTGAGTTGCACTGAAAAAAAAAAAACTTCAAATCTAGTGATTTTTCGAGAGACCACTTCTAAGACGACAGGTTGGTACGATACCCGACTGGATTTAGGACTGTTACACACACTGTAGAAGTTGAAATTTCTGTCGTAAGCTTCCAACCTGTGAAGAAAAAAATGGTTTCTTTCCAAATATCCTTACATTTTGTAACAAGTAACCATAAGTCTTGTTTATTATTAGTATCATTAAAAAGAAAAAAAGTTAGTTAAGTTTGTTTTATAACTTATAAAACTATAATATTGTTCAGAAAACTGCTAAATGTTGATAAAATTGAAAAAAAAATATTTTGATATATGTACCGTGTATACACCCATATGAATTTAGTAAAATGTGGTTATTTTAATATAAAAAACAGACACTACAATTTTATTTATCTGTATGTATGTATATAGATGTATAGATAGATGAAGTAAAAGACGATTAAATGATAGAAATGCAGAAATTGGTGAGCTTTTACGAACGCGTGGAAAGCATAAATGGGTTTTTATGGACTGTAAATACAGTGTAATCCTAACTAATATTATACATGCGAAAGTAAGTTAGTTTGTTTATTACGCTTTCACGCCAAAACGGCGGAACGGATTTGGATCAAATTTGGCACATGGCTAGACCATGAGCTGAAGAAGGACATATGCTACTTTTCATTCTAGATTCTGAAGTACGAAAATAAAGTAAAATTAGCGGTTTCTCAATTATCCATAACAGTAGAAGAATGGAAATTGTTTCCCTTATAATAAGTTAAATTTATTAGCCCGTGAAATTCAAATTTTCTTACGTTTTTTGCAATTTACATATCAGTGTCAGGTTGTATGTTGAACAAAAAATGATTTTCTTAAGTCCACCTTAAGGACCAAAATGTTGTTGCAGTGCAGTGAAAAATGTATGTAGCCAGCGAATAACTGCTGCAACTTTCAATTTAATGACAGTAACAGCTGTCAGTCTCAAAATTAAAAACACAACATTTCCTCTTAATTTTATTTGCAGCCAGTACCTCACCACTCGTAATAGGTGTTCGACATTCGAACAGCGGGATGCTACGTGGAAAGCTGCCATGTGCCCATTTAACAACTATAACTATAGTAAAAGTCGGCGCAAGATCTGTCTTTTTGTCATCACCTCGCCATATCGGCGGCATTACTCATTTCGAAAGTTTAATATGGCTTTTAAGTTGTAAAAGGCTATCGGACAAGCGTGAGACGGGTTCCAACGTTTTATTTTTAAACGATTTTAATTTGTTTAATTGCTTGTAAGTGGTCGATTTGAATTTGAATTTGGAATTGATATTATCTGTGCAATGTGACTGGTTGGTTGTTGACGTTGATCAGATGTGTATCTTGTGTGTAAAAAGACCAAACAATGCCTTAAGTTGGTCTTTCAGTACGAAGTGCTAGTTTTTACGGCAGTGAGCTATTTTTAATATTATCAATTATCATGTTACCAAGCATGGTGGCTATAGGCATTACAATACTGTTAAGGTGATACTTTTTATGTTAAGACCAGCACCCTTTTTACGTAGCACCCTATCAATCATAATCTGAATCATTTTGAAGCCTATTGCAAATCCGTTGCTTCATATGTTCGAAAAATTTGTCTGCTCAACAACGTAAATAATGCAATTAATGTTGTTGAACTATCAAAATGAAAGCCATTCCTACTGTTAGTGTGGTACGCAATTACCCTGCAGAGACTTAAGTTACTTAAAAAAAAGAGATTTTAATTTTAACGCTGGCTTTAACTTATTTACGAGG
Organism: Griposia aprilina; assembly: GCA_916610205.1. Classification (NCBI taxonomy): domain Eukaryota; kingdom Metazoa; phylum Arthropoda; class Insecta; order Lepidoptera; family Noctuidae; genus Griposia; species Griposia aprilina. The sequence continues at coordinate 13,025,816 of OU744305.1, forward strand.
GCGGGTCAATAAGTCCGTGACTTTTTGAATTTCTGACCTCTTTACTGAAACAGCAACACTGCTCCTGTCAACAGGCATCTGTCAGTTGACTCCTGTCAAAATTTAAACTTGCTGCGTCAGTTAGTTTGTGTTTGACAGCTATTTTTATCAGAATACTCACTAATTTGAGGAGAAAATGGAAAAAAGTGAATTTCGTGTGCTTATTAAGCATTATTTCTTGCGAAAAAAAACCATTACCGAGACCAAGGCTAAGCTTGATAAATACTATGGGGACTCTGCACCATCGATTTCAATGGTAAAAAAGTGGTTTACTGAATTTCGTTGTGGCCGTACAAGCACTGAAGATGCCGAACGTCCTGGACGCCCAGTTGAGGTCTCTACACCCGAAACAATCGAATAAATTCACGATATGGTGTTGGCCGACCGAAGATTGAAAGTGCGAGAGATTGTGGAAGCCGTAGGGATCTCGCATGGCTCAGTGGTTTCAATTTTGAATGATCACTTGGGCATGAGAAAGCTTTCCGCAAGATGGGTGCCGCGTTTGCTCACAGTCGACCACAAACGCAATCGTGTAACAACTTTACAGGAAGGTTTGGCGTTGTTTAATCGCAATATGGAGGAGTTTTTGCGCCGTTTTGTAACCGTGGACGAAACATGGATCCATCACAACACACCAGAGACCAAACAACAGTCAAAACAGTGGGTTTCTAAGGGTGAATCGGCGCCGAAGAAGGCCAAGGTGGGTTTGTCAGCCAATAAAGTTATGGCGACTGTTTTTTGGGATGCACGCGGGATAATCCACATTGACTACCTTCATAAGGGAAGAACAATCAATGGGGAATATTATGCCAACTTATTGGACCGATTCAATGACGATTTGAAAAAAAACCGACCTCATTTGGCCAAGAAAAAAGTTCTTTTCCACCAAGACAATGCAAGGGTGCACACATGTGCAATTGCCATGGCAAAAATCCATGAATTGGGCTATGAATTGCTCCCTCATCCGCCCTATTCTCTAGATTTGGCTCCGAGCGACTACTTCTTGTTCCCAAACCTGAAGAAATGGCTTGGTGGAAAAAGATTTGACTCCAATGATGAAGTCATCTCGCAAACAAAGGCCTATTTTGAGGACCTCGACAAATCATTTTTTTTGGAAGGGATAAAAAAATTGGAGAAGCGTTGGACAAAGTGTATAGAGCTCAAGGGAGACTACGTTGAAAAATAAAATTATTTTTTTATCAAAAAATCTGTGTTTTATTCCAAAAGTCACGGACTTATTGACCCGCCCTCGTACTACAAGTAATACGTTTTGTGTAGTACATTTTGAATAGCAACTCCTAGCGTATTTCTAGATGATTTACTATAAATTGAATGCAGCAAACCATACACCGGGTCTAAGTTCAGAATACTGTTTACATAAATAGATATACCGTTGCTGATACCAGTCGTTTTCTTCAGTCCATTGATGTATCTAACTTACAAGATTTAATGCTTATTTGATGTAACTTACAATGTTTTACAAAAAAAATACAGTTAAGATGTTCTTCAAATGAATTCTTAACCTGCCTCATTGATCTAGGAGTCGCAGGTGCTACTGCTGAGCAAGAGGTCCTGGGTTCGATTCTTTCGGTTTTATTGGGTGTTTCCATCTGGAATTTCTCAGTAGCAGCACGGAGTCTGGCTTTGTGCCCGGTTGATGGCAATAAGCTCGCCCCCTGTTACATGGCACTTAAACATAACTGGCGAAATGTGAGTGTACTATTAGCAGAGATCGGATATTCGGATGCATATTCACCTAAAGTTGAGATGTTGGCTAATATAGAATGCGCTTTTGTATCGCAAAAATCCCGCTTACGTCAGATTTCAGTGACCAAAGCGGACCAAATCATAGCGATCGGTAGTGGTTAAAGTTGTTGTAGCCGAGGTAATTTTTACGCCCAATCAGGATATAATAGGTACTTAATTTAATAAAAAATAATTATTTAAAATAATGTTTTTTTGATGTTGTTTTAACTAACACACACCACCCGTCCTCTTAGAACCTATACATACCCATATTTGCATCAGGGGTTAAAAAATAATTTTAAATAAATATGCATCAGCTGTTTTTTATATTTTAAGAAACCGCTTCCATACTTTAGGTAATTAAGCATCCGAATATCCGATCTCTGACTATTAGGTACACCTCTGCCTAACCCTTTGCGGATTACAAGCGTTATGTTATGTTAGAAAAATACAGTTATGTCATCCAAATTAATTCTTAACCATACGAATTAAATTCTCATGTACACATTGTCAATACCTACACGAGTATTAATAACATCAATTTATAATAAAAATAATCCACGCCTCACAATAAATCGAATTGTGTACGAAAATCGAGACACATAAGGAAACGTATCGATCATCGAAAAAATCGATTACTAAGCGCGAATAAGAAAAACAAATAAGCATAACTCATCGGACACTGATCGGTATCGATTATTAAAATGGCGAGTGGAATCGATTAATCGGAGAGAAATAATAAAGTGAGCGGGCGTTAATTGCTTTGCGCGGACGTAAAGCATTGGCCCTGATAACTTACTCGGTACGAGAATGTTTGAATCGGTTCAGAATGATTATTCGGATGTTGTAATCATCGTTCTGCAAATTGGTGTCGTATCCGTGATTGTATGTGGTGGGGTAATTTTCTCGATTGTAGGATGCTCCTTTTTTAATTAGATTTAGATCACTCTACTCAACAGAGACGAGACATTGGAAATACTTTCATTTTTTTAGGACTAGGTAACGCGGTGGCAATTGCCATACATATTTTTTTTTTTAAATTTGGGTCTTCGGTTGTTACTTTGGGTTTTCCATTTTTTTTTTTTTTCGTAAACCACCCCTGTGTAAGAGCGAACGAAACAAAAACAAAATTGAAACCAGTTTAACCGTTTTTGAGTTATAGCGAGACTAACGTACAGCAATTGATTTTTATATAAAGTATATAAAGAAGAAAATTACAAAATCACAAATAAAAAGGAGGAAGCCAAAAATAGCCGGAATATAGTCGAAGAAAATTGATGTAGAGTTGTACCGTTGAAATATCACGTAGTTTTCCGGAAAATACGGCTAAAATAATAATATTGCCTTATGTATTTTGTAAGGCATTAGCAGGTACCTACCTAAGTAATGATAGATGGTGCTAAAAGTTACCAAGCTGGGTGGAGAGTGAAGAAATTGCTTAGCAGGGTGTAAGAGAGAACAGAGGAAACCAGGGTCAAGTTTGCAAAAGGTTGAATATTTTCATAATTTTTATTATGTTTACGTTGGCATCATTATTAACTCACTTTTGCCTTATAAAATACATGAGGCAATATCACTGTCTTAGTCAATTTTCCTTGAGAGCAAGAGCTGCGTAAGTGTAAGCTGTGTAACCTAGCACTTCGTACTGAAAGACCAACTTAAGGCATTGTTTGGTCTTTTTACACACGAGTGTTAAATAAAAGACTAGCTCATATATATTTTGTTTTATTTGTTACAAAAACAATCATAGTATTGCAATATAAATCGGAATTATTATCTTATGATAGCACATTCAATATTTATTAGCATAAATTTATACAATTAAATATCACCCAAAAATAAATATTACCATATTCAACTTACTCGGTAGCGATTGATGATAACTCCACGAACGTTGCACACAAACTGAGCTCGCAATATATATATATATATATTTTTTTTCCTATTGGGCAGCTCGTAGTTATGACCACTAAGGTCCTGGCTACTTAACCGGGCAAGCCTGTGGGTGCCTTAAGCTACTAACTTAAAGCCTCCAGCCAGGGGCGAAAATTCTTAAAAATTAGGTGACCGCACGCTAAGGGCACTCCCTGTGGGGTACGAACCTCGGCTTAGGGCGTCACTGAGGGGAGGGCAGCAAGATGGGACAGGCTGGATCGAGATAATGAGCTCGCAAAAATGGCGGTACGCTCTTTTATACACTTGGTGGGTATGGCGCCATTATTGCGAGCTTCACAGATAAAATTATTTTATATTGTTTTGCATTCAAATTACGATTTTAGGTCATTAATAACCTGTAATAATTTAACAACAAATAATGTGATAATATGAAATAGCATATTACGAAGCAGAAAATGGCACGTGCCTACACGAGATACACATCTGATCAACAATAACAACCAACCAGTCACATAACACAGATAATATCAATTCCAAATTCAAATTCAAATCGACCACTTACAAGCAATTAGACATAGTAATACTTAATACTTAAATAGTTTGGGTCTTTTCATACGTTCGGTCTGCCGGGTAGTCGGCGCGAATACCCGGGTACCTGGCCGCGAATGTAGGTATGGATAAACCGGGTATGATCTGTTCAAAAGTGTGTGATTAAAATACAAATACAAAATAAATAACCTGCAACCTAATTGCGTAACATACTATCAATCACAATCTGAATCATTTTGAAGGATGTTGCTAATCCATTGCTTCATACGTTCGAAAAATTTGTCTGCTTAACAACGTGAATAACGCAATGAATGTTGTTGAACTGTCAAAATAAAAGCCATTCCTACTGTTAGTGTGTTACGCAATCACCCCGCAGAACCTGTTAATAAACCAAAAACCTGTAGAAAAACCACACAAATATAAACAAACCTCACAAATGGACCTGTAGATGCTAATTTGTAGTGCCACCTACAAAGTAAGTGCTTTGATTTGACTATTTGAATAATTAAAATTCTAATTTTAAATTACCAATATATTTTTTATTCGACAATACTTGAGATTCTTCATTTTATAACCTCAATTTTCGTCGATGGTTTTCCAATTACAATTCAATAATATTAATATAAAAAAGTGTTGGAAATAATAGGAAAGTATAAAGTATAAACGTTCTAAATACAGATGAATGTGTTAATAATTCCCTGTAATGTGTGATTGCGCAAGAGTTTAACACTTTCACTGACGTCATGGCTAGAAGCGTATTTTTTTTTTCGTGTTTGATAACTCGGTACGCCCCCAGGCGGTTAATTTTACCAAGTTAAAACAGACAAACCGCTTGTAGCCGTGTAAATTTGCGTACATTACTAAGAAGCCATGTGATCCAGTGTCGTATTGCACTCACATATTTTTTTCTAGTGTCATATTACAGGGACCATGACTTGTTTTTTACGGCAGTTCGGCTATAGGCGTGGTATTATTTTATAAGATTTTTTTTAGTGTCATTTTCAGAATGTCAACTTCATCTCAGTGTCCGTGAAAGTTTTGGTCTGAACAAGTTTTTTTTTTTAGACTTTCATCAAATAATTTTGGATCAGACAGTAAATGCAGGTGCATGTGACAGTTTTAAGCGTTAGTGAATTCATCAAACTTAAAGCTCACCTCCTGCCGGTCGGTTACTCGGCAGCAAACGTGCGAAAAAGGGCTCACATCGACCTTTGCCCAGAAACAACTATCCAGTGAGAATTTACCTACAAATCCCAATTGTGAAATAAGATATCACATTTCTTACAAAAAATCAGTTTGCACTTAGCAACCGTCAAGCAATTATAATCCAAGTAAGCTCTAAAAACGAGAACCCAACAAAAAGGCCTAAACAAAAGTATAATAGTTTGAAGAATGAAATGGTTGATGTTTGCATGCGACGCCTGCGCACTAAGCTTTCAATTTAGCAAGTAAAATGAAGAGATCGCCCGACACTGGAAAGGCGTAAAACAATTTTCATGGGGCCTTAGCAGTAACTAACCAAGCTCCGGATAGGGCTGCTGCTGTCATCTTATTTTGTTTTTATTAAAGGATAATATATTAGGTGCAAAACTTGAGATGAAACAGTGGGGTAGTGCGTGACACAGATGTCAATGACAATATCATTCATTTTGACAGTTCAACAACATTCCTTCCGTTTTTTATGTTGTCGAGCAGACGAATTTTCCAAACTTATGAAGCAATGGATTAGTAGTCTTCTTGAAAATCCTTCGGGTTGCGTTTTACGCAATTGGGGTGTAGGATAACTATTTCAATATTTCATGATGATAATAGCATAATCAGCCTATAATGTTCCCACAGCTGAGACACAGGCCTCCTCTCTGTGAGAGGGAATGGGCCTTAATCCACCACGCGGGCCTAGTGCGGATGTCACATGTCTTCGATTTTTCGTTCTAGGACATGCCGGTTTCCTGACGATGTATTCCTTCACCGTTTTGAGAGCAGTGGTGATGAAATAATTTACACAAAGTACAGCGCCTGTCTCGGTACGTACCTACGACCTCCAACTGTGGTCGTTACCACTTGGCCACCTCTGCTCTGATAAAAGCGGTTAGTAGAATTTATCAGCTTTTCAAAAACCGGGTGTTAGTTAGCTATAGCCGAACCAGGAGGTCTAGTCTCCAAGTCCATCAAAGAAGATACGGGATCGTCCGAAAGTAGTTGATCCGTCAAAACAAATGTCAAATAAAATTTTTGGTCGGGTAAATACATATCGGGAGTAGGGACAGCTGTCAAATATTGTTGTCATTAATTCTTAGTTCGGCCTCCGAACTAATCATATGTGCGTAAGTGATACGGAGTAGGAAATGCTCGTAACTTTGGCTGAAATTAAGGCCTTCGGGAGTAGACTCCCAGAACAGCTAAACCTCCAGTTTCATAATGAAAATCCCGCTTTATGAGTTCTTGCGTGTCAAATATTGATGGAAGGTGGAGTTAAGCAAACCGTTCATATCTATTACACACTGAAAATTAATGACTATGTATGTACAGAGTAAAAATTTTAGAGTAAAAATTTTCAGAGTAAAAGTTAGAGAAAAAATTTAAATCTTTTCAGTAAAAGAGGTGAAAGACATAACTATATGACTAGAAATAGGGACCAATTAGTTCAACCAGGTTTCAAACTGGCTAAAGTAGACTCATCCTTCATGGGGTACTGTTTAAAATGTTATAATAAAATACCTCCCCACATACTCCAACTGAATGAAACAAAATTTAAATCTCGTATAAAACGCACACTATGCAGCCAAGCATATTATAAGTTGGGGGATTACATCGCTGACAAAGATGCTTGGCTCAACGCTGGTCCTGCTCCACAGGGGGGCATAAATTAATTGATTAACATTCGAAAATATTGTTGGAGCTGCTGAAGATTGTAAAAACAACAACATCTTTGCATTGTATAAATTCAATTTCTTAACAATGTATAATTGCATAGCACATGTGTGAGCACTATGTACCTACTATAAAGCCACCATTTACTAGGCTCGTCTTTCGTTGACTTGAATGTGCCCTGGCGGCTGAGAGTATGTCATGCTCACTCAAATGTTTCGCTGGTGGTGGCGTGTGTGTTGGATCATTAAGTTCCCTTCAAAATGGTTGAGCTGAATGGTGCTGATCCATGCGTCATGTTCGTGAACGGGCGCCGTCAGTAGGGACTGGTCAACTCTTGGCTGCCACGGCTTATTTTAATTTAAATTTTTGAATTGTTTTTTTATCTTTTTTATTACGGATACTTTAAACGTGCACGTCTTTCTACATCGTTCTCACATTTTTAATTTGAACATGAATGATGTAAACAATTTGTTTTTGTAACTATATATTGATTTAAAAGAGTGTCCATGGAGTTTCTTGCCCGTTCTTCTCCATAGGTACCTACTACGCTTTGGAATGGGCAACTAGCTTCATTTTTCTGACTGACTGACCCTTTGACAATTCAAAAGTGCCTGTAATTGGTTTATTTGAAATAAATGCTTTGAGTTTGAGTTTGAGTTTGAGTACCTAATTAAGAATCGACAAGTTGGCAACCTAATCGATTTATTATCAATAAAAATCTCTAGCCATGTAGGAATCAACCATCTCTTTAATAGTTTAGACTTATTTGCTTTTGAACCTAAATAAGGAGTAGGTGATTATTACTCAGTTTGTGAGTATTTGAAAATCAAAATACCTAAGTAATTAGCTATGTTATACGAGGGTAAATGCAGAGATTATGCGAGTATCTGATGGAGATGTAGAGTGTGTGATGACAAGCATGGTCTAAAAAAACAAGGTCTGGCATTCCGGGAGTGACACATGCTTACGTCACTATCCAGTTGCCACTTTATTGCAACAAAACACGAATTATGGAACCATTATCAGTCACCATTTTTTTTTTTTTTTTATCAAGCTTTTAAATTGTCGTTTCATTTTTCTAACCAAACGAAACAATTCAATTTAAACATATACCAACGTAATTGTTAGTTAAAACCTCTTTGTTTTATCGGATTCGCACAGGTATTAGAGGCGCTTGGGGAGTTATTATTACACACTACTGGTAACACAACGGTGATTACGTAAGCTTGTGTCTCCCACTTGACCGGAATGCTATACCTGGCGAAGTATATTATTATACCATGATATCAAGTTATACATTTCCAATATAAATTGATCTCGCATTGTTAAGGATTTCCGTACAATGAGAGGTCAGCTTATAGGTACTGGAAATGTATAGCTTGAAATGTAGCCGAGTGAACCTATGAAAAAAAAAAAACTTGGATGAGGGCAGGAAGATTATGACGACATAATTACAAAGAACTACTTTTGGCTATGTTACAAAAATAGAACTCAATTTCTAAACTACCAGTGCCAGCCCTATAAGAGGTTCCAATTGGCTGTCTGGCTAAGTGCCGTTGCCTGTGGGCTAATTAAAACATCAGCCAACTGCGGCCATGTTGCTCCCGACAGATAATCTTTCATATTTTGTCTTAGCTGTCAAACGATGCCTCAGGCATTCGGCCTGTTGTTTCAGCTTAATTTTAGCCTGCGGATGAGCAGCCTATTATGAATTAGTCTGCATGAGCTAATGATCGGGAAATATGGGCTGATTTTATGGGTAATGGCTGTGATGGCTAAATTAAAAGCAAAAACAATGAAAAGGGATTGTCAGGATATGAAAACACTTGTTCTCATGATGACCATGGGTTGGATCATTCTCTTTGGTCATAGTGCTGATTAGTTACTAAATGTTGTACCTACTTACAACACCATACTCAACTTATTACAATCGAATGAGAAATGGAAATCCGTTGACTTGAACATAATATTGGTCTCCTCTATCACAGCACAATTATTGCAAAATAAGAGGCACACAGACTTATTATTAGTTGTCAATGCAGTCATTTTAACTCGATTTCAATCAGTTGCAAACACGGTTTAAGGCTCACTTGCACAACAAATCACTAAATTAAAACATCATTCTGTCTCTGTCATCTTCAAAACAATTGACAGAAACAGAACGCTGTTTTAAATTCTTTCAGCACTAAACGTGTTTAGTGATTTGTGGTGCAAGCAGACCTAAATCTCAAATGTATTCCATTATTGAATCAATCGCACCTTGAAAAGGCAATATTCCATTCAGCCTCAAGAAATTCCTTTTTCGATAGATTGCAATTCTCGCAAAAGCAACATCACATACAGCGTAGATTATTTGATATCTCGATCCCCGCTCTAGTTATAGTGTTGTACCTTTCCGAATGACAAATGAATCGATATCGCGGCGAGGGCGTGCGCTGATTAGTTATAGGTGGCACTTGGTCATTACGCAGCCGCGCCCACTCACAACTGAATTTAAATTAACTTCAGGTCTTACTTGAAGTTCTAGATGTTAATTCATAAATGGGAATTTGCGAGATTTGGCTATTCAAATCACACTCAGTCCTCTAGGAAATGGAAAAGATTCGGAGCAGTGCGTTTTGCACATTGCAGTAGAGCTATTGGTCAACATACCATTTATGATTTCAGGTTACTGCAAATACAGAATCTAGGGATATTTTATATTTCATCAAATATCTATAAATCTATGAAGAATTTTCTGATATAGTAAATGGAAGAATGATAGGTTATTTTAAGGTCTCTAATAAAAAATAAAAAATATTTCGTGATTTTTTTGTTTTAAATAAAAATGTTAATTTTTTTAATCGCCGTAGAAAATTTGTATGGTGAAAAAACTTCATTTCTTCATAAAACTATAAATTTTAATTAAAATTGAAAAAATCTTATAAAGTCTAATTATTAATAATCAGTGTTGCCACCTCTTACATTAATTACACATCGGCATCGATTGTTCATACTTAAAATTAAATCGTCAATGTCTTGCTGCGGTATGAGGTCCCATGTTCTTTGCAACTAACTGTTCGTAAAGTTGTTGTTCCGTCGTCAAATTTGGCGGGAAATCTCTCAAAGCTTTTCGTTGTAACATGTCCCAGGCATGCTCGGTAGGATTTAAGTCGGGCGACTGTGCAGGCCAATCCAAAACTTGAATATCGTGGTCTCGGAGAGCGGCCGACACCAGCCGCGCCGTATGGGAAGGAGCATTATCGTGCATGATTAGAAATTCCTGGCTCTACCACCTCCTCGTGGTATTTTTGTGCAGTCATGTTGCCTTGGATCCAAACGAGGTGGGTTCGTCCGCCAAGACGAATTCCTGCCCACACCATGATTGTCCCGCCTTGGTATGAGTGGACCTCCTGAGGGTGCCGTAGACGGCTACTTCTCCCTGGAGTTCTCCAAACGTGTGTTCTTCGTGAATCGGAATGAAACCCAAACCGAGACTCATCGGTGAACAGCACCAAAGACCATTGTCCGTCACTCCAAGGTAAATGCTCCCGAGCCCACGAAAGCCGCCGACCGCGATTGCCACGTCGCAATGCTGGAACACGTAGCGGTCTTCGAGCATGAAGACCAACTTCATGCAACCTCCTTCGCACGGTTTGGTCGCTTACCAGCAGCTGGTGGTCCTCCTGGAGCCTTTGTACTAGTTGCATCGCTGTGATATTGGGTTGTCTTCTGGCGGTCATTTGGAGAAATCGATCCTGTCTCTGAGTAGTACCACGATATCTACCAGTGTGCCGTTCAGCCACATCCCCAGTACTGCGATAACGTGACCACAACCTTGATATCACGTTTTGGCTGGTGTACAGGGCCTCAGCAACGACGCTTTGAATAGCACCATTTTCTAACATGCCCACGGCTCGTAACATTTCATCTCGACTCAAATGACGACGTGACATGACTCTTAAAGCTCACACGGCACGTTACATTAAAAAAGAAAATAAATCTAATCCCTTTTCACTAATTAATACTAATAAAACAATTTTAATTTTCCTTATCGTAACAAATTGCTAACAATTTTGCAGCCGTATTTTGTTGTTTCTTTTTTAATTTTTTATTTTCAGTATTAAATTTTGAATATAGAATAAAAGAGGTTTCAATCTGTATATAAAGTTTTAATGGAAACTAAAAAGATGTTAAACTATAAATTCGTAAATAATTTAGGATTAAGGTATCCCTAGATTCTGTTGATGTGTGTAGTTTCTAACTCATAATATTTTACAATCGTGACCAGAGTTGAGGATTGAGCAATGATAAAGTAAATTAATTTGATTACATTTACAAAATGTTTGACTCATTTATAAAGTGCTCGACTGAAAAATTGCTCTCAAGTGCGCTTAAACGTTGACTGAAAAATACCTACATTGTATCACTGGTAGGTACCTAAAAGCCTCCCCCAAGTTCTTCCAAGTAGGTAGGTAGTTTATTCTTGTGCCGCCACGAACAAGCCTCTAAAAATACTTGTGTGCGAAAAGCGTATTTGAATGACATCATTTTAGCAGACGCTGATCAGCAGGGTAAGTGCGTCAGACATTTAGGCACGCCACAATTGCGGCAGTAAGTCCCCTCTTTGAGGAGTGGCTTGAGAGGTGCCACGGCGTCCGCACCTTACGCCTAATGCATGTCTTCACCGGACCTGGCTGTTTCGGGAGGTTCTTGTTTCGGATAAGGCGTGAGGAAACGCCCGGCTGTTACCACTTTGTGGATCGCCCGGAGGTTACGGTGGAGTATACGGTGGAGGTCTGCCTGGCTTGGGCGGAGCACCGCCGTGTCCTCGTGGGGGCGATTGGCGGCGGCGATCTCTCGCGTCCGGCCCTGGTCCAAGCCATGGTACGGAGCGAGAGGGCATGAGAAGACGTCACCTCCTTCTGCGAAGCAATAATGCTCGCGAAGGAGGAGGCGGAGCGCGTGACGGAGACGCAATCTTTGCGCCCTCACGCCCATAGTCGTCGCAGGAGGAGACGCCCAGGGTGTCGGGAATCAATAGTTGATTCCCGGCCACCAAAGGCGCGGGCCTGCGGACGGCGAGCAATGGGTAGCTCGCCGTCTGGTAAGGACCAGGTCTGGGTCGACAGCGCGTTGTGTTCTACGCGCGCCTCAAAGACATGTCAGCACCATTGACGGGGTCCGATAGGGCTGATGCCAGCCGGGGTCGCGGATTGTTCGAAAGAGTTACCGGGGCCCTGGCGCACAGGCAACTGAAGGAACACGGGTGGGTTTAAGTCAGTAAGAGTCTGACACGGCCTTCCGCTCCGCCTAGAGCGGGAGAGGTCATTTGATGATTTCCCACACAAAAAAAAAGAAAATTGCGTAACACATTAGCAGTAGGAATGGCTTTAATTTTGACAGTTCAACAACATTCATTGCGTTATTTACGTTGTTGAGCAGACAAATATTTCGAACATATCAAGCAATGGATTAGCAATAGGCTTCAAAGTGATTCAGATTGTGCAGAATCTATTTAATTGCAATAGATCTCAATCGAGTTTCGGTTCAACCACTCCTAAATTTATTTCTCCTAAATTATTCATTCGCGAATCACGAAGAAAACTCATGGTAGGGGTCACAATTTATGAAATTAATCGAGTATTGCGAGGCATAAGAATGATTTAGGTTTTAATCTTACGATTGTGCTTCGGATTTGTTATTGGTTTATAAAAATAAATAATTGGCAGTCCGTGTTTATTATTGAGGAGAGAGAAATATTATATATTATTATATTAGTATTTTTAACTGTGCGAATATTAATATGCGTTGATTTTGATTTGCGACCAAGGCGATCGCTTTTTTGCGAAATTGCTCGATTGAGGAAGAACTGGAAGTTTTTGTGCAGTGTGTATGAGAGAGCCTGAGTAGCATAAGAGGTACATATTGTAGCTTCTGTGATCAGGACGTAGCATTTATTTTTGGGTTCTAAGGAATATAGACTTCCTGTCACCTTCTGGGTGGCAAAATACCATAAAAAAAAAAACTTGAGAGGTGTCAAGGGACACCCGGATGGAACGAAGTTCCTTTCGATTAATTAGTGAAGGAATTGTTGATGTTGTTGTTTGATTGTTGTTTGTTGTTGTTGGGATTGTTGTTGTTGTTGTTGGGATTGTTGTTGTTGTTGTTGTTGTTCAATGCGGAATAGAAATGAAAATATCTGGCTTGCTTTCTATACGAGAGAGAGAGACAGACAGAGAAACATGCGACGCCGCACAGCTTACAATAGCTTACTATAGCAAAAAGTGTCGTGACAACTTTTCGTAAGAATTTTTTCCGTCTAGCCCCCTTTCACAACGCGCGATAAGGAACTTCGTTCCAAAATTAGAGGATGATGTTAGTACAACAGTGAATCAAGACACTAGAAACATCTAAATTTAATCGCAATCGTGGTCCATTAATTGTGTCTTGGGAAAATTATAATATTCTTCCCAAGTGATGGTGAGGATAAAACATAAAACAGGACTAAGATGGAAGCTTCAAGTTTCGACCATTGAAAGATGTAAGTGCAATTTAAGCGAATTCGCAAAAGTTCTATTAAATGTAGAAAGTTATGTTAAGAGATATTAGGATGTTACCTACTATTTAATTAATAAAAGAGAAAGCTCTTTATGTTTCATTGTCTAGTTTAGTTTTTATGTTTGCTAGACTGATGATGTAACTATATTTCTACTTACTTACGTACTTAAGTACTTTTATTGTTTAATTTTAGTTTAAGTAGTAGATTCATAATTTTATTACTACACTTTATAGTTTGCATTATTATAAATGTCAAATTTATAATAATTTATATTGCCGCACGTTTCAAAATTTTATATCGGTGCGGTTAGTGGAAGTGCTTATTTGCCGTTCGGTCAAGTGCTGTTGAATTCAGTGCTCTCAGTGGAATACCTCATTTATTATTACCCATAAATAAATAAAACTTTAGCAATGTTTCTAAATTAGAGTGCTAGAAAAATAAAATATTTAGAAGTTGAATTACTAGCGATGTTAGCAATGTTTTGTTACGAGTTTCAGGTGACTGTGATTATTTTCTGGATGAATAAATAATATGAATTATTAACAATTCGTTTGTAAATCGCAATTTAAGGAAGATTCATAATGTACATTTATTCGTTAAGAGAAGAAGAGTTGCAAGATATAAAAAAAGGATTAGGCAATATGGATATTAAAACATTGTCTGAATATTTTTTGAATTTGATATTCCTTAAATTTTATAGCAAAACAGCAGTTTTATCGTCGGACCAAAAACTAACGAATCCTGACGAACAACAAAATACACTGTTAACATTTTTTTACCCCTGCCGCCACCTAGATAAAATCAACAGCTTTGGTGGCCAAACAAACGACTGGCCACTAGTGGCCAGTGAGACGGAGCGCGGAAATATGCAAAGAATCTAAATTGGACCGAAAGGGTTACCCTGGAATGCCATCGATCAGATAATTAAAAGTAAATTATGTTTAATTCATGTTTTGGGCCAATTACTCGTGTTTGTAAGTTACTCATTGGCTGTACACGGAGTTTCCGTTGCGTATTAATTATGACAAATTGACTTTGCTTTTGAGCCGTGATTAGCTGACGAAACGTAATTAGGATCACTTGATTTCGTGTTCGTTTCAAAGAGATAAATTTGATAAATGTGAGGTTGAAGTTTGTAGATTTAGGTCGTTTATTATTTTGTTAGAAATTATGTTCTTAGAGTGTACGAAAGATAAGTCTGCGCGCGTGTTTGACCTTCAAGACTATATCCCTGCCAGCACTTTTAATCACTTTCGGCAAAATGATAGCGATTATTTACTTTTGAAAACACGGAACACAGCACACTCTCTTGACACCTGATATAAATGTCGAAATGGCGGCAACCGATTACTTCCGATTTCCGACTTATTTTGCGAGTGCTCTCGTGCGTTGAAGAATTATTTTGTAGCGATTCACACGGAGGTAGCTACCTACATTTCGTAGCGTGTTAATGGCGATGTCTTTACGATGACCAACTTTCTAAGCCTATGGCGTTTTAAAATGTATAAAAATGATACTACGAACTCTACGCTGCTATTTCAATTTAATATTCGATTCCAATCAATTAATAGGGGACTAAAGGTTAGAGCCTTTTGGCGTCGAAACGCTCGGGTCATGGGGCCCGAGTGCACGTGTCCTTTTTAACCCGGCGGCGTGCGAATGGTTAAAATATGTTGGTAACACGGAGCGTAAGATGGGTGAAACAAACCCTAAATGAATTTGATAGGGTAATGTTTTTTTTTTTTGATTATTAAATAATCAGAACCTATTTATTATTATTGAACTAAAATTAAAGGTAAAAATTGTGGGTTGTCACAGCTCTTTCTCATCATCCGTCATCGTGTCACGTTCCATTTTCAAACAGTTCGACTTGTGTATCAATTGTTTTTTATTTTTATCTATTTCTCTTACTTTACCCATTAATATTTGTATTATTGTTTTACTAATTTGTGTTACTTTGTTAGTTATTATTGTAAAAAATCTGCGACTATACCAGCGAGTGGGGGAGGTTTTCTGGTCAAGGAAAATCTATATTAGTGTTTTAGTATTTAACGGTATTTTAAAATTATTTGTACACTTTTATTTTAGATATTTATATAATTTTTATATTTAGGTATATACTTTTTATATCTATATAATTTTTATATTTATATTATTTTTATATCTATTTAATTTTTATATTTATATTATAATTTAGCTACATTTATGGATGATGTAGCTGATCTTAACACAGGTTCTTCTCGTGCTCTTCTTCTGCTTGTTTTGCTAGTGCGGTCAGTGACTCTTCCATACCAGCTACTTTACATGATAAAATCTCTTCTCTTTTTTCCAATGACCCTAAGAATTTGCAGATAGCATACATTGTTAAGAAATATAATTAATAACATAAAACCTAAACAACAATACTACATAGATACAGGGGGCCAAGTCATAATGGTCTCTGCATTGTGACGTTTGTAAATTAGTAGACTTGGCCCCCTGGTTGGAAACACTGATATGATTACATCTCTTGTCTATTAGAAATAACGTCTGCCTGACATGTCAACACAGAAAAAAACCGTTCTCACGTCCAAATATTGTACATGGTTATTAATACATTCATTATATCACCAAGGGAGAATTTGTGTATTTCAATTAATTTTACATTCTCAATACGACGTATTTAACACACATAAATGCTCAGAGTGTTCCTGGTCAATATTCTGACCTTCTAGCATCCTCCTAGATGCTCTATTGATATCAGAATCCTTTCTGAAGCCGTCTCTCCTCTTTACTCAATACTCACTCCCTAGCTTCGTTTTGATCCGCAACGATAGGACTGGCAAAGATGGAGGAGGTGTTGCTGTGTACCTGCGTGCTGATTTACCCTATAGGGCGGTCAGTTCATCTCCTTCATAGTATTCTGAGTCGGCTGAATTAAAAATCTATTAAAATACTGACGTGTATAAGTCGATATTAATACTGTAAATTACCTACTAAACTTTATTAATAACACTCATAAATACTGTCCCGTTAATTACAGCCTCTTTATAACCAAATAATTGTATAATTGCATACAATAACGCAACACAGAGCAATAAATATTTACGCAACTGCGTATTTTAATATAAAAACAATATTGACGATCGCGTAAAAAGTGCCACAGACCGTTATACAAGTAGGTAGCTAAGGCTGTGCGCACAAAAGAGTCAAAAAAGTTTTGTCTGCCGTTGCCAGAATAGTCAACAAAAAAATGAAAATAGGGTCAAAGAGAAAAAGAGGATGACGTAGAAGGAAACACCTGATGGAAAAAGTTGACATTTTTAACAGCCAAAATAACTTGACAAGCGTCCAGCGCTTAAGTTTTAGGTAAATGGATGGATGAAGACAGAACAATTTTGTCTTGTTTTAAAACATTTGTTATATGATGACTACTTTTGCTACGCCTACATCGTCGCGATAACACGAACTACACTTTGCGCGCTCTCTCGCACACCGCGTGTGTGTAGTGTGTTTTGTTGCGTCATATCGACTTTGAAGTGTCAATATCTAATAACGAACATTTTAGTTATTTTCACTTTATTGCATTTTCGTAGGTAAAATATGAAAGACCTCGTATTTGCAAAGACAAGGTCTGAAATCATTACACCATCACACGCGTTTCGTACTATTGTTTAAGTAACTTTTTGTTTTTGTTTTTCGCCTCCTGTAAAATCATGTTTTTTTAGTTATTAGACATTGATACTACACCATTGATATATAGTTTTCGTAGAGCGACAGTCTGTTCAAAGACAGTCTTGAATCAGGTCTGACCACAACCTAATGATAGGTAGCTAGTTATCCTTATAAAATGAAAGAAATACCAAGTACCTAGGTGTCCATAAACAGCCTCATAGTGACGTATTTCCCAACTCATGTAATAAAACGTCAGCCAATTTAAAATGATCTTTGTAGAACTTAGTAAAATACAGATAGAAATAAGTACTTACTTACCTATAAAACTTATTGTCTGTAGATAATTGGATTAGATAAATCATGAATGTAGGTTACTAGTAAGCGGATACTATTGATGGACCAATGCCGCGGGGTAATTGTGTAACACACTAACAGCAGGAAAATGGCTTTCATTTTGACAGTTCAACAACATTCATTGCGTTATTTACGTTGTTGAGCAGTTTTTTTTTTTTTTTTATATTTAATTATGGATTCAAAATTATTCAAATTGGGATTGAATTGTGTGTTACGGAATTAGGGTGCAGGTCATTTTGAAACCGATGGATAATAAGACGGCTTCACAATTTATTAACAAATTTTAACTTATTTTTTTTTCTGTTCTGCAACTTAAATAAAGCAAAGAAGTGACTGATCTGTCAAAATAAAAAAAACAACCGACTTCCAAAAAATACACTACAAAGTGAAAAATAACTTTAATTT
Organism: Griposia aprilina; assembly: GCA_916610205.1. Taxonomy (NCBI): domain Eukaryota; kingdom Metazoa; phylum Arthropoda; class Insecta; order Lepidoptera; family Noctuidae; genus Griposia; species Griposia aprilina. Next base: position 13,043,871 of record OU744305.1, read on the forward strand.
CGGAAGTCGGTGTCTTTGGATCTTTATTTTAGTTTTTTGCCACCGACTTCCGAAATTAAAGTTATTTTTCACTTTGTAGTGTATTTTTTGGAAGTCGGTTGTTTTTTTTGTCAAAAAGTTTTTATTTTTCACTTTTTAGTGGGTTAGACAATAATGTATCGCAGTTACAATAGCCTAATGTCAACTGCTCATCACCTTCTACAAAATATTTCGTTTCCCGATGCAAGGAATTGAGGAGTTTATTGTTGAGGATTTCTCTTGGTAAAAACCAGAAGAACTGGAGCTGATGGTGAAGCCACCATCAGCTCCATTTCACCATATGCATTGTGACAAGCATAAATTGCTTAGCAACCAACGAAAGAGCATTGCTAGAGATGACGCGATTACGCAACTTAAATTCAGTCTCAAATTAACGCATCAGCATGACTAGTAGGTAGTGGTTGCCCTATGAAAAACTTCAATCTTAATTGGGTATTATTTTTGTACGACCTGAATATTTTGGAATATTGAACCGTATGAAGTAAGCCCAACAAAAGGTAACTGCTGTAAAGCGTTGAGGAATTCCCTCGACTGTCTATGGTCTCCATCATCAGACCTGTAATGGCACATATAACACATATGGGTGCAAAGTTCTCATCAATATAAATGAATTAAGTCCAAACACAAGGTAGCTACTGTAAACCGTTGCGGAGTTCCCTTAACTGTCCTTCATCTTCATCATCAGACCCCTAATAACAGTCATAACACATCTAGGTATAGTATTCTCATCAATAAAAATTAATCAAGCCCAAACACAAGGTAACTGCTGTAAATCGTTAAGGAATTCCTTCAACTGTCTATGGTCTCCATCATCAGACCTGTAATGGCACTTATAACCCATGAGTGCAAAGTTCTCATCAATATAAATTAATTAAAACGAATCACAAGGTAGCTACTGTAAACCGTTGAAGAGTTCCCTTAACTGTCCTTCGTATTAATTATCAGAGGTAATGGCAGTCACAACCCATCTAGGTTTAAGTTCTCATCAATACAAATTAATCAAGCACAAACACAAGGTAACTGCTGTAAATCGTTGAGGAATTCCTTCAACTGTCTATGGTCTCCATCATCAGACCTGTAATGGCACTTATAACCCATATGGGTGCAAAGTTCTCATCAATATAAATGAATTAAGTCGAATCACAAGGTAGCTACTGTAAACCGTTGAGGAGTTCCCTTAACTGTCCTTCGTCTTCATCGTCAGACCCCTAATGACAGTCACAACACATCTAGGTGTAAAGTTCTCATCAATACAAATTAATCAAGCCCAAACACAAGGTAACTGCTGTAAATCATTGAGGAATTCCCTCGACTGTCTTTCGGCTCCATCATCAGATCGATTCCAGACCTTCATTAAATTGTAGTTCTTCAAAATACTTAATGAAAAAATTAACAAACGCACTAGGCGCTCCTACGATTTTCGAAGGTTCCCCTCGATTTCTCCGGGATTCCATCATCAGATCCTGGTTTCCTTATCATGGGACCACCCTTGAGGTATGTCCTTTCTAACAAAAAAAGAATCATCCAAATCGGTTCACCCAGGAAAGAGTTATGAGCTAACACACATAAAAAAAAAAAAAAAAAACATACAGGCGAATTGAGAACCTCCTCCTTTTTTTGAAGTCGGTTAAAAAGGAGTTGCGATTGCAATTTTATGTGTGTTACAAAATTACCTCGCTGAAATGCCGAGCCACTGTACCAATATAAGTTATTCATTTTATTGATTGTTTATGCGACTTGTCAAATTTTGAGGGGCAATAAACATAATAAGTAAGGTTCATAATGCTTAATTATTTGTCATTTTTAATTAAACATATTTACAAATTTTAATTTATTGTGGTTAACAAAAACCCATAATATTTATTTAAGTATTAAAGATTTTAACTCATCAATGATCCTATTGATGTAAAGAAATTAGCACCAAAGGGTTGTACCACGACTCAACTTATGCTGGTCATGTTTTCCCATAACTTAGTAAGACGGGCGTCATTACGAATAAACTGGCCAATTACAATAAATTACCAGCCAGCAGTAACGGCCATTTTGGTAAATATATATACTTGTAAATAAAATTGTTGTATGTTACGCCGAAGTAAAGTTTTTTGTTGGCACCTGCTGCTAGCGTCTAAGATGCCTACTTGTATTTTTTTCATTATTTTAACTTATTTTCTTTTTTCTGTTCTGCAACTTAAATAAAGCAAAGAAGTGGCTGATCTGTCAAAATAAAAGGAGTTGCGATTGCAATTTTATGTGAGTTACAAAATTACCTCGCTGAAACGTCGAGCCACTATACCAATGTAAGTAACTAACACTATACTTATGTAACGTAAATGAGTATGTTTTTTTTACTACCATTGGTCCACTTTAGCCCTGGATCGAAAGACCTAGGAGTAATGGGGAGAGGCCCTTGCCCAGCAGTTGGGTGATGCAGGCTTATTAGCCTGCAACATCCATCAAAGTATTAGATAAATTGTACACTACTACTATTGTAGTAGTGTAGAATTTATCTAATACTTTAAGCACACAAATGTACAGAGTGCAGTGTGACCTCTGCGGTTTCAACCTAACTTGTTATTCTTTTCTTCTTTTTTTTTGACGGAAATAAGGCTCTCATTTCATTTGACTAATGGAAAAAAACTTCAGTTGCTATATGAATTGAATCTAGTCGATTTTTATAAAATTGCGCCTCTTGATTTTAAATGGAGTCTAGTCATTTTTATTGATTATACTTTATCTTAATTCCTAATCCTGTTTTAAGTTATTATGTTCCGTTATCTGCAGTCAATCAAATTATATTGTTGAGTCCTGCACAAATGGTGTAAGATATACTTCGAATTTGATATGTACTTTCCCTTATTTGCTCTCTCAGTGGAAGTTTTAGTTTTTACTCTGGTGTAATACCCTATTTTATTTGTCGTAGGTGTAGAACCAGTTAAAAAGGGCTACATTCCCAAAGGTGCCATAAGGTACCGGACTATCCACCAGGCAACAAGCTTTGGATTGCTTCTACCAGCTGCAATCCTTGGAGTTGGAGAGCGGCAAGTCTACTTTGGCCCGCGACACACGATCGTCGTATCACCTGCGATTCTGTCGAGGCTTGCTATGCTTTGAGGTTGCGGTTCGTCAGGATCGACTCGTTATTTTAAGCTATATCACACTTAACTATTATAGTTATTAATACTTTCAGGGTTAACATTTTTAGACTAATTGATCTTTAACTAGGACTGTTTCTATCGGGATAACTTAGGTTCATCTTTATAAGATAATAATTCATTTGTCACGAACCTAAAACCGATTGCAATCGATTCCCTAGTTCGGAAACCAAATGCGTAACAAAGATACCTTATAATCCTTAAGTTTTCTTGTAAACTGTTTTCATTTAGGCCAAATGACCAGTTCTGCAACGGTTTAAATGATATTTAATTTAAACTTCTATTTTTGATCAGATTTGATAATGATTATGAATATAAATAATTATACGTGTTAAAGTGGTGAATTTTCATTTTTATTTTGCTACAAGAGGCAGACTTAATGCCATAGGCATTTTCTACCAGTCAACCTTAGGGTGATGCAGAAACAAAGACTGGAGGCTGTGGAGGTGATGCTGGTGGTGTTTTCCAGATCTTTCATTAAAATGTTAGTTCAGGAAAAAAGAATTCGATAAAACAACACTACCGGAAAGGGTTTTGCGGAAGGGGTTTATGCCAACGGTGTGGAAGCAGGCTAATATTTCTATTTTATCTACCTCGTCGAAGCTTTTTGAAAAACTGGTACATAACGTAGTGTACCCTATCCTACACAATACTGTTATGCAGCAACAGCAAGGTTTTGTGAAAAAGCGAGCTACGACCAGAAATTTGTTAGTATTTTCTAGTGACCTATTTAATAATATCGACAACTGTATGCAGGTTGATGCAGTGACTTTCAAAAAGCTTTTGACAAGGTGGATCATGAATTGTTGCTGAACCGAATAGCTTTTAATAGTATTAGTGGTAACTTGTTAAGATGGTTCATTTCGGATGTAGCGGTATCAACATCGCCACATGCGAGCTACACGTCATACTGACGTCACGCAAATCCTGCATCGCGCAAGCAGAGTTTACCGCGCGACTAGCATATATACACGTACTACATCACTAACCGTTGTCAACGGGTTGTTATTAACGGATACCACTCTCGTGCTACTCGGGTTACATCTGGTGTCCCACAAGGCTTTATTCTCGGTCCTCTTTTATTCATTATCTTTATAAACAATATTAGTAACTGATTTCGTCATTCCAAATTTTTGTTCTATGCTGATGATCTCAAAGTATACAGACCTATTCGTAGCATTCAGGAGTACTATCTTTTCCAAGAGGATTTGGATCGATTGACGGACTATTATTACACTATTACTTGAGTAAGAGTTTACGCTCCATCTAAGTATTTCCAAATGCAACTACCTAAATTTTACTAAAAATAAATACATCATAAGGTTTTTATAAGCATTATGTTATGTCTAATTGAATAAAATAAATTCGGTTCATGATCTTGGCATATTGCTTGACTCAAAACTCTACTTGGATTTGCATATCGAACAAATTGTAAATAAAGCATATAAGATGTACAGATTTATAATGAGATCCACTCATGACTTTAAGCGGACCTCTTCATACCTCTAACTGTATAAAACCCTAGTCCGCTCCCAGCTCTAATATGCCGTATCCATCTGGAACCCATCTGGTACTATGGAAAATACATTGACATGGTAGAAAACATCCAACGTAGATTTTTTCGTGCAATGCACTACTGGTGTCACGAAACTTATCTATAGTACAACCAGTTGCTCAGTAAATACAAACTTTTGGCGCTCAGCTCTAGAGAAGCAATTAGAACAATGACATTTCATAACATTGTTAATGACAATTTTCACTGTATTGATTTAGATATGCAGTGTCCAGAACTATCTACTGACGGCAGGTGGGTGCAGGCAAACTCTTTGCTGTAAGCACCAGCCAATCTAACAATGGTCTACGTTCACCAGTTCGTTGAATGGCAGCAACCTACAGTGAAGTATTCTAGACATATTTACATGCTCTTTGAATAGGTTTCGTAGCCTTTTGTATGAGACACTTGAGCTATTAGACGACTGTTAATGAGTTGTCTTAAAAAAAGGGAATAGTAGGTATAATAGAAAACAAGAAAGTCGTAGGAAAAAGAGAATATGACACCTAAGGTAATTTTGTCGGCCATCATCATTCAAGGTGAATATATTATTCGATATCATTCTTCTGGGCCCAAGCATATAAGGCTTTAAAAAAAAGCTTTATTTACCTCATGTTTGTGATGCCCATGAAGTCGAACGTTGTTTTGCAATATTTAACAATGATTTAACCAAATATTTCGTATAATTAATTAAATATTTTATTAACTCTCGCGTAATTACACTAGAACCACACCCAAACCCACGAGCATCAACTAGTTCACAAATGAGTAATTAATGTCTCCGGGCGCGTTCAGTGGCCAACGCGGCATACGAATCTGTGCATTTAAAAGTATTATCATTCATTAAGGCACAGCGAGTTTTTAGCCAAAGACACCAATTAGTGAGTGGGACAGGAAGTTATGGCGTCCCTGCCCCGTAACGCGACATATAAGGACTCCTTGATAAACTTTATAGTCGATGTCTTCATAGACTTTCAATCGAGTAGAAACGAGAGTTGTTTATGGTAAATTGTGATAGATTTGACGAGTATTTTATCTGTGTTGTTTATGGTTGAAAAAATGCTTTTGTTTGTGGTTGCTGATAAAGGTATAGCCACATTATTCGTAACGGCTTGTATGAGTAATGGTGGTCAAGATGCTTGTAATTTTCAACGTTATTTTATCATGGACCACTGGTATAACTCAATAAAACTATAAAATAATTATGAATTAAAATGATAAGATCGATAGGTTATAGTAAACGTGGGGGCCTAAAGAACCCTGCACCCATAAATAAGCAGATTATAATTTATTTTATTTCAAGAAACAGCATTTAGTGGGCACTAAGGTAAGTTTTTAAATAGGTATTTATGGAAGGAGTTGTATATGTTTTTAATAAAACCGCATGAGTGTACTAATAACGAATTTATAATTTAATCAATAATTTACAAATGTTCCGTAGTCCACTCCTATGTTTAGGTATCTATTAAAGGCGATTATAACATAGATTCAAATTAAGTAATCCAGATAAACTATTACTTTTATTATTTTTGTACAGAATATAAGTGACATTTTGTTTGTTATGAGCAACGATATCCTTCCAATTTATAATATGACTCCATATTGGGCCTTTTTTTTTAATAATTTCAAGTGCACCATGTTAGCTTATGCTTAATAACCTGTAAATATTTTAACGCTGCAACGCTGCTCGTAACAAAATCAGTCGTCAAAAAAAAAGTTATAAATAAGCATGATTTTTAATTAATATGACACAAAAGCGATTAAAACGTAACTTTTTCAAGTACTTATTGTGATAACACTATGGCTAACAGTAGTTACATAGAGTATGTATATTGCAAACGACATGGTTACAGCATTTTTTTTCGCTTTTCGCGCTTCTACAGCTGTCATTGCACAGCCGTATTTGTCATTATGATTGTTTTTTTCAATAAGGCACCTGTCCCACCGTTGGCGATTAACGAGAAGCGAGTAGAGCTATAAACTAAAAACGATTTGGCGAGCAATGAGCAGTGAGTGTACAACGGCGACGACCATCTTATATCTATGGCGACGACCGATTAATCGCTGGTATGCTTATATATTATAGCGATATCAGCTTATACTGGAAATGTATAGCTTGATATGTAGCCGTGTGTACAAAGCGCGAGTTTCGCTGAGTGAGTACTCTCTTTTATAGCTCTTGTCGCGCGACAGCAAACATTCAGCTCAACTATTAATATAGGTATGTATCTCATTAATTTCACGGGGCCTACAATTTTTGTACGTTTCTGGAGCGAGAACATCGTTGATAGCTAGTCGCTTTCTCGTCGGCGGCGCGGCGGCGGTGGGACAGCTGCCTAAATAAACTTTTTATTTTTGTTTATTTGAATTAAGAAGTAATACCAACGTATCAAATAAACATCACTTTAAGGTTATGTAGTCTCCAATATACACACAAAATCTATGATCAGTGATTCGTTTTAAAAAATCTAATGCTTTAGAAATATACATCATGTACTCGATCTTACGTATACAATAATTTATTTAAATATTATTTACATTACTATTTGCACATCAGTAAACTTACTTAAACATATTTAAGTACAGAAAACTTATAGCTTATGTCTGTTAAGTTATAGGAAAATATTGGCTAAAATATTTTATTAAATGACGTGTGGAATAATAAAATGGAAAAGAAAGGCAAAAATGGGATAATAAAATGGAAAAGAAAGGCAAAAAAAAGTACCAATTAAAAGGATTACATAGCCCAGTTGAAGACAAATCAAATGGATAGACTGATAAGGAATTACCACCGAAATTCATCAAATATTATAACACATAAGACTGGAAGCACAGCGTTAAGGCTCCCGCAGACAGGCGCGACGCGACAGTGCGACACAAAGGCGCCGCTCGTCGCGTGACGAGCGGTGCCTTTGTGTCACGCGCGATTCGCGTTGCGTGTTGCGCCTGTTTGTAGGAGCCTTTACAGCTGTCGTTATTATTTGTGATTAACAAAATTTCATAGATAAGGAAGGATATGTAATCGTCATTTACACAGATATACTGAAACAAATTATGTTATTAATTTGTTTCGATACAACTGTATAAAAAACCGAAGTAATACAAAGTAGGTACAATCTTCATATTACTTCGAATTCTTTAACACATCACAATTTGGCGACAGAGGTATAGAATAACAATTTAATTAGACAATGGTTTGAAGCTGATTCCAAGAAGTCTTTAGACTAAGTAAGACATAATTATTATTATATTTTATTTAAAATAATAGTTCAATGTGCTGACATTACTTCAGAACAGATTTAAAACATTCCGTAAATTACTAAGTAAACATTAGGTATATACGTAAACTTATTTACAATTTTCTATCCAGTAGGTACAATAAATTACCATTATTTTGAGAAATTGCACTTATAGAGAGTTTTTCATTTCGTGCATATTATTATGAGTAACCAAAAGGTTTGCTACATACAAGGAGTTTATACACACAAAGGTAATATTTAACAGTTTTATTAAGAACTTTGTTACAACAATATTGTGGCTTAATATCTAAACCTTCGGAAAATTATTCTCGTTTATGTGTCCATGCCCTTAATTCTGGGTTCGCACAAAATCTGCATAACGAACAGAGTTTATTTTGAAATTGGAACACATTTCTTTTTTATACATTGTCCTTGATTCACTTTTTAAACTTTTGGTTTTTGAACAACGGCATTCTCGATAATTGACAAAATCTAGAATTATCTAGGGCTAGGCGTTACTATTTTTCCCTTTACATAGCACGGTGTATAAGTTACGCGAAAGTATATTTAGTATCGCATAGAAAAAACATTCATATTTTTCATTACTACATTAACATTCACGCAAACATATTAGTTATTTCCAGCGAAATAAATTATCATTTAGAATAAAAAAGACCGATACAATTTGTAGATGTTGAGCCAGAGTGAGAAGAAAGCATAACAATGGTCGATTCAAAATTCACAACAATAAACAAAACACTGCACTTATACGAGAATAGGGACCCTTTCAATTTAAATTTCGAACACACCGTTTCAAGATGGCGGCTGATCGTTCGCTTCACGCGTTGCCGCGTGATCCATTCGTCAATGTGGCTGGTGTAAAGAATTTAGTATATTCATGTTTATCGCGTGTTGGTGGCTTGGTGGACCTCCTAAGAAGCTCAGTTGAGGTCTGGAGGCAGCTGCCATTGCTGCAAACAGCGGAGGGGCCCCTCCCCCGCCAAACAGCGCGAAGGATGGCGGCAGAAGGGGCCGGGCGGATAGCCTTAGTTTTTCTATCTCGGCTTCTTGCAATCTTTTCGCTTTCGCGCGGCGATTTTGGAACCATATTTTTACCTGGAATAAAAGAGTTTAATTAAAAGCTGTTTTTTTAAATAGATATACACAGGTCTACTATTTTAGTTAAACCGTTGTTTGGTTTACAATATTTTGCTGAGAAAACGAACATTGGAGATGGGAAGTTCAAACTTGATAGTTTGGTGCGTACTTTTTCATGCCGAATTACGTTACGCATCACAAATTTCCCAAAAATTGTGTGTCCTGCTAGAAGTTTCTGGATATTGGCAGGTTTCTCTAAACGTCTCTAAGGGCTTAAACACTCCCTAAACATCTTCAACAATACCTACCCATGACATCAACCTTTCTCATCTCAACCGGGATGGCAGGCGGTCTGACATCCATAGGTACTTCCATAGTTCATACTATTCATACTTCATATTAATATTATAACTGCAAACGTAACTTTATCAATCTGTCTGTTACTTTCCAGGACTGAACGAGTTTGGATGAAATTTGGCTCATGGATAGACCACATGCATGTCCAAGCACGCATGTGTAAGTAGGACCTAGGTTAGGGAATATAGAATTTTGTTTTTCCGGTAATAAAATCCGATGGGATAATTGCCGCCTTCCGCGAGGTCTATGAGGGAGTGTGAGTATGGGGGAGTGTGAGGCTATGAGGGATATGAATACTTAAATTATCGAGAGAATTGGATCCTTACCTGTGTCTCTGTAAGTCTAAGCGAGGAAGAGAACTCGGCTCTCTCTGCAATGCTCAGGTACTGTTTGTCCCTGAACTTCTTCTCCAAGGCCAAGAGTTGCTGCGTGGTGAAAGGCGTCCGAGGCTTGCGGTTGGGTTTGTGCTTGCGGAGCTGGCAGCGGACAACTGGAGGACCACTAGGGGCACCTGCTGAAGAAAAAAAGACTATGTTAAGTATTGGACAGATCTTGTTTTAAAATCATTGTGGTAAAAAGAAAACATCGTGAGGAATCCTGAACGTATGATTAATGTCCCCTTGAGCAAGCGTGGTGATCAATGCTCGTGCCTTCTCTGTATGAGAAGAGGCTTTGTCCTGCAGAGGGGCAATAATAGGCTGGTATTATAATATGTCTGTTCAAACATTTTGGCCAAAGAACCTAAACCACAGACTTCCATAGACGTTACTTTACTCAAGATTTACCCAGTTGATTGTTTAGTTTTGCAATACAGCACCCTGATTGCATATCACACTATAAATCACAATCTGAATCTTTTTGAAGCCTATTGCTAATCCATTGCTTCATATGTTCGAACAATTTGTCTGCTCAAACTCAAACTCAAAGCATTTATTTCAAATATACCAATTACAGGCCAATTGAATTGTCAAGGGGTCAGTCAGTCAGAAAGATGAAGCCAGTTGCCCATTCCAAAGCGTAGTAGTTAGCTATGGAGAAGAACGGACAAGAAATTCCATGGACACTCTTTTAAATCAAAAATATGGTTACAAAATATTGGTTACATCGTTCATGTTGAAATTATGCATGTGAGAACGATGCAGAACGTTTAAAGCATCCGTAATAAAAAGGCAAAAACAATTCAAATATTAAATTAAATTAAGCTGTGGCAGCTAAGAGATGAGCAGTCCCTACAGACGGCGCCAGTTCACGAACATGACGCATGGATCAGCACCATTCAGCTCAACCATTTTGAAGGGAACTTAATGATCCAACACGCACGCCACCACCAGCGAGACATTTGAGTGAGCATGACATACTCTCAGCCGCCAGGGCACATTCAAGTCAATGGAAGGACAACCTAGTAACCTCAACAACGTGAATAACGCAATGAATGTTGTTGAACTGTCAAAATTAAAGCCATTCCTACTGTTAGTGTGATACGCAATTACCGCGCAGAATAGAATAGAGGATAAACAACTGCAGCATTTTAAAAATAGGTTCAACACTACGTTTAGCACTTGCGCGTACTACGAGTTGAGAGTAGAGTAAGTTATAAAACTTCCTCTCCCCTACAGTTTTGCTGGGCCCGACAAGTTTCATAATGATGTCATAATATTTTCAGTAACCATATTATAATATATAATTGAGTAGTGAGCTTGAGCCTGATCCTGGGTCCTGAAGTTTGTACTCTAGAAATAGGTGAGAAGCTACGAACCCTAATTATGAACAGGGCGGCCTAAAACACAATCTAATAACCGCTAATGAAGCAACTGCTATGTACCTACTACTTATTAACAAGTTAATAACACTGCCATTTCAGGAAGGTGAGATATAGTTACGGATGCTCCTTATAAGCAATATTTGGGAGCAAAGTACCCAATATTTTTTTTGTCTGACTCATTACAGTCATTACATGTTGGCTAATGGAAGAGATGCTAAAGGTATACAAATAAATATAATAGCTATTCACAATACAAGTTCAATCACATACCTACCTATATCCTGAATGATGTCAGCAATAATAAAAAATGTTAAAAGCGCGTACACGGGTCCACTAGCGCCACTCCTTTAAAAAAATATTATCTCGTGACTGAGAAGGAATTTTGAAAAACGGCTCATTAAGCGACCTCGGTGAGTGTGTCAAGATTTTTCTAATACCTTTTATAAACTTTTATATTGAGACACGAAGCAACAAAATTCGATCTAAACAAAAGCGGCCACATTCATTTAGATCGTATTTTGTTGCCTTACCGAGGTCGCTTATTGAGCCGTTATTCAGAATTCCTTCTCACTTCACGAGATAATACTTTTTCAAAGGAGTTGCGCTAGTGGACCCGTGTGCACCCTCTTAAGAGTTATGATTAGAGTGAGATAGCATGTGGATAGCCAGCGCTTGATATGCTACGTCAGTATACCTAGTTAATATCATTTAAGGCTTACAGTCAGCAACAATCGAGAGAAAAAGATTAAATCTAAAAAAAAAACGTCTGTGTGTGGTGATTACATATAAACTAAACTGAAGTAGACGACAGGACCTACCAACTAGACCTAAAAACATTTAAACTGCAACTGTACCTAATACGGTACTCAAATCGTAGTAGCTACAAGAGTACAAAATTACACAGCAAGCTTTACACGCCGAGTTCCGCATTAACATCCGTTTCCTGGTCATCATTCGGTATGAAATTCGACCGTTACTTTAGCTGTGGTTAAACGTCACATCGACCGTGCAAAACGTCAGTAATGGGCAATGGCTGACATACTTATTCTGTCGGTTAAAATTAGTACGGCCGTGTTTACACAGGAAGAGCTTTTGAAAGTTTTAGTGCATATGTATCGGTTATTAGTGAAAATGCTCGTTATTCAGTAATGTCTGGTTTCGGTGGTAAACTGCTGTTGTCCTGTACGAATGTCTTTGTAGACCACCTTGGTGGTTGGTAGTTTCGAAAGTGGCGAAATATGTACTTAGGTGTTAGTGTTTGGCCGAAACCAAACGAACGTCTGCTTACGTGTTTCGACACGATTGTCGAATGATGCAGCCATGACTTCATGAGGCAAATATTAGTTCTTAACGTATAAGAAATGTGGAAGTCACTTTTAAAATTTGTATGCTTTCTATTTATAAAAATGCATACCTATATGCCAGTAGGTGTGAGTGGGTGTTCGTTATCGCCAGTGCAGTGATGCAATTAAGAATTGAAGTTGAGTGCTTTATCAGCTGTTTTGTCATAAGCTTTTAGATCTAAATGATACAGTGATCTAACATAGATCGCTTGTTTCCAAGAATACCTTATCAAGCTGGTTTCCAACCTGACCAAGCTTTAGGCTGCCAATTTTTACTCAAAATTTGCTCTATTCTCAACGCAGTTTTAAACGCCACATCGACGCTTTCTCTAACTATACGAGTATACTAAATCGCTGTCAAAAGAGTCAAACCACAATAATACATCCGATAAACAAACACAACAAGCAATAACAAACATTAGTATATCTTTGCATACATTATCGTCCTGTTATCACCATTCATTAAACCCCTGTGGTGTCATTAGCCGGATAACATCGAATGCTGAATCGGCTCAGTCGATTTGAATATTAAAACAACGATTCATTGGACTGTATAATCACAGTGTAGCCGGGCCTATTGTCTCACTTCCGGCCGCTAAAGAGCCTATTAACGGTCAAATCAATCGATGAATTCAAATTTTAATTATGTTTTCATCGTAGATGTTGGATTTTTCGAAGATTTTCTGGATATGATATAGTTTTATTAGTGTTTTGTTATTATTTGTGTCATGTATTCTTAGTACAAATCGATTTGTAGTGTGCAATACCTACATGATTCTGGATAATGTTGGCATTTTATAGGAGATAAAGGAAACGAGCTATAAATACGAAATTGACATGATTACGAATGTAAACCGAGAGTTGGGTTTCAGATTGTGAGTTGTGTCAGCTGGGAGAAGAAATGTACTCGAAGAATTTATCGGGAAATTGCCAAGCGTTTGGTGAGTCTTCAGGTGACCAGAGAGCTGGAATATTTTTATGCCAAAGAATTGCCATTCAACGTGGCAACGAGCACTTTTTCCACAGATAGCGATTGGGACGAATTTTTGGCGCCCAATGAGCTCATCCTTTTTATATATACTTGTAAATAATATTATATTGTTGTGTTTTAGCTTGTATAACGTACATAAATATTCCATTCTATTAAAATAAACTTTGGAAAAGAAAATTTATTTCAAGGGACACCATATACGATTAGAGTTAGGAGGTTTTTTTTTTAATGTTGTGTTGTTGCAAAGCGCATGTTGTGACGAAGACTGGCTTAGATAACGCCTAGAAGATTACTCATAGTTAGGTATACACCGATATTCTAAGTATGTTTGAAGGAACTTGCTCGACTCACACTCAACTCAGGACGCCATGACAACGCCTTCAGAATCGCCCTCAATAAACCTCAAGACTAGACAGACAGACAAAGTAATTTATTGGTAAGGGATTCTTACAAGTCACATCACAATAAATATCATTACTTTTAGTCAACATAAGTAAAAGTGAAGAACGGTAAAGTCAAATGATAATCAAACAGGAAAAAATATTATGCAATAAATAAAAAAGGTTATTATGCTGGCTGGTAGTTTTAAGGCTCTCCCACACAGGCGCGTTATTATCTGCGATAATATCGGATGCGTTATTGCGATATTGCGTTTCGATTCCTTGCCACACAGTTGCGTTTTTATCGTCCGATAGTTAGTGATAAAAGTTGTTCATCTGATGATAAATCAATATCCATATTATAGAAAGAAAAAAAACGGGACACTGGTACAGAAATGGAACCACTACTAATTAGGATACCAGTCGGTAAAACCAAATTAGTGAGGTACACTAGTACTAACGTTATTAACGCAGCTAGGTGTGTATAAAATCGTATGCGTCCTAATACAAAATGTTGTAACAACTCATATTGAAATATCGCAGAACGGAGGAACGCAAGCGTCCTACTTCTATTGCGTCGTTATTATACGCATCCGATATTATCGACCGATAATAACGCGCCTGTGGGGGAGAGCCTTCAAGCTTGATGTGGCTGAATAAAAGCTGTAGCCATGCTTCGCGAGGCCTAAGTCCAGCAGTTGAAGTCTTCCTTCTGATATAATGACGATGATAAAGAAAAGAGTGTGCGCAAATCTTTCTACGTTACCTACACTTTTTCTTCGTCATGTTTAGTATAGTCATGACGCAATTCACAAAGTTTACTGTAGAAAATGACGTAATTACCAATGTACAACTAGCTAACTTTAGAAATCTCTATTTTAATTACCTAATCATTAAATTGTAAGGAATATTAATTAACCTTAGCAGACTTCATTGTATAGTTTAATACGTAATAAAATCAATTCGCATGTTAATTTTTCAATTTCCTTTGAAGACCATTTGAATGGAATCGGTTGACTTTATTATTAACATTGCACCTCGATTTACATACAAACCATTGTAGAATTTAAATAAATAATTATTATAATTTAGTAATCAATACTTATATGTCTGAAATATTTAGTTTAGTATGGCTATTAAACAATAGACAGAGTATTGAAAAGATGGAAATGGTGGATTGTGTGAAAGAGGATATGGCTAAGGACGTAAACACAGAAATGACGACTGATGGGAATGTTGGTAAAGAAAGAAAAAACGTATGGCACGACTCCAAACAAATTGTGATAATAGCGGGATGGTGGTGACGACAATAAGTCCTGAATTTGAAATATGTGGCTCCTCACATAAAGCTCAAAAGAAAAAAAAAAGAATAGAAAAATTGAAATAGAATAGTATATAGAATTTGTTAATGAACAAGGGATCATAAAATGAACCATCTTATATTTGAATAACAATAATGTTGAAAAACTGTTGGCACTCATGGATGCAAAAAGTTCTTAAGAAGATGGTGAAGGTGGCCACTAAGTACATGAGTGGCAAACTTGATGAGGGAAGTCCTTTAGCCAGATAGATCTACGACCCTAAAAACATGATTGAGGTAAACCGGAAGCGGAAAATAGAAGGTCGCTAACAGTTTTGTAGTTTGGGAGAGGCGATTCAGCAAATGGTGAAATAATAGAATAGAAATCTTTTATTTCAGATAGGAGTCCATAGAGATAGTAACAATTTTACTTAACTTCTAGTGTTAGTAGGTTACAGACACAGATCAACATACTACAATAGAAAATCAGCGTGGAGCTGCATCCACCTTCGCAACATCGGGGAATCCCACCGATCTGCGAATACACTGTGAATACTGTTGGTGCTGCTACGAACACGTGTCATCAGAGATGCACATCTATTCCTAATAATGGTGGCAAAACCATTAATATTAGTATCCGCAAACATCCCTGACGCACTACAACACCACAGCAGCCGCAGCAGCACTCTCAGGTCATTATTAATTGAACGTACATAATTATATATTGAACGCGTAGGTCGCTGTATGCCCACCGATTGAAGTTAACCCACAGGCTGCACGTGTAGAAGGGCTGATAGTAAGCTTTGAAAAGCGTTACTTTAACTGACTTCATACATCGTGCAAACCTGCGGGCCAGCATGTTACAACGGACAGCCAGCAACCCACACAAGAAGGTGCAAGTAGACACACTGAAGAAGAAAATAGATCCTGGAGCAGAGAGGATGAATCGATTGATGAGCGAATGACAGACAATGATAATGTGAAATTTAGTATAATATTTGTAGACAAAAGCTGCCAGTATTTTTCTAGGCTAATCATCAACATAAACATTAACTACAAAATAGTTAAAAAAAGCTTTCTCCGAGTCGACCTTCAACGACTCAATACGTACAGAAAGAAGGCAATAAGGCGAAGACTATCCTCTGAATGCCTATCGGCGGCGCTCCGGTGATAAAATACAACAATTTCAATAGCCCCCACCTGCGGACATATCAATGCTCGCTACCGAACGTTAATGAAGATATAATATCCATCTCTAAACGTATTTATTTTCCCGCGCGCGCCATTTTGTGCAGCGATGACAGACCATAGAGCATTTTGTGTAATGGCCGCCAATTAAGCGCGCCGTTTGGGCTACTTAATAGGATTTAGTTGTCAATGTCGCGATTTAATTGGATTGTTGTAATCTCTGTTTGTTATTGAATAAATTACTTTATGTTCGCTCGTTTTTCTGCTGAATAAATGCTCTGGAAGCCGATAAGCGCATTTCGTTTCACAGTTTTGTAGTAATTTGCTTTTCTCTTTGTTGTTTGTGTAACGGGTGTATAGCAACAAAGTAACTTGTAGATTTTTACCTATCTATTCCCCACCTGTGTGTAAATTAATTAGCAATTTATTAAATGTGTTCCGCTGTGCAGGCTTCTAATTAAAATGTGAGGTGTATAGTATTAATGTTTCTTTTCAAATACAAACTAGGAGGTGTTTTGTATCAACATTTTCTTCAAGCAGAACAATAAGACAGTTTAAATGGACGGAACAATTAAATTTCCTCCGCATTGAGTGCCAGACTTATTAAAGCTACAATGTAATGTTTGCGGATAATATGACACGCAGAATTCATGGCACGTCAGCGTGTTAGCCATCCATCAGTAATCACTTGAAAATTACCGATACGACCGACTAATTAGCAAGAAAATGTGATGTCTAGCCATTTTCCGGTAAATAAGTATTATTGATGAACCACTAGCCCGTACAACAAGAATGTTTTTCTAACAATTCTTGGAAAATCGAACAATTATGGGATTAAATACAGCATTATATGGAGTGTTTTCCAAATAGAGCATATTTTTAAAAGGCTAGGGGCATTTTTAACGAGTTGTTCATTTAAGTGGGACGTTTGATGGGTAAAAAGTGGGATATTGACATTAATAAACCATTCGATCGTATCGAATTTGAACTACTATGGGTATTTTTTATTCATATTTCGTTTATTCATTAGTGCCCGTCTAGGTTTATAGCATTCGATCATTGATCGAAGTATATAGCCGATGATTTTTTAAATCTTCCTAGAAAGAAGATAAAATTACATAGTCAAATATTACACGCGGGGTAATTGCGTAACAATTGCAATGCCTTTCGTTTTGACAAATCGACAGCATTCATTGCGTTATTTATGTTACGAAATTTTCAAACTTATGAAGCAATGGATTAGGATTTTCTTTCAAAATCCTTCGAATTTTGAAAGAGTGTGTTTCGCAATTCGGGTGACTATTTAAATGCAAAGTTGTCTTATTATCACTTCTAATTTTGCCAACACCAGCATACTGCGCTCATCATCATGGCAAATTAAAAATAACTAATCGATTATTAGTATTATCATATTCTCCTCACTATAAAATGTCAATAATTATTAGATACATGCAAAAGGGGATTAGGTGCAAACAAATTCACGTTCGATCGGAAACATGCCCCAGAGTAATGGTCAAACGTGTTTTACTATTCTTCATATACAGGGTCAAGTTAAATTAGCTAGCGAAACACAACAAAAAAAAAACAATTTTAAATTTTATTTTATCGTGTTTAGATAATCGATACCCATCACGTCTGCGGAGTTGCGCTAGCTAATTTAATTTGATCTTGTATATGCAGTACACCAATTAAGTGTAGGTAAATTAAATGGCTGTTACGAGCTGTCATAGTCTCCAATCGTCATTAAAAAGGTTGGTCATAAAAAGATAATGGATGTAAGTTGCATAATTTTGAATTGAATGAGTTCGGCTCGAGTCAAGAAGCGTCGTCGATCACTAATTACCGTGCTCAAGATGTGAGCACAGGGCCGAATTGGGAGTGAATGAATGAATGGCGCACAATTACTTCGTTGGTCCATAGAGCCGGTCTATGAGACAATTAATATGCCCGCACTTAGACCTATAAGGCTCGGTGTAACAATGTAGTGTCTATTAGTATGAACGATGCCGTTATATCTAAGCTAAATAGGATGTGCCATTTAAAAACTAATAATGATAAGTAGGGACAATTGAAAGAATCGTTGAAGGTTAACACATGACTGAAAGTTCAGAGAACTTTGGAAAGGCTAAAAGGTCGTCTGATATTGATATTTAGTTGCTCTTGAGAAAGACACAAAAGTCGTTAGCAGTCAAAGGCAGGCGATGGAAGAGTTGCAAAGTTATCTTCAAAAAAATAATCTAATCGGATCAACATTAAAACCCTGAAGGCGTTACCTACACACAGAAAAAACACATTAAACATCTCAATCCAAGCCATTTAAATATCAGTCTCAATTCCACCCTGTCGGGCCATAAAACCAGCGGCAGCCATTATAAGATGACGGAGTATGAAATTGTTTATTCAGAAAATATTAATTATAATTTATTATAAGGTTATTGTTTGTTAATCACAGGCTGCTGCTACAGAAGGGGGTGGCGCCTTTTTACGATCCCTTCATGCTGAAGATAATTAAGACATAAAAATATTCGCAGAATTGCAGTCAATATAATATCTGTGGGTTGGCGTTGTGGGAGAAAATTGTGCAGTTCCATTTTGTTTGTCATTTAGGTGTGCCATGCAATTGCTTCTAATAAAATTGAGCTAGCACATGATGGTATACAGGGTAAGTGAGTGAGCGAGTGAGTGAGTGAGTGAGTGAATGAGTGAGTGATAACGTTTTATACTGTATGAGTAAGCTAGGAATGTTCTGGTATATTTTTATTTTAAAAGACGGTGGCAATAACTTGCTTGTTCTAAACGAAATCTACGGTTGACTTAGGTAGTAAGTTATATGAGGGTGTCATAGATGTCCTGGTAATATTAGAATATTACCAGGAAAATGTTTTACTTAGCAGTATTCTTTATAAACTCTGTAGTCCTTAAATTTCTTTGTCAGTAGAAGGTACTCTTTTAGTCAAACATTTTAGTTAAAGTGCCAAATTAACATATAATAAGAATATAGGGTTGAGTATGTAATTGGATACGAATACTAAGTAAGCAGTACGAGATATAATATCTACTATTCAACATATCCCCCCAAATAGCCCGGATTTGTGCCCCATTGATGGCAATAGGCTTGCCCCCTATTACATGGGACTTAAACATAACTGGCGTATTTTGGGTGTACCCACCTCTGTCTGACCCTTTGAGGATTATGGGCGTGATGTTAGGTTATGTTATTCTAAATATTATATGAGTCACGACCAGAAGTTAGGTACGTATGTACATAAACCGGGTGGCCGAGACATCAACGCGCAACCTGTTACCATAGATTCAGTTGGTACATGATTCAATGGGTTTAATGTTACGACGATAATATAAAAAAGAAAAATGCTGTTTCATACATTTTCACCGCGTAGGTATTGATTGCACTTTTGTAGGGAACAGCAGTTTTTTTTTTTTTATAAACTATGAATATGTTATTTGGCGGCGCTCGATATTTAGTCAATTTATTGTAACACTTTTTAAAAGTTGTAATCGATTATTTTTACTCTGTGGTTTAGAATTTACTTCTTTAGTGGTATTTTTTATTTAGAGCGGGTAACACCGAATGGGGTCGTGAGTGTCATGGCGGCGGTGGCGAGTACATTGTGTTGCGATTGACACGCGGTGCACAACCACAAATCCATTGGCTCTAAATGCAAGTTTAACAATTATTGTGATTAGACTTAATCAGTGATAATCATTGTAATCATTAAAGTTTATAGTTAAGTCTCGTTGCGATATTTGAAAGTAAATTAAGTGCGTTATTTTGCGAGTATTATTTTCCAAACACCTGCACGTACACGCCCATGATGAAGGATCAACAGATGACGGATCAGCAGCGACATGTGGTGTCTCAGCCGCTCGAACATCCGTCATATATATGAATATGTTATAATATGAATATAAAACATGGTTTACCAGAACTACAGAGGTCCATGAATATCCCAACATGGTTACGGTAAACCAAGAAATAGTTACCCATGGAGCCAACTTCAAACTGAGACTAGAAAAAAACCCAAATCAGCTCGCGGGACAACTTACTATCCCTGAAACCGTAGCCGACTTAAAAAGAGGCGAGACATATTCGACCAGGATAGTCATACAAACTGACTGTGCAAAAGAAAGGGCTGGCTCCGCTGGGAGCAGCGCCCTCCAACAAGTCTTCACCTCATCTGCTTATAGTCAAAGAGACTGATCGCATGATGAAAACAAAAAAAAAAAAAAACGGTGTGAGTTGGTTTGGCACTCACGAAAATTGATGTGTAAACCTGTGAGCTCGCATCAGTTTGGTTCACGCGCTCACATAGACACGGGTCTTACGCTGACGTCATCTGACGCTCGAAGTCTCACGCTTACGCGTCTGACGCTCGAAGTCCCAGCTAGCCCCTACCGTAGACCGAGCGCTAAGACGTTTACACATCAAAAATAACCTATGAATAATGTCTACACAGGTGGGTTCAGAATCATGTACCTACTGAATCCATTGGTAAGATGAGTTGTGTGTCGATATCCCTACCACCTTGTTTGTGATGCAACATTAATCAAAATAAATAGGTACTTACAAAACGTCTGCAATTTTGTTTATTTTTATTACGCACCTGTCCTAATGGCACCTTAATAAACTCTACTGAATCATATTAATGAATAACAATAATAAACGATAATAAATATAGAACCATTGTCAACCTGAAGGTTTTAAGAGCAAATGACGCAAACTACCGTACAGTACCTACGTACACAGGTACATGAATTTTATATTCTTTCGATTCTCCCAGCAGCTAATTACCTCGATTAAAGTTAATTGTTTTTTTTATTTTGTCAACCAGTAGTATGTAGGAACATTAAAAACAATTAAATACCTCTCATAAAGATACTTAATTATTTGTTAAGGAAATGGGTAAGTTTTTTCTTTTAGCCTTGTTTCTGTTAACTAAATGTTGATTAAAGAGTGTGAATTGACATATCGTTGAGTAAAATAATCGTGGAGTAATTGTTTATCCGTCAAAATACGGTTATTTAAAAGACAATACATTGTCTTTAAGCAACACGTATACGCTAAGTTACGTTATTAAGTAAGCACATCACGTTTCATATGATGTGATGTAAAGCCATTATGATAAATTCAACTCTTCGCAATTTGAATCCTGATGTTGTAAAGGTGCAAGCAACCACAGCTTGATTAAAATCATGAACTTATATTAAACCTGCGGGCTAATTACGTAACACACTAACAGTAGGAATGCCTTTCATTCTGACAATTCAAGAACATTCATTGCGTTATTTACGTTGTTGAACATACAAATTATTGTAACATTTATGAACCTGTGGATTAGCTATATCCTTCAAAATGATTCAGATCTGAATGCAGACTAGAACATTTTTTTAACGAAAATCCAAAAACAATAATTCTAAATGCAAAGTTATTCCTGACTATCAAAAGCGAACACTCAACCACTAATTTTATCTCAACAAAGCGCCGTCCATCTTGAGTTAATAGGTCAGAGCCTCAAAGAGGTTGGTGGTTGGCTAAGCTCACAAGCGCACACGTTTACAATTTCACAATTTGTCCGCGCGCGCTTTTTGCGCTCCCCAGTAATTGGCGCTCACCTGCACATGCGCACTGGCCGCCACAACGCACCAAATATGGCTACCAGCTCGACGCGGACATTTCGCTTTTTAGGAGTATCTGACAAATGTGTAATTATTTATTTAATATTGTCGGCGTGTGGACGCATTTGGGCACAATTCACATACCACATTAAACGTTTTTCGGTTGCCATTACAGTTGAGTGTTAAGGACGGGTTTATGCTGCAACTAATAAATACGGTAATGATGCTCCCGATGCGGAAACATGGCGAACGTTTTTTTTTGTTTAAATTATGGTATTAAGCTTTACTGTTCACTTTAATTGGTGAATTTCAATATCTCGCCATGGGGGGGCGGGTTTGTATTTTTATTTATTATATAAATGCGCGTAGGTCTATTATAAAAGTGGTATAACCAAGAACCACTTGAATTCGAATAATCGTAGAGCATCCTCAATCGATTGGTCCTTAAGAATAGGCCAATCCGTTTTTCCGGTCCTTTGGTAGAAGTTACTATATGGTGTTAAATCTGGTGGACAGTAGCATTTATCTAAACACTGATAGCATCATACTGCGGCACCTTGATTCAACAAGGTATCCGGATCGAAGGACCAATTTCTTGCAAAGTGGACGAATTCATGTGGACAGACGGAACATGTTAGTGATGATTGTGGCGTAATTATAATCTAGTTTATACTGATAGATTGTCAAGACAACAGAATACTAAATCGTACAAGTCAAGGATACTTCCGGGTCCGATACGTAATTCAAAAACGAATTTACATTCTTCTAAATTAAAATGCGCATCAAAACTATCATCAATTTGTTTTAATTTAACCTTAACGATTTTGTCAGCGTTTCCTACCAGTTGCAGGTACACCTATTGCAAAGAGGACTCCTTCTAACATTTAACTACTGATAATAAAAGTCCTCTGGTCTTTAGTTTCGAAGTTCTTGAGGTTATCAGGCACATTTAATTGGGTGTCAGTCATTACAGCAGACGTATGTACGTAACGGGGGTCATACTAACTGACCTCTTGCCATTTTCAGTGTAGACGAATCACATTTCTTCATGGTATTTTCACTTAGGGAGTGATAAGTTCAAATTATGTTCTTGCATACTTAATAGCTTCGAAGACTCTTACTCATAATATTGATGGCTTTGTGCCTACATTTAATAAATATAGGCATCGTTTGTTAAACGTCTACATGAAAAACAGATACTCTAGCATTGTAATTCACCACGTTTGAAGATAAGTTATCTACTGGCTCGCAATCAAAATAATTCACATTTTCAAAAGTATCCATTACGTTGTTTTTATTGTAGAATCGACGGTTTTTCCAAAGTTATGGAGCAATGGATATTATTGGCTGGTTGACATTGATTCTTTGCGCTGTATAAGACTGAATTTGAACTTTTATTGACAACAATTGACATTGATGCCATTCAGAAGATTGTGAGTAAGACCTGCGGGGTAATTGTGTAAGACACTAACAGTAGGAATGGCTTTGATTTTGACAGTTCAACAACATTCATTGCGTTATTTACGTTGTTGAGCAAATACATTTTTCGAACATAATTATGAAGCAATGCATTAGCAATTAGCCTTCAAAACGATTCACGTTCTGATTGATAGTGTGTGTGTTGTGTGTGTGTGTTTTGATTAGGCTGCTGGTTGAGACTAGCACAGACCAGGGAAGCATAGCACAAAAGAGGAGGCTTGTTTTCAGCAGTGAGTGGGTGGAACAAGGCTGTTAATGATGATAACGAAGTCAATTTGACAGCGAAGACAAACAACAATAGAATTGAAATTGTAAAAAAAACCTAAATATATTTATTCAGGTAAGGATGGTCCAAAATTTATTCAATCAAGTTAAGCCAAGTCAAGTGTTATGCCCTAAAACGGCAATCGGTTTCATCTATTACCTTAATGGCGGTCAGGCGATTTCCCTAGTTCAAGGTACCTAGTTCAAGATCAATATGATTAACTTCGCACCTTTTATAGAAAATATGGTGCAACAATAGCTTTCAGGCGTTTATTGAAATGGAGACAAGTGGTTTTAAAATGAAATGAGGAGTTTCTAGTTTCACTGGATTTTACTAACTGAAATTCCTTTGTTAGTTTAGGTGTGTATTTTATGTTTTTTGTTTTTGCAATGTACGTTCTGTTTATGCAGAATAAATATGTTTTCTTTCTTTTTATTTCTCTGTCACCGACTCTAGTCATTCATAGGGCTATTTCTATATTTATAAAAGGTTTTGGCTATTAAAGTTTTCTTTTAATTAATTATCGGTGGTTTTGTTTCATGGCTGATGGATGGACTGTGTGAAAGATGATAAAGCTGGCAAAGGGGGTGACTACATGAGATGATTGTCATTTAGTCTAAATAGGCTTTTTTTGTATAGATTCTTTTATATTTTGTGAATGTTAGAAAGTTGTAGACTTAACTTGTAGACTAGATTTGTGGATCTTTCTATATTTTGTTGAGTACATGTTACTTGTTGACAGCCCTACACTGTCCTCCCATATCTATCAACACTGTAATTGGAAACATTGTAAAAGCGCCTAATTTTTAAAAGAGTAACCGTGGAGTTTCTTGCCGGCTCTTCTCCATAGGAAAAAACCAATTGGAACCGTGCACCTAGCTTCTGACGTTTCATAAGTGCCCGTGTTGGTTTATGTGAAATAAAGTAATTTGATTTGATTTGATTAAAATAGCAGATTGGAAAAAGAAGACATGCTGCACCGATCCCAAATAAATTCGAAGAAGGGTAAGAGGATGATGGTGATGATGGTCAACGGGTGATATCACAGAGATGGGACAGTTCCATCCGACACCTTTCATTAAAATAAAGCCTATCCCTAGCTGGACCAAATGGCATATCTCGCAAATTCTTAAGTCTTAAACAGATTTCTCACGAGATATCAAAACGATACTAGACACAGTTCACACGAATCGAGCTTATTTTTCAACATTACTGTCAGATTCCAGCAAGTCGACTGGCGTCTACGATTGAATAGCGTTGACTACATACCGATTTCTATCCACCGCACCTAATAAGCAACTTGACAGCAACTTACACTTCATGAATTGGTCTTAATAGGCCTATATTTAGTAAATATTGATTACGAACAAGAAATTGATATAATTTACTTAATAGTGCTACTTAGTCAGCTCTTGTATGTGTTACAGGAAGTGAACAGATTGCGCTAAAATGGTCAGTTTCTACAGTTCGTTGGAAATCTATATGGGAATATTATTAGTTGTCTATTAAATTTATATTTTTCCGTGTAATTTCGTTTGAAAAGCACCGGCTATATTATCTTTATGTTCTTTAATAACTGGCAAATTGTCGTTAGTATTGGGTTATAGGCAGGTAGATCCATTTCATGTAATTGCATCGGTATTCATTCTAACATTTACTGCAAAACTGAGCCTGCTTGCTGTTAAAATGACTTTTGAAAATGAGTTTCACTTCACTACATAAGATGATTCATTAAGATAAAGAAATTACACAAGTGTGACCGGAAAACGCTAGAAATGTTGCTGTAATACTTTGATTATTGATAAAAAGCTCTTAACTAGATATAAGTTTGTACTCAAGAATAGAAATCAAATGTTATTTCATCACAATGATGAACTTTCAACGATGTTTGACGGCTGGAAGGCTGATGGATGAGATTCCCGGAAAAAAGGACCACTTGGTCCTTAGATACGTATCATTTACAAAACTTCCTCTTTTCATGAATGGACGACAACAAAAACTCAATACAAGTTCCTCCCACTAACGAGTGTGTTGGGCGAGGGACAAAACATTAAAGTATGTGTACTGTGTAGTGAGGTAGAATCAAATAGAACATGTTACTACATGGCCAGTGGTTACCTCATGCGTGATTCAGTTGAGAATCTATCTGAGCTGTGATTTGGAAATGTGATTTTGCTAAAACTTTTTATGTTTCCAATATGTATTTAAGTCATAAGTTGTTAATTAAATTAACTAGTGCGTCATTTGCGTTTATATACTATAGTGTATTATGTACCCCTTTTTTGGTATTTGACATTCTTATGAATCCAAAATCTGCCAAAACTTAGGACCTCATATGTTAAGCAAGGATTTTTTAAATTTCTCCTTCAAGTCACCATTTGAACGACGAATTTCGAAAAATCTTTGCTTGAAATGAGTGGCATGAGGAATGGGTGTTTTATAAGCTAGCTTGTATATTCTAAAATCGAGCACTACTTTAAACAGAATATCATAACTTCAGTCTAAAGCAATACTAGCTCACAACATACGAGTGTCAAGCTATCATTAGCAAGACCAAACACCAGCACTAATTGCGAAACACACTATCAATCAGAATCTGAATCATTTTGAAGGATATTGCTAATCAATTGCTTCTTTATTATGTTCGAAAAAATTGTCAGCTCAACAACGTAAATAACGCAATGGATATTGTTGAACTGTCAAAATGAAAGCCATTCCTACTGCTAATGTGTTATGCAATCACCCCGCAGTAATAGATATATCGTTAGCTAATTTAATAGATACCTCATACACTCATACCTTAGCTGTCTATATCATAAAAATTCTCTGACCAAAGCTTGCTCGTTATGTTGACGTTATGTTATGATTTAGTGATACAATCTAACTATGTTGAACATATGGTAGGACGTACTTTTAAGGAATATTGTGGTGAAACAAATATAACTAAAAGAGTGGTGAATGTAAATTTTGATGGATGGAGAGAGAGAGGAGGGAGCTCATGGCTAAATGATAAGAGCCACTACACCGCAGTCGACCACAGGTTAAGCTACTTTTACCACGGTTGGTTTTACATATCGAGACCCCTCTGTGCCATGCCTAGATGCAATGCCATTCCTAGATTTTTGGCATTCGTTGGGGATAGTCAGAAGCCCAAAAGTCTGACAACCAGACTAACCGACGGGCTGTGGAGGTCAGATAGGCAGTCGCTCCATGTAAAATACTGGTATTCAGCTTCATCCGGTTAGACTGGAGGTCGACCACAACATAGTTGGGAAAAGGCTATTGAAAGATTATAGAGGGAGAGGAAGGTCAAAGAAAAAATATGGATTGTTTGAGAAATTATATGAAAGAAAAGGGAGTGAAGGATAGCGTGACGCTGACAGGGGAGAACGAAGAAGAAAACGTGTAGCAGCGACACTAAGTACCATGGGACAATGGCAGAAAGATGATGACCTGTAAGGAGTACTGTTATGGATTCCGAGGGTCCAAAAGGATTTCTTGGTAGACCAGCTGCATGATTGTTAGAGGACATTGAAGCAATCAGATCACAAGAAAGAATTAGATGCCTGAACTGATATTGACCTGCACAGTATTTTTGTCACGGGAAGAGCTAGTACGACCTGACCAGATGTATGAACCTACGTTCATACATCTGTTCAAGTCATATTAGTTCGTCCACACGAAGTAAAAGGAGTATGTAGGGATAATAGCGGCTGGAGTGTGATTTCTGTCGGCTTTTAAGGGAAAAAGGCACTCGTTTATGTAATTCTGTATGAAAGTGCTACTAATATAGGAGACATTATTGTTTCATGTGCTGATATGAAAGAAGATGGTGGTGGACATAATGGCCTCCGCACAGTGCACACGTCTTATCCTAAGTATTGGCTAAGTGTGAAGTACACGTCCTGAATGTTGCACAATAAAAATTATGGAAAAGAAAAATACTCTAACGATCACACTAGCAGTTACCATGTATATTGTAGGTACACGCTAGCGTGACTATATCCAATTGTATGCGTACGATAGCAGTCTACTGTTTGATTGGTTGCTCGCCAATCAAATAGTCATTATCAGCAATGAGCAGTTTGTCAATAGGTACTCTGAGGCATTCTCCTTGAACGATATCATGAACGTTGATGTTTTAGAAGTACTTGTAGATTACTTTTAAAACATCATCTATGAGTATTTTTTGCTGAGTTCGAAGCTTTTTACAGCTACAGACAGAACTTTTTCTCTGGAGAGCTGTTTATTGAGGTAAGTATTGGATTTACTGGTCCACGACTACTACGACCCACTTATGTGAGTAATGATCTCCTATCTTTATAGGATTAAACCTTTGTGGTCTATAGCAGTTGTTGGTCAGTGTTTTCCATTCCGTCAGCCACAGCTGACATATAAAAATCTTTAATAAGTATTTTAGCAAGTTGCTAGACTAAAATGTGGTTACTTACTTTTGGTGTAAAGATATTCTCGTCGACAAAGTGAAATCTTGGTGAAAGTTTGATTTCAGAATTTGTATTATTCAAAATCAGACCTAATTATAGAATTATGACAATTCAGGATGTTCAATTGTTCCATCTATCTTTTGAAATTAAAATAATCATCCTCATCAAACATCAAAATAATATAAAAATACATATATTAGGTACCTATACACCACAATTTCGATTCCAAGTATGTTCAAACCGCGTCATACATCAAACGCAGCATGACTGTATCGAAAACCATGCATACGATAGCACTCTCCTGTTTCATTGGGCGACCAATCAAATAATTGTCGCTAATCTGCCCGCCATGCTTGACACTGCATTTATTTCGATATTATAAATGAGTTAATTAAAGTTGACACACGTG
The DNA here is from genome assembly GCA_916610205.1 of Griposia aprilina. Taxonomy (NCBI): domain Eukaryota; kingdom Metazoa; phylum Arthropoda; class Insecta; order Lepidoptera; family Noctuidae; genus Griposia; species Griposia aprilina. Next base: position 13,072,504 of record OU744305.1, read on the forward strand.
TTAGATTTATTTTATAAGTACTTCAGTAAGTATGATGTTGTCTCATCGATTTTGTTGTAAATGAGGTGAAAGAAGCAAAATAATGCCTAATTGCATCAGAAAAGGTGGAGTTGAGGGATAAAGGCAAGAGGATGCAACAGATCGGATCGAACAGGACCAAGAAAACTAGAGTGTGACGAATAAGATGCTTTCCAATATATCTAAGATCTAATAATAAATACCTAAGTACCTACTATGAATTCAAAAAAGTGCACCGTAGCAGAAAACGGTGGTGAGGTGTGACCAGCGTGGTACATCCATTGCCTCATAGGTTGGAAAAAATCGTCTGCTCATCAAGGTAAATAACGATATGAACGTGGTTGAACTGTCAAAACGAAAGGCATTGCGATCGATTGCCATTTTATGTGTGTTGCGCTCGCAAATACGCCGCTGGACCTTACCTACGTCTAGTCGTAGATGGCGAAAACCTACCTGGAAGAACTTGGAGATAAAAAAAAAAAAAATATCTTGGACTTGAGACTCTTTACACACTGATTTTATGATCATCAAACAGATTATAGTCAAATATTATTATACTACACAAAAGTACTAATACTCGCGCAATCTAACTGTTTGCTAAAACAACAGATTTAATGGGTCTCGGAACAATTCGCGACGGCAAAAATTGTATTCTTATCATCCATTAACGGTATAATTTGAAATAGCGAACGGCAATGAGGACCGCTGATTGGTTCAAATCATTTAATTGGGGTGCGGTCGTCACGGGTAGATGGCAGCACTATCGGTCGTGTTCGAATCAAAGCTGTTTGAAGTAATTTAATCCGATTATTGGGTAGTGTCACATCACTGATGCGGGTTATGATAGTATTCATTCGGTTATGTTGAATATGGACTGACACAAATCATCGATTACTGAGGTTACCAATGTATGCAGCAAATTATAATAGACTAAACCAAAAAGACCTACACTTTTTTCTGTATTTTCATTGGTCGCATAATGTGCTTGGGACAGCTTCTAGCTTCTTTGGGTTCCGGGACAATCAAGGGACCTTCAAAGCTAGTCCTTTTGTTTCAGACCTAAATATGTTTATACCGAGCCATGCCACAAACTTTACACGCTGCTGTGGCGATGTATTACGTTTTGCTCATAAATCTGAAAAAGATTGACTTTAATTTCGAAATTGAATTGAGTCAATCAATATATCGTTCTGTCACGCATGAATTACATAACGTTAAATATTAAATTATGATATTTATGATATGGGTAATACTTACCAGCGATGTAAGGGCTATGCTTGTAGTTGCTCGCTGTTTCATTCACTTAGGTGCATACATACTTGAATTTTGACTCCGCTCTTGGGTAGACTTTGGACAAATCCTTTCTTAGTGCACCTCTACAGCATGTTACAGTTTGTTTATCTTACGAAGCGACGCGCGCTTTACTTGTGGTGACCCAATGTATATACACGCTGTGAATGTGTGCGTCAGTGCAGGAGCTCTTGGTACCGTCCGAGACACGGGCGAAGTCGGAAGTGTGTGTATGTATGCATGTGTCTATGTGTTATGAGCTGACGCTACTAGTCTGCACGCATACATTCACAGCGTGTTTGTAGACTTGGTTACCACAAGCAAAACGCGCGTCGCTTCGTGAGATAAAAATAATGTACCGACATATTTTCTAAATTGTATGGCTGTTTTCAGTATTTAAAGATTGTATGTACCTAAAGCTTTCATAATTTTGTACATAGATACGTAATATAAAAATTGCGGCAAAAACAATATTGCGTTTGTTTAATCGAATCCAATTTTATTCTCTTCATGGTTAATATTTTATGGTTTACATAATAATTTTATTTATTTAATAAAAAATAAAAAAAATTGTCATGATTTCATCTGAGAAAATTAAATGGTGTTCGTGGAGACTGCTAGAAAAGTATTCAACAGGTGAAAAAGATACGGGGAAACAGGGGCGTCGAATTGCCGTCCTTTCCCATACAAAATCGTGGATTAAAATTTGCACTGAATGGCCATCAATACTGTTAGGGATAAAAATTGGGATAAAAATGAGAAAAAAACTGAAACAGGCTTTTATTGATAAACCCTCAAATAATGCATTCATTGAGTAGTATCAAGCTGTATCGATCTAACAATTGCAGAGAGAGTTGTGGAATATAAACCGTGAGACTATACATCTAAACGGACTTATTATTTTGATTGATACACATTGAATTCTGAAAGCCTGAATAAGTTTGGTCAGTAAAGCTGTCTAATCACAAATTAGCTATTATTATATTCTAGCTTCGTCCTCGAGATTAGCATTGTACACTTGTAGTCCACAAGTATCGCCTCTTATGCACTTTAGTTTAAGAGGCTGACAACAGCTAAAGCGCGGTCACTGTCGGACTGCATAGAAAAGAAAGAGAAGCGCGATGACTCAGCGCTAGTAATTTATTACAAAATATGAAGCAATTATTATCTATTTACAAAAAATGTATTCATGGACTAAAACATTAAAACACTATTACGTTAATATGTGGCTTGTAGAATAATCTGACAAAAAATTAGAATGATTGCATCCATATTAGTATAGTTTTTAATCGTTAAAATATTTTTTTAGAGGTAACGTCGTGTTTTTTTTTATATAGTATCAATTTAGTTGTATTATGTTTTCAAACCGCTACCTGACTAGCATATATGCTGAAAAATATCATATATTTTTCTGATTGTGTTTACTGCAGTGGATCATATACTTTTAGGCATTATAAAACTTGCGTCTAGGTAGTCCCCTTAACCTCCTTTATTTTTTTAAGACAGATACCTTAGTTTCGCTGTCAGTGTGCCGTCAATACTCCATTCACATTTTAGTGCTCCGCTTTTTTGCGCACAAAATAAATTGTGTTGTTTTTTATAGCATAGAATAGAATTTATGTAAACCATAAAATTATGAAAGAACTACACTTACAGGTAAGTTCATTTAATAACTTAGTATAAACTGACAATAGCCATTCAAATAAGGTGACTCGAAAAAAATATGAAATCACCTAACTTTGTCAAAATTTGAATTGTTTAAGTATTCGATTTAAATTTTACGATGTTATTTCTATAATAGAATTTAGCTACAACATACTCTTTCAAATTGTCTTGAAACATTTTAATATTCAAATGTATGCCAATCCCCTTTGTTATCATATTAAATATCTACGTATTTATACGCATTTCGTATAATTAGCTTTGAGGTAAAATTATTAAAATTACTAATTGTTGCCCACCTCACACGGGAGAACATTTTCCTTTCAGATTAATTAATGCAGTATTTTCAAAGTTTTTTAATCAATCATGAGGCCCGTCTGCATTAGATTGTACGGCTCAGACCTTAGAAGTACGGGGTGTAGGATTGGATCCAGAAAAAGCTCAAAGTCGGATGTTTTATCTTGCAAGGCTTGAATTGTCTAATAATTATAGCATCCATTTTCTTACACACAATTGTATTATATAATACTTTACATAACACATACACAATTCGTACACACACACTTTCAATAATCTATTATTATCGTTCATTTTCTTGCAACTGTTTTGGTCGGTTGCTGCTGTAGCTTCCCCAAAAAATCGGTGTGAGTTGGTTTGGCACTCACGAAAATATATGTGTAAACATGTGAGCTCACTTCAGTTTGGTTCACGCGCTCACATAGACACGGGTCTTATGCTGACGTCATCTGACGCTCGAAGTCTTACGCTTACGCGTATGACGCTTGAAGTCCCAGCTAGCCCCTACCGTAGACCGAGCGCTAAGATGTTTACACATTATAAAAACATCTCTCATTACACCCGTAAGAATTATGGTTGATTTAGTCAATATTTCCTCAGACATTGATGAAAACATGAATGCGGGTGAAGCTCAAACCGTAGACTTCCCGGAACAGTGCAAAATTCTTTTAGATAAAAACAACACCCATAAGGTTTTAACGCAAAACATCAGAAGTCTGAATCATAATTTTGACGACTTTCTAGTCCTCCTTGCTAGGCTTAACATATCACGGACCACTGCAGTGTTATGATGTCACTATCAAAAAAATCGGTAACAACTAAAAAATAAAATATAATAAAAAATAAAATAAAAATAAAATTTAAAAAAGTACACTATTCCGCGACTGTTCACAATTTAAAACTTATAAATTGCACTGAATTGTTAGCATGTGATGACCCAAATGTAATAACAAATAAGTTCCTATCAACAATAACTGATTGTATTAAAAAATATACCTACAAACTTTCTAATAGAAAACTTAATGATAAACCATGGATAACACCCGGGCTATGTCGTTGCATGAGAAATAGAGATCGTTTACATCAAAAACGTCGTAAGGATCCAGACAATGTAACACTTCAAATAACATATAAAAGATATCGTAACACATGTAACAAACTACTAAAGAACTTAAAAAATAAATATTTTAGATCACAAATAAATCTCCACAAAAATAATTTAAATAAACAATGGTCCATTATCAAAGAAATATGTCACTACAATACTAACCCTAATAGTTATGACGCACTGCTTTTAACTAAAAGTAACCCACAAGAGTCCATAAATTCTATAAATAACTATTTTGCTAACGTGTTGTAATAAGAACACAAAAGAATGAAATTGAACTATCTAGAATATCAAACTCAAACTGTTCCTCGCTGAAGTCATTCGTCCTACTTCCTACGGATGAAAAAGAAGTTAAAAGTACCATATTGAATTTAAAATCTTCTAATTCCAGTGGTTGGGATGAAATTCCCTCCATTTTACTCAAACTGGCTGTCGACACTCTCGCCATACCTATTGCTAGGATCTGTAATTTGAGTTTCGCCAAAGGCGTCTTTCCCAACGCTCTGAAACAGTCCGTCATTATTCCCATTCACAAGTCTGGGGACAGAGACTGTGTCTTGAATTATAGACCTATCTCATTACTGCCATCCCTCTCTAAAGTTATTGAACGGATTATGAACACAAGATTTAAAAAATTCTTTGAATCCAATCAGCTTCTCTCGGATAACCAGTTTGGCTTTAGAGAGAAAAAATCAACTACTCATGCCGTACACAAGCTTGTATCATATACCGTGGATGCTTTGGATTGAGGAGACAAGACCCTAGGAATTTTTCTGGATGTGGCAAAGGCGTTCGACGCAGTTTCTGTTCCCATACTCCTCGATAAGCTTGAACATCTGGGTATCCGCGGTATTGCATTGGAACTTATAAAAGACTACATGTCGAACAGAACTCAATGTGTTAGAATTGACGGCTACACCAGTCAACAGGAAAATGTCCAATTCGGCGTGCCACAGGGCAGTATTTTGGGCCCTAAATTATTCCTCACTTATATTAATGACTTGAGTAGTCTCGATCTGAAACAAGGACAAATAATCTCCTTTGCTGCCGACACGGTACTTTTGTTTCACGGTCGAACGTGGACAGAAGTGTTCAACCTGGCTAATGACGGATTTGCTTTAGTTACGTCTTGGCTCGACCACAACCTTCTCACATTGAATGCACAGAAAACAAAATATTTAACCTTCAGCATTAGGAATAATACGCAACCACCAAATAACTTGCACATAAATTTGCATACTTGCAAAAGTGCTGCAGCATGTTCCTGCTATAGTCTCACAAAAGGATCCTCTATCAAATATCTGGGCGTGATGATAGACCACAATCTTAACTGGAGGGAACATATCGGTGCCGTGGTAACTCGGGCTAGGAAAATGATCCATGTAATAAAAATCTTCGTAATATTTGTGACCTGAAACTACTTAGAACTATTTACTTTTCTTTATGCCAATCAGTTTTATCATACTGTATCACTGCTTGGGGAGGTGTATCAAAAACCACGATGTTAATTCTCGAAAAAGCCCAGCGAGCAATCTTAAAAGTAATGAGCTTCAGGAAATTTAGATATCCAACTCATCTACTCGTATTATATATGAATTTATGTTTGCCCACAGTAAGACAAATATTTATAAACAATTCTATATTACTTCAGCACTGCAAGTTGCCAATACCTAATTTCACTACTAAGCGTAGAAAAGATCTGATGTACTCCATACCTAAACGTAAGACGGCTTATTCAGATAATTGTTTTGACCACTTGGGGCCTCATTTATATAACCAGTTATCGAAGTCCATCAATTGACGCGATTCGACTCTCTCTATTTGCAAACAAACTTTAAATAAATATCTCATCGAAATGAACTATATTAACACAGAAAAGCTATTAACATCCATATCATAAATAGATTTACAACAAAAATACATACACATTCCTATTCCATGCAAATACATCACTCATACATACACATCGCACACATGCCACATCATCACATGTACACTTAAACACACGCACTCACTAACCTACATTTCTCACAAATGGGTCAGTTCTTCTTTATGTTTATAATCTCCTTTTTGATTCTTTTATTGTATTAGTTATTATTGACACAACTTTTATTTTTATCTTGATAGTTTTGTTGTTAACTTAACCGTCTCATAATATCCAAACTTAATTTTCTGTTGTCTGAATTTTTGCATATACTCTTAATATTTTATAAATACCCTCTTTATTATTTTGTCATCAAATCATCGAATGTCCAAAAATACCCTCTTAGTATCTGTATTCCTACAGCCATAATCATAATTCAGTGCTTTATTTAGCAGTCTAATTCAAATCATCGTAATTGTGTGAGTGTTTGTGAACGAGGAAGACCGACCTGCCGTGATACAGTTTTCACTAGTACGGAGGTCGGTGTGAATTAAGCTCAAACAACCGCATATACACAGGTATTTATTAGACAGATGTAATTATTGTTAATTTTGTATGTACTAGTAGACACAAATCACAGGATTGTTGGGACTTGTGTGTAAGGTTTGTTCTTTTATATTGTTAATAAACTTTTTTACTTTTACTTTACTTTACTTTTGATTTTTTAATTCATAGCTTTTGAACTCAAAATCAAAATATTTTATTTCTCGTTAACCTACATGGGCACTTCTGAAACGTCTCATGCTAGTTGCACGGTTCCAACTGGTCGTCTTTTATGGATCGAAGAGCTGCCTAGCTGGCGAGAAACTCCACAGTTACTCTTTTAAAAAATAATTGGCTTGTATAACGTTTTCAAATTACAGTGTTAATAGGTATGGGAGGACAGTTTACGCCTGTCAACAAGTAACATGTAGGTACTTAACTACTACTAACTTATTAATTTAAGATTCATTCTATGTCGATTAAAATACCGTTATTTTTTCATTGTTTACTTCACTCACTTCCGAAGCATTACCATAAATCAAATCAAAATATCACCATAAGACACATGTCAACGTCGGGATAACAAACGGTATCGTCAAATCGTAATGATCTTGAGTCCTTTTTCATCAGGTTGTTTTGAGGACCAAAAATTCCAGGAATTTCTGTCCATCCATAACTTACTGTTAACGTACAACTAAATAAGGTGTTGCTATTTTGTTAATTATTGTTTTGATAAACGAGTAGTTGTCAACGCCATCTATCGGGCGTTTGTATTAATGATACAGGAAGCTTCGGTAGGGCAACCAAGCAGTTCGTGTTTATTTTTGGATTTAAAAGATAGAAAACATACATACATACATACATAAACTCACGCCTTCTTCCCATGGGGATAGGCAGAAACTACAGAACGCCACCTGCTACGATCCATACATACTCTTTTTGCCTCGTTTACGTTCATACCTCTGGTCATACACGCACGCCGGTTGTGGGTATTACGCACCTGACCTTTCTGAAGAACATCACCAATAAGGTCACTATATGTCTTCCTAGGGCGTCCCCTCCCGGCGTTTCCACTCACATCTGCCTTGTAAATACCTTTTGTTAATCGCCCTTCATTCATCCTCTCAACATGACCAAACCATCTTAGCATACTCTTTTCAATTTTTGTCACTACATCTTCCTTTAAACCGCACCGTTGCCTTATCACATCATTCTTCAGTCTATCATTCATAGTCACACCACACATGCTTCGCAAGGAACGCATTTCCACAGCATTTATTCTACTTTCATGCTTCTTTTGCCACACCCAACACTCACTTCCATACATAAGCGTAGGCACCAGCACACCATTGTGAACAGCCAGTCATGCTTTTTTGGACATCAACTGGTTGGTTACAATTGCATGTGTAGCACCATTCACTTTATTTCCCGCATTTACCCTTCTTTCCACATCTCCATCAATCTTTCCATCCCTTGTAAATAGACTCCCCAAATATACGAACTCACTTACTTGCTCCACACGCTTATCATTTAATTTCACATCACATACCGATACATCCTCTTCTCTTTCAAACACCATGACCTTCGTCTTATTCACATTTATAAAATTCAAAGAAGAAAGAAGAAGAAGATTTTCATTTTTCAAAGATAGAAAAATAAAGAAAAATTGTTTATTCTACACAAACAAGACACACATTACAAACAAAAAAACTGATAAAAAACATACACTAATAAAAAGTAGCCAAAAGAAAAAAAAGGTCGAAAATTTTGTGAACGTTTTTTAAGTGTTTATCTTTGGACTGTCCAATTAAAAAGTTTGGTATATTTGCAGGCCAAAAATAAATATTTGCACTAGGTACCTTACAAGATTTGCTTATGGGTCCCTATTAATTTTTAGGTACTGTCAAACGGGGTGAATAAGGATGCAGGGGTAAATCGGAACGCAACTTTAAAAAAGCTGTTAACATTGAAATAATATAGTTTGTTGCTAAAAAGGACTCTAAAGTGTTTACTGTATTATAATTAATGGTTAAGTGTCCTTTTTGGCAATAAACTATATTATTTAAACGTTAAAATTAATTTTAAAGTTTCGTTCCGATTCTCCCCTAAATCCTTATTTACCCAGTTTGTAGGTACTTTATGAGCATAAGACACTCAGACACGCTCTTCTTAGTGTATCCAAGTCTTTCACATGACCATGTAGGCTGGTATGCAAGACTAGAAACTTATTAAGCTGTAGTTTTGAGTTTTTTTTTTTAAATTGGTTACTGCTCATAGAACTGACAATAAAAATATCAATTGAGTTATTGTTGTTGTTAGTTGTTGTTTTTTTTTTTTTTTTTTTTTTTACCCTGTAATCATGTGACAGTTACAGTCTTCATCATTGATGAAAGGACGCAAGAAGTCCTAGTTTTATAATTGAAATCACGGTATGCCTACTTCGTTTGAGAAATGCCTACGATGCCAGGAGCATGCGTGCGCTAACGATGACTTATGACGTGTACAATGAAAAAATATAATTAATAGTACTTCATAAAGTTATGAAGTTCGAAAAACTTGTCAACGTTAAGGTAGCATGCGGAGTTGTAGCATTTTTTGTGCAAAGGTTCTTTGAGGTTTGTCAAAATATTAGTTTTATATGAATTCGTTTTGATTATTTTGTTTATCCATACTGTTGGAGATATTAAATCTATATAAATAATAATCAATTGCCAGAAAAGTTTGTCCGCACATCACTTCAAAGCGGCTCTACCTATTTGGCTAATTCTTTTTTTGTTGTATTTGTAATAGTCACGACACTGTTTGTATGAAAGAGAATATTCGAAAAATCGTACGGAAAAGTGAAAGTTGGTATGGAAGTTTGTAATTTTTGCCGATCGGAATTGCCATCGGGCGCACGGCTTGTGGTTAAAGAAGAGTTAGGTTACAAAAATGCCTACCCAATGCCTACGAAGCAATTTGGCAGTTGATTTGATTTGATCAGATAATTTGATTACTAACTAACTAAAAGGGTAACTAGCTTCATCTTTCTGACTGACCGACCCCTTGAAAATTCAAAAGTGCCTATAATTGGTTTATTTGAAATAAATGCTTTGAGTTTGAGTTTGAATTGCCATAATTATCACACTTTCCATTTATGAAACGTCATATTGAACAAAACATAAAATAACATCACGCCTATAATCCACGAAGCCCCCCCCCCCCCCCCCGTTATTTTTAAAAGAGTAACCGTGGAGTTTCTTGCCGGCTCTTCTCCATAGGAAACAACCAGTTGGAACCATGCACCTAGCTTCTGACGTTTCATAAGTGCCCATGTTGGTGTATGCGAAATAAAATATTTTGATTTTGATTTTTTTTTGTAGGGTTAGGCAGAGCAGGGCCTACAATACCTTCACCCACATTTCGCCAGTTATGTTTAAGTCCCATCTAATAGGGGGCGAGCCTATTGCCGTCAACTGGGCACATATCCACACTCCGGGCTGTTACTGAGAAATTCCTGATGGAAAGACCCAAAACACTTTGCCCGCCCTAGGAATCGAACCCAAGACCTCATGCTCAGGACCTTAGTAGTGCTTGCGACCATAGACCAACAAGGAATTCTGAGGCATGCGTACATCACAAAACAGTATCATCAAAAAAATTGGTTGCGCGCAGGCCTTTAGGTCCATCAGCCACACAAAAGATGGACTTTTAAGAGATGAGGCTATACTGCACGTGTTACGTAGGTACTGTTAGAACCAGCGCAGCGTTAATTGCGTAACCTACTAACAGTAGGAACGGCTTTGATTTTGACAGTTCAACAACATTCATTGCGTTATTTACGTTGTTGAGCAGACAAATTTTACGAACATATGAAGCAATGGATTAGCAATAGGCTTTAAAATGATTCAGATTGAGATTGATGGTGTGCTACGCAATGAGGTTGCGGATTGCTAGTAATACCTGCGAAAGTAAGCGCATTATAGACTTACAACAGACTGCTCATGTGTGGTAACCACACTGATGCATAAAAGCTTATGGTCAAATTAAGAGAAACAAATGATAGTCGTATATTAAAAAACCGGCCAAGTGCGAGTCGGACTCGCACACGAAGGGTACCTACCACCGTACAATATTTATTATTGGGCCCAATACTATTCCTCATTTACATAAATGACATTGTAAAAATAACTAACCATAAATGCATATTATTTGCCGACGATATATCTATTATAATGACATCTAACAAAAAACAAAATAATATTTTAGACCATGAGCTTGACATTAATAGTACAATTGACAAATTACTGCATTGGCTTGACATAAACCATTTGAAGATAAATTTAAACAAATCCGCTTTTATCCAATTTAATCAATCAAATAATTATAAAAATTATATTAAACTCAATATTAATAAACTCAAAGAAGTAAAGCATACAAGATTCTTAGGCGTAATAATAGATAAAGACATTAATTGGAAAGAACACTTAGGCAATGTTAGCACTAAAATTAATAAATTTGTATACGCACTAAAACAAGTTAAAAATGTAACCAACATAAAAAACTGCTGTAATTTCATACCACGCGTACGTCGAATCGTTATTACGATATGGCCTTGTAATGTGGGGTAATAGAACCGATTTCTGTAGAGCATTCATCGCTCAAAAAAAGTGCATGAGGGCAATTTGTGGTCTTAAACCTGACGACTCATGTCGACCAATATTTAAGAAACTTGGTTTGTTACCGTTACCGTCACTTTATATTTACGAAATATGTGTGTTTGTAATCAAAAATAAACAATTATTTAAGACTGCAAATGATGTTAATCCTAGGAACAGACGAGATCCTCATAAACTAGTCTTGAATGATTTACCCAGACTAGCTAAATACAATAAAAACTGCCTAGCAATGTGCGTGCGCGTCTATAACAAAATACCAAGGCATTTCAAAACATTAAATACAAGATTATTTAAAATTAAGTTTTATAAATGGTTACTTGAATGCTGTTTTTATAGTTTAAAAGAATTTTTTGATAAAAAATAATGATGATCTTCTTCACCTAACTTTATAATTTTGCATGCTATGTTTTTATCCTAGCTAAACATGTTTGTGCCATATGAATTTGTATTTAACATCATTTTATACCATGTTTTACGCAAATAAATATTTTATTATTTTTATTTTTATTATTTAACACTACATATTTAAAAAAGACATGTTTCTTGTATGGGGACCCCTTTAACTTTTTAATTTTTTTATGTGTTGTTATAGCGTACACACTGTGGAAATTTGAACTGTCTACCTATACATTACGGTACATGAGATACAGCCCGCTGGCAGACAGACGGACGGACGGATAGCGGAGCCTTAGCAATAGGGTTCCCTTGGCATCTTTTCGTTACGGAACCCTAAAAACAACTGCGAATATTACTATTACAGAAATGTTATTACTCAATTAAGTAATTAATATTTTGAACTCTCAAGACTTTTACCTGCTTTCTTGTTGCTACATCTATGTGTGCACCTATGTTTTAACTGCTTTATAAATAGGAAACGTTTCACAATTCCCGATACAGAACAGCAGCGTAATTGCATTACACACTAACAGTAGAAATGGCTTTTATATTGACAGTTCAACAACATTCATTGCGTTATCTACGTTGTTGAGCAGGCAAATTTTTCGTACATATAAAGCTATGGATTAGGAATATCTGTATTCAATTTAGCTCTACGTATTGTAGACTTAAACCTGTTCTATTTCAGGAATTGTGAAACCATTCCATTAATTTATGACATAGGTACATAATTAAAAATAATTTGATTTCCCAAAACACCAATCATTGTCAGGTCATTAGGTTTATATTTAAATACCAGATTTTTGGCGAACAATAAATGGAAAGTTAGCAACATAGCAATATTGTTTAGAATTTTAATTGATTTAACAAAGAACTGACCTTACACTTTGTACGGATAGATATCATTTGAATACAAAGCGCTAATATATACCTTTGACATGACACCACATTATTTTCAAATAATTTTTTAGGGTTCCGTACTAAAATAAGGTCCAAGAGACCCCTATTGGGATCGCTAGCTTCGTGTTAATCCTTCCGTATTATATTACCTACTAGCTGTTACCCACGACTTCGGCTGAGTATATCATCGGTTTTGAATACTCTAGGATGGCCTATGTCCTCCAAGTACAAAGCTTCATATTTTTTAAATTTTATAATGCTGTTCAGAGATTTAGGTGTGGAAAGGGGTTGCAAATTAGAAAATGAAAACTTTCTCGAGCAAATTTCAAAAACAACGTACAAATCAACAAAGTTTAAAATAACGATGGTCATTTGTTCAAAAGTTCAGCTGACCAAAGTCTGGAATATCAATGTTTAAATTATTTATTACACTATTGACCAAATCGTTTAAAGGTCGAAATGGATTACTAGATAAATCATTAATTATCAAATGGATTAACTGAAAAAGGTAAAAATAATATTAATATTAGCGAATAGCGCCTGTCGGCTACATATTTGAATGTCGAAGATTAAAATACCTACGGGTAAAATGTCAATGTACAAAACATCGAAAACTTAAATTTCGATTGACCATATAACCGAAAATTAAAATAACGTAAGTTTATAATGTCGAATGGTTAGATAACCTACGTCCAATATAACTAAAATCTAATTATCTACAAAAGTGACGTCTAAATACATACGAGTAAATATCGAAGTACAGAGTATCGAATGTCCTAAATGTCGATATTTATTTATTATGTATGTCGCAGCGTAATTTGATAATTCGGATATTGCAAAAACCCGGATTATATAAAAATGGTGAAATAAAATCTGCAAGCAACTTGGACGTAGCGCTCGCCGGCCGCTGCCGCGGCACCGCTCGCTTCGCTCGCTCGGCTCGCGCGCGGTTGGTCACTGTTCTAACCTAGCCTAACCTATCCGAGTCGGGGTACTCTGAGTCGGGGTGTTAACCATAATGAACCATTTGATATTTTAAAATTACATCTAGCAAGTTTTGATCAGTCTTTCATTTGATGTCACATACGTTGGGTTTTTTTTTTCTAAATAAAACATTTGGTCCTTTAAATTTTGTTATTTCGTTTATTGTTCTTTTGAAATATGCTCGAGAAAATTTTGATTTTCTAATATGCAACCGTGGAAAGGCAACAGACTGATACAGTTACTTTTTCATTTATGGTAGGTAGGTATTAGCACAGTCTATACATCATCATTTACCACGTGATCAAAGGTGTCGTCCTACCGTATCTTTTTACACTGTGGTATTTATTATGAATTTTATATACAGACAGACTTGAACTTAATATTTCTAATGCGATGACCGTAACAACATTAAAATATTTTTTATCGCTTCGATTATCTACAAAATGGATGACAGAAGCGACTTCCAAAAAATAATGATGTTTGCATTCACACTTTTACCATAGAATAATGACTGCTTTAATCGTTTTTATTTTCTTGGTGGCCCATCGTCTGATATGGGTGGGGAATCCATAATCAGGTAGAGGTACTTCAATGAGCCACAGTACGACTGTGGAGCCACAACGCAAACGAAGCCTCACCTCTTGCCATGCTCTCCGTGCACTATGGAAGACCTTTACGAGGCCAACGATAAGGCTGTCAAAGTGGTTGAATTCTGGTCAAAGCTTAATTTAAAATATATGAATGGATTTATTGAGACGAAAAAGAACTGATATGCGAAAAATAATTTGCAAGTAGGTAGTTTCGTATTCTGTCAGTTCGTTTTACGCCCAAAATTGGCTCTTTGGCAATCCCGAAGGCGGAACTTTTGAGGTCTTAGCACCGTAGGTTAGGACGTGCAGAACACAGACACACACACACAACACAGATGAGATTTCGCTTCAGGGAGATCGACAGATCACCCTTCATTAGTGTCTTCATGGACCAGTAACAGGCATTTTCAATGCGGCGAAGTTAGTAGAGCCACATTAAGAATAGCACAATTTTGCAAACGCAATGAATGTTGTTGAACTGTCAAAATGAAAGCCATTGCTACTGTTAGTTGTGTTACGCAATTACCCCGCAGAAAATTTAAAGTTAATTGTTATGAGCTAAGTGATACACATTCATGATACATAAATCATTTGGAGTCTTTTATCGATCATTTGTTTGTGATTTTAAAGATCTTTGTTTAAAGAAAACATGCTTCTTTTTAACAACCACTACTAGTTTCTCACAACTCTCTTTTTTTAAATATGGAAACTAAATAACTGGAATTGTATTTTTAAGTACAAAATATTTTTATTTACACAATAATGATAGTTTATTTCTGATAAGTTGAACGTAGGTTTCTTATTTGTACCTAAAGGTATGACGGAACCCTTACGCGAAACCAACTCGCACCTGGCCGGATTTTTTCTTGTTTAAATCAAATAGTAGTACAAAAAACAATGGTAGCTACCTATTACCTCTTTACTTAAAATTCTAATTAATTACCAACGATTACTTAATTGTTTGCTAATTTAATCACAGCCTCAAGGTTGTATATCAATACATTACGTTACCATTTTAACATACTTTCTAAGCAATTTTAAGTTTTTTTTGTTTTTTGTTTTATATACTCAGTCAATTGTACCCACTCTTGGGACACAGGCCTCCTAATAGGCCGTAATAGGCCGTAGGCCGTAATCCTCCACGCGGTCTCAGTGCGGGTTGGTAGATGTCACATGTCTTCGAATTTTTGGTTCTAGGACATGCCGATTTACCACACGATGTTATCCTGCACCGTTTTGAGAGCAGTGATGATGAAATGATTTACGTAAAATACAGCATCTATCGGGGTTCGAACCTACGACCTACAACTCGTACGTCACGGGTGTTTCCACTGGGTTTTTTGGTTTGAGTTTGACTAATTTACCTAACTAGATTAGTTTCATTAGAGAATTCAACTGTGTACAGGCCCTAGGTTTATTTGGTTGATAATACTGGAACATCGGTTTTAGGTACTGCCACAAGTCCTACATCTGTTTTAATATGTAAAATATATTATATTATTAATTTTATTAATTTACAGTTAAATTATACTCATTGTAAGAATCGAAAGTTGTCGAAAAGGATTTTTAAGGATACTTATATATGTAGGTACAGTCAGAGAAATTAGTTGTTAAATAAATTAACACCTTAATAAGCTGTTAATTTATTTAGCTTTTTTAAATTAGCATAGTATGTTAATTTACCGTGTTAAAGCCATTTCATACTACTGTCAAATAATGACAGTTGTGATATACGGACAATTTAAGTTGGTAGTCAATTTGCTTAACAATTAATATCCCTGACTTTACCTATCTCCAATAAATATTTAAAAATGTCATAATATGGATGCCTAGGTACTTAGCCTACCTATCTATATTTTGACATTTTAAAATATTAAGCGTATGGTGGTATGGTGTGGTGGTATGGTGGTAGGTATTGTGACATGTAGGTATGATTTGCAGAGAAGTAATTTAATTATTTTATTTATTTAATTAGGGAAACATTAGCAACGAATCACGTTATAGACATTTTGGCTTTCTCATGTACATTTCTACGCCAAGTCATTATTTATAGGTAGTGGTTTTCCTTACCACATACCTACCTGAAATATTGGCTTCGTCCATACAGATCCCTAGTCCCAACTCGCCCGCGTCTTGTATTCTTGTATCTGATTCATTTATACGTACCGGGCGAGTTGGGACTAGGGATCAGTATGGACGAAGTCAAAATATTTATTTTCTAAAATAATACATACTACATATAAAGAGAAAACATTTGATTTTTAGTATGTTTGTTTGTTACGCTTTCACGCTAAAATGGCTGAACTGATTTGGATGAACTTTGGCACACCATGGAAATTTGGCAACCCAAGTCCTAATCTAGGTCAAACTAGATTAGGACTTGGGTTGCCCAATTTTTTTATATCTAATATAGTATTTTCGAAACCATTGCCTTTAAAAATATAGTAGATGGTGAAAAAATAAAAAAATATATATAGAAGGGACAATGGTTAAAAAATATTTTATTTTTTAAATGCATACTTTTTGGTACTTAGTAATGCCTTTATTAACAAGTTTATTTTTATGCGGCATATCTTTTATTTAATACATTCTAAATAAGGTAAGATTACAAAATACCATTGAGATTAATACTGGCCCTACTGCGGTCATCTCGCCATTTTGTGTTGAAATGAAAATATAGTATACTTTCACTATATTTTTTTTGCAGAAATATAATATATATAGCAGGACACTATATTATATAGTAGGGTTAGAACCCTAATTAGGAAATATAATACATTTTATACTGATGTTCCCACGGGATAGAGACTTATACGGGTGAAACCGCGAAGCTCAGCTAGAAATTTATAAATAAATAGGTTCTGTGTGGCAGTATTTTAGGCATCACTTTATTTATTACATATTAAAATAAAAAAATGGCTGTTTCTTTTATTTTGCGCCAATTCTACCTAAACTTTAATAAAAGTAATACAAACATCAAATGATGAATCGGATTTTTAATATAATTGAATGTTATTTACTTCTGAACATGTTCGTCGATCAATCATTCATTCTAATAACAATATGCATCATTCAGTCATTAATTATTTAAATTGTTTCGTAATAAATCGTTAATTAATCCTATTATAAGTCAAGCTAATTGCTTTAGTAACTTATCCTTGCTTATTTTAATAAATGAGTTCGTTATTAATATTATATGTATTTATAAACATATAAATATTTAATTTTATAAAAATGTAGGTGTTTAATATATTTTATTATGACAAGTTTCAATTTAATTCCATAATTGGTAGGTATCTCTGTATAAGCCAATTATTGCCTATTTTCAATTGTTGAACAATTTTTAGACGTGATTTTGTGCGCTTATATAATTTCTAACGTGACGATATTATTATCGTGCAAGTCCATGGCACCACGATAACACAGGAAAGTAAAAGGTATGGAAATATGAAGACGCTTTAAAATGTACGTCCACGATAACGTTCAAACGTGCGCGTACTTCTATACATTTTATTGACGCAGAAGTGGACGATCATGATGATATCCTCACGTTAGAAATTACAAAAGCACACGTTGGGTCATTTATTAAGGCTTCCGCAAACAGGCGCAACGCGACAGCGCGATGCGACTCTAGTAGAACAATTTCTATGAAAATGGTTTTAAAAGATTCGCGTCGCGTTGCCACGTCGCGCCTGCCTGTGGGAGGCTTTACCCTCTCTTCTTTTCACGTAACATCACGGACTATGTGAGAACAGGACCCTTATTGCGTAACAAACTTTCAATCACAAGCTGAATCATTTTAAAGAATATTCATTGGTTCAATTAAGTTCGAAATATTTGTCTGCTCAACAACGTAAATAACGTAATGAATGTTGTTGAACTGTCAAAATGGAAGCCATTCCTACTGTTATTGTATTACGCAACTACCCCGCAGCTCATACTGTAGTAAAAATATTAGACAGATAGCACTTTTGTGGCGGGGCACACTGCCTAGTTGCCAAGGTACGCCAGCCTTTGTTACAACCGCGGAATATGGCGGTTGAACGGTTTTCAACCTTGCCGGCCACATAAGATAAAGTCAGGGAAGATCAGGGGAGTCAGCGGGAATAGCCAACCAACTTAAATTAAACTGTCATTCATTGACAGTTTTCTAAAATGGCTATAACACGTAAAAATTAACGTAGTGCGTCAATTTTAATGATAAATAATTTCCCCGAATGGACATAAGGATGAAAAGTGATCAACCACCAAGCCACGATTGTAGGTACATTAACTTTTTAGTTATTATTTCCTTGAGCCGGACTTAAATATAGGGTGAAAAAGACTCACGATTAGGTACTCAGGAGTCATCATTTACGCATTCTGTACATCAAACTGAGTGGGGATTTCACCAATGAAACTGAACGGGATCAGGAAATCTAAATCGCGTTCAAGAACTGTTAGTGTCAATATTCCACAGCAATTTTGACACTGACAGCGCTTGAACGCAGTATAGACGCGTTTAATTTAACTGGAGAAATTCACCTTAAGTAAAATAGTGCAAAAATATCCTATTTATTCATCACAGTTTGTAAAGATCGATTAATAGCAAGTAAAATATGGTGAAACTTAAAAGCAAGTAGGTACAACAGTCGCACATTCTGGATTCTCAGCCCCATCCCATGTTGCTGGCTGGCAAATAGTTTTACCACAACGTACACCGTTTTCATATAATAGTAATAATAATAATTCCAGACTGTTATTAGCCCACTGCAGGGAGGACTGTCCACCCTTCTTACACAGACAAGGCACGACCATTACTGCCAAACTGTTTTCTGTAAAATATTATTATGTTTTTTGAGAAATTAAATTTATTATTATTATTATTTCCTTTATTTATATTATTGAACCACACTTGTGCAAGACGGCTTGGCAATTTTATGTGTCAAAAGTAGTATAGCCTTTGGTCGTTTTATGTTAACGTAAAATAAATGGTTCATGTCAATCAATCTCCCTGGCCTTCCCCAACTATTTTGGGGTCGGCTTCCAATCTAATTGGATGGTATGAGGTAAGAGGTATGAGGAACAGGTTGTAAAGTTCACTCATACTCTATGGAAACAGGAGGATCATCCGACCAGACGGGTGTCGTGTCTGGTAGGCAACAGCCCGAAGTTAATGTCGGGACGTTGTATATGTGCTAGTTGCGCGGTAAACTCTGCTTGCGCGATGCAGGTTTTTGCGTGACGTCAGTGTGACGCGTAGCGCGCATGTGGCGATGTAGATACCGCTACACATCAGAATACCAGTATTTTATGTGGAGTGACTGCCTATCTGACCTCTACAACCCAGTTAATACTGAGTAACACGATACCCCGTGGTAAGACTAGCTGTCAGACTTTTAGGCTTCTGACGACTGTAAAAGACTTATACGAATGACAGCCGGGACCAATGTTAACCACAAATAAAATGTTTGCATTCGAATAGGATTCTAACTGGAATCTAGGGTTCCTTTTTGTATTGTGTATTCTATGTTTTTGCACAATGACACCGATATCGATAATATCATATTATTTTGACATCTGCATATTCTATATTTTTGCACAATGACACCGATATCGATAATATCATATTATTCTGACATCTGCATAGTTTTGTTTGCGAGACTGTTTGCGTCGCAGTAGTCAGGAGATTCGTACCAGAGTTTCATATTAAAATAAACCTGGTGGCGAAACCAGGCCATGATGATCCACATTTGCCAATATAACAGAAATTACACAGATGCCTAGGCGTGATGATCTGAGTTTGTTCTTCCATTGAATGATAAAAGAAATTAAAGATGCTTTTATGTTTTGCGAAGCTTCATCTTGGAGCGCTTTTTTTAAATAATTTTATAATAAAAATAAGTCGCATCATCAAAGAGGACTTGAGGCTATTTTTAAAACTTATCGAAGTCTTTATGAGGGATAAAGCTAACATCACCAATAGCACTCGACTATTTAGCGCGCTAATAACAGTTTTGAGCATTTTCCCATAAGGAAAGAGGGCGATGATATTAACACGGAAAATAGGTAATCAGTCACACTGAAACACACATTTTCGGTTGTAGGCCGAATACAGTTGATATTATTATTAAAACAATTAGGATTTGGTTCAGGCATTAATTCCTTTTCAGATATTTGGATTCAGGAATCTTTGTGAAACAACTAAGTACACTTACTGTTAGGAGATCCTCCTCTAAACATAGGGTTGGGCGCCATCCAAGGGAAGGCTCCAAACGGCCAGGAGTGCGGCGGCGGGCCCTGGTACAGCCGCGGCAGCAGCGGCTGGGGCACCACCACCCCGCCCCTGGTCTCCAAATCTTCGTCGTGCCCATTATCCCTCTCCTCTCGATCATCGACGTTCGAGTCGACGTCTTCAATGTCGACGTCACTCTCGTCACTCTCAGGCGCTGCGTCAGTGCTCTCAGCGTCATTGCTGTTAGTGTCAGCTACCGTGTCCTTCACCGGCGCGTCCTGCTTCCCTCCCAGCAGCGAGTCCACGCTAAAA
Source organism: Griposia aprilina (assembly GCA_916610205.1). NCBI lineage: Eukaryota > Metazoa > Arthropoda > Insecta > Lepidoptera > Noctuidae > Griposia > Griposia aprilina. Next base: position 13,093,340 of record OU744305.1, read on the forward strand.
GATATCCGGCCTTTCCCGCCGCTGTCGGCGGTCTCGGCACGCTCGCATTCGAGCGAAGTCTTCATTTCATCTGCTCGATGACATTTCAATTAAATTCGCGCGCTAACCCCGACGGCTTATCTCGCCATTTTCTTTTTTTTTTTTGTTGGTTTGTCCTCCAACCACAATTTTTTTTTTTTTGAGAATCCGTTTATTTTAATGCGCACTAGAGTGTCATTGAGTTCATCATGTGTCCCATTGTAATCAACAATCACTAATGTAAGTAATTTGTAGGTATTTGTAAATTCGTCCCATTGTATTGTTAAAGACTGAATTTTACAAAGTTTGCTAATTGATTTTGCGTTGATGTATTGTTTTATTAGTATCTGTCGAATATAATTAATGCGTTCATATGCACATGGTCTTATTAATTACACTATCCACGTAAACGAGCGTTCCGATACAATAGTTGAGTCAGTACATCACTATTGTGGCGGCAGTCGAATTAGCACAATTGGCAGCACTAACAAAAAAATAATTAAATCGGAATATGGAACGTGGATTTGAAATCAGAACGTGCGGTCGCGGAGCGCGGCGCGGAAACTTGCGAATGTGTTCGGAAACGAGCGATATCTCCGCGTAATGATTCGCGTGGAAGCGCGGTGAAAATCGCGCCAGCATTGGGGCGCAAGCCGCGGCCGCGGACCGCCTCTCCCGGTCGACAGAGATGCAGCTACCGACCGAGGAATTTTAATAAGCGGCGCGGAGCGAACGAGACGACGATACAATCCGACATGTGTGTAAACGCGATATTGAGTAGGCGGGGTCCGTCGCGCTCAAATTAATAGTCTCTACGGAATACGCCTTATAGAATTATCCGCGTGTAGACAAATTGGATCGTTATTGTGTGCACATAAGGTTGTATTTAGCGTGCGTTGCACAACAATAAAGTGACGTAACGGAGCCAAGCGTGTTGGATTGCAGCGGCTATTGTGTTGAATGAAAAAGGAGTAAATAGACGGGTGCTGTAGGCGGCGTAGAGGGGACTTTACGATTTAATTATTCGCGAATGCGGAGGCATTTTGTAGCGAGCTAATGTCTCATTGTCTCATTAATATCTCGGGCGGGCCGGCCATGTTTGATTTGTTTATGACGAAGGAGGTGTGCAGACGTTCAGCTCAATGTTTTGTTCGGCGACAGTTGGGAGTTCCGAAGCGGAGATTCAAGCGCCGCCGCTCGACACTACTAAATTAGTTGGTAGTAACATGTCTTGTTTAATTTGTGGGGTTTACTCGAGTTCGTTGGAGTTTATGACGTTTTTGTGTTGGAGATAGGTTGTAAGTTATATTTTTAGGCATTGTAGACGAAATATGACACGATAGACATTTAGATTCGAGATTATGTAGAGATTTTAAAATACATCGTGTATAATGATTTTTAGGTCAACTTATTATTTTCCATATTTAAAGGTCTCATTAAAAAGAAAGAGAAAACACGACTACCAAAGGAAAAAATACGATACTAAACGAAAAAAAAACAATTTAAACACCATTACAAAAAGAAATCACGAATCAAATCATTAGCGCCATGTCACTTAACAGTTAATCGTATTACACAGATATCTACCATCTCATTGTGCATCGTCGAAAAAGATTTCCTTTACTCCTCAGCACTAATCTAAACTCTATCACCAGGAAATAAGATTGAAAAAACCTTGTCACGTCAAATTGACGTTGTCAATTCGCAAATATTAACAAAAGACGATGTGTCTCCTAACTTTGTTGGAGAAAATTAAACTCTATTTGATTGTAATAGAGTCTTTTTGTGTGTGTGTGAATAATGACGCACGTCCCCTACCCAATTAATGTAATTTAATAGCACAGAGAGATTAACGTTCACTTTAATTGAAAGAGTATAAACGCGAAAACATTTTTAGATTATGCTATGCCATGTTCGCTGGACATAGTCAGGTTTGGAACGTATTCATAGTATTGCGTAGATAAATATGAAGATTTTTGTGTGTTTTTTGTTTGCGTTTCGTAATATTAATAACTTTGCATACTGTTGTATAGAATCAAGCTCCTGTCCTGGTGGGGAGTTTGTGGCGCCACTTCTTCTCCGCTAAAGAACTAGGAAGTGGTGAAGGGCGGGCGTTTTGGGGGAGTGTCTTATGTTATTTTATCTTTCAAAAGGTGCTGACTTGCAGCCTAATTTGAATTAATTACTTTTGATTTTGATAATTGGAAAACTACCAAAAGTAAACTGAAATGTAAGTGGTCCCATTTTGACCACGGCCCTGTACTAGCAAAAAGAAGAAAAAAAACTTGAGAGGTGTCAAGGGACACCCGGATGGAACGAAGTTCCTTTCGATTAATTAGTGAAGGAATTGTTGTTGTTGTTTGATTGTTGTTGTTGATTGTTGTTGTTGTTGTTGTTGTTGTTGTTGTTGTCAAAATATCTGGCTTGCTTTCTATAAGAGAGAGAGAGACAGACAGAGAAACATGCGACGCCGCACAGCTTACAATAGCAAAAAGTGTCGTGACAACTTTTCGTAAGATTTTTTTCCGTCTAGCCCCCTTTCACAACGCGCGATAAGGAACTTCGTTCCAAAAACACTAAGTACATAGTTTGTCTTAATTTGGAAAACACAAAAATTACTTTCGTAGACGCAAAACAGTTCTATTAGACATCTACGTGTTTTCGTAGCGCGTAGCCGTTTTAGCGTAGCGTAGAACGTGCGATTTTCGTAGCAATTACCCAATACATTATTTTGCAATTCCATCGTAAACTCATCAACTATTCAAATATTATCACACTACTTATAGTCAGGGAACTTGATTGTTTAGCAGATTTACACATTACGACAATTTACAGTGTTATAACAGTTTCATAAGAGTGACATAGGATGACAGTTTTGATTTGAATTTACGGTCAATTTACGTTGATATTGACTCTACGTAATTACAAAAAAATCACTTACGTAATACTTTAAATAGCTTATATTTGTTGTAACTGGCGAAATGTGGGTGTGCTATAGGTGGGTACACCTCTGCCTAACCTTTCGGGGATTACAGGCGTGATGTTATGTTATGTTGTGTGTTATTTGTTGTAAATTCGTCTAGATAATAATCCAAACCATCCACAAATGCTATCGCTACATTGTCGCGATAACGCGAATTACACTCGCGCGCTCTCTCTCGCACACCGCTCGACGTTTCGCTCTACAACAGAAAGCACGCGAAGTGTAGTTCACGTTATCGCGACAATAATGTAGCCTTAGCACAACGTAACCTAAACATACGACCTCATCACAGACGCATTTTATCCTAAGCTCAGCACTTTTAATGTCCGAAACATGATTATTTTTGAGGTATTTACGTACAATAATGAGTTGTAAGACGATTGTGATGTTCACTTGTTACCGAGTTAGGCTTATCGTCCACGACACAACACAAGTACTTACACAAAAGTATCGTGTTACAAACTCAAATCACTATTGAGTATCCAGAATATCACAGCACTAGTATTTCAAAGGCAGTACACGACGCAAACCATCTCTAACTTGTCAATAAAGGCTTCTGCAGACAGGCGCGACGCGACAGTGCGACTCAAAGGCGCCGCTCGTCGCGCCTGTTTGTAGGAGCCTTAATGCGTTAGTAAAGGCGATCGCCATTGAAATACACTCCCGCACTCCTAGATCGAGCGTCCATTCCATTTCCATGTTAGGTATTTATAAAAGGCCTAAAACATCAAAATTGTAATGAGTTAAAGAAAAATGGCTTTGCAGTTCCATCATTTTGGTGTCACAGTACCAAATTTAAATACATGACCAATTAAAAAAATGCAGCGATGAGATGCGAAAAAATACAGTGTGGCTCGATTTAAGAGTCCAGCACCCTAATTACGTAACACACTATCAATCACAATATGAATCATTTCGAAGACTATTGCTAATCCATTGCTTCATATGTTCGAAAAATTTGTGTGCTCAACAACGTAAATAACGCAATGAATGTTGTTGAACTGTCAAATTGAAAGCCATTCCTACTGTTAGTGTGTTACGCAACTACCTCCCGGGAGTGTACTAGTGCTGTGTCATTCTAGCTATTCATACATTACTTTTGAGTAGCGTCGTGGACGATGAACCTTGCTCAGTAGATCCGCTGAGATCAAACGTCCAGTCTGCCTGGGACTGTTACGTAAGATATTAAGGATTAGATGTTTGAAAGATAAGGTTAACATAATTGGTTGCCTACACAGGAGCTTTTGTTTTTTAATGAGAGCGGGTGCTGGATGATCCATCGATTTGTTTTCGTAGTTAAATAGATGTAGATTATGGTGGTGGTTTTGGTATATTTATTTTATTTCGTATGCTGCACTTGTTGACTTGATCACGTCAACGCCGGCTGTCGCTGAAATCCAGCGATGGGACTCTGTCTCGCATAGGGTCGTAGCATTATGCTGAGCATTATTTTTTATATTTTCCCCCCAACTCGTTCTGTTTTGTATTTGTGTGTTTTTCTCTGCGTCATGTTTACCGCAAATGAACGTATTTTCTTTCTTTTCTTTCTTTATTTTGTCTTATACGTGCGGCAGTGCTTAGCAGAGAAGGGTGGTCGTTGGTCCATCGGTAGACATAGGTACTACCTATACTGTCATGAAATTGTAGAAGTTGATAAGTGTCCATGAGAAAGAAGCTTTGAGGTTGTGATTGAACATGATTTCGTAGTCACTGTTATGTGTCAGTCAGACAACTCTTTAGGCTGTATGATCCCACAAGAATTGAATTTTATAAATACATTGATATGAAGACTTTGTGAAATTTTATATTCATTTAATTATTGTGAATGTAAATACTATGTGGGTCATTGTTCTTTTATTTTTTCTTCCCAGTTAATTTTAATCATGGTCTGACAATTTGAGTAATTTATGCGGTCTCCCCAAATGTCCTTTGTTTGGTATTGTTTATCAAATCGTTGAGCTTCTTAAGTTCTGAGTTGAGCAACACGATTACTGGCAAATGCGTGCACTGACTGAACAGGTCCCCTCAATCTGTGTGGTTTTTCCACAAAAGACCATTTCTGACACAAATCTACATGGCTTCACCAAGATGATCTGACCAAGGTTATGTCTCGACTTTAAAAGAGACTGTGACCCCTGATTTGTTTCGGCCTTTCTTCTCAGAGTAGTCTGATAGGAAACGCCGACCTCATCAAGTTTTTATAATATGATTGACGTGTAAAAGTGTTTGTACAAACCTACTTACAGAAATAAAATCATTTATCAATAACAACAATACCTAACCATTTATAAAAGCTAGGTACTTGGCCCTTTTTCTAAAATAGGTACAATATCTACAATAAAAGAAAACAAAGTCTGAAAAATGCAAATTATGTCAATATCAAAATATTTTATTTCACATAAACCTACATGGACACTTATGAAACGTCAGAAGCTAGGTTGCACGGTTTCAATTGTTCGTTTCCTATGGAGACGAGCCGGCAACAAACTCCACGGTTACTATTTTAAAAATAATTTGATTTTACAATGTTTTCAAATTACAATGTTAATAGGTATGGGAGGACAGTGTAGGCCTGTCAACAAGTCGAAATAGAAAATGGTCTACAAGACCTACAATGTTCTTTCATTCACAAAGTATAAAAAACAATTTTACAAAAAATCAACCGACTTCCAAAAAAAACACTAAAAGACGTGAAAAACAACTTTAATTTCGGAAGTCGGTGTCTTTGGTTTTGTATATTCGTTTTTCGCCACCGACTTCCGAAATTAAAGTTATTTTTCACGTCTTTTAGTTGTTTTTTTGGAAGTCGGTTGTATTTTTGTAAAAAACGTTTTTATTTTTCACTTTTTAGTTGCGGTACCTACCCCACACAAATTCGTATACCACTACTTGGTATGTAAATAACTGTGACAGGAAATTATCAACACATCATCAATATAAACTAAGTGGAAAAAATATGCAGTATTAAAGATAAATCAAAAACTACTGGTCAGACCTTGATCTAACACACATAAAAAAAAAAACATACAGTTGAATTGAGAACCTCGTCCTTTTTTTGAAGTTTGTTAAAAAGAATATGTACTTACAACTGTATTGTGGAGGTCAGGACATTCAGCACCGAAGTATATTAAAAGATACATCAGAGTAGACTACAGAATAAAGTGGTATATAATCAGACTTATAAGTATGCCATGATGTAATTGATAAAACTGCAGAAGCATATTCTTACAATAACCAAACATGCTTCTTTTGTCAAATATCCTCGTATTAATAGACGCAGGAGTATTGTCGAACCCCTCAGCTGGCTGCCATTAGGAGTCAATGGGATAGGGCGCTCCCTATCTCCGTTTATCAGGCAATTTGGGGCTATAACGAGATTCTTTATTACAGTCAAATTCAATTATAAGTTCCTGTTGTCCTGTAAATGGATCAGACGTGTTTGAAGCTATATATTCTATGAGGAAATGCTTCTTCTTTGTGGATTAGCTTTCTTTTGTTATTTTTAATTGGAACGATCTTTTACGTTCTAAGCTAGGTGGATTTAGATCAAACGAGCGAATGCACATTCTATCCCCACTCACGAAATTCCTTTTGTATAAGTAGGGCCAGAATATTCCTTCGTTGTTCTCCCCCTACTAAAATGTCAAGAATATCAACAAAAGAATGCTCTACCTCTTATTCTGGTTCTACATATATTAGTTTGGTCTAAACCCATCTTGGAGCAGTGGTGGACTTGTGGCCCAGTGCTACCGGCCGCGACTTACGGATTGTAGGTCGTAGGTTCGAACCCAGTCAGTCATTTTACTTTGTGTATTTAATTTCATCACAACTGCTTTCAAAACGGTGAACAGAAACATCGTGAGGAAACCGGCATGTCCTAGAACCAAAAATTCGAAGACATGTGACATTTATTAACGCGCACGGGGCTCGCGTAGTGGATTACGGCCCACTCCCTCTCACAGAGAGGTCTGTGTCCCAGCAGTGGGAATATTATTGGCTGAAGCTATGCTATGGTACCTTATTTCGACCAATGAGCATTAATTTGTTGTTCTCTTGTATCATCACGAAGGTTTTTAAAACAGCTCATGCCGTGTAAATATTTCTTTCTTTCTTTTCTTCCTTTCTTTTCTTTCTTTATTTCCTTTCTTTCTTTTTTCTTTAAAAATAGTGTTCGGTCAGAAGGTGGTAGCTGGATTCCGTATCACGTCTCGTTTAGGCTATTTGGTCATCATCTGCCTAGACTTTTCCCTATTATGTCGGGGTCGGCTTCCAGTCTAACCGGACGCAGCTGGATACAGTATTTTACATGGAGCGACTGCCTATCTGACCTCCATAACCTCAACTAGGTTATGGAGGTCAGATAGGCAGTCGCTCCGGCTCGCTAGGTAATACGATACCCCTTGGTAAGACTGGTTGTCAGACTTATGGGCTTCTGACGACCCGGATCGACTATCAAAGATTCAGGAATGAGAGCCGGGACCAACGGCTTAACGTGCTTTCCGAGGCATGGAGAGGGTGTTGGTATGTAAAGGTGGTAACTCATCCACGGACTGACCGCGGTAAGCGTAGCTTAACCTGATCGATCGACCCGTGCAGCTGTTATTACTTAGCCCCAAGCCCCGTTTTGGCTATTTGGTAAATGTTTAAAATCTTTATGAGGCCATTACAACTTTTTGAGTGTCTAATTACGTAGAGGTACGCAACGCTACGTTCTTTTTTGTTGTTGTGTGTTTTTCCCTGCGTCATGTTTACCGCAAATAAACGTATTTTCTTTCTTTCTTTTCTTTAGTTAAAATTGTCTGTCTCCGCTAGAAAATTGTAAGCAATATAAAAAAAGCTAGTTATTAAACAGACGAATTAATTTTACAGTCATATTATACATTGCAAAATTCGCAAAAAAAAAAAAAACCCACACCGATAGCCAAAAAAATACCGCTACTGGATAATTTAAGACGTTCTTAATTAACGTTTCTATTACCATAAATAAGTCGAAAAGCAAACCTACGGGGTACGTAATAAAATTTTGATATTCAGTCAGTTTCCCGTAGTCGAGGGCCCAGCTTAAGTAAAATTTACGCAGAAATAATACGCGAAAAGAAGCAATCTTTTTAAATAATGACTTTCATATTCCCAAGAGGAGCGGACAATTTAGAGATGAGGGATACTCGGCGTTTTTTTTTTTATTAAAAAGTCGGCGATGACAACGATAGTAAGTAGGGACCGGCCATTACTCCGCGAAATGAGTTTTCAGTTTGCCGCTTTTTCTGTGCTGATACAGGAGGCTGTTTTTCGGGTGGAGGTTTTATTTGTGAAATTATTTTAATATAGGTAAGTACTAGGACTTCCTGAGACATTAGTTTTCTAATTAGGTACCTTTTTATAAGATGTAACATGTCGCAAGGATTGAAGCCACAGTATGTAGGCACTTATAGTTTGCCCACATTTCGACCATAATACGGTATAAATCCCTTGAAGTGGTTAGTTGGTATACCAAAATAAACAGGAGCCAGTGATCAAAGAGCCCCATTATTTTATAAGTAACTAACCTAGATAGTATTATATGAGATTTTTGTATGAAGTTAGCTAGACTTTTTAATATACCTACTTAACCCTAAATGCTACCATTATTTAAGTACACTTTATCACATCTTAATTACAATATACAATGTAACACAAATATATATATATATATTATGTACAAGTATATAATAATAAAAAAGGGAAGAGCTCATTGGGCATAAAAAAATCATCCGCATCGCTGTCAATGAAAGAAAGAAAAGAAAGAAAAGAATGAAAAGAAAGAAAAGAAAGACAAGAAAGAAAAGAAAGAAAGTAGGTTTAATTGTCACAGAAACATGTGCATGCAAACAGATAATTAACTCGAATAATAAAGAAACATAAAAACAAAATAGATCTATAACCACGAGCACAAAACAGACATAGTCGACAGCTGCACGTCATGACTGTGACAAGAAGGCTTCCACTCAGCATGATGCTGTGTGTGCCAATGGGATAACTACGCAAAAGGCTGGCAGCATTACCACGTGGATTGCAGTGCTGCTAGCCTTTTCAGGACTTATCACATTGACAGCGTTGCGGAAGAATTTTTTGATGCCCAATGAGTTTATATTATATGACTACATAATATCTCTATTGTCAAAAAGGAACAAGGTACATTGTTACACACGTAGAAAGTCATGTTTTCTTAGCTGCTGCAAGGAATCCGACTCTAACTTAGAAAATAATTTTATATTTTCGTTTTTTGCAACCGATTTCCGAAATTAAAGTTATTTTTTACTCTGTAGTATTGTTTTTGGAAGTCGGTTGTTTTTATTTTTCACTTTTTAGTTGTGGTACCTACCCCGATAAATTAGTATAGCACTACTGGCTATGTAAATAGCAGTGACAGGAAGTTATTATAACATCATGAATATACACTAAGTGGAAAAATACGTTCTATTGAAGCTAACTGAAAAACTACTCCACAAAATTTAATACAACCCCTGAGGCACACTCGGATAGAGTGTGAAACTAAAACAAGAATTTTCGAAATTTCCGGAGATATCACGTAACAAACATACAAAAAAAAATCGTATTGACGAATTGAGAACCTCCTCCTTTTTGAAGTCGGTTAAAAATATTAGTCCAGCGACATTAGATTTTTGGATTTTAATGATTATTGCAGATTGTTTGGACTTTGACGACAGGAAAAATCATCTCAAGGTAGCAGGTTTTACAAAAGTTATTGTTTGATATTCGTAATTCTCCATTGACATTGCTAAATATAAGTTTGTTTGCTGTGTTCGTGGGCCTTGTTAATCAAATGGAGGAGTTATTTGTGATTGTTTTGTCATTTAGCGAGTCTTTAATGTTGCAATGTGTTCAATGTGCAAACTCGCAAAGTGACAGCTTGTTTTTGGTTGCACTGTGGTACTTTTTTGTACAGTCGCCAGCACATCAAGTTACCACAAACTGTCAGATTTTCTCATTCGATTTTGAACTTAACCGTCGAAATTTTAAGGTTTAATATCGTTTGGAGAAATTTGACAGTTTCGCGTAGCTTGACCTGCTGGCGACTGTACCTATGATGTAATAAATCTACAAAAATAAATAAAAATGAAATGCGGTTCGATGGTAAACGCATTACTTGAGAACGGCTGTACCGATTTGGCTATTTTTTGTTTTAAAATGTTTGTAATAGTTTGAATTAGGCTTTTATGGAAAGAAAAATTAAAAAATATTCCCGGAAAATGTTCAAATTCGATCAAAACTAAACGTCCTGTTTTCTATGGGATTTTAGTATGAACTATTGAAGTCTGGACAGGACAACCAGTGTCAGGTCAGCTTGTTATTAATACAGATAAGATACTCCTTTATTGTAAAGTGTAGCTCTTTGTGTGTTTAAAAGATTATCAAAACAGGAAGATTGAAAGGCGATGACTGTCCAGAGGGCATAGACAAAGTGACATTCTATGAGAGATAAAGATGATGGAAAAGACAAAAAATTATGGGACTGACATAAGCTACCGATGTTGAAAGTCGTTAGGTATACGAAACACTTTAAGGTGGACCCTCAACAGCAGCCCGCCAAAATTAAAATTTTCTTTAGTTTTTTGCAAATTGCAGCACTGTTTTACGTCGTAGGTATGTTGATCAAAATTCGATTCGCGACTGTAGGAATGATATATTTACTGAATAATAATCATAAATTTCATATCGATTGTCAAACTTTTGAAATTTGTTTCACCTGAAATAATTTTCACCTGAAGTTTCACCTGAATTTCATATGAAATATTCTCCAAAAATTCTTAGGTGGAACAAATTTTTTTCATTGTGTTGGTGGCTTGTTGTCTATGTCAGGTTGAATGGTTGTTATCCTCTTATAAGTTAAGAAGATACTTAAGAAAATGTACGTTCTACGTGCCAAATTCCACCCAAATCATTTCAGCCGTTTTAGCGTGAAAGTGTAACAAACAAACAAACTTACTTTCGCATTTATAATATTAGTTAAGCTCTACTTCTATCGTCTCAACAATACATAAGACGTGAAATAGAATTGGTCAATAGTAAATCCGTTTTTACCCAAATGTAAGTACTTATCCCACAAGATGGACAATGGGTGACATGCTTTTACATAATAACAGTACAAAATTGGAATGTACTCGTATATTCGCAAATAATATTTCGTTAAAATAATCAATTAATTTAATAACGAGTATTTTCCAATATTATTGTAATGACTTCCAAGGTCTAATAATAAAAATGTAAGACCCGTTGTACACACACGTTTTTTTTGGCCCTGAAAAACTATGGTTTATTCGCCGTGTGTAAGCATGGTGGTCAGTGTTGTATGGTTCGCTATGGAAGCTTGTTGACGTCACGGTGGCACTACGGCACGGCTCCGTCGACGTTATACCATAGAACCGTGTCATAATTATACAAGCTCACACGATTATTCTGCGGTGCGGCTACCGCGGCATACCGTAAAGAAACCGTGTCGTGTACAACGGGCCTTAGGTAACATTATATGAAAAATAAGTATCAATTAAATTTATCAAGTATAGTTAGTTATCAAGAGGAAATATTTTTGGGGAATTACGTAAAATTAATATATTTATCGACTTATAGAGCGGAACTTCCACTAAGATAGTGTAATGTGTATATTTAGCAAAAATAATTATGTTTGCACAATAATGAGCTGGCGTGTTTTAATCAGCTCTGCGTCGTCAATTAATTTGGATGTAATGAATAAAGAAAATATTTATTGCTGTGTTTAGCTTATTGTTATTTTAGGGTAGATAGTTTCATCGTCGTTACGGATAGGTACAGTCTTACTAAGGGGTATCGTATTACTCAGTAACCGGGTTGTGAAGGTTAGATAGGCAGTCGCTTCGTGTAAAATACTCCTCCTATTCAGCTGCATCCGGTTAGTCCGGGAGCTGACCCCAACATAGTTGAGGCAAGGATAGTCAGACGATGTTGATGATCTACGATAGTTTCATCGTTACGAAAATAGGTAGGTACTTGTCATGTCCATAATTAATTACTCGTAGGAATAGTGACCAAATACGCCAGCTATAGATACTGCTAGAAAGTTGCACTTTTCCATCCCTAGACCCAGACAAGACATGTCAACTCTGTAATGAGGTGCGACTTTGACAAGAGGTCTTCCATTTCGCCAATAAATATTACAGATGGAGGTGAAATAAAATGCAGTTTTGTTTTCAGAATCGATTTGGAAGGTGCTTGCAGGGGTTCGAAAAAAAAAACAGCTGCTTTTCGATTTTTAAATATGAACACTGTGTAAGCGACGCGGTGCTTGTTGACAGCGGGAGTTCAGAGCAGCCAACAACAAAAAATACTAGAGAGAATTCAATGTAGCCAACAACAAAAAATACTTTAGGTCGGGCGGCCCACTCGTATCTTGCAATATTGCAATTTATTTTCAAATAACGTTTCACGCGTTGCCGACAGATGGCAATAAGAGTCCATAGCTTAATATATAATTTAGTTACTTACAGTTTGTTTACCTATAGTTAACTATACCGATATTGAGTCGTCCGCACTGAATATAAAATATATGACGACGCGCGACGTTCATCATTCATTAAATTCATTCGTTCATCATTCAGTCACGATTAAAGAAAATATAGGCACTTTGACACTGACAGCTGCCCGGACCTTAAGTCTCAGTGCTGCTACCTAGTGAACGTCATTTCAGAAAACCCTCATTGGAACAATCTTTTTCTTTTTGTCCAGTGTTCGTAGGTAGGTACTTTCTTTACGAGAATGCTCACACCGCTACACCGTGGTGAAAGATTAGCCAGCCTACAAGAATGGGCACCTACCCTGAGGGCATGGACTCGGTCTCGTATTTCTAGAACAACTTTCAACTGGATTGAAATAAACGTTTCCATAGCTTATGCCAATCTTGCTGAAACTCGTTTTACCTTTTCCATGGTCGCTACCACTGACATAGTATCCCTTTTTCTTGGTTACGTTACGTTGCATCTATGGTCTGTTACAATAGTATCTTATGAATCAGAAAACGTGTACACACGACTACATATCAAGCTATACATTTCTAGTATAAGCTGATCTCTCATTGTACGGAAATCCTATAAAATGCGAGATCTGCTTATACTGGAAATGTATAGCTTGATATGTAGTCGTGTGTACCTGTTGATACCAATTTCTAGTGTCACTTTCAAATTGAGTGCTTACATTTGGTTATTTGAATTTACTCTAAAGATTACATTAAAGATGTTTTACATTCTCAAATTAAGGTTAATTTTATAACCTCAATGTTCGTCGATAATTCTTCAATTACATATAGTCATATAGTAATATTATTCAAACAACATTTGTTGGAAAAACTGATGAGATACAAAGTAGAAACATTCTAAATTCAGATGAATGTGTTACTAATTCCCTTTAGTGAGGGATGGCGTAAGAATTTAATCTGAGATTTGTTTACACTTTCGTCAGATGCTTTTGGGCTTGACTATAATATTCTAACTTAGGTATCTAGTTAAGTATACATTATGCCAATAAGCGACATCAGTATATAATAAAATCAGTAGTAATTTCCTGATGTCACAACAGCCTGTAGCTTCAGTCCCATAGAAAAGCGGTAACGTAATAAAACGTGCGTCGCGTCGTACCGCTCACAGTGGGCCAGTTCTGACACTAGGTGGACAAAATTAGATCCCAGATTTTAGTTAATACACTTAAATTTCTGTATTTTGTTGATAGCGAGATAGCATACCTTATTTTAATTGCCATATTTTTATTTGAATAAGGTAATCCACGAGATTGATACTGACTTGTCAATTTGTCTTTAACAATTGTAGAAGCTATTCTAGGATAAGCAGCTAGTGTTGATACGAGAGAGTCAAATTAATTGTCCTTTATATTTTCTTAACAGCGTTTTCTGTGCCATATCATGCGTAGTCAGAAGGAAGTAGGTACCGCCTATATCTGAATACGCAAACGTTATGATAGATTAATAATTATCTTCTTCCGAAATTATAGTAGCTACAAAAAGATACACATACCTAGATGACCTAGCCTAGTGACCTTATTGGTGATGTTCTTCAGAAAGGTCAGGTGCGTAGTACTCACAACCGGCGTGCGTGTATGACCAGATGTATGAAAGTAAACGAGGCAAAAGGAGTATGTATGGATCGTAGCAGGTGGCGTTTTGTAGTTTCTGCCTACCCCCATGGGAAGAAGGCGTGAGTTTATGTATGTGTATGTGTGTACCTAGATACAGTACTCGATTTCAAAGTTTCAAGACTTACTATCCAAAATAATGTTAACAACCCGGAAATCCCAACAAGTAATTTTGTCCACGCTTGCTTCTAGAAATCCCACAGTGCACTGTCATCGTAAAAACATTCCGTGGCTTAATATTCCACAATTGCCACTTCTGTAAGTGCACGGAAGCTGCGGTGTTCTACCTAACGATGCAGGAATAACTGTGCTTTAAATATGAATAGATATGATTGGGTTGCTAACGGACAAATGGACTAATTAACTTTTAATTGGGAGTACTCAATTAATCGTTAATTAGTCCATTGTACAAGATGGCGGGCACTCGACGCGCAAACTGTTTCCATGGAGTCTGAACACCAGGGCGTTGAGATTAATTGTATGTTAATTAAAAAAAAATGCTGTTCTATACATTTTGACGGCATAGGTATTGTACTTTTCTATGAAGAGGCTTATAAGAGCTAAAGCGCGGTCACTGTCGGATTGCATAGAAAAGAAAGAGACGCGCGATGACACAACGCTGGTAATTTATTGTCATACTCGTATATTTATATTAGTATGATTTTTAATCGAAAAATGTTCTTCTGATTTTGGTTACTGCAGTGGATCATATATTTTTAGGCATTATAAATTTGCGTTTAGGTCAAGTAGTCCCCTGAAACAGCACTTTTATTTTGATAACGGATGAAACTTTTCTACGCTAGGGGGTCTAGAATCATGTGCTGATTTCATGGTTACAGTTTGCGAGTCATGTCCCTGCCACCCTGTATATATACAATGGAATAATTAACGATTAATTGAGTACTTCCAATAAACAGTTAATTAGTCCATTTGTCAACGGATGATGGTGGTTTAAGCTCAGCTTATTCATACAATTATTTTTGCAACGATTTTGTTAGTTCACGACGGTCCTTTTTAACCGACGAAAAAAAAAAGGAGGAGGTTCTCAAGTCGACCCGTATATTTTTTTATTCTTATTTTTTTTTAATATTTTTTTTAATAATTATTTTTAATGCTGATAATTATTTAGAAAGCAATTAATGCTTTATGAAAACGACTACAGAAACAAAGAGTAGGTACGTACATCGTACTTATCTACTTCGTTATAATAAAATTAGTTTTTATGTTATGAAATAAAATATTCTGGTTTTTTTTCCTTTAACCACCTAATTATTTTATTTCTTCCCTCCTAAACGGTTTTCATTTCCAGATAAAAAGCTTTTTAGGAAATGTATGCAGAATTAAGACCAATCTAATCTCCAATCAGTATTATGAAGGATCTGACAAACCCATTGTTCGCTAGTCAGTTCAACAATGTGAAAGCTGAATACCCTAAGAAATGACACCAGTATCCGTCTGTCTGCTTAGTACCCAGATAGACGGATACTGGCGTCATTTGTTCACAAAAACTACGCAGGGCTCGTATGTTGTTGATCTCTGAAGATAATTTCTATCATTTGAAGAATTTGTTAGGTAAATGTTGCATTTCGCACTGCAACAATTATTTTTGTTTGTTGACAAAAGTGGAAGTCAACATTGAATTCTTTGAATGAAAAAGAACTTGAAACGTTCAATGATGTTCAATTTTTTAAAACGATACCCAGACATTGCCAACTGCTGAAGTTTTGTCTAGTCCAACTTCACAAACGAAATGTGATATATCATGAATGACATTTATCATCTTTATAATCGGACATCACCATTTTTATTTCCATAGTTACCTACTTATAATTTATAAGTAACCATTTTGTATCGCCTTCATTGTTTATAGGTTATAAACAATGAAGGCGATACAGAATGGTTAGTGAACATTGAACATAATCAGATTTCCTGAACACGAGTCTAATTTAGGCCCGTGTTACAGAACCTCACTCAAAAAACTCGATTAAAACCATTTGATTGATTGAAACTAGTTTAAAGTAATGCTTGAGTCTTGAGTAAGGTTCCGTAATACGGCCCTTAGAATGCCTACCTAAGTTGATCACCATCACCAATTTTATTGTTATTGCCAAAAATAATCGTAACGCTGCGCTATTGCGTAACGATTATTGCGTACCAAATGATATTTCATTGCAAATAATATGAAGTGATTCTATTAAATTATCATTATTGCTACCTATTGCCAAATTTATTATGATTAATGCGCACAATAAATCCGTAGGGCGGCGTACTCACAGAATTATTGTGGCATTTTTATACCGTGGGTTATGTTCGTACCCCACCGTAGCAGCAGCGGCCGGCGTCGCGTCGCAATATTCGTTTCTCTTTTAATTTATTGTATTCCTTCGTTTTGCTATTCAGATTTTATGAAGTTTAGCTCGGCTTTATATTTCTAGTAATTATTAGGCAATAGAGGAAAATGTCCCACTCCCTCTCGAAGAAAGAGTATTTTCCCAATGCGTGAATTGTGGCAACACTTAGAATAAGGTAATACGTATGTACCTTAAGCACTAAGGAGGTAGGTAGACGCAGCACCCAAGGACAAAAAAAACGGCTACCACAGTCTCTTTGTTGTGGAACAGATAAAAATAAACCCCACCTTGTTAAGACGAGTCGTGTTTAAAGCCCAAAAACAAACAGCGCCCTAAAACAACCAAACATCAAGTCTCCACTTAACCACATCACTTAACCGAACCATTTTTAGAAGACACTTCCATTTAGTTAATTTTAAACAGCCCTTTAAAACAACAGAGGGTCTTCAGAATTTGGTCGCATTATACGCCCAACAAATATTGTCCGAACAAAGAACGTGTAACAATTTTTGAATAGTGTAACTAGTTCGATTTTCAAATAGTCGGGGCGCCTGGTAAAGGAGATTATGGCGTTTTAAGCGCCATGTTTATTTTTACGAAAATGGAACGTGTTGTGTTTTCGCATTAGCACCTTTTACTGTATGTTTCGTTTTTCGACGTGTGTGGTCCGGGGCTTAATATTACTGAGTGAAGTGCTTTCGGATTGCCTTCTCAGTCGATTGAGTAATTTTTGAGTGTTCATTTATGATTTTATGAATTAAGGTGTTTTATTTATTTTGCTGCTTATTTAAATAATCGTAAATTATCAGATTGCGAAAAACCTCATGTATTATTTCACAGAACTTATGAAACATGACAATTTTTATGTGAGAAGATTTTATTATAATGAATCGGTTCTATAAATAAACGTTATATTTTTCTAAAATAGCTGGTATAAAATTAAAACACCGACAAAGAGATTCCTTTTTAAAACAGCAATTCGATAAATACTTATACAAAAGAGAACAAGATAATCCGGACAGTTTTTAAAAACGCATTGATGGAGTCAATTTTAACGCGTGCTCAGAGATTTGTGCAAAAAATACATTTTTGTCAATAATAGACGTCTTTACACCTTTTGATAAACGTATATTCTTTTGACAACGCGAAAAAAATGTCATTGATCCAACAAGCTTACGCAAATAACCTTACTTTTCTATTTCGCTCTTATTTTTAGAGCGTTAAGTGCGAAAATTCTGCGAATTTTAGATTTTTCATAGCAAAAAAATTGGTAAAAAACGTTTTGTATGACATCTTATTTCCCGTGAAGATGTCTAGATAACATTAGTGGCTTATAAACGGTCGTTCATTTCAATGGGGTCCCATAGACCCCATATAAAAGTCTTTAGTGTAAGGGAGGTCATGAATGGATGACGTTTTTCCATGAAGATGGTCCTTAGTTGATAAATCCCCGACTAATCAAATTATTTATGGCATTAAATCGTAATAAAATGTTGTGAACATCTGCACCGCGACGTTTCAACGCTTTTGTTAAAGATTTGTTTGAAAAAATAAAGGGTTGGTGTTTTTGTGTGTGACGGTTTAATATCATAATGGTTTAGTTAAATTCAATGTAATCTGTTGTGATACGGGTACTTAAACACGGTTTGAATGTTCACATAGGTACTCGATGTGTGACTTTAGACGAATTTTATGCAATTAAGTGCAAACCGCACTTAATTTTTCACATATAACATAACATACAACATAACATCACGCCTGTATTCCCCGAAGGGTTAGGCAGAGGTGTACCTATACACCCACATTTCGCCAGTTAAGTTTAAGTCCCATGTAATAGGGGGCGAGCCTATTGCCATCAACCGGGCACAAATCCAAACTCCGGGCTGCTACTGAGAAATTCCAGATGGAAAAACCCAATAACACTTTGCCCGACCCGGGAATCGAACCCGAGACCTCATGCTCAGCAGTAGCGCTTGCGACCACTAGACCAACGAGGCAGTTAATTTTTCACGTCTCTTGTAATTAAATCGTCCATTTTAATTGATGTAGTTACTACGTTTTTAAGTACTTTCCTAATTAAAGTAACACCTGGGTCGTTTATTACGAAAAAAAAACAAAGCTATATTACGAACAGCTTGGCAGAATTCATGGAATGTAATTTTACTTTGTTCTTTGGCTCATTGTATCGCCGTTTCCATTAATTAACCTTCTCAATTCGTTAATCTACTCGCATCTCGATTACCCTTAAACTTAACTTCTCGATACCAACATTATCGATTCGAATAATCGATTTGAAATATCACGTGAATTGCCAAATGCTCTATATTTGGCACATTGAACGATGGAACGAACATTAACGCGGTACCAACAGGGTAAACGGTCCCGTTTTCACCTCATTAAGCCCAAGTTAAGGACCCTATTATGTACTTTATGTATTCCTAAATTACCCATCACTTAATAGGGTAGCGAACAACAGGGGAGCTTACCCTTCGACCGTTTTAAAATGACCTTCCTGGCCCTTCTTGTGGGGTAATTATTTATGTAAAGGGGGGTAAATAATGATCATTTGGGGGGTCTAGATATACTGGATAATTACAGGAGGTGGGGTGTTTTAGAGTGTTCGTATGATTACTGGCCTGTTCAAATTTAATGCCTGTTTCTCGTTAAGTGAGTTTATGTTCTACAAGTTTGGAAATTGGGTGATAAGTAGGTGTATCGATGTTACTCTAGTTCGTTATTTATGATTACTGTAAAACGCGGAAATGGAACTTATTTATTTAATTTTATACGTTTGAGATAGTTATATAGTAATTCGTGAATTTTGGAGATCGATATTGGTGTATTATTTTGTAGAAGCTGGTTATAAATGATTTTATTTCTGTAAGTAGATTTATACAAAAACTTTTACATGTCAATCATATTTTAAAAAATAGATGAGGTTGGCGTTTCCTATCTGACTACTCTGAGAAGAAAGGCCGAAACAAACTCAGATGTCACAGTCTCTTTTAAAATCCAGACATAATCTTGGTCAGATCATGTGAAGACCATGTAGTTGTGTCTGAAATGGTCTTTTGAGGAAAAACCACACAGATTGAGTGTGACCTTTCAGTCAGTTCACGCATTTGTCAGTAAGCGTGCAACTCAACCAATCACTGTTAGGTAGGCAAGTAACTTTTCAAAAATGGGCTTCGATAAAAACTGCAAAACCATAGGTACATAAAGGTCTTAATATATTCAGTAAGTACTTCCTGTGTGGTTTATGTTAGTTAAATGTTCAAAAATATATTTTATTACGATTATTATCAATCAGGATCCTCACATTCCATCACAATAATAAATGAAAAATCGTCTCTAATTTGTTTTAAGTACCTTTTCCATTCACCCATTCGAATGAACGAATGAATGATAAATTCTCTGAAGACCACATTCTTATGTCGCGAAATGACGTAGCTAAAAATAGAATAGCTAGGGTGTCCACGCTTCATGGGTCGATATTAGAGACCCCAGATGTCCAAACAACAATCGTTTGGGAGTCTGTGCGTCCTATTGTATGAGATGACAAACGTACACCTATTGTTAAACTGTCCCTTTATTAAGAGTACTTAATATACTACTGGTTAGGGTGACAATACGTGAAATGGGTATGAATTAATTTTGAGATTGTTACGAATTACGGAAATTACTAAAATATTTTTTTAAACAAACTTTTTATGTAGGTACTAGCAGGAATTAAGAAAAGTAACAAAATATTGGTAAGGAAATAAGTATATTTACTTTACTATGTAGTACACACGGCTACACATCAAGCTGTACATGTCCGGTATAAGCTAATTTCGCATTGGATAGGATTTCCATACAATGCGAGGTCAGCGTAAACTAGAAATGTATAGCTTGATGTGTAGCCGTGTGTACCTACTTGGTAACAGTTTCCCAATATTCCCTCTATGGTAAAGTGATTTTAGGTAGAACTACAATTTCGGGGATATTCAAAAGTAGGTAAAAATTTATCTTAATCTGCATAAAAAATGAGCAAGTAAAATCAAAACCGCTTTGTTCGGTCACTAGCTTTTGCCCGCGATTTCGTTCGCGTGAAATTTCTTGTTCCCCAGACCCACCGCGTCGCATCGCATCGCCTGCCCGCGTTGTTACTTCGTTTTTGCTAAGCATTCTTTCTGACTTTATTCTTTTTATCCGGCTCCGAAGGGCGGTAGCGTGATATTAAATAGCCTTCCTCAAGAATTGGTCTATCACATGCATATTTTTTAAGTCCCGACTGGTAGTTAGCGCGTTCAAACAAACTATTTAACTTTATTATAGTAGTACAAAGATCAAATCCTTGCCACCCTACTCCAACCAGCAGTGACGTACCATCAGCGTCATTCACAGTCGTATAATGACCGGCTGATAGCCGTTTAAAAACGAATTTGCTCACTTCTGGTACATTAAACAATCGTTCACCAACGCTATGGGAGATATGTTCCGATTTTGAATTAGCTGTGTTACTTATATTTATTATCTGTATGTTGGGGACCATTTAATTTGTATTATTATGTTGGTATAATATTTTGGATTATTTTGAGTTTGTCACCCTTTGTCTAGGTGTATCATTCCTACTGTCCTGAATCGCATTTTGATCAACATGCGACGTAAAACAGAGCTGTAATTTCGAAAAAGACAAAGAAAATTTAATTTGGATATTTGAATTCACCATAAGGAGGATTATTTATATCGAAAGTAAAAACTACAATTGAGTTGACTCATTATAAAATTGCATAGATTTATCGTCTCGTGACTGCCTCGTTGGTCTAGTGGTCGTAAGTGGTCCTGTTGAGCATGAGGTCCTGGATTCGATTCCCAGGTCGGGCAAAATGTGTTTGGGTTTTTCTATCTGGAATTTCTCAGTAACAGCCCGGATTCTGGATTTGTGCCCGGTTGATGGCAATAGGCTCGCCCTCCATTAAATGGGACTTAAACATAACTGGCGAATTGTGGGTGTACTACAGGTACACCTCTGCCCAACTCTTCATGGAAACAAGGCGTGTTGTTATGTTATGTTTTTTATCATAAAAAAACAATTCAAGGAAAAAAGTTGGCCATTATTCTTATCGGCTTTCGTTAAAACTGGTAAAATTAGCATTCATTAATCAATATTTCAACTATTTTCGGTGGTTACAGTTACAAAACAGGAAACTACGTATTTAGTCGCTTATTTCAATATTGATTAAGCAGTATTTTACAATAAAATCCAATGTTTTGACATAAGAATGTTATCGCAACAGGATATTAGTTACTTGTTACGTACAACACGATAAAAAATAATTGCTATGAATTAATTAGAGGAAAAAATTCAAATAATTACGTAAATAGCTGTTGGAGTAATTAATAGTAATTATATTTGTTCCATTTTGTTTTAATATCTGTTTTTATTCATTCAGCCGCCATGTTGTCAACTAATAGTGTTATGGCGGGATAATTAACGAAAATATAAATAATTTTCCTGCTTTTGATAATTATTGTGATAGAATGATTTATTATAATAGTTCATTAGAAGTTTGTGCTTTACTGTGAAACAACTAACTAAATATTTTACTGCAATTAATAATCTGCGGGGTAACTGCGTAAGACACTAACAGTGAAATAAACTAAAGGCTTGGCTAAAAGGTCTTAGCAACCAGGCCATAAAAATACTTATAAAAAAAAAGACACTGACAGTAGGACTGGCTTTCATTTTGACAGTTCGACAACATTCATTGCGTTACTTACGTTGTTGAGCAGACAAATAGTAGTTGTTCCGGGTGTGGCTGTTTGTGTATGTGAGTTTGTATGTTTGTAAACGCACCCACAATACAGGAGAAATTCCTAGTGTGGGGCAAAAAAAAAAAAAAAAAACGAATATATGAAGCACATTAGCAAAAGGCTTTAAGGGGCATGCGCCAAAGTAGCCCGCGAAATTGAAGTTTTCTTACATTTTTTTGGAATTTGCAGGTCAGTATCAGGTTGTATGGTGATCTAAATATGATTCGCGACCGTATTAAATATGGCTTTACAGAATTATAATCATTAGAATCAGCAATACAACTCTTTAAGTTAGAATTGCCCTCAAATGTCATGATTTCATGAAATAGTCATTCAATAGGGTAATATGAACTTATAGAGATGTATTGCTGATTGTAATGATCATTATTTTGTAAAGCCATATTATTTACGCGAATCATATTTTAATCAAAATACAACCTGACAGTGACTTGCAAATTGCAAAAAAAAGTAAGAAATTTTGAATTTCGCGGGCTACCTTGCAGGTTCCGCCTTAAAATGATTCAGTTTGTGATTAATAGTGTTTTACGCAATTACTGTACCAATATAAGAAGTTAAAAAACTCACTGCCAAAAAGTAGAGAAAAGGCCGAATCATCATTTATTTTTGCCTTTTCCCAACTACATTGGGGTCGACTCGGCTTCCAGTCTAACCGAATGCAGCTGAATACCAGTATTTTACATGGAGTGACTGCCTATCTGACCTCCACAACCCAGTTACTGGGCAACACGATACCCCTTGGCAAGACTGGTTGTCAGACTCTTCGGCTTCTGATTATCTGTGACGTCCATAGATTTACGAGGAATGACAACCGGGCCGGGACCAACGGCTTTTAAACGTGTTTTCCGAGGCACGGGGGGCCTTCGGTAGGAAAGGGATGGTCACCCATCCGCGGACCGACCGCGGTAAGCGTAGCTTAAACCTGATCGTACGAAATGTGGGGCTGTTACTGTGCCACGAGCCCCTCCAGAGAGATGTTCGAATGATTGTACTATTATGAATATGATAGTAAAGTATTTGTCTTGGATAATATTTGTCTATAATATGAATATTCTTACGTACAAGTTTAAATGAGTTGCGTAGATAGTTTGTTGTACCTACGCACGGCTAAATATCAAGCTATACATTTCCTGTTTTAGCTGACGCCGCATTGTATAGGCTTTTCGTACAATGAGAAGTCAGCTTAGACTAGAAAAGTATAGCTTGATATGTAGTCCTGCGTACATACCCCCTCTTACGTTGACAGAATCACGTAAATCAGCCCAGTAATCACGGAGAAATCGATGAACATAAACCAAAAAAATACACACGGACGTGTTCATCTGAACCTTCTTTTTTAAAGTCGGTTAAAAATGTGCTTTCGACAGTAAAACATTTTATAACTTAAAAAAGCCGCCTAAATCAATGACAGTTATAAGAAAACATAATAAATTACTTACACAATAAAAAAAGCTTTTCACTTAACTCTTTTAGAGATCAAAAAGAGCTATTATTAAAAAGCCCTTTCTATCGGAAATAAAACGGAATGTTCCCAAAATAAACGTAATAAAGAAACCCTATATGTGTTGTATCGAGTCAAACGTGATGATCATCGTTTAAACACATTATGTTGGGGCTATTATAGGCCACTTTGGCACCCCTATACTATCGAGTGGTTTAGGGTTGTCGATGTTAAATAATAGAACATCATCGGTTTTGAAAGTAGCTTGACGGACCCAATAAATGAATTGATAGTACCTAGTTAACTTTTTATTAAATTGTACTTAAATTTCTAAAGGAGAATGAGCACTGAACTATGGGCTTCTGTCCTGAAGCCCAATGGCCATAAGAGGTATACCAAAGGAAAGACCTTTTCAAGTAGAACCTTTGCTACTACGCGACTTTTGCCAATTGTTACTGAGTTCGGTGTTAATGACCTAAATAGGTGCTAAATAGGTACTTGGGCACAGAAGTTAAGGGATTCTTGGCACCCAATGGCCATAAGAGGTATACCAAAGGAAAGAACTTTTCAAGTAGAACCTTTGCTACTACGCGACTTTTGCCAATTGTTAATCAGTTCGGAGTTAATGACCTAAATAGGTTACTACTTGGGCACAGAAGTTAAGGGATTCTTGGCACCCAATGGCCATAAGAGGTATACCAAAAGAAAGAACTAGTCAAGTAGAACCTTAGCTACTACGCGACTTTTGCCAATTGTTAGTCAGTTCGGAGTTAATGACCTAAATAGGTTACTACTTGGGCACAGAAGTTAAGGGATTCTTGGCACCCAATGGCCATAAGAGGTATACCAAAGGAAAGAACTAGTCAAGTAGAACCTTAGCTACTACGCGACTTTTGCCAATTGTTAGTCAGTTCGGAGTTAATGACCTAAATAGGTTACTACTTGGGCACAGAAGTTAAGGGATTCTTGGCACCCAATGGCCATAAGACGGTTACCAAAAGAAAGAACTAGTCAAGTAGAACCTTAGCTACTACGCGACTTTTGCCAATTGTTAGTCAGTTCGGAGTTAATGACCTAAATAGGTTACAACTTGGGCACAGAAGTTAAGGGATTCTTGGCACCCAATGGCCATAAGAGGTATACCAAAAGAAATAACTTTTCAAGTAGAACCTTTGCTACTACGCGACTTTTGCCAATTGTTAGTCAGTTCGGAGTTAGTGACCTAAATAGGTTACAACGTGGGCACAGAAGTTAAGGGATTCTTGGCACCCAATGGCCATAAGAGGTATACCAAAGGAAAGAACTAGTCAAGTAGAACCTTTGCTACTACGCGACTTTTGCCAATTGTTAGTCAGTTCGGAGTTAGTGACCTAAATAGGTTACAACTTGGGCACAGAAGTTAAGGGATTCTTGGCACCCAATGGCCATAAGAGGTATACCAAAGGAAAGAACTAGTCAAGTAGAACCTTTGCTACTACGCGACTTTTGCCAATTGTTAGTCAGTTCGGAGTTAATGACCTAAATAGGGTACAACTTGGGCACAGAAGTTAAGGGATTCTTGGCGCCAAATAGCCATAAGTGATATACGGAATGGATTTTTGAGATGGGGCAGCAAGGGCAGCTACCTTAACTGTTGTAGCTACAGGAAAACGGTCTTACGAGACTTTCCTTAACTTTAAAAAAATTTGATTCACATTCACAGATTTAAAAAAAAAACTACAGTCAGCAGGAAAATGAGCAATTTTCGCAAAAACTTTTTTTTATGCCAATCGATCATGTTTTATATATGGATCAAAAACCTCTATTGGACCAACTGAAGTTTGAGTACTGGAAAAGTCAGAAATTCGGCAGAAAGACGGCAATCCGATAAGACTTGGAGATCAGGAAAAATAAAATATAATACAATTATAAACTGCGCTGCAAAAAAATTGGGGCATTTATCTTCTTCATAAATCGAAGAACTAGCATGTGGAACTTTAAAGTGGCTTTATCGATTGAAAATTATGTTGCTGGCATGTACCGTTTATTAATTATTATGAGGAGAATTAAGTATTGATGTTATTGTTACGTACGAATAATTCAGACAAAATATAGTAGTAACAAACGTTTTTCTAAACGAGATCATTTCAATGAAATATATCTTGACGGTATTGGGGGTTTCGGTTTGGAAGTTTATGTCCGACCGACAGAAACATTGTTCCTAAATCAGCATACGAGTATAGGGACGCCATATTTTAAAGGCTGATAGGCTAAAGGATGATGTTTGATGCGCAGAAATAATGAAAGTTAATTAATTGATGAAATATCTGAATTTTTATAATGCATAATTACCTTATATTTAGAGCTCTGTAGCTCTTCACTGACTAACAATCGAGAAAAGTCGTCAAATCACGAAATATTCCCATTGAAGGGATCTTTCCATTGGCGAATATCTTCACGCCATCGGGGGATAAGGCAGGCTTAACGTTCTGTCCGGCCGACCAACTCTTAAAAACATTGTTCCTAAAACGGCATCTAAGAGACCAATGTTTTAAAATGTCCGTTTATAGGCTTAAAAGATGATGTTTGCAAGGCACAGAATTAATCAAAGTTGACGAAAGATTGACGAAATACCAAAAAAACTAAAATACTTAATAACTCTCATTCTCTATAGCTTCTTACGTACTAACTATCAAGAGAAGTCGTCCTTGATGAGATCTTTCCATTGGTATATATCTTAACGTTATTGGGTTTCAGGGCAGAATCGCCCAACCTCCTTTTTTTATTTTTTTCATCTTTAGATTTTCAAAAGTGCCTTTTATGTGCCTATTTGAAATAAATGATTTGACTTTGACTTTATTAATTACTTAGCCTAAATACGAGTATGACCATGTTTGCCTTACTTGTGAAGAGACTAGACCCCACGACACAAGGAATCCTAGTGTGGGGTCCAGAGATGTTATAAAATCTATAATCAAAGGTTCATGTAATCTAATACTAGTTTTTTTGTATATTGTACCTACCGTGTTTTTTCTGAATTGAATAGTTTTTTTTTTTCATTATATCTGCATGTAAAATTTTATTCATGCCTACTCAGCGGAGCTTTTAGACAGTCAAGTAAGTAGATAAACCAGAATACGACCTTTACTAAAGCTTTTATTTAAGAAAATTATTATTTATGGTTATATAAAGAAAGAAAGAAAGAAAGAAAGAAAAATATTTTATTTGGAACACGCACAGGAAATACAAAGTGTAAAAAATTAAATAAAAAAGGAGCATTTAAAACTAACAAAATTAACAATAAAAAAACAATAAACAATTAATAAAAAATAGAAAAATAAACCTGTGCGAGGCCAAAAAGGCTCCTATCTCAGCATAAAGCTGCGATATTTAAAAAATAAGTACCGCAGCGCTGGTATTCTGATAGGGCCCAAATAGCCTTGTTATTTTTGTAGTAGTTTAATTAAACGACAAAATTCCGGAAACCAAAAGTGGTTTTTACAAACCCTTTCCTGTTGAAAAAATTGTAAGCACAGATATGGCACTTACTGTAGACACAATTCACAATTACACACAATTTTATGTTTGAATTTTATTATTAATTAATTAATTAAGTTAAATTCTGAATAAAGTATCCTTCTATATTACATATAAATAACAAAAAAAAAAACACAATAAATGATTATCTATAATTTTTAATGACTAATTTTCTAGACAGTATTTTTGTGTAGCGAGTAAGTAAGTAGTAAGTAAGTAAATCATTTATTTGCGTAAAACATGGTATACATTGATGTTAATATTATTACAGTAGCTCAACATGTTTCGCTAAGATATAACATAGCATGCAAAAATTTATATTTTAACAAAAGGAATCAACATCTCACATCCATAAAATCTTTTAAACTGTAAAAATTACATTCAATAAGCCACTTGTGTAATTCTATCTTAAACTTTCTCGAGTTCAATATTTTAAAGCGACTTGGTATTTTGTTATAAATACGTACGCACATTGCAAGGCAGTTTTTGTTGTATTTCGCAAGTCTTGGCAAATCACTTAATACCAGTTTATGAGGATCTCGTCTGTTTCTGGGATTTACATCATTTGCTGATTTAAATAAATGTTTGTTGTTAACTACAAATATACATACCTCATTTATATACAGACATGGTAGAGGTAGCACACCAAACCTCTTGAACATTGGTCTACATGAGTCATCAGGTTTAATACCACTTATTGCTCTGATGCACTTTTTTTGTGCGATAAATGCTCTATTCATATTGGTACCATTACCCCACATTACGAGACCATATCGCAGTATCGACTCAACATAAGCGTAGTATGACATAATTGCTGTTTTTATGTTAGTTACGTTTTTAACTTGCTTCAGTGCGTATACAAATTTATTGATTCGAGTGCTTACATTATCTACATGTTCTTTCCAGTTAAGATCTTTGTCTATTATTACGCCTAAAAACCTTGTATGGGTTGCCTCTTCGATTTTATTAATATTAAGTTTTATATTGATTTTATTATTATTTGATTGATTAAATTGAATGTAAACGGATTTATCTAAATTTATTTTTAAATTATTCATGTCAAGCCAAGGCAGTAATTTGTCTATTGTATTATTTATGTCAAACTCATGGTCAGTCTTGTTTTTCTTTTTATCTGATGTCACTATGATTGATATATCGTCGGCAAATAAAATGCATTTATGTTTGGTTATTTTTATGATGTCATTAATATATAAAAGAAACAATATTGGACCAAGCACACTTTTCTTTGTTAATATATTTTTTACAACAAGTAAAATCGCATGAGTACCGACCTATATGATCCGTTTTTCAAGCCACAAAAAGCTTCATCCGATCGATATTTCTGCCAGCCCTACTAAACTAATGCCCGCAGTACACTGATTGTGTAATATAAACTATCACCATAACTAGGGTTGCGCGACAAATGCACACTCAATGATTCGACAATTAAATTGTGAATTTATTGAATAAATTGTTTTCTATGCATTTCGGTTCACTGTTTGAGATTAGGGTTGTTGGTTTCGAATATTGTTAGATCGATTGTATTATTTTAAATTGATTTGGATGATGTAGATTTACACTTACTTATAGAATATTTTAATTTCGTTGGAAAGCATGTCATCCATTGGTCCCGGCTGTCATTCTTAGATCTTTGACAGCCGTTGAGGGGAAGCCCTAAAGTCTGACAACCAGTTTACCAAGGGGTATCGTGTAGCCCAGGAACTGGGTTGTGAAGGTCAGATAGGCAGTAGCTCCATGTAAAATACTGGTATTCAGCTGCATCTGGTTAGATTGGAAGCCGACCACAACATTTCAAAGTCAAAGTCAAAAGTCAAATCATTTATTTCAAATAGGCACATAAAAGGCACTTTTGAACGTCAAAATTTGGTGGGTAAAGTCTAGGCAGACTGATTGAGCTGTTCGTAGTACGTAGCCGTAGCGTCATACCTGGCAATTAAATATTGACATCGGCATTTTCATTGATTACTCAGTAATACCCTTGTTTAGGTCAAAAATGTAAGTTAACCTAGACAAAGATGAGGTGCCTCAGATACTGTAGTTCAGCTGGTCCCGAGTTCTTAGTAGTGTTCAAATTCGTAAAGTTCTTGCGCATAACGTCACGTCTGTTTAACCCGATGCAGCTTGTCCCTTGCTGCCCTAACCCAGCGAAGCCCTAATCTGAGGTCTATCTAAAAGTACAAGTAGGTAGCATCGCATGAGAAGAGAAGTTTTGTTCACGGAAGTGCGACTATAATTTCCAATTGACTGACACTCTTCTAGTTACCGCAATATTTGCAAACTACCCACCCCTTAGAGTGTATGCGATTAGTTATGCTCTGTCTGGAGGCCTTAAAATATTAAGGCATCCAGAGGATAGCCCGGTTAAGCAGCCGACAACCTCCAAAGTTGAATTGTGAGGTACAATTAAAAAAAAAACCTCTTCTGTCAGTTAAGTTCACGAATACCACGTGACTGCTCTATAATTTTAAAAGCACAATACCCGCTTAACACAGCCAGTAACAAAATCGTTAGCTCTGCTTATCTTGTACCAAAAATACCATTATTGCACCGTGAAATCCTATCCGTCATGCTCAGTTTAGTGGTGAGCATATGTAAATACGTGTAGCCCAACATATTTTAATAAAGCACCCTCATAGCCCGCGTTCGACTCCCCGTTTAGTTAGTTATTAAATACGATATTTTTCCATATCATTGTGCGGGGACGGCGATTGGGGAGATTTGGATCGTGTTATGCGAGAGTGAAGAATTTTGGTAATTATTTTCAATATCTCTCTAGTGGTCGCAAGCTCTACTACTGAGCATGAGGTCCTGGGTTCGATTCCCGGGTCGAGGAAACTGTTGTTGGGTTTTGCCATCTGGATTTTCTCAGTAGCTGCCTAGAGACTGGATTTGTGCCCGGTTGATGGCAATAGGCTCACTCCGTATTGCATGGGAATTTACGTAACATAACTGGTGAAATGGGGTGTACTACTTATAGGTACCTACACCTCTGCTTAACCGTTCAGGGAAAACCGGCGTGATGTTATGTTTTGTAAAAAATATTTCATTACTAAAACATCATGCTAATTTCCTGTTTCCTGTTTTTCACTTTGTCGCGCATGACGCAATAAAATGTTTTAACAAGATTCTACAAAGTCACCAGAACTACGTAATGTAATTAATTTTATGAAATTCAGATAATCTTAATGAATCACTAGTCACTATAGAAACAGGATATCCTTTCTCAGCTATAACTTGTGGTGAATTAAAATATTCACAAAATAGTTGAGGAAAACTGTTTTAAAACAATCAAGTGATTTTAATTTGTCATTAATTTATAAGTAGACTATGGTAATTTATTATCACGTTATAAACTTAAAGCGCTGCCCAAACGTAGGACACCGAAAACCCATTTTTTTTTGTCGCACAGCTACGCGTATTGGTACATATTACAAGCCAGAAAAAAATGTAGTGTATTGTCAAATGTTCAAAGAAAAGACTTATTCAAAAATATTTCATAATAATGAAATAGTATAAAATAAAACTATCGTAAAACAGAGCTCAAAAATATATGTTTTCGTCGCATAATTCTCAAAATTTTGAGCGTAAACTATCATATTTTATGTAATGGGAATTATAAAGGGAAATAAAGAATAATGAAGGAAATTCAATTAACTAAAGAAATACCTAAAAATATTCCAATGAGCCGCGCTTTTTTTTATATTTAATTATAGGTGCAAAATTATTTTTATTTTGGTGGTCATTAAATTCGACTATCATCAAATGCATCGTAATTTTGAACCTTATTTGTTGCCGCGATGCGCTATTGTCTATTACCTAAAATTTTGCTTCTTACCACGCCTTAAACAGTTAGTTTAAGGTTTATTCTTTCAGCGTATCGATTGCAGAAAGATCATGTAAATTGATCGAAAGTTCAGCTGTATTCACTGACGCAGTCATAAGGTCATCAAGTGCACAGGTATCAGGTCATGCGGTGCTGGATGGAAGGTGGGCCATTGTCTGTGGGGAGACGCTGCATACTCACTTGAAATCTGAGGGTTTACTCCCTAAGTCCGTTGTTTCGGCCAAAGTTACGGGTATTTCCTTCACCGCATAACTTTCGGACGTAAGATTAGTTAGGGTCCCGAACTAAGAATGAACGACAACACGATTTGACAGTTTTCCCTAATCCCGATGTGATTTTGTCCGTTCAAAAATTGTATTCATCACCGCATACCGCTAGGAAAAGTGGTGACAAATACTATTTTTTAAATGGTTTACCAAATTGGAAAATATGAATTAAATGTCTATAGCCTTTTCGGTATATTTTGTAAGATAACCACAAGTTATTGAAAATTGCACAATTTTATGTCTATCTATAATTCTACAGAGTCAAATTGAATTAGCTAGCGAAACTCTGCAGACGTGATGGATATCGATATGATGAAATGATTTGAGAAAATAAAAGGTTTTTTTTTTGGGTCAACGACCGCTGGTAGTGTTGTTAGTTGTATGTATAAGTATGTGTTGAGAAAGTTCTTTTATCATGTTAAGATGTCGATACCCATAACGTCAGCGGAGTTTCACTAGTCAATTTAATTTGACCCTGTATTATTTTTTGTATTAATGATTACACGTACCTGCAATATTCTAGGGGAAATGCTGGTGTGGATAATTTCTTCAAAGTAAGTATAAAATGAGAAATATTTAACTGATCCTCTAAAAACTTTATAGGCTTCTAAAGAAGCACATTTAAAAAAAATAAGTATCTTTTGAAATTTCTGGCCCGCAATTAAATTTAGGACCCCAAAATAAGAGTTATTAGAAGTTCACAAAAAGAGGCGCATTCATTATATTAGAGTGTTCAATAATATTTTTAGGAAAGCACAATGCGAATTATTTGAGGTTCGATTAGATACATGCCGTATAAAATTGCTACTCCTGCATAACGCTATCCCCTAAGGCGGATAACACCGAAAGCTTAACTAGGTTTAACGGAGTCGGAGCACACAATAAACACAGCTCCCTCGTTTAAATTCATTAATGCATTTGTCATAAAACTCATATCGTTATTACGTTACGTTAAGGTCCCACCCTTGTGATTTTTTCTTAATTTCCGTCGCCGATTTATTCCGGGGACGAAATTTGATTTCGGATGATAAGTCGGTATATTGAAGCACGGTTCTGGTTGCCTAAATATATTTTGGGAGTAAATATTTTATTAAAATGTTGTTGGTTAGGTTTCTCTTTAGAAAATGTCTACAAAAACGTTAAAATCACATTAAGGAGCACCTATTTCTTTCAACATAAGTGTTGGCTGCTACAAATTGTAACAAAAATATCTTTTATTTTTCCTTAAATTCAGTTAGAAACGAACAGTTGCTTAGTTCACTAATAGCTCCACTCTTAAATCTATTATCGCACAATCTACAAATCATTAATAACGGGTTATGAATGACCGCTTAAAATTCTATAGGACACCCAAACATCTGACGGTCGTAGAGAAATGCGTGCAACACATGCGCCCGCGGTCTTTTCAACGCTTCCAAAATCATTTATCATTCATTCTATCTCTGTCTATCATTAATCATTGGAATGAGACTTAAAGAGAGAGAAAATGAAGTGATGGTACGTCGCAAGAGTAAATACGATACGGCTAATGATACAATTAATGATTAATTGTATTTCGAATTTTACAGTCTATGAATGGGCCGTGAATAGCGAATCCTTTAACGAAGGTTCAATAAATAAAGTTAAAATTTGCTTGATTTTTGTGGCGTCCGCGTCGGCTCGTCTGATAGTCTGTAATGACGGTATTCGGGTATTTTAAAAACGTTTAACGCGAATAATGACGTTGTAAAATTCATTGAAGTTTTAAGGGTTGAGTTTCGTCTCTGGAGAGTGCTACCATTCATAAATTAACACCATTTTTGTGACAATTATAGTAAATTTTACGTCTTATTTAGAACACATTTGTTCAGCAAGTGTTTTTTTTGAAGTAATTCCAATGAAGTTAGTATGAATTACTTTGAGTACTTTCAATAACTTGTAATCAATTGTAATTTATGTTACATATACTATACTATTACTATTATCGTATACAAAATTAATGTATTTTCCCCAGAACTTTTACAGTTGAATATAACGTCCCAAAAATATAACAGGCAATAGAATATGAATAATGAGTTGATTTTATTCTCAGAAAAGAATAAAAAGTTTCTATAAAAGTGATAAGATTCTTAATAAATTAGGATTAGGAGTGAACATACTATTATAGGTTACAGGCCTGTAAGAAATCAGTCGTAGGTGGTCTTAACAAAACCAGTAAGTAGGAGGTACATCACGACATCAACCTTCAAAACATAAAATTGTAACGTTTAATAAAATTCGTAAAATGCCATCTATCGGCATAAACATCGAAATAAATCTACAAGAATCCCATTAAAAATTACCCAATATATTTAAAAAAGTCAGAAGTATGAATGGCCGTTCGGAGGTGAATGGTGCATCATTAAAATCAAATCCTATAACAAATGTACACTGAAGTTGCTTTGTTACGCGTTTTACTGGTTTGAATGTTATTTGTAATAAATTATAGAATAATTCGTAAGTACCAACAAATAAATCCTTAATAAGGTGTCGTTAAACTTTATTATTTAGTAACTGACTCCACTTAGAGCTATTGTTGAGCTTTTTTTTTATTTTTGTACGCATCTGTTGTTGTGGTGTAGTATATGTGGGGATTTCAGACAAAATGTGTTTTTTTAAAGTTCAAATCATTTATTTCATGAAGGACATTGCAAGGCATTTTTGAACGTCAAAATTTACAAGAAAATAGAATTGATTCTAGGTGCCGCATGGGATAATACTAGCAACTTATTTTTAATTAAATGTAACTTGTAACGAAGCTCTTTGGAATCAAATTGTCTGGATGGGCTAGCAGGATATGACTTAAATTATTTGACTTCGGATAATGTTACGTAGGTGATTGCGTGTGTTTGTAATACAACGATTACAAACACGTTGCCTTTAACAATCTTATTCCACGTGACTGAGCCACGTGGAATATGATTAAGTATATGTTCATTACGAAGTTAGTTTACTTCCTGCTTTGTATCATGCATTATCAGAATTTCGTAAACGTGTAACTTTTAATGATTTTCCTGTATGAAATACTTAAATCCCACACATGCACATGTTTTAGGTATATTATTATCATATACGTTTACGTACATATAAATAATTACGACACAAAAATAAATAAATAATTGAATTGCAACATTCTCTTTCCTTCATCTGAAAATCTAACTTATACTGTTCCCGGTGACAATATTTTATAGTTTATAGAGCATCAGGCATTGTGCTACCGTTGAGCCGAGCTAGTTTAATATTTGAGGCTCGGCCCAGCCAGCGGCTGTCAAACTTACTTGGACTGACTACAATAATGGTTTGAGGACCGCTGGCTTCCGCAGGTTTATTGATAATTCTCGTGATATTTTCATTTTTGTTGGGCAAAGTTTTTGTTTATCTATTTGTGATATTATTACAAATATACATACATAAACTCACGCCTTCTTTTCATGGGGGTAGGCAGACCCTACAGAACGCCACCTGATACGATCCTTACATACTCCTTTTGCTTCGTTTACGTTCATAAATCAGCACTCTAATTACGTAACACACTATTAATCAGAATCTGAATAATTTTGAAGGATTTTGCTAATACATTGCTTCATATGTTCGAAAAATTTGTTTGCTCACCAACGTAGATAACGCAATGAATGTTATTGAACTGTCAAAATAAAAGCCATTCTTACTGTTAGCGTGTTACGCATTTACCCCACTGATCATACACGCATGCCGGTTGCGAGTACTAGGCACCTAACCTTTCTGAAGAACATCACCAATAAGGTCACTATATGTCCTCCTAGGGCATCCCCTCCCGGCGGCGGCGTTTGGTTTTGTGATATTATAACGGGTGTAAAAAAAAACTTAACGAAGCCGAGAGTCACTTGTCCTCCCCGTCATTGTAAGCATTTTTTTTGTACTGGACCATACATGGGAACCTTCTGTTTACGGAGATATTGAAGGTCAACATTCCAACTTTTACTGATGTTTTTATACGAAAACAAGTTTTTAATGTTATAAACTTATAACACAACTTTAAATACCCCCACGACCCCTGTACCGTTGTATGCACCGCACAATGTTTTGCGTGTGATACATTGCATACTTTCGCAAACAGCAAATTTTCACACCAAAAATAAAAGTCGGTTCCCAGCAATTATTTTTGTGCAATGTTATTAAGTTTGATGTACAGAATGCGTAGTTGACGGCTACGTGATGGGTCTTTTTACATCCTGTATAATATTTTTTTGCATATTTTTCTCTCGTCCTCGCATAATGTCTGCATTAGAGTTTTTTGTAGGTAATGTAATCAAGAAAAAACAATTGTATATAACAAAAACTATGTATATATATACCTACCTAAGGTACTTACACAGTTTTTTTTTTAAATAAGTTGTGTATCAACCCACCTTGAGCAAGCGTGGTGATCAATGCTCGTGCCTTCTCAGTATGAGAAGAGTCCTGTGTCCTGCAGTGGAACAGTAATAAGCTGGTATAGCCATATTTTTTTATTAATTTCTGGTGTAAGAAAATAAAGTTCAGTCACGAGCATAAATATACACACTTGGCTAAATTCAAACGCGATTTTTTCCTTAATTTTTGAGTAAAATTTTATATTGTTACGAACATAGTATTTTTGAAACCATAGGTTTATGTAATATCGTATTTCAACGTT
This sequence comes from Griposia aprilina, assembly GCA_916610205.1. Classification (NCBI taxonomy): domain Eukaryota; kingdom Metazoa; phylum Arthropoda; class Insecta; order Lepidoptera; family Noctuidae; genus Griposia; species Griposia aprilina. The sequence continues at coordinate 13,129,441 of OU744305.1, forward strand.
GTATTCGTTATTTCACAAAAAAATCGCTATTGATAGTTGCCAAGTGTTGACATATTAGTGCTCGTGACTGTACCTAGGTAGCTACATAGGTCGGGTAGGAAGAAACACGACAAAAACTGAAATACAACCGTAATTTTAACATTTTACACAACATTAAAATCGATTTACGAGCACGAAATACTTAACATTTTCAAACAAAATTGTGGCAATAAATTAAATACCGCCAATAAAAAATACGTCTCCTATAACAACCCTAATTATGAAAATGTGTTCCGTCGCTAATCACGCGTCACTGTAGTTTGACACCTTCCGCTAATTTATATTAAAAGAAGACTAGCAAAATAAAAAGTATCCTCAAAAAAGACTGAAGTTGATTTAAATAAAATAAACAAGTGAGTAAATGAAAAGTAACTTTTTTAAATTGAAATTAGGACTACAGGTGAACACGGTTGGGTTTTAGTCAGTGCGAGTCTGACACGCCCTCCTGCTCCGCCCAGAGCGGGAGAAGTCATAAAGGTGCAGGTGCAGGAATCAGCACTTTTTGAAGGTCAAAATTACATAAGACAGACCCCAAAACTCCCACATTTCACCACTTTCTAGCTGGAAAGAAGAAGTGGCGCAGCAAACTCACTAGCAAATAGAATGAGGTACCTAATTTATTCAGACATTCCGAATAATTAACAAATGCAAGTATGACGAAATGAGGAAAAAGTTCCTCAATGGCTATGCATACCATTTACACAATGAAATGTTGCAATGTCTAAAAAATACCTACTTATAACACATCATAACCAAAGTTTGTAATAAACCAACATCTCAATACCAGTAAAAAAAGTGAAACAATAATTAGCAACCACCATAACTAGCTAACAATCCAACGAAAAATCCAAAATTCTCGTAATCAATTAACCGGCAGACGCGAAAAAACGTGGCGCCACGTGTCACAGGTCAGTGCAAACGCCCCTCGACCCTAGGAGTCAATGGAACCGCCTTAATGAACCATGGCTAGGCCACATCCTGCTCTACTTGATAAATAACATATTTCGGGAGTATATTTCTTTCGGGGTTCTGTTTGAAGTTGGAGGCCGATAAGCGTTGGGCGTCAAATAATTGTGGTTATTGGAAATGTGAATTTAAATAATTACCCAGAAGGTAAGCAGGCTCATAGCTAAGGTAGGTCTCCTCCCATTGAACACGTCAATTAAGAACCCAGAGTACCTTTATAGTAAAAAAAACAACCGACTTCTAAAAAGAACACTACAAAGTGTAAAAGAACTTAATTTCGGAAATCGGTGTCTGGTTTGTATTTTCGTTTTTTGCCATCGACTTCCGAAATTAAAACCATTATTCACTTTGTAGTGTTTTTTTTGGAAGTCAGTTGCTTTTTTGTGTAACAAAGCTTTTATTTTTCACTTTTTAGTTGTGATACCTACTCCACACAAATTCGGAAACCACTACTTGCTGTGTAAATAACAGTGACAGGAAGTTATTATAACATCATCAATATACACTAAGTGGAAAAAATACGTATGTAGCGGTATCTACACCGCCATATGCGAGCTACACGTCATACTGACGTCACGCAAATCCTGCATCGCGCAAGCAGAGTTTACCGTGCGACTAGCATACAGGGTGGAATTTTGTAATGCCACCTGGAGGGAAAGTACTCTTAATACTACAGATAGAAAATTTTACTCAAAGGAAACATTCCTTTATTTTTGAATAGAAAGCAAACTGCATTCAAATATTTTCGAAAATTCTCTTCTCCCACACCCGGGAATCGAACCGGCTAAAATCTGGAAAAATTATACCCTGTACTTTTATTGCATCGATCGTTAGGGTCAATTATAAGGATGAAATCTCTCTAACAAACATGATAAATTAAATGAAAGGAAAACCAGGAAATCTGAAGTTACAAATTCAATGAGTCAAGTTAAACTCTTTAACTAACATCCATCTTTTGTAATGCAGACTCCTTTGCGACATACTCGTAGCTGCGTGTATGAGGTAATTTAAATACGGAATGTTAGATTAAAATTTGAAAATTAGATTGTCATAGTTGTTATTCAAATTTGATTGTTTTTACAACTCATTTCACATTTTGTCTCACGGTGAAAATGGCTTATCAAGAACAGTTTGATTTAATGGAAGCTTATTGTTTAAATAACAAAAACGTGAATCTAGCTCTGCGGTGGTATGGAGAGAGATATCAAGACCGACAGGCACCAACTCGGTTCGTATTGAAAAGAATGGTAGAAAATTTAAAGAATACGGGTGGTTTCAAGAAGAGACGGCAAACTATTCAGCAAAACTATTTCGATTTTGAACTAGATGTTTTAACATACTTTGAATCATTTCCAAAGGCTTCAAGTAGAGATGCTGCCAATGAATTAGGAACAACCCACACTCGCGTACTTAAAGTGCTGAAAAAGTATAAGTATAAATGCTATCGTGAAGGTCGGTTGGTGCAAAAATTGCATATTGGGGATCGTGACAGACGATTACAATTTTGTGAAAACATGCTTGGAGAAATTGACCGAAACCCTAATTTTTTGAGTAACATTGTATGGTCTGACGAAACCAACTTCAGCAATAATGGCATGTACAATCGCCGCAATAACCATTATTGGTCTCGAGTGAATCCTGTTCGTGTTCATGGAACTAACAATCAAGTAAGATTTTCTTTCAACGTTTGGTGCGGAATTATGAGAAATAATGTAGTGTTAGTCCACGTGTACGAAGGTCATTTAAACACTGTCAAGTATATTGAAATACTGGATCTCTTAAGAAAGGAGTTAAATGGTTTCCCCGAGGAAGAGCGAAACCAAATAATTCTACAGCAAGATGGTGCTCCAGCACATAACAGCAGAATCACTACTGCCTACATTAATAACCATTTTAATACCTGGATTGGTACAAACGGCACAATCAGATGGCCTGCGAGATCGCCAGATCTCACCCCATTAGATTTTTTTTGTGGGGATATGTAAAAAATCAAATTTACATGAAATCTTATGCGAATGACAACGAGTTGAGAGTTGAAGTTCAGAATACGATTTATAATATTCACCACAACACTTTATTAAAGGTTACTAGAAATGAATTCGTTAAAAGAATAAATTTGTGTATCCAAGAGAATGGAGCCCATTTCGAGCAACTAATTAGTTAGTTTACCATTTTTTGTAAATAATTAAATTAATTTAAGATTTCCTGGTTTTCATTTAATTTATCATGTTTGTTAGAGAGATTTCATCCTTATAATTGACCCTAACGATCGATGCAATAAAAGTACAGGGTATAATTTTTTCAGATTTTAGCCGGTTCGATTCCCGGGTGTGGGAGAAGAGAATTTTCGAAAATCTTTGAATGCAGTTTGCTTTCTATTCAAAAATAAAGGAATGTTTCCTTTGAGTAAAACTTTCTATCTGCAGTATTAAGAGTACTTTCCCTCCAGGTGGCATTACAAAATTCCACCCTGTATATACAACGTCCGTCAACGTCATACCTGGTCATCACCCTCAGCCTCATCAGCAACCTTGGCACAGCACACTGCACTCTCGGCCGGTCCTTTGGCAGAGCCTTCAAACCCTTTTCTGGTCGACACGACGCCAGCAGTCAGCCTCAACCCGGCGCTGTACATCCGACGCACTGGAGCATAACGCAGCGCCACCCCGACTCACTGAGGAAACCTTCGCAGACAGTTCCGACTCATCGCGAACTACGCGACACTCGGTTCCGACTCACTGGAACCTCAACTGGCCCTGGCAAGCATCACCAGATACAAGACTCAGCCCACTATCGACCTCCGGTCTCCGGGAGGGAGTGATGTAGCGGTATCTACACCGCCACATGCGAGCTACACGTCATATTGACGTCACGCAAATCCTGCATCGCGCAAGCAGAGTTTACCGCGCGACTAGCATATATACAACGTCCCGACATCAACGTCGTCGACACCCGTCTGGTCGGAGGATCCTCCCTTTTCCATAGAGTATGAGTGAACTTATTGATGCTAACTGAAAAACTACCGAAGCATAGTTAATACTATTTATATGGAACCACCCCTGAGGCATACCCCATCCATTAAAAAAAGAATTTTCGAAATCGATCCACAACTGCCGGAGATATTGCGTAGCAAACATACAAAAAAAAATAACATACAGACGAATTGAGAACCTCCTCCTTTTTGAAGTCGGTTAAAAGTGGAAATCACTATGACACTACTGTTAGTCGCGAAAACAGTGCCACTACACTGGTAAAAAAGGCGATTGGGGAGATATTATTACAGGCTTGTGTCACCCCCGTGACCGGAATGCTATACCTGGCGAAGTATATTATTATACCATGATCTCGTCTTTAATGTCCGTCACGTGTCATCATGGGACTTGTAGTTAAGTAATAAACTTGTAGTAAAGTTGCCGCGGTTGGTCCGCGGATGGGTGAACGTCTTTACATACCAAGACCCCTCCGTGCTGCGGAAGGTGGTCCTGGCTGTCATTTGCGTGTTTCGGGTCGTCAGAAGCTTGAAAGTCTGACAACCAGTATTACCAAGGGGTATCGTGTTACCCAGTAACTGGGTTGTGGAGGTCAGATAGGCAGTAGCTACATGTAAAATACTAGTATTCAGTTGCTGATCCGGTAAGACTGTAAGCTGTCCCCTGCATAGTGGGGGAAAGGCTGGACAGCTTGATTTTAACGTGTTATCACATTCGATTTTTTCTTTCTTTCTCCCTCTTTGGCATCATTCTGTTCATCTCCCTGATATTCATCGTCTATTGCTACCTAAGTATCCAATCCTTCGTTTGTAGGCAAGGCTAGGCTTTTATCAACATGTGATAACAGAATACAGGTAAATTAATTACTTTTTCCTATTTCTAACATATGTTACATACCATCCATTCTTTCCTTGTCCGATATAGGTCTATGTCAATGCGAGCAGGCCTTGAAATAACTTCTAACGATTAATTAAAATTATCATGTTTGTAGGCATGGCAACTTATATCATGCGGAAAATTTGAATCACCTGTTTGAACATTGTCACCTGTTCAGGATATTTTCACTTAGTCACCAACGTATTATTATTTTTTTTGTGTTCGGGTTGGAGATGATATCAGTACATAGTGTTCTCTTCTTGTCTGATGCCCAAGAACTATGTTATCAGAGAATATGTCAACAGAGTTTTGTTTTATTGGTAGGAAGTCAGATGCCCTCAAAGAGTACACATATGAGATGATAGTCATGATGGTCATGCGTCCAGGCAACCATTCTGGTGTGCAAATCTTACCTTGGAAAAACGAAAAGCCAGGTCTTCAGCCCCCTTTTTCTTCCAAACAGATATTTTTTGGAAAGCTAAAATTATACACCATTTACATTAACCTTCAATGAGATCACCTCAAACCTCGTGAAACATAACTCGGTCAAGCAAAGCGGGCAGTAACAGAAGCTCATCACAATTACCTCATGACCATGAGTGATGAGCGCGACTAGGGGACGCCAAATTGAGCACTTAGCATCTATACTACAATTACAATGGTGACCGCAGTGACCGCAGTCAACATAATATTATTATCATGGGAATTTACGCCATGTACCTTAGTAAACAAATTCAAGACCTAATTAACATGTTGTTTACTGAAATGTCAATTATAGTGGTTTTTTTATTTTATTTGTGTTGTAAAAAATCACTACATACAACTACACTAATTGACGGGGTCCTCTAGGGCGATGCCTGCCAGGGTCACGAATTGTTCGAAAGTGATACCGAGGTCCTGGCGCACAGGCAACTGATAGAACACGGGTGGCTTTTAGTCAGTAAAAGTCTGACACGCCCTCTCGTTCCGCCCAGAGCGGGAGAAGTTATTTGATGATATCTGACCCAAAAAGAAAAAAAGGGGGTATCGTATTATCCAGTAACTGGGTTGTGGAGGTCAGATAGGCAGTCGCTCCATGTTAAATACTGGTATTCAGCTGCATCTGGTAAGACTGGAAGCCGACTCCAACATAGTTTCGTTGTTTAACTTCTTTTTCTCCAGGATCAGTCAGGGTCAATAATTCTACCGACCACAGCCTGAAGGCCTGGACAAGGCCTGAGCGCTTTTTTTTTTTCGGTGGGATATCACCAAATGACCTCTCCCGCTCTGGGCGGAGCGGAAGGGCGCGCCAGACTCTTACTGACTAAAACCCACCCGTGTTCCTTCAGTTGCCTGTGCGACAGGGCCGCGGTAACTCTTTCGAATAATCCGCGACCCCGGCAGGCATCGGCCCTATCGGACCCCATCAGTTATGCTGACATCTCTTTGAGGCGCGCGTGGAACACAACGCGCCGTCGACCCGGGCCTGGTCCATACCGGACGGCGAGCTGCCCATTGCTCGCCGTCCGCAAGCCCGCGCCTACGGTGGTCGGGAGTCGGCTATCGACTCCCGACGCCCAGGGTGTCTCCTCCTGCGGCGAATTGCGTAACATACTAACAGTAGATATAACTTTCATTTTGACAGTTCAACCACATTCATTGCGTTATTGACGTTGTTAAGCAGTTTTTTTTTTCGAACATATGAAGCAATGTATAATAGGCTACAAAATGATTCAGATTGTGACTGATAGTGTGTTTTACGCAAGTAGGGTACTGGATTGCCATAAGGTTTACGGTAGCTTATGTGACTCCAATTCTTTTTTCCATCATCGTTATCGCTGATAGATTGTCCCGTTTGGTGTAGTGGTCGCAAGCGGGACCGGTGAGCATGAGGTCCTGGGTTCGATTCCCGGATCGGGCAAAGCGTTATTGGGATTTTTCATCTGGAACTTCTCAGTGGTAGCTCGTAGTCTGGATTGGTGTCCAGTTGATGGCAATAGGCTCGCCCCCTATTACATGGGACTTAAACATAACTGGCAGAATGTGGGTACACCTCTGCCCAACCCTTCGGAGAATTCAGGCGTGATACTGTGCTATGTTATTGCTAGATACATCACCCAAATATCCCTGTTTCGGTGTAGGTAGCTATATAATTAAGTGAACACTGTATATTGTATACCTGGGAAAGTCCTACTTTATTCATATCTCGTAACAATATTAATAAATACTAATTAAAAACCGTGTTTTACCGAACATTATGTGTAATTTCCGTTTATTATATTTTTAGTTTCAGCATCATTTGTTTTGGTGTAACATATTATGTATTTAAATTATTATTATTAATTATGTAAAAATTCCGTTTGATAGAGAAATGAGTTTTGGAATAGGGTAAACATTCTCTTAAAATGTTAGTCAATAAATTATGCTCAGGAAAAAGTGCAGCAATTTGTGAATGCCTTTATCGAATTTTTGTTTTATGTAGGAACCAATTATGTCCGTTAATTAATTAGTTAGTTAGTTCCACTTTTTTCGGGAAATTCACGTGAGCGCATGTTATGTAACTTAATCGTTTAGTTTTGTAGACAAGATGACAGAAAACAATGTTAAAATAACTCTATTAAATGAAAAACGTTTGTTTCGTCAGGTTTTCGGCAGTAACCCCTTTAAATAAAAATGTTTCGACGTTTGTACGTCTCCTAACTTTAAGCAATATGGTAAGACAAGACTTGTCCTAGTACCAGTCTTACCAAGGGATATCATGTAACCCAGTAACTGGGATGTGGAGGTCAGATAGGCAGTCGCTCCATGTAAAATAGGTACTTAGCTGCATCTGGTAAGACTGGAAGCCCACCCGAAAAGGCTGGGCAGTTGATGAAGGTGAGACAAGAATAGACATAGAGTCAAGGATTTAACATAACATAACATCACGCCTGTATTCCCCGAAGGGTTAGGCAGAGGTGTACCTATAACACACCCACATTTCGCCAGTTATGTTTAAGTCCCATGTAACCCAACCCCCAACCCTAATGGAGCCTATTGCCATCAACCGGGCACAAATCCAGACTCCGGGCTGCTACCGAGAAATTCCAAATGGAAAAACCCAATAACACTTTGCGAGTGATATATCCACAGTCAAGTATTTATGACTTCATTTAACATACTTTCCTCCTTAAATTCTTTTTACCCTTCCGTATAATATCTATTAGCAGTGGTGGCCAAGTAGTATCGGCTCCGACTTGTTGACGACTTGAGGTCGTGGGTTCGAACCCAGGCAGGCGCTTTACTTTGTGTAAATAATTTCATCACCACTGCTCTCAAAACGGTGAAGGAAAACATCGTGAGGAAACCGGCATGTCCTAGAACCAAAAATTCGAAGACATGTGACATCTACCAACCCGCACTGGGCCCGCGTGGTAGATTACAGCCAATCCTTCTCAAAGAGAGGAGGCCTGTGTCCCAGCAGTGGGAACATTATAGGCTGATTATAATGTCTATTTACCCTTCCGTATAATATTTCATTTTTGTACTCCTTACCGCCGCATTCCAACAGCCAATTATCGAAAGCAACCGAATATAACCAGGAGGTAGGGAATAACACAAACTTGGTAACAGACCCGCAAATCCAATAACGAACCGTAGCGTCGCGTCGCACACTGGGTCGAAAATCCCGTCTAGAAGACTTAGAGCTTCGAAGTTGTTAAGTGTCGTTTTTGGGCTTGAAATGTGTTTATAATTAGTATTACTGTGGTCAAACATATAAGTCATATCTAGTAACTAGTATTATCATTATCCGACCGCGTACAACCCAAAACTCTTCAAAGTGAGAGTGAACAGGCTTCTTCTGGGTAAGCTCACTCGGTCGTCGACTTTGTCTCTGTCATCTTTGACCTAGACTAGAGTCAAGAACAAACCCATCTAAAACAAAAAAATATAAAAGTCATTCAGTGAAGGTGTTATAACTGCAAATTCTTCAATTACATCCTCAGTTGCAACGATGATAATAAGATCTTGGAAACCTTTCAGAGATCTACGAACGAAGCAGAAAAAGAGAAGGTCCAGCAAACATAAATTGAAAACTTATGAAAGACTAGCTGCTGCTCGGAAATTATCCTACAGAAACGTCCTACCGGGATAAAAAAAAGTAGCCAATGTTACTCCAGTGAAAGTCCCGTCAAAATCGGTCCAGCCGTTTCGGAGATTAGCCGGAACAAACAGACAGACAAAAATTGGAAAAAAGTGGTATTTTGGGATATGTACCGTGTCATCCATATGGATTTAGTAAAAAGCGGTTATTTTAATATTACAAACAGACACTTCAATTTTATTAATCCGTATGTATAGATGTATAGAAGATGATCGTGAAGATTTCGCTTCCATTATTGAATATATGCTCAAAAATCCTGAATATGCTGCAAAATACAACGAAATTATTAAAAAAATAAACCGTTTCTTCAGTTAAATTTACGTCAGAAAAAGCACTGGGTCTGTTGCTTTCTTTAAAATTAAGTAAGTGGCAAAATAAAAAGATCTCAGTACAACTTATTAGTACTTGTTTATAAATAGTATGCGCAAACACTAATGATTTTATTCTTGGTTTTTGTTTAGTTCCTAGAAAACCTCCGTAAAACTTTTGATTGTTTAAAAAAAATTATATCATTATTAGTCAGTGGCGTTCCTTCCATACAAGCCGGCCAGCCCGGCTTTCAATTAAATGTGAACCTATCAACAAAAAACATAAACAAACTACACGTCATGCAAACTTGTAAATTAACTATCTCAATCATGTCTCAAGAATTGATAAGAATAATGACATACCTGTTTTTTTTTAATATAGGTATTTCAGCTTGCCCCCTAGTTACGCCAATGTTATTAGTTCATCTTAAAATAAGCCTAACAAATTGGCTTAAGGATCTAGAACTATGATTTTCATCGAAACTGTTACCAAGTGGTAACATATTTACTTATTACTGCATTTATTATTTATATTCGAGGATAAAAAACCACGTACATATAACCATTTATTCATAAAAATGTATTTCCGTGGTCTTTCACATTAAAACTATTGTTGAAGATAAGAAAAAAAAAAACAACGATAAGAAGAAGTGAGTGAAAAAAAACATAAATAATTTAGTACTATAGCCCTCTGTAAGGATAAAACGGGATTTTTTTGAGAACCGGAAATATCCTGCTTTTTCATACCTGTAAAAAAAGTCCTCAGTTTTAAAGCCAAATTACTTCATATGACATACTTGACCATAGTAATACTAAATAGAAACCATTTCAAGCAAAAAAAAGACACTTAAAACATCGAAGCTCTAAGTCTTCTAGACGCGATTTTCGATCCAGTGTGTGTCGGTGGCAATCGCGTGCGCGTGCGCATGCTACCTGCATTCACTGCGCGGGCGACGGTGTCGGCGGGAAAAAGGTTTTAGAAAGCCCTATATGAGGTCATTATTTGATGTATTAAGGAAGGGTTTGGGTTAATTTCAGCAGACAAATGCATTCTCCCTCTTTATAGTTACTTAGCAGTTAGTTTTTACTTTTTTAATTATTATAGCTAAAAGGCTAGATTGTATTTGAAATACCTATATTAAAAGATGGTCAGATTTGTCTATATAAGTCTTTATAGGCTAGGCCTTACACGATCATACGAAAATCAACGGCTGTAAAGATCACTTTATTTTTAGCCCTTTTTCGAAATCTGAAAGCAGACTCCTGACCTCGTGGCTCCTATCTGAAACTTTTCAAATACATTTTCGGTGTTCCTTCCTCATGCCGCACCAATACAGCTATCAACTTTTCGCCCTGCATATGCTTGCTCAAAAACCACTCTATACTCCACTTCCATGAAGTGATCTGTCAAGTCTTAGCATCAACTGGTCTATCTTGTAAAAATCAGAGCGTTAAAACATACATAAACTCACGCACCCTTCCCATGGGGGTAGGCAGAAACTACAGAACGTCATCTGCTACGATCCTTACATACTCCTTTTGCCTCGTTTACATTCATACATCTGGTCATACACGCACGCCGGTTGTGAGTACTACGCACCTGACCTTTCTGAAGAACATCACCAATAAGGTCACTATATGTCTTCCTAGGGCGTCCCCTCCCGGCGTTTCCAATCACATCTGCCTTGTAAATAGCTTTTGTTAGTCGCCCTTCATTCATCCTTTCAACATGACCAAACCATCTTAACATGCTCTTTTCAAGTTTTGTCACTACATCTTCTTTTAAACCGCACCGTTGCCTTATCACATTATTACATAGTCGCACCACACATACTTCGCAAGGAACGCATTTCCACAGCATTTATTCTACTTTCATGCTTCTTTTGCCACACCCAACACTCACATCCATACATAAGCGTAGGCACCAGCACAACATTGTGAACAGCCAGTCGTGCTTTTTTTGCGTTAAAAAACATAGGTGAAAAAAGCTGTCATTCCACATGATGCTAAGGATTAATACTATTGACTACTCACTTTTTACAGAATAGGTAGATCGGCAGGTGTTAAAATAGCAGTATTATATCGGGAAGTTGATGCTGAGCGCTGGTCATTTTGCGTGGATGTGACGCACATTTTCTTCCAACTTGCTCGTTTTTGTGTTGTGTTCTTTCTCTGCGTCATGTTTACCGTAATTGAACGTATTTTCTTCCTTTCTTTGTAATCAAAATCTATGGTGAAAAATTAGGATAACTTGCCATTTGACTGTTGTATGGTATAAACAATATAGGTATACCTGTCGAATTGTTTCAAGTTCAGCACGTGATTAAAAGTTCTATATTAGTTCGAGTGGGTAATCTGGGAAATTCCGAAAATTGCATGCTAGCAGGGAATATAACAGTAAATAAACATATTATTTTAAATAATAACTTGTAGGTACGCGACTGGCTGTTACCATATTTTAAACTATCGTACAATATAAGGATAAACGTGTTCCTAATTATTGGGAACACCTTATTAAAATACATGATGATAAATGATATTATTTCTGTAAATTGATTTAAGTAAACACGTTTACAGGTCAAACTTAAATTATGTTTTAAAATTAGATGGTTCGCTGTTTCGAGGAGAAAGACCGAAACAAACTCAGACGTCACAGTATCTTTTAGAGACCAGACAGAACCTTGGTCAGGTCATATGAGGACCATACAGATTAATGTCTGAGATGGTCTTTTGAGGAAAGAACCGTTGAAATTTGAGTGGATCTGTCCTCTCAGTGCACGCAATTTGTCAGTAATTGTGTCGATCAGTTTTACCCGCTTACATTTTACGGAATTTTCCAAATTATATGTAAAACCTGCAAATTATTCATTTTAATATTAGATTACACGTGAGCTCAACAACAGGAAAAACATATTGGATTTTACCGTTGCAAAGATAATAAAATAATATCATCGATCCAAAAATATATAAATATCTAAAAATGTTTTGTTTTCATTGTTAGCTATAATAATGCTAGCTAATCATGTAATAAATATTGATAATATAAACAAGATGACGGATGTAGGTAAAAGTATTTACGCTTAAATTATTTTAAAACGAAAATAATTTAAAATGTTAAATGGTATCGATATCATAGCAGTTTATTCCTGTGGTTGCAGGAAAACTATCTATTCTATTAATTTTTTCTCTATGGCAATGATGTTAATGTCAACAGTTCTGTCAATGTCAGATAACGTGTTAAGAGAAAAAGTGTAAAATAAAAAAAAACCTTTGATGAATACAATAGAGAACATATCGTCAGTTTTAGTTGCTATGGCACTTTAAATCTTGTCAGAAGACATAATATCCAAAGTAAGGTAATATAAATTCACAATAATCTTCTACAGAATAACAGTCTACACTTAAAGTTTTCCTAAGAATCCTAAGGAGTAATTATCAACCCTGGATAGGATAACCCCCATTTTTCATTGCTTTACATTGTTCTCACATTTATAGAAGCAACAAGAATAATGTAGCCAGGCTTTTGTAATATATTGATTTAAAGAGTGTCCTTGGAGTTTCTTGCTCGTTCTTCTTCATAGAGATCTACGTTTTTGAAGGGACAACTTAGCTTCAACTTTCTGACCAACTGACCGACAACTCAAAAGTGACAATTCAAAAGTGCCTGTAAATAATTAAATAGAGGATAAATGCTTTAAGTTTGAAATAAAACGATTACAAAACCCACAAAAGCGATCATCTCAGTGAAAATCACAGCAATCTATTAATCCTAAATCGACAATGTTGCCAGATAACAAATTGTCGTTGAAACGTAAACTTTATATCGCGCGAGTTATGAATAGGACCTCTTATTAATATTTGCTGTGGGGCTGTGGCTCATTTTTCACCCATTCACAAGGCGATCGCGACAAAGGGTTAGTTGGTCGGATCGGCCGACACTGCCTCAATATTTAACGTGTTCAGCGATATTTATGACTTCTGGGGTTTGAGCTACTGATAGCGGGAAGCTAGTGCCTTGCGAATTCTGTAAAATTGCTTCCAATATTGCCCTTATAGATCACCGCTCATCGCTCCCCAATCAGCACCGTTATTGCGTATATAACACACTATCAATCACAATCTGAATCATTTAGAAGGATATCCATTGCTTCATATGTTCGAAAAAATTGTCTGGTCAACAACGTAAATAACGCAATGAATGTTGTTGAACTGTCAAAATGAAACCCTTTCCTACTGTTAGTGTGTTACGCAATTACCCCACTGGTCCAGTTGAAAACCAGCGTCAGGCACTAGTTGTCTGGATTTTTTTGCTGAACTGGGCTTTTTTGGCGCAGCGGTAAGGCACACATTCCTGCTAATTTCTTACATCGCGTTTTATATTTCTTATTATTATTTAAAAAAAAAAATATGTGTTAAATTATTGTGTGCCTTTATGTCTGTACTAAATAAATGTATTTTCTTACTTCATCTTTGTTTTTTTTTTTATGGAATCTACGAAAAGTTTTACCTAAATAATTGAGCAAATTCTGAATAAATTAGTTCATCGCTAGACTAGTCCTGGAGAAGAAGATTTATGCATCATAGCATCATTATATTGTCCTCTAGGAACTCATCAATGTTCTTCTCGAATTCTTAGTCTACCGCTGATTTCTTTCAATTTCTGCCATGAAACTCTGGAGTCCGTTTTCTGCATTTTTTTTACCCTTACCACCTACTACAGGTCGTCCATCCATCCTTGCAAGGACACATGATACTTTTGCTTATTCGCATCCTCTACCCCAAGACACTACCTACGTCTGTGGCCCAGCCTTTGATTGCCTTTAGTGACGGCATCTACAACGCCATATGCGAACTGCGCAACAGACTGACGTCCCACAAAATCCTGCATCGCGCAAGCAGAGTTTACCGCGCAAATCGCATGTATACAACGCCCCGACATCTATCGTCGGGCAGTTGCCCAACACCCGTCTGGTCGGAGGATCCTCCCTTTACTATGGAGGATGAGTGAACTTTACACCGTGTCCTCATACCTCTATAGCCTTAAGTCTCTCTCTCAATACAACGTACACTGTTCAGAAAACAGTCATCCGAGTAAAAATTTCGCCCCGCTTAAGTTAATGCCCTTATGCGCCCTCGCTAACACTCAGACCGTACTTCATAATATTTAATTTTCGCCCACAAAAGGGTTGCCGCGTTCCGCTAACGACCCAAATACTTTTTTTATTACATTTTTGGCAAAGGAAGCTAATCCTTGAACCTCGTTAAGTGATTCCCGAGATTAATGGCCAGTTAATGAGACTGTATGGCACCGTGACCGTTGGCAATGCGATTGTAGTTCTTAATCATTAAAAAGTTAAAAATTTTGGCTTTGGTCACCTTGATTCAAAGTGTTGGCATGTTCTTTTTTTTAAACAACGTGTCGAATGTCTTGTATAGTTGAAAACTCAGGGATTTCCTGTGTCAAGAATTCTTAAATAGGTAATTTGCATTGTCTGGGTCTGATTAGATCATAATACTTAAATGGGACTTAAACATAACTGGTGAAATATGGGTGTACATTCACACCCGCGTGTTGGCAAGCGTAGTGTGGGACGCCCCCCAGCTAGATGGACGACCACCTCAAAAAAGTGGCTGGGACGGACTGGATGCGGAAGGCGGAGGACAGGGTGTTGTGGCGCAGCATGGGAGAGGCCTATGTCCAGCGGTGGACTGCGATAGGCTGAGTTGATTTATTCACACCCACATTAAGTGCCATTAGGTGTATTAGGGTTAGGCACCTCTGCCTAATCCTTCAGGGAATACAAGTGTTATGTTATGTGGCTAGGTAGTGATATCCGACGCGACGAGCGACGCGTCTGAGACGGTGTCGCGCCATGTTCCGTGCGCGCCTCTCTCTAGAGGAATTGCGGCCGTATGCGGCCGCTGAGGGTGACGGGGTCCGCAGAATTCATGCGGGCTAACACCTGGCCGGGGCAGCGTGACGAAATGCGCAAGCACTTCAGCACCCGGCTAAAGGTAGCAGCAGAACACCGTGTGGTTTTAGTCAGTAAGAGTCTGACAGACCCCTCCACTCACCTCAGGGTGGAGGAAACCATGAGGATTTCCGCACGCTAAAAAAAAATGGTTGTCTGTAAAGTCGGTCATCGGCTCAGGAGGAACGTGACAATGAGTCATGCTTTTTCGTGCGTGCAGCCGGCTTTCATCGATTTTTAAGACGTTATCACGTCAAAAAGGTAGAGATGATGCGTTGACTGTCACTCATTCTACCCAAGTTTTAAAGTTTCTTCAAACAAGCGCGACACGCGACGCGAATCGCACGCGAGGCAAAGGCACCGCTCGTCGCGCGACCGGCGCGACGATGCCTTCGTGTCGCGCCTGTTTGTAGGAGCCTTTAACCCAGGACGTGCAGATTGAAGTCTTGCTCAAAAATTCCTAAAAAAAGTTTCATTATTTTATTTTAACCACAGACAAAAGTATTTTTTATCATAAATCAGTTTTACTTTGGTAACAAACTATAGTTGCATAATAATAAAAATTGTCCTCCAGACAGAATTTCGGCCATGGTGATCAATCTCAGCGGAGACTAGCCTTCTGCGCGGGAGATATTGTAGAGCACAAGTGTGTGTGCGCAAACACAGGGGCACTCTCTCTTCTCTCACTCTCATAATCCGATGGGACGGCTATCCGACACAACCGGCGAGAGATCAGGCGAAGGGGGCCTACTCCTTAAGCACGAAGTCCGTAATTTCATCCGAAGTGACAGGAGCTTCCTGCTCCTTATCACTTACGGACATATACACGATTTGACAGTGGTCCTTACTCCCGATGTGTTTTTACACGTCCGAAACAGTTAATTCATCGAGAGCACGGTTCACTTCTAAGTATCGAGCTACTTTCTGACGGGATCATATCTACGTTGACGGACTTAGAGAGTAGGCCCTCAGTATTAGTCTTTACTATTAGTAAATAGAACTGCTAATAGAATTTACTATTAGCAGTTCTTACCTAGATTCTATCATTCTTATCCCATTCTACTCATAAATTCTTAGTAATACCTCCTGAGTTTAAATTTTTCATCTCGCACCGTGTAGGTCATCCCTGCCATTATAAATAAATAATTTCAATAAGCACGTAATGATCGCTTCGTTAGAGCAAATACGATTAATGAATCTTTTTAATTTTAACATATTATTTCCATCTGTTTGTCCATAAAAATACCGGTGAAGTGCACGTGTTCGAAAACGTGGTTCCGTAATTCATTATTTTTTCCTTAGTTTGTTTAATTATCGGAACTTGAAATATTTATAACTAGCGGTCGCCCCCACTTCGAACGGTTTTTACGATTTGATAAAATATTGAGATTTATTATTGATATGTTAGTTTGATATTAATGTAATAAAAATGTAAACCTTCCGGAATAAATTCTCTAAATAATGGTGAAATCCGCATCATAATCCGATGCGTAGTTTAGAAGAACAGCGCGGTCACACAGACAGACACGAAAAGCGACTTTAATACATGTATAGATAGATGCCTCTAATAACTATAAATAAAAATATATTGCCCACCGCGTATTAAAATAAGCACTAGTTTTCCCACGACATTTTCCTTTACCAAACAAATCAAAATCTTAAAAAGATCCTTCAACACTCACGGTACCCCAAAACACTCCTAACTTGACAATGCTTAACTAACGATTATCGAGACCACACCGCATCGATTCGACTCGATTTATTGTGCGCCGCCGAGCGAGCTCAATCGATTGATTTACTCGAATATAAACAAACTTTTTTACGCTGATTATGGTATAATCTTTGCCTCTTTAGAAGTGTTGAGTTTGAAAAAGGAACAAATAACGGTCTAATGAGTTATTGTGCACCTGCAGACTGTAGATTAGGTGCATATTCTGACTTCGTAAGTATAAACTCAGAAATTAAATTATCTGGGAAGGAACCGGAGTTACCGACATAACTTGTAGAGTAAGCAAGCTGACGTTGCAGTGGGCTGGCCATGTTTGTCAAAGGACGATGACCGGTGGAGCAGACGAGTCGTGGAGTGGAGACCGCGTATCGGCAAGCGTAGAGTGGGATGCCCCCCAGCTAGATGGACAGACGATCTTAAAAAGGTGGCTGGGACAGACTGGATGCAGAAGGCGGAGGACAGGGTGTTGTGGCGCAGCCTGGGAGAGGCCTATGTCCAGCAGTGGACTGCGATAGGCTGAGCTGTTTCACCCCTTGATCATAGTTAGAGGAGGCAAGAGGAGGCATAGAGGAGGCAAGAGGAGGCATAGAGGAGGCAAGAGGAGCTGCATGAGAAGTGCTGGATGGGTTGGTGGCTAAATGAGAACCACGCGCATCGATCGTTCTACTGGGTCGATCATCTCTTATGTAGGTTAATGATACCCGGATGTAGAATGTCATTAAAGGACAATTTATTTGTCCGTCTTGGGTCCAGAAGTCTAAAAATCGGAAAATTTGACTGTATACCAATTTCTGTATTTCATCATGTACTTAAAGTGGCTGGTTTTTAGCTAATGTAATTTAAAAAAAACTAAGGTTTGGCTAACAATAAAACAATAGCAACATTTTATACACTAGGTACTGTACATACAAAGGTATATTTGGAAAAAAAAATACTTACACATGTTTTTTTTCCTGTACAAATCCCATTTTTTTATCGTTAAATGTTGTAAAAAAACACGACGATTGCGTCGTAGCTACGATAATTTACATACTACTTCTATCAGTCCTCATTACTACGTAAAAACCTATGTCTAATTACATGAAATTCTCTTAATTAACTCTGAAGAAGTCTGTATTGTAAAACCTCCTTACATACCATAGACAATCGACATTCTCTCGAAGCCATCGAAATATTTCGTACCCATTGACTGTTTAGTACGCTGTCACTGTTAATAGCTCGATATAAAACCAGAAATGGAACTTTGACAGTTTGTTTTGGTCGCTTGTGTTATCGTAGTTTGTCGTCAGGTGTAACGGGGTAAGTAATGGAGGTAACTTTGTGGGGACACTGAATAGGTAGGTCAGTAGGTCAACTCTATTAATACGACTGAGGAACAATAAACATATACTAAAAAAAAAAAATTGTTACAGGATCATCATTAACATCGTCAAAGCCTTTTTTAGCTCGTACAGACCCTTCTTCTTGTACGGCATTCCGCTTTGTCTTGCAACAATTGTACTAAAGTTATGGACCGCTCTGACTACGCTCCTAGTGCCCAGTCCGCTAGCCATTATACCACTAATGCCTAAATAAAAGTGCGCTGTTGGATGTCTAACTTTCGGCGCCAAGCCAAGAGTTCAAAATCCAACAGCGCTCTTTTATTAACGCATTCATTTAAGTGTCGCTTAGTATTAGTGAAAACGGGCAAAATAATCCGATTTGCCTGCGGTTACCTTCATCACATTCGTTCATGTGTCCGGTCGCTGTCATTAAAATATTCTGCCGCTTTACCTTGTATTTCCTTATAGCCTTCTCTATTGTAGATTTATATTACGACTCATATTGTCATCGTGAATTCTTTTGCGGTAAACAGATGAGGTTAACAAGATAGTGTGGCCATTGATGACTTGTCTAACTTCGAGACCAAACATATTCTTGCGCAGTGAGCCAAGTGGATACCCATTATCACAGAATATAATAGAATAGATTACTTTTTATTATGTATACTATAACAAATTTATTGTATAGGTATCATTTGTGTAACGATGGTTTAGTTGCCCTTCTGTTCTTTCTTATTCTGTGAAGAGTTATAAGGCAGGGTACAGGCAGATGTGTGAGACACTCGTTAGCGAACATGCGCCGTTCTGCCTACATCTTAATTAAGGGAACGGAGTACGGTACCCGGCACGGCTTCGAGAAAGTACTAACTTGAATTTGTTGAGGATTATTTTGTTATTTTTTATGTTTTTGTAGGTTTTTACAAATTAGTGTTTTTCGCTTAGGAATAATTTCAAAAAATAATATAGGTTGATTTAGAGGTATCCAAAATGATTTTCGCGACTTTTAGGTGTCTTCAGCATTGTATTTAATTATTTTTTTAAAGTAAATTTGTGTATTGCCTTAATCCAACACAATACAATTTTTTAGGCAATTACTCAGAATCCCTGAAAAACCCAATTGTCAACATGATTGGTAATAAGTGTAAATTAAAGACCGTTATTAAAAACAATGTTCTTTGTTACTGACGTCAATCGTTAAACAAATACAAATTTATATTGTTATGGACTAATTAAGCTAATATAGAGAAGTACAGTTAGTTAAACACCAAAATATTTCATAACTAAACAACAAAATAAATAACAAAACTAAATGTGTGATAAGGATAACTCAAATTCTAAATCTATTTCAGCTATCAAAAATGAAGAGAGAGTGAGAGGACAATTTCTCTCTCTCTCTTCATTTTATGAAACTGAGAAACAAATTATAAAGATAAGAGAATGGAGATGAGGTAGACCAGAGACGACTGAAGGTTTAAATATCGAATAATGGGAATTATTGGCAAAATACTTCTTGAAATCAGAAGAAAACATACATACATACATACATACATAAACTCACGCCTTCTTCCCATGGGGGTAGGCAGAAACTACAGAACGCCACCTGCTACGATCCTTACATACTCCTTTTGCCTCGTTTACGTTCATACATCTGGTCATACACGCACGTCGGTCACGAGTACTACGCACCTGACCTTTCTGAAGAACATCACCAATAAGGTCACTATATGTATTCCTAGGGCGTCCCCTCCCGGCGTTTCCACTCACATATGCCTTGTAAATACCTTTTGTTAATCGCCCTTCATTCATCCTCTCAACATGACCAAACCATCTTAGCATACTCTTTTCAATTTTTGTCACTACATCTTCTTTTAAACCGCACCGTTGCCTTATCACGTCATTATTCAGTCTATCATTCATAGTCACACCACACAGTCTTCGCAAGGAACGCATTTCCACAGCATTTATTCTACTTTCATGCTTCTTTTGCCACACCCAACACTCACTTCCATACATAAGCGTAGGCACCAGCACACCATTGTGAACAGCCAGTCGTGCTTTTTTGGACATCAACTGATTGGTCACAATTGCATGTGTAGCACCATTCACTTTATTTCCCGCATTTACCCTTCTTTCCACATCTCCATCAATCTTTCCATCCCTTGTAAATAGATTCCCCAAATATACGAACTCACTTACTTACTCCACACACTTATCATTTAATTTCACATCACATACCGATACATCCTCTTCTCTTTCAAACACCATGACTTTCGTCTTATTCACATTTATATTCATCCCTTTTATTTTATCAGAAGAAAATTTACCTAAATATATCATATCATAATTATCATTCCGTCATCGTCATTTTCTTCATTACCGCTATGTGTAAACATATTTTTACCTAAGAGTACCTACCTACGTGATCTACGTCAAGTTTATTAAAGCTGAGGTACCTATGGTTTAATAAATAATAATATAATCAATTAGGTATGTACTTATATTATGTACCTATAGGTACACAATGTTGAAATAATTGTACAAATTATAATTATGTCAATAATAAGGAAAGTGTACTTAATCACTACCTATAATTAGGTGATGTTATCAATATGGAACATGGTTTAATTAACTTTATGAGCTGTTAGTTGGTTTTGGTCCATTTTTCTCTGAAATTAATAATCATTATTAGTATTTTTTCCTCATGTTTGTGGTTTGACCTTGGCTGATTATGTTTCATACATGTTGTGTAGGTGTAGACACACATGATTGGAATCAAGTGCTGGAAATAATTATTGCTTTTTATTTTCAGTCATAAAAGTCTAAAATATTTTCTTTTCTTATCTCCTTATAACTACGTTTATATTCTAAACCTCTTCTCTAATAATTATACAGTACTTTGATCATGACTTTTACCATGTTGTGTGTAGTTAAAAACAACATCTTCCTATCCAACGACTATCTTTAGCATAGAGTCAATCTTAGAATTATATAGAATAAATACGTGTCTAAATAATACATTTTCAGCAATTGGCACCTATGTAAAGTCATAAAAACTTTCCTTATTTTTTATTTGGTTTAATTTATAAGTACATATAAATAAGAGTTTTTTTTTTAGTTGGTGGTTAGTTTTATACAACTAAATTGCGAGGTGGCTTGTTTAAAATTATTATTTTCGTTAATATTTGTTACTTTTCAGCACTTTTTATATTAACCTTTGTAGGGTTTATTTATAAACGTTGCTTAGGCGGCCTCTACAGCTACAATAAGTTGCGCAATATCTGTATTGCGCAATATTGAATTAGCCCTTGCCGAGTGCAACGATCCATTATTTCGAAGCAATAACATTGACGGCCCATAAATTTCAATATTTTCGCGTGAGCAAGGCCTGCGCGATACTTATCCTATACGGTGCAATTAAAATTTACCTCGTTGAAACTTTGTCGTTCAATCGTTCGTTCGTTCGTTCAATTCGTTCAATCATTGCGCAATTTTCAATATTTCAAACCATAACGGTCAAAATCATTGCGTATTTCGTGATATTGTGCAATATAATGATCGTTTATGGCCCGCCTTAATAAAGTTTAGTAATGATTAGCGACTGTTTAACCGTACTTACATTTTTGACGATTACACGTCCCTAAACGTTAAGCAACGTTTATAAACAAAGGGGTTTATAGTTACTTTGTCATGAACAAAAGATGTTAACCTTTCTTTGAAAGACATTAGTCTCGTACTTTCTCGCATCCATACCAACTTATTAGGTCGAATATTGATGAGCAATTAAGGTTGGTGTTCAGAGCAATCACGGGGATGGCGATAAGCACATTTGTTGTCCCCGACGCAACACTTATGCTAATCACCAGGCTTGGCTTCGCTACTCCTAAACTCGGCAATCGGCGGTGGTCCTGTATCCAACCAATAGAAAAAAAAAACAATTGAGGCTATGTATAGTAATTATTGTGAATTCGAGATTTGATAAGAACAGAGATAGCTTAGTTTAAGGAATAGAGCAGAGGATTTTGTTCGCAATTCTATTTGAAGAAAGTTCTATCTATTAGTTTATGGGTCTCCAATAAAGGGTTTACATGATTAATCCATTATTTAATTGAAGAAAAATAGATGTGTTCTGGATATTTTTATTCTTATAGAATAAATGCATTGTATGGATTGTGTACTTATTTTATTTTGGAAGTCGGTGGCAAAAAACGAAATACAAAACTAAAGACACCGACTTCCGAAATTTAAAGTTTTTTTTTGGAAGCCGGTTGTTTTTTTTAAAAGTTTTTAACAAGTTATTCTTGGTTCAATAAATGACACCTAATTCCGAAGTCAGCCTTGATTTTCAACCTAATAAAACCTGTCAAGATATACATAATATCTACATAAAACATTAACACGTTTACAAAATTAATTAAATGAAACTCTAAAACGTTTATAATTTCGAAACGACTGCCATTAAAACATTTACTCATTTTGATTTACCGTTAACTTTGACCACAAGACTGTCTTACACGTATGCAGAAACTATCTTCTACCATAAAATGGGAACAATAATTTCTATTAGGCACTGGCCATAACTCATAATTGCTACAACCGCCGCACAAACGGCTGATTGTTAGCCAAATGAAACGAACATGTCCCATACAAAACACCTTTCTTTTCCCTTTTGACTTATCGATTTCCCTCGTAAAATTTATGAAGATTACCATCTACAATCACGCCTACTCTCAAGAAATCAATGGACACTCAAGCTTTGCTTCTACCAAAGATTTATTAGTCCCTATTCGAACATAATCTCAACTAATTCACCGTAGAAAAACGTCGGGTTTATAGCCAGCAGGACAATCGCTCCTTTGTCGCTCGCCTCAATATATTTTAAATGACTGCTCGAGACGGCCTCTCGTGAAGCCGATCCCATTGTGACTGACGATGGACGTTCCTTTTTCGTAATCGAATGCGGGATATTTATTTTGAATTAAGAATAATTTCTTTTTTAGCTGCCGTCTGTGGACGTGTGCCGAGCATTAGCGGCTTTTGTTGACGCTGTATTAATGAACTTTGAATATCGAATGGGGTTCTTTTTCTTTTTTTATTGTGCTTTTGAACTGGACTACCGCGTCGTTTACGGATTTCATTCTGGATACGTCACATGTTCAACAACTTCTGACGTTTTAATGAAGATTCTAGTGTTCTTGGCCGCGGATCATCAGGCAAAATATATCCATGAGCGACAAGGAGTTTGACATTGGACAAAATAGAAAAACTATTTTTTTTACGGGATCTTCTCCAAGTTATTAGTGGAGTATGGTATGTTGGCAGTTTTGATGTAATTGGGTATCGAATGATGAAAATGTTATAAGTTCTTGAAACTTTTTAGACCCTCCAACTCTATCCTAAAAGACGGAAGATTTTCTTCTCTTCTACATGGAAGATTCTCAACAATTTCTTGACACATTGACTTACAAGAATTCCAAAAGATTAAAACTTCGACAAATCATGACGAAAGGGTTCAGCAAACAATTAATATTATCTCCTTAACTCCTTACTTCACTCATGTAAAGTCAGTTTGCATTGTTTGACAGAAACAACATGGCGGCCGAAGCTTACATTAACACTTTGCTAATTGAAAACTGTGTCCCAAGACCAAGATGGATGATGTGGATTTTGTGCCGTAATAATAATGGTAGATTGTTTAATGAATGTTGGGATTTGTAAGTAGGGAATTATTTACACAGTTCACGTATTGAAACTTTTGAATTGGATTTGGTTGAAACAAATAAATTGAGACACCGGTCTGTCCTACCGCTGGCGAGGAAGCGTCTAGCTATCAACGATTTTCTCGCTCAAGAAACGTACAAAACATTGTAGGCCCCGTGTAAGCAAAAAAGATACCTTGATCGCTGATTATTCACACCGCCCGCGCCGGCGAGTACTCGTTTGTCTCAGCGATATTCGCTTGACGAGCAGAATACTCGCTGAGAGACTCACGCTTGGTAACATACGTGACAGCCACACTTATGTAGAGCTACGTATAGGTTCAGCATAATAAAAACAAAGATTAGGATAAGTCACATTTGTATCGTGAACTTAAGTCTCATTAAAGATCCGTAGAGTAAAGACGTATCGTTTTATTTAATTCATTAATAATAATAATAATCATTTTATTTCCGGAATGTTTTATTATTATTATTTATTGTTCATTACAAATTACATAGAAACAAAATTAAACAATTACATAGATTACAAATTATATTACAATTACAAGACCCCTTCTGTCATACGCATACCAGCGAGAAATCGCTCGTCGCCGTCGCGCACTCGCTGCTCGTTGCTCGCCAACTCGTTTTTAGTTGCTAACTCTACTCGCTTCTAATCGTCAGCGATGAGATAGGTGGTTTAATCTTGTCAAACTTAAAAGTGATTCGTTCAAAGTCAGCGATACCGTTTATTTCTGTGCCTTCAATCTTCAATCAAAGTGAACCAATTTGGTTGGCAATAGTAATTGTTGTTTATGACTCTTTAGGTTTGAAAGCCCTTTCGTTG
The DNA here is from genome assembly GCA_916610205.1 of Griposia aprilina. Classification (NCBI taxonomy): domain Eukaryota; kingdom Metazoa; phylum Arthropoda; class Insecta; order Lepidoptera; family Noctuidae; genus Griposia; species Griposia aprilina. The sequence goes on from OU744305.1 coordinate 13,154,309, forward strand.
CCCTGTGATTGTTTGCAAAGGTGCAAAAAAATTGGTGTTACTTTGCTTTGATTAAATCGTCATAGAATTTTGGTCAGGTGGTAAATTAAGACAGGATGTAAATACATTTTACAAATTACAATTAAATTTCATTTTTAGTTTTTTTTTTTTCATTTTTAACAAGTTATTATTTTATTTTGTAAAATTTTGGAAAAAGAAACTCTTTTTTCAAGACACTAATTTAGTGGCCGGAAAAATGAGACTTCAAAAAAAAACAGCATTCCGGTAAATTGTTATACCTCATCGTAGAAAGACCTAACCTGTCAAAATCTCACCGTGAAAACTTAGGTGAAGTGAACTCGAAGCTGTCATTTATTTCACCTAGGTGGCATACAAGAGACGCGCGATAACACAACGCTGGTAATTTATTACAAAATATGAAGCATTTATGGATTTACAAAAAAACTATTCATTGGGCTAAAAAATTAAAATACTATTACGTTAGTATGCTACTTGTAGAAAAATCTGACAAAAAATCTGAATGTTTGCATGTATATTACGAGTAGTATGGTTTTTAATTGTTAAAATATATTTTTAGAGGTATCTGCGGGATTTTTTTCTATCATATCAAGTTAATTGTATTATGTTTTCAACTCACTATCTAACTTGCATATATCCAGAAGAATATCATATATTTTTCTGATTTTGGTTACTGCAGTGGATCATATATTTTTAGGCATTATAAATTTGCGTTTAGGTCATGTAGTCCCGTTAAAGGTGCATCCACACCGCAGTTACTTTTTGTAAAACAACGTTTCCAAGTGGTTGCTGAAAGTTACCCTTTGTTATATTTTGTTAATTTGCATTATTGGCGGTATGGACGCAACGAGTAACATTCAACAAATAGTAACAAGTAGCCACAAAAGTTGCAGATAGTTACCTTATGTTACCGTGTTGCAGTGTTGCACAGTGTTGGTCCACAAAAGTTAACTGCGGTGTCGATGCACCTTAAGCTATCACAGTGAGATGTTTACAGAATAGGTCTGCTGATATCCTAACTAGGCCTAACTAATATTATAAATGCGAAAGTAAGTTTGTTTGTTTGTTTGTTACCTTTTCACGCCTAACCCACTGAACAGATCATCCTGAAATTTTACATATACTTTGTCAGGCGTACAGAAACGGACATAAGGTACCTTTCATCCCGGAAAAAAGTACTGTTCCCGAGGAAAACAACAATAGCGTTCTTATGAAAATAGATGGCGCCACGTGTCTTTCGAATCATGATTGAATTATAACCCGAATTGATTGTCAAAGTCTAAATAAACGCGTGCGAAGCCGCGGGCAATTAATAAGTATAATTGAATCCCTTATTGTATGTTGACATAACATGTTTAACTTATGAATACCTCAAGGTCAAACTGATGGTATTGAATGAACGGTGTATCACGCGGTCGGTAACACATACGGTCTACCGGTCTATGCATTTATTTTTGCATACAAAATGGCGTCATCAAAGCCGCACCACGAGTAATTAGCGAGAAAATGACACCGTTATAATAGAACAAAATACTATTATTGTATAGGAATATTAATTATTTGCGGTTTTAATCTCAATAATTCTTAGAACATTACTTCTAAGTATTTTAACGTAAACGTGATAATTACGAACTAATTCACGTTGGCGTAACATTTTAATTTGTAAATATTAATTGTTTATACATCACTACATCGTCACATTGGAATTTCAACTTTATCCTTATATAAATAGAGTCTATAATAAATTTTGATGAGTCCTGATTAATCACGAGTAGTCGTGGTCATTGATGATCAAATCTAAATATAGGTGTTAGTTTTTAGCGAGTTTAATAAAGGATCCCGCAGACAGGCACACCGCGTCTCTAGTAGAACAATTTTCATAGAAATTGTTCTGCTAGTGTCGCATCACGCTACAGCGTCGCGCCTGTCTGCTGGAGCCTTAATAGTGTTGTGTCAATGCGTGTGTGTCAGTATGCTTGTGAGTAAAGGTGACGTCATCAAAAAAAAATAGCGGCTACGTTATGGAGGTATGTTGGAATGTTATCGAATTAACTTGAAGTGTGAAGTTATTCAATGAAATGTTTATTCCTTTGAGTAATAAGCGTGGATTTGAAAGAGCTGTTGATACCGTAGTGAGATTAAAGGAAAACTTTTTAAAGCATGAAACTGACCTTTACTTATTTTTGCTCAAGTTATGTCAAATGCTTCAGTTTTCTAAAAGAGCTTATCTCTACTATTTCCCAAATGTATTCATATTGGAGATTTTCTATATTAAATTCTCGTAATTGACTTATAAGGCAGTATTGAGCGGTGATAAGAACTTCCTTAAACGTAAAGAGTGATTCCCCAAACTAGAATAAGGAAGTAGGAATAAGGGGAATTTCCTTTTACCATCGGTCTTGCGCACATTAGATAGGTACCGACTTTCCAAGTCGAATTGCGGTAAAGTACGCGCCATAATTTTATCATCTTGGCCGAAATACGTTCACTGCTGACTGCTGATCACAGTCCTCCCCGACGCATCGTCACAACTTCAGTTCCTGTGCTTAATCTAGCGGATTCCCGCGACCTTACCTACCTATATCATGCGAAAAACTCATATTTTGTCATCATCAGCATTTCAGCCGAAAGACGTCCACTACTGGACAGAGGCTTCTCTCATCGACTGGCCCAGTGCTTCTCGCATCCAGTGGATTGACATCAATCCACCTTGTAGGAGGCCTTCCGCCGCAGCGCTTTCCGGTACACGGTCGTCACTCCAGAACCTTTCGGTCTTATTGGCCATCCGTTCTGTGAGTAATGTTCTCTGCCCACTGCCACTTAAGTTTGGCCAATTAGCAAACTTAGGTACGGCAATTCGGGCTATGTCAGTTACCTTGGTTATCCTGCGGATCTGTTAATTTCTGATTCGATCACGCAGGGTTATCCAAGCATAACCCGAATGCTTTGTGCCTTCGATGTGCCATCATACAGGGTGTAAATAGACCCATCACATAACCTTCAACTACGCATTCTGTACGTCAAACTAAGTAACATAGCACAAAAAGAATAGCTGGAAAACGAATTCTATTTTTTGGGTGAAAATCAATGTTTGCGGTAGTGCGCAAGGTATTGCACGCAAAACATTGTGCTTATGGGTGCAAGCAACGGTACAGGGGTCGTGGAGGTATTTAAAGTTGTGTTATAATAAAACTTGTTTTCGTAAAAAAACGTTAGTAATAGTTGGAATTTTGACCTTCAATATCTCCGTAATCAGAAGGTTCCCAGGTATGGTGCAGTATAATATTTTTTGAAGGGGAGTACAAGTGACTCTCGGCTTCGTTAAGTATCTTTTTACACCCGTTATAATAGTATATCAATAACTTATTGATCATTATGTAAATAAATAATCGAGACTTCTGACGTAACATATCGTGAGGAACCTTGCTTGTTCTTGTTCAGTCAATTATAAATAGTTTCTGCGTATTGGATCACACCTACTTTGAATGTTGAGATTAAACAACTAATTGACAATGCTCTATCACGTCTTTCATACAGAATTAATAATCATAGGTTGGTATTGGTTGTTGGTGTTGAACTGCCTCGTTGGTCTAGTGGTCGCAAGCGCTACTGCTGAGCATGAGGTCCTGGGTTCGATTCCCGGGTCGGGCAAAGTGTTATCGGGTTTTTCAATCTGGAATTTCTCGGTAGCAGCCCGGAGTCTGGATTTGTGCCCGGTTGATGGCAATAGGCGCGCCCCCTATTACATGGGACTTAAAAACATAACTGGCGAAATGTGGGTGTGCTATAGGTACACCTCTGCCTAACCCTTCGGGGAATACAGGCGTGATGTTATGTGTGTGTGTGTGTGTGTTATTGAATTGTTTTGTGTTTGGGGGATAAGGTCAAATGATGTCGAAGACATCAACGATGGTTACACATATTATTCTCCACTTTCTGCATAATCCCATTTTTAAGGCCCGGTCACAGTTATCACAACCACACCGCATCACAGCGATACAATGTGGGCAAGTAGTGTTTACGTGGGAATAGGGTCGCTGCAGCTTCTTGCAGTTGTGTTGTGGTAACTACAAAATTACAAATTGCAAGCTGAAGTGGCAGTGAACCGGCCATGTTTGTCGGAGAACCGATGGTCGGTGGAGCAAACGAGTCCTGGAGTGGCGACCGCGTATCGGCAAGCGTAGTGTGGGACGCCCCCCCGCTAGATGGACCGACGACCTCAAAAAAGTGGCTAGGACAGACTGGATGCGGAAGGCGGAGGATAGGGTGTTGTGGGGCAGAATGGGAGAGGCCTATGTCCAGCAGTGGACTGCAATAGGCTGAGTTGGATTGAGTTGGAATAAAAAAAGAACGATGTGGTTGCGTTGTGGCTGCGACGTGGCCTTGATGTGGTCTGTATCGCCCACACGGTTTATTTCGACGGTCAGTTGTGGTCCGTGTGCATAAACTGTTCATTTTCATACAAATTGGCACCCGTCCACGTGTTGTCGTTGTGGTGTGGTGTTGTGATTGGGCCCTTAAGGTCGAAGCAGCATGTCTTCTTCCGTACGCATATCTATCAGCTGTATTTACTCAGTATTTATCTCACTATCACAGTATCTTTTTACCCCCTTTCTAGCTTTAGTAACTCTTATACAATCCATTCAATTGGACATGCTCCTAGGTATCGTGACAAACTTAACAGCAATACCTACACGTGCTTACGTGACATAAGTCACACGTACCGTCGAAAGTTCAATTAAATTCATTTAGAGACATGTAAGTACTTATGACACGAGTCTTATCGCCCCTTATTTAGTATTAATTATTTTAGTATTAATCAGGTGTCCTCCTTTGAATGAATAATAAATACCTTCCCACTTTGTAACATCTTCTTAGAAGCGTTAATTATGATTAAATTATAACTATAAACAGCAAATTCCTTATTTAAATTAACATAATAAATATCAAGCAGTATTTAAAACCAGAAAACTACAGTCTTAATAAATGACATGTACCGAGTTGTAGAATTGTAACTCGGGACAACGATAACATGCATTATTAGCCTAATCCGTTCCCACTGCTGGGACACAAGCCTCGTTTCTGTGAGGATGTCAAATCACACGCATTTAGTAGAACCCCAAAATAATTCACATCACGAATTTCCAAAAAATATTAATGGACACGCTAATAGAATGAATAAGCTTCTTTTTGTGGTCCTCAAATAGTTCTCATTTTGGTTTAATTAAAAATACTAAATCGATATGCTAATAAATAAGATCTCCTTTTTGTGATGTGCCGAGTACAACTTGGATGAAGCATGGTTGGTCACAGATCTATCCTTTTTTTTTTTTTTTTTTTTTTTTTTTTTTTTTTTTTTTTTTTTTCGCTGAGAAATGCTTTATGCATTCCCGCTCGTGGGGGGACGAGACGGGATATGTGGGACTCCTGTCGGAATGACAGTATACCCACTAAAACTCAGCGGTGTTCCCACATCGCCGTGATGGGAAGGCCATGGGAATCCGGCTCAGCCTTTGCATCCACAACCCTCCCGGCGCGTGCCCGCCTAGCTGGCGGGCCCCGCATTCCCCCCAGCTTGGGGGGCTACGGGAATGGCCGGGAACACCTGGCCATTCCCGTCCGACACTGGTGGAGGCCTGTGCAATACAGGCAAGGGCGCCCCCGCACCCGCTGCCTGCTGGCCTCCACCTGGGAGGAGTCGGAGATGACTATCAAACTGACGTCTTCTTCGACCCCTCCTCCGCCTTCGGAGCGACGCCGCGTGAGGATCGTCCTCCCGCGCGCGCTCAGCCGCCTCCTTCTGGGACATGACGTGTTCGCAGAAGGAGGCGACTGCCGCCCAGGACCTCTCATCCTGCAGCATGGCATTAACCAAGCCGGGAAGTGAGAGGTCCGGTCCGATCACCGCGATGAGACTGCGGCGCGTCTCGGACCACGACGGGCACACCTCGAGGGTGTGCTGCGCCGTGTCGTCCACCGCGCCACAGTCGTGGCACGACGGCGTCTCCTCCCGTCCTATCCGGTGCAGGTACGATCCGAAGCAACCGTGTCCGGACAGCACCTGCACCAGACGGAACGAGAGGAACCCATGCGACCGCTCGAGCCAGTCTCGCAACACTGGCCCAATCGCGTCTAGGGTTCGGCGGCCAAAAGCTGCGGTGGCGAGCTCCCCCGTCCAATGGAGGACGATGGCATCCCTCGCCTCCCGCCGGACGGCCTCCCGCTCTTCCGGGGCTGGGCGTTCTCCTCCCGCTCTCCGCCCCGCCGTCCATTCATATACTCTGGCGAGCACCCACGCCTCGAGTTCCCAAGGAGGGGTGCTGGCCAGAGCACATGCTGCCGCGAAGCCCACTGTGCGGTAGGCCCGCGCCGCCCGCTGGGCTATGGCCCTTTGGGGCGCCCGCAAGGCGGCGGCGTTCTCCCTCCTTTGGAGGGAGTCCTCCCAGATAGGAGCCCCGTAAAGGGCCATACTCCTCAAGATGCCGGCGTAAAGTTGCCGGCATCGCGCGCTGGGCCTCCCCAAGTTGGGTAGCAGCCACGAGAGCGCGCCTGCGGCCTTCAGCAGGCGCGACGACAGCCCGCTAAAATGCGGACCGAAGCGCCACCTGCTGTCGAGTACAAGGCCCAGATATTTCATCTGGGCCTTCACCTCAATTCTGATGCCCTCCACGAAAATGTGGGCATCAGGTGGGGGGCGCCGCCGAGGCCCGTGGAAGAACACGGCCTCGGTCTTGTGCAGCGCCACCGTTAAACCTAGGCGGCGGATCCTCCCCGCGACCAAGGATCCACCCGCCGAGGCCAGATTGGCCGCCTCCCTAAAACTCCCCCCCCGGGCGGTGAGGAGAGTGTCATCCGCATAGCAGATGACACTCGTGCCCCGAAGGAGAGTTCCCCGCAAGAGCCAATCATAGGCGATGTTCCAGAGGACAGGTCCTATGACTGACCCCTGCGGAACGCCGGCTTCGACGGCGTACCGCCGGACTTGGCCAGCCCTATTAACGAGGACGATCGTCCGATCCTCAAGGTAGCTGGCCAGCAGACGACGCATGTATAGGGGCACTCCGTGGAATCGGAGTGCCTCTAGGATGGTGGAGTGGGGAACGGAGTTGAAGGCATTGGCTATATCGAATGACACAGCCAACAATCCGTCCCTCGCCTCCATCGCCCCCTTCACCTGGCCCTTGAGGCGAGCCAGCGCGTCCACCGTGGAGCGCTCAGCCCGAAAACCGAACTGAGCGTCCGACAAGTCCGGCCCGATACTCCGCAGGTGGCTGTTTAGGCGGCCAGCGATTATCCCCTCGAACATTTTGCCGACCTCATCGAGCAGAACGATGGGCCGGAATGCCGAGGGGGAGTCCGCCGGGCGGCCGTCCTTGCGAAGGAGGCACAACTGCCCCTCCTTCCACGGTTTCGGGAACCTCCCACACGCAAGACATGCGCTGAAGAGGTCCCGAAACCTCTCCTCCATTTGAGTGGCAGCGATCGCCACCACTCTTGCCGGAACACCGTCGGGGCCCGGAGCCGTCTTCTTGGCGCGGATGTGGACAATCGCCGCGCGGAGTTCCAACTCCGTGACAGGGGGGGCCTCCTCTTCTTCCTCAGCTGGCGGAGCTATCCCTAGCGGTGCGCCCATCACTGGTGGGGTGAAGTTGTCCCTGCACGGGAATAGGGACTGAACCACCCCATCCAGGAATGAGGGCTCCAGGGTCTCGGCCACTGGGGGACCAAAGGGGCGCAATTTGTTGCGCGCCGCCTTATAAGGTCTCCCGTAGGGGTCTCTGTCGAGACCCTCCAGCATCTCCGCTCTCGCCGAGTCTCTGGCGGCGGCGATGGCCCTATCGAGGACCATTTTTGCCTCCACATACACCTCATAGAGGTGGTCCTCGTTGGCGTGAGCTCGTTGACGTCGCCGCCGGCTTCGCGTGTAGGCCCTTCTTGCCTCCACACACGCTGCTCGTAGCCCCGCCAACTCCACCGACCACCAGTACACGGCGCGCCTGGGTAGTGGTCGGCGAGACCGAGGCATGCTAGAGTTGCATACCTCGGTCAGAGACCCCCTCAGGCGCCCCGCCACGGTATCCACATCCAGGCCGGCGGAAGGCGGCGAAAACCAATCCTGGATGAACGCCGCCTCCCCTGCTGCCTCCCTGTCCAGGCGGGTGAGAGCCCACCGCGGGAACGGCGATCGCCCCGAGAGGGGCCGCGTCTCTCCGGGGCCACCGGTGGAGATATCGAACCGTACGTAGCGGTGGTCCGACATAGTCTCCACCAGGTCCACCCGCCAGTTTAACACGCGCGCGGCCAACGCAGGGGTGGCGAAAGTGACGTCCACTATTGAGCCACCCTGCCGCCGCACGCATGTCTGGACGCTTCCTCTATTCAAGAGGGAGAGTCCAGAGGAGGCTGCCCACATCTCCACTGCCCGCCCGCGAGCGTCGGTGGCCGGGCTACCCCAGTTCACCGACTTGGCATTCAGGTCTCCCAGTACGGAGACCTGACGCGGCGCCGCCCTGCCGACCACGGCGGCCAGGACTCCGAGATAGTTCTCGAAGTCCTGAAGAGGGCGGTTTGGGGAGAAATAGACGCCCACAAGGGCTAATTCTCCCCACGCGGCAGCCACGTATCCCGGTCCCTTCTCTAATAGCGAGAGGGGAGGGGAGTCTGTGGAAGACCGCGCCGCTAGTGCCACTAAGCCGTCCTCGTCACCCAGCCAGCTGCCAGGGATTGAGTAGGGCTCGGCGACCACCGCTACGTTCACCAACCACTCGGCCATGACCTGCACCACCAAGTCCTGGGCTGCCCTGCAGTGATTGGCGTTCGCCTGGAGGATGTGGTAGTTGGAAACCATTATTCCAACGTCCCACATCCCTCCTCGGCTACCGCCGCTGGAGCTACAGCGGCGACGACGGCGGTGGTGGTGGTAGCAGCAGGGCGAACCTGCGCCGGCACTATGCCCTTCCTCGCGGGCGGCTTGCAGCTCCTGCCCGTCATCCTGTGGTCCGCGGGGCGGCCACTGGCGGCACACGCCGCGCAGCGTAGCGTGGCAGCACGACAAGCGGCACTCTTGTGTCCCTCCTGCCCGCACCGGAAGCAAGACTCTCCCCAGTCGGACTTGGAGGGACACGTGGCTCGGGTGTGGCCGAATGCGAAGCACTTGAAGCAGCGCATAGGCTGGTCTTCAAGTGGCCGGACCACAGCCGAGCTGAGCCCCACAAGCAGCCGTCCTTTGGTCGCAGTAAGGACGGCCCCGGCCGCAGCGACTGGGCACTCGACGCGGATGGTGCCCATGCCGCGGCGCCCGGGCCTGATAGCTCCACCCTTCACTGCGCCAGCGTCGCAGCCTCCGGCCGTTGCAACGGCCGCCACCACGTCCTCTTTGGTGACCGAATCGTCCAGATCGGCCACCTCCAAGGCTGCGGTCTTTACAGGCCTGACGACCGTTGCCGCATCCGCGATGACCTCCTGCAGCATTCCCGCGAAGAGGTCCGCGTTTGCGCCGCGCTGCTCTCCCGAAAACTCGAAAATTCGAGCCCCGGCCAGGGTACGGCGGCACGTGATGTTGCCGATCCCCAGCCGGGAGGGATCCGCGTTGGTACGAGCCCGTCTTAGGACGGACTCGTACGTCTCGCCCCTCTCCACGGCCTCCGGGGTGATGGTCACCACGACCGCCGCGGTTTTGGGAGGAACCAGCTTCTTCCCGCCGGCTAGACCCTTTTTCGCCGCTGGGGCAGTTGCACTGAGGTTGGGGGTGGACCTTTGCCCTTTTCCTCCCCTGACCACTTTCGTCCACGGCGGGTTGCACGGGGTGGTGGAGGGAAGAAGGGCGTCCTCTTCCTGCGAGTTCCGGGGGGCTGCTGTTGGAGTGGCAGACGACCCGGACGCTCCCTCCGCGCTCGTGGTGGGCGTTTGAGAGGGCGTGCTCCTCTTGCCCTTGCCCTTGGAGGGCTTCTGGGCCCGGGGCTGCTCGCCCGATGCCGGGCCTCCCAGAGGCGCAGGTTCCGGCTCCGTCGGCGGTGGACTCTTATCCGCCGCCAGCGGCGGGCGGAGCCGCTTCTCGGGCAAGAGTCGGTCCTCAATGCCCGCGAAGCAGCCTCTGATGAAGGCCCTCTCCTCCATGACAACCCCGCGGATTATTGCCTCGAGGCTGGCTGGGGAAGAGGGGTCCTCTACCCCCGTACCTGGGGCAGATTGGGCAGGCTGGGCCGTGACCTCAGCCAGCTTCTGGTGTAGCTGGCTGACCTCCGCTTGCAGGCGATCCACCTTCGCCTGCAGCTGCCGCGTCTCGTCTGTGGCCGTCCGCTTCACCAGCTCCAATACGATGCCGTGCATGCTGGCGGCCCGGCATTTGAGAGCCTTCTGGAAGGTCCCCTTCAAATTGGAGGACTTTGAGGCGACCTCCAGGACCTCCTCCTTGTCCTCCTCTGCCATGCGCTCCAATTCCGCCAGGGAGTGGTCAGCATATAGCACATTAGCCGCACCATAGCCAGCCCTCGACCTGACGGCTTGCGCCTGCCGCTCCTTTGCGGCGACCCTCTCCTCCAGGTCTTCCTGGAGTTGCACCCGTTTCGCCAGATTTAGCTGGCGCTCGGCGTCCACCAAGCCCACATCGTGAGTAAAAGCCGAAGCAGAAGTCGAAGCCTTTTTAGACTTCGACTTCTTCTTCGACCTACTTGCAACCGACTCCGAGGAACCCCCAGACCTGAACCTTAGATCGGCCCTCTTTCGCTTGGGGCGGTCGTTTTCGGCCGCCGACGTGTCCATATTGGACTCGTCAGCGTCCGACAACTCGTCCGGCCTGCTGAAAAAGCTGGCCGCAGACGGTGCGCGGTCAGCTTCCGACGCCAAAGCGCCGCCGGCGTGGCCCTGAGAAGGGCCGTTGAGTTGGCCCTGAGAAGGGCCGTTGGGTTGGCTCTGAGAAGGGCCTTTGGTTTGGCCCTGAGAAGGGCCTTTGGATTGTCCCTGAGAAGGGCCTTTGGTTTGGCCCTGAGAAGGGCCTTTGGATTGGCCCTGAGAAGGGCCGTTTGAATCACCCTCGGAGGAGCGATTCGAGTTAAAACAAAGACGCCCGGAGGCGTCACGGCTCGGCTTCTTCGGCATATTCACAGACGACCGCGTTTTTGTCTGCGAGTCACAGCGCACTTTAGCCGCCGGTCTGCCACTCCGTTACGGTGGTCAGACACGGCGTTGCCCGGGGGAAACTACGTGGAAGTATGCGCTGTGGGGGATCCCCCTCACAGATCTATCCTAACCTAACTTAGTTACTGCGACCAACTTTAAGAAAGGACCAAAAAGTCAAAAAGGTGCTCATTTATTAAAAAAGCAGTCATCATTAGAAGACTTAAAAGTTTTAAGAGGGCCAAAAAAGCCGATCATCATTAAAAGGTGAATAAGTTTTTAGAAGATCAATATTAAATATTTCCCTTTATTAACCCCTCGTTAGTTTTTGCAGGAAGACAACGCAACACATACTATGTTAACAATATTAATTGGTTTCACAACCATCCCTAATTACTATCACTTAAAAGTCTAAACCCAGCTTATACCCTTTAAGGTATAGTCGTGAAGTGAAGTAAGAAAACACAATTACTTGATTTTGTCCGCGGCACAGATTAACAAGTAAACTTTGAGCCGATCGATAAGTCGCATCTTAGGGAACGTTAAACCCATTAAGGATTTCTCTTGAACGTGTGCATTCAAGGGTTAGGACCCCGGGTTATTCTGTAATAGCGTAAAGAAATTAAGTAAAAGTTAGTATTATATTTCGATACTTTTCCTGACAATAACGTTCAGGGGAGCAGTGGTGGCCCAGTGGTATCGGCCCCGACTTACGAGTTGTAGGTCGTGGGTTCGAACCCAGGCAGGCGCTTTACTTTGTGTAAATAATTTCTTCACCACTGCTCTCAAAACGGTGAAGGAAAACATCGTGAGGAAACCGGCATGTCCTAGAACCAAAAATTCGAAGACAATGTGACATCTACCAACCCGCACTGGGCCCGCATGTTAGATTACAGCCCATTCCCTCTCAAAGAGAGGAGGCCTGTGTCCCAGCAGTGGGAACATTATAGGCTGATTATGATGATGATGATGAACGTTCACGCTGTCTTGATTTTCGAGACTTGGCTCAAACCTAACCTGCTTTCAAGCACTTACCCACTCCCCGGTTTCGTTCTTCTTCAGAATGACCAGATCGGTAAGAAGGTGGTGGTTGGTGTATCTTCCTGGTAATTTCCCTTTTAAAGTTCTAGCTTCTTCTTCTCCCAATGAATCCACAATTTTTTTCCTCGAGGTTTGTGTTAAAGGAGCTAAAACCGACCTTGGTGTCGTCTATTGCCCCCCTTCCACTGATAACTTTAATGAATTCGAATCGGTTGTTGAATCTTTGGGTTCGGAGTATGCACATCACATTGCTATGGGGGATCTTAACACCAACCTCCTTGCCCAAAACTCCCCTCGGTCCCGTATACTCCTTCAACTTATCGAGGCAGCCAGTCTGCATGAATTGCCGTCTCCAATCTACTCATCATAATATAGCAAGTGATTATACTTGGCTTGACCTGATCCTCGCCTCTAATCCTTCTCTAGTGTCCTCACGTAGTCAACATGTTGCTCCTAGCTTTTCCCGTCACGACCTAATTTACCTATCCTATGTCCTTATATACTCTAAACCTAAACCCACGTTTCAGTACAGGCGTGCCTTTGCATGGATGAATAGCGAGAGGCTTCAACAAAATGCAGCCAATATTGACTGGTCACCCTGCAATCAGCTGCTTTAGTTGACAAAAAAGTTAGTGTTTTCTTCGATATTGTGGGCAAGTTATGTGACGCACATGCTCCTATCAAGAAAATAAAGTTGAAGCGTCCGCCTGCCCCTTGGATGAACAGGGGAGTTTGGATGGCAATGCGATAGAGACCGCGCGTTGCGGAAATTTAAAAAGGATCGCTCGGAAGAGAATTGGACCTTCTTTAAGGCTGCTAGGAATCGATGTAATCATATGATACGCAACGCTAAACGCAGCTACATCCTAAGTAATATCACTTCTTCTTCTCCTGCCGATATTTGGAAGTTCCTTGGAACTTTAGGCATCGGCAAATCGCGACATTCAGACCTTCCCAACACAATTGGTTTTGATGATCTTAATCGCCATTTCTCCACTGTTCCAACTCTAGATACTCTAACCAAATGTCAAACACTCGACTTCCTTGCTGAGGGCCTAGACAAAGTAACATTCGATTAACGATAACGCTAGTAGAAAAGCTAAAATGTATGGGGTTGACATAAGCTATCGAAATGTCACGTGATCGTAGGTCAACGAATAAAAATTAGCTAGACAATGTAAACAACATTCGATTATGAAATGAATCGACAGCGTCGAAAGATTAGGTACTTCCACAGATATGCATAGCCAAGGGACACTTTTTGACGAGAGTTATTGCTAGTTTTTGGAATCATTAGCGAAAGCGATAGCGATTGTAGAAATAGAATCGCTCCGAAGCGAATGCCACTTGTCTAGGCCCTCTGGTCTGACTCGTTCCAATATCTACCCCTGTGTCTTCACCCCAGTCGAACCGGGAGAGATCAAAAAGATTATCCTATCCATTAAATTCAAAGCCGTGGGCTGCGATAATATCAGCCACTATATGATCGTGACGGCTCTTGATCAACTCCTCTCTGCAGTCTACATCATAAACTTTTTCCTTGTGACACCCATGTTTTCCCGTCCCTGTGGTGTAAAGCCCTTGTTCGGATCTTGCTTAAGATACCCAATCCCTATCTTCCTAGTCACTTTCGCCCTATTTCCATGATTCCGTTTCTATCTGAAGTGCTCGAGGCCAGTCTTCATAAACTATTTTCCCACTTTATTCACCACAACTCCCTCATCAGTCCATTTCAATCCGGTTTTATGCCCGGGCACAGTATCGTTTCAGCTCTCCCTAAAGTGACCGACGGTATAAGGCGGGGAATGGAAGACACTAAAGTTACAGTCTTTAATTGACATTTACAATGCTTTTAATACCGTCAGACATGATTTCCTTTTATCCATCCTTTCCTATCTTATGGTCTCTCCGGAGGTACTGGAATGGTTTTACTCTTATCTTCGGGGACGTCATCAGTCTGCTTATGTTGGAGACTCTTTGTAGAATTGGTATGATTTTGCAGCTGGCGTTGAGGGACGCCAGCTGCAACATCCCAGCACTGGTTTGCTGGATTCGTTTTCTCCTCTACCGATCGTTATTTCTCCTGACGAAGTTTATTTAGTTTATATGTAAGTATGTATTAGTATTTATTCTTGTGTTTCATAGTTATTTACGAGCTATCTATCCCGTATGTTGCACCTATCATGTTTTGTCTCTGCATCACCCTAAGGTTGATTGGTGAAAATGCCTCAGGCATTAAGTCCGCCTTTGTACTGTAATTATTTACTTGTGAGTATAGTTTTAATAAATAAATAAATAATAAATATTATTAGCTCTACGAGTACATCGAAATACTGAAATAGCCTACATGCCTTAATTTAAATAACATTTAATTTTGCTTTAGAAATTGTATAAAAAGTAGGTAGGTAGGTAGGTAAGTGTCTTCACAATTATAAAGTTATTAATTAAATATAATATTCTTGTTATATTGATTAAGAAAAACAACATGACTTAAGTTTTGGTTTTATTTTACACTAGCTTTTGACTGCGGGTTCGCCCGCATGGAGTACGGAAATGACCCCACGGGAACTTACTACCGAGATTACTACCGAGATAGAAAGTCTTCTATGTGTTAATCCAGGTTATAAACTATCTGCGTGCCCATCAAAATCCTTTCAGCCGTTTTTGCGTGATTGAGTAACAAACATCCAAATTTTCACATTTATATGTATACTAGGAGTAGTATTTTGAATTCAACTTTTTCGTACTGATAATGTTTGGTATGTGGCAAACAAGGTTATTCAACAGTAAATTTAAGTAAAAAAAAAACAAAGAGTATTTCAAACAAATAAAAATACAAACTGAAGTTACAATATTTTCAGGATAGTGATAAGTTTCCTTAAGGCAGAACCTTCAGGGTAGCCCGCGAAATTCAAATTTTGTTACGTTTTTTGCAATTTGCAGGTCACTGTCACGTTGTATTTTGATTAAAATACGATTCGCGACCGTAACAAATATGGCTTTACAGAATTGCAGTATTGCTGATTCTAAAGATTATAATTCTGTAAAGTCATATTTAATACGGTCGCGAATCATATTTAGATCACCATACTACCGGCAAATTGCAAAAAACGTAAGAAAATTTGAATTTCGCGGGCTACCTTGGCGCATTCCCCTTTATGTCCCTCCTGTTTTTATTAAGGTTACAGCTAAAAAGTGTCTGCTATATATGTGGATAAGGCCATTTGTACCTACGTAAGTATTGTTAGAAAACATCGGCTGTAAAAAACTTTGCAGAATAACTCCCAGCTATCTACAGAATAATCTTAGCGCTGGGTGCTAGCGCGCGCTTCATCTAATTTGTAATTACCGCCGCCAGAGGACGCTTATTAAGTTATTACGTCGCGACAATGCGCCAACATCGCTTGTGCCAACTTTAAGCGTTTTCTGAGAAAGTTTTCTTAGAAAACTTGGTTGTTTGTGAAGTACCTAATGGTGGACTGTTAAAATAAATTATGGAGATTGCATTGATTGTTTGTTTTATAAAGACGCTGCGCAGCGTGACGCTAGATGCGCATCCAGCGTGTTTGACGAATGTAGGTATACGCTGCGCAAAAGCCATACACACGCCGCCGCCGCGTGTACGCGACGTACATATATTATGTTACGTCAGCGTGAGCTCAATTACTATAACGCCACATACGAAAGCACCCATTGATGGAATGGTAACACAATTGCCGCCTGTTTTTCCCGATGGAAACGACTATGGTCTGGATGGAGACATTGAGACCATCATAACGTATGATTAATAAAAACTGGGTACCGTCAAACGGATTGAATAGGAACGCAAGGGTGAATCGGAACGAAACGTTAAAAAAAAAAGGAAAAAAAAATATCATTCATTTCGTTAAAAGGAATTTTAATATTGAAATAATATAGTTTGTTGCCAACAAGGGCACTTAATCGTTAATTATAATACAGTAAACACTTTAGAGTCCTCTTTGGCAACAAACTATGTTATTTCAATGTTAAAATCCCTTTTAAAGTTTCGTCTCAATTCACCTCTCCATCCCTGTTCACCCCGTTTGACGTATCCAGCGATATAGCATCAGCAGGAGTGTTAGACTTGGTTTGACGTGAAGATCTTTCTAAGATAATACCCAACAGTATATAACAAGTTAAAGTGGAGGTCTGGGCGCAGTAGGTAGCACTGAATGTAGGATAAATTGAATGGATAGAAAGTATGATTTGCTTTATGTGAAGGAACCGGAATTTTATTTTTAATATAAACCGCCGTTTGTTTATGCACTTTTCCTCATAGCACATTTACGCTCTTTACCTAGGTAGGTACTGAGCTTTTCTAGTGAAAATTCAAGTTTATAGCCATATCCTAAATAGGAGACTTCGGTAGAAAAGGTAAACTACTTTTTTTTTGAATGCTTATGAATGGCACAAGGTCGGGGTCACAGGTCAGTTGATTATACAGTAAATTTAGTGTAGGTACTTTCCTGATTGCGTGTTGCTTAAATTACGTTGCATTTTGCATTCGATCACATACGTTACTGCGGTTAGCACCACATTTGGTTTTTGAGTCATTTCGGGCGAGGAAAATGAGACTCGTCAATATCCGCCGTAAAGTGAATGTCAGACACGGTCGGTGTCTCTCTCTTTCCAATCAACTCTCTCAGCAAGTAAGGAAAGGAAGGCCGATGAATTAAGACGCTATGTTCGGAAATAATGTGCTTAATAAAGAGTGCAAACAGAGGTCAGATTAGTAGACTCCATTGTCTCTTAGATAAACTTAACAGCCTCTACATCCGCAGGTATATCTCAGATTTCACCTCAAACTTAAAACTATCATAGCACAATGCGACGAAACCTAACAATTATCGTGCACATATTCGAACTTGCAACTCAGGGAAGCGATTCCATCTCGGTACATTCGAATCTCAATACGATCAAAATACATTATTGTTACTTACACTCCAAATCCCACCCTAACTTCAACTTGCCAAAGTGCAAATTCCCTCGCATTTGTCCGGTTAGAGTCTAACCAACCTCCGTTGTAAACCCAACTCTATCCTTACAAAAGTAGGGTTTCATTCCCCCTGTGTGATGGCAGACAGTGGTTTGGTTAGGCACAGTCGTGACTGGCCGCTTGACGCGCTCTAATGAAGTCGTAAGACCTGGTTGCTCGCACACATCGCCCTGCATGTTCTTAGTATGGAATATGTTAGCAGTTTAGCATGGAATATTTTGAGGAATTGCTTTTTTGAATTGCAAAGTCTACATTATGGGGATTTTAATATCTTGGGTTCCGTAATAGAGTCAACTTTTAAAACTGCCTTCTTGTTAAAGGCATAAAAATCATGAGTAGACTTTCTGTTAAACAGAAAGTCTTTTCATACATATATACATAAACTCACGCCTTTCCATAGGGGCAGGCAGAAACTACAGGACTCCACCTACTACGAACCTTACATACTCCTTGTGCCTCGTTTACGTTCATACATCTGGTCATACACGCACGCCTGTTGCGAGTACTACGCACCTGACCTTTCTGAAGAACATGACCAATAAGGTCACTATATGTCTTCCTAGGAGGACATCCCCTCCCGGCGTTTCCACTCACATCTGCCTTGTAAATACCTTTTGTTAGTCGCCCTTCATTCATCCTCTCGACATGACCAAACCATCTCAGCATACTCTTTTCAATTTTTGTCACAACATCTTCTTTTAAACCGCACCGTTGCCTTATCACATCATTCTTCAGCCTATCATTCATAGTCACACCAAAAAAGTATTTTCATGATATTAAATTAGTGAAATGTGGACCCTCTTCAAAAAGTCTGAGTCAGGAGCAGTGTCATTGATTGTCAGGAAAGTAGGCATTTTAGACCTAAATATGCAATCTTTATGAAACAAATATAGTACCTATATGTTCTTAAAAAACGAAGAAACATTTCATACCATAAGCACGGAATATTCTATGTCCAAAATTATTCAGGGTCTGAAGTTTCCAACCTCAACTTGTTATAAAAGGTATTACTCAAGATTGTTATTGCTAGCTCAGCCCGCTTAAAAATCCACTCGTTAAAACGTATGTTCTGATTAATGAAAAGCCTTCTCCGCCCTACAATAACCACAGAGCCTCGTCTCTCTGGGTGGCTCATATTATAACTCATTAGCTCTCCAGGACACCCTGCACATAACTACACAAATTATCTCTTTTGACTCAACGCTCCACCAGTATACTTAGACCCTCACCTTCTTTATGGGAGTCTAGGTTCTGATCAAGATTCACACTAGCGTCTTAAAAGTGTAGGTCTAAACGTGTTGGGAACTAATTGGCGGGAGAATCTTTTGTAATGTCAGTTTGGAGGTTATAATGTCATCGTTTGACATAAAAAGTTTGATCATTTCTTTGATAGAACCTTTGTGTTTGGGAAAAAGATTTTCGACATAATTTTGAGGATGAGTAGATTTCATCATGTTTTTTTTTTCATTTGGTATGTCAATTTAATGAAGATTCAGATACATAGCGGGCTTAGTTAATCTATCTATATATATAAAAATGAATCCCTATTTCCCTTGGTCGCGCCATCACGCGTGAACGGCTGGACCGATTTCAACAAATTTTTTGTTTGTTGTGTTCGTTATTGTCAGGAGAAGGTTCTCATGAAATAAAAAAATAAGGAAGATGATCGGAACGTTACAAAATTTAAGAAAACTTAACGCCAATATTAATTTTACATAACTGTCAGTTGTTTGAAATAGCTGTCAGCGATTGACAGAATGCGCGCTGCAAATATTGTTTAACACAGATGGATCGGTTGATAAATGAGTCGATAGTTTTAGTTTTAGTCAATAGTGAAAACTAAACGACATAATTATGACATTCATAGTTAAGACAGGACAACGTCTGTCGGGTCAGCTTGTTGTTGAATAGAGGTCAATAATATTTAGTGCTGCTTAAATGGAAACTATGCTGAAGAGAACAGATACCTAGACATGATTATAATATGTCTCGATAGTAGTGTCTACACTCATACAACTCCCGCGGGGTAATTGCGTAACTCACTAACAGTACGAATAGCTTTCATTTTGACAGATCAACAACAATCATCATTCATTGTGTCACCCTATGTAAAATTTCTACTTTTATATCTGTAATTTTTATGGTGTACATAATAAAGAGTATTCTATTCTATTCTATTCTATTCATTGTGTTATTTACTTTGTTGAGCAGACAAACTTTTCGAATATGTGAAGCAATGGATTAGCAGTAGGCTTCAAAATGATTCTGATTGTTATTTATAGTGTTTTACGTAATTAGAGTGCAGGTTTGTCATCAACTGTTAACGAACCGGCATTTCGTAGTCATCCTATTGCTCTTACTCCATGGTTTTTCTTATATAAACCTCATGTCAGCCATCATCTCAGTGTTTACTTCCTCCCTAGTCACTATCATCTTTCATCAATCCCTAGTCTTCCGAGCTGCCTTTACATTCTCTTTGAAATGTATAGGTACTTAAAGTACAACTATTTTATTAATGTCCCTCGGGAAACATCGCAATTCCGAATACAAACGAATGCTAATTTCCATGTTCATCAATTATTAGATTTTACGTGTATAATAATTTGAATTCAGAACTAAGTTGTTACGTCAAAACAAAACAACGATAAAGTACTTAGTTCTGAATTCAAATTATTATACACGATACATCTAATAATTGATGGACATGAAAATTAGGATTCGTTTGTATTCGAAAATGCGATGATTCCCGAGGGACATTAAGAAGATAGTTGTACTGTACATACCTTTATTTCCTGTTAACGAATCAAGCTGAACATTTATTGATTTAACACGAAGTGCACCGTAGAACCTCTTCATTTCCCATACAATGTTCTCACAGCATTTGGCGTTAGTTTACACAATTTGCTAATGTAATTTACCTCAAGTTTACACTTGTCTAGTACCAGTATTACCCACGCTACTATCTGCCGCCATGTTTGGTTTCTTAGGAAGTAAGCACACTGTGTGCCTAGACAATGTAATATTAGATTAGCGATGACGCTAGTTGAAAAGCCAAAAAAGGTATGGGGTTGACATAAGCTATCAAAATGTCACGTGATCATAGGTCAACGAATAGAAATTAGCTAGACAATGTTAACATCATTCGATTCCATTTTAAACGAATCGACAGCGTCAAAAGATTTCTACCATATAGATGCCAAGTGGCACTTTTTGACAAGCGTTTTCGATTCGTATGATGGAAACATTAACGAAACCGATAGCGATTGTAGAAATATAATCGCTCCGAAGCAAGTGCCATTTTTGATTTGATGGTTGATAAATTAATCGTCACCTGCTTTAAAGATGCGTTTTTGTATCAGTGTCTTAAGCCTACTGGACGAAAAATTAGACATAGCATTATTTTTAAAGACAATTAAAAAATCGTTGAGTAGTATAAAAAAAAATCTTTTGCCTACTACTTAGATAGAATTAAGCATAGTGAGACTTGAATTGCACTTAATTATTTTGATATGATTATTTTTCGTATTCTTTGGATTCCGTGCCTCTAAAGGAAAAAACGGAACCACTGCGGTTGCCCGTATCGACTTTTGCTAGGACCGAGAGCAGACCTAGTGGCCGGTAGGACTTTGGGCTGGTGTACTCATACTGTTTTTTGATTGCATGTGTATTAGTATGGTTTTTAATCGTTAAAAGAAATTTGTAAAGGTATCTTCGTTTTTTTTTTCTAGCGTATCATATTTGATGATTTGAATGCGAGTGTGTTTGTGAGTGTGTTTATGTGTTTTTGTGTGATTTGTGTTTGTTATCTATGAAGAATATCATATATTTTTCTGATTTCGTTTACTGCAGTGGATCATATACTTTAAGGCATTTTAAAACTTGCGATTAGGTCCTTTAGTCTCCTTAAACCAATTGCATTCTGTGTATTTCGCCTTACACACCATCCGTACCCATTTAGTCTCAAAATCCTTACTAATATCAAAAATAGGTAGTATAAAAAACCAGCAGTGTGTTTACTCCCTAACCTTTCAATAGGAAGCTCTCTATTACGTCGGCATAGGATGTATGTTCTGCATGGAACTTTGCAATATTAGCGGCCTCTACTAGTTTCTTCCGCTGCAAGTTTCCCGTATTGCTATCCCACAATACTACATGAAAATGTGTGCTTTACCAAAGGACTTGTGTCCGTTATATTTGTGTAAAAATGTTTAACTTTTCTAAAAGGTTGAGCTTTTGGGTACTGTATCGCTTTCCTCACAAACATCACAGTGCACACATTTCGCCAGTTTTAGAAGTGAACACTTCTTTAGTCGCACTTTGCGCTCGTAATTGAGTCGTCACGCTCGGGTCGGTGACGCTGAATCGCGTATTCTCGGCTCCAGTCGGTGGGTGACTCTGAATTGCATAGGTATATGCGACTCCATTCGTAATTATTCACATCTATGGTCTTATGGTCTTACACCCTCTTTTTTTTTCAGTGACAAAAACTTCAATTGGTAAATTCAGACTTATGGCTGCTAAAAACATCCAGAAAAACCCAGTTTTAAATGGAAAAACCTAGATTCAGAAACAAAACTCAACCCGGCGACAGAAACCAGAACTCTGGGTTCAGCATTCACGCTTGTGGCCATTATTAGACTAGTCAATCAAATCAAATCAAAATATTTTATTTCACATAAACCTACATGGGGCACTTATGAAACGTCAGAAGCTAGGTGCATGGTTCCAATTGGTTGTTTCCTATAGAGAAGAGCCGGCAAGAAACTCCACGGTTACTCTTTTAAAAATAAGGATCTTTTACAATGTTACAAATTACAGTTTTGATAGGTATGGGAGGACAGTGTAGGCCTGTCAACAAGTAACAGGTACTCAACAAAATAGAAAAGGTCTACAAAGTCAAACAAGGAACGCACTTTACTACTTACATAGGCAAATTAAAACTATTTAGGACTCTTAATTGGCTCTCTAAAGCACCAGTTTGTTTTAACAAGAAACCTGCGGGGTAGTTGCGTAACATATTTTCTTTCACAATCTGAAGGATTTAAAAAATATGCCTAATCCATTGCTTCATATGTTAAAAAAATTCGTCTGCTGACATCGTAAAATAACGCAATGAATATTGTCGAATTGTCAAAATGAAAGGCATTACAATTGTTAGTGTGTTACGTAATTACCTCGCCGATCATTTCTCCAACGGCTCTAAGAGCTTACAAAACAGCCTTTTATTATTCGTCCCTTTGTCTATAAAATCGACGTGAAGACAATATTTCCCACCGACAAGTGTTAAGTGTCATAAGTGGCTAGTGGCTACCTACATCGTGCAGGACCTGGGCCCTCTTACTGCGACCATTAGCATCGGTTAAGGAAATTAGAGCATACACCTCATACATCAGCATAATGGGTTCTGAGCTGTCATTCTTGATTTTCAATTGTTTATTTAGTGTTTTTTTGAAATTGGTGTGTGAAAGAAATGGAAAATTGAGCTAAATAGTGCATGTTAGCGTCGTTTTGTATATGTTGATTGATTAGCTAACGTTTTGATTGTCTTGTATATGATGCGAATGGGATAGGGGCATGGAAGAGGTATCAGACTCTTGCAGTCGAATGACGCTGTATCATGTCTTAAGAGGGCGCACACGGGTCCACTATCGCCACTCCTTTAATAAAATATTTTCTCGTGACTGAGAAGGAATTTTGAAAAAGGGCTAAATAAGCGACCTCGGTAAGTGTGTCTAGAATTTTCTAATACCTTTTATAAACTTTCATATTGAGACACGAAGCAACAAAATACGATCTCTAAATCTAAATGAATGTGGCCGCTTTTGTTTAGATCGAATTTTGTTGCTTCGTGTCTATAGTCGACCACATTTCTGTGCATAGGTACCTTTATTCTACTAAAGCCAACGATATTTACGTCACTCACCACAAAACCTCCATCTATGGCCTTATAAAGCGCCAGAAAGGTATTTTACTTTTGCACAATACAAACATTTAAGCATATTAGAGTGACATCATTTACATTAGGTCTTAGAAGAGTGACATCATTAACAGAAAGCATGAATGAAACTATTTAATTATGGAGGAAACACCAATTGCCAGGATCTGTAAGTTACCACAATGATGTCATTGCATTACTTTTAATTAGGTACATTTCTATGGTTATTATTCCCATTCAAACAAACTACATAACATCACGGGTGTTTTCCCCGAAGGGTTAAGGCAGTGGTGGCTTCCCTGGTATCACATTAACGGCATCACTAAGTAAATGTATATTAACTGTTCCCAAATTACGAAGTTTTTTGTTTCTTTTTACTTACTTCTTTGACATAATCTCATTATTTGACATTATATACTTCGGATTCTTATTTCAACTCCTTATTATGGCTTTTATGGACTGGATTTTGATTCCGATTTGTTACAGTAGTAATGGCAATCATGTCATTTAGTCTAAATAGGCTTTTATTTTTATATAGATTCTTTTATATTTTGTGAATGTGAGCACGTTGTAGACCTAACTTGTGGACTAGATTTGTGGACCTTTTATATTTTGTTGAGTACATGTTACTTGTTGACAGGCCTACACTGTCCTCCCATATTTATCAACACTGTAATTGGAAACATTGTAAAAGCCCCTTATTTTTAAAACAGTAACCGTGGAGTTTCTTGCCGGCTCTTCTCCATAGGAAACAACCAATTGGAACCGTGCACCTAGCTTCTGACGTTTCATAAGTGTCCATGTTGGTTTATGTGAAATAAGATATTTTGATTTTTATTTTTGATTTTGGTGTATGTACCTATAGTAGACCCACATTTCACCAGTTATGTTTCAGTCCCATATAATAGCAGCACAAATCTAGAGTCCAGGCTGCTACTGAAAAATTCCAGACTTCCGTCAAAGAAACTACTTAGCCAACAAAAGACTTGATTTTTAACTGACTTCAAAAAAATGAGGACGTTCTTAATTAGACTGTATTTTTTTTTATGTGTGTATCTTAAAACTTTTTTCTATAAGAACCGATTTTGATGATTCTTTTTTTATTTGAAAGCTGGTACTTCTAATGTGGTCTGATATAAATTTGATCAAGATTTGACCGGAAGTTTTTGAGTGATCCTTAATAATGCGTGTTTTTGCCACTGAGTTTATATTGATGTTTTAATAATTTCCTGTCACTGTTATTTACATATCAAGTAGTTGTATACGAATTTGTGTGGGGTAGATACCACAAATAAAAAGTGAAGAAAAAAAAACCGTCTTTAAAAAAAAAACACAAATAAAGTGAAAAATTACTTTAATTTCAGAAGCCGGTGGCAAGAAGCGAAATTACGAAACCAAAGATACCGATTTCCGAAATTAAAGTTATTTTTCACTATTTAGTGTTTTTTTGGAAGTCAATTGTTTTTTTTTGTATAAAGGGTTTTTTGTCTCATCAATTTAACCACTTTTTACCTTACGAAGTATAAAACATGCTATCAACACGACGCGCGGTTATATCTAGTAGATAGTTCATTTTCCAGCTCATCGCGGGTTGTTAGACAACATAAAATTCGACACGCTAGCATTGATGAGCAATTTTGCGTTGAAGGCACCGTGTCATGTATGGGATATAAGGGGGTGACACATTCAGTGCTACAGACCATATTATAAGTAGGTGGTAATAGGTTTATTTTTGCAGCACCCTACTTGCGTAACAACACACTATCAATCACAATCTGAATCATTTTGAAGGATATTGCTAATCCATTGTTTCATATGTCCGAAAAATCTGTCTGCTCAACAACGTAAATAACGCAATGAACGTTGTTGAACTGTCAAAATGAAACCAATTCCTATTATTAGTGTGTTACGCCTTTACCATGCAGGTTTAAAAAGTGTCGGCATTTGAGATGATGAATAAATATTACATCACGCCTGTATTCCCCGAAGGCTTAGGTAGAGGTGCCCCTATAGTACACCCACATTTCACCTCTTAAGTCCCATGTAATAGGGGGCAAGCCTCTTGCCATCAACCGCGCACAAATCCAGACTCTGGGCTGCTACTGAGAAATTCCAGATGAAAACGCCCAATAGGACATTTCCAGGGCCGAGTCTCGTAGACAGTGACGCTGTCGCAAATTACCGATCGCTTAATATTAAGGTGAATCATGAGTCGTAGCCATTCAAATTTTCTTTGGTTTTTTGCTAATTGTAGCTCAAACTCAAACTCAAAGCATTTATTTCAATTAAACCATTTACAGGCACTTTTGAATTGTCAAAGAGTCGGTCAGTTAGTCAGAAAGTTGAAGCTAGTTGCCCATTCCAAAACGTAGATCTCTATGGAGAAGAACGGGCAAGAAACTCCATGGACACTCTTTTTAAATCAAGATACGAGTATCACAAAATCGTTGGTACATTATTCTTGTTGCTTCTATATGTGAGAACAATGTAAAAAAAAATAAAAAAAATGTATATTAAAAAAGAATTCAAAATATAAGAATAATAAAAATAAGCCGTGGCAGTTCAGAGATGACCAGTCTCAACTGACCGCGCCCGTTTACGAACATGACGCGTGGATCAGCACCATCCAGCTCAACCATTTTGTAGGGAACCGAATGATCCAACACACGCGCCACAAACAGTGAGACATATAGGTGAGCATGCACTGTTTTAGGTCATATTATGTTGATCAAAATGCTATTCGCGACTGGAATGATATAATTATTGAATAATAATCATCAATTTCATATCAATCGTCAAACTTTGGAATTTTCACATGAGATATTCACAAAAATTCTTAGGTGGAACAAATTTCATGAACAGTCGCGAATAGCATTTTGATCAACATACGACGTAAAACAGAGCTGAATTTGCAAAAAACCAAAGAAAATTTGAATTTGGCCGGCAACAGCTGAGGATGGATTCACCTTAATATTTAGCGATCGGTAGTTTGCGACAGCGTCGCTATCTATATCGACACTGCCGGCTCTGGGAGTGGATCCCAAGACCCAGGAATCGCGCTTGTGACCACGAGAGCAACGAGGCTTTTATAATATTAAGTTAGGATAGAATGCTAAACAATGAAAACGTAACCTAAAATTACAAGTCCTCTAGAAAAGTGGTAAAAACTCAGTTGTAAAAATATTAAGGACTCATTTGTTTATACCTATTTTTTAAGGCAAATAAACAATATGCATATAAACAAAGGGATGCGTAATAAACAGTTTCGTGAAGGCAAATTAACTACACTTATGTCTAAAACTATTTAATCAAAATGGTACCGAAATACCGCACAAAAATATATGAGTCTCTTTGAGGAAAAGTTTGACATAAAAATAGCAAATCATGTGTTAAAAATGAAGTCATTTAATAAATAAAGTAGTGAATAGTTTGAGCTATAATGGCGCATTATGGTTTCTTGTGGTTTGAATTGAGTCAATTGAGTAGGTAATTGCTTAAGAATTCAATTACAATTGATTACAAATTGGTCGTTAAGGAAAATTTTGCCACACATCGTACGATGGAATAGACTAATAATGACGTATTTGTTTCATCTAGCCGCGTCGAGGGCTGCGAGTAGGTATATTTCTGCCTGAATTTGCAGGGAAATTACCTCACTAAGGGTCCGTTGTTTGATACATAGTTAAAAATGACCAATAGTCAATTTAAAAATGACACTTGACAATAGTTAAAGTATAACTACTCTGTCTACGCATGATAAAATTTCATAGCAGATTGTCTTTTTTTTTAACTATAGTTAGCTTGACCATTAGTCAAACAACATACTTATGTAATATTTTACAAATTGATAGTTTAACTATTAGTATGTTTGACTAACTGAGCGAACAACGGGCCCTCAGGGCCGACTTTTAATTGTCAAATAACTTTAAAGCGTCTGATTTTTCCCATAACAACGCATCCTGAAACTGTGAGTAGCAGCAGGAGGTATCTAATTATAATAATTATACGTAGGTAGCTATGTCAAAGATATATAATAAAAAAAATGAGTTTTCTTTGCCATAGGTATTTTTCAATCGTTAGATAACATATACATATCTGACGAATAAAATTTGCCGGCTTTTGTATAGAACATGTAAGTACTTATGACAAAACGCCTTATTTATTCTTCGGTTGAAAGTTGTCTCACTATTGAAAAATCGGCCCTTAGGGAATAAAGTTAATGTTTTATAAGACGGTACGTATATTCGTATTATAATAAATTACTACCGCTAATCACATTTTCAGGATACGTTGTTATGAAAAAAATTAGACTCTACTTAAGCGGCTAGTCTTTTACCGCTTGAGTTGGGAAACCCGCGAAGAGGAAGTATGTAAAAATATCTTCCTCGCAGTGTACTCCCAACCTAACTTATGTGTACCTAATGGGTGATTGTATTAAGTGATCAATCGAGTCGCTCGTAGGTTCCTTATAGTGTTATAATTACATGGGATGCCATCGATTTAGTGTTTACGACATGGTGAGTACAGCTTGTCACGATTACTTACATGTTTTACCGTTATTTTCGAGAAATTAATGTTTACTTAGTGGAGGTTTTATGGTATTTTAGGGTGACTATTGGATTTTTTAAACACTGGGCTATTGTGTGTTTAAGCATTATTAAGGATCGGCAATCTAGTTGGAAAATTCAATACTTTGATATTAACTATTAGGGTACCATAGAGTCTAGACGAGTGACAATCGGTTTCAAAGCGATTCGTGTTTACAACAACTTTCAACAGGATCGTTATATAAGATTTTCGGTAGCTTATGTCAATCCAATACAATTTTTACTTCATCGTTATCGCTGATAGAATGACACGACTTTGTCTGAGCCCTCAAAATAGAATCTGAAAAAAAAAAAACAAAATGACGCATAGTGTTTTTTTTTTTTGAATTCTATTTCGTTTAACTCGAAAACTATAAGATTTTGCGGAACAGTTTTTGTTATTTTTGGAGGGCTGACCAAAGCTATCACTGCGTACAGTATGTCGGTAGTCGGTAGTTGTCGACAGGGGGCGTTGTTGGTAAGCATAGTCAGCCTATAATGTTCCCACTGCCAGGACACAGGCCTCCTCTCTGTGAGAGGGAATGAGCCGTAATCCACCACGCGGGTTCAGTGCGGGTTGGTAGATGTCACAAGTCTTCGAGTTTTTGGTTGTAGGACATGCCGGTTTACTCTCGATATTTTCCTTCACCGTTTTGAGAGCAATGGTGATGAAATTCTTTACATAAAGTAAAGCGCGTGTCTAGAGTTCGAATTTACTCGTAAGTCGCGGCCGTTACCACTTGGCCACTACTGCTCGTAAGTAAGCATTTGTGCAATTCCTGGAGAAAAAGTCCGACGAAACTCCGCTAAGACAAAACTGAGTCCCGTTTCTGAGTGAATATTTATGTGTGGGTGTTGCCGTTTGCGCGCGTACTGGCCGACACCGTCAGCGTCGGCGTCAGCGTCAGCGTCGGCGTCAGCGTCAGCGTCGTACAACGGCCTGTACGTACAGCGAGCTGGCCGAGTTGAGTGATACAGTTTTTTGTTAGCGAGAATCTGTCCGACTTTTTTGTTCGTCCATAATGCAATCATTGTTTTGTGAAATGTAGTGAGACTGGTCCATAAGTTTTAAGTCGCTCAGCGAGCTATGGAGATAGCTGTGCTTGGAGTCTCTCTGAAGGATATAATCCAAAACGAGGTGATCCCCCAGAGAACCAAGGTAACTGACAAAGCACAAAGACTAAGCAAGCTGAAGTGGCAATGGGCTGGTCACATCTTTCGCAGAACCGACAATCGTTGGGGAAAACGAGTACTAGAGTGAAGACCGCGTTTAGGCAAACGTAGTGTGGGACGCCCGCCGGCCAGGTGGACTGACGACTTACGAAAGGCAGCTGGCAGAGACTGGATGAGGAGAGCCGAAGATCGGGCTCAGTAGCGTTCACTAGGAGAGGCCTACGTCCAGCAGTAGACGAATATAGGCTGATAATGATGATGAAATGTATTGAAAAAAACAAGATAGCGGTTTTAGTTCCGATTTTGGCAGAACCTTTTAGCGCTTTAGGTACCGAACAAACGCTCGTCTTTGCCTAAAAAAAGTAAAGTATAAACGGAATTTACAATATGACGTCATTATAAAAATATAAGTACTACGTAAGCGTCATTATCTTGCCTCGCCTTTCTAAAAATATCCTGACAAGTTGAATTACAATAATGACATTAAGTACATACGTTAAAAGGGTTTATTTTAATAATAATGGTTCGACACGGCTATTAATAATTGTCTAATTGATCGCATAGTGCACTCATTAGGCGAAAATACTACATCGAATGACTACTAAAACTATAGACTGTGCACTTTTTATGATAGTTTGAACCAATGTTTATTATTATAGAATAAATTAACTATTAATAATTCCTAGAGTAGTAATTTGTAGTCCACACAGACTTGAATTTAAAATAGTTTATTAGTGTTCAAATGAACCTGCAGAGGTACTAATAATAATATAAATGCGAAAGTGTGTCTGTCTGGCTTTCGTAGACAGGATATTAATTCAGATTTGTAACAGTTGTAATGGCAATCATGTCGTTCGGTTTAAATAGGCTTTTATTTTTATTATTTTATATAAATTCTTTTATATTTTGTGAATGTGAGAACGTTGTAGGCCTAACTTGTTACTTGTTTTCTTGTTTTTGTGTGTTTTGTTTTTTGTTCTTGTTTCTTGTTTTTTTTTTGTTGTTGTTGTTGTTTGTTTTTGTTTGTTTGTATTTTTGTTGTTTGTTTGTAATTTTCTATTTTCTTAATTACCTGTTACTTGTTGACAGGCCTACACTGTCCTCCCATACCTATTAACACTGTAATTTGAAAACATTGCAAAATCCAATTCTTTTTAAAAGAGTAACCGTGGAGTTTCTTGCCGGCTCATCTCTATAGGAAACGACCAATTGGAACCGTGCACCTAGCTTCTGACGTTTCATAAGTGCCCATGTTGGTGTGAAATAAAATATTTTGATTTGATTTGTCTGTAACGTATTTACACCAGGTAAGTCGTTGAACTAATTGTGATAAAATTGTAGCTAGAATATTGAGAAAAAAACATAAGCATGCTTTAAAAATAAATCGACCCTGACAGGGATGAGACTCCCACAGACCAGGGAAGCATGGCGCAAAATGGAGGAGGCCAATACATGCCAATGATGATAATGGGGTGCAATGCGGTATTAAAATTTGTTAAGGAAAATGCGAAATCCGCGAAGAAGAAGTCGCGGGATAAGACCTAGTAGATATAAAATTTTATGACTTGAGTTTGAGTTGATTATTGAAACACAATAATAAATAACTGATCGTTTAAAGTTTAGCATACTCTAACTGAATGTTTTACTCATTCATGCACGTAATGAATATTACAGATGGATTGTCATAATTGAATTATGGAATAAAATTATTATTAAATAATTCATAACGGCTTGATTAAGTACCTATTGCGAATAATTGTATCTATGTTCTGAATCGTAACGAAGTTATTTGCTTTAATTGATAGCCTCATTTATAATAATCTAATGTTTAATGTAAGAATAGCAATGAAATAGAAATAGAAAGTAGATATCATTTATTTTGCTTATAAGCCGTGTGACCCATGGGATTTCCAAACGGCAAAAATTACGAACTTCCATACAAACTTATGATCTTTTGAATTTTCAAAAATCTTGCTTAGTGCTAACTTTCGTTATCTATGGAGCTCTTGCGCAAAAATTTCACGCTACTAGGCTCAGTGGTTTAGGCTGTGTTTTGTCTGTCAGTTAATTTACATACATACATAAACTCACGCCTTCTTCCCATGAAGGTAGGCAGAAACTACAGAACGCTACTTGCTACGATCCTTACATACTCCTTTTGCCTCGTTTACGTTCATAAATTTGGTCAGATACGGTTGCGAGTACTAAGCAACTGACCTTTCTGAAGAACATCACCAATAAGGTCACTATATGTCCTCCTAGGACGTCCCCTCCCGGCGTTTCCACTCACATCTGCCTAGTAAATACCTTTTGTTAGTCGTCATTCATTCATCCTCTCAACATGATCAAACCATCGAAGCATAATCTTTTAAATTTTTGTCACTACTTCTTCAGTCAGTTAGTTTATGATTTTTATTAAGTAGACTGCAATTATTGATACCTACAGTATTGAAATATTTTTTAAGTATTTCGAGTTTTAAGACTGATCTTTTTAACTCTCTGCATATTAAAACTCTTCTTGATCCATATCTACAGCCACCGTGTCTGAATATCTTCGTGTCCAAATTAAATGGTGGGTGGACCATGGAAGGCCATGCTCCTTTGAAAGCCAACTATAAAAAAGTCATAGTTATTGTCTTGTGATGACAAATTCCTTCCACTCACACTAAGCTACATCAAAATCAAGGACAAAGACGCGGCGGCGAGTCGCTCGCGTTGCTAGTTTGTTAGTGCGCGTGCGGTGCCTCGCTTCGTAGAATTCGGCCGTCGACGTTAAAATTGTAATTCGCGCGCACAGCAAAAGGTAACTTTTTACGTAAATAACCTATTATTATACTATTTTTTTAATGTAAATTGTCGTATAAGGAATTGGTTATGGTACTAAAGAAAAAAAAAATTGCTTCGATTTCGGTTAAAATATCGGTAGTGTTCCTATGAAAGCCGGTGGTTCCTTATAAAGCCAATGAAAATTTTGACGGTTGGCCTTGCTAGGGTACATGGGCCTTACTAGGAACATTTACAAATCATGAAAATATGAATACTTAGTTTTTAGTTATAAATACGTACCATGAAAGTTGAAACAATATTTTATGTTTATAATATTACATATTATTATTTCTAACTCAGACTGAATAGAGATTTCTTTCAAAATTATTATATTATAGATATATATCTTTAAATTTATTTTATGGATATGTTATGTCTGTAAATATCCTAATAAGAATAACTCGAGTGAACAGATGATTACATTTTAAACGTATAATTTCAGATTTCAAGAATGTCAGGTCCAAAACCTTAAAAAAGAGATAGTACATGGGATGGAGATAGTTTAAGACGTGCCATGGAAGATTGGATGAAGGATGAAGGATTGTTTGTTTGGCCTTCATAGGAACATTTTGGCCTTACAAAGAACGGACCCATAAGAAGGCCGTTATTGGTATTTTTTTTTAATAATTTCGTTCTAAAACGCATTGGCAACTTATTTGTTATCGATATAATACTCATTACTATAATCTTTTAATTATTTCCATTAATATATTCTTAGTTATACGATGGTGTTCAAGGAATGTTCGTTGAGTTTTTTAAAGAAGATCTTATTATGTTAAGCGTTTAATGTTTCGTTTAAATGGAAGAGCTTTTTATATAATTTTAGTAAAAGAGGATATTTTGATTATTACAACTCTAGTTTTAAGATGAACGAATGATTTATAATATTGGCCTTGTAGGGAGTCCTGTTCCTTGCAAGGCCGTTTGGAAGAGCTTATTAAAAGTTAAGATTAATAAATAATGATTACATCTAGAATAAAAAAAGTAATTTATATGTTACACGATAAAACAAAGTGTTAATTAATAATTTGTTTCTTTCATTTATCCCGTAAATGAACTAATAAAAACTGTTCAATCGTTACAGTGGCCTTCCATGGTCCACCCACCTGACGTTGATCTCAATCTCATTCACTGGTGCCATCTCTCATTGAGGACTAAGTACAGGGTGGCAGGGAGACATCGACGCTCAACCAGCTACCATGGATTCAGTACATCATGCTGAACTCTATCTAATGTACATACATTTTTTATGAGGTACTGTGTTAAATGTTACAAAAAAAAATCTTGTGATATATTGCAATTAAATGTAAGAAAATTTAAAACTCATATTAAAAGTAAAACTGACTAAACTGACTAAGTTGACTGCCTCGTTGGTCTAGTGGTCGCAAGCGCTATTGCTGAGCATGAGGTCCTGGGTTCGATTCCCGGGTCGGGCAAAGTGTTATTGGATTTTTCCATCTGGAATTTGACGG
Organism: Griposia aprilina; assembly: GCA_916610205.1. Taxonomy (NCBI): domain Eukaryota; kingdom Metazoa; phylum Arthropoda; class Insecta; order Lepidoptera; family Noctuidae; genus Griposia; species Griposia aprilina. The sequence goes on from OU744305.1 coordinate 13,187,492, forward strand.
TAGCAGCCCGGAGTCTGGATTTGCGCCCGGTTGATGGCAATAGGCTCGCCCCCTATTACATGGGACTTAAACATAACTGGCGAAATGTGGGTGTACACCTCTGCCTTACCCTTCGGGGAATACAGGCGTGATGTTATGTTATGTTATTAAAAGTAAAAGCATATTACAAATTAGAGGATTATATCCTAGATAAGAATGCTTGGAAATATGCTGGTCCTGCTCCATAGGACAATCTAGAGTCTAGACAAAATCAAACTGGTTGCTAATTTAATTGTATAATTTATAATTTTTATGACATTGTTTTTTTTACATTATGTAACTACTTTAACTCACACACTAAATTATTACTTGTGAAATTTTGGAAAAATTATTTACTTTTCAATATTTGTAAATATGTGAGCACCATTTATCTATCTCATAATTCATTTAACTGTCATGCGTTATAGTTAATTATTTTTACCTATTGTGGTATAATAATTTTATTCTAGGTGCATCGTCTTCACATATAATTAATGTATACATAATATTATAAAACATTTTTAAAAGACTAACGGTGGAGTTTCTTGCCCATTCTTCTCCATACGAAACTACCTTTTGGAAGGGGCAACTAGAATCAATAAATAAAAAAATATTGACGTTCAAAAGTGCCTTTTATGTGCCTATTTGAAATAAATAATTTGACTTTGAACTCAAGTGTGTTGAAATTATTAGTTGGTTATTTAAAAAAAAAAATGCTGTTTAGTACATTTTGATCGCGTAGGTATTGCACTTTTCTATGAAAAAGCAGTTATTTTTTTTGATAACCGGCAAAAAATGTCTGCGCTGGGGGTCTACAATCATGTGCCGAATTCATAGTTACAGTTTGTGCATCGATACCCATGCCATTCTGTATATCGTCTGTGATCTTCTTATCTAGACTGTCAAACTTATTAAACAGTCTATTAACTAACCAGTAATTAATCAACCTTGCCTTGCATATAGATTGTTTTTGTCTGATATAAATGTTTTTTTTTTATCAATATAAAATTGTTGAAAACGTTGTAAGTTCCATTAATTTTTATTTTTTATTTTTTATATGGGTTTGCTCTTGACTCTAGTCTAGGTCAGAGATGACAGAGACAAAGTCGACGATGGAGTGAGCTTACCCAGAAGAAGCCTGTTCACTCTCACTTTGAAGAGATTTGGGTTGTATGCGGACGGAAACACAGGCGCAGGCATTTTCTTTGTGTTTTAATTAAGTAATTTTGTAAACGCCTATTTCTCCGAAGGGTTGGCCAGAAGAGCACCTGTCGGCTACACTCACTTTTCACCGGTTATGTGTCCCATGTAATAAGGAGACTATTACCTACCGGATATAAATTCAAACTTCAGGTTGCTACTGAGAATATTCTGATGGAAAGACCAAAAACACTTTGCCCGACCTCGGAATCGAACTCAAGGCCTCGTGCTTAACAGTAGCACTTCCGACTACTATACCAACGAGGCAGTCTGACATTCGGGATTCTATAAGCTGTTCAACAATCAAGTCCAAAGCATACGCAGTGTCAGTCGCCGGTCACTTGCCCGCTCGCCGGCGTCGTCGGGTCACGGTGTCTCCCTCCACCTAATTGCCGTGACGATCAATATTTGTCATCAATTAAATACCACACGGATTTCTTTAATTATTCCCTCCTCTGGTTGTCGGTCGTTTTGTTTGGTAGCGTCAACGGAGGCAGATGTAGTGTCGTGCTTGACTGACGGTAGCTCGTCAGATATTTGAGGGTTAAGTAGGCAGTCGTTTGTTGTGTTAAGTCATTTATTCTTTGTGATGTTTTTGTCTTTTGTTGTAAATCTGTAAAGTTAAGTGTTTTTGTGCACTTCGCGTTGTTTTCAATTTCGATAAAACATGAATTTCATCATGCAATTAATCATGTAATAATTTTCATTTACCTACAGGAAATCTTAAACGACTCGCTATGCCTCTTATTGAGTATTAGAAATTGGTTACAAAACCCAGCCACAATAATTTTGATCGCCTTTGTATGTTGTTAGAAAGAATCCTTTATACGCGATAAAGGACATCTTTCTAACAACCAACTATTATGATACCAATCTACAGCCACCAGACCAGGTCCATCTCAACGCTGTAAGACAATTTGCAGCAATAACTAACCTATTTCTAGATCACGACGACAAATCGTTTACAATAGAGAGCTTGGCTCCAAGAGCAGCCTCACATAGGGTACATACACACATATACGAACTAGCTAGACACTGCTCTACGTACGACAGATGACTTACTAATAACCGATATCGGTATTGCTACCGATACGCATGTGTCAATGAATATGTAGGGAGATATAGCGTCTGTAGATGAGACTGTTTGTTTTAGATATCTCTGAAAGAAAGATTCCATAAACATTATGCTTGAAGACAAAAATATATTACATACGGAATGGATTAATTCTGTGATGAATGATGATGAATGGTAGCCGACTCCAGCATAGTTGAGGAAAGCTAGGCAAGACGGTAATGAATTGATGAATGAATTATATCAACAAGTTTTTTTAGTTAGTGTTGCTACTAATTTTGATGATAAAATAACAGCAATCATTTTAAAAGTTAACCTCGTACAAAATGAAAATATGTTAATTGTGTGGATCAGCTTATAGTGCTGTAGAAAATAGAGACTAGATGTTAATTTCAACAGTAATCATTTGAACACAAAGACGTTTTAAGAGACCAACAACTCTAAGATGATATGGGATATTTTCAATCAAAAGATTAAACATAGTTAATAATCCTTGCAAAAATAACAACATAATTTCCCAATCCTACATCAAACAAACACTTTCCTTAAGCTCTTACTGAATCAGAACAAAAAAGCCTATGTGTTTAGAGTAGTGACAGTGCTCTGTCGCGGCGGCTGCGCACAAAGGCATGCCACTTGTTTGCTAGTCGGCGCCCGCGCAGCGCATGCTCCTTCAATGATCTTTGTTTTTGGTGTTTGTTTCTCTAAGAGGTGGTTACTGATTATGTATTATTGCTTTTGCGTACCTTTAGGCAGATGCACCGTGTATCTGAAGATTTTAGGACAAAAAGGATAAGGACGGACATCATTTTTATGTCGGTAAGTGATAGTAATGGTAATACAACAATGTAGTTAGGCAATTAAACGTGGAAGATCTATGAAGGATTTAATTTGAAGGAAGACATTACCGAAAAATCTAAGACTAAGTTTTTTTTTGCAGCTGTTGATAAAAGTAAAAAGGAAGAAGATTAAGATCGATAGGAAGAAGACAGTAAAACTGCAGCCAAATAATTTGCATAAACTTCTAAAAAGGCAGAAAACACGCTTGTTACTGAAGAACCGTTAATACATCACATACATCTTTTGATTGAAGAAGAAAATATCAATGGACCACATGCATACGACTTACAGATAGACATTCACCCTTATGGTAATCAAAACGGTTATAAATTGAGCTCGAATTCACGGTTACCCAGAAATCTTTAAATCAAGGAACAGTTTCGATCCCAAAAAAAAAAAGTTATTAAAACGCCAACAATATCAAAATAATGACCCGTGCTAATTCGTCTTATATTGCACGTAGCCATTCTTTATTCAGCCTACATCAATGAAAAAGATCGTAAGGCAGATGACTAATTGCTTGTAAAGGCATTTTTAAATGTAGGTACGAAGACACGTTTGTTAACAGAGCACCATTAATGAAGAATTGGAGACGATATATTAAAATTGTTCATGTCTATACAAAACATGAGTGGTTATAACCATGTTTTGACCAGAATGACATAATGATTCCTTATGATAATCAAAACTGTAAATAATAAACAAGAAATCTTCAGCTTTATCCCAAAAAACGTTAAAGGTCATTAACACCCCAAAAATATCAAAATAATGACCCGTGCCTTGCACAAACCGTCACCTGCACTCCACGGACAAAGACAGCTAATTCGTCTTATATTGCACATAGCCATTCATTACTCTGCCTACAGCATTGATGGACAATAGGACCACCTTGAAGTACCACCAAAACACTATTGTGGTCACAATGAATGGTACCTCTTAACATAAATCGTGAAAAGCAATAGGATTGATATTATTGCGTTTTGAGTGCCAGCTGGCGTTTGTAAGAAAGTTGTTGGTTAGGAAGATTTTTGGTCAAGAATTAGGTGAACAGCTAAGTTTATTTGTATCTTTATGCTATATGAATAGCTCAGCTATTAAGTCTTTGCTGCTCAAGAAAACTGTAACTGCAGGATCCTCCTATTTATCCATTTAAATTATTAAACACTTTATTGTAAACCTTAGAAAACAAAAATAACAGACATAGTTCAACACTTCATTATTAGCCATTATTTTCCGATTGTTTAATTTTGAGATAACTTCTTAGTAGCCCTAGATTTTGATTTACGTACCTATTGTTTCACACTTACTACTTATGTAGTTTTCTGTTTTCCTATTGAACCTACCATTAACGTTTCTAATACTCGTACCAAAACAAAAAAAACAAAAAAGGCATCGTGAAGCCGAAATAAAATCTTGAATTCGATTCGGTATTTAAATAATTCTTCACCTACAAAGCACTGCTGTTTCAATGCATCAGAAAATCATCTGCTTCTCACAAAAGGCTCACTTTCAGTAGTCATTAGGTGATGTTATTTGTGCGTGAGCGTGAAATAACGTGAATTGGGGCTATTTTCTGTCATAATTCATTTGCACCGTGAAGTTGGCGCCATGTGGCGGCCTCTTGCACTGATCGCCTTTAGACTAGGCGTAGTATATGCAATATTTGCGGAAGCTTTGAAATAATTTAGGTAAGATTTTTTCTGTAAGGTATGTAAGAAAATTGAATTATTTACTTTATAGTTTTTTTTAAAGTGCTATAATTCGTTCACATTCAATAGTTATGTCTATCAAAACAAGCTAACCTTTTTATTTTGAGGTCTTAAACTCAGATTTGTTTTATTTTTTATGCACAACATTAAAATGTCTGAATAATAGAACGTTTGATCTAGGAAACTACCACCCAAATCAAGTTATTCCAATTTTTCTGACAGTTTCCGCTACTAAGTATACTGCATGCCACATATTCACGCCAGCCAAAAACACATCAATTTATCTGTGTCCTTACATAAACTACACGGCCACTTTCAAGTGGCTATTCGGCTCAAATGTCTGAGACAGAGCGGCGATCCCTAACCGTAGAATGTGCACAATACACGAATTTGTTTCTAATGAATCACAGACACGCCTCCAAGCCTTTGTGGACACCGACTTGTATGAGCATTGAAGTAAAAGGCCATTAAATGTTTGCTAGCCCATAAAACTGAGCCACTGTCTGGTGAAAACGTAAACAATAAATGAATGTAAAGGAATATGAAGTAAGCAAAAAAATCTGGACTGCAATATGCGATTTTTTTGACGAACGACATGGTGTAGCAGAAATTGTTATATGCACTGTGAAATCTCCACGTTACTTGAGATTTTCTCCTTTTACTTGATTTCTATTTTTGATGAGGTCAAAATCAATAACACCTGGATGAGAGGGACGCACAGAACCGGGAAGTAGGGCAGAAGAAAAGGCCTATACCCAGTAGTGGGTGATTCCAAGGTGAAATGATGGTGAATGGAAATCAAAAAACAGTATTAATTAAATTGTACTTCATTAAATAGAAACTGACCCATATTACCTAGTGGCCAACAGATATTTCTATTGAACACAATTAGGACTTTGTGTTCGGATCAAAAGTAAATTCGTTCAAAAAAGTACTCAGTCGATACAATATTTAACCTTCTCATAAAAGCAACGAATCAAACATCAAACAAGGTCGAAACTACATTAAACCCATTATTATTTAATTCCTTTGATCTTACTAATAATGAAAATAGCACACATAGAAAACTAAGTACCAACATAACGTATATAATGCTTCTATTCCAGACTTGACACAAAAGCTTTGCATATATACTGTCATAACAAGCAGAGATTTTTGTCGGGAGACATGTAAAAGGAGATTTTAATGATATCTTTATGTTGGTACTCTTTTGTGTCTTTATGTTGGTACTAGAACTAACTTAAGGCTTTTTTTTTTTTTTTGGATGGGAAATCATCAAATGACCTCTCCCGCTCTGGGCGGAGCGGAAGGGCGTGTCAGACTCTTACTGACTAAAACCCACCCGTGTTCCTTCAGTTGCCTGTGCGCCAGGGCCACGGTAACTCTTTCGAACAATCCGCGACCCCGGCAGGCATCGGCCCTATTGGACCCCGTCAATTATGCTGACAACTCTTTGAGGCGCGCGTGGAACACAACGCGCCGTCGACCCGGGCCTGGTCCTTACCGGACGGCGAGCTGCCCATTGCTCGCCGTCCGCAGGCCCGCGCCTACGGTGGCCGGGAGTCGGCTATGGACTCCCGACGCCCAGGGTGTCTCCTCCTGCGGCGACTAGGGGCGTGAGGGCGCAATGATTGCCTCTCCCTCACGCGCTCCGCCTCCTCCTTCGCGAGCATTACTGCTTCGCAGAAGGAGGTGACTGCTTCCCATTCTCTCTCGCTCCGTACTATGGCCCGAACCAGGGCCGGACGCGAGAGATCGCCGCCGCCGATCGCCGCCACGAGGACACGGCGGTGCTCCGCCCAAGCCGGGCAGACCTCCACCGTATGCTCCACCGTGTCCTCCGGTCGATCCACACAATGCCAACACCCGGGCGTTTCCTCCCGCCTAACTAACTTAAGGCTGTGCTTGTTATGTTGGATATAGTTTTAGTAATAACAAAGTAGAAATAATGGGACTTTCTTGATCGAAGGACTTATGACAAAGATGTTTGGCAATCGGAATAGTTACAGAACAAAAACAAATGTTTAGACAGACATTCGAATTTTTGTAATTTCATATTTTGGAGGTATTGAGACTTGTTAGTAAACAATTGGGAGCTTCGCCTTGGGTAGACATTTCGCAAATATGAGTTTTCTTACGTTTGCACCAGTAGTTAACTGTTGAACTATAATAATCTCAGTTAAAATCCAGACGTTTGGACAGAGTAAGACATATTGGAGAAGAAGAAGGCTTCGAAAAACAGCAGTGGGAAGAACATGAAAACATTGATCAGAATAGCAACGTAAGTAGGTACTTACTACGTGCTCACATTGAAGATTCTTTACTAGGTAGCTATATGGGGCGATACCCTACACGTCGTCATAAACTATCAACCATTGGTTCTACTAGGCAGCTAACTTATAAAGCGCGCCAACTTTTTCTCCAACCTCAAAATGGCGGACGAAAGAAGCCATTTTGCGTTCGAAATTTTAATTGGAAGATAAAGGGCTTTCGCGGAATATTTTAAGGGCAAGCGGCCAGTAGCCGCGCAAAAAGTTTTATCTCGCGTCGATTAAAATTCCGTTTGAAAATCGAACAAATAGGTGCTTTTTGTCGAACCACGCCTGCGCGGTGACGGCAACACTTTTTTAATGGCTACCAATATGGCGGACGTTGACATGATGAAAGATCGCCGTAATTAGTCGATTGTTGTAGTCGAATACGGTTTTTGTTTTGAAATTCGCTTGTTTGGCGAAATTGGGTGTTTAGGAGATGGCGTATTGGAGAAGATTGATTATTTTTGTTTGTTTGTCTTCTTACGAGAATCAAAATGTTTAAAAAAAAGCAGATTTAAACTGATTGATTTATTACTAAACGGAAACAGCAACTAAAAATGGACTAATAGAATCATTAGCAATATGATCCAAGGGATCCAATTTACCCAATTCGTTAGTCGAAACTGAGTTAAATATGGTTCAAAATTACACTAAAATGATGAATGCCTTGCTGGCTAAAGTATCAATGACACATACCATAAATACCGGTACACACCTGCGGACGATTAACACGAATGTCAAAATAGAATTTTGAACTAAAATATTTCCTTCCCGAAGTAAATTAAGCGGGAGACATCATTTTGCCACTTTCACTTTACCACCAATAAAATTCACAAATCCCTTATTTTAGGCGCCATAAGGTTGCATTTCATGAAAAAGGTAGAAAATCGACAGCAACTTAGGTTGTAGCTTGACAATGTGACTTAATTACTAGTGAAGTATACACATATGGATACAGGGTCTAAATGGTATCGATACCGCGAGATTACCCCGTCTGAATCGATTCTCGATTATCGAACTAATGGTATAATTATGTTGATAGAGTTGTAAAAGGACTAGGTACTTCAAATGATTTTATCCTACCGTAAAAAGTAATTATGTGAAAGATGGTTAATATTACATAAGATTATAAGAGTGTTTTCTGTTTTTGAAATGACGGTGATTATGTATTAATTAAACATGTGGGAAAATATTGCTTCATATTCTCAATCTAGTGTGGATTTGAGAATGCTATCTACTAAATTAATTAATTACCTAGCTGTACTAGCTATCGATTTGTCAATACACACATATATAAACTAACGCACCTTCCATACTCCTATTGCTTCGTTTACGTTCATACATCTGGTCATACACGCACGCAATTACACGCCCGCCGAATAAAATCGATATGGAAATAGACGAAAATTATTTGCTAATACATCTCTATCATTGAACCCAGGCTTATTATTTAAGGCTTCATTTGACAAAACAATTCCAAAACCTACTCTTTAGGTCGCGCCATAAATCGACTAATTCCATCCTTAACAATCATAACTAAAACCCATAGACAATTTGTAACGGCCATAACGAGTGTCATGTTCCACGGTTTGACCATAAATCATATTTTTTTGGCTACAAAAAACATAAACGGGCAAAATGTCTGCTAATTGACGTGTTCCTGGTTTCACTAGTCTCATTATGCTGTGGGTATGCGCGTTCATCAACGATTGGGCACAGATGAATTGGGGAACAGATAGATTCCGACCGAGAACGGATTTATCTCGGCAGATAAATGAGAACGAAAAAAGTTTTTTTTTTGTTCCAAGGGTTTTTCTTTGGTACTCGTAAAAGTTAAAGAAATGCCGTGTAATTTTTTTAATCACTTAAATCACACGGAACAACTTTACATTTTTTTCACAGACCATTTCGGCCGAAAACGAAAATTGCCGAAAATGGATATTAAAGCCGAAGACTGAAAACGAAAACGGAATTCGGTTGAAATCTAGGAACAGATAAGATTTTCAGTTGCAACATTGTAAAAATGTCACGTGTAAGTTTAAATGAGATAGCTGAGATAGACTAAATTCAATTGGAGATAGCAATAGAAGATCGTGATTCATTACCGCCTTTTCAATCCTTTCTTTTCTTAGTAATAATTTAGGTAGGTACTACTTTTACTTCCATCTTTATGTAAGTATATATGCATATCTTTCTTTATAGTCCGTTCTTTTCCATAGGAAGCTTCATTTTGGAGTTGACAGTTTTCTGACTAACTGCCAGACTTACAATTCAAAACTCCCGGCAAGTGGTCTTATTGAAATAAATGCGACATTTTAATAATTTATTAGCATAGGATATCAGGGCAAATCGATGATTATAAGGACTCCCATAATCAACTCGAACATAATACATTATTATTCCCTTTTTTACCTACATATTTCCACAAGCATTGTCGCTTCTACAAGATTTTCATGATCTATGTCCATCGCCTACGCCACACGGTAGCTACAGCGTGATTTATAAATCTATTTTAATTTACTCGTTCGAACGAGTAAACGGTTCGGTTGATATTTTTACTAGGTAGGCCATATATTATCACTTTTTTAATAGTAAATAGGTTTGTGTGATGGATATGGTATGAAAAAATATTAGGTTTGGTTTATGTTCATACTCATTAATAAATAAAGAGGAAATAAAAATTGAACCTAAGTGTTTGGTAATAAAAGTTATTATTGTAAATTAGAAAGTGGATAGCGATAGCTTTTTTATTTTTTTATTTAAAGATCTGGCACTTTTAATATCCCTCAAGGTCTAATTCTTACAGTAGGTGCATTACCACGTTGATTTATTTATTGTATGGATTTCACATTAATACTGATGGTTTCCTGAACTATCCTGAAGTAAGAAGTACATGTATCCTAAAATGCCCAAAAAACATAGTTTAGGTAACAACAATTTCCTTCAGAATGCCCATTAATTCTCCAACAATGTTTTCCTATACTTTTTGCTTCGCCACCTAAATCAAAATCCTGGATTCCATACATATTTGTATGAGAGCGGTTCATATTTGCGAGCACGTTTAGAATGCCACATCATTTGTATGGCAACATTGCCAACATGTGAGCTGAAATGTGTCGTGTCATTAGTAAAAGTCGCTAATTTTGGCTTTAATTAGAGCAAATTTTTGTTTGGAGTTTATTTTCAGAATTATTGTCAATAACTTAATGGTTTTTTCTTTAATAGTGTAGCTGTAAATTGGCCTGTTGAAGTCGACAAAGTGTACTACGATTTTCTAGAGCAGGATGATTAATAAGCATTTTTTTTAAAGAAATTCTACTTTTGACTTATTTTTGAGACAGCCTATATTGCAGCGCTGTGACGACTTGGATTCATTCACGATAAATTCAAAAGACAAGGCAACGGAAAAATGGATAGAAGTCTAAACGGAAGACCTTTGTGAGCACAGGGATAGTTCAGGTAAGATAAATGTGGAAAAGAAGGAAGAAGACTATACTACAGTATATATATATATATATAATAGTACCTACAGCTAAAGAGTCTGAGAGTCATCCAAAGTAACAAAAAACAAAATGCAGTATCCGGGTTCATCGTTGACTTAAACGGAACCTAACCGATATAAGCAGTATCAAATGGAACAGACAGTCCAAATGCCAACTAAACACAATAATAACTATCATCTTCAATCGGACCCTAACTCAATACAAACACCTTCTAAGCCAAAATCAATGAAGCCAATCGTAATTAATAACATTTATATTTATATCACACACATTCACTAAGGAAAACTGTTCCCTACACTTACAAACTACCCTGACAACAAAAACGATCAATTTTCAACTCTATTGGCTCATAATTAGAGTGATGTTAACTGCAAAAGGAAGATACAGTAGACAATTTTTTCCTTCTCACCCCACAAAATTAACTATTTTCCCCTTCCGAATACTAAATACCTATTTAGTGTATTCCGTGTGTGCGAAAGAGATGGCAGATGTCGGATATCACCCCTGGTTTGACGTTTATGACGGAGGGTGACTGGGATTGTCACCCTCCTGTTTGGCTGGTAACCGCCTGTGAAGATAGTTCGTGTTCATTTTTAAGTAACAGCCCTTATCTAATTTTGATTGAGTTGATCCGTTTGAGAGAGATTTTTGGAGACCATTTTTGCTAACGCACAAAATATAGATGCTGATATGACAGATTCATAATATCACCCAGTAAAAGAAACCGCTAAAATACAGTGCTCAGTCACACGCATTACAATAATAATTGCATATGGCGTTATTGATCATGATCAGCCTATAATGTACCCACTGCTGGGACTTAAGCCTCCTTGCTATGAAAAATGGCGCATAGTCCACCATGCAGGTCCAGAGCAGGATGTGATTACACCAGCAGTGAAGGGCGCAGCTGTTGATTTTTCAAGCATCTTGTACGATACTAAAATACTAAGAATTAATAGTATTTTCTTTGTTAATGACTACAATGTTGATGTGTTTTTAAGTGGTACAAAAAGCTATTATTAAAGTTGGCCACATCTTGAATACTCCTATAATATTATGCAAGATTCTCTAAGGTCCAAGGGTTTTTTTTTTAACATTGCCTCTGAAAATAAAATGAAGTCCAGCCATATTTCGGTAGTCGATATAGGCAAATCTTAGTCCTTAGAAATAAATGAGCCATGTGCCTGTTCCGTCACATTAACAACAAAGGCTCTTTTAGCAACAAGTGACAAATGCGTGCACTGACTGGACAGGTCCACTCATTCTGTGTGGTTTTTCCTCAAAAGGCCATTTCAAACATAAATCTACATGGTCTTCACATGGTCTGACCAACATTATGTCTGGACTTTAAAAGAGACTGTGACCTCTGAGTTTGTTTCGGCCTTTCTTCTCAGAGTAGTCAGATAGGAAACGCCGACCTCATTTAGTTTTAAAAATATGATTGACGTGTAAAAGTGTTTGTATAAACCTACTTACAGAAATAAAATCGTTTATCATTTATCATTTATCATTATGAACAGTCCTGTTGTTGATAGACGTGTATTCTACAGCTTATCATTCTGCTATATTTCTCTGTAGGTATCTGTTCAAATTCAGTTTCAAGTTTCTACCCATTATTTCCATGCTCTTTTTCGACCACTTCATCTTAATCAGAGCAGTGAGAGTAAAGAGAGCAGTGGTGGCCCAGTGGTATCGGCCCCGACTTACGAGTTGTAGCTCGTGGGTTCGAACCCAAGTAGGCACTTTACTTTGTGTAAATAATTTCATCACCACTGCTCTCAAAACGGTGAAGGAAAACATTGTGAGGAAACCGGCATGTCCTAGAACCAAAAAATCGAAGACTTGTGACATCTACCAACCCGCACTGGGCTCGCGTGGTAGATTACAGCCCATTCCCTCTCAAAGAGAGGAGGCCTGTGTCCCAGCGGTGGGAAAATTATAGGCTGATTATGCTTCTTAATCATCTTTCACTACAACTTTAACTTCAATACAAAATAAACCGTCTTCTTACTACGCAATCCTTCCTCTCCCACCAGAATAATATCAATTAGTACTGCTTTTTAAGGCTATCGCTCATAATTACGTACCTCATACCTCACTAAACTTATATTTTTTGCATGTAGGTAGGTTCATGTTTTCCGGGTAAACCCCTGAATTCCAAAATTAAGGTTGTTATTATAATTAAGTGTTTGTGAATATTGCGGGTTTTCGGTTGTAGGTCGTGGGTACGAACCCAAGTAGGCACTTTACTTTGTGTATATTATTTCATCACCACTGCTCTCAAAAACGGTGAAGGAAATCTTCGGACCAAAAATTCGAAGACATGTGATATCGACCAACCCGCACTGGGCCCGCGTGGTGGATTACGGCATACTCCTTCTCACAGAAAGAATGCCTGTATCCCAGCAGTGGAAACATTATATATAGGCTGATTATCCTTGTCAGCTATATATATACAGCTTATTGATATTGCAATGAACAATCTATATATAATAGTTTTGTGCTTTTGTACCTACTATGGATTCTACAATTTGTTCTGACTCATTTATCGGATAAAATAGACACAAATCCTAATCACATGTCGTTGGAATTTAATGGAATCACTTACCTTGTATCTTTCTTTTGTCACTTCCAAACAATTCCCTTGGAATATTTTTTATTTCCTATTTCCTCTGTGATCTGGCTCGATATTTTAAACTGTACCTTTATGTTGTAATAAATAATGTACTTAGTTGAAATATCATTGATTAGTCAAATTGTAATCGGAGCAGTTTTATCTACACGATCAATGCCAACCCTATTAATATGCCATTCATGTGAATACTTGGAGATGGCGAATATGAGCTATTCATGTCGGTACTAAGGTCTTTCATGAGGTAGATTTACTTATAATTGAAAGACATTCTTACAATAAAAGTTATATAAATCAAAATATAAATAACAGTGAGCAGAGTCATTGTAAATCATTTGCGCTAATTTGAAACGGATCCGTAAGCACGGACGCAGCAGAATTCATCAAACCGATGCCCCCTCGGCGCTAATCCCACAAAGGGACCAGCAGAGAACGCTCAAAAGGATTTAACAAGCGGCATTCACGAGTGCTCATTATATTTTTATACTTTATACCTCTGGTGGCGGGCATAAAGTGTGCGATCAAAACGCGCGAACCCCTACAAAAGGTAATTATGTTTTGATTCCTACAAAAAAAATCAAGTATCACAAAGGAGACTAACGAGATAAGAGCGTGCTAAATCGCACCCCCCGACGCCCGCGCGGATCAATCGCGGGGCCAGCGGTCGATTGGGCCGGCTCGGCAGGCGGGGCCCCGCGCAAACCACGCCTCGCGGCCCCGGGCTCCCCGACGCGCCGCGCTCTGCCACTGTCCGCCAGTCAACCTCCGACTGCGCCCGCATGCGTACACGATCCGTAGATCGCGCCCCAGTGTAAACCGGCTGTGTTAAATGGAACTGACCAGCGTTCAATGTTAAAGAAACAAAGCTACGAGGACAAGGAAGTGAACATGGCGATACAGAGTGTTTCGAGGTACCCGAGCAGCCCAGCCGAAGCGACGGAGCCGCCCAAGACGTCGAGGATAAGCTTCAGCGTGGCGTCAATCTTGGCTGATACGAAGGCACATCAAGTGGATGAGACAGCGGAGATGATTAGACATCACAGGACGATTCCTGAGTCGCCTTTAAGGCAGTCTCCTTCTGCGCAACCTGAGTTGCCCGGCGGAAAGTCGGTGTCTCCGAGGCCGTCGTCTCAGACTCCTCCTTTGAATTTGAATGTATCAGCGACTGTCACCTCTTCTGAAGATGAGTACGAAGATTCGGTTAATCAAGAAGATTCGATAGTAGATGTGGAGGACTTGCAGAATGGTTTGCCGAGTGAAGACGAGGAGAGGCCTCCGTCGGAGAAGGCTCGGCTGGTGCGTCCGACGCCGTTCAGTGCGCTGGCGGCGGCAGCGTACGGCTTGGCGTGGCCGGGCCCGCCGCCTGTGGTGCCGTCCTTCGGGTCGATGTTCCAGTCACATTTCCCCGTTGGACCTTTAACAGGTTAGCAACCTTTTTTGTAGTTTGTAGTGTTGACTACCGATTATGGTCTTCAAAGATTTAGTAAGATGCGGTCCTCAACAATTTATCTTTTGTACGATGTAGTTATTTTTATTTATTTGTTTGAGGTTGAATTTAATGCTAGTGATGATTAGATTCTTGATATTTCTCATTCTTAGCTTTCGGTTCCCGAAATTTTTGGATTTCCTTTGCTTTCCTTTCAAGATTAGTGTAATAATTTGTGCATGGTCGTCGGCTGGCTTATGCACTTGTAAAGTTTTATAGCTTCTAGTTCATCCTGCTCTGGAACTAAGTTTTCTTTATCTACCACATTTCCTAGTTTTCTTTTTATGAGCTGGAACGTACCATTTTTTTTTTAATATTATTATGGTTACTTATTTCTTATTATACCTAATTAAGAATTATTTTTCTTATCTTACCTACACTAAAACACCTACTAGATCTTACATAACCTTAATTGTTTTTCCATTTTGTTTCCTGTAAACCATTATTCAGTGATTATTATTCAACGCCTAAATTCTTAAATTCGGTAATTAAAAAGGAAACATTGCAAGTTCGCAACCAATTAACCTACCAATTAGATACCCTACAAATTAAAACTAATACATACCTACATAATTATATTCCGAACATAATAACGTTATTATTACCTATACCTATTTAATTATTTTTATAATTAGTACAAGTCTAAATTTGGTGTGACAAACAAAATTAGGAAATTCCACATTTATTTAAGTTTACGCACGAGGAAAATATCAACGCTTAATTAATTGATAAAACCGTTAGAATATTTTTGCAATTATTATTAAGTTTTGTTATCGTTTTCCTGCATAACATTTATTCATTAAAATATTTTTGCTCCACCCAATTACGATTATTAAATTATTATTGAAACTTAATTACATTTTGTTGGCGTTCAATTAAATAAAATGGATATTTTAATTAATTTCCGTTACATTTACGGGTTATATAATTGAGTTTACGGATTAATATATAAATATATATATATTAATATATATATATTAATATATATATATATATGCAAAGTAATACAATATGCATAGAAGCGGACCCCAAAATATTTGGCAAAATGAGGTTGGGTAATGATGAAACCGACTTCAAAAAAGGAGGAGGATCTAAATTCGACTGTATTTTTTTACATGGAGCGAATGCCTGTCTGACCTCCACAACTCAGTTAATGCGTAACACGATACCCCGTAGTAAGACTGGTCGTCAGACTAAAATGATATTATAAGTACGTAACTATTTACATTATTGCTTGGAATAAATCGATTTAAATTACCCAGTCATTAGTAACTAGTATCTGTTCTAGTTAATTCTTATTAATCATTTATACCTAATGGTTTAATCTACATAAATACTTAGGAATCTATTAATTGTAGTATTTATCAAATAGGCTATAATATTTTATTTATTCTCAATCAATATGATAGCTGGAATGAAATACAGACCTATAGTAATCAGTAACTGGGCGAATAATATTTCGAAACAGTTTGCCCTTTGTTAACGTTAGACAATATTTTAGATGTTTTTTTACTAAAACAAATGCACTGATTTCGATAAACAATACAGGATGGCCGAGACATGGACGAGGAAACTGTTCAGAACATGATTCTGGACACCCGATAGCGTAGAAACTTTTCAGCGGTAATTAAAAAAAAAACTACTTACGCGAAGAAAATGTAGGTATGAAACAGCATTTTTTTTTTAATAACCGTCGAACAAATTCGACGCTAGGGTTCTGGGAATCATGTACTCAATCCATGGTAACAGGTTGCGCGTCAATATTGACAGTGTGAAGAGAGCTTCACCTAAGCTTTCACAGTAAGTTTGAATACAGAATATACAGGCCGGTCTCATTTTACCACTCTCATTTTTCATAAACGAATAAATTATTCCTGCTAAACCAATTAGACATCAACTAAATCCACACTTAACCCATCATCATTATTGTCACATATTTACGTCCAAACATCTTGTTTCGGAAACCCGTTAACCCTTCCCTCGCCGGGGTCTCAAGAAACGGTGTCTCGCGGAGAACAAAGCCGTACATAAATAACGGATCAGTTGGATGCGTAAACAATAGCACATCGGTTTCGACAACCGCGCGGGCGGATCACGGGGATTCGGAAAGATTTTGTGATTGTATAAGTGCGCATTCGAAGGGTTAAAAGGGAGTGTGTATTTTATGTTGTTGATATTTTTATTTTTATTAAAGCGAAAATATGTAAATAATGTTTTGTATAATTCATTGATTATATAATATAATTAAGTAGGTTACCATCGTAAGCAGAATGAGTAGGTATTGAAATGTTTTTAATTTATCTCTTGTTTTTTACAAACAATTACTTACGCTATGATTTTTTTTCTATCTAAATATGCAAGCTAGTACCTACGTAAGTACTTTAAACTAGAAGAAATAGAAGCCTTTTGCTTAGTATCGATTTGCCACGTGCTTTTCAAGCATGACGAATTGACGACACAAATGTACATCTACGCAAAATCGATCAATAAAAAAATATTATATACGTTTTCAAGATTTCTATTATTAAGTACCTACATCTTCTAGATTGGACCTTATTATATCAATTATTAATACCGAGTCCTTTAACAAACATAAGTGGTATTTGATCATATCAATAACACATCCAACACAATTACTGTTTGTCTCTCAACATGCGCATTGACATGTTAAATCATTTTTTTTTCTTCATACGACATTTAATCATTCCTACAACGACCAATTACCGACATTTTTATTCGATAAATAAATCCTTATTAAGAAAATCGAATGCAATTCAAATTCTTCAAGTCAACTTTATTCATTCTTGTATTATATTAATGAATAAAAATTAGCCCTGACATAATTTTCAGGATTATTATTTATTCGATTACGGTAATCGATACTTGATTAGCCGCAACTTAGTCAAATTACTGGTTTCTAATGTGGAAATCGATTTGTTTTTCAATCGATAGAAACTTTTAAGGAAATCCTGTTAGTTAACGATTGATATTTATGGATATTTACGATTATAATGGGACTTAATATGGACAATATGGTCATATTTCGGATGTTATTAACACATTTTGTAGGTTTCAGAGTAAAAAACATGCATTTTAATGTTTTTGCATCGATTAATATACCTTTTAACATAGAAACATTTGCTTAAATCCCGCCATTAGGTGGTATTTAGGTACCTAACTTACCTATTTCCTTATGGATATTCGTAGAAATTTTACTGATCCAACTTGAATTTCCCCTTGATCTTTTGTTTTTAGTTCTGTCGATCTTTTGCATACTTACTATCCCATTGGTCAACTCTGACCAAATCTATATGCCACTCAAAAAACTCCACAATAATACTAACTTTACACTACATTTCACACAATTCTAAAAACCCGCGCAGGGCTCAAACCAGTGTGTATACGACAAGTATCAAAGGATCACTTTCATCACCACGGTACATTTGCGGCCCGTCGAGCCACGCCCTCCGTCGCCGACAAATAAATTGTATTGTCAACACATAACTCATGTTTACACGGTGCAAGTCGGGTAATCGTGAGATTTATATGCTACTGTCAAAAGAGGATTTGAAAACCCAATATTATTATCACACTAGTTTGTTTCCGAGGTATAAATAGTGGTTCCAGGCCTCATTTGCAAAGAGTTAAACATTCAAACAAAAAAACTACATTTTTTAATGCGCAATGTATTCTTATTTGTACATTTTAGACTTTCAAAAATGTACAAATAATAAACGATTTGACTGTGTCTCATTTTGCACATACATATTTATTTCACCATATTTGTTTTACAAACTCCGAGCTGTTACTGAAAATTTCGCAACGCTTAAGTATTTAGGTTTTAGTATTTCTCCATTTTAAATTTGCGATTGGTGATGGTTAAAAGTAAAAACTTATGCAGCCTTTAATTTTCAAGTTCGTATAAACATATATCTGGAATTCTGAAATGAGGATTTGAGCTGTTAGTGATCATTAACCTTTTTATCAAATAATTGTTCGCTGTCCGTCTAAGCTAATGTGACTGGATACCAATATTTTACTCTGAGTGACTAACTTGACTGATATAATGAATTGGTTTCGTTTTTGCAAAAACATGAGGGATAATACTTCTTCCAAAGATGTCAAGATGACAGCAACAATGTTTTTCCATGAGAAACCTTTTGAGAAAGTGACTCGAGTGATTTATTATTTTAGCACTTAGGTACATTTCAATACAAACGGGTAAACAATTGTAGCATTTAAAAACGGTATGCAATATCTAAAGTGATTTATTTGTGTCATAATTTATATTCTTCTCTGATCTTTGCAAGTTTAAACGTTAAGTTATTCTTACATTCGACCAAAACTTGCTATTTATCAGCATTTTTTCTTGTGACTATTATTTCTTTCTTCTAAATGTAATTTGGGGTCTATATTAGAATAAATACATTATATTACATTGTATAAGGGCATCACAAAATTCGTCCGCATCGTTGTCAAAATAAAAAGTGCCAAAAAGGTTGGCAGCATTGCCACGTTGTATGGCGACGCTGATTCTTTGGCACGATGTATGGCGATGCTGATTCATTGCCACGTTGTTCTTGTATAAAACGCACACTATGCAGCCAGGCATATTATAAGTTGGGGGATTACATCGCTGATAAAAATGCTTGGCTCAACGCTGGTCCTGCTCCACAAGGGCGCATAAAATAATTGATTAGCATTTGAAACTACTGTTGGAGCTGCTGAAGATTTTAAAAACTTATCTTTGCATTGTATAAATTCAATGTTTTAGTATTGTATAATTGCAGAGCACAGGTGTGAGTACTATGCACCTACTATAAAGCTACCATTTAATAGGTTTTTCTTTCATTGACTTGAATGTGCCCTGGCGGCTGAGAGTTTGTCATGCTCACTCTAATGTCTCGCTGGTGGTGGCGTGTGTGTTGGATCATTAAGTTCCCTTCAAAATGGTTGAGCTGAATGGTGCTGATCTATGCGTCATGTTCGTGAACGGGCGCCGTCAGTGGGGACTGGTCATTTCTTGGCTGCCACGGCTTATTTTAATTTAATTTAATATTTGAATTGCTTTTGTCTTTTTATTACGGACGCTTTTAACGTTCTGCATCGTTCTCACATGCATAATTTCAACATGAACGATGTAATCAATATTTTGTAACCATTTTTTGATTTAAAAGAGTGTCCATGGAGTTTCTTGCCCGTTCTTCTCCATAGGTACCTACTACGCTTTGGAATGGGTAACTAGCTTCATCTTTCTGACTGACCGACCCCTTGACAATTCAAAAGTGCCTGTAATTGGTTTATTTGAAATAAATGCTTTGAGTTTGAGTTTGAGTTTGAGTTGTATGGCAACGCTGATTCTTTGGCACGATGTATGGCGATGCTGAATCATTGCCACGTTGTATGGCGACGCCGATTCATTGGCACGATGTATGGCGATGCTGATTCATTGCCACGTTGTATGGCGACGCTGATTCTTTGGCTAAAAAATAGGCCAGCCCTTTGATCACGTGAAGAGTCGACCAATCGCGTGGCAATGTCTCGAAAAACCAAGTGGACACTCGAACCCAGTCTTTATTTAATCTTGTCTGGGCCAGCTCTTTGTCTGAAAGTCTGTGTAGTACTTAACAGACTCCTGAAATCCATCTGCTTTCTACAGTTTCTTAGATTTCATACGCTACCTTCAATATAATCTGTTATATTAATGACAACCGGAACCGAGGGGTAAATTTACTTTCCATAGCAAAACGGTACTTGAAGCGTTAATGATATTCTTCATTGAGTTCACAGGAGCTACTCATGACTAGGGCAGACTTTTCTCATTTGGTACCTTCTACCAGCCTAGTACTTATAACAAATTAATTCCAAAAAAAAAGAGAAAATAAAAAACTATATTGTCTAATGACAAACGGATTCACGGAGCTAGTTAGTAGCGTACGTTGCGTGCACGCAAACATTACCGCGACTCATCGAATCGGCCGCAGACGCACCTATTCAATTACAACCAGCTAATCGACCCACACCGCCCTATCGGACTTTATGAGCCTCTAATGTTGCATTGTGAGAAACATTTAGTGCTTTTGTCGTTTGTGGTGAAGTTTCTTGATTGTGGTCGTGTACTTAGAAGTACTATCGGATGAAAAACAAATGTATTTTGTCACCTCTCAATTTTTTTTTAGTCTACGTCATAATCATCGTCATTCTCTCCTACTGCCTTTATCCAAATTTATATGAAGTCGCAGAAGGTTTTTTTCGTACAATCATTTCTATCCTATTAACCGTTTTTTATTATATATTTTGTGGTGTACAATAAAGAATATATAAATAAATAAACCGTGATTCCAATGTTCACTCCTAGCTCTATCATTCATTCAATCATTACATTACACATAATATCATTCATCCATCTTTTGTTTGGTATTTTTTTTGTAGCCTATAGGCATGACGATAGTATGACAATCTTGAAATAATGTGTGAGAAAGAAATATAGCTCGTTCGCTGAATAAATTCTTGTAATATTAGGTGAAGTTTTAACATTAAAAACCACTTTTAAACTCAACACATTAATTAGCAGCGAACTCGTAAAGTGCTGAAAATAAAACGAAATTGAACATAATTTAAGTAAACTACTATTTCTTGTAGCTTATTTCCATAAGCATACGATTGTATAGAAAAAGGGCTGGTCACAGAGTAACAAATACTGCGATTACTAGTAGTGCAACAACGCTATAAGCTGGGGTTGTAATACGAGCTGAGCTGGCTCATTTCTCGCTTCACTTCACATTCATTTCCAGTACATAGCTTTAGTACAATCCATTGTGTAATAGTTTACGTTAGTAGAACCAATTTTAGACTAGCTGTGACCGCAGCTTCGCTCACGTGGCTGTGTACCTAACTGACTATTATTTTGGCATAGTCAATGGAAATGCAGTTTTCGTAAGAAAATTCGCTTGATCTTAGAATATTTTTAGTAGTAGAAATCATGAAAAATATTTGTGCTACGCGATTTAACGAATGCATACAAATGTCGTGGCATTTTTGGAAGTTCAAAGTCTTGTTATTTTAGAATACTTTTGAATTTATTAAATATTTTTCCTCTTCGGCATACCTTCACAAAAAAATTGGCAATAAAGTTTCTAAAAACCGTTTATATTGCATTTGACTGCAGTCAGTTAAGCTATGGTTTTCTAAAACTGTGGTGGCCGCCATAAAGCGTCTGCAATTTACCTTCAAATGACGTCACTGAAACATTATATCGCACCTTTCTTAGGACAAGGGCGTAATTGCATTTTTAGTAACTCTACAGGAGCGCCATTTTAAGATTTTGTCGCGCCAGGATAGTAAAAAAATTGCACCAATATGACAAAAGCAATGTTGCCCTCTGGCGGCACTAATCTGATATTGATACGGGTCTTTGTTCCTCCGGATAAAAAGGACTTTTAGAAGCACTTTGGCATACTTTAGTCACATACCGATTCTTTGTCTGTTATGTTGTCCTACCTAAAGTGGGATATGTGAAAGTAAGTTGATGTGTTTTCTTGGAGAGAGTTTTTGTACAACGTAAAGTCAAATCCCGCTGCTATCATTTTCATGACAGCTGTCACTGCGGGCAACTGTTTTAGGAAACTGTAGCTTTACCGGCGGCGTAGCAATTTGCTACGCTGTGCCTACGCTTCCGCACGTAGCTTGCACCAAGTCCTTTTTTACTATAAAATAGCAAAAAAAGAAACACATTTTCACAGTAAACAGCAAACATAGCAATTTATATTAGTTGCTATAGTGCTTGAAAACATGCGAAGTTATTGCTTATCAACGTTGTAACAGCTCTCAAGTATGCTTTGCAAAGCAATTGAAGTTTTCATAGTTGTGCCATATTTTTTGTTCGCTTGTTTTCTTGGAAATGTAAATGAAATTGCATTATTTATATTTGAAATTATTCGTTGCTGTATGAGTATAATATTTCAATTTAGCGCATATCAAGGATTTTAATGGAGAAAAATGTTGGTTGATTGAACTTACAATATTAGGACGAAGATTTTATTTTTCAGTGCTAAATTATCTACCGTTTTTCTCATAACAAGAAAATATATTTGAGTTTTGAGTTAATCTCATAAGTTTTGGTTTTTCAGACTATTAGTGCAATACGATAGGTTTGTTTAATTAGTCTGAAAACATTTTTATTTTGACGTAAACATAGTAGTAACATAATTTTATGCCTCTTCACAATATACATCATTACAAATAGTGTTTTTAAAAGAGGTGTGCGCAGACATTAGTGCCAATTGGCCGCTATCCCGAAATTTCCTCATAAAAAATATAAAGCTATTAAATAATTTGCAAGCGAATAATGAAAAGTGTTCGCCATCATGCGATGGTCACGACACATGAACACGAATCTCGACTTTTTACATACATTATACTTTTCCACTCGCTTGTACATTAGTACCCCATTTCATACGTGCTTGTTACCATTGAATATCATTACAAACTTGATGGAAAAAGTTTATCTCACTTTTCTACTCGAAAGTACCTAGGTACATTTATAATTATATTAATTTTATGAGTTCAATTCCCAGTAGGTACAGTCGCTAACGAATGTTGAATGCAAAAAGTGTGAATTGTTAATAAATAGAAAGAACATTACGATCATGAATTCATGATCCATCAGTTTTATACGTAAGTAAATTGCACTTGCTCACTCGGTTATACATTCGCACATAATTTGTATAACCCACGTAAAGCGTAGTTGGTTAGGTGCAGTCACTAACCAACGTACAAGGAAGGCGTAAACTGAATGAGCACAAAGCTCAAGCTACATAACAATACATAAATTATACTTTTCTACTCAGCAGTACATTTGTATCTATTTTTTATTTTACACACATGTACAGTCGCTAACAACTGTGTTGGGAGTAAAAAGTGTAAAACGTACGTATTTTACGATGCTACGGACGTTTATGACGCAAATTAAATATAAAGTTAGATAGCGAAATGTAATTAGCGCAAAAAGTAATTAGTTTTTCACGCACTAACAATGCCGGGAAATACACGGAGATTCGAGCGCAAAAAATATTAAAATGTTACCGTCACAAATATTTGTTTAACGGAATCGTTTTCAGTTCGACTCGGTTAACAATTATCATCGAAGCATTTTAATAGTTTTGTTCTCCATTTCTTGGAGTTTCAATTTCAAATGGAGCTAATATGAATATTGTATCACCATTTTATTTCACAATTCAATCCATGAATGCAATGTTTAAATTAGAGAACAAATTCTCGCCTCATAAACGCCTATAAGTAGGGTATAGTGGCAGTCACCAACCCGATCATATTGACCAGTTGTTTCGCACAAATGGTGGACGTATCAGCGAATCGCTGTACAAAAGGTACGCTTTCAACCACTGAAAAATAAAACATCGCTGGAACCAGTTCTCTTATCGCCAATGCACAATGGACTGCGGCCACTCCGGGCAATATTGGTAGCTTTTACGAACTAAAATACCATTAATACCCTTTTCCTATTTGTTTACGATCGAGAATAATGGTCTATTAAGAATGTTAAATTGCTAACGCGAAAATGTGCGTATTCTGCTGATTAACAAAATAATTGTTTACGTTTTACGTTTGTGAGACGTTAGATTTAAGAGCAAGTGTTCACTTAACATAGTGATTAAATTGTTAGAGTTGATGGATTGTACTTATGATTTTCTTATTGGCAATGTAATAGGAAGGTCTAAATAGGAAACGCCAACCTCATCTAGTTTAAAAAAAATATTGACATGTAAAAGTGTTGTACAAACCTACTTACAGAAATAAAATCAATTATCATTTATTAATTAGTAAAATTATGAGTACCTATGTGAAAAAATGTTTGTTTTTTTTTTTTAAATAACATCATTTATCGTTTATTTTTTTAATAAAATCATTTATCATTTATCAATACCTATTTATTATAAGTACCTCGTTGGTGTAGTGGTCGCAAATGCTACAGCTGAGCATAAGCTACTGGGTTCGATTCCCGGGTCGAGTAAAGTATTATTAAGTTTTTCCATCAGGAATTTCTCAGTAGCAGGCCGGAGTATGGATTTGTGCCCGGTTGATGGCAATAGGCTCGCCCCCTGTTACATGGGACTTAAACATAACTGGCGAAATGTGGGTGTTCTATAGGTACACCTCTGCCTGACCCTTCGGGAATACAGGCGTGATATTATGTTATTTTTATTTGCTTTTTGATGACGCTAACTGTACACGTTGCGTTTTTTTTTCGAGTAGTTTATTCAAGTAACGTGGCGACAATAATTAGCAGGGCCGTCTTATCACGTCGCTTGTTGCGTGTGACCTGGGTTTGAAGTGTGGTCATTATTCTTCTACAAAAATACCAAAAAAGGGTTCATGACTAATGGCTGTGCACGTCATCATTTAAAATTCACACTTAACGGTTAGTTCTATCAGTCTTATGTGGAACCAATTTTTCAAAGTTTGACGATTGATATTAAATTGATGATTATTATTGTTCAGTTAATATATCATTCCTACAGTAGCGAATCGCATTTTGATCAACATACAACTTAAAGACCTAACCTAAAGAAAATTTGAATTTGGCGAGCTACAGCTGAGGATCTCCTTAAGGGGACGCAGAACGGATCACTACCGCCATTTCTTTAAAAAAAAATTATCTCGTGACTGAGAAGGAATTATGAAGAACGGCTTGTAAGGACCCTCGGTAAGTGTGTCTAGAATTTTCTAATACCTTTTATAAACTTTCATATTCAGATACGAAGCAATAAAATTCGATCTAAAGTAAAGCGGCCACATTCCTCTAGATCGTATTAATATTATTTAAAGGAATGGCGCTAGTGTACTGCTGTGTGCTCTCTTATGAAATCTGCATACTTTTCTTTGCTAGAAGTATTCAACGTCCTATCGTAATATTTCCGAGACTCTCAAAGCGGCTTCTTATAGGACTTTTCAATCTTCTTTTAATCATATTTTAGTTCGTTATGTTTTTGTTGGTTTAGGTTAATATATTGTTATTTTTTGTATAAATAGTTGTATAATAATATACTTACTATTCTAAAAATAAAGTCTTGAGTAAAGTCTTTGGATTTACTCAATCATAGTAGAATTATGAATTTTACTGTACGTTTCGACATGACTAACATTATTGTCTAATAATGTAGGTCATCTCTATCAAATTCTCCTACAAAACGTTCCAATATGCAATTTTTCCCGCTTTTCTAACACCAATAGTCTAATAGTCTTTACAACCGATCGATAAACTCACAGTCCGGTTAAAAGCGTCATACCTCACCACGCTTCAATCCCGACTGAATTTATAACATTTAATAAGTTTAACCATTCCATTTCACACCTATTGAGTTATAGTGGTGCGTGATATCAACTATTATCAACTAGTTGATTATCCCCCAAGTTTATAGCAATCGATGTTATTGTTAGCGTAATAGAACTTCTAATTGGTTTCTTGAGCGTTATCTTTAGAATAGAACTTCTAATTGTTTTCTTGAGGGTTAGCTTTAGAAACGATTTGGCTCCGGAATTATGTGTTAAGTTTCGGTCAATTTACGCGGTAGGTATGTCTATCTCGTTTACTCTTTTCGTGATAAATATCTATCATCTCTCTCGCACATAATTTTAGCTCAGATTTTATTTGATATTGGTAGTTTTTCTAATAGAATTGCTACAATATTGGTTACCTACTAACCGTATTGAGTTTATGTTGAATTTATAAACAATTTCAAAGGTTTTCTAGTCTAGTTTCGAATCGTTGTCTAATTTTAATAAAGGGTGTGACCGTTACAGCTAGGCTTGCCAACTTTTTTATATAAAATATAGTATTTTCGAAGCCTCTGCCTGAAAGAATAAAAAATATAGCGAAAAAAAAACAACATAGGCAAGTTTAAAAAAATGCATATTTTATGCTACTTTGAACCATTATTAACAGGTTTATTTTTGTCTCAAATAGGTAGCTATACACTCTAAATTAAGGTTACAAAATACCATTAATTCAGCTTTTATGAGATTGATACTGGCCCTATTGCGATCATATCGCCATTTTGTATTGAAAAGTAAATATAGTAGTTTCACCTATTAAACTTATTTTTTTAATAGTATTTAGGCCTTAATTATAGCAGATTATATTATATTATGGTTGGCAACCCTAGTTACAGCTCGCCATTTACTGAATATTGTATACAGAATGTTCGCTAACTTAATTTTGTAATAGGTACTTAGTATTTTGCGCTATTTACAATAGTTCAACCGCGATCGCCCATCTATTAGCGAACTATTCAAGTTATGACATTATTCACTGACGAAATATTATTTTTAGGGGCAGTCTACATACCTTAGGTATGGTCAGCAATTTAGGAGACGGAAATGATGACTATTGCATTAAATTACACTGAATAAAAGAAATAGATTTTCTCGTTGATAGTATCAAAATATTGTACCTATCTTTATTCGTCTGATATAGACTTTTGACCACATTCGTACCTCACGATTTATGACCAATGCAATATTGCAGGTCATTTGTAACAGTAAAATCGAACCAAAACGTACGAATTACAAAATTACTAACAAAAAAACAAAAAGAATTATTTATTTCTATCCGATATCTAAGAGCACGAATTTGTCTCCTTCCCTAAGCTAATTAGTACTGTATAATAACATAACGCGGGCCTAAGCGTACACTTCAGTGCAAACTTAATGATAAATATATCCATATTTGTCTATCAGTATAACTGGAAAGGCTTATCGTTTCGAATGCTCTCGTTAGCGCTTGTAAACTGAAACCCCATTACTGCCACTCGAAAATACCAAATAGACACCTTAAGTTGAAAGTCGTAAGGAAGAAATCAATTTGACGCTACGTTTAAGGTCTTTTTTCGCCCGGTACGCGCACGATTGCCTCTCCTAATTGGCTCGCCATCTGTTTTAATTCATTTTGCGATAGTTTTACAAGTATTTTATTGACGCGTGGCTCCGCCTGGCGGTCGGTGGTGTAACGAAGCGATTAATCGATTCGTTTGCGTGCGAGTCGCTCGATCGAGTGTTCGAGTGGCACGGCCGAGTCAATTGCTCGATTATTGGATTTTTGAACAAATATTCCTTTAATTTCGTTTTATTGTTTTCTTTAATGTATTTTACGGTTGCCATGTGAGGCCATGTTTTGCAATTCTGATTATACGGACTTTAATTTTTGATTTGTTACCATTTCAGCGTCATTCAGCATGTAATTTGTTATCATTCTAATTCTGTTGTTTATAATATACATATTTGAATAATGCCCATTATTAAACTTGTTTCGTAGAAACTAAATAAGGCAGCTTACCAGGAAATTAATCGCAATTATGTGTTGACATGAAAAATGACCTAGTTTCAATACCTATCACGCTATGGGAGGTCTTGGAAGATGAAACACTTCGCTCTTAGTGCTCAAACTTAAGGTTGAAAATGACATGGAAGCATATTTGCAAAGAGATAAGTCCAGTGGCATAATCAGTGACGCGTGCTGCCATCTCTCGGACGATGACAGTAAATAATAAATCTTTAGATAACATCAGAGGCGAAGATTATACGGTACTGAGTCCTCATCACGCCATCCGTGCTTCCTGCACGGGCAAATTAGTAAAACACCTACAAACAATGTTGCATGCCATTTGTTATACCATACACGTATAACTAAGGCAATAAGGTTCAAATTCATTTGAGCGTTTCACATGCCAAGGCAAGTAACAAATGGTGGTTTAGAACACTGAATATATTTTTAGTAGTTCGCAGAAGCGTGCGCTAAAACTTAACGCCGGTGCTTGAACGACAGAAGAACCACACAGTTTAAATGTTTAAGTACCTAGTTAACGTACAGTTACAGCCAGACTAGAATTATGACCTGAACCTAAACGTTCTATTTCACTACACAGTAAACCACACGCATTCTAAGGACTCTTTTGAAATGCCTAGCTTTTTTGGCCAAATTTGTAACAATCGCCGATTGTTGGATCGGCCTCGACCCGCGCGTTGACCAATTAGAAACACCCATTAAAAGCATTCGGCAAACTTGGTATTATTTCGCCGCTTGCATTCTTTCACGAAAACAAGCGATGCAATTTAATCCGTCAATTTGCACCGAACAAACCGCCACCGGTAGCCCTTTTGAAAACGGAACGCTTCAATTGACTTTCGCGTTCAAAAAATTGGTACGTCATTAAGTGAACTTTTATTCGAATTTAGTGTTGCCATAAACATTTTGTATTGTCAAAGTAAATTGGTATTATATGACTAAGCTTTTTCGCATAAAACGCATGTTTTGAAACCCGGTTTTGACGACCAATTATACATGAAATAAAATAAATTGTCTGACCATGTACTAAATTATGTCAAAATTATTGGATAACTGGAAAAAGTATAGCATTAAGATACTTTAAAGATAAATTAGATACGAATCAAACAGAAAATAACAGTTTGTATCAATACCTCCGCCATAAGATTTGATATTAATTCAAAGACACTTTTGATCGAAATTAAGATTAAATATGTAGGTTTATGGTGGCATACATCAGATTCTTGGAAAGATAGTGAAATGAAAGTTGACTACTGTTTTAACATAAAGATTATATCAACCCATCGGATGGGGACTAGAGATGCCATGCCATATTATGCTAACCCATCGTTTAATGAAACTTGGGCAAACCAAGCAATTTAGAGGTTCATACTGAAACTTGCCTATGCAAACTATAAAGGTAAAGTAACAAAAAAAAACAATCTGCCTAGCCATTTCCAAACTATGTTGGGGTCAGCTTCCAGTCTAACCGGATGCAGCAGTAGCTACTGCCTATCTGACCTCCACAACCCAGTTACTGGATAGTACGATGCCCTTTGGTAAGAGCGGCTGTCAGACTTTCGGGCTTCGGACGACCCGTAACGACTGTCAAAGATCCATGAATGACAGCCGCGACCAACGGCTTAACGTACTTTCCGAGGCACGGAGGGAACTTGGTATTTAAATATGGACACCCATCCACGGACCAACCGCGGCAAGCGTAGCTTAACCTGATCGATCGACCCGTGCGGCTGATATCCTTAGCCACAAGCCTAGGTATAATAACATTTATTTAAAAAAACATAACCCTCCTCCTTCTGAAGCAGTCGGGTAAAAACTTGTCAACTAATCCAATGGCTCTTGCTTATGTTGACTTATTAATTATAGAATTTAAATTGCCATCTATTGCCTAATTATAATTTTATCAGGCCATTATGTCGGAAAGTAGGTATACGAATTAATCCGATCTCTTAAACATGCATATTTGTTAGATATTAATTTTTAACGAATATTAAGTAATCTCTACTACACAAGAGCGATCCCAATGGGCGATCATTTATTTTTATTATCAAGAGTATCGAATTAAAAAAAAAATGAATTATGTTATAATAAATTCCGGACGATAAATTACTAATAATACTTAAATATGGAATTAATAACTTCCATTATTATTTGATTCCGAGTTAATTAAAATGATCAAGCGAAACGAATTAGATAATTTGTCATCGACTCTCGCGCAGCTCTCATTGTTGCCAGAGACATAAATTATAATATCTGAGCCTTCTTGGAAATAAGGTCGGCCATCTAATGTTGCAAGACAAGAAAGCAAGAATTATGCATAACTAAGTAATGTCAGTGATGATTTATTGTGTTCGTTTCGCAATGTTGCCATTCTTGCGAAATATTCTATTGGGAATTAACGTTATTTTCTATACTAATATTTTATATAAGTAAAGTTTGTTTGCTTGTTTATATGTAGGGGGTAATCTCTGGAACTACCAGTCGGATTTGAAAAAATATTATGGCATTTGATAGCCCATTTCTTGAGGAAGGCTATAGGCTATTTAACATCACGCTAAGACCCTAACAAGCCGAGCAAAAAGAAAAAAACCCAGAAATGAAGCTAAGTGAAAACGAAGTTATAGCGTGGTCAGGCGATGCGATGCAATGGGGTGGGTCAGGGGCAAAAGAAATATCACGCGGACGAAGTCGCGTGCAGAAGCTAGTTGTAGATCATAAAAAAGTATTTTGTAATGATTTACACATCAATTTGTTAAGTGATGTCATGCGATGATTAAAGAACCAAACTGGTCGTCAATACTTTGTCTTGGTGACTCATAACATAATACCTATATATCCAAATAGTTTATGGTGATTAATTGATTACGATATTCCAATTATAATTAGATGGCTGACCATCCTTTACATATCGAGAAGCCTTTTTTTTTTGTGTGGGAAATCATCAAATGACCTCTCCCGCTCTAGGCGGAGCGGAAGGGCGCGTCAGACTCTTACTGACTAAAACCCACTCGTGTTCCTTCAGTTGCCTGTGCGCCAGGGCCACGGTAAGTCTTTCGAACAATCCGCGACCCTGGCAGGATATCGAGACCCCTGCCTGCCTCGGAAAACCCGTTAAGCCGTTTGTTCCGGCTGTCATTAGTAGATGAGACACGAAGCAACAAAATACGATCTAAATGAATGTGGCCGCTTTTGTTTAGATCGAATTTTGTTGCTTCGTGTCTCAATATGAAAGTTTATAAAAGGTATTAGAAAAATCTTGACACACTTACCGAGGTCGCTTATTGAGCCGTTTTTCAAAATTCCTTCTCAGTCAGGAGATAATATTTTTTTAAAAGAGTGGCGCTAGTTGACCATGTATGCGCTCTTAAATGTAATATCGAATAATGTTAGGAAATTAGTTATTGTGAAAATATTGTTTAGTCCTGTTGTCTGTGATCTTAACAAAACATTTTTGTAGCAGCCTTATTTTGCGGTTGCTTACAAGAACGAGCAAGAAAGTCCATGGAGTTTCTTGCCCGTTCTTCTCCATAGGTACTACTACGCTTTTGAATAGCTTGATATTTCTGTCTGATCGACTCCTTGACAATTTAAAAGTGCCTGTTTAATGGTTTAATTGAAATTAAATGCTTTGAGTTTGAGCTTTGCCAGTATAATTTATTCCTCTTCATTTTCATTATTGTAGCTAGTTTTAGTAATCATTTATATTCGTGGAATATTTATTATGTTTCTGCGATTTTTTTGCCTTTGTAAACGAGTTTTCGGCTCATCGAATTTCGCTGTCAGAACCAAATGTCATTTTTTTTAATGTTTTATTCGCTAATGTGTGAATTATTAGTTACTAATTACTTTGAATTGATTGTTCCTGTCCGATATCATAGAAGTTACTTTGATTTTAATCGCTCTCATTTGTAAGTTCGATTAATGATTAGGAAAAGTTCTAAAGAACATCCGTGTGTCGACCTTATCGTTAGTTACGAAAACAATTAAGTATTTTTTAATAATTAGTATTTTATATAGATTAATATTAAGTTTTCTAGTGATTTTGAACTAGGTAAGCAAGCTTTATGCACAAATGAGTGATAAAGGCTCCTGCAAAACAGGCGCGACGCGACAGCACGACACAAAGGCGCCGCTCGTCCCGCGGCGCGCGGTGCCTTTGTGTCACGCTGTCGCGTCCCGCCAGTGTGCACGAGCCTTAAAACTACACTTTAGTACATAACAGATTGTACACTTTGTGTAAGCGTGTACTTCCATTAAACTACCTACTTAGTTAACACGGCTTATGTCGTCAAAAACCACAGCCACACTATATTATACAAAATACCCTTAATTTATACGAAAAACCGTCATTAATACGTCATACAACATTCCCGCATACCTCCTAAAGAATCCTCACATAGTTTCCATTGAAGGAATCCTTAATGGCTGGTCCTATCATTGCGCTATAGCCGAGGTAGGTGGGCAGTCGCGTGGGAGTTCGGCAGGCGTCCTGCTGCGCAAGCGACGCACCAACATTAACATGTTCATTTATTAATATACTAGGCCATAGAGTTATGTGCTTGTAGAGGTATTAATAATGTTTACTTTGAAGACACTTGTTTTAGTCGATTTTTAATTATGTAAGTACTTAATTTTTTTTTGACATTCAAAGTCAAAGTCAAATAATTTTTTTTTAAGTAGGGAGGTACTTACGTCATTAAAAGGCTCTTTTGATTTTTAACATTAAGGCTCGTGCACCCTGGCGCGACGCGACAGCGTGACGCAAAGGCACCGCGTGCCGCGCGACGGGCGGCGCCTTTGTGTCGGGCTGTCGCGTCGCGCCTGTTTGCGAGAGCCTTTATCATTTACAAGATTTATTTGATTCTAGAAATTTATTTGATTCTAGTTGACCCTTCCAAAGGTAGTTTCGTATGGAGAAGAATGGACAAGATAATCCACACTTACTCTTTTAAAATGTGTTTCAATAGAATGTAGTTGTACCTCGTAAATTAGTGGTTCATTTACAACAGCTGAATTCATCAGATAAAATTGTCTCTTAATTTATTGAACGACAGTTATAATTTATGATCACGAAGAAATAATCAATAATTTTTTGTAGGTAATTATTTCGATCCCATTACCAAATTACAAGTATTAACCTTTTAATCTCAATTAAATACAGCTGACATGGACATGGCATTTTAACCACACATTAAGAAAATTAAGTAAAAACAATTAAAGTAACCTAACCCTCTACTTTAACGTTAAAAATCAACTTTATTGGGAAAGGCGCGCAGCAACAGGTTGAAAAAGAAGTTTAAAATGTCACTATTGACAGGTTTGACCTAAAAATGTTCACACAATAATTAATGAAGACAACTTTCACTTTAACCAGTAGCTTTTGCATTTAATTTTAACGTACATTTGAGCTACTGTATTCCCACGACATTAATTTGCTAGATTGAAAATTTCTTGGTTAAATTGCAGAAACAAAAGCTTTGACGTTTGTAATGACAGATGTCATACTTTCACACTTCATATTTTTTGCGTGTGAAATTTAACTGATCTGATTTTTGAAAAACGAAACGTGGCGAACTAAAATGCAATAGGAAAAACGCTTTTTAAAAGAGTAAATAGTACCTTGTCTGTCCCTCATAAGGCTACGTACATATAAAAGACACCCCGTGACGATCTTAGGCCGATGTTCATTGCACTGAATTATAAGGCCGTGTTCAAGTCAGCGTCGCGTCGGTGGCGAGCGAGTCAAGTGGATCGCAACATGAAACTAATTAATATACCACTTGTCAATTAAGCGCACGATATTGTGAACTGTGCCTTATTTCATATACACTTCAGGTAAAAATGAAGGAGTTAGTTATAGAATTATGTGTTTGTTGCAAATGCGCGTATGTTTTACAAGACCGGCACCTTAATTGCGTAAAATACTATCAATCACAATCTGAGTCATTTTGAAGGATATTGCTAATGCTTCATAATAATATGTTCGAAAAATTTGTCTGCTCAACAACGTGAATAACGCAATGAATGTTGTTGAACTGTCAAAATGACCAAAACCATTCCTACTGTTAGTGTGTTACGAAATTATCCCGCAGTACCCCAGGTAGGTGCCTACATTTAGTTAGAGTAGAGAAGTCAATTAATGAAAAAAAAACAGAACATTATTTACAACTATATTTCGCAACGTAATCTAAGTTTCAACCATTTCATCTACAATGTTGATAAAAATGGCCCAGTCCCATTCAAAGTTATCATCAGCCTACAGCAGTCCACTGCTGGACATAGGCCTCTCCAATTGCACGCCATTCAGCTCAATTCTCGGCAACTGTCATCCAGCTGCTACCAGCCACCGCCTTCGAAGATCATCGCTCTACCGAGCCTGAGGGTGTCCTACCTTACGTTTGCCGATTCGCGGTCTCCACTCAAGAATACGATGGCCATTCCATTAAGTACACTCAAAGTGTAGAGGCATAATCCCGGAAGTGGGGAATATTAAAGAGCTTTTATGTACACTATTACAATAAAAGTCTGTCAAAATGTGAAATCTCGCTTTAAGACAGCAAAGTGATTAAATCCTTTAACAAAATATTACAATTTAATTTAACGTAATAGGTAATATTTAACATCGCGGCTAATTTATGCAATTTAGCACAAACGGATATTGGTAACTTGAGTTGTTCTAATGTTCGACTATAATTTATAGCCTTTTTGTTCAATTCAAGTCTCATTTCGTGTTCAATGATAATTTCTTCGAGACAAGTTATAAAACTTGTAATAGTTAGTTAAACAGTTATTTAAGTTCCCTATAATTAAAAGAGAATACTTATTGACATTCTGTAAACGAGTAGGTATACCTAAGTACCTAAGTATGTGTTATACCTCTCTTATGTGTCCCAGTCTCAAGTAATAGGTAAATACTCACTTAGGGCGAATTTCACCAATGAAACTGAATGCGATCAGCACAATTAAACCGCGTTCAAGAGCTGTCAGTATCATAATTGTTGTGGATTGTTGTTATTGTTGTTGTGCTGATGGCGTTCAATTTAATTGGTAAAATTCGCCCTTAGTTTATAACATGGTCAAAATATTAGCTAGCCAGCAGAGTTGATAGGGGAAGCGCCAGATTGCCCGCGAAATCCAAATGTTCTTACGGTTTTTGCAATTTGCCAATCGAATGACAATTTCATAAAATATCAATCAATAGGATTATATGAACTCAAAGGGTTGTATTGATAATTTTAATCATTACGATTCTGTAAATACATACTTATTACGGTCGCGAATCAAATGCAAAAAACCTAAGAATATTTGAATTTCGCGGGCAATCTGGCGCTTCCCGCTTAAGTATTCACACTCATGGCTAAAGACTCATATAATGACGTACGAAAACAAGTCTTACACTGTCTTACAGCAATAATAATAATATTGTAATGTCTTATAAATCTGTAATTACAGCAATAATTCCTTCTTATTGCCTTGTATTGCGACATTTGATCGCCATTATTGCCTTAAGTACCATGTTATTGTTTCTGATAGTCTTTTGTTTTATTTCTTTGAATTAAGAATCAATAAAACTAAAGTTTATGCTGCTTTGAAGGTCGCATGATTTTTTATATGGCATTTAAAGGTTTACCGTATGAAAAGGTTTTTTTTGAATATTTTATTATTGGTGAACTTTTAGAGCCCCAAGCACTTGACTTACCATTATTTATAATTTTATTTTTACCGACTTTGTAACCATCAAATTACCATTTTTAAAAGACAACTTACATATGATACCCATTTCGCTTCGCATAGTTTTGCATATACACTTAAGAGGCCTATTGTAAGTACAGTCGGCAACGAGAGTCACGCTCCTAATTATAGAAGCATTCCCAATCAATTACCGAGTATGCGCAACAAGACTGTTTCGACCGCTTCATTTGCGGTAGCGTCAGCAAAATATTTAATTAATAAATTTTAATTAAGAAAGTTTATCTTAGTCGTGAGTGGAAACAAAATGCCAGAAAATTGTATTCTCGTATTGAATTTTAAAGTAGGTATAAACACCTGCGGCGCCGGCAGTGTGAATTCTTAATTAGGTACTCACCCATTATGGCAAAACTCAACTGAAATCTCATTATTATTCCTTTTTAAAGTTTCGGGTAAAGATACAAAAAATGCGATTATCATGAATATTGTTAAAAGGCATTGTGCCCACTTTTGTCCGCGTAAAATTTCTTGTTTTTACATAAAATATATCCTACGACACCCGGAATTGGATCAGCAGTTCCGAAGATTACCACCTTCACAAACTTTACCTCTTTCCTGTTTATATATTTTTTTTATATTCCTCAAATAATCCCAACACAAACCAGGACCTAAGCACCGTTTAAAACAAAAATTAAAATAACCTCAAAATAAAAAAAATACTAATACAATAACTAAAGCAAAATGACGTTTTGTGTGTAAGAAGCAGTCAAACGGTGCTGTCAGGCGTTGGCAACGAGCCAAAATACTAATGTCCCATTGAATAGTGCTATTTGTACACTGAGGAGAGCGGGACAAGTATAAACACAGCGCTAACGCTGCGATGCTCTTAATAGATCATTTAAGGCGAGGGCCATAGAATACGCGAAAAAGGAAGAAGCTTTTTATAAAATTAATAAAAAAAAATATAAACGAAGGGGAAAAGACGCCTTTGTCTTGCAGGTGAAAAATACAGGCTGGCTAACTATATCAATACTTATTATAAATTAAAGTCGCTTTTCGTGTATGTTTGTATGACCGCGTTATTCTTCTAAACTGTACAACGGATTTTGATGCAGTTTTCACCATCATTTAGATCATTTATTCCGGAAGATATATTTGTGTATAAAACATTACTATAAAACTTACAAATAATTAAGAAATAAAATAAATCTTTCAAACGGTGCGAAGACGGGTCGGATCGCTAATAAATTTTATTACACGAAAGAGAGTAGGGCCTTTGCCTTGTAAGGGAAAAATAAAGGCGGTTACTGAAAAAAAAATGACAAGTGAATTCTTAATAGACAAAAGAGTAGATCCCGATAAGTTTAAGATGGCATTAAAGTAAATGGCATAGACAAAGTAAGATGGTAGATATCTTTTTTCAATAAACATGAAAGGTCTTTCCGTTGAAGTTATTTATCTTGGAATGAATTGTTTAGATGTTGATGAGATATGTAGTGTCTGCTATGTCATATTAAATGCCACTGACATCAAAGTGAGAAGTAAAAAAAAAATGGAGTATTGCATGAATAATGGCCCTATTATGTACGTAAAGTACCTCTTAACTCATCCGTGTGTTTTTCTTTGCGTTATAATAAATTAGCATGAAATCATATTCTAAAGCGCAGTTTTTATGACATAAAGAGCTGAACCTAAAGAAATATCTGTTCTTACTTATAAATGGAATTAAAAAAGAAGCATTTGTCATAGAAAACCATTCATGACATTCATAAAACTTATCTGATTTAAGGTATTCCTTGCTAACTATAGATTCGATTCATTCCAATGGTAAGTAATAGCCCCATCTACTAAACATTAAAGCGATCACTAAATAGTTTTTCAATCATAAATTAAATGGTTAACGGCACAGGCGATCCACTTCCACGTTTTCTATGGCCCCTTTACGAGGTAAAGATTGAGTGGTGATGAATGGCCCGCGTTTGGGATGCCGTTTGATCACCAGATAAATATTGTGGGCATATTCGTAAGGAATCCGGGCTCACACAATTAATAGCCTTAATAGCTCTTTGTTGAACATTATAAATTACTAGCTTTAGTCCGCGACTTTGTTCGCATGGATGTCGTAAGACACGACGACACAGTCAAATGGGGTGAATAAGGATGCAAGGGTGAATCGAGACGAAACTTTAAGAACTTACTTAACTTAACTTGAATAAACTTTAAAAGGGATTTTAACATTGATATAATATAGTTTGCTGTCAATAAGGACTCTAATGTGTTTACTGTATTATAATTAACGATTAAGTGCCCTTGCTTGCGACAAACTATATTATTTAATTGGTTAAATCCCTTTTATAGTTTCGCCTAGATTCACCGCTGCATCCCTATTCACCCCGTTTGACGATAAATAAAATAACAGCCACATTTCCCACTCGCTCTATTACTTCGTTTTTGCCCAGCGTTCTTTCAGACTTTTTCTCTTTCTGCTCGGCTCCTAAGGGTTATCGCGTGATGTTAAATAGCCTAATTACCTTCCTCAAAAATTGGGCCATCAAATGTAAAAAGATTTTTTCAAATCGGGTGGGTTGTTCCAGAGATTAACGTTTTCAAACAAACTCTTTAGCTTTACATTTACATATATATATACTCGTATATGCTGTAAATCTATATTATACATATATATACAACATAGTACAGACTAACAACAATATCAATATATCTCTCACATTATGAACCCATTATTTTTTAACTGGACATCATTTTCCATCTTGTAACCACATTCTACTGGTCTGCGGTGAAAATCGGGAAATGATTTTTTTGTTGATCTTCTACTTTATGTTATTATGATTGTTTATAGCGAAAACAAACGCGATTGTGACAGAAAAATGTTGTTTAAATTTTTCACCCTGAAATCTGCGTGAAAAAAATTTTTCCTAGATTTTTTATCGCACTCGATAACTGAAATATGAATTAAAATGAGGCGTGATCTTCGAACTACAAAGGAATTTAAGTATTTTATCGCTGTTGTATTTAATATTATTAGTTCTAATATTACTTAACATTCATGGTTAATAAAAGAAACGTGTAATGTTAAATATCCCGCAAGACGCAAAGAATGCCCGCCTCTTCTTGTACAGACAACAAAAACGTCAAGTATACGCTGCCCGTTTAAAATATTGGAATGAATGACATACCACGCTTCGCACGATTAATGGTGGTGCGCACACAAAAAGCAAACATGCTCATTAATATATCAACTGTCTTTTTAGCAGCGCACTGAAACGTTAGGTACCGTCAGCACAAACGTTCAGTTCTCGAATTGATTTCCATTTTTAAATTATCACAAAAAAATCTCGGCACTTTTCATAATTCATTCGCTAGACATTCCTTTTACAAAAGTAGAGAAACGAATGACGATGTGTAACAATGGAAAATGTATTTAAACGCATTTAAAACGTCTCATATTTCTCTCGTCGCTCACAGAGTCACAACAACACGGACATAATTCAGCGGACTAACATCTGGAGTCAATATCTCTTTATACAATTAACAAGAGAACGAGAACAGACAGTCCCATATAAGTATTTTTAAAGGAGAGTAATTTAAAAGCTCCTGGGCAATTTTGAGAAACGCCGCACACGTGCGTTGTGCGTCTCATTTGAGCTTCACATTTTTTCTTTAGCTGCTTTCTCATTAATAATGCAAGAAATTTCGTTTAGACATACAGTAGCGTTTATATAATAAACTGATTCATATAAAAAAATAAAAACAAGATAAAAAACGTGTTCATGGTGAAAATGCTGTAACATAAGTTGTCTATTCCGGTAGCAGCGTTTAAGTAAAAAAAAAAACGCGGCACTTAAATCGTTAGTGTGCATCGGCTCTTAGCTTTATTTCCGTCTTGTCGTCGGTACTTGCTTTGACGTCTGCTAAACACGACGTTAATACACTTTAGCTTTTTTTCGACTGTCACATAATTTACTCTTTTTTTTTTCTTTTCTTTTTTGTGGGACATTAGCTATTAAGCGACTGTACTGTTTGACATTGGGATTAATACGTCGGCGTTTGAAGCGCCACTCTCCTAATATACGAACAATATTTGTAAATGTTCTCCTCGTTAATGGTTGTTTTTATAGAGTCAAATTAAATTAGCTAGCGAAACTCTGCTGGCTTGATGATTATCTATATTTAAACATTATGAATGCTAATTTAATTTGACCCGCAATTTTTACAAGGTCTAATTTTGACAAATTGGACTGATTTACACTAATATTACTTATATTTTGAATTTGATCATGTATTGGAGCAGGAACGAAGACTGAAAAAAATATCGTTATTTTTTCATATCAAGAGATATGAAAAAATAACGATATTTTTTTCAGTCTTTTAGTTTTTTTAGTTTTATATCTAAGCGTTATATTGACGATGGTTTTGAAGACAAAACCATCGTCAATATAACGCTTAGATATTAATAATAATATCACGTGTTCATTAAGTATAATGACGTGCGACCGAAATATGTGTCATAAACAATAAAACGAAAGTCTTCACAACACGTGTTCGTCGATCAATCAACGATCACAAGCATTAATTAGTACTTAAATACCAATTAGTTGAAAGATAATTATGTAGGTTAGAGTCTATTAAAGCCGTCGAACGGAGCCAATAATAAATTAAAAAGCAAGTTTTTTTTATTGAATCACACCCAAATTACTAATAAAACCAGAAATTTGTTGACGAATCGACTAATAGACGGACAAGATAATGATTCGGAGGGACATAAATATATTATTCAATCACGAATTTATTTGATTGATGAATTAAATGAATTAGGCGGTCGTAAAGTTACACAACGGATTACGAGCTAAGGACGAAGATGATCCGACAAAAAACGACATCAAAATTAACATAACACTGGCTTAAAACCGTAATGACTGAAGTCAAGACATGACTTCAAAGATCTTTAATGAATACTTGCCTACTGAGTACCAACGAAATGGTTATCTCTCTTTCATATCTCAGACGTGGGCGTCAATCAATTCTTTTCTAACCAGCTGTGGCAATAAAATCAACGATTTGGTTACTAATACGCTTGTTTTCGTCGCTAAATAAGTTTAAAAATTACCTCGTCGAGATTTTATCGGGATCGGATCGCAGTTCGTTTCCTTTAGCCTTTATTTTATATGGGTTTTATTATACGATTTATTAATCCAGCGGAGGAACGGAGCGGCATTCCAATCGTCAGTCGGCTGCTTTTGTGTTATTGAGCTGTAACAAACAGTAAAGTTCATGCTTGCGCGCGGCTTGTCTGTCTACGGTTAAATGTTCCCGTTTATCATTATTAATATTCATACCACCTCCATTTGAGAACGTTTCTAAACTGTTTTGGGCAAGAAAAATGTGAAAACTCGAGGTTTTTACGATGTATTAATTAGTCGTAAAATACTTGTTAAGGAAATCCAGAAACGTTTGCATTCTTGAGATTCACTTTAGATTATTAATGTTGATTTCGGGTGTTATCTGTCGAATGCATCTACTAAATCTTTGAAGCCAATCTCTTTTGACACATCACACAAAGGTTGCGAAACATCATTAGAGATCGTTTTGTTTACAAATTAGCCTGATTAATTTTACTACCCACGTTTTATTACATTGCAAAATCTGACTATATAATGCGCGGATCCTGTTTGGTAATTAAGCCAAAAGTTTTATGAATTCGACTGACTGTTTTTTTTTTCTTTGATACAGATGCTAATGGCGAGCCAGCCAAACTAAAGTGCAACCTGCGCAAGCACAAACCCAACCGAAAGCCGCGCACTCCCTTCACCGCGCAGCAGCTTCGAGCGCTTGAAAGCAAGTTTGTCGACAAGCAGTACTTGAGCATCGCTGAAAGGGCTGAGTTCTCGTCTTCGTTGGGATTATCCGAAACTCAGGTAAGAATCTGACATTGATTGAAACGATTTTTTACAGAATTATTTTCATGGATCATCAATATAAATTAAATAAAAATTTTGATGACGTAAAAATAATGGCCAATGATCAGAAAATATCAAATATGGAAAGCGAATTTTCGACACATTACCAACACAAAAACAACATTAACTCAAAGCTTCATTTAATAATAACAATATTTCAATTTGTCTACAGGTAAAAATCTGGTTTCAAAACCGAAGAGCGAAAGCGAAGCGCGTACAGGAGGCGGAGATCGAGAAACTCAAAATGGCGCAGTTTTCTCGCCACCCCCACCACCTATACCCCCACCCCGCGCTGCAGCAGTATTTCCACCCCCACCACCTCATGGGGGGAGGCAGACCCCTGACCCACATGGGCCTGCCACCGCATCTAACCATGGTCCAACCACCTGTGTCAAACGGATCACCGTCACCCAGCACACAAACTACAAGCCAACAGTGAAATATAAACAAAAGAC
Source organism: Griposia aprilina (assembly GCA_916610205.1). Lineage (NCBI taxonomy): Eukaryota > Metazoa > Arthropoda > Insecta > Lepidoptera > Noctuidae > Griposia > Griposia aprilina. The sequence goes on from OU744305.1 coordinate 13,229,746, forward strand.
GTTACAAAACGTGATTACAAATTTAAATTCGGAATAATCGAACAGTGATTTAGAGTTTCTAACAAAAAGTTCCGAATTTCAAACTGAAAAAATATTCTTTTTTTTCTGCTGTCGCTACCGTATGGTTGTGAGTGCGGTGTATTTGTCTTATCGATAAAAGTTGTAAATTATTGTGTAAATATAGATTAATGGGAGTTTAGACAATACTGTGTATTAGGATTACGTTCAGAATTAATTTAATGTATAACTTTGTCGTAGGTAAACTTTACCTTATTACCAAAATTTTATTTCATTGTATTTCAGTACAAAATTCGTTCACCAGACTTTCGAATTCAGTATGAAAACTGTAATATTGTTGTAAATAGGATTTTATTTTGTACATTGTTATTTTAATTCCGTAGTTAAATATATATTACTTTGACATTGACGAAAAATATTGTTTTATTATTTACCTATTTACATTTAATTACGTACATTATAATAATTATTATATTTACGTTCATAATTACGTACTTTCAGATAAAGATTATTTTGCAGAGTGACCTATTGATTATAATGGCAGACGTGATTAAAATACAAATATAAAGTGCCTATAACCATAACATTTTCATTGATTAACTTCTAGAACCTAATGAGGACCACTGCAATCAATTTCCAACTCTACTTTCTTAAACATAAAGTCTGGAATAATTTGTTTGTTTTTTTTTGAATGAACTTAATATCTAACAATAAGCAATGATAATAATATGTTGTCAATTGAGTGTGGAGCACTAATTTAAATATATCCATTAAAGTTAATTGCCTGATAGCGACCGGGGTCGGGTCGCGTGATATCGATAACGGAGCGGTACACTACAGGGGGATGTGTAAAAATTGGTGAAATACACGTCAACACATTTTCTATGACGTGGGAAAGTACTTGAGTGGAAAAAAATGAAAAACGACTAACAGGCAAAAGGAGACTGGCAAGCGGGGATTGCGAGAAGGGCTAGACAGGGACAATATTTGGTTGCAGTTATATAGACAACTACCCCACATATTGCCCTCAAGATTAAAACCTACTTTTATTAAAAACATAGTTCTCACCTGTACTAGTAGCATATAGCGGTTCATAAAATATTTATTCTGTCGAAGTTGTCCGTATCAGTTACTTTCTAGTAAATACTCTGAATATTACATCTGCGCATTGGAGCCCTCGTCGAGATAACTTAGTACCTACATACACTTGCTGCAATCAGTGTAACCTACCTTTAAATATCTATTTCTGTATCTCTGATAGTTGGTCAGCCTACTTAGGGAACCTAGTACTTCTATCAACATAAATATAAGTAGGTACCTCTGACAGATCAGGTAGAAATTTCAGACAAAATCAAACAACTGAGTTACATAATTATACGAAAAATAAATCTATATGCACTAAAACACACTAGTCTACATGGTCCTCACTTGATCTGACCAAAATTATGTCTGGACTTTAAAAGAGACTGTGACCTCTGAGTTCGTTTCGGTCTTTCTTCTCAGCGTAGCCAGACAGGAAACACCGAACTCCTTTAATTTAAAAAAAAACATAATTTAATTTCTGTTGAACAAACCTATTTAAAATAATTTATCATTTATCAATACCTACTTAGTATTTTCTTTGAGTTAAATACGCTACGACTTATTTGCACAATGGTAACGTGAAATACCCTCCAATATAGTAAAAAAAAATGAACACCCTGTACAAAATGGATTTGGTTAATAATTTGAACTGTTTGTGCCCGAAAACATTTTTTATCATTTATTATTTATGATGGCGATTTACCTACATCGAAGATGCCCCACATTCAAGACTTGCGCACTCAGTCATTAACTAAATGATAAACATTTTGTAAGATATAATTTCGATGATGTAATTAATATTATTTGGTATTGAGTTTGTGTCCATTGGTGAGCCCCTGTCAGTGTCCAGGGCCCATGCTGTCTGCATGGGTTAATTCTTCTTATCTGCCCTTGTACGGCACGAACTACGTATATCGTAATAAAAATGTTAGTCAGTCATCACCATTGTGTCGCCATTGTGTTGTGTGTGTGTGCAGTTGTGTGTTGTGTTGTATGTTGTGTGTTATGCGGGGCTGATTGCCATGTCCAAGTGGACAACATAAGCTTCTATACTTACGGTTTTTTATTAAGGCTCCTTCAACAGACGCGACACGCGACGCGAATCGCGCACGATACAAAGGCACCGTTCGTCACGCGACGAACGGCGCCTTTGTGTCGCGCTGTCGCGTCGCACCTGTCTGCACATTACATCACATCACGCCCGTAGTCGTAGGGTTGGGCAGAGGTGTACCTATAGTACACTCACAGTTTGCCAGTTATGCTTAAGTCCCAAGTAATAGGGGGCGAGCCTATTGCCATCAACCGGGCTCAAATACAGACTTCGGACTGCTATTGAGAAATTCTAGGAGGAAAAACCCATTTAACACTTTGTCCGACCTTATGCTTGGCAGTATCGTTTGTGACCACTAGACCAAAGAGGCAGGGGCTATTTTATTATAGGTAGGTTTATGCTATTCGATACCACTAATAGGTAAATTTGTGCCGAAAATGTGCAGACATAATTAACCTATATGCAAATTCCTTGCTATTGCAGCTGTGCCATAGAGGAAAGCAGTAGGTACAGTCACCAAAAGAGATAAGTAACCAGGGTCGTCGGATATAGTTGAATTTTAGTAAGAAACTGATGGATATTGTCGAATAAAATTTTATTTTATTAAGAGGCTTACAAGAGCTAAAGCGCGGTCACTGTCGGATTGCATAGAAAAAAAAGAGACGCGCGATGACACAACGCTGGTAATTTATTGCAAAATATGAAGCAATTATGGATTTACAAAAAATCTATTCATTGGACTAAAAAATTAAAACACTATTACGTTAGTGTGTTAGTTGTAGAATAATCTGACAAAAAATCTGAATGTTTGCATGTATATTAGTATGGTTTTTAATCGTTAATATATTTTTTTAGAGGTATCTTCGTGTTTTTTTCTATCATATCAGATTAATTGTATTATGTTTTCAACACACTATCTAACTAGCATATATCCAGAAGAATATCATTTATTTTTCTGATTTTGATTACTGCAGTAGATCATATATTTTTAGGCATTATAAATTTGCGTTTAGGCCATGTAGTCCCCTTAATAGAAAACCATACGTTTATTTTTCAAATTAAATTTCACTCGAAAACATCCATCGGTTTCTTACTAAACTTCAACTATATCCGACGACGCTGGTTACTTGTCTTGTCTCTTTTGGTGACTGTACCTATCGCGTCAGGTAATTTCCGGTTTTGCATAGCAATCCGTAAGCAACTAACGATGGTAAATTAGAATTTGGAGAAAGAAAAGAAATAAAGAAAATAAGTTTATTTGCAGTAAAAATGACGCAGAGAAAAACACACAAATACAAAAAAGAACGAGTTGGGCGAAAATATGCGTCACATCCACGCAAAACGGTAATCGCTCAGCATAATGCTACGACCCTATGCGAGACAGAGCCCCAGCGGAGGTAGCTGTAGCTGCAGTAGGTACCACACTGCACATTGTGGGCTAACCCTTAGATCATAGAATAGCTAACTGTAATGTAGGATTGTGTAACCACAATTGATGTAGGAAGGTACCTTATCATGACGACGTAATGCTGATAATAATTCATGTTCCTTTGACACGGTACACCGCCTCTTAGATAATATAGGACATTGGATAGGTCAAAAGTTTGTTTTGAATACATATAGATAAATATTTATTAATTGTGAAGTATAACTTAATATGTCCTCGTGCGTACCTAACCTTACCACTCGAATTCCCAAAATATTTAACAAAACTAATTCCAACGAAATTCGCCTCACATCATCACCCACGAAAGGAACCCATCACCATATGATTACATCCTAATTAAAATAAAGCCGTACGTACAATTACTCCCTAATTAAAAATAACTTATTCATTTAGTGCGGGAGGCGGGCCTGCCACTTAATCGACTTAATTAATCACGTTAATGTTGCGTGCCTGTTAATTTTCAGGCCACAAACCTGGCTTTGTTTCAGACGAATCGTGTCGGCTCGAATTTGGCTCGGGAATTTGGTGTAGTAGAGTTAATGGACAGAAGTTTAAGCTGGTTCGAGATGTGCAAAAATTCTGAGCCTGAAACTTAATGATTACATTTCCAAAATAAATATAGAGCTACTTCATTTTGTGCAAAAGCATAGTAGGTAAAGACACAGACAGACACATTTCAAATAAATACTTTCTTGAAGACACTTCAGGAAAGTTTATCACCTTATTTTTTTCTCTCTTACATCCAAACCGGAGCTCTAAAATCAAGCTGCTAGAAGAAGTATTTTTCTTTGTGATCTACTAGTTTTGAGAAAAACTCATGCTTAGCCAACTTTTTCTGTTATTTACTCGTAACTATCTTGGAAGTAAGTAAAAATAGTCCGAGTGACTCACGAATAAAAAATGCCGTATGGCTGTACCAACAAAAAATTACAGAAACTCTTTATAAATATTGGCAGCCATCCTAGCTCATTCCTATTTCCCATCAGTCAAATAAGTTAGTTTCTCCAAAAAAATACTTTAAAACATAACTTGTTTACTGTATTTCTCCTGCCCTACACCCCAAGTTGTTTCAATCCTGGCCACGCTCATTAAGACCAACTCTTGCGCATCAAGATATCTTGTGTAAGTGATCATCTAATTTTCTCGCCATCTTTTTATTAATTAGTTTTATTGTCAGATATATTTAGTTTGGGACAGCCACTGTTCGTTGGGAATGAGTGACATGGCTATTTGAAATCGTTTGAGCGTGTCACATTAAAGATGGGTCAGCTCATTTGTAATTAGATTTTAAAAGAGGTACGTTGGGTTGCTGATAAAGTACACATATCTATGAAATTATTTTTAGGAATATTTTCTAGAAGTATTTTTGAGAAAGTACATACAAATATTCAGAGATGTTATGGATATGATATTTAGGATCTGGATACGGATATGGATATAGGAATAAAATTATATCGGTTTCGGATACGGTTACGGATATGTAATTATTTCGGATTATCCGTTAGTTTCGGATAGTTTCGGTTACGGATATTAGATTGAAGTAAAATATAAACACAAATAGTATGTAATAATTTGGTTTTATTTATAGGTTTTATCTAGTCTAGTAATTTGGTATTATAATCAGTCATATAGGTAAGTAAATATTTAGAGATGTTATAATAATTAGTTAGACTCCGCCCTTATACCATACTATCCGAAACTTGTGAAACGGATACGGTTACGGTTATTTCGGATATCCGATAGTTTCGGTTACGGTTACGGAGCTCCATAACATCCCTGCAAATATTTCAACCAAACTTCTGTAGTTTACCTGCATTTTGTGATTCGAGGAATAAGCGTTGGTACTGCCAACGCTAATTGGGTAGCTTGTTGATACGTATTTACCTAGTTGTGAAACATCTAAATGCCTAATATGTTTCAATTTAGATGACTCTGGTATTGGCGTCGGTGTCCTCTGTCTGTTATGCTATCCAAAAAGGCAAAAACTAAGATACCTCACCTCAAGTGCACTACTTCGCAACCTTGAACGGGCACGAGCGCCTTATAATCATTTTAAAAGTGGTCAGAAGATATTGCTTCTTCTATCCTTAAAGTATGATATAGGTATCCAACTGGATTATTAAAAATTACAACACTTATGCCAGTTTTTACTAGCACTAGGAAACAACTAAATTAATGCCCAAATATTATTGCATTATTGGATTTTGAGTCAAGCGCTGACAAACAACAGTGCGCCATTATTCAAGCATCCATTCAGGGTTACACCTAAGGCGTAATATTGCTTAACACACTAGCAGTAAGAAAATAATGGCATTTATTTTGACAGTTCAACAACATTCATTGCGTTATTTAAGTTGTTAAGCAGACAAAGTTTTCCAACATACGAAGCAATGGATTAGCAATATCCTTCAAAATGATTCAGATTGTAATTGGTAGAGTTTTATGCAATTAGGGTGTGTTGGTGTGGTGTTCGTGAAAACATGCATGGGCTTTATACTAAGTTTGCCTAATCAGACTACTTTTTCCTCCGCCTTCTGCAACTATACTGCCATATGTCACGCAAATCCTGGCATGCTGGTCAAATAGCTCTGAGCTATGTGATCTGTAACGCAGCTGTATCCAAGAGTCACATATACAAACTTATTGCTCTTGCCACATTGCTCGGAGTAAGCGATGATGAATCGATTCCTTTATCGTTTTGTTCTTAGAATGTTACCGAGTGGATTTTCTATTTTGAGATTTTAGTATGGTCGATTTTCTTTGAATAGTTAGGTAGCTGCTAGAAGCTTTTTCTATCCAACTTTTAGAATTTGCTTTTATAAACATTTTCACTTTTTGGTTCCAGAATTATCACCACGGGATAGCTGCATCGTCATTATATTTTGGTCCGAAAGGGTACGAAAGTTTTTTAGGTATATAAATAACCTACGCGTAATTTCAAGAGGTATGAATTTGTAAAGTATCTTTCTTTACCCTGATTGACATTATCAGGAAACCGCTGGATGCGAGAAACGCAGAACCGATCGATGTAGCGACACTTGGGGGAGGCCTATGTCCAGCAGTGGATGTCTTTCGGCTGAAACCCTGATGATGCTGACGACCTTTCCTACAGGTAAAAAACTATCTCGTCCGAACTCAAGACGAGATACTTTAGTACTATAAATCTCTCTAAGGAATTAAAAGCTGCTTATTTCGGTTTGAACTGTTGCTAAGCAGGTCAGAGTAGTAGGTGACGTTATGTTAATGAATGACTACCTAGATGACAAAGTGACAACACGCAGCTATGCGACAACATCGACAACAGCCAGTGGAGTGATACGTAAGACATGTCATGAAAGTGGTGAGAGAGTGTGGACATATCACATGTGCTCCAACGTCTAGTAAAGTAGTATATTTATTTATTTATTTATATATACTTTATTGTACACCAGATTATACATTAAAAAAAATACATTACAAAATATACAGTGGGCGGCCTTATTTCTTACTGCGACCTCTTCGAGGCAACCTTGGAATGGATAGTGATTTTCTGGACATAAAAAGGGGTTGTCTTTGGTGCAAATAAAAAGTATATAAGTACAATATACTAAAATAGATACACATATATGTCGGAAATACGTTAAATCAATCGTTTGACTTTAACTAATCGGGACACCAGCGCCACCAGGCGGCGCTCGACAGAGTCTACAACATAACGCTCGACCAGAGTTAAAGCAGAGTTTGTCGGTGGCGGTCAAGCAGTGAACACGTCTAAAAACTGTCGCGCGTTCTGTATAGTTGTGTCGTGTACCTACAGTGTGTGATTCTCTAGTGTTATTAATTTATTCGTAAAATATAATTTGATTTGAACTGCAAACGGTTTTTTTATTGCGCAATAACTAACACTTCCCATAGTACGCCCACAGTAGTTAAAATATGGCTGATGATAACGAGAGAGACGTACCTCCTCCGTCATATATATACCTATGCTATATAATAGATACATACATACTAAATAGTAACAACCAGAAAAAAAAATCGCTTACGGGTTACTGGCGAGGTACCGGTCACTTTTGTATTGAAAATGGTAACAGCGACATATAGGTAAGTCAAAATCAATCTGCCTAGCCTTTACCAATGTGTTGGGGTCGGCTTCCAGTCTAACCGGATGCAGTTGAATACCAGTATTTTACATGGCGGGACTGCCTATCTGACCTCCACAACCCAGTTACTGGGTAACACGGTACTCCTTTGTAAGACTGATTGTCAGATTTTTGTGCTTGTGACTATTCGTAACGACTGTCATAGATCTACAAATGATAGTCGAGACCAACGGCTTAACGTGCTTTCCGAGGCACGCAGGGGTCTTGATATGTAATGGATGGTCGCCCATCCACGAAACGACCGCGGCAAGCGTAGCCTAACCTTCGATCGACCCGTGCGGCTATTATTATTTAGCCACGAGCCCCTCTTCGGCATATAGGTAACTGACCTAAATGAAAAGTATGCACCTTAACAATAGCACACCGATCGACTCAGGCGCACAAATACAATCTATCAGCCCACCTCACCTTACCATGAATTTATTGTAGCCAAGTATACTGAAAATTATTTCCCGATAACCGTAAAAATACTATTTGTAGAATTAAAATAACCATATCTATATGTGGAATATTGGTTTGTCAACATAGTTCAGAGTTCTATTGAAAGTTTTATGTTGGGCTTAACCGAAGAATGGAATCATATCATCCATATAGAAAATTACTTGGATTTATATTAGGAAATTGAATTGTGACATCAGGCAATACCACGGTCATATGCAACTAAAAATTATACTGTACGAGTAATTCTGCTGCTTGTATAGGCATAACCAGCGTAGACCAGAACCCTAATTACGTAACACACTGTTAATCACAATCTGAATCATTTTGAAGGATATTGTGAATCCATTGCTTCATATGATCAAAAAAATTGTCAACTCAACAACGTAAATAACGCAATGAATTTGTTTGAATTGTCAAAATGCATTCCTACTATTAGTGTGTTACGCCGCTGAAGGCCTAAAATAGAATGAACATAGAATTTCAAGACTGAAGTTTGGGAGAAGAAATTTACTATTTGCATGAGGTAGTTGAAGCTTACCTACTACAGAAGGAACCTGCTGTGTATCTTCTTGGCTTAGAGCTTTAGTTTCTTTTCCCCTCAGAAATTCTAAAACACGAAAGAGCTGAAACCATATACCTTCCACATTGTTGCAAAGAGGAACTGAAGCAGATTACCAGAGAAACGAACTTCCTGAGTAACCGATCTGGGGGTCTACTCTATAAGCACAAAATCCGTAGAATCCGCTGACGTTGCGGGAGTTTCTTACTCCGTATCATATACGGACATAAGATTAGTTTAGGGCCCGACCTAAGAATGAATGACACCACGATGTGACAGTTGTCCCTGCTCCCGATGCATTTGTACCTGTCCGAAAAAGTTAATTAATTGGGTGTAGGGTTCACTTCAAAGTTTCAAACTACTTTCGGACGGGGCCGTATCCTCGTTGACGGACTTAGCGAGTAGGCCCCTAGGATATAAGTATTGGTACGGAGATGAGGACAAAATTGCTGATAAGTATGTATGAGAGCAGATATGCTTCGAACCCAAATGAAATAGAAGACAATCGAAACTTTTCTACACTATTCTCTTCACCTGAAGAATTATTAATTACCTGCAATATTGATAAAAAATACCTCAATAGATTGGGTTGTGGGCAAGAGTGATATTGTGGTACATTTAACCATAATTAAACATATTAACATTAAATAAAACGTGTCTATGTAAAGACATTCTTAACAAAAACAAGCAACCAGCAACAACAATAACGAACATTTATAACAAAACAAAGCTTCTCCATTCACGATTCCACTATAAAAACAAACGAACACACTTTTATCAAAAGACACATTTCTCAATCATATATAATTAATGGTGGACACAATAATTTATTGAGCCTATCGTAATAATTATATTGTAACAATTATTGTTTCGTTAAGAACACATTAAGATATCGTATCGTTTGGCCGACTATTAAACTTGCGGAGAAGTGCATGTCAATAATACTGTCAAGTTGTAATTTTATGTAAATGGTTGTTGTATAGTCAACTGGTTATTCGGTTTTCATAGAAAATATTGTAAACTTCTTCGGTCATTAATTTACCATCATCATTATCGTCATCAGCCTACAGCAGTCCACTGGTGGACATAGGCCTCTCCAATTGCACTCCATTCAGCTCGATTTTGGCAACTCTCATCCAGCTGCTACTGGCCACCTTGCGAAAATCGCCGCTCCACCTAGCTTGAGGGCATCCTGACTTACGTTTGCGGATTCGCGGTCTCCACTCAAGAATACGTCTACCACAATGGTCATCGGTGCTACGGCTAATATGGCCGGCCCATTGCCACTTCAGCTTGCTTATTCTGTGAGCTCTGTCGACAAATCTGGTTATCTGCTGAATCACCTCATTCCAAATTCTGTCACATTCATTTACCAACGAGAAAGTTTTTAGTAAATGTAAGTCATGTCACAATTTAACCGACACGTCGTCGTACTAATACTTCCAATAAATTCCGTTTACATTACTTTTGGAAAATGCAGCCTCCAATATGCGTACTTATTACAAATTGATGCTTCATACCTACCTAGAAACTGCTATGTCCATGGACACATACAATCAAATTTCCCGTGATCCTGTTCGTTCTAGTGAAGAGACATTTTAAGTAGAGGGTTTATTCTTTCTTCATCTATTTCTACTGTCATCTCGACACGAGCTATACGAAGTGATGAAAAGATTTTAGCGAGAAAGGTTGGTAGCAGAATTTTATTGTTTGTACAAGCAAGAGTATTGTCACTCTTTACTTCTTGACTATAAATTACACAGACAACTAACATTCGCGGTGCAAGCCCGAACGCACCTAATCATATTGAATAAATCGCAAAGACATATTCCAATGATAGATGTACCCGTTAAATACAATGTAAAATTATCTGTCCTCCTTCCATATACGCATCAATTTCACTACAATAAAGAAATGCCAAGTTGACAAAAGTCTCCGAGAGATACAGGCACGATGCTGAGTGGTTTATGACTTCCTCCAGCTGATAGACGGACAGACAGACAGATAAACGCGCTATTTTAGCTCTGAATGAATGAATGAATGAACGGAGAGTAATGAATGATTGGTCTATCTTAGCGAATCTTAATTGGGAGATGTGTATCTGTCAGTTTGTACGTGGTGTATGTTATGGGTTTTTATGAGTGATCGGTAGGTGTTATTGACCGAGCGAGCGCGAAACGCGAGCGAAGACTCTCCTTTTCAGCTTGGGCAAAAATGCTTTCGTATGTCCGGATGTCCGGCTGTTCTCCTCTACAGGTCACATTTCTCAATCGATTCTCGTGAATTTTTGTGAGCAAGTTCAATAATTATATGGACGTTTTCTTTCGTTTCATTATTCGAAATTTTCCAAAATGGCGGTGATATGGAGTTGAAAACGTAAAAAAAACATATTTCAATCATTTCGCGCTCTTTGGCCGCGATTTTTCATGAAGGTGCGCGGTGAACATTTATTAAGTTCTAAGCTACGAGTATAATTAAAAATATTGTTCCTATTCTGACGATCGTTCATTTGAAGTAGACAGAGCCAGAACAATATTTTAAATATAAGATAACCTAACCTCACGCCTGTAATCCCCGAAGGCTTAAGCAGAGGTGTACCTTTAGTACACCCAAATTTCGCCTGTTATGTTTGTTATATTTCAAATACGTTTAGCGCCTAATGTATTAGGTCCTTACATATGAAATTGATGTTTTATACGGAAAAAGCAAAACAGTTTTTTTTATTTATTATTATTTAATCAATCATAGTAGGTACCGTTGTGATCTATGTACTTTTGCCTTTTTATAGGGAGTTCATTGATTCCTTTGCTGAAAAAATTGCGGGAGCGAGAATCAACAAAATCTTTGAAGGTGTTTTGGACTGCCTCATCTGAATTGATTTTTTTTTCCAATTAAGAAATTATCCAAATTCCGAAAAAAGTGGTAATCGGTTGGAGCAAGCTCTGGGGAGTGACGGACTGGTGGGTGACGGAGACATTCCAATCCTAGCTCCTCTAGTTTCGCCACCGTCTGTTGTGCAGTGTGAGTACTATGTACCTACTATAAAGCTACCATTTAATAGGTTTTTCTTTCATTGACTTGAATGTGCCCTGACGGCTGAGAGTATGTCATGCTCACTCTAATGTCTCGCTGGTGGTGGCGTGTGTGTTGGATCATTAAGTTCCCTTCAAAATGGTTTAGCTGAATGGTGCTGATCCATGCGTCATGTTCGTGAACGGGCGCCGCCCGCCAGTGGGGTCTGGTCATTTCTTAGCTGCCACGGCTTATTTTAATTTAATTTAATATTTGAATTGCTTTTGTCTTTTTATTACGGACGCTTTTAACGTTCTGCATCGTTATCACATGCATAATTTCAACATGAACGATGTAATCAATATTTTGTAACCATTTTTTGATTTAAAAGAGTGTCCATGGAGTTTCTGGCCCGTTCTTCTCCATAGGTACCTACTACGCTTTGGAATGGGTAGCTAGCTTCATCTTTCTGACTGACCGACCCCTTGACAATTCAAAAGTGCCTGTAATTGGTTTATTTGAAATAAATGCTTTGAGTTGAGTTTGAGTTTGTGTGGTCTAGCGTTGTCCTGAAGCAGCAGTGTGCTAGAGCGGTTGACCAATCTCGGCTATTTAACGGCTAGCTTTTCCATCATGGTTTCCAATTGTCGGCAATACAGATCTGCCGTAATCGTCTGACCAGATTAATATCTGGTCACCAGGGACCAGCGTTGGTGGATGACACCAACGCTGGTCCACCAGACACTAACCAGTACCTTTTTTTGAGTCAACTTTCGCTTGGGGCAGGATTTAGCCGGTTCTCCTGGATTTAACCACTGTGATGAGCGTTTCCGATTATCGTATAGGATCCATTTTTCATCACAAGCGAGCCTTAGTTGTTACTTAAATAAATTGGCTAGGCTGTTAACAAAGTACCATGTTGTCCATTATCGGATTTTCAAGTTATTAAATACCGCAGAAATACCTTCCAAAGTGTCGAGCAATAAAGGCTCCTTGAAACAAGCACGATTCGCGTCGCGTGACGCAACTGTTTGAAGGAACCTTAAATCTATCAATCAATAGACCTGTGCAGTTACTTTTCCAAAATTTTGGGAAATCTCTGAATCGTGGGTAATTAAAATCCAAAAACTTTAAAAGAGATTTTAAGAAATAAATAATGTAGTTTGTTGCCAACAAGGTTACTTATTCCTTAATTATGATACAGTAAACACACAGAGTCTTTTTTGGTAACAAACTAGATATATTGTTTCAATGTTAAAAACCCTTTCAAAGTTTCGTTCCGATTCACCCCGTTTGACGGTACTAACTGAGCGGTCCAATTTAAATGATAAATGATTTTATTTCTGTAAGTAGGTTTGTACAAACACTTTTACACGTCAATCATATTTTTAAACTAGATGAGGTCGGCGTTTCCTATCTGACTACTCTGAGAAGAAAGGCCGAAACAAACTCAAATTTCAAATTTAAAGACTATCTTTAAAAAAGTTGGGTGTTATAAATTCGGTAAAACAAACTTCTGCCTATACGGAAGCTTAAAATAAACGATGAATAAACACATCATATCCCCGTTCAAATTGAACGTGCCATATAAATGTTTAAACTAATACTAGATGTTTATATTTACACCATTTTGAGGCAGTATTAAATAAAAGTTTTGGACTATTAAATATTTTGTGGGTCGTTCAGAGTCGTGACACGTACGTCGCGTCAGGAGGCGGCTTCTTTGTGCAACCGTGAATGACGGTCGTTTGGGCCAAGTGGGTTTGGGTGCCAATGACAGCGGTGAAGTGTTACAATAGTGTGAAGGGTTAGCCTAGCTTTGCAAGTGGCATAAGCAACCCAATTGACTGTGAAAGCAGAATGAAAAAGCCTTGACTGAAGTAAAGGCTCTTTTTTAATTGTTCATATTTTAATTGATATTTGTAGTCTTTTTTGATGAGCTAAGGCGACATCGAATTGTGATTTGTGACTTCCTAGTAATTTTTCGTCTGTTGTAAAAATGTACACCGGTTAGGTTAATTGTTTTTTTTTTCGTTGGAGATGTAAGACTCACTGTTTTAATCACTTACTGAAATGATTAGATTCGAATAAGAAACGGTTTTCGCTAGCTGATAGATTATGCAAAAACTGGAAAGTCAACAATACTTAGTACCTTGATTTTCTACTTAGCAGTTTTACAGATCATTGCTCCAACAACAAAAAGTGGAACTGAAGTAGGTACTGAACCCATTTAACACCTCCTTCCCGCTTTCACTACAACCCCACAGCAAACGTCAATAAGCAGGCAATCAAATCCAGTGTGGAGGGTTACACCGATATTGGGCCACAAACAAACATAAAAACGGACAGTAAACTTTTATGACCCACGATTTAGTGGCCCTAGTGACCTATGTTCCCCATGGAGAAGTCGGGTCAACTTCTCCAGTAGTTAAATTCTTCTCCATAATGTGCCACATTTTTATTTTATGATAATTTCAACAACAAATGTAACTATTTTTATTTTATGAATGACTAAGCGTTTGAAGTGTACAAGAAGATAATTATGTGATCGTAAATTTGGTTTTTTAGTACGATTTTTAGTACGATTTCTTATTGGGATATTAAGTTTGAGATATTTAGTCATAAGTATAGTTATAGTTATATTTCAGTGATATTTATTTTAGAAGTATGTATGTATGTTAGTATATTCTCTTATTGTATGTTTATATTTAAATTAGAAAATCATTTTAGATTTTATGTATTTTGTTTTCCCTTCTACTCTTACACACGTCTCTTTAATACTCGTATACTCTCCTATCTCAGGTATGCTGGAAGAGATTTCTTTAGAAATAAGCATCACCTTTGTACCTACTCGTATTTTTCTGTTCCTTTCTTCTTGTCTGTTTATATATGTGTGTACATAAATGGTTAAATAAATAAACAATTTTTACACAGTTAGATGGAATGGATCGGTATGATTTTATGATAGAGTAGAGTTTAGATATTATTTATGTGCAGTTTAATGATAAGAGCAGTTTCGTGTCCAATAAACCGTAAAGGATAATAATATATGGAACTGTTCACAGTAGGAATTAGGTAATTTATTGCCATATGGTGGCTTTAGTGCTGTCAGAATTAACTTTGATTAACTTGACCCACAGTCTTATTAACCAATTAGGTACTAGATCCACCAACAACAAATATAAATTAATCATTTTGACAGTTATTCTATTAGGTTAATAATAATTGTATTTAATGTGACGCGTTTCGTTTCTTCTCCATACAAAACAAAAATTTCTTCCAGAAAAGATAAAATTAAATAATAGTTAAGTTTACACTATTTCTACCCACCACAAAAATAAGAAAATTAAAAGAAGATTTTGTATGAAGAAGCGAAAAAAAATATTCTTCATTTCTTACCAACATTTCGCTGCTAACATAAAGTAGTAAAATGACGTAAACTACATTATAATTAAAAAATAAAACACAGGTGTTGTGAATAACCAAATTAGGCAACTGTGGCGCAACGGGGGGCCACAATATTTTCTATAATTAAGACTCCATACGGCGACCATCCATAAAAGCAATTACGATCATTATGTTTTTATTACGTTTTAATTGACTTTTTCTCATTAATATTAATATGGACATCTTGTTGTTAGGGGTGTCGGATCGTCACAGCTTTGAACTTTAATGTGAAAGTTAGGATAAGCCTTTCTTCTTCATTGAGGCCCTGTCATTCATTTCAACGGAAAGACGTCCTTTGCTGGGCATAGGACTGCTTCAAGCGTCGCCATGTCGACCGGTCTTAAGCTTCTCGCACCGAGAGGGTTAGTGCGGCCTGAACAACGTCATCGGTCCACCTTATGGGAGGCCTTGCAACGCTGGGCCTTCCGGTACGCAATCGCCACTCCAGGGGGTCAACTCCCTAGCCACACAATCTGTAGTTACGGCCAAAGTTACAGGCCTTTCCTACTCCTTATCACCTACGGTAAACATTACTTTGGAGCCCGAACTAAGAATGAATGACAATACCATTTGACAGTTGTCCCTCCTCGCGTTGTGTTATTGCCCGTTCGACAAATTTAATTTGTCACTTGTTTTGACCGATCAACTACTTTCGGACGGACTCGTATTTACGTTGACTGACTTAGAGAGCACCACAGAACCTTTCGGCCTCATTGGCGATCCGTTCTGTGAGTAATGTGCCTGCCCGCTGCCACTCTGCTCTGCCTCTGCTACCACTGCTGCTCTCTCGATAAAAGCTTGAAAAAGCATGCAGATGAAGCAACTTTTCGTCGGCATTTACAGAGAAATTACATCTGAAAAAAAATGTTAGTAATCTACATGATATAATACGTAATTTGGTTTAGCCATAATTTTTCTAACGGTAGCACAAAATAAAATAAAAATACACCAAATCACCTCCAAATCATTGAGATGAAACCATTTTACTCCTTCGTTTTTTATCAAAAGAGTATTAAAAAAATATCTACCGCTTTGCAATACAAAGGATAATGATTTGGTTTTGTTACTTTTTTTAAATATGTATTATTTTTATTGTAATAAATTAAAAAAGGCGTTCGATTAATGACTGCTTCTACGTCACCCCCGCACTCGTCCTCAGATTCAATTGGTCGTTAGCTCCTCCCAAATGCTCAAGGTTATTGGCATTATTACAAGCCTTAAGTGAGAGACTCTCTTATAAGCTGGGATTCGTCTTTCGCTCATATACTCGTACAACACCCTAGTAACACGTTACACCTAACGTCGCTGCTGAAAACGTTTTATTTATTTATATTTTATTATTATATTATGTTTTTATGGGCTGCTCTTTTGACCTCGATTATTAATGATAATTAAAAATTATAATGACTGCTTTTCCAATACGAAAATCTGTTTGATGACATTTCAGTACATGTAATCGTCCATGTTGCATGTTTAAACACAACCTTTTAATGCGAAAACGCCAGGGTAGCCCGCGAATGAGAGATGTAGGTATTAATGTTTCTAATTATTATAATTCTGTAAATACATATTTGTTACGGTCGCGCATCATATTATGATCGACATACAACCTGACACTGGCCTGCAAATAACGTAAAAAATATATTTAAAAATTGTATGTCGCGGGCTACTGGCGAATCGGCACTACAGTGGTCATCAAACATCTTTTCGTATCAAAATTAATACAATAGGGTCCCCTCTTTAAAGAAAGTGGTTAAATTACATGAACTAGAGACCACACGAAGAATACTATGAATAAAGATGTTTTTAACCCACTTCATAGAAGGAGGTTCTCAATTCAGTTGTATTTTTTTGTCTTCGTTTTTTGTGTTTATTACCTCAGATCTCCGTCATTTATAAACGGATTTGAAAAAACCTTCTTTTGTTTGAAAGGATATACTTATACGGTAGTCCCATATAAAGGTCACGTTCTGATGAGTGGTTATTGAACTAGTTTTGTTTTGTGTGTTTTTGTTATCTTTATTATGGTGTACATAATAAAGAGTATTCTGTTCTATTTTTTTCCACTTAGTGTATTTTGATGATGTTATAATAACTTCCTGTCACTGTTATTTACTTAGCAAGTGAAGGTATACGAATTTGTGTGGGGTAGATACCACAACTAAAAACTGAAAAATATTAACTATAATACAAAAAACTAAACAACCGACCTTCAAAAAACAAATACTACAAAGTGTAAAATAACTTTAATTTCGGAATTCAGTGGAAAAAAAACGAAAATACAAAATCAAAACATCTGTTTTTTTTTTTTAAAGAACGCATGTAAGCAGGTTTAATATTCATAGAGTATTGTCGATACCGTCAAGTTTTAGGAACCTGTTACTGTAATTTTGGAAGTAAGTAATCTTAAAATAAAAACATTGCCACCGTATTAAAATGAAAGAAGCCGAGAAATTATCAAGAATAAGTATAGCGTGCATGTGAGGTGCCCACCCAAACAAAATATATGTGTTCTAGTGAACAAGCCGCTTCGATACCAATTAACTTAGAAATATACCCGAAAACGCCTTATCTCGGCCGGTGGTTAAGAGGTAGCAGGCATGAAAGTATTGGGAATAAATAATATAAATAACTTTATTTGCATCATAAAAGTACAACCATATAATTAGGTATATTTAACATTTGGTAGGTAGACACTAGAAACGTAAATAAATAGGTTCTTGCACTTAAATACTAAACAATAATGTGATATTATATTTCTCACCTTTCTAATGTCTTATAAAGTTATATAATAGAATTTGAAGTGATTTCATTTTATATAGATCAACAGTTTTGTTTCTGTGTTTAATCAATATTTTTGTAATTGATTATGAAGTTTTGGGAACCGAACTTTAAAATAATTTGTTTAAATAAAGCAGAGAATCAGCACTTTTTAAACGTCAAAGGTTAAGAAAGAGCCCCAAATGCTCAATATTCAAAACTAGGCGTCCTAGTGTTCGAGCTGGGAAGAAGAATTGGCGTTACAAACTCCCTATAAAAAGGTCTCTTTTAGAACTTTTCACACATAACCGCAATAAAAGAAAGAAAGAAAATACTTTTATTTGCGTTTGGGTATTGCGTTTATCAATTTTTAAAACGCTCTAAACTTAAATGCGTTTATTAGGTCTATCTATAGAAGTATTCTATCATAACTGAAAGACTTCAACCAACCTGCGTCTTTTGATAATCCTGAAATTATTTTTCATGGCGCCTGGCTGTCGAATTTTAAATGCAATCAAGACCATTTCGAGTTTGACTGCAGAGAGTGCGTCCTCTTAACCAAACAACGGACCGCATCGTGACGTTTTATTCAATATAAAAACGTTTATCTCCGAATCTACATATATATTTATTTTTATGTCTCTATCCGAAGTTTTTCCGGTAGCCGTTAATAGTTTGGACCCATTAATGTTAATTATAAATTCACTATTTTATCTCGCATTAGTTTTATGACCTATAAACTCGATTTGGACACAATTTGTAAGCGAAATCCGAGTTGTTTTAATTTATGTTTATTTATAGAGAGTTCGTATCAAGGCAGTTTTATGTCCGAATGATTATAGTGTTGGGATGCAGCCGGGATTGTGCTGAGAGCCTAATTTTACTTGATAACTGAATTAAGATGGATTCTTTGAAGTAAATGGTGGTTGCTTAATTAAGATATCTAAACCAGAATATAACTTATTGCTTTTTGACGACAAGTCGAGGGTTAATTTTGTTTAATAAGAATATGGAGGAGAAAACTGTTCTGTGAATTATTCAGTAGATTGGATTTGGATCCGCAGCGCTCCTACTTTTGAATTGACGACTTATAATTTCAGTAAGTACTACTAAATCATCTTAACATTTGGCAGTAAAAGCATCATCTTTTAAAATATTCAACTTGAAATTGGTCCTTAACTCCGAGCACTAAAAGTCTCGGGTCTTTTATCGTAATATTTAAGGTCCTTTACTTCCACTATTGCCTTTGCTGGTTACGATCATTGTCGAAGATATTTTGACGGCCATACGCATTCATTTCGAAATTACAGCGGCGAGATCTGAACGCTACCACAAAGTTTCAAAATGAGAACACCTTAATTTTGGTTCGATGTCCATAGCTTATTTTGTATGACAACTTTCTTAGAGATCCAGTTCAAAAACAGCAATGGATTGTAGTTTTGAAGCACTTGTCTCAAATTTAAGGGCTGTCATAATAATTCCGTTAATGCTTCAGACATATGAGCGTAGTTAGTGATAAGTAATCACATGTTAAGTGGGTTATTAGTAAGTAAAACCGCTTGTTAAAATACTTCCTCCAAACGTATCGTGCTTACCCTGATTTCTGTGTAATTGCTTGGTTAAGGGGAATGCAGACATTACGGAAGATATAAGTAAGCATACATTACATGCAAGCCGTGATAGCGTCAACATTTTACGGAACTAAGGATCAGAAAATAACTTGAAAGATATAGTAGGTAAGACAAAAGACCACACAGAATACCTCAGGTTGGATGGTGGGACGATAGTTATGCCAGCCTAGTAACAGTTGGATGAGATTGGGCGAGGCTCAAAACGATGAAGGAAAACATCGTGAGGAAACTGGCATGTCCAAGAACCAAAAACTGGAATACATGTGACATCCACCAACCCGCACTGGGCCCCTGTGGTGGATTACGGCCCACTCCCTCTAGAGGAGGCTACTGTGGCTTAGCAGTGGGACTATTATAGGCTGATTATGGGTGAGGTTTGAGTTAGGCGTGTGAGTGGACTGCTAGCGGCTGACAACTGGTTAAGATTTCCAGAGAATACTGAAGCTGTGTTGCTAACTATAGACACGTTCTGACCACATGGAGTCACATTATATCTTGTTTTGGGTGTAATAAGGAAGTATTCCCGTTTGAGCACCTATTTTGAAGGCACCTATGTACAATGGGAATAATTTTGGTGCTCAATGCATTGGTGCACTCAAAATAGGTGCTCAAACGGGAATACTCCGTAATAAGTACTGAATGGGTTTCTCTATTCGTTGCATTATTACCGATTTTCTAAGCACAACTTCCTTAAAACGATGATAGATTTTTGCAGAATGTTTTTCGTGTTGATTCTAGAGGTCAGACATTTAAAAGTCATGGTCTTCATGTTTATTGTTTTATTAACAAACGATTGTATTCAAAATAATATGCATCTTATTCAATTAAAAGCAATGATGTATAAAAATCTAAGCATAGACTAAACAAGAGACTTGATCTTAACAATACCGTGTCGATGATTAGTAATTAACGAGCATGCCAATTAATTATGTATAAATACATGCCAATTTACGTAAGTATTTGCTTCAAAACCGACTACGTTCCCGGATGGCTGCGTTTATTTGTTTCAACGATACATAATTATAATATGTTATATGTTTTTGCATTTCTTCAGTTTCATGATTTATGATTGTTGTTTCAGCACCGTATTAGTTATACCGTATAAATCCCCTAAAGAGGAAGGCAGAGTGGTACCTTTTGTACAGGGCGGCATGGCGTCGATGCACAACCTGTTAGCACGGACTCAGTACATGATTCTGACACAAGTTTAAAACATAATTCTATTTCTGACAAATATTTGAAGATGACAGAGACAGAATGATTTTTAAAACTTGTTTAGCGCTAAACGTGTTTAGTGTTTGACGGTGCAAGTGGACCTAAGACTCCGATTGTAGGGTGCCTTAGTGCCTAAATAACTACTATTTAGCTGTCATTTGTTTCTAAAAATAATTTTAGTATGAATGTAAATTCAACTCACAGTGACGTACCTTATCATTGATAAGAAATTGAATTTCTCAGAACGCACAATACAATTAAGTACCAGCAATATTAATAATAGTAATTTGCGCAGGAAACGAAGTAATTGAGAAAGCAGTAAAAGTGATTGTTTGTGCCATAAATTAGTGGAGTATCGATACTGTGATCCGCGTGCGCTTGCGACGGTTACTTATCGGATTTCTGCGAAATAGCTGGCTGGGTGCAGACTGAAGTTGTTTGTGGATAAAATAAGTGATAGAAACAGAAATTGGAATTGAAAGGTTTTTTTTTTTTATTGAAGTACCAAACTAACTTGAACAAATTTTCCAAATATTGAAGATAAGGTTAGGTTGGTCCTTATGGTTAGTTGTTTAACAAAAAGATTATACCAAAATAGAATGAAGAATGAAAGAAGGTGACAAACTGCGCTGACCGGCAATCAATTAGGATGAAGATGTTGATGAAGGTATCATTGTCAGTTAAGAATATTTATCAGCAGCCAACACTGTCGTGTTGGTGACCTAACTAAGTACCTACTGAAGATGTCACGCTGTTACCGATGGTCATAAGTTCTCAATTCAGACCTCAGTGCTCCCACCGACGATGCTGTGGAGATGGCGGAGTTTTGGGCTAACTAGAATTAATACACTTATAGAGGTATGAGGAACAGAGTGTAAAGTTCACTCATACTCTATGGAAAAGGGTGGATCCTCCAACCAGATTGTATTGTGTCTGGTGGGCAACTGCCCGACGGTTGATGTCGGGACGTTGTATATATGCTAGTCGCGCGGTAAACTCTGCTTGCGTGATGCAGGATTTTGCGTGACGTCAGTGTGATGATATAGCTCGCATGTGGCGATGTAGATACTGAATTTATGACCACAGTTTGCGCAGTGGTTATTTTTTTCCTGCATTTGAATAGGATTGGTGACTCATAGGCAACGATAGTAATTGGTAGCAGGGTGGCAATGAGGAAAATGCGTGTGCTTTTTACGACATCCAAAGAAATAAACGTTTTTGACCTTATGACATCACATGTAACATAAGATTAATTTTAATTATTCATCCTGTCAACAAAAAAATCGTTAATTACGTTATTTCCCGTCAACGAAGTACTAGGAATGCAGAAATCAGAGGTTATCACATGCATTCGTCAGAGCAGTAACTGAGCGGCAAAGAAATTCGTTAAGTCGTAGTTTTTACTTATTGATAAGCCGGGCATAGGTCCCGACCTATGCCAGTTTGCTTATTATTTCTTGATTATTTTAAAACGGTATTGTTTGTGCAGTCTTACCACGATGTATCGTGTTACCCGGTAACTGGGTTGCGGAGGTCCGATAGGCAGTTGCTCCATGTAAAATAGTGGTATTCAGCTTGATCCGGTTAGACTTGAAGCAGACCCCAACATGGTTAGGAGATGGCGGCAGATGTTGATTGGTTGAGCGTTAATCTTATGACATTGGCTGACGACAAGGGAGAAGTGAAGTTAAAATCATAACTAGTCTAAGATGATGACCATGAAATCAAAATAATTATGAAATGATGAATAATGATGATGTGAATAAACAGTTCTGACCAACTGGATTTGGTATTTTCTTTGAAGAGATTTTCTGTAGCTAACCCAAGGTTTTTTTGTAAGGCCAACATCTAAACTAATGTTATAAAAAGAAAAGATTTAACTGTTACGCTTTCACGCTAAAACGGCTGAACAGATTTGGATGTAATTTGCCACATGGGTAGACCATGATCTGGATTAGGACATAAAGCCTAGGGCGTAGCTATTAAGGTATAAAGGAAGAGATAGGCTTTCTGATTTTCGGCTACACGCTGCTAAAATCCATCATCAGAAAATAATAATTTAAGAATACATTCTATGGAAATGTATATATGATGAAGAACCTATGACATGCCTTATAGGAGATGGATAATGGTCTCATACAAGATTGGTCCAGAAATTAACACAAATAAAACAATGGAGCTTTTATAGTCTTTCATAGCCCTGTATAATTGTGTTCATCGTGAAACTTGGTGAAGACCCTTCCCAAATCTGATGACTTCAAAAAATAAATTCAACCCTGTCGATCGCGGAGTAATCCACTGTTTTCCAGCAGATTGAATTTCACTCAAATCTAACGACTGTGTTCTAAATGATTCATTTGCTATGCCCCAGTTTATAGAACCTTGGATCTCCGTTGGAAAGCAGGCAAAATCAGAGAGGTCCGAGATGCGAGTTATATGTAACGTTATTGTAGCCGAAGTAAACTACATTGCGAAGATCCATAGTCCAAGAAAGGCGAAGTCACTCAGAAATGCATAAAGATAACCAGAAACACAGCCAATGATATTTTTGAATAAATCACAAGAAATCACAACAAAACATTCATGATGCTGTCACATGTAGCACCATAGAGTTATAAATAAAATAGAACTCGTCAAAGCTTATTACCCACTAACAAGAAGGGTTATGGTTTTGGCGCATGTAAGTATTTGTATGGTACATAGCTAAAATAATAATAATACGCAGGGCAGCATGTGGCGAGCTGTTGGGCAGTAGCGACCCCACGGACCCTATCTCCCGGGAGAAGTCTTGTTCCTTACCTCTAGCTTGCCTTTACTGGCCAGCTGGAGTGAACAATGACGAGGAACAGAGCTCCCACCTCTTTCTTGCCTTTATTGGCCGGCTTGAGTGGAGATTCGCAAGAGCAAACGTGCTCGGAGGAAGGAAGTATTCCAGTAAGATGCTGGTAGGGATCTTGACCGTACTTCCGGGATTGTCCTGATAGCCGTGGGATACCTCTCCACTTCTCATAAGCACCTCACTCAGGACATGTTGCCCCCTTGTCGCTACGACACTATGTGCTAGCGACCGTTTTCGGGGGCCCATTATTGAGCGTGCAAGTCACCCCCTGCTATTTCATCCGTATATTTTATATTATATAAAACATTGGTTAGGCAGGGGCCATAGTCTTCCCATAATCCTAGATAACCAGCCCACTTAAGCTACCCCAATCAATAGTCCAATAACTTTGTTTCCATATTCTGCAATAGTCCGACACCAACCGGGGGTTGTCCTTGAGCGCACCTGCACAATGCATATAAGGATAATTGTCGGTTGGTGCCCCATTCCATTTAAAATTTTCTAAGGGGCCTCTGCGAGTTGGCTTCGGCTCCTCGTACGCTTTCCATATGTCCGGGACCCCAACGTCCCGAGATATGTTAATATAAAAATATAATAATAATGATAATAACGTGCTCGGAGGAAGAAAGTATTCCAGTAAGATGCTGGTAGGGATCTTGACCGTACTTCCGGGATTGTCCTGATAGCCGTGGGATACCTCTCCACTTCTCATAAGCACCTCAGGACATGTTGCCCCCTTGTCGGTTGGTGCCTCATTCCATTTAAAATTTTCTATGGGGCCTCTGCGAGTTGGCTTCGGCCCCTCGTACGCCTTCCAAAGGTCCGGGACCCCAAGGTCCCGAGATATGTTAATAAATAATAATAATAAAACATTTATTTCAGGAAAAATGGCCCATAGACATATACCTTACAAACCAACATACTCGTATATAAAGTATAAAACAAAACTTGTATTAAAAAATAGCTTAAAACTATGTTAGTATCACTTCACTAGCTTTTCCTTGAGCTGTGTTGTGGTACTTGTCCACGGAAGCGACGGAACACCACGTCTTGCGGCCAGAAGTCTTCTGCCATGACGACGAACAGGTATCAATTCGGTACTCGCACCATGAACGCCTTGAAGTTGACGTTCCGTTGCGACTCCAGTAACTGCACCCTCCGCGTGTACCTCATCTTCTGGCGCACGTACTCCACGATGTCCTCCGCCTTAGTAGTGTAGTGTAGGCGGGACATGTACACCGGGGTGTTCGGCTTTGCGGCACGTAAGCTTACTCCGGGCTCCGTAGCTTTGCCGCAGCGGTTCTTGTTCGTTCGCGACTGACGCTTCCTCCTTTGCACAGCCGTATGCAAATGCCCTATGTATGCAGGATTCTTTATTCTCTCGTAGCATCGAGACGTCTGGATGCATTTTAAACATTTACATGTCGTTAGGTTTATGGTGACTGCCCAGCGTAACGTCAAGGGCTTGGGGAGACGATTTCAAAAATCTAACTTCTTATTTATTTATTATTTATTAAAACTTCTCGCACACAATAGTATACAAAGGCGGACTTAATGCCTTAGGCATTCTCTACCAGTCAACCAAGGGTGGTGAAGAGATAAGATGGCAGGTGCTCTAAATAACAGACATTACTAATAATAATAAATATTAAAAAGATAACATAAGTATTTATAAATAAAATAGGTATACAAGTACCTAAACAGAATATAAACTTATAATACACATACATACATATTTACTATAATATATATCTACATTATACATATACTATATATATACACAAAAAGGGAAGGAGGTAATTGAGATGACTCTACGCTATTTATTTTGAAAATAACTCCGCAATTTCCGCTTAAAAGCATACCGACTGGTAGCCGTCCTGATTTCAAGAGGAAGCGCATTCCAGAGAAGAATGGACTGAATATGAAAGGAAGAATGAATAAAATCGGAAGTATGAGAAGGACAGAGAAGGAGAAGATTGTTTGATTGACTTCTTCTTTTCGTTTCGGCGGCACATCTATGTTCCTTATATCGTTTGGGCCCAGTAGGTGGCCACATTCAGTCACAGCCACAATTCCAGTCATTCAGAACGTCAAAGGTGCAAGTGAAAGGACATTTGGGATACTCTAGCAGATGGGGCATTGTCTGTTCAGGAGCACCGCACCTGCGCTGGATGTTAGATGAATAAGATAATGCGCTATTTGCCAAATTATGTTTGCAGCGGCCTACTTGGGTACGTAATCGATTCAGTGCTTTCCAAATAGGCTACCGCAGTTCGCGACTGGAAGGCAAGTGTTCTTGGGAGTTACGAAGTGTTGTGGTGGTGGATACCTCATCCCACAATTTACTTCACTCTTTAGGTGGCCTGTCTTGGATTACCTGCGTGGAGCGCAACAAGCTCTTGCGACTTTTTAGCCAACCCGGAGTACTCGTATAGCCGTGGAGGGGATGTTGGGAATTGGATTCTTGGTTCTTTTTTCCAGCGCGCATGCGACATGCCTTTGTACGGCGGGTGGCGCTATACCTGCTAGCGGGTAGAGCTTCTAGAGTGAAGTCGGTTTTAAGCAGCCTGATATTATCCGACACGTCTCATTTAGGGCAGTATCTACGTGCTAGGCATGCGCGGATTGGTGTCATGCTGGGCACACTGGCCAGCAGAAAAGCAGACACGTCAGTAAAAATATGACTTATGACCCTAGTGGGGTCACCAGGGTCATTTATTTATTATTATTGCTTCATCACCAATTGTTTACACTGGTTTTATGCTACAGGTAACATGCAAAAGTGTGTATGCAACAGTGCAACAATCACTTACGGTCATAAGTCATATTTTTTAAATCGTCTAGTGTCTACGTCAAAAAATAACTAATGGTATAAGTACTAAAGTGTACTCTTTCTAACACACAGGATGTTTCGTATAAAAAAAAGAAAAAGACAATATTGTGTTGCATTGTTTCTTTTAATGCCTATGTCTATGTTAGTTATAGGTAAGCATAAATGACATATGACAAATGCATGACATTGACGGGCAGTCACAATGATTATGAAAGATAAAGAACGTGCTGCCATTACATACTTTTAAAACTGGACTACTCTACTTACTGATAAAAAAAATGATACATTTATTCAATTATTAAATACATACATACATAAACTCACGCCTTCTTCCCATGGGGGTAGGCAGAAATTACAGAACGCCACCTGCTACGATCCTTACATACTCCTTTTGCCTCGTTTACGTACATACATCTGGTCATACACGCACGCCGGTTGTGAGTACTACGCACCTGACCTTTCTGAAGAACATCACCAATAAGGTCACTATATGTCTTCCTAGGGCGTCCCCTCCCGGCTTTTCCACTCACATCTGCCTTG
The DNA here is from genome assembly GCA_916610205.1 of Griposia aprilina. Taxonomy (NCBI): domain Eukaryota; kingdom Metazoa; phylum Arthropoda; class Insecta; order Lepidoptera; family Noctuidae; genus Griposia; species Griposia aprilina. The sequence goes on from OU744305.1 coordinate 13,256,764, forward strand.
TAAATTCCCGTGTTAATCGCCCTTCATTCATCCTGTCAATATGACCAAACCATCTAAGCATACTCTTTTCAATTTTTGTCACTACATCTTCTTTCAAACCGCACCGTTGCCTTATCACATCATTCTTCAGTCTATCATTCATAATCACACCACACATGCTTCGTAAGGAACGCATTTCCACAGCATTTATTCTACTTTCATATCAATTATTAAATATCATGTTCATTACTGTCTAGTTATTATTCAATACGCTTTAGATACAGTTTTAATATTTTATATTCTAGAAATACACGTGAAATATCAATTCATAGAATAAGCATGTCCCGATTACCAACTTATTTTGAAAATTGGCAACATAAATACCTCCCCGAGTACTTGAATCAAAATCATAATCTTTTAAATTGAAATATTTCCTGCAAAGCTTTGCCAATTAATGTATGATCAGTTATTGTTTTATATCGGGTGTAAAAAGACACTTAACGAAGCCGAGAATCACTTGTACTCCTCGTCATTATAATATTTTTTTCGTACTGGACTTTACCTGGGAACCTTCTGGTTACGGAGATATTGAAGGTCAAAATTCCTACTTCTACCGACATTTTTTTTTTACGTTTTTTTTAATGTGATAAATAGCACAACTTTAAATACCCCCACGACCCCTGTACCATTTCATGTACCTTTAAGCACGATGTTTTGCGTGCGTTACGTTGCGCACTACGGAAAACAGCGATTTTTCAAATAAAATTCGTTTCCCAGGAATTATTTTTGTGCAATGTTACTTAATTTGATGTACATAATGCGTAGTTGACGACTATGTGATGGGTCTTTTTCTACCCTGTATAATTAACTCTTTGTCTGTGTAGGGACAAACTTTATCTATATGTCTTTCGTACTTTAAAAAAATATTATATCCACTAATCTATCGAACATTATGGAACCTCAGTACAAGTCGCAAATCCCTATTATATACTCGGTTATGTGCACATAGTCATGTCTCCGTGACCCCACGATAACACACTGCAATAACTTTTAATTTTTATTGCAATTACTGCAGACAATTAACGTTTTATGACACATCTAACTGATAAGACATACAGTTTGTTTTTCTCTGTCGCTCCCGTTTTCATATTCTGTTTAATTTTTATTGACACAGATTATGTGAGAGGTGAGTACGCCTGTTAACGGCCAACTGGAGAATAAAGATGAATGTTTAAAAGACTGATCATTAGGAATGTCTCTAGTTTCTGTATTTTTTATTTTGTGGTAATTAATTCTGCGATAACATCTGCGTCTAATTTTTATTTGAGGACTGTAGACCTACGTAACACACTAACAGTAGGAATGGCTTTCATTTTGACAGTTCAACAACATTCATTGCGTTATTTACGTTGTTGAGCCGGCATTTTTTTCGAACATATGAAGCAGTGGTTTTGCAATACACTTCAAAATGATTCAGAGTGTGTTAAGGCTCCTACAAACAGGCGCGGCACGCGACGCGACACTAAGGCACTGCCCGTCGTGCAATGAGCGGTGCCTTTGTGTCGCGTGCGATTCGCGTCGCGTTTCGCACCTGTTTGTAGCAGCCTTTACGCAATGAGGGTGCAGTGCAACGTCACTGAAGTTATGTAACTTTGGAAAAACCTCTTAAATTAATCTACATAATTTTATGATAATCATTTTGAAAAAGATTTTCATTATGACAAGTAATTATCATTGTCGTTAATAGCAATAATTAGTTAGAAGAACCATAATTAATAATTAAAAACTTCAAATGTCATTACAAACAAATCAGCTGCACTAAAAACTAACTTAACAGTACCTAATTGATAATAATTAGCAAGTATACGCAATCAAGTTATTTCTTTAATTAACGATGTTTATATAATCACGATAACAGTACTTATTCCCGATAGATACACTGTAATTGCAGTATTGTTACATCTTTTCGAACATAATAGCTTTGGCATGTCAAAAAACAACTGCTTTTAAGTTTCTTTAATGGTTTCTTTCTTTGGTTAATTAAGTATTGTTAACTGCTGAAACCACATTGCCCATATCCTTCGACTTTGATTCCTTCGAAATAATTTTATTAAACTACATACGTAGAATATAAATAAAACTTGTGACCACGGAAAACCACATCAACATGGGTTTTCACCCTACAACAATGCGTAGGCTGTGTACGCTTATCAAATCGTCATTAAAATTTATGGGTACGTTTTCAAAATATTTAGAGTGTTGATAACTACGATCGAATATTTTAAGTAGTTAAAACGCTTTGATGTTATGTAATTAATAAATAACACATAAGTGTTTAAAGGTACCTACTCCGAAATAAAGTTTAATACGTTTTGGAGCATAAAGGGTACCATAAATGTTTATTTAGGTCCTGGATTCGATGCCCAGCGAGGTAATTACGTAACACACTAACAGTAGGAATGGGTTTCAGTTTGACAGTTCAACAACATTCATTGCGTTATTTACGTTGTTGAGCAGACAAATTTTGCGAACATATGAAGCAATGGATTAGCAGTAGGCTTCAAAATGATTCAGATTGTGATAGATAGTGTGGTACATAATTAGGGGGCAGATCTGGCAAAGTGTTATTGGGGTTTTCCTATTAGGAATTTCTCAGTAGCAGCCCGTAGTCTGGATTTAATAGGCTCGCCCCCTATTACATGAGACTTGGGTATAGTAGAGAAGATATACATCTGCCTTACCCATCGGAAATACAGGTAATGTTATGTTACGTTTATTGATATAACATAATTATGTTATGCTAGATTATTATTTTAAAACTGTAGCAAAAGTCTGTTCCTTGGATTGGACTGGACCAGATAATTTATTATGAAATTATGGTCAAATTCACTTCTTATTTGCAGCCTAACTTAGGCGGTAGTCTGACAAGCTGGTAATCTGTAACCCATAGGGAGAGTGCGCCTGCCAGTAATCGAGCACCAACAAGCTATCTTAATATAATAATAAAAAGAAAGAAAAAGTACTTTTCGGGACTCGCACAGGATTATCATAAACTAAACTAAACACACTCTTAAAAACATAAAAAATAAAACAAAAGTTAATTGAAAATAAAAACAGAAAGTCCTGATTCTCAGAACTGATTTCCCACAGCATACGTAGATACAGTCTACATATGACAACAAGCAGGTGCTTTAAGAAGATTGAAGATACAAAGTTTTTTTAAATCCTATCTCAACTGGAAATACAGATGTCCAATCTAATTAATATTAATTAAAAAATCTTAAAAAATACTACATAATATTCTAAGAAAACTATCATATTTACATGTGGTAAGTGACTTGTAATAATGTAATGACTTCTATATATGATCATATCCTGTCATTTATGAGTTGTAACCCTTTTCTGGCTGTCTATTCTGCACCTTGCTGTGAATACGCAGATGGAGAATTCTGTTTTTTCTGCCAATCCCAAATCTGTATGCAAATTATGACATGCTATGTAAATGTTTACAGTAGGTATGTACCTACACAATGGGAAATTATATGCCGTGCTGTAGTAGGTAGATAATTCACGGATTAACCAGCGTTACTGGCTGTCCAAATCAAACGTATGTTTCATATAAAATTCAACTAAATCAATGCTCACTACATTAGAGCTTTTATTTCTAAATTGGAACCAGTTGGAAACAGCGATCATACTTTCCATAATTACAAAGGTTTCAATTGTTCTTTATAAAAGAAAATTCTGTATTTTTTCAGAGGCACTCGCTGTAAAAAATTCTTTATGAAAATACAAAAAAAAAAATCGAAACCTTACATAAAGCAACAAAGAAAATACTGAAGTATTAGCATTATTTTGAGGTAGTGTACATAAACCTGGCCCATTTTGAAACATCTCCTTTATCTTCTTTTCTAATGAACAACCTGCTAAAAACCCAAGAAAAATCAAGATCTCAAACCACATATTAATCAAATTCAAAATGGCGGCCAAACCTAATCGATTCACAATTGCAGTGTTATTACACGCATTTATTGTTAACAAAGTATCAGAGATAACCCTCAAGCACGATGGTCGTGGCGACCGAAGAAGGCAAGGTTTTATTACTAATTAACCATATCGTGGATACCGATGTGCCTTGCTCGGTGCCAATCGCCGTCAACTTGTCAGCGGTTTGATGTAACTGTGGAACGCGGGTAGGAGGTCTTTTAGACCCGTGTGTGAATTTTTAGTGTTAGATTTTGTGGTGAGTAGTATTTCTGTGGATCGGATTCAAACATAAACTAAACATCTAATGCTAAATAGGGCTCGTATGTTGAGGGCTCGTTAGGGCTCGTATGCTCGTATGTTATTAGTATGTGCTGTTCTAAAATAATTATCATGCTTGGCAGACAGATGTTGTACGATATCATTGAAAGATTCACATAAGGTGTTGGAATGATCAAACTCTCATTTTGTTACACCTTTTTTGAATTATGGAAATATGGAAAAAACTAGAATTGTGAAAATAGGTAACAATTATATATACGGACTCAAGCTGTAAATACTGGTTCCACTTGCCTAACAAGGTTTAAAATATCACATTAAAATGAATGTAAGTATCATTGTGGCCCTGTTTCTACTCACCCCTGTGTAATAGGTAATAAAATAACGTATTGAATAATTATTCAAAAACATGTAATTTCATGCCGCACATAACAGACTTATGTATCTATTCGCTGTGTAATTAAAAGTTCTAGGAATATTATCAATATGCGTTGGCCTAGTAGATAAGCGAAGAATGCCCAGTGATCCAACGTCTATAAATAATTAATTAATTATCCAAAGTCGTAAGTTAATTTTCATGTTTTGATATGAGTAACACTGTTTATCCTACAAAATAAAACATTAATTGCATGAATAAATAGATAATTTAATGGTAAGTCGAACAATTAAACCAGTTTTTCTTCACAAAATTAGTACAATATGCAGAAAAAAGCAGCTGTAGCTCTAACGCAATAAAAAATTACGACGAATACAATATATTTTGCATACATTTGCAATAATTACCTCACATTTATAAACAATTAAACAAATTATTAAAATTCCCCACTTAACAGTCACGACAGTCGATACAGACAGTAAAATAAACAGTTACACTAAAATCATGTTTTTTATCCAAACATAAACACTCATTAAAGGGTTAAAAGCAGTGACTTAACGAGCCTTCGCTACTGTGTGTGTGCTCCAACTGGTATGAACAACTTTTTATTTTCCTGCCGTGTTAACGACTGTCCCTTTCACACATGCTGCTAATTTATACATCCATCTCTGTCGCACAGGGCAATTAACACTCTCTGTATACGGTAGCGATGGAAGAAATTAGTTAAGAGAGTCTCGGCCCCATTTCTGTAGTTTGTGTCAACGAGTCTCGAGTAGCGAGTAGCGGGTCGGTTTTTTTTTTAATTCAACTTTTACGCTCGTGAGGACGTTTTTTCGCAGCCGATGTCATTACCCGTCTTGACGGCAGGCGAAGGGTTAAATTCTTACCTGATGTATTGCTCTATTGGTTTTCATTGTTTTAAATGTACATAAATAGGTTCGTAATAAGTTTTCTTTGTTAATTGGCAGTAGTATAAAATGCTGGAGTTGTTGAATTGCGATTCAAGCGTGTTTGCTTCACCTATAAGGGAGAATGGCATGACTGAGTGACAGTTGACATTAGAAATTAATAAATAAAATATTCTGTTACAGTATTGAACTAATTGGCGATAGGAAATTAAATATAATTATAGTGAAGACCAGATAAATGCCGCAGATAGACAAACAACTACCAACATAGCTGCTGAATAGAGTTGGGTTTGACGTAAATATTTGATGGAATGATTTTTCTTTGGTGATATGAGATTGTGTTTTATATTTGCTTACTGTTACTATTTGCCTGCATCATCCCACTGCTGGGCGAAGGTGACTTCCAGCTCTTTCGATCCAGGGCTAAAGTGGACCACTGGTTGTTTGTTTTCTCTAGCGTGTCCCGCTATTGTCTACGGGGTCTGCCGCGACGCCTGCTGGCTGTGTCAGAAGGCGGTATTTTATATTTGCTTGTATCAAATTCATAAATTGTAATTAGATTTGATCTTTATCTAGTTACAGCATGATTGTGTGTAGGGTCCATTGGTAGATACTCATTATTGCCCGCTATCAGCGGTTTTTTGAACAAACTCAACATCGTTAATCCTAAGTCCATTGTGATTTTATTTTTAACAGATTTCAAAAAGGAGGATGTTCTCATTTTGTCTGTATTTTTTTTTAAATATGTTTGATACGCGATATCTCCGGCAATTGTGGATCGATTTCGAAAATTCTTTTTTTAATGGATAGGGTATGCTTCAGGGGTAGTTCCATATAAATTGTATTAAATTTCCTTCGGTAGTTTTTCAGTTAGCTTCAATAATACGTATTTTTTCCACATGGTGTATATTGATGATGTGATAATAATTTCCTGTCACTGTTATTTACATATAAAGCAGAGGTATACGAATTTGTGTGGGGTAGGTACCACAACTAAAAAGAGAAAAATAAAAACAGTATTATAAAAAAGAAACGATTTAAAAAAAACAAAGCAAGAATTGAAAATACAAAACCAAAGACACCGACTTCCGAAATTAAAGTTATTTTTCACTTTGTAGTGTTTTTTTGGAAGTCGGTTGTTTTTGTTTTGTAAAAAAGTTTTAATAATCATAATGAGGACCCTGTTTATACCCTTATGTAACATACCTAGGTATATCTTTGGTGGTTCATCGCATCCATTCTGTATTTATCACCAAAGGTTAGAGCCCAATAATTTATTAAACCCGAGACATTATTAGCTCCCAGAAACCCGCTACAATGAAGAAAACTGCGTCTTAATTAAGGAAAAACGATCAAGAAAGATTGCAATTTAAATACCCATATTAATTAACGGAGTAACTGTTAACGAGAACGTAAATACTTAATGATGTAAATGGCGCGAACTGATCTGTAATTATGACTGCAGCGTAATTGTTTGTGCGCGAGGAAAAAATCACTCAACGAACTGTTATCGCTAATACACGAATTGGAATTAGATGTAATGACTGGTTTCAGGGATATTTGGGAGTGTTGTGAAAACGGTGGGCTCTGATTTGTAGGAATGAAGTATCTATCTAAGTAATTTATGATGCCTGTATGAGGAAAATGTTAGGAAACATGGAGGTTGTATTTCACGCGTCACGCGTTGATGTTTTTATTTAGGTCATTAATAATATTATTCAGGGATGTTATGGAGCTCCGTAACCGTAACCGAAACTATCGGATATCCGAAATAAAAATATATCCGTAATCGTAACCGTATCCGTTTCACAAGTTTCGAATAGTTTCGTATAAGGGTAGTAGGTAAGTAGGTATATAATAATTACAAATTATTAAAAACACGTTAGAAACACTGAAACAGAGGTTTACTTTACTAATTATTATAACATCTCTAAATAATTACTTACCTATATGACTGATTATAATACCAAATGATAACCTAGACTAGATAAAACTTATAAATAAAAACAAATTATTACATACTATTTGTGTTTATATTTTACTTCAATATAATATCCATAACCGAAACTATCTGAAACTAACGGATAATCCGAAATAATTACATATCGGAAACCGTATCCGAAACCGATATAATTTTATTCCTATATCCATGTCCGTATCCAGATCCGAAATATCATATCCATAACATCTCTAATATTATTATCAGCCGTTTGTGACCCCATTGCACGGCAAAAGCCTCCCTTCCTTCCTGACACTTCTTCTTATCTCTACCTACTGCTGTTTGTGGCCAATCAGTTCAGTTCGTCCCGCCGTGTCCGCCATTTAGGTCATGTGATAGTAAAATTTGTCTTGATATTGGTGTTGAAAGGGGAAAAGATTGGATAACAAGCTCTAGGCTGGAGAAAGGAGGAACCCAAAGTTGCCCAGTGAGGCAACCCAAAAGGACAAAATTGCCAATCAATCTGCCTGTTGAGAGCATGAGTTCCAGTTCTAAGTAATATTTTATTATACTTAGTATTAATGGAAATGTTTTCACCCGCAAAGATTAAAGTAAGAATGTTCTGTACCGCTGAAGACATTGCTTTTATCTTTACTTAAAGTCCTCATATTTGTATTAACAACTCAATCCATTCGCATCACAAGATATTAGACTCACGCTTAACCGTCTTGAAATGGCAACTTAGCGCAAACATTATACATTCAATAGTAATTGCTTGCAATAAAAGTGATTGCGTTACTAAATTCAATCAGCTGCACACACATACAGCCCTCCTTTACACACTTACACACCCTCATTTACAATAACACACACCTACATTTACACACACAGAGTTATGTATCGCATGCAATACAGTTACATGATAGGTTTGCGCAGAGAAACGGAATTCTAGGACCTGATGGGAGTATGTGTAGATTAATTAAGACGAATAAATAGAAACTGTTGTGTGTATTATGTGTAGAGTTATTGAGTGGTAATTGGCAGTAATGGTAGCTGTATTACGCGCTTTTTTTAGAGCGGAATAAGTAGAAATGCTTATCGATGGTTAGTTAATCAGTTGCAGTAAAATCAGGGCTATTTTTACTCAGCTGTAGATAAAAATCTGGTTCATGTGATTTGGCCACATTGGTCTCTTATCAATGTATAATTGCATAGCACAAGTGTGAGCACTATGTACCTACTATAAAGCCACCATTTACTAGGCTCGTCTTTCATTGACTTGAATGTGCCTTGGCGGCTGAGAGTATGTCATGCTCACTCAAATGTCTCGCTGGTGGTGGCGTGTGTGTTGGATCATTAAGTTCCCTTCAAAATGGTTGAGTTGAATGGTGCTGATCCATACGTCATGTTCGTGAACGGGCGCCGTCAGTAGGGGCTGGTCAACTCTTGGCTGCCATGGCTTATTTTAATTTAAATTTTTGAATTGTTTTTTTTATCTTTTTTATTACGGATACTTTAAATGTGCACGTCTTTCTACATCGTTCTCACATTTTTAATTGAACATGAATGATGAAAACAATTTGTTATTTGTAACTATATGTTGATTTAAAAGAGTGTCCATGGAGTTTCTTGCCCGTTCTTCTCCATAGGTACCTACTACGCTTTGGAATGGGCAACTAGCTTCATTTTTCTGACTGACTGACCCTTTGATAATTCAAAAGTGCCTGTAATTGGTTTATTTGAAATAAATGCTTTGAGTTTGAGTTTGAGTTTTGAGTTTGACTTATCTGGGGATCGTTGTATATTGTTGGAAAAGTGCATCTATTAAGAGCTAATAAGCCACTTTGCTATGATAAAATGTAAACTCTTGGTGATATACCATATTATTATATAGTATATGTTTTATGTAATAGTAATAGTCCATTTATTTGTCAGACTATTGTTACGAACATAACATAGTTTTTAAAGTTCATCAGTTTCTGCCGTTTCCAGAGTACAAATACATTTTCAGGGCTTTAGTTTCTTAGATATAACATTGAAATAAATGAATTAGGATCAAATTAAAATTGCAAATTAGACAAATATTAGTTATAGAAATGTCAAAAAGATTAAATTAAGTCAAAGAGATAATAAGAAGAGAATATTATGATTATTTCACATAATTATGATTTTTTACACAATTACACGAATGCAAGGTGTCCTTTTTCATTATTTCCACATCATCAACACAATATGTTAACGTACTCATAACTATTATGATCACCATGTATTGTTAATTTGGTACTTGCATAATACTTTTTAGGGTACCTAGGTAGAAGCCAGCTGCCGCGAAAAACACTGAATTACCTGGTTTTATCATTATGAAGTAAGGAGAGTAGATCTATTAGTGATAATGAGTCGTTATTTAAAACTTCAAGGTTGTACTATACAGAGTGACTTTTTCGATATCGAATATAATATTGCAGTTGTTCACAAATTTTCTTCATAAGAGTAATGTCTGAAAAAATAGCGCCATGATTCTTGACCTATCTTTCTAAAAATACATTCAACATAATGAGCCCATTTCTATGAGCAATGTTATAAGTACCTACTTACACGTAGAAACTTAATGGAATGGAATGCGCACGCGGCTACTCAAAGTATTTGCTAATGTAGGTACGCATTGATTTTTATAATATACTAGCGACCCAACTCTGCTTCGCACGGTTTTTACGACTTGACTAAACATCGAGAATTCTTTATTAAATGTAAGCTTAATATTAATGTAATAAACACATAAATATAATTATATCCTGTAGTGTATTATAAGTTTATATCCTGCTATTTTATTTATAAATACTTATGTTATCTTGTTAATATTTTATTATCATTATTAGTAGCGTCTGTTATACATAGCACCTGCCATCTTATCTCTTCACCACCCTTGGTTGACTGGTAGAGAATGCCTAAGGCATTATATCCGCCTTAGTATGCATTTGTGTGCGAAAGTTTAAATAAATAAATAAACCTTTCGGAATAAGTTCTATATAATATGATGGTGAAAAGGGCATCCAAATCCGTTGCGTAGTTTAGAACAACAACACGGTCACACAGACAGACATGAAACCATAATGTATATATATATATATAGGGACGGTCACCTAAGGTGATAAGTAACCAGGGTCGTCGGATATAGTTGAAGTTTAGAAAAAAACCGATGGATGTGTTCGAATAAAATTTTAATTTAATTAATAGAAAACAAACATTTCGGTTATCAAACAAAATTTCATTCGAAAACATCCATCGGTTTCTTACTAAACTTCAGCTATATCCGACGACCCTAGTTACTTATCTCTTTTTTTTGACTGTACCTACAAATACATTTTCATAATGTGAAAACTGAAATATTACACAATTTAATATGCAAAATTATTTTCTATTCACTTATTGTGTCGTGTATATTCCACTCCAATCCCAATCCAATATCCAATGAATATTTGTCGATGTTTGGCATATTAGAAAAAATATGATAGATCGCCGCCGCCGATCGCCGCCACGAGGACACGGCGGTGCTCCGCCCAAGCCGGGCAGATCTCCACCGTATGCTCCACCGTGTCCTGCGGGCAAGTCTAGACCCCCTAGCGTAGAAATTGTTCGTCGGTTATCAAAATAAAATCAGCTGTTTTATAGAAAAGTGCAATACCTACGCGGTCAAAATGTATGGAACAGCTGTTCTTTTATAATAACCGACGAAAATTTTCAACGTTGTGGGGTTCAGAACCAGGTACTGAATCCATGGTATCAGGTTGCGCGTTGAGGACCCTGCCACCCTGTATACTTGGTGTCAAGTTCACTAATTGTAAATTATGTTTTTACTCAGTAACCATTATAAATGTTTAAAATTGGCAACCCGGTGATAACCAGCTGGACATCTCCATTACGAAAGCATTACTGTTGGGTTTAATGGTTATTAATTCGTGAAGAAATGTGTATGTGACATACTGAACCAGGTTTCTTTAAAGACACCTTATATGGTTTTTATGGGGTAAAAACTTGGTGGGTAATGAGCAATATTTGTATGGGGTAACACGTTCTTAATTAATAAGTTCAGGTATAATAAGGTAAAAACTTCACTAAGTATAGGTCACTTTTAGGCTCCTTCAAACAGGCGCGACACGCGACGCGACACAAACGCACCGGTCGTCGCGCGACATGCGGTGCTTTTTTGTCGTGTCGCGTGTCGCGCCTTTTGAAGGAGCTTTTAATTTTAGCAAACCCGGAAACAAATTTCAGGGTTTGCTAAAATTAAAAAATCCGGAAGTTTTGAAATATTCTTGTCACTAAAAGTGCATGCCATTGTGACGTAATAATAAATAGTTTGTGTTCTTTTTTCTGGTAGATGTAAGTACTAACACTAGGTTCTAAGACCTACTTGCATCGCTAATCACTAAACACGTTTAGCGCTAAACGAGTTTTAAACATCATTCTGTCTCTGTCATCTTCAAACATTTGACAGAAACAAAGTTATGTTTTAAACTCGATTAGCGCTAAACGTGTTTAGCGATTGGCGGTACAAGTGGGAGTCGTCTGTATACTAACCAAATGAACGTTATGGGTCTGAAATAAACGTTTTTTTTTGCTCTTCAACAGATTGTGTTCACATAATCTATTATGAGAAAAATATAGACTACTTAGGTACCTAGTTTTAATCCTACCTAAAACCTACCTTTAAGATGTCCCTTGTTGTAAGAGACATCTTAACACTTTTATCTCAACCTCCCAAAGGTGCAAAATCCGTGAAACACTCTAAATCTATTAACCGGACGTAACTCCATCTTATCCTCAGCGCGAGATTTAAATACTTACATCTCTTTAAAACGTTAGAAAAAAAAAACCCATAAGCCGATAAACTTAAAGGGATTACCACACCTTTGGCAAACAGGCCTAAGTCACTTTAAAACCTTTTCTTATACGAGGTAAAATAAATCAGCGGGAGTGAGAGCATTCATAATAATTGACGTTTTGTGTATGAATGGGGCGAAATAATGTGCTTTTGTTAAATAATGCTGTTTGGGTGAAGTGCAATGTATGTGGGCTTGTGCTTGTGTTTTGTGTTCTCGGAAGAGAGGAAATTGTACGATTAGATGGAAAAAATATATTGTCAATCGAGTTTTTTGTGGGTAGTAAGTTTCTTGTATTCATATTATACTTTACCATCCTCGAGGCGGGCAGTTATGGAAATATGTATTTATTGCATTAACATTTTTTTTTTGTTGTTATAAGTAAGTACTTAAAGTATTATTAAAAAAACATGAAAATGCTAAGGTAGAATTCTGCAACCGCGCTTCGCAGAACGTGCTTAAAGGTTTTTATTTCTGCATTAAGTTTACGAGCCTCTAGGAATACCAAATCAACACGAAATCACAAAAAAGATAGACATTTCTATGAATTCAATTATTTCGTTTTTCTCACCATATCACGTTCCGCTCTGTTTATATTGGCAATTACAAAACTCAATACGATCCTAACAGAATCCCACAATCAATCAAAAAAACCTTTGACAAGTGTATCCTTGTAATCCTGGCCACACAACACCTGCTTTCAGATTAAAGAAACCAAAAAAAAAGAATAAAAATCTTTTTTTGTAATAAATCCATCATTTCGAGATTAAAATTTGTCCGTCACTGCCACTAAGCTTGAGTATTGTAGTTCGGAAATAATGCGAAAATGATTGACTTGTTATTGTCCGTTTCGAGTGCATCGTACCGCACAAAATCCAATTTTATTGGATAATTTTAGTGTCTGTAGGTGGTAGTGGCTGGGTGGGAAAGTGGCAAAAGTGCGAAAATTGCGTTTTTGGAAAACTTTATTATTTGGAATCAATTTGGTGAAGGACTTGGTGGTGAAGTGCAGTCAGACAAATATCAGATACTTAAAAAATGTGTTAGAGTGTCATCGTCTTAATAGTATTTTCAATCAATCAATCAATGTTTAGCTACTTGCAATATTTGAATGGATTTCCTAGAAAAGTTGATGAAGTAGTCCAGGCACATATTTATATCGAGTATTTTTTTTAAATAATAAGCTCCCCCAAGAAGTATACATTATAAAATATTCATCTACACTAACATCTTTAAAATCTTTAAAAATGTTTTCTAGAAACACAAAAACTAAAATTCAAAACTTATCCCACTTTCATTCCCAATATCATTGACAAAAGCAGTGATGCGCATTGTTTACATGTTAAACCCATGTTTGTTTGAGTGACAGGCACTCGGGTGGCAATGTGGCACAATGTGGCACTGTGTGGCACAATGTGGCAGAGAGTGGCACAATGCGCCAATCAATGCCAAGTGTCATGATGACCAAATCTGCTGCAAATTAGCTATAAGTTTAATTTGAAAATGGAATTTGATTTTGTGACATTATTTTTGTAAGCAAGGAGGCAAATATTGAGGGATATGAATGTACCTACTTGAACATGATGTTCAAGCAGGCAAAATTGTCAAAGTTTTTGTCTTGTGCATGATTTTGGCTTTGCAGTGCCAATACTTAATTATATTCAAGCAGAAAAACCATGTCCATTTTTTTATCTGTGTTGTGATTTCGGATTTGCAGTTCAAACAGAGTGATTGATCGCTAACTTTTCAACTTATAATATTATGTTATCAGAAATAATTCCATTTTAATTAAAGAATATTCATTGATGACCTTAATTCGAAACAAAACCTTGTTAAAATAAATTAACCACAAAATATTACACACCATTTAACACATCCCAATACATAAATCGAAAAACTAAAAATAGCAGCACCTATTTCATTCGCAAATCATTATAATAACCATCAAACAATAATAAAACAGTTACAGGGGCCAACAGCAGTGTCGGTTAATGAAGGCGCATTCATAAACAACGTTATGTCTCTGTTCAAACCTCTATGAAACGAGCGGGTAATTAACAATTAAGATTCACATGATTTATGGACGCACCCCGGGTCTTGATTGGGCAATTAAAAAATCTATATAATTATTAACCTTTTGATGAAATTTATGAGGTTCTGTGTCAAGGAGTTTATAGTTATGCTTCTTGAGCAAAAGCTCTGGTGAAGTACCTAATTTTTACCGAGATACGGCCACACTCTTTTCTACACCCAGGTTTAAGGCTCCCGCAAACAGGCGCGACAGAAAGGCATCGCTCGTCACGCAACACGCGGTGCCTTTGTGTCGCGCTGATGCGTCGCGGCAGAGCGCACGAGCCTTTACTGTGTTCCAGAAGAAAGGCTGCTGGTTAAATAAAAAATCAAAAACCACTTGGTGTTGCAGTAAGCGATAAGTTCGCCCATTGTAAGTTTTGTAGTGTTAAGGGGACTACATGACCTAAACGCAAATTTATAATGCCTAAAAATATATGATCCACTGCAGTAAGCAAAATCAGAAAAATATATGATATTCTTCTGGATATATGCTAGTTAGATAGTGTATTGAAAACATAATACAATTAACTATATATGATAGAAAAAAACCACGAAGATACCTCTAAAATAATATTTTAAGGATTAAAACCTATACTAATATAAATGCAAACGTTCAGATTTTTTGTCAGATTATTCTACAAGTAACATAATATGTTACTTGTAGAATTAAAACACTATTACGTTAGTATATTATACTAACGTAATAGTGTTTTAATTTTTTTAGTCCAATGAATAGATTTGTATTTTGTTATTATTGTAAATCCATAATTGCTTCATATTTTGCAATAAATTACCAGCGTTGTGTCATCGCGCGTCTCTTTCTTTTCGATGCAATCCGACAGTGACCGCGCTTTAGCTCTTGTAAGCCTCGTAAATGTATTTTCTGGTGTACAATAAAGATTAATAAATATAATAAATACATAAATAAGTGCTTAGTCTAGAGGTAATAGTAGCCGCTGTTCATTAGATGGGTCATCATATGATACGGACAGCCTATGTAGTACACACAACAACATATCAAGCTATACATTTCCAGTTTTAGTCAGCTTATACTAGAAATGTATAGCTCGATATGTCGTGCGTACCTACTGCATTTATCTTCTATACCTTTGTGCCTGTTACAACTACAACTAGTGGAGCTGTGAGCTACCGCGCGAGTCTCTCTTTGCATAGCTTAAAACTGAACTGAAATGTTCACCGCACACCTTAGAACAAAATCCTTAAAATAAAAAGAACGAAAAGGCATTTTTTTTTTTTTTAAGTTTTCAACCCCCATATCTCCGCCATTTTGAAAAATTTTGAAATACTGAATCGACAAAAATATCCATATAATTATCGAACCTGAGGGGCTAGACAAATGTCATTCGCTTCGGAGCGATTCTATTTCTATAATCGCTATCGCTTTCGCTAATGATTCCAAAAACTAGCGATAACGCTCGTCAAAAAGTGTCTCTTGGCTATGCATCTCTGTGGAAGTACCTAATCTTTCGACGCTGTCGATTCATTTCATAATCGAATGTTGTTAACATTGTCTAGCTAATTTTTATTCGTTGACCTATGATCACGTGACATTTCGATAGCTTATGTCAACCCCAAACATTTTAACTTTTCTACTAGCGTCATCGCTAATCGAATGTTACTTTGTCTAGGCCCTCTGCTCACAAAACTTCACAAGAATCGGTTGACAAATGCGGCCTGTAGAGGAGAAAAGCTATCCGCCGGATATCCGGACATACGAAAGCATTTATGCCCAAGCTGAAACGGAGACGCTTCGTCATCGCTTCGACGATCAGGCCAGAACCCTACATATCTAGTGTCTAAATAGTGATCATAATATCTTTATAGAATCTAAGTATTGCTACCAATCAATGACAAGAACTATGCTGTCAAAATATCAAAACAAAACACAAATGATAAATGTGCGAATTAACCATCACACTTGAATTTCCTAAATCTTCTTAATCAATATCGTATAATGTACAAAAACGTATAATTTAATGTGCAAACACCCATTATGGCACCATTGTCGAGGTGTGAAAGAACTATGTTCTAGTCAGGTGATTAACGTTGGAATTATAACGCGATTAATCTAAAGGTTGGTCGAGTTGTAGCTGTAATGATGATAAATGTCAGAAGTTTCTTGTGGATAATTACATCATTATTTTAAGTCAAAACTTTCGAAGGCAGAGGCTCACCTATTTTTATCGAGACCGTGGTATAAACTAGACCATTTTTCTTTGCATGGTTATTAGGTCATAGACCAATCAGATTTTGATTTTCCAAACGATACCTCAGGGCAGGGTAGCAGCCCGGAGTCTGGATTTGTGCCGGTTGATGGCAGTAGGCTCGCCCCCTATTACATGGGACTTAAACATAACTGGCGAAATGTGGGTGTGCTATAGGTACACCTCTGCCTAACCCTTCGGGGAATACAGGCGTGATGTTATGTTATGTGTACCTCAGAGCTAGAGCAAATAAACACACAGTCCGCTGGGTAAAGGACTTCGAGGCACAAACTATTACCATGAATTCAGCATAATTATGATTCTAGACCCCCTAGTGTTTCCAGTCGAACAGTTTGCGCGTCAATGTGTAAATAAATTGTTTTACTTTTCTCTTGGCACGTTAGGTATACAAGACGACAAGCCAGTCGGCGACTGGTCAGCGGGACTGCCCAGAGTTAACTGAACGTATAATCAAGCCAGGGCTGCCATAAAAAAAAAATACTGCCGTGTTTTGGATATCGAATTGCCGTGTTTTGAGGCAAAATTTGAGAAATTGCCGTGGCTCATACATTTTCATAAATCATATATTATATACTCTGTAGCTCTAGTGTCCATTATTAAAAGTTTAAAGAAACAAAAATAAATACAAACAGCTGTTTTAGGTCCGCTGTTTAGGCCGTTTAAGGTGAGCTCGATTATCGAGCTCACCTTAAACGTAACAATTTGACATTGACAGCACCTTTTTGTCATAGCAAAAACGGCGGGTTTCGTTATTCAAGTGTTAAGCCTAAGGGTTGATCGTACTGTCACTCATGGAGCTTTTTTTTACAATAACGTTCTGTCTACAAAACAGCTAATAAGCCAGGCTTACATTGTAGTCTGGCAACCATCGCTGGCCGCTTACAAAGTGGAGACACGTGTAATGCATTCTGATAAAAAGACCGACACAATTACGTTGAGGTGCACGCTGTGGTAATTATGAACGTGGGACCTACGGTTATGTGGTTGTAGGGTGGTGGTGATGACAATAGTGATGGGATATGTCCTGATCGTCATCATCACAAAGAACTGGCCTTTGGTGAAAAGCCTCGGCGTCTAAGGCTTGTTTCACACGTACCACAACCACGACACGTGGTTGGGCGCTAATTTATATGAAAATTCACACGTAACCACAGCTTGACCACATTTTATCGCTGCGATGTGGTGTGGTCGTGGTACGTGTCAATGGATCCTAATTTCCAAAAAATACACAGTTAAATTACTGTGTAAAACCATATCCTAAGGATAGACATTACGTAATGTAAGTTTAGGCTACATGATTTTGAAATTATTAATAGCACGTGTTTATTAGTGCACCAAAATTGTGAAAAATGGCAGGAAAGATAGTTGGCCTATAACCACCAGTGGATGTTTCTATGTGGAAATAATAATAATGATTATATTCTGTAGCGGTATCAACATCGCCACATGCGAGCTACACGTCATACTGACGTCACGCAAATCCTGCATCGCGCAACCAGAGTTTACCGCGCGACTAGCATATATACAACGTCCCGACATCAACCGTCGGGCAGTTACCCACCAGACACAACACCCGTCTGGTCAGAGGATCCTCCCTTTTCCATAGAGTATGAGTGAACTTTAGACCCTGTTCCTCATACCTCTATATTCCACATTGCCTACATCTTTAATATTATTTAATGAAGCAATCTGTTGTTCCAGCGGGGTAATTGCGTAACACAGAAACAGTAGGGATGGCTTTCATTTTGACTTTTGACAGTTCAACAACATTCATTGCGTTATTTACGTTGTTGAGCAGACAACTTTTTCGAACATATGAAGCAATGGATTAGCAATAGGCTTCGAAATGATTCAAATTGTGATTGATAGTGTGTTCGCAATTAGGGTGCTCATCGGCAAAGAAGAATATAAAGGAGATCAACGTGCTTAGGAGTACACCCAACAGATTGCTTTTGTACGTCGTTTAGTATCAAAACACTCAAGAGCTTCTCCAGTTATTAGGAAAAACACTCAACTGCGGAAATTACCGAGAATATAATAAACTAGCTTTTGCCCGCGGCTTCACCCGCGTTGATATCGGAAAATATCCCACGGGACCGTACTACATATAAACTATATGTGTGCCAAATTAATTGCATCCAACTCCGTTCAGCCGTTTTTGCGTCAAACTTTTTTTTTTTTTTTTGGGTGGGAAATCATCAAATGACCTCTCCCGCTCTGGGCGGAGCGGAAGGGCGTGTCAGACTCTTACTGACTAAAACCCACCCGTGTTCCTTCAGTTGCCTGTGCGCCAGGGCCACGGTAACTCTTTCGAACAATCCGCGACCCCGGCAGGCACCGGCTCTATCGGACCCCATCACATCCAGAGAAACAGACAAACGGACACAATTTCAAACTATACAGGTTTGCAGGGACATCGACGCATAAACTAAACTGTAGCCATGAATTCAGCACATAACTCTAGACCAGGGGTTCATGAAAAAAAAAAAAAAACCCTAGGGAGCGTAGAATATTTTTGTCAGTTATCAAAAAAAAAAAACTGTTTCATACAAAAGTGCATGGTCAAAATGTCTGGGACAGTTTTTTTTCCGACGAAATATTTCAACGCAGAGCGGCTCAGAATCAAATGAAATCAAAATATTATAGTTCACATAAACCAACATGGGCACAATGGCCCACATGAAGGACTAAGTGCAGAAACCATAACCCTAAAGAAGAAGAAGAACCAACATGGGCACTTATGAAACGTCAGAAGCCAGGTGCACGGTTCTAAATTGGATGTTTCTTAAGGAGAAGAGCCGGCAAGAAACTCCACGGTTACTCTTTTAAAAAAAAGGAGCTTTTACAATGTTTCAAATTACAGTGTTGATAGATATGGGAGGACAGTGTAGGCCTGTCAACAAGTAACAGGTACTCAACAAAATATAAAAAGGTCTACAAATCTACTGTCTACAAGTTAGGCCTACAACGTTCTAACATTCACAAAATACAGAAGAATCTATATAAAAATAAAAGCCTATTTAGACCAAATGACATGATTGCCATTACAACTGTAACAAACCTGAATTAAAATCCTGTCTACAAAAGCCATAAGTAAAGAGTTGAAATAAGAATTAGAGGAATCATGTACGGAATCCATGATTTATCAGGATGAGCGTCGATGGTCACATTTTTTTTTTTTTTTTTTGGTTGGAAAATCCTCAAATGACCTCTCCCGCTCTGGGCGGAGCGCAAGGGCGTGTAAAACCCACCCGTGTTCCTTCACTTGCTTGTGCGCCAGGGCCACGGTAACTCTGTATTTTCGGCATCAGACTCGTTGCCACACCTCGTACCAATTACCCAAAATATTCAATGTACAGTTTTGACTTCGTTACTATTTTATTATAATATGTATAGATGTGCTTTTTCCTACCTAATTCGCTACCACTTAGTCTAAATTACCATCTCCTTCTAAGATAATGTACGCAATTGATATTCTACTAATACAGTTTTTCTACAAACTATTATATATTAATAAATTAAGAACCACGTTAATACTGACCCTGCAATTAATATTATCTTTAAAGAAACGCCGCGCCGTAATTACTCACGAAACACCATTTTTTGTATAATTTATAGTACTTCGAAACGGATATTTAAATTTTGACGTGTGCATAGATAATGTGCTCAATGTTGCTACTAGTTTTTAATTTATTAGTAGATAGATATGCATGCTTGTTTGTATCTTACTGTACTCTACTTTTTTATATAAATACACGTACAATTATTATTACTATGATTCTAAGACTGTTAGCTTTTATAATAATAAACGTATTATGGAAATTTCGGACAAACTCCAAAATTAATATAAATTCGGCATTAACCCTTATTAAATACTATTGTTTTGGCCCCAATTTTCTATATTTTTTACGTTCTTCCCCTTTATGGAAGCAGCCACATCTGTTGGACAAAATTGACCAAATTATTCGCAGCACAGTAACATCCATTTTAAATGTGGC
This sequence comes from Griposia aprilina, assembly GCA_916610205.1. Taxonomy (NCBI): domain Eukaryota; kingdom Metazoa; phylum Arthropoda; class Insecta; order Lepidoptera; family Noctuidae; genus Griposia; species Griposia aprilina. The sequence goes on from OU744305.1 coordinate 13,277,426, forward strand.
CTTTGACGACCAAGCGTGGCTTCAAGTCTCATTACTCAATCCGTTTTGGTGGCCTCGGCGTCCGCAAAATTACCAGTATTAGCTTACCGGGCGTTCCTGTCCTCTGTCCAGAGCACCGAAAAGTTGACCGGGAAAATTTTTGACTGATTGACTCTGAAGTGCCGTGCTTGACTGATGCGGTGAACGCCTGGACAGCGGCTTGCCCGGATACAATCGGCCCGTGAACCCATCTTCCCAGAGACAGTAGGATGAGCCGCTCTGCAGGTTGGTACGGAATATTCTTATCAATACGTCCTCCAATACTGTTGAGTGTGCCCGCCTGCTGGATGGGAGAATGGGAGTCACGCCTCTGGCTTCAGGCGCTACTATCACCCAACACAGGCAATATACTGGGTGACATCAATTTCCGGCTCGCTACTTGTCTGCGTCTGGGCGCTCCTTGCGCGGCTCCGTATCGCTGCCAGTGCGGTGAAGCTGTCGACTGTCTCGGACACAATGGCTTATCTTGCAGTAAGAGCGCATGCCGGATAGCACGCAAAGGCAGCATTAATAACATCATCCTCCGTGCTCATGTCACCGCCGGGGTGCCAGCTGTTTTAGAACCCAACAGCTTGGCATGCAATGATGGGAAGAGACTAGTCGGATGACCATAATGCCCTGGAAGTTAGACAGGCCTTTGGTGTGGGATACAACATGTACCCTTGCGCCATCCCATGGTCCTAGTACGGCGGGCTGTACTTGGGTGGCTGCTGCAGGTGCGGGAAACCTCAAACGGCGAAAATATTCCAATCTTATTGTTCAATATGTTCGAGCCATTTGGGGTTGAAACAGATCCATGGGGTCCGAGTGCCCACTTGGTTTTTCGAGACATCGCCAAGCGGTTGTTCGACTCTTCATGTGACCAGAGGGCTGGCCTATTTTTTTGCCAAAGAATCAGCATCGCCATACAACGTGGCAATACTGCCAGCCTTTTGGGCACTTTTCCTGTAGACAACGATGCGGACGAATTTTTTGATGCCCTTAATTATTATACAACGTAATAATAAGTAGTGAGTGTGATAATAATAAGTGTTGAGGGTGGGAGCGAGACAAAACACAAAACACTAGATATTCTTGTGATTACACAAGAATCTCTGAATCTCTCTCTCTCTCTCTCTCTCTCTCTCTAAATCTCTTATTATTTACCCACCATTTCATATACTTAATTGGTTGTATATGTGGTTGCTTTGTATTCTTGGTGCTTACTGTTTAATTTATTTTGTTACCTATGGTATTAAACCTGACTTGGTTCCCGTACGTCCTTTTTAAATAAATCAGCGCTGTGCTGTGGGTCCTCCATAGCACAGCATCATGCTGAGTGGAAGCCTTCTTTTCACAGTCATGACATGCAGCTGTCGACTATTTCTGTTTTGTGCTCGTATCGATCTATTTTGTTTGTTTTTATTTTTCATTATTATCAGAGCTAATTATCTTTTTTGTATGCACGTGTGTCTGGGACAAGTAAACCTATTTTTCTTTCTTTCTGATGACAGCGATGCGGACGAATTTGTTAATGGCCTTTGATTCTTTTCCTTCTTTTTTATATACATGTACATTTTATTAATATTATTTTGGCTCTGTTAGCTGATATTTTAAATTAAGATTAATTGTAAGGGTCAATAAATATACACATATTTATACTAGCAGTGCATTCTTGAATGTTCTAGAAAAGTTTATTAAAATGGAAACTCAGGCCGTGTGAATTTACTCAGAAGTTCTGTTTTTGTTTACAAAGAAATTTAAGAAAACCTGTTTTCACATAGTACATAAAATCTTAAATTCTTTCATTTACTGACAGACAACGCACATCCTCAACAGCTGGGTCTACAATCATTACATTTTAAGCTAGAGTTCCATGAGGTAAGCACTACGGAAGGATTTGAAAAAAATGTATCCAATTTTTTATTATTTTTTTATTATTATTGTTTTTTTTTTTTGGGTGGGAAATCATTAAATGACCTCTCCCTCTCTGAGCGGAGCGGAAGGGCGAGTCAGACTCATACTGACTAAAACCTAACCGTGTTCCTTCAGTTGCCTGTGCGCCAGGGCCACGGTAACTCTTTCGAACAATCCGCGACCCCGGCAGGCATCGGCTCTATCGGACCCCGTCAATTATGCTGACATCTCTTTGAGGCGCGCGTGGAACACAACACGCCGTCGACCCGGGCCTGGTACGAGTATGTATCCAATATGTATAAAATGTATCCCCTTAATTCCTCGTATTAAATAGGGGAAGAAACTTTGTATGGAAGTTCGTAATTTTTGCTGATTGGCAAATCCCATCGGGAGCAGTGTCTGCCAATCTATATACTATACTCGTATATACTATATACTACTATACTACAAATAATAAAGCTGAAGAGTTTGTTTGTTTGTTTGCTTGAACGCGCTAATCAATCTCAGGAACTAGCAGTTGGATTTGAAAAAATATTTTTGCAATTGATAGCCCCATTCTTGAGGAAGGCTTATAGGCTTAACATCACGCTACGACCCTTACGAGCTGAAAAATAACAAAAAATGTCGGAAAGAACGCTAAGCGAAAACGAAGTATAGCGCGGGTAGGCGACGGGGTGGGTCGGGGGACTAAGAAATTTCACGCGGACGAAATCGCGGGCAGATACTAGAAAATCATATAATTAGGACCACAGGTCAGTCAGTTAAACGAGTATGTCTTTGTATATCTTAAAACTAAATAAATGTTCACCGCGCACCTTAAAACAAAAAGCGCGCGCAAAGAATGCGAAATGGCTGATATATGTCTTTTTTTTACGTTTTCAACCCCATATCACCGCCATTTTGAATTTTTTTGAAAATCTGAATCGACAAAAATTCCATACAATTATATCGAAACTGCTCACAAATTTTCACGAGAATCAGTTGAGAAATGCGACATGAAGAGGAGAACAGCTGGACATCCGGAAATACGAAAGCATTTTGCCCAAGCTGAAACGGTGAGTCTTCACTCGTGCTTCGCGCTCGCTCGGTCAATAATATAGTTAGGTACTACACCTCTACACAAACCCTTTCCAAGTCCGCAGGCGTGACGGCCATATTCCTTTTTTAAAGACCGTCTGAGATTTTCCACATAGCATGGCAGCTCTAGTCTAGAATTAATGCACTGTTAAATAGGAATGCAATTCTTTCCTGTAATATGGGACCACCCATTGTGTTAATTGTAGTTTTCTTTTGTCGTTATCAACAAGCTATGTGAAGGAAATTCATTAGATCTATAGTGCGTGTGTTCTTGTTGTGTTTCATGGCGGTATGTTGTTATATATAAGGCGCTTGCTAAATACATATTCAGAATGGAATGTTGGATAGTCGTTAGCTAATTAGCCTCTCACACAAGTCCTCAGAATTGTCTTCAGTCAATCAACGCAGCCACTACTAGACACAGGCCTCTCCCAGGCTGCGCCACAACACCTTGTCCTCGTCCTTCCGCATCGAGTCTGTCCCAGCCACTTTTTTAAGATCGTCGGTCCATCTATCTGGGGGGCGTCCCACACTACGCTTGCCGATACGCTGTTTTCACTCCAGGACTCGTCTGCTCCACCGGCCATCGGTCCTCCGACAAACATGGCCAGCCACTGCCACTTCAGCTTGCTTACTCTGCAAGCTATGTCGAAGACGGACCACAGGGTGTTGTAGCTCAGCCTTGGACAGGCCTGTCTCCAGCAATGGACAGCGATAGGCTGAGTTGATTGATTGAATTAACCACTCACCCAAGTCATCAAAGGTGTCTTATTAGAACTTCAAAGCAATTTTGAAAAGTGTTTTTTTTTTTTTGGCTGGTCATAAGCACAACATTGAATGAACGTTTATAACAGGCCAATAGTGTGACATCTTACTACGGACAAAAAGTTTAGGGTCAGTGGGTCGTCTTAGGGGCGGAACCCGACTCTGCAATAAAATCAGAAATTTTCCGGAAAAAAAAAAACGGAAAATTTCTAAGTCCTCGCTCCATAGCGCCCCTAAGGCTCCAACCAAGTTTGGGGTTCAAGTCGCACAGCTCACCTGGCAGACTGATTTACATTAAAAGTTCATACATAGTTACAGACACATAAACTCACGCCTTCTTCCGGGGGTAGGCAGAAGCTACAGCACGCCACCTGCTTCAATGCTTACATGCACCTTTTGCTTCGTTTACGTTCATTCATCTGGTCATACTCGCACGCCGGTTGTCAGTACTACCCACCTGACCTTCCTGAAGAACATCACCAATGAGGTCACAATATGCCCTTCTTATGCGGCGTTTCCACTCACATCACGTCATCTGCCTTGTAAATACAGGTACTTACATCATGGCTTCGATTCATTTTCCGATGAGTCACCATTAGCTTGAAGTTGAGACTTTTGATCAAGGCTTGAGGAAATGAATATTAATAGCCACCATAGACTGGCCATCACCAATGATAAATTGAAAATAAGCGCAAATTCAAGTCACAAATAGAAAGAAAGTATTGTTGAATAAAATTCGAAAGTACTCGAGGAGCACGATCAAATCATTTGTTACTAAATACACTTAACGAGTGATGTGAATCATGATCGGGTTTTATTATCGATAAAAATCCGGATCAAATGAAGTATTCAGCTTGGTGTAAAATGCCAGCCGGTGTTGACAGAGACGCAATCAATAAATCACTCGGCGATACAAAGAAATATTCAATGTGTGTTGATTGTGCCTCTTGAGAACGCTTTTTAGTATTATAGGGATGGGCTTCTGTCGTTATCGAAGTTTAGATTGGTCAAGAAAAAAAATATGTTAAATATTTTCACATATTCTAATAAATGTGTAAACAATTTTTCTTTAATAAATTTTCCTACAAGTTTTTTATTACTAACTCGTTGAAACCTAATCATAATATTTACAAAGCAACGGTTCTTTACAGATAAAACAATTACATCACGATTCGACACAGAAAAACAAAACCATAAACTAAATCTAATATCTCTTCGCGATAATTTATTACCATATTTTTTTACTTACTCAATAACCTTTCGACAAGTCGACAAATCTATCGATAAGCTTTAATAATCTCTAATAGGATGCGAAGTCTCTGGTGGTCCGGCGTTGCTTTGATCGATTCTGCCGAATCATGGCACGCGATTCAAATATGACGATGATATGACTCTCATATCGACAGACCATTTTCATCGACACTCCTCTGTCCTTACCACAACCCTTATGACTTGGAAATAAGGTTGAAGATCCCGTGAATACTTTTGAAAAAGATGCAAGTTTTATTGGTTTTCTTCTCGAGATAAATCGCTGTCTATTAAACAGTTATTATGGACCATTGAGGGGTTAATATAATATTGTTCGGTCGTACAGACCCGTCTAGTGGTATCGTTTGCAATTTTAGTGTTAACTATTATAACTATTTACCTATTTGGCAACTATCGGACTGTTTGTCTGTCAGTGAGGAAATTGAGGACGTTAATGTCAATGCTACTACACAATGGATGCAAAAATTGCTCAATACGTGACTAATTATAAATTTAATGGTGCAATTAACACAGATTGGGTTTAGAGCTATCAAGAAGATGCCTTAAGCATAATTTTAATTAAGTAACCTGTGTTAAAAACTTTCTGATAAAGTCAAAGTCTGAACGTCAAATTTTACAAGAAATAAGAATAGAATTGATTCTAGTTGCCCCTTCCAAAAGGTACTTTTGTATGGAGAAGAATGAATGGGTTAGAAACTCCACCGTTACTCTTTGATAAGTAGATAAGTAGTGATATCACACGGCAGGCAATTACTTTCTGTTATTTTAAATCTTTATGTATTTGTTTTATCACTTACTATCTATGTGAGCGTGAGCGATTCCAACAAAGGAAAATTAATTGGAGACGAGCCGTGCCCACTGGGGTTTCCCATGGTCTAAAAAAATCAAGGCATTCCGGGAGTGACACATGCTTACGTCACTATCCAGTTGCCACTTTTTTGCAACAACACACGAATTATGGAAACATTTTCAGTCACCATTCTGTTAAAAAATATATATAAACCATTTAAATTGTCGTTTCGTTTTTCTAATCAAACGAAGCAATTCAATTTAAACTTATACCAATTTAATTGTTACTTAAAACCTCATTGTTTTATCGGATTCGCACAGGTAATAAAGGCGGTTGGCGAGTTATCAGAACACACTACTGGTAACACAGCGGTGATGACGTATGCTTGTGTCTCCCACGTGACCACTGTGTCTCGGAATGCTATACCTGGCAAAGTATATTATTATATTTTGAGATTTCCCATCGGCATAATTATTAATTACGAACTTCCATAGAAACTTTCATCCCTTTTAATCCCTATAAGGTATGAATTTTCAAAAAATATTTCTTATTGCTCACCTTCGTTTTCTAAGGAACTCTTTTGAAACATTTCATGCTTCGAACACAACGGTTCAGGCTGACCTCGGTATGTCAGTGAAATTTATGAATTTAAGATTTTATTGAGTAGAAGACATCATTGTGGGTGACTTTAGTTCAGCGGGCCTATATCTAAGTCTGTCAACGAAAATACGGGCCCGTCCGAAAGTAGTTAGATACTTAAAAGTGAACCCTATTCCGGATTAATGAACTTTTTCGGACGCCCAAACACATCGGGAGCAAGGACCACTGTCAAATCGTGTTGTCATTAATTTTTATTTCGAGGCCGGGACTAATCTTATGTCCGTAACTGATAAGGAATAGGAAATGTCCGTAACTTCGAACATCGTGCTCACGGATTAGGCCCCCTGCTTCGGACTTGCTCGTTGTTTAGTAGCTCAAAACTTATTTAGTAGAACAATAGCAAAGAATAAGTATATACTATTACTGAATGTATGTACACATGGCTACATATCAAGCTATACATTTCCAGTTTCAGCTGACTTCGCATTGTATAGGCTTTTCGTACATTTACAATTCAGCTTATACTGGAAATGTACAGCTTGATATGTCGTCGTGCGTATCAGCTATTAGTGAGACACTTCATATTTAAATTTTATGCATGCAATTTTAACGTGGTGAAAGTCAAAAATACCAAGATGTTCTCCACGAACGACGGAGAGTTTTCGAAATATTTTGTAAATATATCCATTTTTTTCGGCCAATGTGGAAGTGATACACAAACATACATAAACTCACGCCTTCTTTCAAATGGGGGTAGGTAGAAACTACAGAACGCCACCTGCTACGATCCTTACATACGCAAGACACAAACGAACGAACATTTATACGTTTCGTTCGTGAAAGATGATATGGCTAGAAAGCTATGGCTATAAACCGAAATGACGACTAATAGAGATGTATGGAAGTAAAATACATATTGCGCTGACCACAAATACATTGGGATAGGAGAATGATGATGATGATCAGGAGTGCAAAAAAAACTATTGGTGACAAGATGTCTGTACCTAGTTTTAAAAATAAAAATTTTAAAAAAATCTTTGCAAGAATTGTACAGTCGCACATCAAGTTACCGCAAACTGTCAGATTTTTTCATTCGATTTTGTAATTAAGAATCAACATTTGAAGGTTTAAAATCGTTTGGAGAAATTTGACAGCTTCGTGTAACTTGACCTGCTGCCGACTGTACATACAGATAGATGGTCGAGTTATTTTTAAGTTAAAAAAAAAAACGCTAGAAATAGCATGCAACATTACTGTTAATAAATGAAGCTTCGTACATAAGTCATAGTTATTAAATTTAAAATGTCAATTATTGAACTGATGACTTTACTTCTGCTAAGTTTTTGTTTGCGAAATAAAAGCAATAGATTAATCAAAGTCGTAATTAAAGGATTTCTAACTTGTATTCAATTACAGAAGATAATTAGCTACCTGTACAGTTGCTATTAAATATGAAGTATTGAGGCTAAGTCAATAAAGTTTAATGACAGATTTCCGCGCGACGTTTTCCTTAACGATTGCTATCTAGAAATCGATGGTAGAATCGATTAATCGATTGCGACAGTGTTTAGAAGTAAAGTGTCGGGTCTTTGCATAATTTTGTACACTTATTATAAGTAGTAACTGTTTAACATTAAGTTTAAATCGATATTCGAACAGAAAACATCATGACTTGTTAGATCGTTTCCTTCGTGTTTCATTCTTCAATCGGCATTCTAGCTGCTACGCAAGTGGATATTGTAAGTAGAAAGTTAGCGAGTGGATTTTAGACACCAGAAAGTTATAATAAAACCATTGCGTAATGGCAACACTTGTCAAAGAAGTTAGTGATAGTGTAGCAAACTATTTTTTTTTAACTTAGCAACTCCCCCAGTTCCTGTGGGTTACTCCCGGAGGACCCCGAATATGATAACTATGATTACATTTCTTTTTTTTTTACTATTGTTTTCAACTTGTACGGTCGACATAATAAGTGCTTAAATGTATGTGTTTGAAATACATTAGACGAAAGTAGTTTATTTGAAATTTTGTACAATGTCAATATGTGGAGGTAATTACAGTTTGAATTTTCATTCAAACTGTAATTACCTCTACATATTGACATTTAACTTATTTAATGATTTTTTATATTTTAGTTACATTTCTGTAACAAAAATTTAGAAAATCATTAACTAAGCTTATAGAAGACCTTAGTAAAATCGTGCTCATAACGCCTAAAAATACTGCTTAAAATTGTTTTTTTTATCTTTTCCATATATTTAATTATCAAATTAGTGTGAGAAGAATGATTTGACATGTTAATATTTTTTTTTTTAATTTTATTACTAATGTTTATTATTTTTATAGTTGATTTTTGCATGTTTTGAGAATTTAAGGTACCTAATAATCAATTTTTAAAAGCATTTTAGATTTTCTGATTTTGCATGCTAAAAGATTTATTAGAGTTAAGTATTTATATTACTATGCTACATTATAAAAATAATTCCTGAAAATGATACAGTTTTTGCGTATTTTTTAAATTATGTAAATTGTTTTTTAGAGTAGTTATTTTGATTTTCTGTATTGAAAAAGGAACTATTGTGATAATAATTAAGACCTGTGATTGCTTTAGGAGACTCTTTGTTGTATCCTCTAATTATAATATTTACCTTAACCAAGCAAGACTTTATAATTTTTTCTGATCCTTAAAGCTACTTACTTACGTACTTATTTTAATTTTAGTGAGTAATAAAATTTTATTTAACATATCATCTGCCGACGGTACTTTTAAGCTGAACTGACTTTTAATTGAGTTTATCAAGATAAAAATAAATCGGGATCCTCCGGGACGGGGGCCTCGGGGAACGGGGTACTCAGCGAGTAACCCGTTCCTGTGGTCCTAAATAGGCTTGCTTGGCATTGGATTAGAACTTATCGTTGTGCCAAACTATTTCCTAATAAGTATCTGAAAGGGCATTTGAAAACCGTTCCGAACTGACTTTTACCTATAAAAGCTCCATAAGGATGGAAATATATCCACCTACGCTACGCTATGATAAATATTATCGCTAAATCTGACCAATATTACATTCGGTAATCTTCTGAAACCCGGCATTATTACTGAAACTCAAATAAAGCCTCAAACCACTTACACCATCTACCACAAAAATTAACTCGCACAAAATATCAATATAAAAACAATCCACTCGAGCATATAGTCATAACGCGTTTATAGCTAATAACATAATGGCGCGGCTCCATTAACGCGGGGGCCCCGCCGCGATCCGATGGGGTACAATTGGACCCCCGCGGAATCACTGCCACGATAACTTTATTACGGTGACCCACGCAATTTGCAGAGATGCTGGAGTTTGTTAGTGTATGGGTTGTGGAGGTAAATTAATAAGTCTATTTAATAAGTAGGTACCTTTGTACTCAATACTAATATGCCTTTTCTGTATCTATTTTACTGTGTGTACATAAATAAATAAATAAGTCGTCGCAAGCAGTCATGATTACAGTAGGAAATAAGTATCTGCGGACAACGGTGTCAAATGAAGTACCCCGACAATTGTTAGGTATGTCTGTGAATATACTTTTAAATATATTTTTTTGGGTTGTTTTTGCGTACATTGCTGCATACTTAGGTTTGAAAAATTCGTCTGCTCAACAATGTAAAGCATCACATTTGTACGTATTTTTAACCGACTTCACAAAAAGGAGGAGGTTCTGAATTCGTCTGTATGTTTTTTTTTATTTTTTTTATGTGTGTTAGCTCATAACTTTTTTCTGGGTGAACCGATTTGGATGATTCTTTTTTTATTTGATAGGTGGTGCTTCACATGTGGTCCCATTTAAATTTGATCAAGGTCTGACCAGTAGTTTCTGAGTTATCCTTAATACTGCAGATTTTTTCCACTTAGTTTATATGGATGATGTGTTAATAATTTCCTGTCACTGTTATTTACACACCAAGTAGTGGTTTATGAATTTGTGTGGGGTAGGTATCGCAACTAAAAAGTGAAAAATAAAAACTTTTTTACAAAAAAACAACCGACTTCCAAAAAAAACACTAAAAGACGTGAAAAATAACTTTAATTTCGGAAGTCGGTGGCCAAACGCGAAAATACACAAAACCAAAGGCACCGACTTCCGAAATTAAAGTTATTTTTCACGTCTTTTAGTGTTTTTTTTGGAAGTCGGTTGTTTTTTTGAAAAAAAGTTTTTTCTATTCTTTTCTTCTTGTCTGTTTTTAAATATGTGTACATAAATGGTTAATTAAATAACGAAATGAATGTAGCTGATCTGTCATATTGAAGGGCATTACCATCAATTGCCATTGTATGTGTTACGCAGTTACCCCGCAGGTGACTAGAAAATCGTAAAAACTTGACACAAGTTTCTAGTATCAATGCTCTTCATGAGTTTTTTTTTTAAAAACATATAGTAATTAAAGGAGCCTATTAGAAAAAAAATCCTGCCCCTCTTTAGAAAAACATAAAATAATAATAAACAAATTTGATACCGGTCGAAGATCAGAATTCTGACCATTAGTTTATTTAGTCAGACCATTTTAGTGGCGAGAAACCATGTCCTTGTTGTGTGCAAAACAGAACCTTCAAAAAAGTAAAATAGAGCTTATTTTGCATTCTTAGCAACGAAACATAGTAGAGAGGAGTCAGTAAAAAATCGGCGTACCTACTTCACTTAACAAAATCAAAGCCATATATTTCACTTAAGCCCACAAATAATACTTCTAAACAAAACAATTGACAGTATAATGCTTTTTGCTCATATTCTGGTGGCAAATCGTAAAAATTCCCCGCATTCCGACTTACGAGGCACTTTGAATCAATATTCGAAAAAGAATAAAGCAAATGTAGGAGCAAATGAAGTTGTAACAATGGACGAATGTTTCAATCTTACAGAATGTAACATAACTCATGAAATTACAACTGAAAATCTACCTTAGACTGCAAAACTTAAAGTAGGTTTTGTAAATAGCGCAAGTGTCGCGTAGGAACGCAACCTTTTTGCAGTCAATTTGCATATTTTCTTCCCTTTTACTCTTACAAGAGTATGGTAAATAGTTGGAATAGTTTTAAGAACTGTAAGGTCTGTGTATTCAAAATCTATTTTAGATAATGTTTGTCTAGTGCAACTTTATTTTTTAGAATCTAGAATTCTAGATGGTTTACAATTCCTTTTTGTTAACGCCAAATGGATGACAATATTTTCGCCTTCTAATGCATTGAACCAAATACCATACATCGGTAAAAAGAGACTGTAACATTAGATCCCTTCTTTAATGTAGGTATACTATTGCACATTATTTTAAACCACCAATTTGTATTTCATTAACACCTGCGGGGTAATTACGTAACACACTAACAGTAGGAATGGGTTTCATTTTGACAGTTCAACAACATTCATTGCGTTATTTACGTTGTTGAGCAGACATATTTTTCGAATATATGAAGCAATGGATTAGCAATAGGCTTCAAAATGATTCAGATTCTGATTGATAGTGTATTACGTAATTAAGGTGCGGATATGTTTTTTACCGACGGAAAAGTTAGTACCTATATTGTTTTAAAGTCTTTATGTCTGATGCAAGTTTGTTTATCTATACATCTTTACATACATACAAATAAATAAAATTGAAGTGTCTGTTTGTAATGTCAAAATAACAGCTTTTTACTTAATGCATATGAAAGTATATACGGTAGTTATAACAAAATAAATACCATTTATTTTTATTTTTTGTCTGCCTGTTTGTTCCGGCTAATCTCCGAAACGGCTGGACCGATTTTGACCGGACTTGATAAATGATAAATGATTTTATTTCTGTAAGTAGGTTTGTACAAACACTTTTACACGTCAATCATATTTTTAAACTAGATGAGGTCGGCGTTTCCTATCTGACTACTCTGAGAAGAAAGGCCGAAACAAACTCAGAGGTCACAGTCTCTTTTAAAGTCCAGACATAATCTTGGTCAGATCATGTGAAGACCATGTAGATTGGTATCTGAAATGGTCTTTTGAGGAAAGAACCACACAGATTGAGTGGATCTGTCCAGTCAGTGCACGCATTTGTCATTAATAGTGCAGCTCACTTTCACTGGCAGATAGCTAATGTTATAAGGAGTAACATAGGCTAAATTTTTGTTCCGGTAGCAGGTTCCCGTGGGATAATTTCCGACATCAACGCGGGCGAAGCCGCGGCCAACAGCCAGTCTATACATATAATAAAATTGTAGTGGAGTGAAAACCGTACATTGTTTTCTTTTTAAATAATTTTTACTAGGTCTTGGAATAATTCTTATGCCGAAGATATAGTTTTTAGATTTCTTGTCTGTTTATTTGTATATGAATGTATGTCCCAGCATTACGCAAATACTACCGGATAATTTTGTTCAAATTTTGCATAGTAATAACAGGGTGGCAGGGACGATGGCGCGCAAACTGTAACCATGAATTCAGAATTATATCGTAGTTTACCAAAAAAAAATTACCTGTTTCTTAGAAAAATGCAATACCTACGCGGTCAAAATGTATGGCGGTAGGTACATTTTTTTAATATAATTATTTTCTATTATTATTTTATTTATTATTATATCGCCGATGTATTTCAACATAAGTAGTATTCTTCTCCGCAAATTGTAAAAAGACCCGCCAAAAGGTTAGGATATTGCAGATAGTTACCGATTTAACTGTTCGAATGATTACTATACGCTTACGGAGCTAAGGTCAATATTGACATAATTTAAGAAATTCGACGCCTGCTTAACTTATAACTTGCTCTAAACTTTGAACTTGTGTTCGGTTCCGAACAAAAATTTTTTTTTTGGTTTGCTTCTTTTTTACAATTTGTTATACTATTATATTATAGTTCGTAGAAAGTACACAGAAAAACATAAAGTTTAGAAGCTCTACTGTAATTTTTGGATATTATAAAAATAAATATATATAGTTTTTGGAGAACTCGAATAAAATACATTTTCAGTTCTGTGTAGTGCATTGTTATATTAGGAATTCTCATTAGTATTGAAATTGGAATTGACGGGAAGTAGTGATACCTAACTTCACCCCTGTCCTACGGGGCCCATACCGTGTGGCTTTATCTACCTCTTCAGAGAATAGTGTACGTACGTAACGTAGATATAAAATGTATAATAAACATGACTTGGTAGTTTTGCTACTAACCATAGTGATGCTAGAAAATACTAATATGGCCATCCTTTCTTTTCAACGTCGCAAACTGGAGAAGCAGACTTACGATTTGGAATGAATACATACTTCTTACTACCCTTATAACCTCCTCCTTATCTTAAAAGCAGTGTTTTTGGGTTTTTACATCAGGAATTTCTCAGTAACAGCCCGGAGTCTGGATTTGTGCCCGGTTGATGGCAATTGGCTCGCCCTCTGTTACATGGGACTTAAACATAACTGGCGAAACATGGGTGTACTATAGGTACACCTCTGCCTAACCCTTCGGGGAATGGCGTGATATTATATTCCTTTTTAAAAGTCGCATATTAAACATTTTCTTTGTTCGTTTTATTGTACGTTGTCTCTAATGCATCATAAAAATCTAATTACATTAAAATACCATCTAATTCACTCTAATAAGTACTAATAACACACGAAAAACCCGAGATATTTCACTAATTAAGTCACGCAAACTCGTTAATATTAATATTTCATAGCATACTAATTGCTAGTCCGAAATATCACTTCACATATTAAAACATACATCAGCATATACGAAGTTGGGTCATAGTAACACACAGTGGTCCCAGCGGGGACCATCGTGAATGGCGGTTCCAAACTACTTAATAGGGCGATAATTGCGAGGCTATTACGTGGCCACCCCACCCGATATGTGGCCCGCTGGGGTGGGGTGGGTCAAGTATATGTAGTCGTAGGTGTTGGGTCGTGTGTTTTTGTTCAACACCTTTTAATTAAGATGGTTGGTACTGCTCTTACTGCAAGAAGTTTACAGAAGTTGGTAGACTATTACATACAGATTCAGTGCATGAATTACTGATTAATCTAGCGTAGGTATAACTAACTTTATTTCCGCCTTATTCTTAAAATAAAATCATGTAATAATTTTTTTCCATTCACTGCACCACACTAATTACGTAACACACTATCTATCGCAATCTGAATCATTTTGAAGCCTATTGCTAATCCATTGCTTCATATGTTCGAAAAATTTGTCTGCTCAACCACGTAAATAACGCAATGAATGTTGTTGTACTGTCAATATGAAAGCCATTCCTACTGTTAGTGTGTTACGCAATTACCTAGCAGGTCTGATGGTAGACTTTAAACATGAAACATGGTTTGATAGTCCAGAATAATTAACAAAAGAAGAAATGCCTCCAACAACGCAACCCAGAATCTTGAGAAACTTATCAGTAAATGCCGTTTTTCGTGGATGTGACGCATATTTTACCCCAACTCATTTTTTTTTTTTGTATTTATGTTTTTTTTTCTTTGCGTCATGTTTACCGCAAATAAACGTATTTTCTTTCTTTCTTTCTTTTTAAATGGAGACGACAATTGTAATTATTTACAAGATGTGCAGTAAAGACCAAAGTAAATCAATTTAATCTTCGAGAGCCTTTGCATGATCAACAACTTCGACAATGATTTTTTCAGGAGGTTATGGTTTATAGTCTTGGTACTAAAATCATGAATTCCGTATCTCAGTCCACGATTCAGACTTTGAAGGCTCGTTATTTCTCTTTTATCTAACATAGCTTCATAGCCCGTTAATAAATAAACGCTCAAACTGTAACAAAATTTAATTTAGAAACAAAATTGAAGCGCTTACGAAACAAAACACCGTCAAGCGGTTTACGGGCGAACATGAAAATGTTTATTGTGAAAATTCATTAGCAACTTTAGAAGGAGATTGCTTAATTTTCTTTAATATTAACTTGTACAGACCCCTTTTTAATTAATATCGACAAAATAGTCGAGTCGACCGCGAGTTGCGCGCTCCTGATAAAGCTTTTTAGGGATGTTACTCTTATTCCTTGGAATTTATCGATAGGGTATGTAGTGACTTTAATTTGAGCTACATGTGCTGATGTGCTAGAAATTCAAGCTTTCTATTATTCATGGCAACGACAGTTTTTTTAAACGTCACTGTGGCTAATATTGAATTAATCTATGAATGCTACAATTACTTGGTCATTGGCAACTAGGTGAGGGTGAGAAAGAGAAACAATGTGGTCAAAATAGATTCATAATGGTACTGTAGTCAGTGCTACTGGTTACTCAAGACCACATTTGCCATCGACTCAGCGTCTCCACAAATAAAGCAAGAAGAAGAAAAAAAAAAAAAAAAAAAAAAATGTAAATACCTAAACCCCAAAACATCGACATTGTCACTCGCCATCACTGTACAATATTAATTTCAAAATTGGTTTAAATAGGTATTACGCCGCTTGTTAGCCCCGGTCCAAAATGAACTCATTAAAACTATAAAAGCGGCGGTAATTAAGGCCGCACCCCCCCCCCCCTCGCTGCCCGCTGCAACCCTCCCCCCTTTCCGGCCCCTCTGGGGGTTGGGCTTAGGCCCCACAACCACCCTGTTTTCAATGAGGGACACAGAGTATATTTGGCGTGGAAGGTACTGTAGCGTAGTTTGTGCTTGAGATGAGTAGGTACCTGTCAATTTAAGGACAGTGCCGATATAGACCAATGTGTAGTGTAGTGTCCGACCGAAGGTTTGGTTTCGGTTTCGGGCAAACATCTGGGTTCGGCCGCAGTTTCGGTTTCGGCCAAAACGTGGCTGAATCTTAGGCCCGGCCTAAACTGGTGAATGGTGTTTGTGAACTGTTTGTTTTAATAGAATACGAACGACTGACAGACAGCCAGACAGCGTAGACTTAGTACTTAGTGGGATCCCGTTTTCACCCTTTTTTGTACAAAACTCAAAAAAAAACAAGCTAGTAAGGATTTATTCGCTTTCTAGAAGATTGATACAAGCTCTAAGGGTAACAAGATGCATCTTAATGATTCTGCGTTCGGTCACATTAACAAAATCACACGTTTTAGCGATTACTTCGACGCCGCGTTTTTGTTACTCGTTCCGTTTGAGTACGGTTTAAAAAATCCGTTTTTGGCGGAGAGCTAAAGTATTGCATTGCATTTTTATTTATTTATTGTCGTTAGGTACCTACATCGAGCCTCCGAAAAGCGATTAAATCGCTGATTGCTAATGCAAAAATTTGCGGTGTTGAGTTGAATCAAGCATCTGAAAGAAATTTTTAAATGTTGACACGTCAGCCCTTAATCAAATTATTTGTAACAAATCTATGAAAAACGACGGGTCTCAACTAACGGTATTTATCTAACTTTTTCTTAACCTCATAAATTTCGGTTTCGGCTGAAAATTGTATTTAGGTCGGAAACTAGTATTTAGATCATTTAATATTTTGGTTTTGATTGATCTACAGAAACTGGTCAAATACTTGTTACAATGCTGGTGCAAGAATGGCTTATCAATCGCGAGTGATACATAAGCTGGTCTACAATAGAATGTAGCTTCAGTGTTCATATTCACAAACTAGAAAGACAAAATGAAACGTGGTGTTACTAGGAATCTGGCAGCTAAAAAGTAAGCCTGACTTTGGACATAACGTCACGTCTGTGGCAAGGGACGTTCGCAAGCAGTCCAGCAAAGCATGCAAAACGAGTAATTTTCATTGACAAACTAAATACTATAACTATTTTCTTTACAGCCGCTCTTTTATGCAGAGTTTACTCCCTACATATGAAAATTTCAAGAAAAAAACGTAATTTCCTCTTCCAGTTTCCACTCTAAGTTCATAACCCCTCTTCGCCGGGCTGGCTTTATTGCAGGCGACATTACAGTCCGGGGCGCGCGGTAATTTTCAACTAATAACCTGTTTCATTTTTACTGCCTTTTTCTCACTTTACAGCCAGCTTGTCCTGCTGTAACTGCTGGAAATGGTTGCTTTAGCGTAATTCAGGTGGTGTTGTGTGACGCTGCAAGCAATAAGCACAGGACCGGTCGATTTGGCGACGCTTGGGGGAGGCCTATGTCCAGTAGTGGGCTAGTGGCCTATGGCTGAAATAGTGATGATGATGATGTTCTGTGACATTCAGAAATGTCGTATTTTACCAACCATGGGGGATTCGCAGCCCTAGTTGCAAAGTTACGAGACCAGTGAATCGGCGTAGCGTCTTCAGCCCAGCTTGTACTTTAATTAGTCATGTCTCAATAGCGATGCTTGATGAGTTAAAGTATAAGCAGAGGACCTAGACAAATGGCATTCGCTTCAGAGTGATTCTATTTCTACAATCGCTATCGCTTTTGCTAATGCTTCCATCATAGGAATCGAAAACTAGCGATAACGTTTGTCAAAAAGTGCCACTTGGCTACGCATCTCTATGGAAGTAATCGTTCGACGCTGTCGATTCGTTTCATAGAATCGAATTATGATAACATTGTCTAGCTTATTTATATTCGTTGACCTATGATCACGTGACATTTCGATAGCTTATGTCAACCCCATACAGTTTATGGCTTTTCTACTAGCTTCATCGCTAATCTAGTATTACTTTGTCTAGTCCCTCAGGGTTGAAGACGCTACGTCGATTCGATGATCTCGTAAGTGCTACAGTTTAGAGGTCACCATTTTGTAACTTCGTAAGATAGGACCCGACTTTTAACTCATAGAAAAATAACGACCACGTTGACATTACAATTATGACCATAATCACACTACTAGTCAAACACGCTGGTGATAGTGGTTATCATTGGGATCCTGGTATAAATATGTGATACTTTATACAGTGAGTGACTCTAAATGACAGCATGCACCTATAAGTGTAAAATGCTTCAATAATTCTAAATAACTAGATAGTCGACCAAAATGGCAACACTAAATAACCTATTTAAACAAAACTTTCTCCTCTTATCAGTTCACAAACAAACAATTTGTGTAATGCGAAAAGAGAAAGCGAAAAGTGGAAAATAATCAGCTCGCCCTAATACGATAATCAAGCCATTACCGAGCCAATCGGCGGCGCTGATTCGATATCGATAAAATTACTGGACGCACTGCCTGTTAGGATGGACAACACTATAAAAGTTGAATGGCACTATAGTTAAGCTTTTGTAAGAATTGGAAATGAAAGTATTGGTATATCGTCAACCATGTCTAGGGTTTGGTATATCGACGTATGCTTAGCTACATACTTACTGAGTCCTCATTTAGAGATTCTAGTAGAATTACTGCTTCTGGCATAGGTATAGCAAATTAAAATATTCTAGCGCGAGGTACACAAGAGTTAAGGACTGCCGACGAAGAAGATGGCAATGAAACAGGCAGCTGGTATAAATGCGGAACTTTGAGTTAAAAAAAGATATGAACCCGATGACTTGGGGAACCTTACGGGTGCCAGACGGCAAAAAGCAGTTCTCCAAAATCATCGAGTTAATATCAATTAGTATCTAGCTACAATTTAAGCTGGACGTGCTATGGCTTGCTCTGTTCATTTGACGAGTTTGTAAGAATGAAGTTTTGTCATGATTGCGATCAATAAGTAATAAAAAAATATATAACAGTGTTATCATTAAATAGTATCATCTGTAGTACACTTGACTTATGCTAATTAACAAAACAGGTAAGTGGTGCAACCAGCACCGTTTCTAAGTTATGATAACTAATCGTATTTATTTATGTATTATAAGTTTGGTTATTATTTTGACGTATTTTAGTTCAATGACTTTTGTTTATTTATATTATTCGTATTATTTTATGTTTATCTAAGTTTATTTTCTTAATTAACAAATAATATAAAATTACAGTATTGACAATTAAAATTAAAATATAATAACCTAACCTCGCTAAAACTACTAACAAACTAAAATATGGCGTCACAAATTCCTCAGAATCGCTGTCGACTGGTAATGTACCCAAGAGACTGGCGGCATTGCCACGTTGTATGGCAATTCTTAGCCCCTGGCCAAGGTAAAAGCCAGCCCTTGGGTCACGGGAAGTGTCAAACAGGCGTTTGCAGATTTCGTTGAACAAAATATGGGCACTCGGACCCTGCGGCCCGAGGGTTTCAACCCCAAACGGCTTGAAAATATAATTACCGATAAGTTTATTATATTTTCGCCGTTTGAGGTTTTTCGCAGCCGCAGCAGCGGCGCCAGCACAACACGCCGAGTCAGGAAGATGACATGGCGCAAGAGTATCGACACATGTTGCGTTCCACACTAAAGACGTACCCAGCTTCCATGGAAATAAAGAATAAATAATTGATATTAGGTTCGAAGCTATGCTAATTACGCAAATAAATGCATATCAAGTCCCCCAGTTCGCCAAACGCCAAGTCCGTATGTCCGCCCCGTAAATCACTTTATCGTCAGGGTTATTCGGAGGCGATTTCCGAAAATCAATCGGTGGCCAGATCAGATAGCGTGATGTATGGCGGCGCGGGCGTCGGCCGAACGGTCTCTCTCATTACCCCGACACTTTTTATTCCCGAAGATGTTCTCTTTAATTTGGTAGGGTTGGAGTTGAAGATGGTTGGTAGAAACCAGAAAATTCATTTGAATTAGAATACAAAGTACGATTCGGAAGTGTAGCAGCTCTTTTCATGGCTTTTATGACAAGATTTTGTGATGGCAATGAGCGGAATATAGAGTAGAATAGAATACTCTTTATTATGTACACCATAAAAAATACAGCTATAAATGTAGAAATTTTACATCAAATCATAAGGATTACTGGTTTACGGAGCTTAATTCGTGATTGTACCTAAAAAGAAGAGGTTTTTAATAGCCTTTTCTATTTCTGAGAAACCGGTTTAAATTATTCAGTCTAAGTAAAATCTAAAATGATAATACTTTTTATTTATATCCAGAACTATCTCAGGATCATTCATCAGGATACACTCAATTGCAATCACAAATCCATGCTCAAATCTTGAATCAAAGCGAATAGTATTATTTCTGCTGTTTTTCTAACCCTTCTTCTATCATTAAAATACTGTCCATCTATAACTATACAATACAAAGCAGATTAAAAACAACCCAATCAAAATTCTAAAAATCACCATCAACCCAATCGGACCAACGTCACCAATAAATCATTCACAGTCAATTTACAACAACCCTTCGACAGCCAGAGACAAGCTTTCAAACGAACTAATCTGAGATAAAGGAAACACGTGTACTATTAGACTTTACCTCATTACCTAACAAAAACACCAGAACCTATATCTCATTCAACAGTCCCACCAGAATACCAACTCTATGTTTAATATTTTAAAGTTTAAAGTCAAATGGGTGTGTTGACAGTTAGATCCTTTCGTTAGGAAGGGTTGTGAACAGTAGTTTTAATACATAATCTGTGTATTAGCATCACAAAACGTTCATTCATCAGGACATCAAGCGATGTGATTGTAGACGTGATAAGTGTGAGGACACGGGATTTTAGTGAGTTGATAATACCGCTTTGGAGGATTTTATACATTTATTTTTGTAAACTGCCAGTTGCTTATACATTATGGATAAGCAACTGGCGCTCTCTACCACCAAGTCAAACTTCTACGTCATGTACATACATAGGTTTATGACCTAGAAATTTCAGTTTTATATTTTTAATCTGCAGATTCAATCTTAGTAGTGTAAAACATCAAAACCTGGGGTGATTTAAAAATGGAAAGGTGAATAAATTATAACTATGTAGGTAAGCGTTCTTCAGTGTTTTACAGGACTTAATTAATATATAGTTTAATGAAGAGTCATCAAATTTTAGTAGTTCAGGTAAAAGCTAGTAAGCTAGATTGCTAAAGAAAATGAGCGCCGATTCTAGACACTTATTTCTTTAATTAAGTCATGGTTAATACAATTAATTAAACACTAATTAAAGTAAATATAGTAGTTACCTGAACTTACAAGACATTTTGAAAAAAAACTCATCAGTCACACCAAAACAGTCACTGTCACACATGAACAGCTCAATACCCTTCAGTATTGCGAATCCGACGATCGAGATAAAACACAAACTAATTATAGTAAACTGCGCTCCCTTCATCGCATACCCTTGATGTGACGTATGGAAATAACAATAGGATTCTATGTGAACACACAAACATAACATGCACAAAAAAATATTACACTAGGAGGTCTTATTGAAGAGCAATACGGTTCGATTCAGCCTGATTTTCAGTTTGACAGCGGTAACCATACGGTTGTCGGGAGCAAAACATAGTTTTCAATCAAAAAAGGCCGAGGACAGATTTCTACCAACGATAGTCTTCTGTTTATTTATGAATAAAACAAATTCGAGATCCTATATGAGATTAAATTAATTGGATTTAGCTTTTTATCGTCGATTTGACGATAATTTCTTTATTTATTGTTGTAATAACAGCCATAATGGGTGCTTTGATTACCGCCCTTTTATAATATCTTCCGGAAATTCATAATACGCTCTTCAGCTCCTGAATAAAAAAAAAAAAACTGAATTGATTGAGTGCATGCTTAATTCTGAAGAGTGTGTTTCATTGCATTTTTATTTGCATATCAATTAAAATAAGCTGGATGTATAAATGATAAAGTAACATTTGAACAACACAAAAACTCTTATGAACAAGGTTTAAAGTTTCTTTTTGATTTTCAGGAGACTACGCTGAATATGCTGTTACAGACATGATAAGCTATAATCAAGCTTGGATGAAAAGTGGTTACTACTAGTTCTTTCAACACCAAAGGTATTTAAAAATGTTCTACCAAACTTACGAACAAAGCTGAAAAGCCCATCATTTCACCGACTGCACTTGAAATTGGAACACCGAAAGTCATTTTTTTTTTTTTGGGGACAGTAATAAGTACTATAAGTAGTGACCCAACAGTACGCTTCTGAACAAGCACACTCACAAACCAAGGGTTTATTATGCAGTCATAAAGCAGGTCTGCAGGTTCACTTTTTATATGCACGAATAAACAGGGGTCGATAGTTAAGACTATCTTGGGTTTTGCTTTTGCGTCGTTTGGATCGCCGCCGGTCGCGATCTATTGCTGCATACCTTCCAACACTAGGTAGTTCTCCACGGCAAACGCCGAATCTTCGTAGTTTTCTCTGCCCTTTAGCCTTGCAATACTAGCAATAAGGTTTGTCGACATTTTTGCACTGTATATTCACCAAAAATCACTATAAAACTTGTGTGCGGCCCATAACCTCTAATGAAACGCAGAGTGTATGGATGACAACTGACAGTTTATTGAAAAACATTGATACCATATATAGGTTAAAGGTGGCGCTACTAGTCACATTTTGTTACTCACTTCAACAGCAGGCCAATATTTGACAAAAAGTGAGATGAAATATCAGTCAAGGGAATTTGAACCAACTATTGCCCTGCGTTTAAACTGCCCTGCAAACAGTTAAGGTACAGGCGAAGCTGCTATCACTACCAACAATTATATGAAGACAATAACCGAAAAATCCTTGGAATCAACAAGCTATGGCCAGCATGAGTGGTATTGATAAATATTTGTGAGAAGCGGCCGGCTCGGTTTGCATATTAACATTCCGCGCGAGACGCTCGCTGCGCCCCGCGGCCCCGCCACTCGAGATGTCTCAATTCTGATACAGAGCAATGGTGTAATCGAGTAAGTCATATTATTATAATGCTGGATTAAGAATTTTTTGAGATTTTCTCAAAGTGTCATGTCAACTAGAGGTTCGATGATGAGTGTCGTGTCATAAGTCAGCAAAAAATAGAGAGACTGGTCTCAAATCTTGATAAAGCTACAAGGTAACTTTGTTACGTTAAAACTTAACTAAGGAGAAAATATGTATGCTTATTCACTAGGGTAAAAAATATGTTATTATTAAGCTGAAAAACTACGAAAATTTACATAAAATAAGCCTTGCACTAGTAGACTCCAATGGGCTAAGAATTGATGTATGGACCGACGAATTTACCCATAATTTTTTTTTTTTGACTAGAAAACACAGCTAAATACCTAGGTAGTTTTAACTATTCAGATTCTAAATGATAACTTATTTTTAATTTTGGAAAAGTTTTATTATTCAATTATCATAAAATACCATAACAAAAAATTGCAACTTATAGTATTGTAAAACTACCTAATCTGCCTGGGTTAGACCTCGATTCTTGTAGGAAGGACAAAATCTCTTTTAGCTTAAACTAATTTAAAAAATTCAATGTCTCTGTCCCTTCTCGTTACTCTGTATCTGTTAGTTCCGACACAAAATCCGCGATTTTTCCCCGTGTTTTATTTCTGCAGCGACGTCGCGCCGGCCATGACAATAACCCACTATATTATCCTCTGCCTGCTCGGGAATATTCAAATTTATGATATACGAAGGGAGCAGCCGCCATTTTTGCCATCTCAACGTGTTCCCTGAAGCAGGATTAATAGTTTCGTGTGATTGTTTTATGTGGCTGTGTGAGGACGCAATTGAGAGGTTTAAATGTTGAAGGTTCTTGAGTTGTTATGATGGCATGGGAATAAATTTTTGGAACGAGTGAAAGTAAGAGATTCAATCGGATACAAAAATGCTTTGTTTTAAAAAGGTTTTTCCTTATTTTAATGTAGAAATAGTACATTGTTAGACAAGGGGCTAAAATTACCCATTATATACGAGGTAGTTTTAATCCCGCGCTTTAGAGAGGGAGCAAATAGAAACCGAGTTATAATGCGTTTTTAGCGCCGTGTGTTAACACTCTACTTTTCACTACGATTGCGAGAAAATAAAACAATCCAATACTATAACAAATAGTTTACCTTTTCTTCTGTAGCCGCAACGCAATGCACGCATTCTACCGAAGAGATCGCCGTTTTTAGTTCCATTTTCAAAAATAAAATGTTCCTCTTATAGATGAAACAGTAATGAGTCGAGTCTTTACTAATGATTATTCTACTTATGAATAAAGACTTCCTCGTTTTTGTAGTGTTCGTTGGTAACATACAAAAAAAAACTTTAGCTCCTAGAGGATAATATGCTATTTTATCCTCGCTCTGGTACACTGTAATACTACTTTTAGAGCATGAGGAGTGAAAAATACGTATTACACTGAAAACTTAAAATCTTGCTTCAATGGTGGCTCCTATTATCTTCAGCCAGTTATAAAGCGATATATATAAAACTGAGCTTTAATTCATACAATAGAATACAAGCTACGAGTATCTCAAACCGCGGGGTAATTGCGTAACAAACTAACAGTAGGAATGGCTTTCATTTTGACAGTTCAACAACATTCATTGCGTTATTGACGTTGTTGAGCCGACAAATTTTTCGAACATATGAAGCAATGGATTAGCAATAGGCTTCAAAATGATTCATATTGTGGTCGATAGTGTGTTACGTAATTTAGGTGCTAAAGCTATATATCTATTAATTCTGCTTATCATACACAGATCCTCATTTTTGCGAGAATGTTGATTATGATCTCTCGTTTTACCTTGAATCCATCCAAAGGTTGTCTGTAAAATATAGCTTTTAGTGATAAGACCGCCCATTGTGTCACCCTATGTAACATTTATACATTTATATCTATATTTTTTATTTTATACATAATAAAGAGTATTCTATTCTATTCTATTATATTGTAAAGAAAATAAACATTTTGTTACCTTTATAACATAACATAACACATATATTCTCCTAAGGGTTAGGCACAGGTGCACCTATAGTAAACCCACATTTCGCCTGTTATATTTAAGTACCATGTATGTAACAGAAATAAGCCGTTAAAACTCACTTTAAACTGATAATCAGAACCAATAATAGTTAAACGTCAATTAAGAACATAACTGAACAAAGGCGACCATTACCAGCAAAACAGAACTATAAATTAAGCCAATCTTCTGATCTCATTACTAAGGATCGCAGGCGCAACACACCGGTTAAATCAAGGAATTAGCGATTTAAACTATTTTAATCTAGCTTAGCTACGAACAAAACGTATCAATTAAGACAATAATGTGGTTGGCTGATAAGATCGCAGTACGCAAACACTTCGATGCAGGTGGAATGGTACTTTATGTGGAAAAGGTTCTGTAGTTAAAGGTAGGTGGTCAGTTACGAAAGTTGCATAAAACTCAGAGGGTCTACTGTCTAAGCACGCACTATCCGTAGTTTTGGCCGCAGTTACGGACGTTTTCTACATGTATCACCCACGGACATAAAACTAGTTTGTCATTAACACGAACTGTCAAATGACAGTTCTCCTTACTGCCAACGTGCTTTTGTTCGTCTGAAAAATTAAATTCATCACTTTTTTCGATAGATAAACTACTTTCTGACGGGCCCTTATCTTCGTTGAGAGGGTAGACCCTCAGTTACCGTAATTTTCGAAGCTATCTAGAGGTGATCATAGATCTATAGAGGTATGAGGAACAGGGTGTAAAGTTCACTCATCCTCCATAGAAAAGGGAGGATCCTCCGACCAGACGGGTGTAGTGTCTGGTGGGCAACTGCCCGACAATTGATGTCGAGTCGTTGTATAAATGCTAGTTGCGCGGTAAACTCTGCTTGCGCGATGCAGGATTTTGCGTGATGTCACTGTGATGCGTAGCCCGCATGTGGCGTTGTAGATACAGATCCTTCTATCACCTATACCGTATTATAACGTATTGGTAAGACGGGCTGGCATCCGTAACTATTGCCGCTTATTGCGTTGGTTGTCATCATTTTTGCGTTACCTGTGCATATGCATGTCATATGCATGTATTTGTTCAATGGTAAATAAACCAAATTTCCTTTCTTCTTTGTATAGGTATGTCAATTATAACTCCAGAACTATGGAGCCATTTTGATCTGTCCAGCATTCGAGAGGATTGGTTTTTGAAATTACAGAGGTATGAAGAACAGGGTGTAAAGTTCACTCACACCTCCATAGAAAAGGGAGGATCCTCCGACCAGACGGTTGTTGTGTCTGGTGGGCAACTGCCCAACGGTTAATGTCGGGACTTTGTATACATATATGCTAGTCGGGCGGTAAACTCTGCTTGCGCGATGCAGGATTTGCGTGACGTGTAGCTTGCATGTGGCGGTGTAGATACCGCTACAAAGTATCGAAGTCCGTAGGCGTCGTAGTAATAATAAATGACGATCGGTTAGTTACATTTAGCAACCGAGTACTAGATGCAATTTATTCTACGGTTATAACAATTCAATTAAATCAACAAGCAGTCAACTTAACCATTACCTGTCATTTTCGTCTTTCGTAATATGCTTTGCGATAATACAATGTCTGAAACTTTAATTTCTCTATATGCTCAGATTGATATAAACCCGGTCGTCACATACATGCGACAATCATTACATTGTGAGCTAGCAATACTTATTATTTAATGCGTAATCTTCCTACTTCAGATAATATAGAACGGAAACATAAATGCTTTAGATTATGATCTGCTTTCTATTGCGATAATATTGACATTCTATTACAGAAAGTTTCCCTTATTATATTGAATGTTTTGTAGACTTAGATTGTAGATAAATCCCAGGTAGACATTAGATATCTTAAGACCTGGTTTTGGCTTTCTATCGTGGCAAACGATATTCTTTTTTGAAGGAGTCTTTCCGCCTAGACGCGCTCTCGAGCTAATGGAAATTTATTTATTTTCGACTTTAAGGTCGATATTTGTTTGGCAGTGCCTTAGGGCTTGCTCAGTAATTAGAGTTATTTTCAACTGTATTGTTTTTGTGATGAAGAAGTCAAGACCCATGATGATAAAGTAGCGACCCGCCTCTGCTTCGCACGATTTTGATGACTTGACAAAACATATGGGGGCATGGTAGTGCCCCCGCCAAGACGAGCCAAAAACAAAAAGGAGAGGCACTACCTAACTACCTTTATCTCGAAGCTTTTCGTCGTATTTTCAAACCCTCCCTCATAAAGATTTATTTATTGTGTGTGTGTTTTTTTTGTGTTTACATCATCACATCACCCCCTTCCAGAGATTTGACGACGCGACGTCAGCGAAAGGTAAGTTCCGGTTATCCGCGTCGGGTTTGTAGTGATGAGTGTGACGTGTAGCTCGTATGTGGCGGTGTAGATACCGCTACATGTTTACTATAAATGTATTAGAAACATGCATTTTCCGGAATAAATTCACTAAATGGTCACCACCATTTAGTGAATTTATTCCGGAATGCGCATAAAAGCGCATAAAAATTCGTTGAGTAGTTTAGAAGAACAACGCGTTCACACAGACAGACAAAAAACACGATTTTAATTTATATTATGATGATGAATAGATATTTAGATATTATGATTGAAAAACGGAAGATAGCCTTGAAATATATGGGGAATAAAGTTATGTTTATATTATTTTAATAAGTTACGGGCCTTGGGCTACTTGTATTATTATCAGATCCTGTTTCTTTATTAATATATCCATTCATTTAAGTAATGAATAGCAGACATTCCTGTGATACCTCATACAATTTAAACAGTTCCATCATAATAATCTGAAGTCACAAACAATTCGAGCAATTCCAAATGATTAGTTCATTTGCAATTTATAATCGAGCCAATCTCAAAATCGAGCTCGATTCGAGTTCTCGAGACTCGAGCCGCAAGCATCTAGCTTACACCAAGCTCGATTCTGCTCCAATTGGACGTGTACACTTCATGTCGTGATAAGTGTATTAGTTAGTTAATTACCCCCTTGATTCATTACACCAACGCCCGCCTGACCCGATTACACTGCCGTGCATGATTAATGCCACAACTAAATATACAAGATTTTGTACTAATAGGTCTTTACCTATGAAATTGCCGTTTTGTATGAAAAAATTTAAACGAATTTTTTTCATGATTTTTTTATTTGTATTAATCGAAGTAATCACCCATGCAATCAATGCATCTTTGCCATCGCAGTGGCAGTTTATTGATGCCCTTCTTAAAGAAATCAGCTGGACGGGAGGCAACAAATTCTTCAAAGGCATTTTGTACTGCCTCTCGGGTATTAAATTTTTTTCCCGCCAAGAAGTTATCCAAATTCTGGAAAAAGTAGTAGTCTGTAGGCGCAAGGTCTGGTGAGTAGGGCGGATGACGGAGAGCTTCCAACCCCAGTTCTTGCAACTTGGAGACCGTCTGCTGTGCAGTATGAGGTCGCGCGTTGTCGTGCAGGAGCAGCGGAGACGAGCGATTGACCAATGCTGGTTGGAGATGCGCCAGCTTCTCCATCATTGTGTTCAGTTCTTCACAGTACACATCTGCAGTAATGCTCACCCCGTTTGGTAAGAAGCTGTGATGAATCACACCGGCGCTAGACCACCAAACAGTGACCATCACTTTTCTAGGGGTAAGTTTTCGTTTAGGGCATTGTTTAGGCGCTGAACCAGGATCCAACCAACTTGCTGAGCGCTTACGGTTATCAAACAGAATCCATTTTTCATCGCAGGTAACAATGCGGTTCAAAATTCCTTCATTTGTGTGTCTGTTGAGCAGTGCAAGGCACGTCTCGACGCGTACTTCGCGCTGGCGATCATTGAGTTCGTGGGGCACCCATTTGTCAAGCTTTTTTACCTTGCCAATTTGACGCAAATGGACCAATATTGTTTTGACGCTAACGTCGAAAGCTGCTGCTAATTCAGCCGTAGATTGTGTATCATCAGCTTCCACAATCGCCTTTAATTCGTCATTGTCGACCAAAGTCTTCGGACGACCGCGAGGTTCATTTTTCAGGTCGAAATTTCCAGAACGGAAGCGAGCAAACCAATAACAGGTGGTGCGTTGGTTTGTAGTGTTAGCTCCGTAAACGTCGTTGATGTTGCGTGCCGCTTGTGCCGCGTTGCTGCCACGACGGTACTCATATTCCATAATTACTCGAATTTTTAACGTATCCATGATGACGAAAAAGATTGAAATGCGATGAAAATGTAACACTAATCAATAAAGAAATGACTACTTTTAGAAAAAAAAATCCATGTTTTTAAAATAAAATTAATTTGAAATTAGAATTCTTAGCCAAACAAAAATTATTTTGATTTGAAATGGCCAGTACTGCAGAACGGCAATTTCATAGGTAAAGACCTAATATTTAATCGGCTTAATTGCTTATACCTACGAGTACAGTGTGTTTCAACTCAATTATCGGATCTATTGCTGAATTGTTTGATGCTTATCGTTTTATGTTCATTTAATAGTCATAATTCAATGTCCTATCAGACAGCTTAATGCGGAATTACGAGTAGTAGTGGTTGGAAAAGAAATGTGAGAACATAATCCTATAAAAAAATGACTAATGTGATTCTAAAGTGACTTTCACGTTGTTAGTTACGGACATTAGTTTAAATAACATTAGAATGGTGAAAAGTATTTTTTAATAATGTCATCACTTAATATTAATAAGGATACATCTAAACTAAGGAATTTAAGCACAAGTTAAAACGACAATTTAAAAACGATACCTCATCGCTCGGCGCGCCAGTTATGAGCACGGACCAACCGAAACAATTACTTAATGTCAACGAAAAAGATAATTTAATAATTGTTGCCGATGATATATGATGGGTCCACGCCCACCTGGGGTCTCAGTATTAAAATAACCGATACTTCTTCGGGGCTTATTTATGCACGCCGGCACAAACTTACATCTTACTCCGTACGCCGCGCCGTCGTGCATTTGTTAAAAGAACACGGTAATAGTCGCTCGAAGATTTCTAATGTCTCAATTTCCGAGATAAAACAACTTAATATCAACCTTATAACGAGCCCAATTAAGCTTCATTTCGGTCGCAGTTTAAAATACACGAGCTTAAAGCCTCAATTCTCAAATGCAGTAACTTGGACAATTGTTAACAGAGAAAATTGGAACGTGTATCGTTGGTCTGAAACATTAAATTGAATGTTGGTACAGGATGCGTTTAAATTATGTCTTGTTTAATGAGTCGATATGGTTCTCGGACCACAAGGTCTTAATTCCAGATCCACATTCAACAAAAATTTACTTTAATGTTGTACTCTAGAGGTTAATTTGGCTTGAACTGTACCCGCCTTTTATGAGGGAGGTTTCAGTATGGAGTTTGCGAGATGTTTTCACTGAGAACACAGTCATGTAACTAATGTAGGGAATCTACATATCATTAAGAGATGTAGGGTCGTTTTATACGTTTGTACCGCTTTGTTCCTTATATTTACGGTTCGATGTATAGATATTTATGACATCAATGCGTTGCTATTCCATGTTATGCTGCATTGCATCGGAACATGTATGGAGACGCCTTCAGTATCATAATACGAGTTTGTACGAGATTCAGTATTTATAGTAACGCCTTGGATATTCGTTATTGTTTATGGTTTAGTTTATATTTTAATAGCTAGTGGCCAGTGGTAATAGATAGGTTTGAATATCGAATTTGAATAGCTTGAACATGGAGATTAGATGGTCTTATTACGGGTGTTTGCAAGATAATATTATTTGTGTTTCGTTTATAATAAGGCCAAAGAAGCTTTATGTGGATTGTATGAGAGATAAAAAGCGGGTGAAAATTGATATGACGGCTGATAGAGACTTAAGACCCTAGCCCGGGTAAAACCTTGCGATAGTGCGGTATTCCGAGGCTATTAATTCATTAATTAAAGGCTCACGCAAACAGGCGCGACGCCACAGCACGACACAAAGGTGCCGCTCGTCGCGCGGCACGCGGTGCCTTTGTGTACGCTGTCGCGTGGCGCCAGTGTGTACGAGCCTTAAGGCGGAACCTTCAGGGTAGCCCGCGAAATTCAAACTTTGTTACGTTTTTTGCAATTTGCAGGTCACTGACAGGTTGTATTTAGATTAAAATATGATTCGCGACCGTAACAAATATGGCTTTACAGAATTATAATCATTAAAATCAGCAATACATCTCTATAAGCTCCTATTACCCTATTGAATGACTATTTCATAAAATCATGATATTTGAGGGCAATTCTAACTGTGTTGTATTACTGATTCTAATGATTATAATTCTGTAAAGCTATATTTAAAACGGTCGGGAATCATATTTAGATCACCATACAACCTGATACTGACCTGCAAATTGCAAAAAACGTAAGAAAACTTGAATTTCGCGGGCTACCTTGGCGCATCCCCCTTAAGAGAAGTAAACTACATCTAAAAGCACATTATTAATCTTCGATATCCTATCATCACATTGCACGTTCTTATTTGTTTTTATGTGTTATAAATACATTTAAAATCTGTTCGTAAAAATATTATTAAAATTATTGATTTCATTGCATAATAGAACGTCCACTTTAGCGAAAGATTGCTAAAGCGGACGTTCTATTAATTTGGGAATTAAACTAATGGAAGATAATGAATAATCAAATAATCTGAATAGTTAATTCATATTTTATTTTATTTCAAAAGATATTTTTTCTTATTAAAATAATTCGAAGAATTGTGAGATTTTTATGATAACGGGGGGTGCGGAAGGTGCGGGACTGAGCGGGTCAAGTTCTCAAGGTCGTTCGCTCGGGGAAACGCCTTAAGTACAGAAGAAAAAGAAGACATGCAGACCACTCTTAAATAGGGACAAGGTCACGAAGATGATCATATTTCAGGACATTATACTTTACTTTGAGATTTTGTAGTTACCCTGAACTTACCCGCAACGATAGCGCGTGAGGGTGAGGCAATCATTTCGCCCTCACGCCCTTAGTCGCCGCAGGAGGAGACACCCTGGGCGTCGGAAGTCGATTGCCGACTCCCGGCCACCGTAGGCGCGGGCATGCGGACGGCGAGCAATGGGCAGCTCGCCGTCCGGTGAGGACCACGCCCGGGTCGACGGCGCGTCGTGTTCCACGCGCGCCTCAAAGAGATGTCAGCATCATTGACGGGGTCCGATAGGGCCGATGCCTGCCGGGGTCACGGATTGTTCGAAAGAGTTTCCGTGGCCCTGGGGCACAGGCAACTGAAAGAACATGGGGGGGTTTAGTCAGTAAGAGTCTGATAAGCCCTTCCGCTCCGCCCAGAGCGGGAGAGGTCATTCGATGATTTCCCACCCAAAAAAAAAAAACCCTGAACTTTCTGCTAATCAAATTTTAGCAAGTTATACTAGACAACGAAAATAAAAATCATTAGCTTTTGTTTCTTTCTAAACAAGTTTCAGTCTATTTTCTTACAAATCTCTGCCAATTATTTTTTACTCAGAATATATGCTTATTACTGCTATTGTTTCATGCAACTGTTTTAATAAGGCTTCTCGTTTATGTTTATTGCAGACGTTTTGAATAGATTCAAAGTCTCGGTATCTTTCTATTCTTGAGGTCACACTGACCTGAAAAACGCATTTGAAATATCGGTTTCTAATTATTTCCGATCGCTGGTCATGGCCAGTCACGATTTCAGAAATAAGATCATGGTTAGTGATCATAACTTTGTAATTCGGAGGGGCGTGTGGGTAATAGCCACACGGTTCGATCGGCTTGCCGCGGTCGTTTCGTGGATGGGTCCAATATCGAGGCCTCTCCGCGCCTCGGAAAGCACGTTAAACCGTTGGTTCCGGCCATAGAGCAACACAGGCCCCGGCGGTCGTTACGACGGGTAGTCAGAAGCCCAAACGTCTGACAACTAGTCTTACCAAGGGGTATCGTGTTACCCAGTAACTGGGTTGTAGAGGACAGATAGGCTCCATGTAAAATACTGGAATTACTGCATCCGGTTAGACTGCAAGCTGACCCCAAAGTTGGAAAAAGGCAGGCAGACTGATTACAGTTTGTAAATCGTACGAATCTTAAAATCACAGTAGAGTCTTCTCTTTACCTACCTAAATGTATCCGTACACTTCCTATTTCTTATTTTGCCTATAAATTATTGGATACAGGGGTAGAGGCCTCTTCTTATACGCAGAAGAACTGAGTATTCATGTACTCATTGCATGTTGGCGATATCAGTATATTTTCCGTAACATGGGGAATTTTTTCAGCGATTTTGCTCGTGTATCCGCTACTTTGGACAAGTCCAACCAGTCTATTCTGTATAAAACTCACCGTCAAAAGTTACCTAAGTGAAGTGAGCTCCAAGTGAGCTGTCAATAGTGTCAATTCATAGCATCTGGTGGAATGACACTTCATTACAAGCACATTACACCTAAGTTATCACGGTAAGAGTTTTACAGAATCGATCATCAAATGATCGATTCTGTAAAAATCGAGAAACGCGAGTTTTTTTTTTTATGTGTGCATTAAAACTATTTTTTATCGAATACTTGGATAGGTACGTGTGGTTTAATAGAAAGGAGAAACGTTCAGTAATGTTTGACTGTAGTACTCTGATGAAATAAAGTTGTGTGTTTGGTGTGGTGCATGTGGAGACTCATTAACACCATATTACCCACGATGTCTATTAATTGGGCAATCAATATAAAGCTGGCTATTCATGTAGTTTATTTTTTCGTTTTAGTACCTAAATAATTAATTTTAGAACATTGGCTACGTTTAAATTCTGCTTTGCGTTTTCGCTGCAGTCCAGAGGAAAGTAAGGTAGTTTTAAAACTGTATTTGGAAGACACTTGAAGCAGACACGACACAATCCTAAAAGATTATCTAATAAAAAAGGCTAAAGCTTTTTATCCTGAACCTTAGAATTAACAATCTGTTTACTGTTTTGAAATGACTGCCATAAAAGATGGGTAGTTAATGTTTTTTACGTGTATCCCTGTATGTTCGTCTGGTTCTATAACAGACTTGAAAAAGGATGTATGTTACGTGATATCTCCGGTAATTGTGGATCGATTTAGAAAATAATTTTTTTATTGGCTCAAAAACGGGGTGCTGCCATATAAATTTGATTAATTTTGCTTGGTAGTTTTTCAGTTAGCTTCAATATTACGTATTTTTTTCTCTAAGTGTATGATATTGATGATGTTATTTACATAGCAAGTAGTGGTATACAAAATTGGGGTAGGTACCACAATCAAAAAGTGAAAAATAAAAATAAAATACAAAAAAATAACTTTAATTATGAAAGTCGGTGGCAAAAACGAAAATAAATGCCAGGATATATCAAGAGACGGTCCTATTATATATTTGGAGTGTGGAAAAACTATTTTATAATTATTAAAGTCGTGCAATCGTGCAAACACAGGTGTGCCACTGCGTAGTGGTTCAGAGTGAAAAAAAACCATCATTATTTTACAACATGGAAGTAGTTTTACAAAACCAAAGACTCCGCCAACAAAAAATTTCATAACGTAGTGTTTTTTTTTTGGAAGGCATTTGTATTCTTTTTTTCATTAAACATTTCAAAGTTATAGAGCCCCATCTATAACCACTTATGCCCAAAAGCACAGTGGGTCGTCGCGGGTGGTCAGTCAGTTTGCTATCCTCATTAGTAAGTATGATAGTGCCACCAGTTAAGACGCTAAACGGACGTGTAACGTGTGAAATTATTGCTAGTTTGGGCATAAGTGGTACTGTATTGTTTAAGGCACGATGATTTGGAAAAGAAATAAGAAATTGCGCTGTATTTTTAACTGACTCTAGAAAATAGGAAGGCTTTTTGGAATACTGCTTCATGATATTCAACAATAGGTGCTGCCTAAGTTATCATAGATCAAAGACTAAGCAAGCTGAAGTGATAATGGGCTGGTCACGTCTCTCGCAGATCCGACAATCGTTGCGGAAAACGAGTTCTAGAGTGGAGTGACGACTTGCGAAAGGCGGCTGGAGACTGGATGAGGAGAGCCGAAGATCGGGCTCAGTGGCGTTCACTAGGAGAGGCTTACGTCCAGCAGTGGATGATTGTAGGCTGATGATGATGATGAAGTCTTCATACCCACATAGTAATCCACTCCTTGTCATCGACCGGGAATCAGAGGTAGGAATAGATTTCTGGCACAACTTTATGCTTTTGTACAAGTATTTATCTCGAATGATTTTTAAGGTGACGGAAAATATCACATGGACACCTGAGGGCCTAGATAAAGGCAGCGATGGTGCATGAAAAACAAAAAAATGTATGTCAATCGTGTTGAAAGTCGTTGTAGAAATACGAAACGCTTTGAAAGTGACTGTCACATGTCTAGGCCCTTAGGACCTAAGTGGAATACTAAGGCAGGGATTCCCAAACTATTTTGGGCAAGAGACCCCTTTTCCAAAATGAACTGATACCTCAGACCCCTCATATCCAAATTACTTTAAAAATCCTGTCTCTAGTTTTTTCCTATTGATACTAAATACTTACCAATCTAAAAACATTGCGGTTGGTTAAGTGAGTAAACTTTGACATCATTTTCTCATCAAAATTTTACAAAATAATTAGACATAAAATCTAGTAAATATCAAGTTTAATTAATAATTATTAATACAAATTACGTAAAAATACTTAATTAGGCCATTATTTTTTTTAAAAAACAATAATATCGCAAAGTAAAGATAAAATAATAATAAAATCAGAGTGATGGATGTAATACGGAACACAACATAAACAGTATCTTGAAAGCTTTAAACAAGAACCTGTGAAAAGAAAATCAGTTTTCGTTTATGTCGACTCCTGGGAAACCGATATCGACCCCAAGGGGTCGATATCTACCAGTTTGGGAATTCCTGTACGGGTACTGTAAGGGTACTGTGAAATCATCTTATTTTCATGGTCCATGTAAACAATTAGGCTCACATGTCGCAATCGTTGAGCTCCTTAAGTTCTGAGTTGAGCTGCACGATTACTGACAAAATTTGCACTTAATCTGTGTGGTTTTGCATCTCAAGACCATTTCAGACACCAATCTACATGTTCTTCACATGATCTAACCAAGATTATGTCTGGACTTTAAAAGAGACTGTGATCTCTGAGTTTGTATCGGGCTTTCTTCTCATAGTAGTCAGATAGGAAACGCCGACCTCGTCTAGTTTTTGAAATATGATTGGCGTGTAAAAGTGTTTGTGCAAACCTACTTACAGAAATAAAATCATTTATCATGCTAATATTTTTATCCCTATTGTTATAACATAGATTGAAGCTGTGGAAGATGACACCATTCTTGTCTCTACCATCTTCTTATCCCGTCCAACTTCATCATCTAAGCCACAGATGCGTTACCCATGCACGTGAGCATTAAACATGGGTGGTCGTACAAACTTTGCTTAGCCCATTAGACCACTAAATGATGGGGTGCTGCCCGTGCGCATGCTACCCGTGTTAGTAACGCATTCGGTACGCTAAACAGATAACAAGTTAGGGGATGATGGTATGTTGTTGTTTACCATGTTTGAGTTAAGGGCTGTTTAAAAATGCTTCCTGTTTAATCTTTCCAAGGTGTTAAAGAGGCCATCAAACTAGGCTCTAATATATATGATGGAGAAAGTATGTCTCTCTCGGTGTACTATGGGCAATGTTGGTTATTGCGCACTAGAAAAACCGTTTGCAGTTCAAATCAAATTATAATGTACGATCAAATTAATCACACTAGCGAATCACACACTGTAGGTAGGTACACGACACAACTATACGGAACGCGCGACAGTTTCTAAACGTGTTCACTGCTTACCCGTCAACAACAAACTCTGCTTTGCTCTGGTCAAGCGTGAGTGTTATAGACTCTGTCCAGCGCCACCTGGTGGCACCGGCGTCCCGATTAGTCAAGTCAAACGATTGATTTAACGTATTTCCGACATATATTATGTTAGCCTCATTTGTTTTGTTGAGCAAATTATAGAGCTTCCAGATTCCCTCAAATTTTATAGAAAGACACCTAGCTACTGTATTAAGGGGCTATTTGGTTAAGTAATAACAGTCGCACGGGTCGATCGATGAGGTTAAGGTACGCTTGCCGCGGTTGGTCCGTGGATGAGTGAACATCTTTACTACTATAGAGGTATGAGCAACAGGGTGTAAAGTTCCCTCATACTCTATGGAAAAGGGAGGATCCTCTGACCAGACGGGTATCGTGTCTGGTGGGCAACTGCCTGAGCATTGATGTCGGGACGGTTTATAGCTTGTTGCGCGGTAAATTCTGCTTGCGCGATGCAGGACTTTGCGTGTCGTCAGTGTGACGCTTAGCTCGCATGTGGCGATGTAGATACCGCTATACTACCAAGACCCCTCCGTGCCTCGGAAACCACGTTAAACCGCTGGTTCCAGCCTTCATTTATAGATTTTTGACAGTCGTTACGGGTAGTTAGAAGCCCGAAAATCTGACAACCAGACTTACCAAGGGGTATCGTATTACCCGGTAACTCGGTTGTGGAGGTCAGATAGGCAGTCACTCCATGTTAGATACTGGTACTCAGATGCATCCGGTTAGACTGGGAGCTGACCCCAACATAGTTGGGATAATGCTGGGCAGATGATGATGACCTAGGTAGTGTATTGTGTTTTCTTAGGTAAGACGAGGTAACTGGTAACCACCGGGAACTCGATAGCCCTTTAATGCAAAGTGTGGAAATTATCTTGGAAAACTCTCTGACTTTTTAACCGACGAAAAAAAAAGGAGGAGGTTCTCAAGTCGACCAGTATATACTTTTTTTTTTTTTTTTATGTATGTCCACGCATAACTTTTTACAGAGTAGTCCGATTTTGATGATTCTTTTTTTAATGGAAAGAGTATACCCCAAAGTTGGTCCCATTTAAAATTGAAAAACGAAATCCACCCCTGAGGGTAGAAAAATAGGGGTTAAATGATTTTTCACCTACAGGATGTTCCCTTGTGAACCGATTCTGTTGAAACTTGGGACATATACGTAGTTCTAATGATGCTTCAACAAAAAAGAGACCTGAAGATCATCTGATGATGGAGACGGAAGACAGTCGAGAGGGCTCCTCGACAGCTGACAGCAGTTAGATCGTGTTTGGGCTTATTTCATTCATCTTGATGAGAACTTTAAGCCTAGCTGGAGTATGACTGTCATAGAGGGTGTTGTTGGGTACGGAAGGCAGTCGAGGGAAGTTCTAAATATTAGCAGTCAGAGCATACTCAAAACATTCAAAAGCTTATAAATTAATATAGATAATATTTATTATAAACAGCAAATCATTAATTTCTGGCATATTCCCTATAAAATGGAAATAAGGAAAGATGGTGACTATACATAAATGGGATAACAATTTCAACAGAAAAACTATAGGCCCAACTCAATTTTGAGAGGGAAGCCGATAGTAGGATTCAGCTGGGATGGGCAGCATTTGGTAAACTTCATCAGTTCTTCTCGTCGTCTATACCGCAGTGCCTAAAGACGACAGTCTTCAACGCGTGTGTCCTACTGGTTACGACTTACGGAGTAGAAACATCGACACTCACGGTGAGACTGGTCCATAAGTTTAAAGTCACTCAGCGAGTTATGGAGAGAGCTATGCTTGGAGTCTCTCTGGAGGATAAAATCCAAAACGACGTTATCCACCAGAGAACCAAGGTAATCGACATAGCTCAAAGACTAAGCAAGCTGAAGCTGCAATGGGCTGGTCACATCTCTCGTAGAAGTTCAAGAGTGGAGGACGCGGTTAGGCAAACGTAGTGTGGGGCGCCCGCCAGCCAGGTGGACTGACGACTTGCGGAATGCGGCTGGCAGAGACTGGATGACGAGAGCCAAGGATCGGGCTCAATGGCGTTCACTAGGAGAGGCTTACGTCCAGTAGTGGACGAATATAGGCTGATGATGATGATGATGAATGGTGCAAAAATAAAGAAATGTATTTGAACTCAATGAAGTGTTACTACGTTAAATATACAGGAACAAATAATCTTATAATTAAAGGCAACGTAATAATAATAATAATATGGGATCGATCCATCATCACTGACAGGACTATTGTTGCCAATAAGCCTGATATAGTGGTGGTGGATCGATTAGAGCGGCGCGCAATGATTGTTGACATAACGGTCCCGCATGACGGGAACCTCGTGAAAGCCGAGAAAGATAAACAAATCAAGTATCTAGACTTGGCTCGCGAGGTTGTCGACATGTGGGATGTGGACTCAGCGATCATTGTGCCGATAGTCGTGACAGCCAATGGCTTAATAGCCAAGAGCCTCGACCAACACCTGAGGAGGCTCTCGTTGGGCAGCTGGATCAAGGGCTTGATTCAGAAAGCGGTACTTCTGGACACGGCTCGCATTGTTAGGAGGTTCCTCTCTCTGGAGCCCTGACCGCCGGTAGCTTGGACCCTGTTCCCGATACCGGTGGGCTACTATTTTTTGTATTTTTAAATGTTTTTATATTTTTTTATATTCTAATATTTAAAAATATAATTTATATGTATATAGTGAAATAAAGGAAATAATAATATTAAAACAGACTATACACATAGACACAATCAGGTAGCAAAAGTCATCCATCAAAAACTAGCACTCAAATATAAACTCATACAAGATATGAACACTCCTTATTACAAGTACGTACCACAAACAGTTATACAAAATATCACTCTAAGACTAAGTACCAAAGTAAAATATGTTAACTTCAAATAAAATAAACCCTCTCTATACCGAGGTGCCTAAAGAACAACGCCTTAAGTTCCAAAATAATTATCATTATTCATCAGAATAATTGTACGTGTTGTATTTATATTCTTATTGCCTACCAAAATGGATAAATGCTCACCAAATCTAACCATAGAAGGTCGACATCAGGGGCACCCCGAGGTTCGGTTGGTTAGGTTCCTTTAAACCCTTTAGACAGAAATAGGAGCCCCGCGAAGCGGGGCTCCGTCGACCTGCTTATTAACCCTAACCCACGCCGGTCGACGTCAGGGGCACCCCGAGGTTTGGTTGGTTACAGAAATAGGAGCCACGCTAAGCGGGGCTCCGTCGAGCTATCTTGGCAGGTAGTAAGAAATTAAAAGACGTTTATAAATCTTTATGGCATAGAATAACAAGGAAAATTGGTTCATTTCTACAATACTTTATGAACCACAATTTGGTGAGCTTTTATCCATTCTGGCAGGTATTTCGAATTTGTTGGTAGTAAAATAGGCACTTTTCTGGTAGGCGTTTAAATACAAGCCCTAAAAAAGCGTCCAAGATGCTGGGTTTTTGTCATAAGACAGTGTACTTTACACTTTGTAGTTGATATGTAGCAGAATACTGTAATATGATGTGGCGGCCGCACTATGCTACGAATATTTTGCGTCTAGAACACGTTCAAAAACGCTTTGATTGGCATCTAGCTGTTTCTGTTGGCATAGCTAAAAATACATCTTCTTATAATAAAATAGCTTGAATTTCTTCAACACTAGAAGAACTAAGATGTTTAAAGGACGCAATGTTTGTATGTAAATTTCTTAAAGGAATTATCGACTAACCTCCACTGCTCGCACTCAATATCTTGCGTGCTCCGTCCGTCATGAAATCCGCGTAGACCTGTTACTACTCTGTGTCCTCCACAGAGAAAATCTGTATAGCATGTAACTGTCTATATGCTAGGTTTTGCAAGGTTTTACTATGTAATAGCGATCTAATCGATTTACACTTTGATTCCCTAAGCTGAAATCTAAAATGCTTGACTGTTTGTCTGATTTATTATGAAACCTTTATGATGACTTTTGAATCTAGCATATTTTTCCCCGGTATTAAGATTGCTTGAAAACTTGTCATGTACCCAAGTTGTCAATTAACATACCTTACCTTAAAGTACCTAATTAATCCACTGTACTAAGTTTTAATTTCATATTTTTTTAAAGATATCTGTTGTGTAAGCCATTGTTGGTAGTCCTAAATAAATAAATAAGTTCATTTATTTTAAAAGGAAACTGAAAAGCGAAAAATAAAAAGCTTTTTTACAAAAAATTAAACCGACGAAAAAAGAAACTGAAAAGCAAAAAATAAATCTTTCAGTCTAACTAAGCTCTTAAATTAATGTAAATTACAAATTTTGAGTCGACGCCAAACATACAATCGGCGCCATGAAAACTTATGGCAGCTTGATTGATCGTCGTTAATCGATCTGCGGTGATTGTTTGGCGCCGACTCAAAATTTGTAATTTACATTAATTTAAGAGCTTAGTTAGACTGAAAGATTTATTTTTTGCTTTTCAGTTTCTTTTTTCGTCGGTTTAATTTTTTGTAAAAAAGTTTTTTGTCTTTTACTTACTGATTATCCCTTCCTTCTACTACATTCAGCCTCAAAAGCATGTATACACCGACAAGAATTCATTTGATTGTCTACAATTTGTGTTACATATAGCTACAATTAACTACCCAATGTTTAATTGACCGAGCGAGCGCGGGGCGTCTCCGTTTCAGCTTGGGCAAAAATGCTTTCGTATGTCCGGATGTCCGGCGGATGGCTGTTCTCCTCTACAGGTCGCATTGCTCAACCGATTCCTGTGAAATTTTGTGAGCAGGTTTGATAATTATATGGTCTTTATTGTCAATTCAGTTTTTAGTTTTTTTTCAAAACGGCGGTTGTAAACGTAAAATAAATCATATTTCAGCCATTTCGCGCTCTTTGCGCGCGCTTTGTGTGTTAAGGTGAACATTT
This sequence comes from Griposia aprilina, assembly GCA_916610205.1. Taxonomy (NCBI): domain Eukaryota; kingdom Metazoa; phylum Arthropoda; class Insecta; order Lepidoptera; family Noctuidae; genus Griposia; species Griposia aprilina. Next base: position 13,319,295 of record OU744305.1, read on the forward strand.
ATACAGTTTTAAGCTATTCAAAGACAGACTCGCGAGGTCTATACAGCTCACAGAGCATGTCTCGTGGCTTCAAAATTTCATATTAATACAAAACTGACTGTACCGGCTCGGATTGCGGAAATTTCCCGCTCCTCCGAAGCCCTTTTGCTATATCAACTTTCCCTACACAGTATTACTTTTCCCCAATCACTTTTCTCCTATCATTATTACCATTAAATAACCTCCGAAAGCTTCTAATGAAAGAACAATACTACCGAGCTTTCCCCCCACAATCTTTCTATGTCAGGGGTAAAAATATCATAGATACACACAGTATTGCTCTAAGTGCAGAGCAAAATCTAAAATCCAAACTTTGTCATCCTCACGGCACCTGAGAAAGGCGAAAGCTTTAAACTTGCCATATTTGATCTATAATTAATTTATCTTTATTAAGTCCAATCAGAATCCATATTTTTGTTATATCAACTTTCCCTCCTTTGTAATACTTTTCTTCTACATATAAATAATAATAATTAAATTACCTCCGAAAGCTACTAATGAAAGAACAGTGCTATCGGCCTTTCCCCCACATTGTGTTATTGTTCAGCGTCGAATCATTAGGCTCACTCGACGTTCGGTTCAGGTGATAATCATTTATAATGTGCGCGAGAGTTGAGACGTGTGTTCGTGAAATATTGGTGGAATTGGGTGGGTTTCCAATGTTTGACGAAGTTTTAGGAACGTAGGTAGGTACTTACCTACTTACTTGCTTGGTTGAAATAACTCCACGTTGGTACGGATCTTCAACGCACTGCTTAACGCCGAGAGTTGAAAATCCAACAGTGTTTTTTTTTCGATGCACTCTGTTAGATTCTCAATGCTCGGTTCAACACCGAGGGTTGAAAATCCAGTTGCGATATTTTTACGTCCGTGCGAACATGGTCTAAGGTTTACAAGACGAAAGCGTTTTGATTCTTAATCAAATTTATTAATATCGTATTTAAATAAGAGGATGATGTAGATGACTGCTATTATGAGACCTCTTCGATTAGAGCGGTATGTCACTTGTCATTTCATTGGTAATAACAACACGCAACACTGTTGTCTGTTGTAGGTAAGTACCTTACAACTGTTGAGGTATAGCAGATTTGAAGAAGCAATCGACGATACTCTACAATTGGTTATCTACTGAAAAATGCCGATTGACGTGACAATCGCCCCTGAACTTGTAGCGGCATCTACAACGCCACATGCGAGCTACGCGTCACAATAACGTGACGCAAAATTCTGCATCGCGCAAGCAGAGTTTACCGCGCAACTAGCATATATACAACGTCCCGAAATTACAACGTCGGGCAGTTGCCCACCAGACACAACACCCGTTTGGTCGGAGCATCTTCCCTTTTCTGTGGAGGAATAAACTCTTGGCAGAGTTTAGTAGTCGTATAACACCGGATGGAAGACCTGCCAGGTGGAGCACATAGGTACTCAAAAAGGATCTTCAACTTACTTGCGCAAGTTTTGGTGACATACTTAGGCCAATTCGTACCTTCTTCTTCAACGGAAACACACCTCCAATACCTTACACTTGTCGATTTTTCCGCGTCAATGTTATTAATGCGTGACGTCGTCTCGTGACGTCATAGGACGCTATGTATTAGCGTTTATCAGCACACGCTGCGACGCCGCGTGACGCTAATGTGCGTCGTTGATGACGGATATACGCGTGACGCCTAATCTTAATGGTTTTCTGAATAAATAAAATTTGGCAAACTCTACGGCTGACGGCGGTAATAATGATGCTATTTTTCTCGATTTTTACACCAATATTTTCTTACCATAATTTTGTTTACTTCGTTTTTACTGGATACCTACGGATGTTTTTTTTTTTGGCTTATAATTTTCAGCCTGTACCTACGTAATGATATGAGAATAATTATTTCATATATATATCTCTATATATTTCATATAGATATATATCTCTTTACCCCATAAAAAGACAGCATACTTCCTCATTTTAATTGTAAATCATTTTCGCCCAGAACTTGATCACGTAAAAATCCCATAAATTTCATTAGAAGACACACTCCTCTATCCCCCGCGATCCTCTGGGATTAACTATCATAACCAAATCCCTATCCCAAACTACCATATTGACATTTCACACAAGGGATTACCGCATACCACATTACAACACTATTAAGCTATAACCACACCCACACACACACCCTCACACCTACCCATACACACACACACACCCACCGACATGCGTATGATCACAATTTATAAGTTATAACCATTTTTTATTGTGAGAACTTTAAACAATTCTGATCCATGGCTTACGCTTGTAATCCTACACATTTGAATTTTTTATTAATAATGGCCGGTTAAAGCCAACCGGATAATATTAATAATAACCAGTGGACGCCATAATGGGTTTTATTGTTAATATTATTAATTTAGTCATGAATAATTCAGTGTGGGGAGAACCATTTGATCCCTTGTAATAGGTAGCATGATTAATTTATTAGATTTTGGGCATTTTTATTATTTTTCTAAATCGATTCTTTTATTGGAACTAGTTTTAGCTATATTTTATGTTTGGTCTCTAATGTATTAGGCGTAAAATTTTCATAACTGGATTACCTGAATTTGTAGTAAAATAAATTATGTTAATGTTATTCTTATTACAGATTAGCTGTGAAATCGGTTCAAGGTATTTGTAGATTTAATTAATTGTTATATTATTCAGTTTTGGATTTTTCGTGTTCGTGTCGCTGGCACGACTTTTTTTAAATTTAGATGGCCCAAAACTTCGCCACTTCCACGGCGTCATCGGTGGCAGCGCAGAGGTCACTTGACTGCAAGTTTTGGGACACAGAGGGCAAGATAGAAGGTAAAGCATAGTTTGCGACATAGCTCCACATCCACACCCAGCTGCCGTTCCATCGAGGGAGCCCCACTTTACCAGGTTGGAGTTACATTTTCGTCAGTTTTATACACATACATATAGGTATTTAATCCGAACGGCTAGAAAGTTTACAACGTCATATTTTTTATTTATCTTAGTTTAACAGGAATTGTTCTGCATATTTATGAGTGCATACATACATACATAAACTCACGCCTTCTTCCCATGGGGGTAGGCAGAAACTACTGAATGCCACCTCCTACGATCCATACATACTCCTTTTGCCTCGTTTACGTTCATACATCTGGTCATACACGCACGCCGGTTGTGAGTACTATACACCTGACCTTTCTGAAGAACATCACCAATAAGGTCACTATATGTCTTCCTAGGGCGTCCCCTCCCGGCGTTAAATCAAAACGCACTTAAAGCCGGTTTCAGACCAAGAGCTAAGCTGAGTTAGTTTAGATTAGCTCCCATGGCTGAGGTAATTTTTCAGACTTGTGTTCATGGTTTGCGCTGTGCACACAAGTATGAAAAATTCCCTCAGCTACGTGAGCTAAGCTAAACTAACTTCACTTAGCTATTGGTCTGCAACCCGCATTAAGCTTATGAGAATGTTGAATGTTGTGCTTAATTCAGATGTGGCAACAAAATAATTGATTTAACTAAGCAAAATTAAACTAACAAGATATAATTAACTAGATAATTGTTATTATTTTGAGACTGTTATCTTTTAAATTATGTAAATAAAATATAAAATTATCGTGAAAAAAAATATTAACAAAATCTGATGTTGCACCAAATCCTAGTGTTAGTCTGATCCTGAAAACACCGAATAATATTCTCGATGACCAAAGAACAGCTAGCCATAATTTCTGCAACATTTTTGCTTGATTTCTTCATTGCTAAATAAATGTATTTTCTTTCTTTCTTTCGGAAGAAAGAAATTCTTGCGACCAATGCCAGCCAGTCAATGGGTATTTCTAAGTTTAAGTTTAAGTAATACAACATACTAATTTACCATTTTCTGTATCTACATTACATAAACATCACGCCTGTATTCCCCGAAGCGATAAGCAGAGGTGTACCTATAATACACCCACATTTCGCCAGTTATATTAAAGTCCCATGTAATAGGGAGCGAGCCTATTGCCATCAACCGGGCACAAATCCAGATTCCGGGCTGTTACTGAGAAATTCCTTCTTTAATTAATTTATCATACTAATTTACTTTCTGCTAAAGCTACAATAGCTGAGTTGAACGTTGAGCGTTGAGCTCCGTAAGTTCTGAGTTGAGCTGCACGATTACTGACAAATGAGTGCACTGACTAGACAGGTCTACTCAATCTGTATGTTTTTTTTCCCCAAAAGACATGGTTTTCACATGATCTGACCGAGATTATGTCTGGACTTCAAAAGGACTGTGACCTCTGAGTTTATTTCGGCCTTTCTTCTTAGAGTAGTCAGTTAGGAAACGCCGACCTCATCTAGTTTTTAAAATATGATTGGTGTGTAAAAGTGTTTGTACAAACCTACATAAAGAAATAAAATCATTTAACACTAAAAACACCTTGTAAAAAAAATAAGTTCAGAAGCTCTGAAAAAACAAAATAACAGTTATCATTATTTATTTTTAATTGAAATTTTCCCACATTTTCTCCTAAACAAACAAACCAATTCAAACAATTTAGTTTTTGATCACGACTTAAGGGCGCGTCAGACGATGATGGATCGCTTTATCCGGCAAAAGTTAATTTCCTTTCTCACACCAACAAATTCAATCCCTCCGGTCCACAATGGAGCATATTTGCTTATCTTTAATTGATTCACTCTAACCCCTCGGTTCTGATAAGGATTAGCTCTATTCACGCTGACTTTTACAAGGGTAGCTCACCCTTAACGAGGGATGTCGCATAGAATAGACGTGTGATTAGGACGAAATGTGGGGTGTGCGTTTTCTGCCTATTATGGGCATTGCTCGTAGAGGGTTAGGTACGATGTCGTTGAAACATAAAATTATGAAAGTGAAAGCTTGCATTTGACATCGCCCTGAAATAGAAAAAATAATATTAAGAAAAGTTTTAATCCTTCAATGGAATAAAACTTTTAATAATTATATATTTGTCTTATCTTCATCAGCATCAGATTGCTACGAAAAGTTCACATTAACATAAATATAATGCAGATACGAGTAGTTAATTATATTGATGAGAATAAAACAATTACATTTCTGCCGTCGCGCGTCGAGAGAATGCGTTCCTGACACCTGTCAGTACGACAATTCTAGTATAAAAAAATCGCAAAACACGTATTCGTTTGTATGAAACTGACGGGTGTCAAGAACGCATTCTCTCGACAGCCGGACAGTGGTTAAGTGACTTACTTTGTTCTTCTTCACACTGAATTCTACAGGCTTCACCAATTGAAACAATGACAATCGTATGTTGGCACAAAACCCAACTCGTCCCCTCTACACCTCACCCCAACTGCTCACACGATTACCTACATCGGATTTCATAATCGGCGCGTGTCGCGTATTATCGGGCGGCGTCGTGCGACATCGGGCGACGTCGGGCGACGTCGGGCGGTAATGCGATACTCGTGAATTACAACAGTTTATCGTGGTGAATCTGAGATGTTTGCACAGGGGAAGTGTAATGGTTTTATGGATTTAGCTAAATTGTTCGATGTGTTAGCCTTATTGTTGTAGCTGTCGTTTTTAATTAAAAATGTATCGTTTGGTGAGGGTCGGTGGTTGTTACGTTTGTTTTCTGTGGTTTTTATTGCTTGGATTGTTATTATTTTTGCAGAAAATGTCTTTTTGTTTTTTTTACATTATCCTAACTAATATTATAAATGCGAAAGTAAGTTTGTTTGTTTGTTACCTTTTCACGCCTAAACCAATGAACCGATCATCCTAAAATTTTGCATATACGTTGTCAGGTGTACAGAAACGGACATAGGGTACCCTTCATCCCGAAAAAAAGTACTGTGCCCGAGGAAAACAACAATAACGTTCTTATGATAATAGATGGCGCTACGTGTCTTTCGAATCATGATTGAATTATAACCCGAATTGATTGTCAAAGTCTAACTTAACGCGAGCGAAGTCACGGGCAAAAGCTAGTTTATTTAATAAAATTGTCCATTCATTTATGAAATCTGATCCATTAAGCAGCATACGTTATTAAAAGCTTTTCACGCATTTCAAAACTTCAACGAAATTCTACGCTTAATTACTTATTTTTATAATCAATACAACATAATATCTACAGAAGATCAATCAGTAAGAACAAAACAGTATTTTAATCCCTCAAACGTCCAAAAGGGTTATACAGCATTTAATAAACCTGTCAGTCGAACGTTTTCAATAACGTTACGTTTAAAAAAAGTGCACAAGTCAGTCGGGCGGACACACGATATGCGTACACGTGGAAATTGGAAAAATCCGTGCAAATCCGCTTTCGCTGGACACCCTATTTCTAGGAGTATCGGATTTTTTGTCGGTGCCAAATTTTAAATGATGTTGTGAGGTATTTTATTTGTTTGTTGTTGATCGGGAGTTTGATGCGCCACTTCTTCCCAGCTAAAGCGCTAGGAAGTGGGGCGGGCGCTTTGGGGGACTAGCTTATGTAATTTCGACGTTCAAAAAGTGTTGATTCTCAAACGGATTTGAGTAAATGACTTTTGATTTTTGTCTTAAAAGGCACATTTTCTACTGGGTCTGTAGCTTCTCGTCCATGCAGATTTATTTCACATAGGCTTTTTTGGCTCTATTAGGTACTTCGTGTAACAACGAAATCTCTTTTATTTTGGGCATTACAGGTAACAGGTTTCTCTGGCATTTTTTTTTTATAATATCAAAATTCCCTAGTTTTATTTTTCAAATACCTTTGATGGAAACATTTTATTTTGTGAATGTACTTGACTACCTACCGACAAGTGGAGGTTAAATAACGAAAACCCTCATCATATTGGGTCCCAACTCCCGACCGATACCTACGTGTTTTTTTTTTTTAGAGATATTCAAAATAAACGTTTCCACCATAAAGGCTGCTTCAAATAGGCGCGACACGCGATTCGACACAAAGGCACCGCCTGTCGCGCGAGGAACGGTGCCTTTGAAGAGTCTTAAATCTGCTTGTAGAAAAGTAATTGTCAGCGATTGTTGATATAGCTCCTAACCAACTGATCACCATCGAGCTCTAACCACCAAATACCATGACAATTGAATCCATAAACCACTATATACATCCATAACATTGACGACATAGCCCACCAAAATGCTAGGGGGACAAAACTGCAGGAAATTGGATTTTTTATCGAGTCCCGACAAAGAGTTGTAATGTCTCTGTTCGCACGACGATTGACAATTTTTGATGGCATTTTGAACGATAACATGAGTTTTAAAAGTTGGTGTAACTGAAGTTTTCAATTACTGCTAACTTTTCTTGTAAACATGACTAGATAGGTTTATCTTTATAATAAAATAATATTTGTTATATTTTTATTTAATATTAATATATAGGTTTAATTTAATATTTGAATTGTTTTTGTCTTTTTATTACGGACAGTTTTAACTTTCTGCATCGTTCTCACATGCATAATTTCAACATGAATGATGTAACCAATATTTTGTAACCATATTTTGATTTAAAAGAGAGTCCGTGGAGTTTCTTGCCCGTACTTCTTCATCCATTCATTCCCTTCTTCCTCTTCAGCATGCATAATTTCAACATGCATGATGTAACCATTATTTTGTAACCATATTTTTTTCTATTTTAGATTGGTTTGCTCTTGACTCTAGTCTAGGTCAGAGATGACTGAGACAAAGTCGATGATGGAGTGAGTTTACCCAGAAGAAGAGATTTTAATTTGATTTAAAAGAGTGTCCGTGGAGTTTGTTGCCCGTAATTCTTCATCCATTCATTCCCTTCTTCTTCTACTTCATCCATTCATTCCCTTCTTCTTCTACTTCATCCATTCATTCCCTTCTTCTTCTTCTTCATCCATTAGAAATATCTGAGTAGCAGCCACGGAGTCTGAATTTCTGCCCGATTGATGGCAATAGGCTCGCCCTCTATTACATGGGACTTTAAGATAACTGGCTAAATATGGGTGTACTATAGGTACACCTCTGCCTAATCCCCTGGGAATTACAGGTGCGGTTCTATATTATGTATGTGTTATGTTATTATTTTGTTTTGATATTGATATCCGAAGCATGAAAGCCGTCGGCTATTGCTGACGATATAAGACGATTTTATAAGCAATTAGCTGTTGCCCGCGACTTCATCGACAATCCAGGATGAAACGTAGCCTTTGTCCTTACCCAGGTCATGGTCTATCTGTGTGCCAAATTTCATCTAAATCCGTTCAGCCGTTTTAGCGTGAAAGCGTAACAAACTTACTTTGATATTGACATCCGTCGGCTATGGCTGACGATTATAAGGCGATTTTATAAGCAACTAGCTGTTGCCTGCGACTTCATCGACGATCTCGGATAAAAAGTAGCCTTTGTCCTAACCCAGGTCAGGGTCTATCTGTGTGTCAAATTTCATTTAAATCCGTCCAGCCGTTTTAGCGTGAAAGCGTAACAAAAAAACTTACTTTCGCATTTATAATATTAGTTAGGATTAGGATAATAAACTTCAGTCTACGAGTATAATTGCTATGAGAAAAGGCTCTACAGTAATGAAGATCGAAAGGCTCTAGATATTCGGTTGTCAATTCAATCAATGTGCTTAGTTACCCTTTTCCCAACTGTGTTGGGGTTGGCGTCGAGTCTAACCGGATCCAGCTGAATTCAGTTGTAATGCTAGGTATATATTGTTGAGTAAGACTTCTAAGTGGTACGTTCTCATAATTACAGCTCGTAAGCAACGTCCATCAAAAATAGGCCTCGTTATAACAATCCCTATACCAATATTGCCAAATTAAAATACTTTATTTGAAATTAAAATGGTTTATTTGAAATTAAAATACTTTATTTGAAATTAAAATACTTTATTTGATATTGAAATACTTTATTTGATATTAAAATACTTTACGTGATATTAAAATACTTTATTTGAAATAATGGTTAGATACCGAGCGTACCAGTGGCTGTCATGTTAAACTTGAACACAGAAATAGTCAAGAAGTTCATTTTCTAACAAATAATGATTACCGAGAAGAGCAGTTTTCGAGGTTAATAGCTTATTTAATTCTTCAAAAAAGTCGTAAATGTCAATTAGAATTATTGATGTAATAACTAATGTGAAATTAGATAAACGTAACATGTTCACAATCAGTTTTGACATTAGTGACATCGTTTTATTATGTTATTACTTGTTTATTGATGTTTCGCGAATGTCAGGAGTTTATTTACCCCTTTATTGAAACAACTGTAGACTATTGTGTCTGGTTGTCCGTCGAAGTAGAGCGATGTGTATCACAAAAAAATACTATTTAAAATTGTGATGGTCTTTCTGCTCTGACAAATATTTTTTCAAGTCGAAAGTATCTGTAACGGTCATTAAATCGGCAATAATTTAACAATAATCCTCCAGACCGAATTTCGGTCATGGCGACCAATCTCAGCGCAAACGCGGCCATCGATGCGGGTAATAGTCATATTATATTTCACAAGTGTATGCGCAGACACAGGTTCACTCTCTCTTCCTTCACTCACATAGCCCAACATAGTAATATTCTCATAATTGACAATAGGGCGATCCTCTCATTCGATTTCTTAAATCTCTTTTACTTGCGTACCTAGTGACCTATTTTAGTAGTTTACTTCATGGATGTGAAAAACACAGATCTTAGCTTCCTTAGGCAATATGAATGCCATAAGTACCTACAGGGCTGGGCAGACTGGTAAATATATACAACTAGAAGTCTATTTTCAGCAGTGAATAAAAGTAGTAGAAGAAGTATCCGTGGCTGTACCAAAAATCTCTTGTCCAAACGTATAAATAAGTTAAAATATAAATCTGTTAGTACATTTCAACTCTACAAAAAGCAACAAGACCAAATACCAAGAAACCGCGAAAGCTTCATAAACAAAGCTAAACATTGTGTCAGTGGCGCCATCTATCTGCGGAAGGGGGCGGCTCGTAAATTGTCACATGCGGCACTGCGCGGGCGCCGACTGTGTGTGACGCCGGAAGCAGCGGCTGGTTTGATCAGTTGAGCTTAGCATTTAAGATTTTGTGAAGGTATAATGTAAACAAAACAGTTTTTTGTTACAATAGGTGATCAGATGAAGCAGGTTAAATAAGCCTTTAAAATAGAAATACTTAATTACAGTCTACACTTAATTAGAGTCGTAATAACGATACCGATTAGTATCAAATTTTTCCAAATATAATTCCAAAATGTACGTTTTGATTTTTGCAGAAAACTACACATATTACATATACATATATACATTACAACAAGATATAGGATAACTATGAAACGAGTTCGACTGCACAAGTTTCGAGTCTTAATAATTCCAAAATGGACATTTGTTTTTTTACCAAAAACCCCACACAAACTTTCTACAACAGACGGATTAAAGAAATGGACAGATTTAACAAATCATTTAAATCTCAGATGACCAAGTATTACATTGTAAGTATTGGCAGTACGCTATAGAACAGTAATTCCCTAAATGATTGATGGACGGAAAAACAAAGCGGTATCCAAGACAGTAGACAGAAGGCCTTTAGAATGTAAGTATCCTTCCCCTTAAGAAACATCAATTTTAATTAAGCTTACAAGACAACTACACCCAAAACATGTCAGGAACTATTAACAGTCCCTAAAATTCCTGATGTAATCACAAATATGTGGTCACCGTTATCAGTACAGAGTCAACTGTTTTGAAGAATGTCTCCCCATGTGTCGACCGCATGGTCACCCTAGCGTACGGGAATTATCTCCTTTGGCAGCGGGAGGCGGAAACATCCTAGTCTGGAATGTGAAGGCTGACTTCATGGTGGTTAGTGCGTTAAATTATGGTTGTAAGTCCATGGAGTATGAATCTATCATGTTTAAAACTACATTTACCTGTAGCATGGTCCCTTTAGCTGCAATAGTGCATGCACTTCGGAATTAGATGACTCTGAATGTATTTGTGTAGAAACTACTTAGATCATGTTTTGTAGGAAAATAAATAAAAAGAATGCTCTTTATTTTTTATGGAATAAGCCTACCTAGGTACTAGCTAACCTATACCTATAAACTTAATCAAATTAAACTTCATGATATGACTTGAGTTAATTGATTATATTGAATAATTATGTTACAATTTGTAGTCGGGAAAGAAGTTTGATTAAAAGCTTTGGTGCTAAGAAAACAAATGAAAATATCTAACCAGACTTCAGAAAATTCCAGAATCCCGAATACCTATAGGTATCTTCGCAAAAAAGAGACCTTTTGAAAAGGTGAGGGAGAAGAATGGCAGTCACCAAGCGTTTCTTACAGATTTTCGGGATTGTATAGAGAACAATACTAATTAAATGAGAAAAACTATACTACTCGAGACTAACAGGAAGAAATCTAGCTAAGACTGAGAAAGCTGCGGAAATCTGGCAGTTTGAGTAATTTATGCGGCTTACCCAAATGTCCTTTCTTTGGTATTTTTCGTCGAATCGTTGAGCTCCCTAAGTTTTGAGTTGAGCTGCACGATTACTGACAAATGCGTGCACTGACTATACACGTCCCCTCAATCTGTGTGATTTTTCCTCAAAAGACCATTTCAGACACAAATCTACATGGTCTTCACATGATCTGACCAAGATTATGTCTGGGATTTAAAAGAGACTGTGACCTCTGAGTTTATTTCGGCCTTTCTTCTCAGAGTAGTCAGATAGGAAACGCCGACCTCATCTAGTTTTTAAAATATGATTGCCGTGTAAAAGTGTTTGTACAAACCTACCTACAGAAATAAAATCATTTAATCATACCTAATCAACTACAACTACAACAACTTACAACTTTCTACACCACCATCCCTAAACTGCTAAGATTCTTTAATATACCTCAGCGTTTTTTCCTTACAATTCGCGTCACCCTCCATTCAAACATCTTTAACCGCTGTAAGTGACAATAATTCTTACCCTGGGCGTTAACCGTCCCTGCACCCTCAGTGTATAAATACATGCAGGGGAGGTGCAGCTATCTGCTTACTGCCCCATAAACTTTAATGTGACAGTTATTTAAACTTAGATAAATATTGAGATAGCTCAGGGTTTAAGATGATGGTGGATTAAGGGAGTTGAGTTTTTGATGGTGGAGTTTGACTGTCTGCTTTCTTCGGTTGTCACCATAAGTGTCTTAACTAATGTCAAATTTCTGATAGCACAGTTTGAATTTGGCGGTCGAAATGTAGAATATCTGTCTTCTTGGCCTGTCATGTCATTGAAATACATGGTCTTTAAGGCCGTTGGTAAGGGCCCTGACAGTATACCTGCCATTATGTTAAGTGGCTTAAAGCTAAATAAGGTAGACTGTTTCAAGTACCTCGGGCATTTCCTCACCGCCGACCTTAAAGACAATGCAGAAATTGAAAGGGAGCGCAGGGCGCTATCGGTCCGAGGTAATATGCTGGCACGCAGATTCTCCCGATGTAGTGTAGAGATCAAAATCACCCTTTTTAAGGCATATTGCCAAAGTGTCTACACGGGAAATCTGTGGTTCGTGTATACCAAAAGAGCGATGGACGCTCTGCGCGTCCAGTATAATAATATTTTTAGGATGCTGTTGCGAAGGCCTCGTTTTTGTAGTGCCTCAGAAATGTTTGGGCTGAATCGGACCGACGGATTCCATGAGGTGATTCGCAAAAAAACTGGATCTCTACTAAGCAGAGTACGTGAATCTAGCAACAGCATCCTCAAAATAATAGGGGAGGATGACACATCTCCAATTTTTTTTTAAATGGTGAGGACGGTGACAACTTAATTATTGCCGTCATAAATCATCAACATCAGTCACTTAACTAACAATAGTTGTAAGTCATTATTTTAATTACTAACACTTTGGATCGTAGTTATCTGAAATAAAAAAATATTATATATATTGGTAAAAATCTAATTTATTAATATCAAGGTAACCATGTAGGTATTTAGGGCCCTTTTAAAACTTTTTTTTTTTTAAGTCACTTAAACCTACATGGGCACTTATGAAACATCAGAAGCTAGGTGCACGGTTCAATTGGTCGTTTCCTATGGAGAAGAGCCGGCAAGAAACTCCACGGTTACTCTTTTAAAAATAATTGGCTTTAACAATGTTTTCAAATTAATGTTAATTGGGATGGGAGGACAGTGTAAGCCTGTCAACAAGTACCAAGTACTTAAACAAAATAGAAAATGGTCTAGAAATCTACAGTCTACAAGTTAGGCCTACAACGTTCTCACATTCACAAAATATAAAAGAATCTATATAAAAGATAACTAGTAACTAATAATAATACAACTACTAACCAATCTCTTGGGTACATTACCAGTCGACAGTGATGCGGAGGAATTTTTCGACGCCATTTTTTAATTTGGTTAGTTTTGGTTTTGGTTTAGTTAGGTTAGGTTATTATATTTTTGTTTTAAATTCTATTGTAATTTAATGAAAATAAAGATAATTTAACCCAGGTTCCACTACTAAAACATACTTGGGGCCAGCTCAGCAAGTCACAAAGTTAGCCAGCATTAATGACGTTGTTGTCCATATCCCCTAGCTGATATTCATAAGGCCTTAAATTCTGCCAAGATTGATGTATATACAGGGTGGCATCGCCGCGCTAACTGAAATCATGAATTCAGCGCATCATTCTTGCCCCCCTAGCATAGAAACAAATCGTCGGTCATCAAAAAAAAAAAACAGCTGTTTCATAGAAAAGTGCAATACCTACGCGGTCAAAATGTATGCAGCGTTTTCTTTTTTTAAAATAACCTACGAATTATTTCAACGTGGCTGTGTTCAGAATCGTGTAGTGAATCCATGGTATTAGGTTGTATGTCGATGTCGCTGCCACCCTGTATGTATGAGGATGAACTCTCAAAATTAAGTCAGGTATGTTGAATTAAGAATAGTAGTAGTTAGCATGGAACCAATTGTTAAGGCGTCGCTTGGCGGAGGCCTATGCCCAGCTGTGTATACACGTCGTCAAAAATAATGATTGAAATGATAATGATGTTGAATAATGGCTTTTTGGCTTGGCTTGGCTTGGCTTTTGGCTTTTCATGACTTTCATGGCTTTTTTGACTTTGGCTTTTTTATGGCTTTAGCTTTTTTAATGGCGTTTTGGATTTACCCTTATAAAAAAGAATCATTCAAATCGGTTCACCTAGAAAAAAGTTCTGAGCTAAAAAAAAAATACAGTCGAATTTAGAACCTCCTACTTTTTTGAAGTCAATAAAACAACATTAATTACACGCATAATAACAACATACAACTATGCAAAGTAGCTTCCTAAGTTCACCTTCTCAGAAAGCAACGGTTAACGGTTAAAACTAGCTTGTTATCGGTAACAAATACATTAAAATAATAACGATTACATTTACAATGTCGACCAGTATCTGTGACGGCCGAGATAACACAAATTTTAGCTTTAAAAGAAAGAAATACATAATAATAAAATTGTTGACACGAAATGCTGGGCTTACACATCTGCTGTTACAGTTTTATTGCTATAACTAGCGACCTGCCCCTGCTTCGCACGGTTCTTACGACTTGACAAAACATCGAGATGTCTTTATTATATGTAAGTTTAATATTAATGTATTTATTATACACAAAAACCTTCCGGAATAAATTCTGTTAATGATGGGCATGAAAATCCGTTGCGTAGTTTAGAAGAACAACGCGGTCACACAAGACACGGAAAGTGACTGTAATTTATAATATTGTTTATACAATTAACAACAACAACACACAATAACAACAAACAATAACAACAAACAACAACAACAACAACAATTGTAAGCTTTATCTATATGAAGCATGCAATTGTTAAGGCTGTTTTACATCTGTGCGTTAAAGGTCTCAGGTTAGGAAAACACATAAACCTTCCGCAATAAATTCTCTTATTGATGGTCAAACCCCATCAAAATCCGTTGCGTAGTTTAGAAGAACAACGCGGTCACACAAGACACGGAAAGCGACTTTAATTAATAATATTGTTTATACAATTAACAACAAACAACAACAAACAACAACAACAACAACAATTGTAAGCTTCATCTATATGAAGCATGCAATTGTTAAGGCTGGTTTACATCTGTGCGTTAAATGTCTCCGGTTAGGAAAAAACGGCAAAGTTTTTTTTTCAGTAATTCTTTGTAACTTTATTGACTTGGTGCACAAGTAAACAGTGTTATTAAAATCGTGTGCAACTTTCTTTATGACTCATTTTTATTCATTTTATTATTTATGTACACACAGTAAAAAAATATATAAGTAATGATTATCACTAACTAGGTATCCAATTTACGACTTTAATAAACTAATTTAAAAATAAGAAATGTAACCTAGCCCAAAACATAAATGTTTCTACATGCAAAAAATCAATCTACTTACGTCTAGATTGAGGAAGCACTCACTTAATTAACATACCAAATAATTAGATAGGTAGGTTTACATTCAATTAATTTGTAAGCACCGCTCAATAGTCTTAAGATCTTGTTAAACTAGACTCGATAAACAAGATTTGATTTTATAACCATAATTGGATTAGTTATGGCTTCCTGAGAATAAGGTAAGAAGTGTCGTGTGAATTAGGCTACGAAATCATTTAAGTAAGTTACTTTAAAATAGATATAATTAATAGGTAATTATTTCAGAAGAGAGAAGAGTTAATGATAAAATTAAATAATACAAAAATCCATCATCTTCATCAGACTACAGCAGTCCACTGCTGGACATAGGCCTCTCAAATTTCACGGCATTCAGCTCGATTCTCGGCAACTCTCTCTCTATCCAGCTGCTACCAGCTACCCGGCGAAGATCGTCGCTCCACTTACCCTGAGGGCGTTCTACCTTACGTTTGCTGATTCGCGGTCTCCACTCAAAAACACGTCTACCCTAACAGTCATCAGTTCCACGGCTAATATGGCCGGTCCACTGCCACTTCAGCTTGCTTACTGCTTGCTTATAAATAAATAAATAGTTTATTTCTCACCAGCATAGCAACAAGGAACTTAATACTAATGTCATATACATTATACAATAACAATCCAGCAGCATTAGTGGTGGTAAAGAGAGGTTTACTTAGGGTATTGACTCTATATTCTGAACTAGGCGAGGCCTGTATCTCAGAAGATAGCACTCAGCTGACAATTTCGTTATTTTATAACCTAAAAATCTGCTACTGTGTTTAATTTATTAATAAAGAATGAAAGTAATGCATAAAAGTGTGTATGTGTGTTTAATTAATATGTTTGTGAAGACAAAAGATATTCGGTGTCGGATGAACTTGCTACATCTTTTTGAAACACCGACTTCTTTGATAATTTAAAAGTGCCTGTGGTTTAATTGAAATAAATGCTTTGAGTTTGAGTTTGATGAACCAGACAGAATCCCCGCAAGGTGGATTACAGCCCCGTTCCACTCACAGAGAGCCTGTGTCTCAGCAGTGGGAACATTATAGGCTGATTAGGCTATCATGGCTTCAGAACAGTATTACAAAAAGCTACATAGGCTCTATTGTCTGTAATAAACTATAATAAAGTACCTACTTGTAATAAATTACAAAATAAACTCGAAACACCACAGCTCATGGCATCAACCGACACAGTGCAACAACGCCCTTATTAATAGAACTACAAAAATGATAACTTAACAAGAATATTACGGACAAGCCAACAATTGTACCTCACACTTCAAGGAATCATTTAATGTCCTACATTGACATAGAACGTACATTAATTAAGTCTAATTATATAAAATGTCGCGGTCTGTAGACTCGGGAAGTTTTAATTGATATTATTAGTTGTTAAAATTGTTGTATAATGTGTATTTTTGTTGTTGTAAGTTGCGAGAAAAATGGGGCAAATTAGATGGGGAGTCAGTCGATTTGGGTTTTTAGGCATATGCGATTTGTAGGTACCTACAAAAATAAAACTATTTAAAATGTTGAGCTGTCTGTTTTTCATAGACCGCTGCCACTAAATTTGTAGGACTTGTAGGGCTTGCAAACGATAGAAAATAAGGCAAGGTATAATTCAGCAAGTTTCTGATTTATATCCTATTATTCGTCTTTTTGTAAATAAACGCTCGTGCACACTGACACGACGCGACAGCGCGACACAAACACACCGCGTGTCGCGCCACGAGCGGTGCCTTTGTGTCGCGCTGTCACGTCGCGCCTGTTAGGTACAAGTTTCTTTAATATGTCGCTTTATATAGCCTCTTCAATGACTGCAGGCAGGAACGTCACATAAACTGTGAATTACAGTGTTTTATTCCATGAGACAGTTAACTACATATTATTATTTCATTACGACATCTGTTCCTGAAGCAACCCTTCACGCTAAGCCATTCTGAAAACTAAAGAAAACAACAAAGCGAAATTGGCGCCAATTCCCAATAAATTTCTATGCAGTGTTCTGAGTACCCGTGAGTACCTCCGCCCACGGACATAAAACCGCCCACTCGCAAAGTCATAACAACTAAGCAAAGTCACAATGAGCTTCAGAAATCATTGACTAGAATGTGCAGTTGTTGTTTCATTCAAAATTGGTAATAATTTTCAAAATAGATACTGCTTTACAAAATTGGTACCGATTTTCAAAATTGATACCGATTTTCAAAATTGATACTGATTTTCAAAATAGGTGTCGAATTTCAAAATTGGCACTAATTTTCAATATAGGTACTGATTTTCAAAATTGGCACTAATTTTCAATATAGGTACTGATTTTCAAAATTGGTACTTACCGATTTTCAGGGTACTTATACAAGTCATTCTGGGTACCTACCTCCGAGCATTAGGAAATAGTATTTTACCAAAGATTATCTAAAACTTTTCAGTAAGGCAGTAAATTTTTCAAAGAGTTAAAATCATTTCAGTTTCAGTATAAAAACTGTTAAGCAAATTGAACAAGAAAGATTGCTGGTTTTACCGTACCCAGGTATCGGAAGATTAAGAAATATCTAACTAATGGGATGATGCAACTTTTGGCGAACAAAAATGCGTTTTCACACGTTTCTTACATTAGTCTACTCGTCCCATATTAATTTCAGGATACTTTCTATCTATAGAAAATTTTGTCATGCTGAAATATTCCATAAATCGAAGATAGGTTAATTCATAAAAGGATAAATTCATCCCAACATTAGTTTTTTTTTTTTTATTATAAATCTACGATAGGCAAGGAGTAACAAGCCGCCTCCTGTTCTATCACTCCAAGATGGCTACAAAGTCAGTGCTTGTTAAATCAATACAAAGAATCGTCGGTACAGCGTAGAGCTCGTAAAGCAGACTTCAGTCGACGTCTGCGAACACAGATTTAACTATCTGCTGAAGCTTTCAGCAACTACAAAGAGAATGACTGGAAAATACAGCCGCGGACACAAGTGGTTTGATGTCTATTCTATTAATAATAATTTATTAAAGACAATAATTTATAAAAGTTTTATCAAGTTATGATAGAATCAAAACTAGATTAAATAATAATAATAATAATACAATATTTATTTGCGTAAAACATGGTTTATAATGGTGTTAAATACAAATTCATACGGCACAAACATGTTTAGCATGCAAAATTATAAAGGTAGGTGAAGAAGACCATCATTATTTTTTATCAAAAAATTCTTTTATAGTATAAAAATTGCATTCAAGTAACCATTTATAAAACTTAATTTTAAATAATCTTGTATTTAATGTTTTGAAATGCCTTGGTATTTTGTTATAGACGCGCACGCACATTGCTAGGCAGTTTTTATTGTATTTAGCTAGTCTGGGTAAATCATTCAAGACTAGTTTATGAGGATCTCGTCTGTTCCTAGGATTAACATCATTTGCAGTCTTAAATAATTGTTTATTTTTAAATTAATGTAAAAAAGAAATGTAATTGAAAAGGTACCTTTAAGGTAAAGGTACCCTAAGGTTATTTTATCTTTTTATATGTCTAAAAGTGTAAAGCAATCATGTCAAGTAGGACTTTTTGATTATAATTTATAAATAAAGATAAACTTACTGTTAAGTCTTGTCACCCTGATTATCTTATTTCAAGATTGTTTAATCGTATGTATTTTTAAGTAAAACATTATAAAATTAAGATATTTGCACCTTGATAATGAAAATAATAATATGTAATTACAATCGACATTTATTTCTTTGCAGGCTCGCCATAAACTGGCAATACAATCAATAAAATATAAAAACTAAAGGTTTTATTCTGCAATCAGATAAACATTTAAACTTTATCCGACGTGCGACGGCAACATTTAAAATTATAATAATTATTCCAAATCCACCAACACACTTTCCATTTAACTTTCCCGCGCAACATCTCCTTTTCTCGTCTTTTTCGTCGTTCCCTCAATGCTGAGGATTGCGACCACATACGACACCTCTCCAAGTTATGCGGTCTTCTGCAGTGTGGACCGCTCGGAAAATGCTGCCTCTAAACAGCCTTCTTGATCGTGTCTGACCATCTGGCCGGTGCCTTGAGCGCGTTTTCTTTCCACCCAGCCCAGTATCCTTTCCAGACCATACTTAGATGAACGTATAATATGTCCAAAAAAGCTGGGCGCACGCTCCTAACATATTGTAACAACATGAAACAGTAATAAAAACAAGTAATAAACTTCAACCGTTTTACAGACAATGATAATGCTGTAACACTTCTGTATTTCAGTGTACAAGGCGTGTCGTACGACTTGGCTCGTTTTACAGCATTTCATGCTAAGACATTAATTGGACGAAATAAAATCAAACGCGGTCGTTAATGACACTTGTGTGACCGACTGTACCAGCCAATAGGTTGTCGTAATGAAGTTATAAATGTTCTCTGGTATGTTATTTTGTAAGGATTTCGTTAGCACTAGCGTCTATTGATGGCTACCTAGTTTGTTGTAGAGAAAATAATATGTCTTTAAAGATGTGATGTTGAAATGTATGGTACATAATGTAGGTGTCATACATGAGAACATTTATAACTTCATTACGACAAGCTATTGGCTGGTACAGTCAGTCACACAAGTATCATTAACGACTGCGTTTAATTTTATAAACGCGTTTGATTTTATAAACCCGTGAATCTGAATTCTTATGAAACGACAAAAAGTATGTTTTTTTTTTTTTTGCATAAACTAATGTATTCGTTTTGCTTATTAATTTAGTTGCCAAAATTCAGAATTATTTTATTGATTTAGATGAACAATGCTTAAATTCAAGAAATATGCCGCTGGCTGTCCTTGTGGGTTGCTAATGCATTTTATCTACTCTAATGTTATTGAGTCACATATGATGCAAAATACAGCTAAATATTAAAAAATAAATTCCGCTCGCAATCATAAATATCAGCATTAACCACGAAGTCATATATAAGCATAACTAATGTAATTTAAATTGAAATCAACGATCATACCTTTTCATTTCACATTTAATTACTAAACAACAAATACTAGAACGTTCTTAACGACATTAACTTATTATTCCTTCGATACCAACTTATTAGGAAAAAACAATTGAATTTAGATTGAAAACCAAGCCAAGCGAATGCTTTACTACATTTGAAAAGAAAACTCCCGATTACTTTTCACGGATACCAACACTATCGGTAATTACTAAAAACGTATGGAAACCCTATTAAATACGAGATTATAAACGTATTGTTAAAAGTAATAAGGTTCCGCTTATTTTCGTTCATTAGTTATAAAATGCTTCGGAGCTGAAACCTTTCACAAATCTAATTATTCAAATTAAACAGGTGTTTAGTCATAAAAATACGAAGCAATTTAAATTTTAACACCTTATCCTGAAACTTTTGTGTCGAACCCTTACTATTTTAATCGAGATGTATATCGATACATTTTCGGCTCGACAAAGGCGACTGTCGGCTGTCATAACAAGGTAAACAATAAAGTTATATGATAATGTATTCTAACGCGTCCGATACGCGATAAAATTCGTGAGCGAGTTGTCACACCTCCCTTAATTGAAATTTATGTATACGACTCGAACGCTTTGTATCGAAACGGGAGCCCCTACTAATCGCACCGTCTCGATCCTTTTTTTATCGAGTCGTGATCGAGATTCGATAGCGCAATCGCGATAGATATTTCTTCTTTAATTGAATCTTTTAAATGAATAAATGTAATCATAATGGAAGAATTAAGAAGTAAAGTTTAAATAATCAAACGGGATTTTACAGTTGGTGTAAATTCGTCCTCACATTTTGCCATTAATTTAAAGAGCATCTCGATAAAAATTAATTAACATCACTTGCTTTCACTTTCGACAGAAATTATAGTTTTTTGAACACCACTAACTAGAAATGTGTATTTCATGTAACTCGAATGATATTTAGTACCTACTATGTACCTATCTGTTTAATGAAATCGCACGTGTAGTAAACTAGTTGGTCCGCCCACAATCGATTAGAAATCGTTAGAAATAAAAGGTAGGGTCCAAGTTTTCGATTTAAGGCTTTTATTATGCACACAAATTTAAGCTCGGTGTCCGTTTCGGATAGCTTCCGAGTCACTTCCGGAGTAGATTACAAAATGCTTTATTTGTGTACCCAGGGTTATCTTAATGTCTTAATTAAACCGGCCGCACGGTGAATTAAGTCAATTTTCGTAATAATACTTTTAACTTTTCAGTTAAAACTTTGTGTGCAGGTTAAACATTAAAATTCAACTTTTATTGTTCTGTTAATTAATTTTGTTTAATACTATCACGATTTAATTATATTCCTTTTATACTTTTTTAATGTTCTTTCAAAGAAAATTGGGCGTTCTGCATATTTTTTGTTAATAATTATTGTGACTAATATGAATGGTTTTGTGTTTTTTGTTTGAGTTAAAACAGCAGACATTACATTACATTTCTTTAATGTATATTAATTAATTCACACTTTGAGTTAATTATGGGAAATGCACTTAATAAGAATTAATTCAAATGAAAAAATTAAAAACAGGTTTAATTTACTAACCACGTACCGTCTTGTAATTTAAAACCAAGAATATAATTACAACATAACAGAACATCACGCTTTTAATCTCTAGATAGGCAGAGGTGTAGGTACATAGTAAATACTCAACCATTTCGCTTATTATGTTTAAGTCCCGTGTAAAAGGGGGCGAACATATTGCCATCAACCAGGCACTAATCCAAACTCCAGGCTGCTACTGAGAGCTCGCCGTCCGGTAAGGACCAGGCCCGGGTCGACGGCGTGTTGTGTTCCACGCGCGCCTCAAAGAGTTGTCAGCATAATTGACGGGGTCCGATAGGGCCGATGCCTGCCGGGGTCGCAGATTGTTCGAAAGAGTTACCGTGGCCCTGGCGCACAGGCAACTGAATGAACACGGGTGGGTTTTAGTCAGTAAGAGTCTGACACGCCCTTCCGCTCCGCCCAGAGCGGGAGAGGTCATTTGATGATTTCCCATCCAAAAAAAAAAAACAAAGGCTGCTACTGAGAAATTACAGATGGAAAAATCCAATTACACTTTGCCCGACCCGAGAATCGAACCCAGGACCTCATCCGCAACAGTAGCACCAGAAACGAGGCAATCAAATTAAGACGACATAAATCGATCAAGTTACTATGTAAAACGTATGGTTGTTACCTACAAATATAGGTCTTCACCCTACTCTCACTTACGTATTTAATCACAGAGTTATTTCTTTTCTTCCCTTTGAAAATCAATCGCGCCCTACGAATATCAAGGAGTAGGTACCTATTCTCAACACCGATTTCGGCGTTGCGTTAAATTTGCATTCGCGAGCAGTAGTGATTTCCCATGCGAGCGTGTATCAGCGAGATCTACGGAATTGCCACCCAGCGCCCGCTCTGTATCCAAATCGAAAATCAACTCTTTTATTCGCTATGTTATTGGGTATGCTTATTCTGTAGTCGAGAAAATTCGTAGGGAAATTCGCTGGGAAGTTTTCGCGAGAGTAGGAAGACTTACGTAATCCTCAAGAAGGCTTAAATATAGCTATAGACTACATTCTCATCGAATTATTGTTGTATTTTTTTTTAATTTCAGTAATCATAATTAATAAGAGCTCTCATATAGATGGTACATAGAAAATAAACATCTCAAGTTTGTTGAAATCACAACAAAACACAAACCAAAGTTTTTTTGAAAGGCTACAATGGAAATTTAAAAAAAAACTTTTCTAGGTGCATGCGTCTTGCTTTCTAAAATTGCTAATTAATAATAACAATAGAATTTTCCTGAAAGCTTTCCTGAAAACTTGGCTTCTACAAACCTACAGTTTATTCGTTTACTACACTTTAATTAACCCGTTAACCAGAATAGGCGCTCCCGTTTCCCTCGCGTTCAAAGAATTTTGCATATCAGACGTAGGCGTAAGATTTTATTGCGAAAGGGCCTACTCTCAAGAATCGAATTGAGTCGAGTGGCGACAAAAGATCGCTTTTCTAATAAACCGTTGGAACCATTTGCATTGTACCAGAGTTTTCTTTGTAGATTTTTTTATTTCTATTGTTTGGCGTAATAGAAGCTGTTTGGGAGATGAAGTTGACGGAATTGGTCTGGTTTTGATAGTTTATTAAGTTTTAATTCAGAATAGGTCTGTTTTTAGAATGTGTCGTGCTGATCAAAACATATTTTTCTATAATTTGTAAAATACGTCTCCTTTTTCGCGATTTAATTTTATGACTCCTATTACAACAGGTAAATTCTTAATGTCTGGATAGTAGTGTATAATTGGGGGTTCTGGATCACTTGCCCTCGCTTCGCTCGAGCGCATGATCCAGAACTCCCCAATCATACACTAATATCGTGATCTGCGATATAGTTCATAATATTGATTGAGTTGCTCACGCTTCGCTCGAGCGCGTTATGCAGAACACCCCAATCAGCGGTGCGATGTGTACTTAAAGTAATAAGTAATGAAATCTTCTTTCTTGAATCGCTGACCTGAGGTTTTTATGAATCTGAGTTCCGTTTATAATTTGTGTAAAACTAACTCATGTGCTGTATCACTCTCCTGATGGAATAGATCTGCAGTTGCTGTCGATATACTACTTACTCCCACTGGTCTTTGACGAACTAACAATCGATTTTTCATGATCAGTATGTTTGTTGCTAACTTTAACGAATTTGCGAAGATCCTCACCAGGTTCGCTTTTTAGTATAAGGTAGTGAGTATTTTTCAAGTTAGATTTCTCTGAATCTTCCAACTTCTGGTAAAATAAATCTTCTTTTCGGGTTATATCACTATCCTGATGTTTTAATTCACCTGAGTTCGATTTCTTTTTTCTAGGGTGCATATCTTGAATATATATTATCTCACCCCTAGTATTCTTGAAAATAAGTTTAGAAATGCCTTCCAAATCAAATTTCTCTGAGTGAAACATGATGTAGATAGGTAATATCAATAATTGTATCTCTCGTGGTGCAGTAAATATTTGTGTTATTTATTACTTAGTTATATACTTAAGATCTATCTATTACACTGCAATGCTAGGAGTCTAATGCTGCGTTGCAGATACGCGTATTAAATATATACTCTCTTCCTTTCACAGCGTTCAAATAAAAACATTGAGGAAAATTTATAGCATGTTGCATCCAAGGATCGTCATAAATCTCCCAATCTTCTATAACACCTCCACATGAAAAACATACTGCTTTATCATTTATACTATTGCCACAGTAAAAGAATCCAGCGTCAGCCATTTCCATCACTAATCTTTTCTTTGAATCAGCAGTTGCCCAGTAATAGTTAAATGAAAATTGACGCATTTTATAAGTATTATACATGTCATATCGAGGTTTGTATTTATTATGAGACATGCTTCCCCGTTTTACAGATAACTGCATAATGACATCGTCTAGTTACAGTCAGCAGCTTATAACGATTTGACGACGTTGAAGAGATTGGGAGGGATAGGAAACGGTTTACCAAAAATAAAGAAATTAAACAAAAAAAAAGATTATTTTATAATTTTATTATCATAGCACCATTTATTTAAACACAATACATTTTTTAAAGCACATACAGAGTCATGATAAATACAACTATACAAATCTTGAGAATATTTATATTGATGGTGCAGACTTAACAAACTAGAACAACCTTTATCTTCTAAATTAAATATGTTACTATTACTGTTTTCTAATATATTTTTTAACCACAAGACTTTTTCTGAACCTTTAACATAGACACATTTATCTCTTAAAATATCAGCAATAAAATTCTGGTAATTGGAATATGGAATAAATCCTTCACACCAATATATCTTTCTGTTACGTTCAATCCAACTAACTTGTTTTTTTTCTTGTTTCGTTAATTTTCCAAATGGAAATGGTGGCTTAAATAAAAACACTTGTAATGTTTTATTATATAATATAGCGATTTCTTTTATTATAAATTCATTTGTTTCTGTTTTAAAGCCTTGAATATCCACAATAGCAATCATGATAACCTGCGCACAATGTTGCTGAGAGGTTTGTATTCCACAAGTCGATCGTTTATAATCAAACAATATGCAGTAGTCTTATCTGGTATTGGCGTTGAACATTCAATTTCTATGCGTACGTCTACTGGACCTGATTTTAGACTATCGTTTTGCCTTGAGCAGTCTAAGATAAACAGGGGAGCTTTTTCTTTGAAGTCCTTTAGATCGAGCAATGGGTCTACTGGACAGTTGTAATACGACTGACGAAATTTCACATACATTTCATATAATATACTGTATTTGTTGTCAGAAAACTTTAAACCCAAAGGCTCATAAGGATAATATTGAGAATTTAAGAAGAGCGTAACGTTTGTCACCTCGCAATGATCGAATAGAGATATGTCTTTAGTTTTATTATTTTTTCTGTTAGTTTGTAAGCAAAAAATTACATATCTAGGCTTTTCCAATTGTGAAGCAGTCTTAACTGACCAAGAATGTTTTGTGGTTTTAGGTAGTAAAGGATATTCATATAAATCCCAATTTCTAAAAGCCATCTGAATGGGTTTATCTCTTTCTAAATGCTTTAAAAGTGTTAATCGTTCTCGATCTGACACTTTTATGTGTGGCACCCTCCATTGAACTCTTTGCATATCTATTTGAAAATGAGCAACATCATCAGTAAGAATAACGCTGTTTAAGTTAGAGTTACTTCTATTCAATATAAGTTCATGTTTACAATTTATAACGATTTTATTGTAATCCTCTGCAAACCCTAAAATCTTATTTAGCGGTATCACTAAACTAAAATGCCCATCACTTTGGAATCCGTTTAAATTCCAACCCCATAACGCAGCAACTTTATTTTCAGCTTCATTTAATGAGATGTATGATTTTATTGTTGACGTTATTCCAGAATTTTTTATACGATCTATTTCAATACCATTCATTTCGTACCTGATGTCTTGAAACAAAGACATAACAGGGTTATTAGTGAACGTAACAGTTTTCTTGATCGGATTCCCATCTTTACCGAACAGCTTTGCTTGGCCTTCGATGTAAATTGAACTGGCTGATGGTAGCACGTATATGTCTTGCTGATGTATGGGGATTCTGATTTCATCGTTTTCTCTAAAGCTGTTATTGTAGGGATTATATGAATGGATTTCATAACTTTCGATCGAACTATCGAAGTGTGGTAATTCAGTAATCTGGAGTATATTCATACTTTAAAACCTAGGGCTCTAAGAAAACCTTTATTTGCTTCAGTCAATTTCTTAACTTTTTTCTTACGTCTATTCACCTTAGTGGTCGTTGAAGGAATAATACGTTTTATTTTCACAGGAGTGTTTTTATAATATAGTATCATTTTGTTTTTCTTAAATGAAGACGTAGTTGAATATTGAATTCGTCACCAAAGTTAATACAATAACCAAATTGATCAACAATTCTAACAGATATAGATGAAATTATATTTTTGTTCACCGGAAAGTAAATAACGTTTCGTGGTATTTCTATGCACTGATGACCCGGAGCAGTATCAAATACAAATTCATGAATAAAATGAGTTGGTAGTCCGTTGCAGTACGAACTGTGTACAAGATCACATTCAATTCTGATTACAGATAGACTGCTGCTATTTATGGACACATTTGATCTTGAATTTAACACTGAAAAGTATAACAAACCGCACTCGTATTGATCGGATAAATGCAGTGGAGGTTGAAAGTATGACACCAAATCAGATTTATTTCCAGAGATGGTAACTGTGGTAGACATGCTTGCATACTGGACTGTTTCAGAAGATCCTGTTTATTTTATCCCTAGACTACTCCAAAAATTCCTTAGAAAAATTAAACAGAGATGTCCGATCCTGTTTATTTTATCCCTAGACTACTCCAAAAATTCCTTAGAAAAATTAAACAGAGATGTCCGCAATTGAAAGGATGATCGCGTTGTATATTTTCATAATTATAGTGGACTTTAGTACTTCCGTATTTTATAAATTCTTTTGGAGGCTTAAGATTTCCGTAACTGTCAAAGTACTCAATATAATCATTGTATTTTGCATAGGCTACCCAATGAGAGCCAGGATCTTTTGAACTATCTAAATTAATAACTCCACATTCTTTTTTAAACGGGCATTTAGGAAGTTCATCTCTCATAAAGACTCCTCTAAAATATGGAATATTAGTTCCATACTTCAAAATGTCAAAGTTAGTTAGGGCTCGTTTGGGTAGCCGATATCTTAGTTTTTTTCATTCGATACATAAATTCCAAGCCCGTTTTTATGTGGTTTAAGGTGTAGTCCTTTCCCAATGCAGAGAGCTTCCATTTTTTCATTGTGTCTCTTCGATTCAGCCAACAGCTTTTTAGCCATCTTGAATTCATTTATGGTTTTGGTAATACCTGCTGCACCGCCTGCTATTGCTCCCACTGCTGATAATCCAGCAAAAAATAGGAATCAAAGGTAATACACCACCAGTTTTTGGTATAGGAATAACACGAGGAAGTTTTATGGATGAATCATCAGCTAATTCTCTGGCTGCGGCCATAGCTAATTCTATTGCCACTTTTTTGCATTTTGGTTTTAGTTTTTTCATGTGTCTTTTCGTTTTAGTGATAACATTTTTAAATTTGTTTTTTAACCCTTTTCCAGGTGTAAGTTTTTGAAAGCACTTTTTTCTATTTTTTTTTAGGCCGGAACCAGTTTTAATTTTTGTAGACATTGTCTTGCTTACTAAGCGTGCTGCGATTTTCTCGCTTACACTTGCATCCGAGGCAACTGCTCGCTCTTTTGCCATTTTCAACAAAATTAAATCAGCTCTGTGACGATTCTTTAAGTTTGATGATTTGAGATAGGCAATGTCGTGTTCTTTGCAATGTTCGTCTAATTTATTAATACCTTCGTCTCCGCGTGTAAGCCTTTTAATTAATTTTGTACCAGGACCACAATAATTGTATCCTGGTAAGTGTAATTCAAATGGTAAATTGTTTATAAGCCAATTGAGAAGACTACTCTCTCCAATACACATCATAAGACTAATGAATCTGGATTGAACACTTTAATAAATACTTATACGGTTAGTAAAGTTATTTTTATTTATATTACTACATTCGATTTATCAATCCAACTGTTTTCAGCAGAAGATAAACCTAACCATTTTACTAAAACCCTGTTTCCTTTTCTTCTAAGAACTTTCTCGACTAGATATACATTAGGATATTTTGTCTTTTGAAGCTCTTGTAAGTAAAATGCCCCTAAAATAGGTTGACCTCTGATTGTATCTTCAATTAAGTAGGTAATAGGAGTTGTATTTTGTATTTTTCGAATTTTAAATATTTCTGTCGACCAGTTGGGGGTATATCCTTTTTCAAATGTTCCTTTGTATTTACTGATACGTACATAATCACCCACTTTATACTTGCTTTTTATTCTTTCATTTTTTACCGACCTTAAATACCTTTCTAATATACGTTTTTTATTCATGTTATCCACATTAGCAGGAATTTCATGAATTGTCCGATGGCATGTGTGATTGTATTTATATATAACATCATTAAGTGTACTATCTACCCAATTATAGCTGCCTTTTAAACTGAATTCCTTATACAGTTTAGATTTCAAAGTTCTAATAAATCTTTCAACTATTGAAGCCTTTTTTGTTGAAAAGGTTGAATAGTGGTTAATATGATTAGATTTCATAAGCTTTTGAAATTTATTATTATAAAATTCTGTTCCATTATCTGTTTGGAGGTTTTTTGAAACACGCCCTGTAGCCAACAAAACTTTGAATGAGTTACATACATCATCTTTGGTTTTACTTTTCAGAGGAAAGGCCCAAGCATATTTCGAAAATGTATCGATAACGGTAAGAATAAATCTGTAATTTTTATTTTCTTTTGAAATTGATTGCATATCAATTAAATCTGCTTGCCACAGGTCGTCTATATCTTTCATAATAACATGTCTTCGGGGAAAGTTTACCCTTGCATTTTTATGAATTTCGTTTACCACATCGGCTTTGCTCATGTTCAGAATTCAGTACATTTGTCTTGAATCCATGAATAATACTGAATGTAAAGCATATTATTACGACTATTTATTCTTTAATTATGTCAGCTTCTTTTAATTCTTCAATTATCGATAAAATTTCATTATCATGGTTTGTATTGCCAGCATCTCTTGAAGCTACTATTAGTTTCAATCTCTCGACTAATTCGTTAGGATCATCCCAATATACCAAGTCAGTGTTGTTTTTGTATTTTTTTAACGTTGGTAATTTTCCTCCAAGTTTAGTGTGAGCATGTATAACATCGTTTGACAATTCGGAAAATAGAGGTTTTATTATTTTACAATATTTTGTACCTTTGTCACCTCTTATTTGACCTTTAGGATTAAAATCTCTTTTATGTGCATTTGTATAGTGTAACATATCCTTATAGACAAGTTTATCTTCGCTCGATATTAACTTAAAATCGGGTTTTCTTCGGAGTAAAAGTTCTTTTAGACCAACTGTTAAATTGTAAGCTTTGTCACCGATTTTAATTAAAATGATTGTATCGTTATTCAAACTATCAATTTTAGAAAATGATACTGCTGAATTACCCATCAATAGAGTTTTATTTTCACTTCTAATTCCAAACGGTATACTAACACCGTCATAAATACCAAAGATATCATCATCCTCTAATGACATTACTAAATTATCTATCGATTCCTTTTTAGCATTTTGTTTGACGAATTGGGTAGAATTTAGTTTTGGATCGTAACAGTCATTGAACTTTGTAGATGAGCTAGTATTCTTTTCATCGAATTCGATTCCTTCAGAATTATTTAAGGTTGGATTTTCATTTATTTTTGTTTTTTCTGCACATCTATTAGATTCAACAAGAGTTTTTAGAGGATTTGTGACAGGTTTTAGCATTTTATCAAGTGACAAGTTCATTGTATGTTCCTGATTTTTCATTTGTTTTATTTTATTCTTTATGGAGTCGACAGACTTCACTAATTCCATTTTAATATTTTTGTCCATCTTACAATAAATAACAACTGTATTCAACTAAACAAGGAATAATACTAACAGTATTTATGTATGTAATTCATTTATAAGTATGTACCTTCATTCAAAGTTTAAAAAAATATCAAAATTCTGTCTGTACCTCCCATTATTTAATGCCGACTCTTTATTAATAAGTAGAAAATTATAAGGGTTACTCCAAACAGTTTTACAAACTTCTTTAAACTGATTCCACAGCAGATCAGAATTTACATGTTCTTCATAGATATGCTTTAAGTTCACATCATCTTGTTTAAATATTATAAGAAAATTAGCATTATCACGTAGCAACTGTTTCGGAATTTTTGAGTAGGTTTGTGATAAATAAAAGCAGTCAATTTGCTTATGTCTTCCCATAGAGAAATAATTACGAATGTTTATTTGCTTTTCACACACAACATCATCAAAAATAAATACAGAATTTGTTAAAGCTTCATTCGGAGCTATAACATCTTTGTCGTCATTGAACTCATTGAACTGTATCTGAGGTACTCTTCTTAATACTTCACTTAAAAAGCGATATTTTGGCTGGAAAGTAGTTTTCGAGTAAAGATAAAGATTTTTAAATTTAAGCCCATTTTCATGCAGCAGTAAACTGATCATAACGTTTGTTTTACCACAGTTCGAGGGTCCACATATTATGCAGCGAATTGTATTAGGCAATAAAGCACTATGTCTAATCTGATGAGGTGAGTCATTGAAATTGATATTATTCACGTTCAAGGATATGGGTTGTTTGATCAACTTCATCTTGCCTATTATTTATTTTCATTACTTACTATCCTTTATATATGAATATGTGACTTGCGAGCACAGTATTCTAGCAACGGGTTTGGACCTGGGTCGTTATTAAGAGTCGTGTCTTCGACTGAGTTACACAGCAACAGTGTCCGTCACAGTGTTCGTAGTGGACGAGTTTTTTTTAAATTATTATTAAATTATCTTTAATCGTCAATTCATCTATTTAAGATTGTAAGTAACTAATAAATTTGTCAAGTCTAATAATAAAAATAATGTTAATTTAATATAAAAGAAAATGGAAATTAATTTTATCTTTTTATTTTTATTTTTCAGAAAATGGAAGGCCTTGATATTGTCGATGATGTTATTAAGTCATTCTATTTTACTCAAGAATTTGCTGGGGACAATGTTGAACAAACTGAGTTCCAGGAAAATCAGCAGGATAAAGTCAAGGATACTCAAGAAAGACCAATAAAAAGAAAAAACAAGAAGTCGAAATTAACTTCTAAAATGACCCTGCCCAAACTATTGGATACACCGTCTACATCTTACATAATTCGCAAGGAGCCAGGAAAAGCACACCATTTAATAAAAATATCTTATTGTGATTTAAATGACAATAATTTAATAAATCGTGTTGATCGCAGTGATAGTGATTGTGCTTGTGTGAATGTTCAGTATTTAGTCAAGGACAATTACGATGAAATTATGGATGAAGCAGAATATCTCGTCGGCAAAATAGTTAAAAAATTAAGTTCAGCCACATGCAGATCTTAAATGAAGTTTATAAGTTATTGTTTATTAGTTATTATTATTATTGGTAGAGTTTATTTAATTGAAGGCGAAACAATAAAATTAAAATTGATTCTACATAATGTTTTTTTTATTATTCACCTAATAAGTTAGTATACAGGGTCAAATTAAATTAGCTAGTGAAACTCCACAGACGTGATGGGTATCGATATCTAAACGCAACAAAAAAAAGAAGATTTTTATTATTTTTATTTGGGGTCCACGACCGCTGGTTGTGCTGATACTTGAAGTATGAGTTGAGAAAATCTGTTTTCTTTTGTTTTATCATGTTTAGGTATCGATACCCATCCCATCTGAGGAGTTTCTCTAGCTAATTTAATTTGATCCTGTATGATACCTCTTAATAATAAACACTGCTTAGTTATGACAAGCTTATAGACATAAAAAATATATTAACATTAATCATGACATAATCTATACACAGTGTTTATAAGAGGGAAAATCTTTCGGAAAAGGAAAAGAAAAGAAAATAAATATCGATAATACATTTATTGATTATACGAGTAGTTACATTCATTTATTACATTTTTTTATTCGATTACATACTTATTACACATTTAAATCATTTGTAATTAGCTTTTTTAACTTAAACTATAGTTTTAGCACAGTAGAACGAATACAGTAATCCTACAAGTATTAAAGTATTGAACTATAATGCCCCCAAGGCAAAGTGTTGAAACAACCTTCAGTTCTCTGCCTTTTATCGTCATCACTATTAAGTATGAGTTTATTTAATTTTTGTGTAAAAACTTGATGATTTTTAGATCTTATAACATACATATCATCTCGCAGGTTATCATTAAACATTAATACCCTTTTATATTTTTCAATATCCAATTTTTTCGTTATCGGCTTAGTTACCCCCTTTGCTTTCTTTATAGTTTTATTTTCAGTGCGTACACAATACAACTTAGCTCGTAAACCTACAAATTCTGAAATAATCTCTCCACCCAATTCGTCTTTGAAATAGCCTGGAATTTTCATGTTGGCTTTTGGTAACCCATATATATTGTTATCCTCAAAATTGCTTGTGTCAAAATAACGAATATTGTTTTTCATATCCTCATAAAAATTATCAGTTTTTACAAAATAAAGTAAACTGTCAGTATCAGTATAACATAAAATTACATTATTTCCATACATTTTTTTAATTACAGAATAATGAAAATTATATAAATGTGTTTTAGAAATTTCAAGAATAGAAAATCCAATATAAATAGGACGATCTAATATAACTTTTGTCTTATTTAATTGAATAGCTACTAAATTTTCGGATAAAATTGACAAGTCTTTAAAATGCGGTGCGCTAATATACCTTTCAGCGCCAAACAATTTGTTGGTTGTATTTAACTTATCTTTCCATAATTTTACAAGCCTAACATCAACTTGTTTCCGCTTGTTTTCAATTGTTTTTCCAAAAATTGAATTGTTTTGTTTCTTAAAAAAATCTTTTTCAAAATCCGATTTAGCTTTTTGCCTGAGAGAAGTATTTAATAAAATATATGGTTTTAAAAAGTTATCTTGGTAGAATGATAATATTCTATATATTTTTAACAATATTAAACCATTTTCCAAGCACTCTTGTAAATGTGTATAATGGATAACAAAACGATGTTTACTGTATAAATTTGCAATTAATTTTTTACACTTGCTTTGCATAGGTGAATATTTTTCGGCAGCAAATGGTAAATCCGAATGAGCATTATGAATGTTAGGGGGGTAATATAAATCTACCTCTAAAATGTATCCTTCATTACCGTTTTTGTTAACATCATTTATATTAAACTTATTTATTTCATTATCATTAAGAAATCGGAAGTTACGCATTGGAAGTTTCTGCATCATTGCAAAGCCGTATAAATTCACACAGTCAAGATAAATAAGATATGTGCTTGCTTTGTCCTTATTATACGATGATTGATATTTGTTATTAGCTTTGGCATATCTTAATGAGCACTGGGCAAGACCTCCTCGAATTCCATTTTCTAACATTTGGTACATTTCTACATCAGATATTAAATCAAGCTCTACTTTAGTGTACAATAGCATAGCATCCCAACTTAACGATGGCGATGAAACATAATAGCATGGGTCTAAATTATAATAAAGTAAACTCATTTCTCGAAACTTTTCAAAAATATCGCATAATAACAGTACATCACATTTTAAATAAAGGTCTGTATACTCTCCCAAATTTTTTATTTTAAAAGTTTGCCATACGTTTAAAGCATGCTGATAATCTTCAGTTGAAATATTTTCTCCCGTTAGTTTACTGAAAAATTTTGATTGTTCTGGCAATTGGGTTTCATCATATTTTTCCCATTTGTCTACATAATCATAACAATATACACCTTTTCTACACGCTAAATTAAATAAACGATCATGATTGAAAAACAAGCGCATGTGTTGAAAATCATCCGAGTGTAACGTTTTTATCAATTTATCTAAACTAGTAGTTAAAAAGTTAAACGAATCAATAAATTTCAACTGAACTATATTTTTATTATCAATAGGTATGAATTTTGTAAACGATATGTACTTTTCTTTTGATTTAGGAATTAAAGTAATTTTTCCAATTATATCCGACAGCTCTTTTATAAATAAATGACAATCATATCCAGATAGATTGTGAAAAATTATAGGTATGTACTGACATTGTTTCAAATTTAAATTACAAGCATTGTGTGCAGGACCTCTATATTTACCTGTGAAATGATCATGATCTTTAACTTTTTTATCATTTTGTGCAAACTTGGTTTTACAAATGTAGCATAATTGAGCTGTTTTGAATGATTTTAACTCATCAGAAGTGAGAGGTAACATTGGCTGTTTATTTTGTAAAATTTTATACAGCCTTTCTATATCATTTGTAATGGTTTCAACAAATTTTTGTGCACAGTTTGGACCTCTATAACTAACCAAATCATTTAATTCAGGTTTAGATTTGCAACAAATATAATAAGCATACGATGATGCTTCATGTGACTGTACAGATTCGGTAAAAAGCGATTTATTTTTGTCTGAGTATTTGCAAAGCAAACTTTCAAAATCTCCATATATTACAATTGGAATTCTTTGGGTTCTCTCAAAGTTTGAAAATTGTAATTTGCTATGTTCATTGGGCAAAACTGTTTTTATTCTACTACAATTATGATTTAATAATTTATCTTCATTGCCATAATACAAAAAACACTCATCACATAAAAATACTTTAGCTTTATGTTTGGTTAATTGTTGGTGCACTAGGCGACTAAAGTTTTTTATTAAACAAAAATGGGCTTTATCATCTTTAGTTATGTACAACAAATTGACATGTGTAAGCTTTCGTTCACGAGTCAAATATAGAGGACCCGTTACATGATTATTAGCTTCAAGACCATAAACATTCACACTTATACAAGGATTATTTTTCTCAAATATTTTAATATCATCGAAACTTGGTGGAAAAGACATATCATTTATTTTTAAAAGCAACGTATAGTGTGGGTACGATTGCGTTCTATTAGCGTTCAATCTTTTTGGAAACATGTGGGCAATAATACACCACAAAAAACAATGATTGTCATTGTTGCGTATATTCAAACATGACTTTGTGTTTTTTATAACCGTAGGCAATTCTAAGTATGTTCCAGCTCTTAAAGGATTGTACTTGTTTATGTTTATTTCCAAATGGTTTATAGAATTAATAGCCCAGCCAGATTCGGCAAGTTCAAACTCTAAACATTTAGATATTAATTTTTCAGAGCATTTAAAATACATATTATAAACATTTGTATTCGGAACTGCTATCTCATATTTCGTGTTGAAAGATTTCATAGAGCTTTCATTATTTTTTGGCAAAATGTATGACACAAATAATTCAAAATTGACTTTAATTGCTTTATGTTTTTGAATCATAAGATTGATAATATCACATACAGACTTTGAAATTTGATTTAAAAACGTTTCTGGAGTTATTGTTACTTCACTAGATTTAAGTGGATTCACTTTGTAACTTATGATTCTATTTCTAAAAGCAGTTGCAATAATTTGAATATTTTCGAATTCGGAGCACAGCAATCGATTAGATTTATGAATATTTGTTCTACTGTGTGCTGATAATTTTGAAACATAAATATTACAGTCTTTACAAAAAAACATGTTCATTACACTTATTTTAAATTTTATAAAAAACTATTTTTAGTAAATGTTTTTTTTTATCTGAGTCATCCAATTTTTATTTAAAAGTTGGTAAATTCTCATAATTATGTAAAATTTCTAAGTTTTTAATTTCTCAGTTCATAATTTCTCAGTTCTTAATTTCTCAGTTTTTAATTTCTCAGTTCTTAATTTCTCAGTTTTTAATTTCTCAGTTTTTAATTTCAGAATTTCTTATTTCGGGTTTTTTAATTTCTCAAGTTTCAATTTCGATTTTACATCGAAACTCTGAAAAAGTACATGTAAAATAATTATTATAAATCAAATAAATATTCTCACATTTCTTTATAAAGACTGTATCAACTATATTATAACAGTTTGCAAAAAAAAAAAGAAAAAGATAAAATAGTTTACATTAAAAAAAGATTAAACAGATTTATATTATTAATTACAAAAACTGCCCCATAAAGAGCACATAATGTAGAAGAGTTATTAAAAAACTGAATAAAAATTAAATTTCATTTAAGAATGTTTACTGTATAGAACAGGCTGAATTTCTTTAAATTCAGCCTTTCCAGTATTCACAAGGTGTGTTAAAGCCTTCCACACGACACTATCTTTATCGGTTGATAATTTTAATGCTACAAGAGACTGCTTCCAACGTTCATTTGGGGTAAGTTTTTCCACTTCACCCGTGTTATAAACTCTTAATTCAAAATAATACTTTCCAACCCTGCACGGGTTTGATTGGAAGGTATAACCATCAGCCACTCGCTGAGTGAAGCAGCTCTTCAGAGTGGCAGCACGGATCAGCGGTCGAGACGATTCATCCTGAAATACATAAGATGACTAGTTTTAATTAAAAATTATAATGCGTGAGGGCGAGTAATTAAAAAATAGATAAGAAAAAAAATAGATAAGTAAAAAAAATATAATAGATAAACTCCAGACTTCCACGTTCTTGAATCTACCGTTACCATAACTATAATCTATTTATTATCTATTAGAAAAGGTCTATTTAAACACTTGTGTCCACAAATAAGTATAATTTTGATGGAGAAAATCACACGCTGTAAAACACTGGAATGCTTTTAAATGAAATGGGAATTTAACATGTTTGAAAAAAATATCTTACCTCAGAGTCTGAAGCGATGGTATTCCGTTTTCTTTTTGGAGCTGGTGTTGTAACAACTGCGGGCCCGTCGCTATCAGACTCTGGTTCTGAAGCGAAAGGATTTTTAGAAAGCAAGACTTCTTCTTCTGAGACACTTTCTTATCTCTCTTCACAGCTGTTTTTTTTGATTTGCCGCTTGTTTTTTCTTTTGTTGGTCCAGACGTTGAAGGTGTGGAGTCCTCTTCTTCAACCCAAAAAGGATTATTCATCGACTGAGCCCTGAAAACATTATTAAAATGCAATAAATATTTTTGTTACTAACATTAGCAACATGAAACAACAGCACCCGTATTCATCAAAGGGTTCGGCAGAGGTGTGCTGTTAGTCCCTCCCCCTTACTTTTTACAGGAGCGTTTTGAAATCTCATCGAATAGGGAATAATATATTTACAGTACTTATCAGGAAAAAAAACTTTAAATGACCTAAGAATCGAACCCAGGCCTTATTTTTATTGCACGATAGAGCACCGAAGCAAGAATTATTATTAGATAAACGTTTGTAAAAATATTAATATTAATATGAAACTACAAATGCAGTACAAGTACAATAGTTTTGAAATAACTATTATATGATCTAAACTTAATTGAATAATTGCAGTGGTAAAACAATTAACTATTACAGTCCTAGGATCGAAGAAAAAATATTTATTAAATAAAATATAATACTCACATACTTTGTTTCTGCAACACTTGTGAACAACCACAAACAAATTTAAACTCACTGTTCAGTGAAATGCACTTCAGCACAACAATGACAAAATGTAAAGAAATTCTCTCACATGATTTTTATAGACCTAAATCCTAAAGCCTTAGTCATATGTTAGTATCTAACAATAATTACTTCGAAAAATTAATTAAAATAATATTTGATAATAGAATTTCATCTCTATCACCTGAGAACTTAGAGTAGATTTTATTTTATTCATTTCTCGTACTGAAGTCGCAATGTGAATGCTTCCGAATACTCTAGTTATGGAAAGTGTTTTCACAGCACTTTATCCTTATTAGAGTTTTTGGAGGCGACTGGAGACGACAATCGTAAAAGGAATGAGGTGCCAATTAACTCTGGCGGAATACATACAAACCTATAAGAAACCAATAAAATGAGATCTCTGGTAGTTATTTGTCATGTATACAGAAATGTCGCCTTATTCTTTAAACTCTCAAGTCATAAAGGCTATGTTAGCTATAGCTATCCTGCTCATTTTAATGTAAATGGAAAGAGGTGGCAATGGATTCCTAAGTGATTTTTTTATAGAACTCGTAATAAGATATTACAGAATTAGGCCGGGTGATTGAATGTTGGGAAATGAAACAAACAGAATTTTAATTTTTAAATATATTCATGAAAGGGGTAATTAATCTTCTAAGAAATAACAGATTCCTTACCTAATCTAACATCAACGTGTATAATTATAATAAGCACTTTTTTCGTTACTATTTAGTAAGGAACCTGATATTTCATAAAAGATTAATTACTCTTTTAATGGATATGTTTTAAAATTAATATTCTGTTTGTTTCATTTCCCAACATTCATTATTCACCCGACCTAATTCTGTAATACCTTATTACGAATTGTATTTTTTTTTTTATAGAAATGAAAATTAATATTGGAAAATGAAAACAAACAGAATTTTAATTTTTAAATATATTCATTAAAAGAGTACCTAATTAATCTTCTTAGAAATAACAGATTCCTTACCTAATCTAACATCAATGTGTATGAAATAAAAAGTTTTTTTTTTTTGTTTTTCTTCTTTTTTTGTTTTTATGCGATACAATCAACAATATTAGTTGTACTATTTAAATATATTATTAAATGCTATTTTATTATGTTAATTATTAAAAAAAAAAAACGTTGATACTAACATAATGATTACATTAAATATCTCTCTCTATACTTAAAAAAATTATAAAATAATTTCAATTACATATTCTCACGAATTTTACTAATAATGTTTTCTAAATCTAAGTATATATCACTTGTGACAACATTTTCAGTTATAAATTGCACACACTTATTTGCACTGCACTCGCAAGATTTTTCTGGTAAATTATCACTCTCGTATATCTCAATTTTGATCATGCATGTCCTTGAAGATGTATTTGGCGCCCTGGTTTTGATGTACGAGTAGTTTTGCTGTCGTTCACGTTTCTGTGGAGGACCTGCCGCGTCATTTTTTCTCTTCAAATTGAGTCGTGATGTAACAGATTCTTTGAGCTGCTTGTTTGGGATAAAATTAAAAAGATCCTCGTTGTCCTGAAAACAGAAATAAATTGTGTTATAAATATGATTACATACAATGCCTGCATTATAATAATTAATAAAAAACAATAATAATAATTTAATATGTTAAAACTATTACTTACCGACATTGTGATTGAATCTCAGGACAATGAAAACAACCAAAAACAAAAAACTTGTATTTACTGTGTCGCAGTCAAAGGCTCTCTACGATCTAGATACAAAACAGATTCTCTTATATAAGGTATATAAATTCATGTCTATAAGGTTTAATTTCCTTCATAATATTACAACTATGTGCTTGGCGGCAGAATCAAGTCGAAACAAGTCGATATCATGAATGTACCTGTGTACTTTAATAATGAATACATATTTTATCTCATCACTGACGACACGTTTGGCGCATTCGTTAAGAGCTCGACTCGCTACATCACAATGTAAATAGTAGGTTTAAAATAGATGTTTCGATTAATGTGCCAAAGTGTTGCGGGTTCGATTCCCGCACGGAACAAATGAGTATTTGTTCCGGTTTGGTTTTGGTTTTTATGTTTTTTTTTTTTTTACGTTCTTTTATATTATAATCAATTACTCTATCTCCATAATACAGTTACTTTACACACGGCTAGACATTAAGTTATAATTTCCAGTAATAGCTGACCTCTCAATATGGTTTTTGTATCCATCAATACAAAAAAATATGCACCACATCGTTTCAATGCAGCGCAGCGCGGCGATCGAACATGATATCGTTGTTTATTATTTTTAAGTTCACGCGATAATTTTGCTTCGCTATAACAGTTCGATACCATGCCAGTTTATGAATACGCACGACAACCGCTCGGACCGGTAAAAACAATTGGAGATCCTGTA
The DNA here is from genome assembly GCA_916610205.1 of Griposia aprilina. Taxonomy (NCBI): domain Eukaryota; kingdom Metazoa; phylum Arthropoda; class Insecta; order Lepidoptera; family Noctuidae; genus Griposia; species Griposia aprilina. Next base: position 13,359,790 of record OU744305.1, read on the forward strand.
TCAAGCGCTCCACTGTGAATGAAACACAATATTCAATCAATATTATGAAGTATATAGCAGATCACGATAGTAATGTATGATTGGGGAGTTCTGGATCACGCGTTCGAGCGAAGCGAGAGCAAGTGATCCAGAACCCCCAATTATACACTACTCTGGATAATAAACCACAACAACAACAGTAGTGTATAATTGGGGGTTCTGGATCACTTGCCCTCGCTTCGCTCGAGCGCATGATCCAGAACTCCCCAATCATACACTAATATCGTGATCTGCGATATAGTTCATAATATTGATTGAGTTGCTCACGCTTCGCTCGAGCGCGTTATGCAGAACACCCCAATCAGCGGTGCGATGTGTACTTAAAGTAATAAGTAATGAAATCTTCTTTCTTGAATCGCTGACCTGAGGTTTTTATGAATCTGAGTTCCGTTTATAATTTGTGTAAAACTAACTCATGTGCTGTATCACTCTCCTGATGGAATAGATCTGCAGTTGCTGTCGATATACTACTTACTCCCACTGGTCTTTGACGAACTAACAATCGATTTTTCATGATCAGTATGTTTGTTGCTAACTTTAACGAATTTGCGAAGATCCTCACCAGGTTCGCTTTTTAGTATAAGGTAGTGAGTATTTTTCAAGTTAGATTTCTTTGAATCTTCCAACTTCTGGTAAAATAAATCTTCTTTTCGGGTTATATCACTATCCTGATGTTTTAATTCACCTGAGTTCGATTTCTTTTTTCTAGGGTGCATATCTTGAATATATATTATCTCACCCCTAGTATTCTTGAAAATAAGTTTAGAAATGCCTTCCAAATCAAATTTCTCTGAGTGAAACATGATGTAGATAGGTAATATCAATAATTGTATCTCTCGTGGTGCAGTAAATATTTGTGTTATTTATTACTTAGTTATATACTTAAGATCTATCTATTACACTGCAATGCTAGGAGTCTAATGCTGCGATGCAGATACGCGTATTAAATATATACTCTCTTCCTTTCACAGCGTTCAAATAAAAACATTGAGGAAAATTTATAGCATGTTGCATCCAAGGATCGTCATAAATCTCCCAATCTTCTATAACACCTCCACATGAAAAACATACTGCTTTATCATTTATACTATTGCCACAGTAAAAGAATCCAGCGTCAGCCATTTCCATCACTAATCTTTTCTTTGAATCAGCCGTTGCCCAGTAATAGTTCAATGAAAATTGACGCATTTTATAAGTATTATACATGTCATATCGAGGTTTGTATTTATTATGAGACATGCTTCCCCGTTTTACAGATAACTGCATAATGACATCGTCTAGTTACAGTCAGCAGCTTATAACGATTTGACGACGTTGAAGAGATTGGGAGGGATAGGAAACGGTTTACCAAAAATAAAGAAATTAAACAAAAAAAAGTTTATTTTATAATTTTATTATCATAGCACCATTTATTTAAACACAATACATTTTTTAAAGCACATACAGAGTCATGATAAATACAACTATACAAATCTTGAGAATATTTATATTGATGGTGCAGACTTAACAAACTAGAACAACCTTTATCTTCTAAATTAAATATGTTACTATTACTGTTTTCTAATATATTTTTTAACCACAAGACTTTTTCTGAACCTTTAACATAGACACATTTATCTCTTAAAATATCAGCAATAAAATTCTGGTAATTGGAATATGGAATAAATCCTTCACACCAATATATCTTTCTGTTACGTTCAATCCAACTAACTTGTTTTTTTTCTTGTTTCGTTAATTTTTCAAATGGAAATGGTGGCTTAAATAAAAACACTTGTAATGTTTTATTATATAATATAGCGATTTCTTTTATTATAAATTCATTTGTTTCTGTTTTAAAGCCTTGAATATCCACAATAGCAATCATGATAACCTGCGCACAATGTTGCTGAGAGGTTTGTATTCCACAAGTCGATCGTTTATAATCAAACAATATGCAGTAGTCTTATCTGGTATTGGCGTTGAACATTCAATTTCTATGCGTACGTCTACTGGACCTGATTTTAGACTATCGTTTTGCCTTGAGCAGTCTAAGATAAACAGGGGAGCTTTTTCTTTGAAGTCCTTTAGATCGAGCAACGGGTCTACTGGACAGTTGTAATACGACTGACGAAATTTCACATACATTTCATATAATATACTGTATTTGTTGTCAGAAAACTTTAAACCCAAAGGCTCATAAGGATAATATTGAGAATTTAAGAAGAGCGTAACGTTTGTCACCTCGCAATGATCGAATAGAGATATGTCTTTAGTTTTATTATTTTTTCTGTTAGTTTGTAAGCAAAAAATTACATATCTAGGCTTTTCCAATTGTGAAGCAGTCTTAACTGACCAAGAATGTTTTGTGGTTTTAGGTAATAAAGGATATTCATATAAATCCCAATTTCTAAAAGCCATCTGAATGGGTTTATCTCTTTCTAAATGCTTTAAAAGTGTTAATCGTTCTCGATCTGACACTTTTATGTGTGGCACCCTCCATTGAACTCTTTGCATATCTATTTGAAAATGAGCAACATCATCAGTAAGAATAACGCTGTTTAAGTTAGAGTTACTTCTATTCAATATAAGTTCATGTTTACAATTTATAACGATTTTATTGTAATCCTCTGCAAACCCTAAAATCTTATTTAGCGGTATCACTAAACTAAAATGCCCATCACTTTGGAATCCGTTTAAATTCCAACCCCATAACGCAGCAACTTTATTTTCAGCTTCATTTAATGAGATGTATGATTTTATTGTTGACGTTATTCCAGAATTTTTTATACGATCTATTTCAATACCATTCATTTCGTACCTGATGTCTTGAAACAAAGACATAACAGGGTTATTAGTGAACGTAACAGTTTTCTTGATCGGATTCCCATCTTTACCGAACAGCTTTGCTTGGCCTTCGATGTAAATTGAACTGGCTGATGGTAGCACGTATATGTCTTGCTGATGTATGGGGATTCTGATTTCATCGTTTTCTCTAAAGCTGTTATTGTAGGGATTATATGAATGGATTTCATAACTTTCGATCGAACTATCGAAGTGCGGTAATTCAGTAATCTGGAGTATATTCATACTTTAAAACCTAGGGCTCTAAGAAAACCTTTATTTGCTTCAGTCAATTTCTTAACTTTTTTCTTACGTCTATTCACCTTAGTGGTCGTTGAAGGAATAATACGTTTTATTTTCACAGGAGTGTTTTTATAATATAGTATCATTTTGTTTTTCTTAAATGAAGACGTAGTTGAATATTGAATTCGTCACCAAAGTTAATACAATAACCAAATTGATCAACAATTCTAACAGATATAGATGAAATTATATTTTTGTTCACTGGAAAGTAAATAACGTTTCGTGGTATTTCTATGCACTGATGACCCGGAGCAGTATCAAATACAAATTCATGAATAAAATGAGTTGGTAGTCCGTTGCAGTACGAACTGTGTACAAGATCACATTCAATTCTGATTACAGATAGACTGCTGCTATTGATGGACACATTTGATCTTGAATTTAACACTGAAAAGTATAACAAACCGCACTCGTATTGATCGGATAAATGCAGTGGAGGTTGAAAGTATGACACCAAATCAGATTTATTTCCAGAGATGGTAACTGTGGTAGACATGCTTGCATACTGGACTGTTTCAGAAGATCCTGTTTATTTTATCCCTAGACTACTCCAAAAATTCCTTAGAAAAATTAAACAGAGATGTCCGCAATTGAAAGGATGATCGCGTTGTATATTTTCATAATTATAGTGGACTTTAGTACCTCCGTATTTTATAAATTCTTTTGGAGGCTTAAGATTTCCGTAACTGTCAAAGTACTCAATATAATCATTGTATTTTGCATAGGCTACCCAATGAGAGCCAGGATCTTTTGAACTATCTAAATTAATAACTCCACATTCTTTTTTAAACGGGCATTTAGGAAGTTCATCTCTCATAAAGACTCCTCTAAAATATGGAATATTAGTTCCATACTTCAAAATGTCAAAGTTAGTTAGGGCTCGTTTGGGTAGCCGATATCTTAGTTTTTTTCATTCGATACATAAATTCCAAGCCCGTTTTTATGTGGTTTAAGGTGTAGTCCTTTCCCAATGCAGAGAGCTTCCATTTTTTCATTGTGTCTCTTCGATTCAGCCAACAGCTTTTTAGCCATCTTGAATTCATTTATGGTTTTGGTAATACCTGCTGCACCGCCTGCTATTGCTCCCACTGCTGATAATCCAGCAAAAATAGGAATCAAAGGTAATACACCACCAGTTTTTGGTATAGGAATAACACGAGGAAGTTTTATGGATGAATCATCAGCTAATTCTCTGGCTGCGGCCATAGCTAATTCTATTGCCACTTTTTGCATTTTGGTTTTAGTTTTTTCATGTGTCTTTTCGTTTTAGTGATAACATTTTTAAATTTGTTTTTTAACCCTTTTCCAGGTGTAAGTTTTTGAAAGCACTTTTTTCTATTTCTTTTTAGGCCGGAACCAGTTTTAATTTTTGTAGACATTGTCTTGCTTACTAAGCGTGCTGCGATTTTCTCGCTTACACTTGCATCCGAGGCAACTGCTCGCTCTTTTGCCATTTTCAACAAAATTAAATCAGCTCTGTGACGATTCTTTAAGTTTGATGATTTGAGATAGGCAATGTCGTGTTCTTTGCAATGTTCGTCTAATTTATTAATACCTTCGTCTCCGCGTGTAAGCCTTTTAATTAATTTTGTACCAGGACCACAATAATTGTATCCTGGTAAGTGTAATTCAAATGGTAAATTGTTTATAAGCCAATTGAGAAGACTACTCTCTCCAATACACATCATAAGACTAATGAATCTGGATTGAACATTTTAATAAATACTTATACGGTTAGTAAAGTTATTTTTATTTATATTACTACATTCGATTTATCAATCCAACTGTTTTCAGCAGAAGATAAACCTAACCATTTTACTAAAACCCTGTTTCCTTTTCTTCTAAGAACTTTCTCGACTAGATATACATTAGGATATTTTGTCTTTTGAAGCTCTTGTAAGTAAAACGCTCCTAAAATAGGTTGACCTCTGATTGTATCTTCAATTAAGTAGGTAATAGGAGTTGTATTTTGTATTTTTCGAATTTTAAATATTTCTGTCGACCAGTTGGGGGTATATCCTTTTTCAAATGTTCCTTTGTATTTACTGATACGTACATAATCACCCACTTTATACTTGCTTTTTATTCTTTCATTTTTTACCGACCTTAAATACCTTTCTAATATACGTTTTTTATTCATGTTATCCACATTAGCAGGAATTTCATGAATTGTCCGATGGTAAGTGTGATTGTATTTATATATAACATCATTAAGGGTACTATCTACCCAATTATAGCTGCCTTTTAAACTGAATTCCTTATACAGTTTAGATTTCAAAGTTCTGATAAATCTTTCAACTATTGAAGCCTTTTTTGTTGAAAAGGTTGAATAGTGGTTAATATGATTAGATTTCATAAGCTTTTGAAATTTATTATTATAAAATTCTGTTCCATTATCTGTTTGGAGGTTTTTTGAAACACGCCCTGTAGCCAACAAAACTTTGAATGAGTTACATACATCATCTTTGGTTTTACTTCTCAGAGGAAAGGCCCAAGCATATTTCGAAAATGTATCGATAACGGTAAGAATAAATCTGTAATTTTTATTTTCTTTTGAAATTGATTGCATATCAATTAAATCTGCTTGCCACAGGTCGTCTATATCTTTCATAATAACATGTCTTCGGGGAAAGTTTACCCTTGCATTTTTATGAATTTCGTTTACCACATCGGCTTTGCTCATGGTCAGAATTCAGTACATTTGTCTTGAATCCATGTATAATACTGAATGTAAAGCATATTATTACGACTATTTATTCTTTAATTATGTCAGCTTCTTTTAATTCTTCAGTTATCGATAAAATTTCATTATCATGGTTTGTATTGCCAGCATCTCTTGAAGCTACTAATAGTTTCAATCTCTCGACTAATTCGTTAGGATCATCCCAATATACCAAGTCGGTGTTGTTTTTGTATTTTTTTAACGTTGGTAATTTTCCTCCAAGTTTAGTGTGAGCATGTATAACATCGTTTGACAATTCGGAAAATAGAGGTTTTATTATTTTACAATATTTTGTACCTTTGTCACCTCTTATTTGACCTTTAGGATTAAAATCTCTTTTATGTGCATTTGTATAGTGTAATATATCCTTATAGACAAGTTTATCTTCGCTCGATATTAACTTTAAATCGGGTTTTCTTCGCAGTAAAAGTTCTTTTAGACCAACTGTTAAATTGTAAGCTTTGTCACCGATTTTAATTAAAATGATTGTATCGTTATTCAAACTATCAATTTTAGAAAATGATACTGCTGAATTACCCATCAATAGAGTTTTATTTTCACTTCTAATTCCAAACGGTATACTAACACCGTCATAAATACCAAAGATATCATCATCCTCTAATGACATTTCTAAATTATCTATCGATTCCTTTTTAGCATTTTGTTTGACGAATTGGGTAGAATTTAGTTTTGGATCGTAACAGTCATTGAGCTTTGTAGATGAGCTAGTATTCTTTTCATCGAATTCGATTCCTTCAGAATTATTTAAAGTTGGATTTTCATTTATTTTTATTTTTTCTGCACATCTATTAGATTCAACAAGAGTTTTTAGAGGATTTGTGACAGGTTTTAGCATTTTATCAAGCGACAAGTTCATTGTATGTTCCTGATTTTTCATTTGTTTTATTTTATTCTTTATGGAGTCGACAGACTTCACTAATTCCATTTTAATATTTTTGTCCATCTTACAATAAATAACAACTGTATTCAGCTAAACAAGGAATAATACTAACAGCATTTATGTATGTAATTCATTTATAAGTATGTACCTTCATTCAAAGTTTAAAAAAATATCAAAATTCTGTCTGTACCTCCCATTATTTAATGCCGACTCTTTATTAATAAGTAGAAAATTATAAGGGTTACTCCAAACAGTTTTACAAACTTCTTTAAACTGATTCCACAGCAGATCAGAATTTACATGTTCTTCATAGATATGCTTTAAGTTCACATCATCTTGTTTAAATATTATAAGAAAATTAGCATTATCACGTAGCAACTGTTTCGGAATTTTTGAGTAGGTTTGTGATAAATAAAAGCAGTCAATTTGCTTATGTCTTCCCATAGAGAAATAATTACGAATGTTTATTTGCTTTTCACACATAACATCATCAAAAATAAATACAGAATTTGTTAAAGCTTCATTCGGAGCTATAACATCTTTGTCGTCATTGAACTCATTGAACTGTATCTGAGGTACTCTTCTTAATACTTCACTTAAAAACCGATATTTTGGCTGGAAAGTAGTTTTCGAGTAAAGATAAAGATTTTTAAATTTAAGCCCATTTTCATGCAGCAGTAAACTGATCATAACGTTAGTTTTACCACAGTTCGAGGGTCCACATTATTATGCAGCGAATTGTATTAGGCAATAAAGCACTATGTCTAATCTGACGAGCTGAGTCATTGAAATTGATATTATTCACGTTCAAGGATATGGGTTGTTTGATCAACTTCATCTTGCCTATTATTTATTTTCATTACTTACTATCCTTTATATATGAATATGTGACTTGCGAGCACAGTATTCTAGCAACGGGTTTGGACCTGGGTCGTTATTAAGAGTCGTGTCCTCGACTGAGTTACACAGCGACAGTGTCCGTCACAGTGTTCGTAGTGGACGAGTTTTTTTAAAATTATTATTAAATTATCTTTAATCGTCAATTCATCTATTTAAGATTGTAAGTAACTAATAAATTTGTCAAGTCTAATAATAAAAATAATGTTAATTTAATATAAAAGAAAATGGAAATTAATTTTTTTCTTTTTTTTTTTTTTTTCAGAAAATGGAAGGTCTTGATATTGTTGATGATGTTATTAAGTCATTCTATTTTACTCAAGAATTTACTGGGGACAATGTTGAACAAACTGAGTTCCAGGAAAATCAGCAGGATAAAGTCAAGGATACTCAAGAAAGTCCAATAAAAAGAAAAAACAAGAAGTTGAAATTAACTTCTAAAATTACCCTGCCCAAACTATTGGATACACCGTCTACATCTTACGTAATTCGCAAGGATCCAGGAAAAGCACACCATTTAATAAAAATATCTATTTGTGATTTAAATGACAATAATTTAATAAATCGTGTTGATCGCAGTGATAGTGATTGTGCTTGTGTGAATGTTCAGTATTTAGTCAAGGACAGTTACGATGAAATTATGGATGAAGCAGAATATCTCGTCGGTAAAATAGTTAAAAAATTAAGTTCACCCACATGCAGACCTTAAATGCAGTTTATAAGTTATTGTTTATTAGTTATTATTATTGGTCGAGTTTATTTAATTGAAGGCGAAACAATAAAATTAAAATTGATTCTACATAATGTTTTTTTTATTATTCACCTAATAAGTTAGTATACAGGGGTCAAATTAAATTAGCTAACGAACGAGAAACTCCACAGACGTGATGGGTATCGATATCTAAACACATGGATATAAAAACAAAAAAAAGAAGATATTTTTTTATTTTTTATTTGGGGTCCTCGACCGCTGGTTGTGCTGGTACTTGAAGTATGAGTTGAGAAAATCTGTTTTCTTTTGTTTTATCATGTTTAGGTATCGATACCCATCACATCTGAGGAGTTTCTCTAGCTAATTTAATTTGATCCTGTATGATACCTCTTAATAATAAACACTGCATATAGTTATGACAAGCTAATAGACATAAAAAAAAATATTAACATTAACCATGACATAATCTATACACAGTGTTTATAAGAGGGAAAATCTTTCGGAAAAGAAAAGAAAATAAATATCGATTATTCATTTATTGATTATAGTAACATTCATTTATTAATTTTTTTTATTCGATTACATACTTTTTACACATTTAAATCATTTGTAATTAGCTTTTTTTAACTTAAACTATAGTTTTATCACAGTAGAACGAATACAGTAATCCGACAAGTATTAAAGTATTGAACTATAATGCCCCCCAAGACAAAGTGTTGAAACAACCTTCAGTTCTCTGCCTTTTATCGTCATCACTAAGTATGAGTTTATTCAATTTTTGTGTAAAAACTTGATGATTTTTAGATCTTATAACATTAAACAAAAATGGACTTTATCATCTTTAGTTATGTACAACAAATTGACATGTATAAGCTTTCATTCACGTGTCAAAAATAGAGGACCAGTTACATGATTATTAGCTTCAAGACCATAAACATTCACACTTATACAAGGATTATTTTTCTAAAATATTTTAATATCATCGAAACATGGCGGAAAAGACATATCATTTATTTTTAAAAGCAACGTATAGTGTGGGTACGATTGCGTTCTATTAGCATTCAATCTTTTTGGAAACATCTGGGCAATAATACACCACAAAAAACAATGATTGGCATTGTTGTGTATATTCAAACATGACTTTGTGTTTTTTATAACCGTAGGCAATTCTAAGTATGTCCCAGCTCTTAAAGGATTGCACTTGTTTATGTTTATTTCCAAATGGTTTATAGAATTAATAGCCCAACCAGATTCGGCAAGTTCAAACTCTAAATAAAAAATTTTCAGAGCATTTAAAATACATGTTATAAACATTTGTATTCGGAACTGCTATCTCATATTTGGTGTTGAAAGATTTCATAGAGCTTTCATTATTTTTTGGCAAAATGTATGACACAAATAATTCAAAATTGACTTTAATTGCTTTATGTTTTTGAATCATAAGATTGATAATATCACATACTGACTTTGAAATTTGAAATAAAAAACGTTTCTGAAGTTATTGTTACTTCACTAGATTTAAGTGGATTCACTTTATACTTATGATTCTATTTCTAAAAGCAATAGCAATAATTTGAATATTTTCGAATTCGGAGCAGAGCAATCGATTAGATATATGAATATTTGTTCTACTGTGTGCTGATAATTTTGAAACATAATAATTACAGTATTTACAAAAAAAAAAACATGTTCATTATCCTTATTTTAAATTTTATAAAAAGCTATTTTTACTAAATGTTTTTTTTTATCTCAGTAATCCATTTTTTATTTAAAAGTTGGTAAATTCTCATATTTAAAATTTCTAAGTTTTTAATTTCTCAGTTCATAATTTCTCAGTTCTTAATTTCTCTGTTTTTAATTTCTCAGTTCTTAATTTCTCAGTTTTTTATTTCTCAGTTCTTAATTTCAGAATTTCTTATTTCGGTATTTTTAATTTCTCAAGTTTCAATTTCGATTTTACATCATTCTGAGCAGAGCAATCGATTAGATATATGAATATTTGTTCTACTGTGTGCTGATAACTTTGAAACATAAATATTACAGTCTTTACAAAAAAAAAAACATGTTCATTACACTTATTTTAAATTTTATAAAAAGCTATTTTTACTAAATGTTTTTTTTTTATCTCAGTCATCCAATTTTTATTTAAAAGTTGGTAAATTCTCATATTTAAAATTTCTAAGTTTTTAATTTCTCAGTTCATAATTTCTCAGTTCTTAATTTCTCTGTTTTTAATTTCTCAGTTCTTAATTTCTCAGTTTTTTATTTCTCAGTTCTTAATTTCAGAATTTCTTATTTCGGTATTTTTAATTTCTCAAGTTTCAATTTCGATTTTACATCATTCTGAGCAGAGCAATCGATTAGATATATGAATATTTGTTCTACTGTGTGCTGATAACTTTGAAACATAAATATTACAGTCTTTACAAAAAAAAACATGTTCATTACACTTATTTTAAATTTTATAAAAAGCTATTTTTACTAAATGTTTTTTTTTTTATCTCAGTCATCCAATTTTTATTTAAAAGTTGGTAAATTCTCATATTTAAAATTTCTAAGTTTTTAATTTCTCAGTTCATAATTTCTCAGTTCTTAACTTCTCAGTTTTTAATTTCTCAGTTCTTAATTTCTCAGTTTTTTATTTCTCTGTTCTTAATTTCAGAATTTCTTAATTCGGGTTTTTTAATATCTCAAGTTTCAATTTCGATTTTACATCGAAACTCTGAAAAAGTACATGTAAAATAATTATTATAAATCAAATAAATATTCTCTATTCTATTGATAATTTTAATGCTACAAGAGACTGTTTCCAACGTTCATTTGGAGTAAGTTTTTCCACTTCACCCGTGTTATAAACTCTTAATTCAAAATAATACTTTCCAACCCTGTCCGGGTTTGATTGGAAGGTATAACCATCAGCCACCCGCTGAGTGAAGCAGTTCTTCAGAGTGGTAGCACGGATCAGCGGTCGACACGATTCATCCTGAAATACATAAGATGACTAGTTTTAATTAAAAATAATAATGCGTGAGGGCGAGTAATTAAAAAATAGATAAGTAAAAAAAAAATTGATATGTAAAAAAAATATAATAGATAAACTCCAGACTTCCACGTTCTTGAATCTACCGTTACCATAACTATAATCTATTATCTATTAGAAAAGGTCTATTTAAACACTTGTGTCCACAAATAAGTATAATTTTGATGGAGAAAATCACACGCTGTAAAACACTGGAATGGTTTTAAATGAAATGGGAATTTAACATGTTTGAAAAAAATGTCTTACCTCACAGTCTGAAGCGTTGGTATTCCGTTTTCTTTTTGGAGCTGGTGTTGTAACAACTGCCGGCCCGTCGCTATCAGACTCTGGTTCTGAAGCGAAAGGATTTTAGAAAGCAAAGCCTTCTTCTTCTGAGACACTTTCTTATCTCTCTTCACAGCTGTTTTTTTTTTTGATCTGCCGCTTGTTTTATTCTTTTGTTGGTCCAGACGTTGAAGGTGTGGAGTCCTCTTCTTCAACCCAAAAAGGATTATTCATCGACTGAGCCCTGAAAACATTATTAAAATGCAATAAATATTTTTGTTACCAACATTAGTAACATGAAACAACAGCACCCGTATTCATCAAAGGGTTAGGCAGAGGTGTGCTGTTAGTCCCTCCCCCTTACTTTTTACAGGAGCGTTTTGAAATCTCATCGAATAGGGAATAATATAACAGTACTTATCAGGAAAAAAAAAAACTTTAAATGACCTAAGAATCAAACCTAGGCCTTATTTTTATTGCATGCTAGAACAACGAAGCAAGAATTATTATTAAATAAACGTTTGTAAAAATAAAACGTTAATAATTATTAAACGTTTGTAAAAATAAAACGTTAATAATTATTAAACGTTTGTAAAAATATTAATATTAATATGAAACTACAAATGCAGTACAAGTACAATAGTTTTGAAATAACTATGATATGATCTAAACTTAATTGAGTAATTTCAGTGGTAAAACAATTAACTATTACAGTCCTAGGATCGAAGAAAAAATATTTATTAAATAAAATATAATACTCACATACTTTGTTTCTGCAACACTTGTGAACAACCACAAACAAATTTAAACTCACTGTTCAGTGAAATGCACTTCAGCACAACAATGACAAAATGTAAAGGAATTCTCTCACATGCTTTTTATAGACCTAAATCCTAAAGCCTTAGTCATATGTTAGTTTCTAACAATAATTACTCCGAAAAATTAATTAAAATAATATTTGTTATTAGAATTTCATCTCTATCACTTGAGAACCTAGAGTAGATTTTATTTTATTCATTTCTCGTACTGAAGTTGCAATGTGAATGCTTCCGAATACTCTAGTTATGGAAAGTGTTTTCACAGCACTTTATCCTTATTAGAGTTTTTGGAGGCGACTGGAGACGACAATCGTGAAAGGAATGAGGTGTCAATTAACTCTGTCGGAATACATACAAACTTATAAGAAACCAATAAAATGAGATCTCTGGTAGTTATTTGTCATGTACACAGAAATGTCGCCTTATTCTTTAAACTCTCCAGTCGTAATGGCTGTGTTAGCTATAGCTATCCTGCTCATTTTAATGTAAATGGAAAGAGGTGGCAATGGATTTCTAAGTGGTTTTTTGTTATAGAACTCGTAATAAGATATTACAGAATTAGGCTGGGTGATTGAATGTTGGGAAATGAAACAAACAGAATTTTAATTTTTAAATATATTCATAAAAGGAGTAATTAATCTTCTAATAAATAACAGATTCTTTACCTAATCTAACATCAATGTGTATAATTATAATAAGCACCTTTTTTCCTTACTATTTGGTAAGGAACCTGATATTTCTTAGAAGATTAATTACTCTTTTAATGAATATGTTTTAAAATTAATATTCTGTTTGTTTCATTTGCCAACATTCATTATTCACCCGACCTAATTCTGTAATACCTTATTACGAGTTGTTTTATTTTTATTTTTTATTGAAATGAAAATTGATATTGGAAAATGAAAACAAACAGAATTTTTATTTTTAAATATATTCATTAAAAGAGTACCTAATTAATCTTCTAAGAAATAACAGATTCCTTACCTAATCTAACATCAATGTGTATGAAATAATAAGTTTTTTTTGTTTTTTGTTTTTATGCGATACAATCAACAATATTAGTTGTACTATTTAAGTATATTATTAAATGCTATTTTATTATGCTAATTATAAAAAACAAACACAAACGTTGGTACTAACATAATGATTACATTGAATATCTCTCTCTCTATACTTAATAAATATATAAAATAATTTCAATTATATATTCTCACGAATTTTACTAATAATGTTTTCTAAATCTAAGTATATATCACTTGTGACAACATTTTCAGTTATAAATTGCACACACTTATTTGCACTGCACTTGCAAGATTTTTCTGGTAAATTATCACTCTCGTATATCTCAATTTTGATCATGCATGTCCTTGAAGATGTATTTGGCGCCCTGGTTTTGATGTACGAGTAGTTTTGCTGTCGTTCAAGTTTCTGTGGAGGACCTGTCGCGTCATTTTTCTCTTCAAATTGAGTCGTGATGTAACAGATTCTTTGAGCTGCTTGTTTGGGATAAAATTAAAAAGATCCTCATTGTCCTGAAAACAGAAATAAATTGTGTTTTGAGTATGATTACATACAATGCCTACATTATAATAATTAATAAAAAACAATAATAATAATTTAATATGTTATAACTATTACTTACCGACATTGTGATTGAATCTCAGGGTAGCGAAAACAGCCAAAAACAAAAAACTTGTATTTACTGTGTCGCAGTCAAAGGCTCTCTACGATCTAGATACAAAACAGATTCTCTTATATAAGGTATATAGATTCATGTCTTTAAGGTTTAATTTCCTTCATAATATTACAACTATGTGCTTGGCGGCAGAATCAAGTCGAAACATGTCGATATCACGAATGTAGTACCTGTGTACTTTAATACTGAATACATATTTTATCTCATCACTGACGACACGTTTGGCGCATTGGTTAAGAGCTCGACTCGCTACATCACAATGTAAATAGTAGGTTTAAAATAGATGTTTCAATTAATGTGCCAAAGTGTTGCGGGTTCGATTCCCGCACGGAACAAATGAGTATTTGTTCCGGTTTGGTTTTGGCTTTTATGACTTTTTTTTTTTACGTTCTTTTATATTATAATCAATTACTCTATCTCCATAATACAGTTACTTTTACACACGGCTACACATTAAGTTACAATTTCCAGTAACAGCTGACCTCTCAATATGGTTTTTGTATCCATCAATACAAAAAAATATGCACTACATCGTTTCAATGCAGCGCTGCGCGGCGATCGAACATGATATTGTTGTTTATTATTTTTAAGTTCACGCGATAATTTTGCTTCGCTATAACAGTTCGATACCATGCCTGTTTATGAATACACACGACAACCGCTCGGACCATTAAAAAAATTGGAGATCCTGTATCAAGCGCTCCACTGTGAATGAAACACAATACTCAATCAATATTATGAACTATATCGCACATCACGATAGTAATGTATGATTGGGGAGTTCTGGATCATGCGCTCGAGCGAAAGCGAGAGCAAGTGATCCAGAACCCCCAATTATACACTACTAACAACAAACACAAACAAGAACAACTTTTGTTTTTAGTTTTTTCAAAGTGGTTCAGTCGGGAAGCAACGATGATGATTAGTTTGATTACGAAAATAATTCCCAATTTGTTTGAAAACAAGATTGCACCATCGCATCGCATCACGTAGCCGAATGATTTCCCGAAGAAGAATAGTCTTTGAAATAGTAAACAAATAAATCCTTTTATGAAAAACGCAGCATAATGTGATAGCCATCAAGTGATACCACTAAAGCTGGGGACACATTACACTGAGCCTGACTGACAAACATTATGTTAATGGGCACAGTTAATAACTTTGTTTGTCACTGAATTGAGTATGGTATAACATACTGGTTGTGGAGGCCAGATAGGCAGTCGCTCCATGTAAAATACTGGTATTGGTTACCTGCATAAGGTTAGACTAGAAGATGACCCCAATATAGTTGGAAAAAGGCTAAGCATGTTTTTAAGTTTACTTTGAAAAAAAGCAAACGGGGAAAGCCTTTTACTCCATGATTCTCTTGGAGCATAATTATGCTTCATGATTGTCTTGGAGCATATGCTTCATGGTTGTCTTGGAGCATATGCTTCATGATTGTCTTGGAGCATATGCTTCATGATTGTCTTGGAGCATATGCTTCATGGTTGTCTTGGAGCATATGCTTCATGGTTGTCTTGGAGCATATGCTTCATGGTTGTCTTGGAGCATATGCTTCATGGTTGTCTTGGAGCATATGCTTCATGGTTGTCTTGGAGCATATGCTTCATGGTTGTCTTGGAGCATATGCTTCATGATTGTCTTGGAGCATATGCTTCATGATTGTCTTGGAGCATATGCTTCATGGTTGTCTTGGAGCATATGCTTCATGGTTGTCTTGGAGCATATGCTTCATGGTTGTCTTGGAGCATATGCTTCATGGTTGTCTTGGAGCATATGCTTCATGGTTGTCTTGGAGCATATGCTTCATGATTGTCTTGGAGCATATGCTTCATGGTTGTCTTGGAGCATATGCTTCATGGTTGTCTTGGAGCATATGCTTCATGATTGTCTTGGAGCATATGCTTCATGATTGTCTTGGAGCATGTGATGACCCTATCAGCTATTTCAACACAGTTTCAGACACCAGCATTCCCAGTAAAAGCCTCTGAAAAAAGTGGTTCAGCTCATTGAGTTTTTACAATATAGGTGTTCTTTTGTTTTTATACCTATTTATTTTGTAAACATAGTTAGTCATTTTACTCAGTACTTAGTGTAAATAGTTAGCTGTGTTTAAACACTAACCTCCTTACTAATAAACGCTTTGTCTTCTTCTTTCGAACGTCAAATTACTGACGACTGAAAGAGAGAAATCGTTGTGTAACTACACAGACGCTATACAACGTTTATTAGTAAGGAGGTAAGTATATACAGGCTGGTAGGAACAAGTGATATTGAAAACCCCGTAGGTATTACACTTTTTTAAGAAACAGCTGCTTTTTTTTTTAACTGGCTAAAATTTTCAACCTGGAGGATTCCAGACTCATGTATTTAATTCATGGTAATAGGTTGTTCGTCGATGTCCCTGCCACCCTGTTTTTTGAATTTTGATGTATATGACATAAAAGTACACACGGCTACATATCAAGCTATACATTTCAAGTATAAGCTGATCTCTCAATGTACGGCAATCCTATATAATGCGAGAGCAGCTTATACTGGAAATGCATAGATTGATATGTAGCCGTGTGTACTTTAATATTTATAATAATTAAAGTCATTTGAAATTCTGAGCCGAATACAAAAGTACTTACTGCTAATCTACAGGTTTATAATGGTGCACATAATAAAGAGTATTCTATTATATTCTATTGTATCTACTGAAAAGCAAGTGCTGAATAAGACAGGTGGAGGAGTTTTTACTAAGACTTTTAATAGAAAGAAATCCCTAACAAAACTTCAAGCACTTGTATATCTACCAGAATCATAACAAAGCACAATATCTCCAACAAACATTTTCATAAACACACAAAAAATACAATTGGCATTTAGAAGTCGAAGAAAAACATTCAACCTCATTCAAAATCGCTTCTGATCAGAATAATATCGCCGTCTATATGCGCCGGAGCACATTTAGTACCTCACAGTGTATTTTGTAGGATAAAATGAGAAATCTATAGCTTATTGTGATAGCGGCGATGACAAAATCTGTCTATATGAGGTGAATAAAATTTGATTATATTGCTAAGTGTATCAAAGGCTTTTAGGTTGACTTCTGCGACTTTTTTTACTGAGATTGTAAGTAGGTATAGTTAGAGTTCATCTTATTACTACTTTACCATATTGTTAGGTTCATTTGTCGGTATTTTTTAAATTGACTAACCTGACATATCGATTATTGAGAACGATTATTTATGTGGCAACACCAAGCGGTGACAGTTGACAAGTGGTCAAGGAACGCGCGATTCGGTAATCGATTCGTTCACTTGGTTTTGGAGCGAGCTACGGGTCAGACCAACTAAAGTAAAGGCTGTGTCGACAATTCTACATAACTACGGTGGCTGGTTGATTGTAGTTGTATAGATTGTTAGATTGGAGTAATTAAATAATATTATTATTATGTACCTAAGGAGTTTTATTACAATATCTCAAACGAATTATTAAACATAGACGAACAATACACCAAATAGATAACAATCGAAGTAATCGAAAGAAAATCAATGCCGACGGATTTTATGTTAAAAGCTTAAAACTTTTTATGAGCCTATTATTCATATCTGATTATTCAATATTTTAATTTAATCTTGTAAAGATTTAACACTAGAGTCCACCGTTAATTATTTACGAAAAACTAGAAATAGATGTTACTTGGTCAGAGATTAACTTATGGTGTAGTGCCTACCTTCGTCAGTAATGCTTTTTCAAAAGGGGCTTCTAATCTTCTATTAAACACAACAAACTAAGATAGGTACTACCTTCATATAATATAATAGATAAAGTAAATACAACAAATTCCAACCACAACTTACTAGCAATACATTACGACACCAAGACCTCATAACTTAACACTCGCTCGTCATAACAGCGAGTGTAACACCTTACGCCCCTGTATGATACACTGCCCGTCACTTCCGCCACTTCCGCTTGACGCCCCCCTCCTCAGAATTTTGTAAACACATTCACAAACGTAAACATGCAGTTTACAACATTATCGCGCACATAAATAGTGAGGGGAGTTTCTTCTGTTCGTTTGGCGTTCCCTTCCTTATTTGTGCCGATGGGTACTTGTAGGGTATGTGGTAACATCTGTCATGTTTGGATTTTTAAGTGAATTGACATCATTAAAAACAAACCCATCCCCATAAAACAAGCTACTATTCTTATTCCTTCTCTGTTCATGCTGTAAGATTATGGAACGCACTCCCGCCTAGCATTCGAGGTTTTGAAGGTATTTCTCATTTCAAATACCGAGTAAAAGAGCATTACCTTTCCATTTAACTGTGAGAATTTATATATTTATATATACGTTTATTTATTTTAGCATTATGTATTTATTTAAGTATATGTTATTGTTACTTATTTTTGTATTATATGTAAGTATATTTAATATTCTAGTTTAAGACGTCACCAATCAAATTCTTCTCTTCTTGTTCTCACACACTATTGTCTACATTTCTTTTTCATTTCTCCTTTCGCAGGTCTGCTGGAAGAAATTTCTTAAGAAATAAGCAGTACCTTTGTACTTAATACTAATATGCCGTAGCTGTATCTATTTTACTGTGTGTACATAAATAATAAAATAAATAAATAAATAAAATCAATATTTTCTACGAAACCTTAGACAAAAAAAAAATAGATAGCGCCTAAGGGTAGAGTAGTAGAAAGAGCCGTCAAAATGTAAACGCCATCTTGAATTTCAAACATTGGACAGTTTGAATTTGCGTATAGTTCGTTTTTTGAACCCAGATAGTATTTTGACAGGTGTAATGTCAAACTCAAACTCAAAGCATTTATTTCAATTAAACCAATTACAGGCACGTTTGAATTGTCATGGGGTCGGTCAGTCATAAAGATGAAGCTAGTTACCCATTCCAAAGCGTAGTAGGTACCTATGGGGAATAACGGCCAAGAAACTCCATGGACACTCTTTTAAATCAAAATATGGTTACAAAATATTGATTACATTGTTCATGTTGAAATTATGCATGTGAGAACGATGCAGAACGTTAAAAGCGTCCGTAATAAAAAGACAAAAGCAATTCAAATATTAAATTAAATTAAAATAAGCCGTGGCAGCTAAGAAATGACCAGTCCCCACTGACGGCGCCCGTTCACGAACATGACGCATGGATCAGCACCATTCAGCTCAACCATTTTGAAGGGAACTTAATGATCCAACACACACGCCACCACCAGCGAGACATTAGAGTGAGCATGACATACTCTCAGCCGCCAGGGCACATTCAAGTCAATGAAAGAAAAACCTATTAAATGTTAGCTTTATAGTAGGTACATAGTACTCACACATGTGCTATGCAATTATACAATACTAAAACATTGAATTTATAAAATGCAATGATAGTTTTTAAAATCTTCAGCAGCTCCAACAGTAGTTTCAAATGCTAATCAATTAGTTTATGCGCCCTTGTGGAGCAGGACCAGCGCGCAGCGTTGAGCCAAGCATTTTTATCAGCGAACTCAAACTCCTATACTAAAAAGCAAGTACAAAAAGATTTGAAACTTTAGATTACTATCTGGGATTAAATAACGAACTTTACAAATAGCTGTTCTGAATTTGGCCTATCTGTAATCCCTACCCATGTCAAATTCGTGTTTGTAAACGGACATTATGCACCAAAGATGCATACTCTTTTCCTATTACAATCTAGCAAAGAAAGGGTTAATATTATTTGAATGCATTATTTTCCAACTTCAGACATATTTTGTACTAGCTTCTGCTCGCGGCTTCGACCGCATGGATGTCGGAAATTATCCCACGGAAACGCACCACAGGGACAAAAGTAGCCTATGTCCTTCCTAAGGACAACATCTATCTGCTCGCCAAATTTTATCAAAATCCGTGCAGTGGTTTAGGCCTGAAAAGGTAACATGCAGACAGAGTTATAATAATATTGGTATGGATAAGAATGCTGTCAAAAATTCAAAATTATTAATCGAATGAAAACATGTGGCGGTGTACAAATCATCCCCTAGGAAAGTAAGGTCTTTAGTCGATACTATGTCTGCTACTATTTTCCGAAAGCACTATGAAAGCATTCAGTAGGCTGTACTGACAAGAACAAAAGGTTATCTTACAAGCCTAGCTGCGGTCTATGAATAGAGCAGCCTACATCTTGCAGCTTCCAGGCTATCTTTTCAGCCCAATGACCGTGTCGGCTGTAACGTTAGGAAATGTGCGAATATTTGAAAAAGAGTATTGCAATTTAAATAAAGCTTGGTAAATACTTCATTCTGAACATTACCATTTATAAAAAAAAACTTAAAAGAAAATTCTGAAAACTAAGCTCGTACTTACCTATATCTCAATGAAGCAAGGGTAGATTTCTCATAAAGGATAGCCGGTAAAAAAGGGACACAATACTTTAGCGGAGCATAGCACAAATGATAAAAAAATATATAAAAAAAACCACCGACTTCCAAAAAAATACTACAAAGTGAAAAATAACTTTCATGTCAGAAGTCGGTGTCTTTGGTTTCGAATTTTCATTTTTTGCCACCGACTTCCGAAAATAAAGTTATTGGAAGTCGGTAGCTTTTTTGTATTTTTGTGAATAAGTTTTTATTTTTCACTATTTAGTTGTGGTACCAACTCACACAAATTCGTATACCAATACTTGCTATGTAAATAACAGTGACAGGAAGTTATCATAACATCATCAATAGACACTAAGTGGAAAAAATACGTATTTATTGAACCTAACTGAAAATCTACCAAGGCAAACCACAAATAAACGTATTTGCTTTCTTACTTTTTCTTTCAAAGTTGATAAAAATCATAGAGACCACTCGTTTTTTTTTTTTTCTCTGGGTGGGAAACCATCAAAAGACCTCTCCCGCTCTGGGCGGAGCGGAAGGGCGTGTCAGACTCTTACTGACTAAAACCCACCCGTGTTCCTTCAGTGGCCTGTGCGCCAGGGCCACGGTAACTCTTTCGAACAATCCGCGACCATGAGACCACTCCTAAGGCATAACCAATCTAATGAAAAAAAAAATCGAAATCGGTCCATTATTGCTGCAGATATCGCGTATAAACATACAAAAAAAAAACCGGCCAAGTGCGAGTCGGACTCGCGCACGAAGGGTTCCGTACCATTATCTATAAAAATGGCAAATAAATCACGTTTGTTGTATGGGAGCCCCATACAACAATTTATATTATTCTGTTTTTTAGTATTTGTTGCTATAGCGGCAACAGAAATACATCATCTGTGAAAATTTCAACTGTCTAACCATCACGGTTCATGAGATACAGCCTGATGACAGACGGGCAGACAGACGAACGGACCGCGGAGTCTTAGTAATAGGGTCCCGTTTTACCCTTTGCGTACGGAACCCTAAAAAACATACAGACGATTTGAGAACCTGCTCCTTTTTGAAGTCGGTTAAAAATTATTAACATTTACCCACTAAGGGATCAACTCTGAAATATGGAATTAAATCCTGTACCTACCACCCTGTATTTTATAATCAATTTGAAAGAGCATAACATATCACCACGCTTGTCATACTTACCCGAGGGGATAGGCAGAGGTGTACCTATAGCACCTACACCCACGTTTCGCCAATGTTATGAAGTTATGTCATGTTTAAAAAAGAGCCATTCTTACTTACTTGTAAAAGAGATTCGGTATATCTATGCTTTAAAAAAGACTGCAGTTAACACACAAAATGGTAAACAAAAAAAAGCACAAATACTGCCGAAAATATTAACTTACAGGAACTTAGATTTCACCCGTACACCTTTAACTTATAACGGGTGTAAATAGACACTTAACGAAGCCGAGAGGAACTTCTATTCCCCGTCATTGTAATCTTTTTTTCAAAGTCAAAATTCAACTTTTACTGTTTTTTTTTTATGAAAACATGTTTTTAATGTTGTAAGTATAACACAACTTTAAATGCCCCCACGATCCCTCTACCGTTGCATGCAATAAGCGCATTGATTTACGTGCGTTACGTTGCGCACTACCGTAAAAAGCGATTATTCACACCAAAAATAAAATTCGTTTCCCTGCAATTATTAACCGACTTCAAAAAGGAGGAGGTTATCAATTCGGATGTTTATATTTTTTTTTTTTATGTATGTTCGGGCATAACTCCGTCATATATAGACAGATTTGCAAAATTCTTTTTTTGTTTGAAAGGGTATACTCTTGAGGTGGTCTTATTGTCACTAAACCAGAATCTGATGAAGGGATACCATGAAAATCGAGGGAAATCCTCAAATTTTACAGGCACGCCTATGGCAATTTGGGTATTTTTTATAGTAACTCGTGCATTTGCTCTCGGAAAGCACCATTCGGTAAAGTGGAACTGATGATGAAGACCAGAGGTGGCCACCGAACTACTCAATTATAAGTATTTCACAGGTTACGATTCGATTACTTTAATATGGTTGCTAAGCAATTTATGCTCGTCACAATGAATATGGTGAAATGGTGCTGATGGTGGCTTCACAATCAACTCCAGTTCTTTTGGTTCTTACCAGGAGAACTCCTCAACAATTAACGTCCCTGCTTCGGGAAAAGGAATATTTTGCAAAAGGTGATGAGTAGTTGACATTAGGCTATTGTAAGTTAGATAAATTAATAGGTGACTCACTAAAAAGTGAAAAATAAAAAACTTTTTTACAAAAAAAAACAACTGACTTCAAAAAAAAAAACTACAAAGTGAAAAATAACTTTAATTTCGGAAGTCGGTGGCAAAAAACTAAAATACAGATCCAAAGACACCGACTTCCGAAATTAAAGTTATTTTTCACTTTGTAGTGTTTTTTTTTTGAAGTCGGTTGTTTTTTTTTGTAAAAAAGTTTTTTTTTTATGCAATGTTTCTTAGTTTGATGTACAGAATGCGTAGTTGACGGCTATGTGATGTGTCTTTTTACACCCTGTATAACAATCACAACCCTCCAGTAATTCCAAAACCCGATACTTTTACTAACGTACAAAATATCTTCATCAAACAATAATTGTTCTGTATTTAAAAGTGACATAAAAACAAGATGGCTTCCTCTTAGGGGTGTGAGAGAAAGCCTTGGGTTCCCCATGGGTGCTAAGCGAGCAGTTTATAGCCCTGAGCTAATATTTGTGGGACGATTAAGCCACTAGGACCCATTGATTGATGGGAATCTGATATTATGGGTACAGAGTAGTGTTGGGGCTGCCGCTGAATTATAAAAAAGAGAAGTGAAAACCTTGGTATACGAGTAGTGTTGTAGAATAATGACAAACAATTAATTTAAGTTATTAATTAGTTATTAGTTGTGGTAAACTTTAAGGCAGTGATGGCGAACCAATGGTACGTAACATAATAAATTGGGCACGGGCATAAATTGGGCGGAATTTGGGTACCTAAGTAACATACATGGAAATCTGAGCGCGCCCTGCTATGACACGCGCTTCGATTTTAGCCGTAAATGCAAGGAAAATGTGAGCCTCATATAAATTATTTGGCATCTAGTTTGTAACAGTAGAAGTCCTACTAATTTGTCATTTCACTTAAATCAATATAAAACGGTAAATGTTAAGTCGACTGAATAATAGTCTATTTTTGTTCGCTAATAAAGAGTATTCTGAAACTATTTGTTTTTTCAGTAATCACTAAGTCAAGATTGTTTGTTTTTTTGCATTTCAATGAACACAATTTTTCTTTGTAAGTTTATCTGTCTGTCTCTCACTCACTAAAATAAATTAAAAGGTACTACTTATTTGTATTTAAATTTTATTTTGTTAGGTAAAGTCTATGGATATTCCCTAAATATGAAACTGATTTCTCTACCTGTATCCTACTCTGTATTTCGGGGTCAGCTGAGCCCATAAGCGGCCCGGCCCTACTTTGTCGTAGTTTTAAAACAATTAAACACATTAATACATTGCAAACATAACGGTGACTTAGTGTGGGAAATACAACATTTGTAGAAAAAATTGTTTACACAATCATCTTTCGTCTTTTCTTTATCCTTTGTGCAAATAAGGTTATATGCACAGGATAAGTAAAACCTGAGGATAACCTGGAGGTCACAGAGGTCTTCACAAAATGGAAGCATTTATTCCATATTTTTTAAAAAGAATATGGCAGTTAACATTATTTAGAAAGAACAGAAAGAAAATGCGTTTATTTGCGGTAAACATGACGTAGATTAAAATACACAACAACAAAAAAGAACGAGTTGGAGGAAATTTAAGACAGGATCGCATTATTACAGCGTTTTTTTTTTTTTTTCATATTACTGTTTTAGGCCAATATGGCTGACATTGATTTAAAAATAGCGCTATCGAATGCTGAATGGATAAGGTAAGCGATTCAAATCTGTCATCTGTTATTTTATTTACGTTTTAACAGTTCCATTTATTGTTTACAACCTACGAACTAATACCACCCATAATAATCCGCTAAATATTATCAAATTACATTCACCAATAATTTCTAACACAAAACAAAGTCAAACGGAAACCGATCAAACATTGCAAATCTGTATCACTCAGGCGGTCCAAGGTGTTCAAATATTAGTTCTACTTTCGGCAAAATCAAAGGCGAGATGATTGAGCGAAGCCGCCAACTGACAGTTTTGAATTACAGATTCTGAAGTGGCGCTTACTTGAAGTGGCGCTTTTGTAAAAACTTGCCGACGTGGAGATGTGGCACTGTTTTTTTTTGTGAAGGAGGGTGTTTTTAACCCCTGACGTAAAAAGAGAGGTGTTATAAGTTTAACGTGTGTATCTGTGTCTGTCTGCGACATCGTAGCTCCGAAATGCCTGAACCGATTTTGTTTTTATTTTTTTTTGTTTGAAAGGTGACATTATCAACAAAAAAAAAAACAGCCTTTTGTGCGTCTAATGTTTCGTGTTTTGCTAAAGTGAATCAATGTTGATTTGGTTTATAGGTACATTAGGCGCCACCTCAGTGATAACACTTTGTCCTTGACCTGGCCTTTTTTTCTTTTTTTCCTGGGGGAAACCTTCAAAAGGCACCCGGCCTCTGGGGACGAAGGTCGGGGAGTGTGGGATTTTTACCTACCTCACTAAAACCATCCCGGTGATCACCATTAGCACATAGGGGGGGTCTCGGTTCCTCTTAAAAGACCAATTCCGGAATCCCCCCTGTGCAACGCTTGAAAGGCACATCCCTGGGGAACCTTGACCTGGCCTAGTGTAGGTACGTAGTACGGAGTTTGAACAGAATGGAAGTCAGCTTTTGTTACCACTGACTTGCATTCTACCGTACCTATGTAGTTCAGGATCACAGACCGGCACACCAGGCTAACTTAATCATTACGAATGATGTTTAAGGTACACAGGATGGCAGGGACTTGAAGTCCTGGTTTCGATTCCCGGGGCGGGCAGTGTTATTGGGTTTGTCTATTTGGAATTTCTCAGTAGCAGCCCGGAGTCTGGATTTATGCCCGGTTGATGGCAATAGGCTCGCCTCTATTACATGGGACGAAACATAACCAGCGAAATGTGGGTGTACCTACTATTCATGTCCGGTTAAGCAGCCAACAACCTCCTAGGTCGACCTGAAAAAAGCCAATCACAAAAAAAAAAATGTACCTAACTACCTACTATAGGTACACCTCTGCGCAACACGTCGGGGAAACAAGGCGTGATTATTGTTGTCAAACAGAATATTTCAATGTCGGGGTTTCTACTGAGAATTTCCCAGCACCTACGAGTAGTTACCTAACATTTTTCCCGAATAGAAACCCATGATCTAACGCTCGTTTAGTATATATTTAGTAATTCGGCTATATTTAGTATTTGTGACGGGAAAATATTTTTAATTAATATGTTTATGTACGTACTTCTAATAATAAATGACACATTGTCCTTCGTAATATACTGTCGGCGAGATAAAAGGCTCTCTATGGCGCTAAGCGCACGCAAATGCACTCCTGCGCATACTGTACGGACACGTCATCCACAACACTGTTGACACACTCAGCTTTAATTACTTCGTTAATTCATATATGGAAAACAATAAAATAAATACGGCTTAATAATTCTTTGATTAAATATACTTTTTTGGAGTTTTATATCGGTAGTTAAAAGGCGCATGCGTTAAAATAATTGTACATAACATCGTTTCGGGTATTACTGGACAATCGTATCGTCACATTAAATGGAGATATTAAAATGAAAGTTTTTTAAGGATCAGCATCGTTTTTCGTAATTTTACCGCAATAATTTGCGGTACACAAAAATAAACTTAGAAATCTATAGAAGAAAATGATTATTTAGTAAATTCTTGAAAATCAGAACAGTAGGTACCTGCCGCTAAGAAAAAGATTATTGCAGATATTCTGTATCTAGAATAATTTTATATTTATTTGTTCTAGATTAAGAGCAGAAGAATTGTGATGACACTAACACAAATAAAAATGATTACAATGTGCCAATCCTAATCCTAACTAATAAAAAGAAAAAGAAAGAAAAAGTGAAGAGAAAGTGAGTTTGTTTGTTTGTTACGCTTTCACGCCAAAACGGCTGAATAGATTTAGAAGAAATTTGGCACATAGGTAGACCTTGACCTGGAGAAGGATATAGCCTACTTTTCATCCTGGATAGTAGACAAAGTCACGGGCAACAGCTAGTATTAAATAAGCTGTAAATCAGCACGATATGATATTATTTTAACCAACAGCAGATTGCTAAAGATGACACTTTGTCAAAAAGAGAAAATGTAATTGTATTTTCACAAAAGACTAAAACCTCAAATTTTATCTCCACCAGCTTTCAAAAGTTGCCTCGTTATAGCGCCAGGAAACGGTTGCAGTAAAAAATTATCTTCATTCAATATTGACACAAGCTACAAAGTTAAGAGGCGCAGTCTTTGTTGGGATTAGTACATTGTGGCCCATGAGAATAATGGATAGGATTACGTTCACACGTTAAGAAAATGGACTTAAGTTATTAGTCGATTAAAAAAAATATAAAAAATATTGACGGGTTAATTCATAGAAAACAGCATCCTAATTACGTAACACACTATCTATCACAACCTGAATCATTTTGAAGCCTATTGCTAATCCATTGCTCAACAACGTAAATAACGCAATGAATGTTGTTGAACTGTCAAAATGAAACCCATTCCTACTGTTAGTGTGTTATGTAATCACCCCGCAGAAGGACTGAAAAATCCTTTCACACCACTTGCTTGATATGTGAAATTATATGTCATACAAGTAAGTCATAGTTCGTCGTCGTCGTAGTATATTTCTTTTTGACTTGTTTATGTTGTGTTGTATGCCTTGTAGTCTGTGCTAAATAAATGTATTATCTTTCTTTCTTTTTCTTTTACTAATGATTAGTGACAGTTATCAGATGTCATTAGTATAAAAATGAATGATACTGTTCACTCTAACTCTAATCATTTATTTCATTATTTAGTCTTCTCTTTCAAAATCAAGCAATTACCATAATCCACAGTAAAAGTAGATTAGGCGTCTTTCACATAAATAAGCTGGTTCTATTAAAAACCATTCATTTGGACCCTTATACCTCTTACCACGATTATTGTACAGTCAACAGCTCATCAACTTACCACAAACTGTCAGATTTTGTCATTCGATTTTGAACTGGACCATCAACATTTTAAGCTTTAAAATTTTTCGGAGAAATTTTACAGTGTCGTGTAGTTTGACTTGCTGGCGACTGTATAGTTTCCTCAACTTATTTGGTCATTAAAACCTCTTTATTTAATGATTGTATGGTTGTCTCAACATTATCGCAGTGTTTTGATAGCGGGAAGGTATTTACGACTCGCAAGCAAACAGTGCCTGCCTCTATAAGTTTTCAGTGAAGTGCAAATTACTTGGAGAGAGGTAAGTTATAAGTAGTAATGAGTAATGTTGTATGTTTCCTCACGTTTGAGCCTTATGTGGTAGTACAATGAATGCCGACGGTCACCATCTGTGGCATCTACATAGATACCTGTAAGTTTTCTTGTTTTATTTGTGAATAATAGAAAAAATGGTCATTCTGCACAAACAAGGTACACATTACAAAAAAACTAAAAACAAGAACAAAAAATATTAAAATGAATTGATCGATCAACATCTCTCGAGGCTCGCGTTAGGCGGTTGGGTCTCAAGCAAGGGCCTGATGCAGAAGGCAGTACTCCTCCATACGGCTCGCATCGTAAGGAGGTTCCTGTCTCTGGAGCCCTAACCACCGCTAGCTTGGACCCTGCTCCCGCTACCGGCGGACGACATATTTTATTATTTTTAAAAGTTTTTATAAAAATATTTCAAAATGTAAATAAATAAGTATGTACTTAAATAAAAAAAACGAAAAAATATATATATAATATAGCATTTTAATATAGTTCAAATGCTTTAGTTCTGTTTTTTTTTGTTAGTTAGTTTTGTTTTTTTCGTAGGTTTTTATGCACTAGTCAGTGTGTAAGCCCACGTGCACACGGACGTAAAAATATCACGGTGGCATTTTATCGCGCACTGGATTTTCAACTCTCGGTGTTGAGCCGAGCGTTGAGAATCTAACAGAGTACATCCCAGCGCTTTAAAAAAACACTGTTGGATTTTCAACTCTCGCCGCTGAGGAGAACGTCGAAAATCCAGTGTGCGATAAAATCCCGCCGCGCTATTTCGACGTCCGTGTGAATGTGGCTAACACCGATTGTGTATGAATCGATCGGTTTACAAGTCAGAATTTAATAATAATAATAATAATTTATTTATTTAATCTGACAATAGCTGCAATGGCTTGCAAAATAATCTAGGACAGAGTCTTTTAAGCTAGGCAAGTTCTGAATAGGTATAGAAAGGCATGGAGTTTTCTTAACAATAAATGATGAATGATTTTATTTCTGTAATTAGGTTTGTACAAACACTTTTACATGTCAATCATATTTTTTAAACTAGATGACGTCGGCGTTTCCTATCTGACTACTCTGAGATGAAAGTCTCTTTTAAAGACCAGACATAATCTTGGTCAGATCATGTGAAGACCATGTAGATTGGTATCGGAAATGGTCTTTTGAGGAAATAACCACACAGATTGAGTAGACCTGTCCAGCTAGTGCACGCATTTGTCAGTAATCGTGCAGCTCAACTCAGGAAGTCAGGACTTAAGGAGCTTAACGATTCGACGAACAATTCCAAAGAAAGGACATTTGGGTAGGCCGCATAAATTACTCAAACTGCCAGATCATGATTAATATTAACTGAGAAAAAGAAACAAAATACTTAGCAATGACCCACATAGTCCTCACATTCACAATAATTAAAATAACATAATACTTTACAAGTAAATACTCATGTCATTGTATAAATAAAATTCAACAATGTCAAACAAAAAGTATAGGAAAATGTTAGTGATAAATGTACGTTGTCTTTGAAATTTATAATGTTTTAGAAGATAATAATGATATTGTTATCTATTTATTAAGGATTTCATGAATGTTGTTATATTTTAATTTGACATACTTAACAGATTTTAACATTACCAGATTATCTAAATTCTATTTTCTAATAGGTATTAATTGTGATTGTTGTTGATGTTTTGGAATATTTTGACATTAAGCTTTTGACATTACGCATTACGACATATATTCCTCTTTGTATGATTTGCGAGAGATTTATATTTAATTCTTTAATTATTTTGATTTTTTAGTCTGAGTTGTGACTACCTACTAAATTCGACTATGGCTAATAATAATTGTAATAGCTGTACCTATCTATGTATATTACTAAATAAATTCAATCCTAATATTTTGCATGCCGTAAGGTAAAATGTATCGGGACACTTAATAATTATTCCAACTTATATGTATACCTACATTATCAGCAAATAAATGATTTCTTTCTTTCTTTCTTTCTTTCAATGTGTATCTATATAAAAAAGCGGACATAATCACCATGTAGATTGGTGTCTGAAATGGTCTTTTGAGGAAAGAACCACACAGATTAAGTGGACCCGTCCAGTCAGTGACTCAGTGCACGCATAACTACCAAACAGCCGATTAACAAAAACTATTGGAACCATCACACCGCGATCTTAAGCCACCTTTGAACTGTGATCGTCCTTAAAGGCTCCTTCAAACAAGCGCGACACGCGTCGCAAATCGCACTTGACACAAACGCACCGCTCGTTGCGCAACATACGAGGCAGTACCTTTGTGTTGCGTCGCGTGTCGCGCCTGTTTGTAGGAACCTTAAGGCGCTTCCCTGACCAAACGACCTTGAGCGTTCGGTCCTTCTCTGTCCCGTCGCTGAGTCTCGGTCTGTCTCGCTCCCTCCGCACGCTCATTTATCATAAAATTCACAAAAATAATGAAATTATTTGAATAAAAAAAAACCAGTAAAGTTTTAAAATAAAATAAAACGTGTATTATTTAGATTTTTAAATTATCTATCCATTAGTGTAATCCTCAAATGAATAGAACGTCACCTTTAGCAAAAGATGCATGCAATCAATAATTTTAGTCACTTTTTTACAAGGAGATTTTAGATGTATTTATAACACATAAAAACAAATAAGAACGTGCAATGTGATGATAGGATATCGAACATTAATAATGTGCTTTTAAATATAGTTTATTACCCATAGTGAATGAGTTAATAGCCTCTGAATAACGCACTATGACAAGGTTTTGGTCGAGGTACCGCCTTAAGTCAAGCAACACAACAACAGTTTGCCAACATTATCTACGTACTTAACACACCGGATACCCAAATAGGTAAGTGTTTTAATACAGGAACACAAAAAAACTAAGCTTTTAGCGGTTCATTACATCGTTGACACGTTTTTAAGGCTTTTAAAGTAGGTCAATATTTTGCCGAAGAGTTTTTGATAAATATTTTGTACTGTTGGGGTATTTAAGTTAACAAGTAAACGATAATAATTGGTAGCATTATGCTCTGATGAGTACAGCAGTAGTAAAAGAAAGAAAAAGTATTTATAAAAAAGTGTTTTTTTTTTAAAGCAGTATCTACCTACGTACCTAACTATTGCAGAAAATGGATTAAAAATGTAGAGTCAGAGATATATGCAAATACGATATTAATATAATGTTATCGTAATGTAATCTGCAAAATACTACCTACAAGGCCACATGCATAATCAGCCTATAATGTTCCCACTGCTGGGACACAAGCCTCCTCTCTGTGAGACGGAGTGGGCCGTAATCCACCACGCGGGCCCATTGCGGGTTGGTGGATATCACAAGTCTTCGAATTTTTGGTTCTAGCTGCACATGCCGATTTCCTCACGATGTTTTCCTACACCGTTTTGAGAGCAGTGGTGATGAAATAATTTACACAAAGTAAAGCGCTTGTCTGGGTTCGAACATACGACCTACAACACGTTAGTCGCGGCCGTTACCACTGGGTCACCACTGCTCTACAAGACCACACATAGGCTCAATACTGAACCTTTCTCTTCAAATCTATTACATTAGGTAAGTATACCCACCTCTTAAGGTATAGTGACCATGCGGTATACACCGTTCTATTTAAATATGCGAACAACATAAGCACCACTGTGCAGCCAAATAAAACGTCACACAAAGGCTAGAAAGAGACGACAGTAAAAGTTTGCGCTCATACATTTTCACGTCTATATTCGACAAAGTTATTTTACCATCAATCTTGAGATTTCACACCTTATGACTTGGGAATAAAGCTTAGATTTGTGTAGGTGGTGTGGTGAATTGGTAGGTACCTATGTAAAAATGGCAGTGGCACGAGTTTTCCGGGCGAAATTGGAAAAATATTCGTATTTTCACAATGGCGCCGAGGCGCGGCGTGCGCCAATTTGAATATAGATTAGAAAATGTGACTACGTGCACTCTAATATGTTTTTTTTAGTGTTGTGCTCGGGATCTTGTCGATAAATTGGCAGATTTTAAATGAACGGAATTAAACACTGCGGAACTAAGCCTATAGGCCATAGCTGAGAATGATCTTAACTGAAAAACTGTTGTCATAATCGTTTTTAAATCCTACTTCAGCTCCTATTCAGGTTTGCAATTGCTGAAAGCTTATTTTCAGTTTTGTCACAAATTCACTTCATGTGTGTAGGTAGGTATGATAAAACTTTTCAAATAAACTTCGTACGTCTGGTTTTTTAACTTAATATGGCAAAGAAAAAGAGGGTTACGCTTTTTAGGGTTCCGTGTACTCAAGTAAGAAAATGCGGTCTAATTTTCACCCGTTGCTTTTCAACTTTTTGGCTTAATTTTGAACCTAGAGAACGGCGGGGTGCGTAACACACTATTAGTAGCAATCGGTTTCATTTTGACAGTTTAACAACATTCATTGCGTTATATAAATTGCTGAGTAGACAAATTTCTTAAACATTTGAAGCAATTGTTTAGCAACATCCTTCAAAATTATTTAGATTATGATTGATAGTGTTTCGCAATTAGGATGTGGATTAACACCACAAATTTCTCAATATTCCACAAACTAAGACCTCGCAAACATGACAATGTCCGTCAATTATCGACATTACTTCCACCATCCCTTTGGTAAAGCGACGAATGGTAGTACGGCGGGTAATGGATTTCCTGCGCCGGCCACTCTGGCATTCGTTCTGCTATTTTTGCTCACATAATAAAACCCATGGATTGGGCCAATTTATAGCTTATGTATGTATAACTTGTGATGTACATACATTTGTTTTTTTACCTTTTACCAACGAAAAGCACCCCGTTTTCATATTTTTGGGGAAAACTCGATTGATTTTCTTTAATTCGTTGGGTTGTATTATTGCGTATTTGTGTCTTTTATTGTAGATGTAACTGTATAAATACTCATGCCCGCTGTCCTCCTTAATGTACCTATTAAGCTCCGTTAAGATTTATATTTAAAATTGGTGTAGCAGACAATAACACTTCGAAATCGTGGACTGTGATCACCAATGTCAGCTATTGAACATGTAGTCACAGAGATACCAACTTACCTTTTTAGCTAACAACACAAAGCCACAATTTTCCTATTTAGAAATGACTTACACACGATCATGTTGCTTAAAAACAGATTTAATGATTGCTGTATCTTGTTATTGATGAGAGTAAAAATAGATGCTGCCCAAAACATAGGAAATCATCATTGATCTTTTAGCTACCTTGTGGAGTTATCAAGACTTTTAAATCAAAAGCTATGGTTGAATTAGCTCCTCATAGGCCCCGCCATCATAACGTTGATACAAAAAAATAAAACCAAAGAAATTGAACATTTCATAAAAATCGATCACCAGCAAACGAATCACCGCTATCGCCAGTAAATAACATAAATACAATGTTAATACTCGCAGTTTGTACAGCATGACTTTATTTTCATTACGACAACATTTGTTTCGACTCAAGATGGCGCTCGGGAGACAGTCTCCCTTCTTTGCACAACTTCGAACTTGTTGCGGACCGAGATGTTAGCTTACTAGATGTATTACTGATATTATGAGTATATTTTTAAAGTTCTTCTTCTTCATCAACCCGTACGTCTCCTCCAGTGCATGCCACTTTATCCAGTCTTGGGTCTCCCGCATCTAACTCTTGCCTGTTACTTTGATTAGGTCGTCGTCCACCTGGCTCGTTACCTGCTTACGCTCCTGTGGCCAGTTTTTAAAGTTATTTGTTAACACTGTAGCCAGTTCATAAAGTTACCTATATGTTATCAAAAAACTCGCAGTTTATACAGCATGACTTTATTTTCATTAGGACGACATTTATTTCGGTTCAAGATGGCGTTCGAGAGACAGTCTCCCTTGTTTGGACAACTTCGAACTTGTTGCTGACCAAGATGCTGGCTTACTGGATGTATTATTGAAATCGTGAGTATAATTTTAAAGTGAGTATAGGTCCTTCATTGCACGCCACTTACAAGATGTTGGCCTCCCGCATCCAACTCTTATTTTTACCACCAAGGCTAATATGACAAGCACGAGAACGGTCTCTCTCACCATTTGTCGAAATTTGTCTACGATTCTGACGTCATTCTAATGCATAACATGATCGTTAAGCTCAAGTAAACTCGTAAAAGGCACTTTGACACTTCATTTGTCGCGACGACATGACAGGAGTATTGTAGGTTATCTCATGTTGAATTGTCAAAATTCGAGATAACTTAGGTGCCGTGTTAGAGTTTGTAGAGAAAATATCAAGTTTGACAGAACGAGTCGAGTATTTTGTATGGCACCGCTGGCTGGAAACAAGAATAGTGTCAGAAATAGACAAACCTCTTCGACGCGAAAGTAAGTAATTGTAGCGTGTGTCTTGTTAACCCTGCTTGTCTTCGGTCCATCTGGCTCGTGGCCTGCTTACGCTCCAATGGCCAGTTTTAAAAGTTTCATGTTAACAAAATACTCGCAGTTTTTAGAGTATAATTTACGGTTTAAGCTTGAGACAAACTTAGAACTCCTTGTGTAATATGACAGAATTTCTTTTAAATATTTACACCCGTACACAAATCTGAATGGTTGTCGAGTAAAATAAGTATGTAATGAACAAAATCTGCGACTTAATCAAAAAGGCTAGGCATTAGATAATTTGGCACTAATTAAGTATCACCCTATTAGACACGCGGTGTCTAAAAGACAATTGCGTATATCCGTCGTATTTGCTAAGATATACCGGTCCGTGTAGCAGATAAAACAATCTTGCATTCCATAAAGTGACCCCGCGTCTTAATTAATTGCTTAGTTTTACGTGAGCCGAGCGCAAACAAATAAATTGACCGAAATTCCGATGTCGACATGTCCATGTGTCACCTCCTAAGAGAATCTTCTAATAAGGCACTGGCTGCTTATTACTTTATAGTAGTGTCATGATGGAAATGTCTAAGAAAAAAATGGTTGTCTGTAAAGTGGGTTTACAGACGATAATTTTACGTGATAACGTCATAACGAGTGGAAGAGAGATGCGTCACAAGCCGAACGCTTAGCCCGATCGTGCCTCTCTATCCCTTGTTCCGCGCTCGCGCTTACACGCTCGGCTCAGGCGGAACGTGACAATGAGTCATGCTTTTTCGTGCGTGCAGCCGGCGTTCATCGATTTATAGTCATAGTCATAGTCATAGTCATTTATTCATTAACAAGTAACTTGTATCTGAATGTACACACAAAATTACAACACAAGTTACACACAAAAATTACACAATTACAGTATAAACAATAACATAAATTACATTTGAATTTCGTCTAAACTACATCAACAATTTACAAATAATAAATTTACATTACGTCAATAGAATTTAGATATTAAATTAAACAATATGGCTAACACCTCAAAATTTAAAATAATAACAATAAAATAATTAATTAAAGACAAATTAGCATAGATTGATAAAAATTATATTAAAATTACAGTTAGATCAATAAATCAGTATGAATATAATCCAATAAAATCTAACATTACAGTTCTTCTACAGTATATAGACACTTATTCAATAGGATTTTTTTTAATTTTATTTTGAAATCACTACTGTAGACAGCACTTTTTATGTCTAAAGGCAACCTGTTGAATAATTTTACAGACTGGTATCGTGGACAGTGTTTAACAATTCTAAAGTTATGATTACTCAAAAATTTATTCTTCAAGTCCTGTCTACGGGTGCCTTCCCTTATCGGCCGTTCTTCTACTGTCTCAGTCTTGTATGTACTTATATAAGACGTTATCACGTCAAAAAATGTTAATCTAAGTTTACAGGGAGCCAGGGACTTCGACGCGTAGCCTGTTACCATGGATTCAGTAAGTACCTACATGATTCAACCCCCTGCGTTTAAATATTTCGTAGGTAATTTAAAAAAAAATGCTGTTTTATACATTTTGACTGCGTAGGTTAAGCGTGCGCGTAAGCATTGTAAATTCCTCATCTTTATATTACTCTTCACAACTATCAAGGGTTTGAACATGGCTAGGTCCAGCAATTTGATCGCTGTTGTATCAAAACAAAGTTTTTTCTCATTTCTCTGTAACAGTCTACTTGATCTGTTTTCAGCTGATGGGTTGACTGGTTTGACTTTCGTAAATGAAAAAATAGATGGTACAGCAGTCTTCCTCAGCCTTTTATAGATATTTTCATCACCTAGAACAGACAAAAAGGATCGATCTATGTGCGAAAACGTATCGGGTTTAACGTATGGTAGCCAGTAGCCTAGACGTTCAAGCGAATGTAAATAATATGATGAGGGTAGGATCTATCTATTTACTTCGTAATGTCCCACTGCTGGGAAAAGGCCTCCCTTTCTCACACTCGTCTGTCCACTACCGTTGAAGGCCAGTGCTTTCGTTAGGATTCAGTGCAGAATTTGTATTAATATTAGGCAGTAGGTAGTTTGGTATGAGGGAATTAAATACAATGCAGCATAGCGAATGCTGGTTAGATGCCATTTCGATATATTTTGGTTAATTAAAAGATAACCTTATTACACAAACACCCGTACTATAAATACCCACAAGTGCCTGCAATTAAAATACACTTAGTTCTCTGTTTTATGAAAAAGAGCATCACCTGTATACGCATTTCTCTGATAAAAGTCTTCTGGTTTAAAATGGGTAGCACATAGCCTCGTCTTATTATTGGGTTTCCAATTTTTTCTTCGGAGAGCTCTCTCCCACAGTTTTCTTCTTTTAACATCTTTGGGAAATACATGAGTTCCCGGATTTTTGCAGTCAACAGCAGCGCAAGATGGCATGTTAAATAAATAGGAGTAAAAGAAGTTTTACAAAAAATGTATGGATATTGACAACTAACTGTCAAGTTCTAAGACGCACAATGGTAGCGACATCTGTAGTGAGCAAGTGGCAGTTTTTATCCTCATTGATTTGTAAATGTTTGAAAAATAAGATGGTAGCATTAGTTCCAATGTTGGCCACACGTCAATCTTGTAGCGCTATTTATGAGCCGGACTGTTGATCATGGACGATCTAATATTGTGCGATCTACGACAAAATGATAGAATGTGATAAATTGGTCGCGGTGTCACTCGCTTTTAAGAGCGCTTACAAGAGTCCACTAGCGCCACTCCTTTAAAAAAATATTATCTCGTGACTGAGAAGGAATTTTGAAAAACGGCTCAATCAGCGACATCGGTAAGCGTGTCTAGAATTTTCTAATACCTTTTATAAACTTTGATATTGAGACACGAAGCAACAAAATACGATCGAAATGAATGTGGCCGCTTTTGTTTAGATCGAATTTTGTTGCTTCGTGTCTCAATATGAAAGTTTATAAAAGGTAATAAAAACATCTCGACACACTTACCGAGGTCGCTTACTGAGCCATTTTTCAAAATTCCTTCTCAGTCACGAGATAATATTTTTTTAAAGGAGTGGCGCTAGTGGACCCGTGTAAGCGCTCTTAAGGAGAACTACTTCATGGATTAAAAAGATATCCCACGTGGTAATCCAGAAGCAGGACAAACATCTTCACAAACTTTAACATTTATATAGGTATAATATTAACTTAGTGACTGTATGCTAGTGAAAATCTACCAGCCGATTCTGGTGAAGATAATTTTATTCCTATAATAGCGTGCCACATCCAGCACCCGTACATCAGGGCTAGCGAACCCGGCCCTAAAATAAGACATCGTCCTTTCGACTCATATTTATTTTTATTTATTTATTTATGATTATTTGCATGGGCCGCGCTTCACGTGACAGCCGAGGCGCTATTGTTTTCCGAAATAATAACGAGAAACGGCGCTACGATATATCTTTTTTATTTTATAGTTTTTTTTTTGCTTGTAACCCCGTCACGATACCCTTAGTGTATCCTTAAAGCGGCCATGTATAAATTTTTGATCGTATTTTAAAGAGGAATGGCGTTTGAATAGGTATAATAATAACGCTGAATGACGATATGAAATGTCTCCAGTGAGAGATTGTTCGCACTGGCTG
The DNA here is from genome assembly GCA_916610205.1 of Griposia aprilina. Taxonomy (NCBI): domain Eukaryota; kingdom Metazoa; phylum Arthropoda; class Insecta; order Lepidoptera; family Noctuidae; genus Griposia; species Griposia aprilina. The sequence goes on from OU744305.1 coordinate 13,397,924, forward strand.
AGCTGTGGTATAGTTAGATGACATGTTGATGAGCACAAGATATGTGTGTGATAGATTGATAGCAGGGATGTGGTGAAATGTATTAGACTTTTGACGAGGCATTTCAATCATATTTCTACAGCAAAATTACAACCAATTATAATTATTTGGGTTTCAGTCTTTCATGATTGGGTATCGTATCTATTATATAAAATTAAAACTACATATATACTTATTGGTATGCCATCTTTTAATACCACGTACTAAGTCAAAGTCATCGACACATTTAATAAAAGATCGAAGAGGATAAATTCAGCTGGTGATCTTGATGACCCAATATGAACAATAGCACAGTGTTAATTAATAAGACAATGTTTTTAAAACATGCGAATCGATAAAGAACAGTCAATCCACAGACAAGATGGACAGCGATTACAATAATGAGCAGATGATTCTACCAAGTTTCCCAATATATTCCACCACCCCTCCCCCTTCCCTTCCTTCCCTATAATTGGATAAACAACCTTTATGTCTTGCTTACTAAAGCCGAAATACCTTTAAAACGCGCTGTAACAAAGTAGGTTTTCAACAAAAACATTATCATCCAACATTGTAGTTAATATCGATAATCCAATATCATCGCACGATAATACCACTTAACGCAGAATTAAGATGGCGGACGCACAATAAATAGTGTTAAAATACCACAGAGCGGCATAATTAGCAACCACACAGGGCGGATTTGGAAATATGCAGCCGAGACACCATAAATCCAATTACAGGTGAATTAATTCGAATAATACGCGGCCATGTTTTTTTATTCGAAAATAAACAAATCGTACTACTTTTTTCTCTTACGCGCCCCGCTAAAAGGCGTCTGTTATAGCGATAAATAACGCTAATGGTTCCGTATATTTACATTTCAAATAAACCGTAGAATAAAAATTCCTAGAAATATAATCTGATCGCTAGGCAATTCTTTTAAAGAAAATAAATTTAATTGCTAAAATAATAAATAATACCTGAACTGCGTTATAATTTTAATACGTAAACCCCATTATTTCCAGTAAGGTAATTCTAAATTCTAATGATTATTTTTTAAGAACAAAAATCCCCATTAAAATTGTAGTGTTGGGTTTAACTTTGTAATGCGGCGTATCCTTTAATTTTTTTTTGTTAATTCGTAGCGGGCAGGTAATGAATCGCCGGCCGCCTCATCGTGTCCCCAATAAATACTGGCTACTGGTTAATTGAAACATTATAAAGGAGATCTTATCGCCGCTCGAGCAAAGACACCGCGGACGGAACGGGACCCGATACGTTTTAGGAATGGGTCGTTCAATATTTTTTCTTTTTCATTAAATTTTTAATGCCGGAACTTCTTAGAATTTCTGTATCTGTTCGTTTGTACACGAGTTAAAGATAGTGGGTTTATTAAAACGTTTCGACTTCAGTGCCAGTAGCCACCCACCGAAACACGAGCTCAATGGGTAACAAAGCACCAACTTACATAAAATACAATAAGAGATCACAACAAAAACAATGAACACTTCTCCTAACAAGCCACCGTGCAAAACGGCTGCAAACTTACATTTTCGGTTGGAGACGACCTTATTTCTGCAATTTGGTCGTTAAAATGCGATATATCAAGGGTAAAATAACTTGGCAGCGTATTAGCAAGCGTCCGATTTAAGTTGATACCTAATTTGAGCGTGGACAATGGATTTGGGGGGTCTGTTTGTGGTGGTGAGGGAATTATAGTGCATTCGAGATAGGTTGGCGCGAGCGGCGGCGCGAAGAACCCTGCAGCATATATTCTAATAGGCTATTAACATATAATGCCGCTGATTGGACGGATGCGGAGCGGCAGATGTGACATCGAATGCGCGGAGCAGGTAATGTCAACATTTTAATCGGTTCTGTATTTTATTCGGAGAAAAAGTTGGGAACCTTTAGACATTTGGGGTTCTGCTGAGCTTAATTAAAAGAATGAGTCATCCTATCGAATGATTATCCCGTGATTACCTAGTAGGAGGCAGAATGTTGCAAATGGTTGAAGAACTATTCTGTAAAAGGCAATCAGATTAGGTTTAACATGGAACATGTTCTAACGCAGAACCTGTTATTTCAATACCAAATAAAATACAAACTATCTTATTACATATTATAGCCTTGCAATCACCCATAGTCAGAACAAATTACAAAATCTAGCGATGTATTACATGACCAACTTTTTAAAGAAAATCGCGAATTGATTGTTATTGCTTCATTTCAGGTGCGCCAGAGGTCGCCAAAGGTTGCGCACGTCTGAAGCCGAGATGGCGCGCGATACGGTAGCAAATAGCGCTACTTTCTCGCGATTCACCTTACCTCACACTAGTTTCTTCACTTCCTAACCCTTATTAACCTATGAAATATTTTACAACACCTAGAAATAAACTTTATTGCTAACATGTTATGATTCAATTTAATTCTCTCATATTTTGTTGGATAAGCCCTTTTAAAAAGAACACAATTTAAAATCTGAAAATCCTCATTCCATTTTCAAACAGACATAACCAGAAACTTACTTCAAATAAAAACAGTTCATATAACACCACATTAAATTCGATTTTCAAATGACGAATAGACCGGCCACGGTATAACTTGTACTAAGGAAATTTATTTCAATAGAATCAGGATATTGAGCTTTTGTGGTCAGAAAATAGGGTTTAATTTTCTTTTATGCATGAATGCCGTGGATCGATTTGATATTAGGGCTGGTATGCATGAAGAGCAACACATAAACGCATTGTAGGTGCACAAGCATGCACCACGCTTTAGTACAACCTAAATAGGGGGTGATCGTTGGTGTGGAAACAGCTCCTTGTATTTATAAATTAACATAAATAAAAGTTACATTAGTCGGTAATAAATTCTACTTCACACTTCTTGGTCCTGAATGGATCAGCAAATAGTCAAAGAGCAAGATCATTACAACAACTAAAATAATAAATTATTTTCTGATTGCTATAATTTTTTTGACTTTATTTGGTAGTCGGTCGTGAAAGCGAACAAATCATTTAGAGATACTCATTTTTGCATTTATTTTACCAATTGTGGTGTGAACAAAAAACGCTTAAGATATCGGATAGATATTGATAAATCAGCATGTATAATTTATTTTCTCTCTTGCTGTACCTATTTGCTACATATAATAGATAGAATGTTATTATAATATGTGCTCATTGCTCATAGAGGTTATTTATAGGTAATCGAACATCAGTCATCTTGATTGATAGCGTTGAGACGAGACATAAACGGGGTATTGAAGTCTAATTTGGTTATATCAGTGGGGTAATTGCGTAATTTTGACAGTTCAACAACATTCATTACATTATTGAGAAGACAAATGTATCGAACATATAATATGAAGCAATGGATTAGCAATAGGCTTCAAAATGATTCAGATTGCGATTGATAGTGTGTTACGTAATTAGGGTGCTGAATTTAAATGCATAATCTGAAATATATAGCATGTATATGTTATTTTTTTATGTTTTCATAATAATCATGTATTCAGAGCATGTGTGTACTCGATAATGTGTAAGCTGTGGCTACCTGTAATTGAGTGTGTATTACAGGATAACGGACCGGATCTACCTTTAAAAGAGACTCTGACCTCTGAGTTCGTTTCGGCCTTTCTTCTCAGAGTAGTCAGATAGGAAACGCCGACCTCATCTAGTTTTAAAATATGATTGACGTGTAAAAGTGTTTGTATAAACCTATTTACAGAAATAAAATTATTTATCATTTATTTATCATTTAACGTATTTATTATGCAAGTTTTATTATTGTATAAAACTAAATATACTTTATGAAGCTGATGTTTCATGCATATTCAAAAAACCTATTAACACTCTCTCACAAAATAACTGGAATATTTATTAAGTTAAAAAGGTGTGAGCTTTATGTATTTGTATACAGGTGTATCAGGGTGAAAGGTGTGATCAAATTTAAGGGTGCGGTACAGACCATCAAACTGAGCAACTTTCTCCATGGGACCAACATCGTAATCGCGTTTTTTTTTTTAACTTTAACTTCCTAGTCGACCCAAAAGTATCGGACGGCTGAATTTTATTTCTCGATTACGCACTCCCTTAAATTTGACCACACTTTTCTGATACACGCTGTATGTATTTATTAAATGTGGTGATGGAATTAAGCTTGTGAATGCTCACATCTTTTGATTTCTAAATGCTCTTGGAACCTCGATTTCACTTCGCTCATCCGACAGTTCCTTTCTTACCTATTGCTGACCATAGGAAAGTCGCACCACGACACCCAGTTCCTAGTCTTCGGCATCCAGTCTGTCCCAGCTGCGTTTTTAAAGTTATAGGTCCAGCTAGCTGGGGGGCGTCCTATGCTACGCGGCCACGCTGGCTGATTCGCGGTCTTCATTCGTCAGCAGCAACGACCTTCGGTTCTTCGATAGACATAACCGGCCCACTACCAGCTATTCGGTACTTTCTTTTTATTTTAGATGGGTTTGCTCTTGACTCTAGTCTAGGTCAGAGATTACAGAGACAAAGTCGACGATGGAGTGAGCTTACCCAGAAGAAGCCTGACTTCAATTCTATTCCCGATATTTCCACCTTTCTTATAATACTGAATAATGTCCAAATCAAAAATCCTTTTGGCTTATATCCAGTTTCGTGTGCAGAATCCTACTCCACTCTATACCACTGAAACCGCATCGTGTGCGACAGAAATAATAGGCTGGCACGCTGGGAGGTATTGAGACATCACCCGGTATTAACTGCTGATACCGCCCCACCTTCCCCCTCCCCTCTGCTTACCCGCGCCCGCGCCGCTCGTTATACAAACCTGTTGGTTTGACGCTAGAATTAGATCTTGTTAGCCGTAATTAGGTATCGTTGGCTGTGGGGAAAAATTAAGGGTTGAGATCTGAGTGACGTGTGTTTTGTGATATCGCACTGATAATACAATACTGTTGTAACTCAACTCAAATTTGACTTTTTTTCAGAATCGACGAAAAAATGATTATGCACTTATATTTTTTTTTTAATATGAATTTATCTCAAATTTTACTTATTTTGAGTTACAACAGTATTGTATTATCACTGCGATAAGGTGTCTTGTCAAGTCATCATGTCTGAGCCTTGTCAATACATGAAGTATCATGGTGATTGTCATCTTCCGTTCCCATTTTAAAGATCCTCTTTTATATCTTCTTTTGCTAGATTTAACTTATTAGGCTTTCCAATTCTTCGAAGCATTATCTGTTCTATTTCCCAAATTAATTTTTTTTTTCTTTCAATTTTGTGGCCTGATGGAGCCGTCTTTTTAGTTGTTTCCTTGCTACCTAACTATAGATGATTGCGATCTCACTGTGTTTTAATCAAGGGAAGACCAGAAGTCACGGTTTTTATCAACTCAATAATCATATTCAGGGTCCTCATGGCATATCTAAAGCTAAATTATCGATCAACAATCAACCAGATTAGAACACAATTAAAGTAATGTGCCAAACTACTTAGCCAAAACTCAACTCACATATCTGCATAACTAATCTCTTCCAATTAAAAACACATGGCACAAACACACCAATCAGGAATCGAACCCGTTACACCACTTAAAGAAACACCTTTTCTTTTCGCAGCACAGTAGCTAAAACGTAACATATTAACCCTCACTCGGGTAAGATGGCTCAATCTGGCTTAATTATTCAAAAGCCATTAAAAGGAACGGCTTTTAGCCACTAATCGCGTCGTTTCCGCCACGCCAGTAATTATCGCTCTCAGAGTCTTTACACAAACTTTATTTATCTCGCCGACGTTCGTTATTTTTTCTACAATTTATTCGGTTGGTACCTACTGCATTTTTGGTGTGGATAGATGTGGGTGTTCTATGGATGGTATACATGAAGTTATCTAAGTGGTGTGACTTAGCGTTCTACAGGTTAAAGGTACCTTAATTCGTTTTTCCGAGGTAGATAGTGTTATGTCCCCGAACCTCAATCTTTACAGGGTGGTTGAAGGTAACCGAGGATCGAGTGAAATGGTGTACGATATTGGACAGGCCTGCAGAGTCCAGCATGATGAAACTCCCGTACTGTTAAATTAGAAACGATTTCTATGCAGTTAAGTAATTATTCTGATCATAAAACGACACATTTTAAAACCTTGCGTTAGTGCTAATGAATCGACGAAGTGTTTTATACACTTCACTTCATTTAATAAAAAAAAAAACTTCCAATTATTTGGAGGAAATATTTTTTTATCAAATCCTTTAGTTCTTCGTAGAATCCACCTTCGGAGAAAATTCAGAACTTTCTCACTGTGGCATGGCTTCACAACTTCTGTTTCGTGTTTTGATTTCATATAACACCAAACTCTCGCTATTTTCAGCATCCTTATTGCGTAACAGACTATCAAACCCAATCTGAGTCATTTTGAAGGATATTGCTAATCCATTGCTTCATATGTTCGAAAAATGTATCTGCTCAGCAACTTAAATAACGCAATGAATGTTGTTGAACTGTCAAAGTGAAACCCATACCTTCTGTTAGTGTGTTCCGCAATTACCCCACTGGTCTTTATAAAACTCCTTTCCAGACATTTCAACAAAACAAAGATTCTTTTTGTCTAACTTACTGCCATTCTGGCTCACTCCATGTAAGCCCACCAACTATTTTCTATTAAGAAGCGCTAACAGCATTAGTAAAACATGTTAAAAATACTCTTCCGTTGACATCGCGAGTGGCGCCCTCTCCACTACGGTGGTAAGATGCGCCGGCGCATACGTATAAATTATATAGTTTTAAATTGCCTTGAGAACAGTTTTGTTAAAATTGTGCACCAATCAAATAATAATCTAATGTCGGTCTGCGCTAAACTTTGATAACTCCTAAGTTCATGCCTAACTATGTAGGAAGCTCTTAGCCATAACATTTCGTTGCTCTAAGCTTAAGCGGCTGCCAAAATGCCGTCAGATATATTTTTGTTGTTTATTATAGGATTCACTATTATTAATATTACTGGTAATTTTATTGTGCGTTCTGAGAAATTCAATTTCTTATCAATGATGAGGTACATACCTACGTCACATTTACATTCATAATAAAAATATTTTTAGAAACAAATGACAGCTGAATATCAGTTATTTAGTGATACACAAAGGCATCCTACAATCGGAGTCTTAGGCCCACTTGCACCGCCAATTATTAAACACGTTTAGCGCTAAATGCGTTTTAAACATCATTCTGTCTCTCTGTCATCTTCAAACATTTGACAGAAACATATAATTATGTTTTAAACTCGTTTAGCGCAAGACATGTTTAGTGATTGGCGGTGCAAGTGGGCCTTAGTCTAAGAGCTTTTATCTTAAGCTCTGACTTAGCCGAATTTAGTGCAACAGACGGGCATTAAGAATTTTATAACGTGCCTTAACTTGCCTATTTTTGTGTCTTTGTTGCACCGAAATAAATGTTTTCTATAACATAACAGGTAAAATACTGCACAAGTCTTAAGTTGATTAGAGTCCGCCTTAACTTGTGTATTTATATATTTTTTTTGCACCGAAAAACGTTTATCTACTTAGTTGATCTATCAAATAATCATGCCACAGGTGAATTTCAGCACCGATCAAAACATAGTCATAAATTGTCACTACATCATTGTCACTTCGTCACTCCTGACGCTGTCACTGTCAGAGCCGGCTCATAAACGAGTGTGTTTTGTTTCCATGTCACAAGTTTATTTATTACATGTTTAACGACCGCTTGATGAGGTGCTGACGAAATGTGACGTACGGACCTATGTTGTATCTCTTTATTTAAGTGTCGTATCCTGTTTAATTATAAGCGCCAGGACTCAGTTTTAAGACTTTTTAATTATAGTTTGGTAGTTGTAGCTTTGTTTTAGTGGTGAAATGAAATGTTTATTTATGTAAGTAGATTTTTTTAAGACAATTATTCACGTCAATTTTTCGGTTAATATTTTAAAACAAGATGGCGCCGGAGTTTCCTAGCTGACTGATCCCTGAGAAGAAATGCCGAAACAAACTCAGACGTCATGGTCCCTTTTAAAATCGGAACACTATATTATTAAGATATTAAGTGAGTCTGCCAATGCAGGGCCGTGTCTGGGAGGCTTTTTAAGGAAAGAGCCATTGCAGCTATGAGCTGAGCCGTCCTGACAGACGGCATTTCCTAAGTAGGTATTTTAATTTGTTATATTAAAACGACTTTTACTGCTGAATGTAACGAATGCACTACGATCTCGATTGATTCAATCTTTTCTCGATGATGGTGACAAAAGAGAGGATATTATGCAAAAAATCCTTTTTGAGTTAAGGACATATTTTTTTTCGCTCCCCTGCAAATTCATTTCCAAACCGAAACGAATGTTTTTAATTTATTTGCGACTAAGTAATTAACGCGGCTTTAAAATAAAACGGAAACTCCATAAAAATGTTGTCTTAAAAATTTATAAACAGCCAATTTATAAAGAACCAATTTGCAATTTGCCAAAACCAATCACAATAATTTTTACTTTTAATTACTACTCACGTCAGACACAAAAGCGAAAAAGAAAAAAGAAATTAAGTACCAAGTTACGTTTACGCTTCCTGAAATTAAATCACAGCAATGTGAGTCTAATTTCTAACAGTATAAAGCTCCAAATGTAGGAAAGGTTCTGATTGATTGGTAATAGTTAGTTTTATTTTAAACAATAACTCCATTTGTCAGGGATCCATAGTTTGGACCCCCACTATGGACCCACCCACCTATTATGCGGATCCAAAATAAAATTTATCTTTTTTTTTATGATATCTTAATTATCATAAAAATATAATAAGGTTGCCGGATGACGGCGGGTGCTGTCTATCTTTTTTCTTTTTGGATGAAACCACTTATTTTTTTGTGGACGCCTTAACAATTAATTCGAATTTAAAGACTGTGACTTATTGTAGAGCTTCCAAGTTTTATATTTTACTAGCCTCTGCCCGAGGCTTCGCAGCATCGGCTTCGATAGATGGCATCCCAGGATGCCATCTAAGTATCTCCTTCACAAATTTTACCGTAATCCGTTCAGTGGTTTAGGCGTGAAAAGGTAACATACAGACAGAGTTACTTTTCGAATTTATAATATTAGTATGGATTAATGATAAGGTAACTCAAACTCAAAGCATACAGATACTTTTCAATTGTCAAGGAGTCGGTCAGTCAGAAATATGCAGCTAGTTGCCCATTCCAAAGCGTAGTAGGCCTATAGGCAAGAACGGGCAAGAAACTTCATGGACACTTTTCAAATTATAATATTGCAAAAGTAACCTCCGTACATTCCGTAAATTAGTTACGTGGACAATTAATTAATATCGAATTACACTATTTAAATATTGGAAAACTTAAAAAAAAAAAAAAATGTTCTGGTATCTAACCCGTCGGACGAGAACAATCGGTCTATTCTATGAAAATATTACCGTGAATACTTAAGTGAAGTGAGCAAGCAGTCAATCCCTAGCCTCAATTGAAATGACAGCTCACTTCAAGCTCACTTGGCATAAGTTTTCACGGTAAGGTTTTAAAGCTAATTATATTATAATCACTTTATTTCAGATAAAATTAATCCATACAATTACAGATTATAAAAATACAGAGAAAAATACAGATAAATAAATAAAATACAGAGAAATAAATTATTATAATTATAGGTACCTATTGTGTTAGTAATGTCAACACCCATCACGATATGCATCCATTAGTTCTGGATAAGGCAATTAGCAGGATACTGTTGCTATAATAATTAATTAATAGGTAAATAATGTTTATGTTTACTTACCTTTATAAAAATGTTCTAAATAAGTATACTTACATACAAGGTTTGCTACAAATTAAAGTTTGAAATTTTCTAGTTAGTTTGGTACACCGTAAGACACCCAAAGACGTTTAACAAAATACATATCAATATGATGGACTTTGAAGCAATCAAGTGCGACATAAAATAATTAAAACTAAAAAGATCACATCCCATAACTAATAAAACAACTCAATCAACCAAATCGAATAAGGAACATCTTTATTCTTCTAAAAAACCTACAGAGTGGCCGGAATATCATGAGCTGTCAAGGCGGCGCCACTTGCAAAGGAAACTGTCAAACTCTGTGCATTTTCCAAATTAGTTCCATATTTCGCCGTCTGTCAAACTATGCTGGCTGGTTCATACACTTGATAAGCTATTACTACCCCCTTAAGTTCGGCTATAAACCGACCACTGTGTGTTTATACTGCGGGGAATCGAACCTAAACCAAATTGATCGTAAACTTTTTATCGTTACTTTTTTAATATCTTCGTAATATCATAATCTTGTTGTAATTAAAATTTCGCAGTACGGAGCTTTTTATGTCTTGATTTGATTATTTATATTTTTGCACTAGTAGTTTGTCCTGCCTTTGCTTAATTTTTTGGGTACCTTTAAGCAATTTGTGGCTGCTTCCATTTACTTATTGCATCAGTCAATCACAACATCACGGTTCTAAAGGGTCGATACTGGATAGACTCCATTGCTGTCCTGAAAATGTATTTAACAAACTGCACCCCGATTCAGGAGTCTTCACTTACGAACAGAAAAACGAATTATTGTCGTAGTAAACTCCTCAAACGCGGCGGGTTATAACCCACATGTTTAAAAAAACCGTTATTCGTTTCCTTGAAAGACCGTTCTTCCTTCGCTTCTATAAACAAATCGAACATTACCATAAACAGTCACCAATTATAAAAGAAACCGTCACCAATTTCCTATCTCAAATTGGACTAAATTCTACGTCCACAGCACAATAAAAAATAAAAAAATGCCGCAAAAAGCTTTAGGAACGACCTCTAGCGACCATATTTCACACTAATTATGTGACGTCAAAAATAAAATCGATTACTTATACTGTGAAGTTTTTGATGTGATTTTTACAAAACTATAAATAATGTCGCCGAGGCAGGTGAGGACAGGAGTGTGGGACATTCGAGGACTGAGGACAAAAAAATCTCTTTATGTCTTGTGATTTTGGTCAGTTTTATCTTTTAACAAAATATAGACCTCTGGGTGTACCGTGAAATAGTTCACTTTGGGATCTTTTAAGAGCTGTTTGAACCACTTTTAACTTTGGTGAGATGATCAAACTGGATCAAAGGACCAAATGGCACCAATAAACAAGACAAGCTTATTGACAATACGAAAAATTACAATGAATACTATAGATTGTCAAAATAACTAGCACTGACAGAAGTACATAATAGAGATCACTGTCATTTAGGGTACACAAATTTTATTACAGATTTAGAGGTATGAGTAACAGGGTGTTAAGTTCACTCATCTTCTATAGTAAAGGGAGGATCCTCCGACCAGACGAGTGTTGTATCTGGTGGGCTTGCCCAATGCAGACTTTGCTTGCGCGATGCAGAATTTTGCGTGACGTGATGCGTAGTTCGCATGTAGTGATGTTGATACCGCCACACAGACGCGAAGGACACTGCAGGAGAAATGCTGCCTTTTCTATCGATAATACCCAGGATAGGACAGCTGACAAAAAATCGAATAGCACATTTGTGGGTTTATATTTTAAGAACAAAAAAAAACAAAATAGCATATACTTACTTAACTTAATAAATTGAGATTGTTAAGTTAACAAATTCATTTTATCCAAAGAGCGGTAACAACAGCTCCATACAACTCCCAAGGTTCAGGTAAAAGTGTATTTTTTTAGCAATGTTTTTTGGTACCAACGTCGACTCGAGATCGTTAAGTGAAAAAGGACCTGTTTCGGCTCTTTTGTGGGCTACGTTAGTAGCCGGTAGCAACGATACAACACTGCCATTATCAGCCTAATTAATCGTACCAACGGACGAATTTTAATGTATATGGATTGAGATAGTACGGAGGAACAATCTCGGCTAATTTGCGCTGGGACGCAAATTGGCGAAACGGTATAGTGAACTGGGCCATTTAGATGTGAGGAGTGAGTGATAAAGTTGTTATGTAAATAGCAGTTTTGAAGGCGTTTTTTGTCGGAACTAGAACCTGGTTTGCCAACGTGCAATCTGAACTCAAATCAGCCTATCGCAGTCCACTGCTGGACATAGGCCTCTCCCATGCTGCGCCACAACACCCTGTCCTCCGCCTTCCGCATCCAGTCTGTCCCAGCCACCTTCTTCAGGTCGTCGGTCCATCTAGCTGGGGGGCGTCCCACACTACGCTTGGCGATACGCGGTCTCCACTCCAGGACTCGTCCGTTCCACCGACCATCGGTCCTCCGACAAACATGGCCAGCCCACTGCCACTTCAGCTTGCTTACTAGACAAGCTATATCGGTAACTCCGGTTTATCATCATATACCATCTTATATTCCACGTCTTCACTCGTCTGCTGCATGCCCAATGAGCAGTGGGCTAAAATAACGACTACGTGGAGCCCTGACACAGCCAAAAGGCGTCGCGGCAGACCCCGTAGAAGATGGCGGGACGAGCTAGAGAAAACAAACGACTGTGATCCACTTTAGCCCTGGATCGAAAGAGCTGGAAGTTATGGCGAGAGGCCTTTACTTTGCCCAGCAGTGGGATGATGCAGGCTAATAGTAGTAGTAGTAGAACCTGGTAATGTCTTTGTAAATCATTTGGATAAGTAATATTGATGCCAATCACAACTGTGACAATGCTATCGGCAACTTTGGATAGGCGAAATGTCTTCTGAATTGGAGCATAAATTTTGGCCAAATTTTTTGTGGATCTGACTATACGGATAGTCAGATCCAAAAAGATTTTGGCCAAAATTACTAGATCTTTTATTTATGGTAGATTTGCTATAGGGCAGATCTTCATTGGGTCATGCTCAATCTGTAGGACGGAATACCTACTTACCGATGTATTTAAGTTTCACAAGGGTTTTTATGGTGTTTGTTAGCTAATGAAGTTAGTATTACATGTACAGTCACGGACTTTAATTGATGAGCCACTTTCAAACTTTTCAATTTTGCAGTTTTGTACATTCACGAGATTAGACGATTAATCACGAACTCAAACCGCATGCTCGTGGACAAGATGACAAATTACTAATAATCGGAAATAGTCTTATCCATAGAGGTTGACGGTTGACTTCTAAGTTGTCCAAGATAAATCAATAAAATGTTGCTTATGTTTATCCAATCTATTTGATACTGACCTGCTTTGAATTAGACCTCATTAAATACTCGTTATTTCTGAAAACCTATCCGAAGATACTGACTGATTGCTTGATAAATGAAATAAAACTATTTTTCAAAGATTGACTTATTAAGCTTAGCAAATTCTATGACATAATTATAATAGCTAAAACAGAAATAGTAAACAAAATTCATAATAAATGCTTCCAAGAAGGCGGCAGTCAGGTGTTATTTTGGTTTATGTGCAACAATTATTTGTCTTGAACGTCATCTTGGACGTTACGCGTTCGAATAAAATCGTGGGTCCGAGTTTTTCCGATGTCGAAATGACCAATCATATTGTTTCCGTACGCTAACATTACTATAGCTACGCTAAAACAATTGTCGCTAGGTAATGGTTGCTAGACCTGCTATTGGTTGATTTTGGGTTGTCACTCTGTACTATGTACGAGTTTAACCGACTAAACCCGATTTGCTATACACTGCTAAAATACGAACAGTCCCAAGTGGCTCATCAATTAAAGTCCGTGACTGTACATACATTATTAAGTAAAAGTAAAATGATGAAATTTAATTTCTGTCCATTCAATCGAAAGACATCGCCAAAGCCGTCGGTCTAGATGTCACTCCACATACATTTCATATTTTACTTTCACCAAAATCGATATAAACTGCCCACAAAATGGATGCCAGCTTCTCACAAAATAAATAAAATAAACTCACAGTTTTGATGACAGTGGCGTTATATATCGCGACATTGTCCACCATGGTTTATGGGGCCCATATCAAATTGGTAGCCATGGGGTTCAAGCACCGTCGACGTGTGTTCATATATTTAGCTTCGAAACAGACGGTTTGAAACGGATAAATATGGTGTTTGCTGAATGAAATACGTTTTGGGATATGAAAAAAATTGTGTATGTTTTTTGGAATGAGTTAGAAGCTTGTTGGTAACTTGTACCGTTTGAAACGATATTGTTACAATAAGGCGACACAGACTGACTTGTAGCGTGTTTGTAGTGTATAATTCGAGCTCTTGGCTCAAGTGTCCTCTAGTTTTACTCAAAATGGCAGACGTAGAGGTACACAGATCTAGACCTGTACTGACTTGTAATGTAACACTCAAAGGGATTCGCGAAAAAACCGACAATCGAGTGGCGCACGCGCCGCTCGCCGCGATTGATACATTACAAACTAACGTTACAAGTCAGTCTTTGGTTTGAGTTAAAAAAAACTCACTACATTATACCAAAATGTTACAAGTCAGTCTCCAGCTCAAGATTTCTTACCTTTAATACCAGCTGATATTATCTGTAAATTCTCGCTGTGACGACTTAAGTAAAGTGAGCTTGAGTTGAGTGAGTTAATCCTTAGCATCAGTGCAGCGGGGTATTAGCGTAACACACGAACAGTAGAAATGGGATTCATTTTGACAGTTCAACAACATTCATTGCGTTATTTACGTTGTTGAGCAGACAAATTTATCGAACATAAGAAGCAATGGATTAAGAATATCCTTCAAAACGATTCAGATTGTGGCTGATAGTTTGTTATGCAATAGGGCGCTGGTGGATCCTTAATAATAATAATAATAATAGCCAATGGCTTAATAGCGAAGAGCCTCGACCAACACCTGAGGAGGCTCTCGTTGGGCAGCTGGATCAAGGGCTTGATTCAGAAGGCGGTACTTCTGGATACGGCTCGCATTGTTAAAAGGTTCCTCTCTCTGGAGCCCTGACCACCGGTAGCTTGGACCCTGTTCCCGACATCGGTGGGCTACTATTTTTTATATTTTTAAATGTTTTTATATTCTTTATATTCTAATATTTAAAAATATAATTTATATGTATATAAAGTAATAAAGGAAATAATAATAATAATAATAAATTATTTATTTCAGATTCATCCTAAGATTACATCCATATCACATCCATTCATCACCATTCATTCATTCATATCATATCCATTTGTGACATTTTTACAAAATAGATCGGCTGGTATTCAATCATATCTGCTGCTAAGTTTGGGTTCATTACCACCAATCATTAGCTAGGTATTGATGTCAAAATCAACACTTGCAATAAAGTTAATAAGTTAGCTGTTTGTAGTGTATTGTGCTGTTGTTGTTAAGTTAGAAAGAAAATACATTTATTTGCGGTAAACATGATGTAGAGAAAGAACGCAAACCCAAAAAAAGTAAGTTGGGGGAAAATATGCGTCACATCCACGCAAAACGGCAATCGCTCAGCATAATGCTACGACCCTATGCGAGACAGAGCCCCAGCGCTGGTTTTCAGCGACAGCCGGCGTTGACGTGATGACGTCAACCGGTGCAGTCAGCGATGAGATTTATGTACATAACAAAATATGAAATAAAATAAATTTACAATACGTAATTCTAAACTATTATATAAATATAATATTAAGTTAATTGTTTTTGTAATGTATGTGTACAATAAAGCATAATACTAAAGTTTTCTCGATTATCGTGATACCTAGTGCCTTGGTTTTGATAAACTCCGTATCGTTTTTTTTTTCGGCGTATTTTTTTGCTATAATTATTTTGTTATATTCTCCATCCTGTTCTATGTTAGCCATATGAGATATTTTCCCAGTCTTCCGAGATAAGTATCGTCAGGATTTATATAACTTTTTCCAAAGTAACTGTTTCAAGATATTAAGTTATTGAGAAGCGGTGGATATGACTACCTTTTTCACACACGATATTTTTTTTACAATCAATTCGAGCGACTACACCTTTTTGACAAAGAATTTAAAATGAAAAAAATACCCGTGGAACTATAAACTCTACGCTCACATTAACTTCGTCCGATGACAAAACATGATTAATGTCTAATAAAAACGTTCCAATAAAAATTCATTCACGTTGTTAATTCTAATAATATTGCCCTCTTTTTGGACAAAAAATAAAGAATGCTTCTTTAGACCCTTTTCAAATTGATGGTGAATGAAATCGTTAGCCACACTTGAAGATTATTTGTATATCTACGAAAGAACGTACCTAGTTTAGAAGGCTTTTGTTAGATCAGACTTAGTCCCAATTGTGCACAACCTTTGATTCGATGTTTTCACTATCAAAATATGAGATATGTTTTCATAAGGATTTCTTTACGATCCTTGGAAAAGTTAGAGAGTGCGTACGATTGGATTTCCCTTCGGCCAAATGCCGAACTTCCATACATTCATCTTCTAATTAGATCACCCATTCAGAAAAAGAATTTAAAAATAATCCTTCTTTAGTGCTCGCCTTCGTTAAACAAGGAACTCTTGTGCAAAATTTCATGTTTCTAGACTGCACCGTTGTCTACAAGGAACATAATTATTATACTCACCTACGGTGAGGTCCTAGCTGTCAGTCAATGAATGAATGAATATAATTATGATTTTCAGATCTAAATTTGAGGAACAATTCAATGCCGTTGTAAAGATGAGAAAACAATACACAAAACGAGCATTAACTGTAAAAATGTAATTCATATTCAAAATTATAACCGGATCAAAAAGCTTACAACACAAAATCCCATAAAAATACTAAGACAGCAGTTCACCTGGGCTTCTCAGTTATGGCTTCTGGTTTCATAGACTTCATGTGTGACATATAGACGGTCCAAATGAAACTAGCAGCACTTACGAACACAATCCTGTTCTTCTCAGAGATGAAATAAAAGTTTGACGTCTGAACCGTCGGCCAATAAATGATGCCCATCTTGTACGTCGGCCAGAACTTTTCTTTAACTTCTTGAACGCAAGCGTCTATGGGCTTCATTTCGAGGAGGCTCATTCCAAAGAAGAAGTATGCCAGAGCTATAGGGCCGTATGAGACCTGTTCAATAGCTGCTCTGGTCATCGCTGTCCTAAGATCATGTCGTTTGAAGAATCGACTGCTATATTTTAACCAGCTGTAGAAAACCGGTGCCATGCAGAATGCCCCAAAGAATCCGAAGCGCGCTGCTCGAGCCCAGTTCGCGTTAGTAATGGTTGTGCCATGTTCTAGGTACTCCTGTGTGATGCTGCAGGTCGGCCAGATTATTCCATAGGACATCATCCCACGTAACAGTGGATAATGTCTGTACAGTGGCAAGTGACGAAACTTCGTCATAATGCCGGACATTTCAGGTAAATCTACCTAAGATTTCACTTTAACATCTGCAGTTCCGGTCTGAATTTTATCTTCTTTTCACGTGGGTTGCCCCACACTAGATACTTAACTGTTTCATTAACCAAGACCTTAATATTTACTTTTATATGCATAAGTAAATAAATAAATTGTAAAGCTTTACGTCTGTCCGTCACATTAGTCCATCAGTCACATTGAAGTATTTGGTTTTTTTTTTTTATAGTTTTCTGTGTTTATGACCGGCAAAGATAATGTATAATAGTTAAGTTAAGAAACCTTTGCTAAGGGCGATCACTTGGTTAAATAAAATTCCTTTGACCTCATGTAATTTTTGGTGACTCTATATGGTAGCAGTATACCTACGTGGCATAGGGAGGAGGTCGTAGGTACGTGGTCCTCACCATAGTATTATATTTGCGAGACACAAAATTAATAAGTAAATAATTATTTCTTCCTTTATTTTGTGTTGATTTAAATAATTATTTATTTCTACAAAAGCCTTTATCAATATCCTTATGGCTAAAAACATAAAAGGCTTAATTTAAAGGTCAATATTTAAATCATACTAAACTAGATGTAAGTTCCTGTGACTCAGGAGTCAGAAATCCGAGAAAAATGTAAGAAAAAAGGTACCCATTTTGTACTTACTAAAGATATCTTAAATTAATTCATTGAATCACTGAAATACGACGCATAGCCTGCACCGCTGGGTCTAGAGCTCTAGAAGAATGAAACTTCGTACATGTGTTCCTTAGACATAAAATAATAACATGATTTTTGTGATACTCATATTGGGAGTCGAAACTGTCTCTCCTTAATACAGATTACTCAGTAATCTTACTAGGAGAGCAGCGATCCACCCAACAATTCGTTGTACCTATACCATGTAATTAATAATGCATACCTGATTTGTAAGTCCCTCATGTACTACAAAACCTTTATGTACCTAAATAAATTATATTATATTATTATTATTACTTAGCCAGTGCGCAAACTGTAAACACGAATTCATCATATTATGATTCTAGCCCCCTAAACTAGAAATGATTCGTCGGTTACCAAAAAAAAAAATCTGCTGTTTCATAGAAAAGTGACATAAGAACCTACGCGGTCAAAATGTATGGAACATCTTTTTTTTTTATTAGGTACCTACGAAAAATTTCTACGCTAAGGGGGGGGGGGGTCTAGAATCCTAGGCTGAATTCACGGTTACAGTTTGCGCACTGGTTAAAATTTATTCCTGTATATTCGAAAGTGAACACTAAAGAAAGATTTGAAAAAATCTACTTAAATCTTATATATAAAAATCTCGTGTCACAGTGTTTGTTACTCCTCCGAAACGACTTGACCGATTTTTATGATTTTTTTAATGTACATTTGGTAGGTCTGAGAATAGGTCACAGAGAATATTTCATACCGCTGCGAAACCGCGGGGCGCAGCTGGTTTAAATATAATCATAATAAGTTTTTATGGAAATTCGTTAGTGTTGCCGATGGCAAATCCCATTGGGCACACGGCTTGTAGGGAACAGTAATATTTTTACATAGTCGTCTACCTACTTAGATATCATTTATTTTCATTTTCCGAATAATTTACTAATTGCTTACCGCTCTATAGGTACATACGCCTAATAGTTGCTACGACGTTTCCGTATTAAAACAAAGAAAACCAGTAATAACTACAAAGCACAAGAACATGACTATTTGTTATTACACAGAACGTGACCTAGAATTACCCACTTAGTAATCTTAGCGAGCAATCGATTGCCCACCCACAGAGATGAGGGCTTAGAACAATCGAATAATTCGGGTTATACGATTATTATTCGATTATTTGGCTCGGGTGAAACGATTCGGCGATCGTCTTTGAGATAGGCGCGATGATTCGGCGAAATGTAACGCGCGTGCGGTCGCGGCACATGATTAGTCAATTAATTACTAATTAATCTGATACACTTATTTGTTTAGCTTGAAACTACTATGATTCATACCAATTTTTTTGTAACTGTCAAGGTACCTAATGATGATTGGGTAGATAATAATAAGATACCCTCAGTGTCACATTACTGCGTGGATTTCCATAATATGTCTAAGTTTTCCGTATCCTATTTGGTGTTACCAATTTAATTAAAATAAAACTTATAAAATATTAAAATTTGGTGTCCATGAATTACATTAATTAATTCATATAGGTTTTCCAAAGGAGGTCAACAAAAGCCCATACAAGTTTGCCCAAACGTGTACCTGGAGGTGCACGTGCACAAAATCGTAAAGAAAATATAAAGGAATTCGAAAATAATTGTATTTATATCTTTAAATAATTTAAAACTACATAATACATAATTTTTTAAGCATGTACAACTGCGTTACATTTTGTTGACACTCGGGTTGACATTATTTCGTAAATGTCAATCACTTTAGTCGTGAAACAACAGTGACTGAAGCCGACAGCAAACAGTTGTCAACTTGACAGTTGTTTTTTTTAATTAAGGTAGTTGTGCTTGTGCCGATGATAGAATGCCAAAATGGCGTGCTTTTTATTATGTATAAAGTTATTTTATTCTCGTCCCCGGGTAAGCATAAGAAAAGTATAAAAATGCAATAATATTCAGTGTGTTCTAGCGTATTTTATGCCACTAAGTGTACCTCGGTACTTCATTTGGGCAGATTTTGGTGACATCCTTTATATTTATAATAATTTTATTTTGACGAATACTAGAATGCCCTCTATTGTGCTTTTCAGTAAACAGAATAATCATTATTGTATTTAGCGCCATCTCTTATGGCCTATACAAACTAAGACAGCACAGCGTCACCTATGAACAAAAAAGATACAGAGCAAGGTCGTAAACTACTTAGTGACGTAGTTGTGGAATAGATGACGCTGCAGTCAGTTACAACTTAGTTCTGCTATTCGACGACAGAGGTCACTGTAAGTTTGTGGTCACCAATAATATTTTTTTTGAAATCTAATTAAATATTTTGTGAAATCAAGTGTTCTTAATTCAGACAGATATTAAATGTAAAAAAATAGAAAAAGCCTCTAAGATATTTAGAAAAAAATAATTCGATATGTGGGGGTGACTGGGACAGACCTGATGTGGACGGCGGAGAACAGGGTGTTGTGGCGCAATTTGGGCTCTCTCGAATTGCGCCATACCAACGCTTATGCTAGACATAGGGCTCTGCCTACGTCCAGCCAGAGATTGCGTTAAGCCCAGTTGATTGAGCGTAGGGATGTCGCATGATGGCAAGACATCAATAAATCCTATTTATTTAAGGATAAGTTAGGTGCATACAACAGTTCTGTTTTGCATATCCCGTTCCCCGAAGAAATTGGCGTGACAAATAGGTTACGAGTAAGTACTTATACTTATGTATACATTTACTAGTGACGGGCCCCGCTTCGTACGGTGCAATGGCCACATGTCAAAACATCGACGTTTCTGTGCTAAGTTTATCTAAGATATAGAAGAATGAATAAGTATAAATTACCTATTAAACATAAACTTTTCGGAAAAAAAAACTACTCGTAAATGTAGGTGACAATCGAGTCAAAATCAACTGTGTACTTAGTTTAGAAGATCTATACCAGACAGACACGACAAGCAATTTTGTTTTATACTATTCTAAGTATGTAAGTACAGATTTCCCTAATTTTAAATATTATGAAAGTATAAGTACCATGCCGTCGCCCACCCGCCAGGGGTTACAAACACCCTTTTTACTGACAAAATGTGAACAAATTATGTAGACCACTTGACTTAACTTTAAGTACGTATGTATCTCCATCGTAAACTTGCTACTTTATTACAAGAATTTTGACAGTTTGGCTAGTAGATGCTTTTTAGCAACATCTTCAAAGTTCACAACAACTTGAAATATGTTTTTAAGAGGGCGCACACCTTTCATATTGAGCCACAAAGCAACAAAATTCGATCTAAAGAAAAGCGGTTACATTCCTCTAGATTGTATTTTGTTGCTTCGTGTCTCAATATGAATGTTTATAAAAGGTAAGTATTAGAAAATTCTAAACACAATTACCGAGGCAGCTTATTGAGCCGTTATTTAAATTTTCTTCTCAGTCACGAGATAATACCTTTTTAAAAGAGAGGCGCTAGTGGACCGGTGTGCGCCCTCTTAAGCTTTATGTTAAAAAAAAAGTTTTATGTTAAATTTTCTCTTATCCTCACTCATTATGGGCTAAGTTATGTAGGTATGACATTACAAAAAAATACAAAAAGGCAGAGTTTAATTTACTTATTATTTTTATTTATTTTGTAAATTTTATCCTAATGGGACTCTTTGTGAAGGACTACGAATAGTTTGTTTTAGGTAGGTAAGTAGAGATCGTGTAGTTTAAAACTGCACGCCCCTCCACTAAAATTTCCTTAGGTAGGTACAAAGATTTGCGTGCAATTTAAAACTGTACGACCTACTTACTTAAGTATTAAAATCTTAAATTATTTTTTATTAGAATTATGCCTACCTACTTACTTTGTTCTAGAAACATTGTAATTTGTAATTAGTCATCAAAAATGTTGGACATCCCATTCGATTTTTTTTAATTTATCTGGTCATTCATAGATGGACAACATGCTCCATAGCAGATGTCTGTCATCTGCAAATACCTACGTGAATGTGCAGTAGGCAGCGGCAACCAACTGTATTTAGACGCCATTTTGTTTTGTAGGGACTTCCGATGCATTTATCACATAATAATTATATTACATAATATAGGGTGGCAGTGACATGAAAGCGCAACCTGTTACCATTGATTCAGTACCTAAGTACATGATTCTGACCTCACTAACTGACTTCTGACTGCCTCGTGGGTCTAGTGGTCGCAAGCGCTACTGCTGAGCATGTGGTCTCGGGTTCGATTCCCGGATTGGGCAAAGTGTTATTGGGTTTTTCAATCTGAAATTTCTCGGTAGCAGCCCGGAGTCTGAATTTGTGCCCGGTTGATGGCAATAGGCTCGCCCCCTATTACATGGGACTTAAACATAACTGGCGAAATGTGGGTGTGCTATAGGTACACCTCTGCCTAACCCTTATGTATGTATGATTCTGACCACCCCAAGCAAAGAAATGTTTCGTCGGTTATCAAAAAAAAAAATGCTGTTTCATAGAAAAATGCAATACCTACGCGGTCAAAATGTATGGAATAGCGTTTTTTTTTTTTAATAACTGAAGAAAAATTCCAACGCAGGGGGTTTCGGAATCATGTACTAAATCCATGGTAACAGGTTGTGCGTCCATGTCCCTGCCACCATGTAGGTATACTTAGATAGATAAAAAAGGAACCAAGGATGTTATGGAGCTCCGTAACCGTAACCGAAACTATCGGATATCCGAAATAAAAATATATCCGTAACCGTAACCGTATCCGTTTCACAAGTTTCAGATAGTTTCGTATAAGGGTGGAGTCTAACTAATTATTATAACATCTCTAAATAATTACTTACCTATATGACTGATTATAACCAAATGATAACCTAGACCAGATAAAACCTACAAATAAAACCAAATTGTTACATACTATTTGTGTTTATATTTTACTTCAATCTAATATCCGTAACCGAAACTATCCGAAACTAACGGATAATCCGAAATAATTGCATAGCTGTAACCGTATCCGAAACCGATATAATTTTATTCCTATATTCATATCCGTATCCAGATCCGAAATATTAGGTCTTTACCTATGAAATTGCCGTTCTGCAGTACTGGCCATTTCAAATCAAAATAATTTTTGTTTGGCTAAGAATTCTAATTTCAAATTAATTTTATTTTAAAAACATGGATTTTTTTTTCTAAAAGTAGTCATTTCTTTATTGATTAGTGTTACATTTTCATCGCATTTCAATCTTTTTCGTCATCATGGATACGTTAAAAATTCGAGTAATTATGGAATATGAGTACCGTCGTGGCAGCAACGCGGCACAAGCGGCACGCAACATCAACGACGTTTACGGAGCTAACACTACAAACCAACGCACCACCTGTTATTGGTTTGCTCGCTTCCGTTCTGGAAATTTCGACCTGAAAAATGAACCTCGCGGTCGTCCGAAGACTTTGGTCGACAATGACGAATTAAAGGCGATTGTGGAAGCTGATGATACACAATCTACGGCTGAATTAGCAGCAGCTTTCGACGTTAGCGTCAAAACAATATTGGTCCATTTGCGTCAAATTGGCAAGGTAAAAAAGCTTGACAAATGGGTGCCCCACGAACTCAATGATCGCCAGCGCGAATTACGCGTCGAGACGTGCCTTGCACTGCTCAACAGACACACAAATGAAGGAATTTTGAACCGCATTGTTACCTGCGATGAAAAATGGTTTCTGTTTGATAACCGTAAGCGCTCAGCAAGTTGGTTGGATCCTGGTTCAGCACCTAAACAATGCCCTAAACGAAAACTTACCCCTAGAAAAGTGATGGTCACTGTTTGGTGGTCTAGCGCCGGTGTGATTCATCACAGCTTCTTACCAAACGGGGTGAGCATTACTGCAGATGTGTACTGTGAAGAACTGAACACAATGATGGAGAAGCTGGCGCATCTCCAACCAGCATTGGTCAATCGCTCGTCTCCGCTGCTCCTGCACGACAACGCGCGACCTCATACTGCACAGCAGACGGTCTCCAAGTTGCAAGAACTGGGGTTGGAAGCTCTCCGTCATCCGCCCTACTCACCAGACCTTGCGCCTACAGACTACTACTTTTTCCAGAATTTGGATAACTTAATGGCGGGAAAAAAATTTAATACCCGAGAGGCAGTACAAAATGCCTTTGAAGAATTTGTTGCCTCCCGTCCAGCTGATTTCTTTAAGAAGGGCATCAATAAACTGCCACTGCGATGGCAAAGATGCATTGATTGCATGGGTGATTACTTCGATTAATACAAATAAAAAATTCATGAAAAAAATTCGTTTAAATTTTTTCATACAAAACGGCAATTTCATAGGTAAAGACCTATTATCATATCCATAACATCTGTGATAGGAACCTACGTTTTGTAGAAAATAGCTAAGTAGGTAGGTACTGTAGAGGTTGTCTGCTTATGTCAACCTTAATGTTGACAGGCTTGTAATAAATTATCGCTGGTTCGCCTCGAACAGTCAAGCAAGTTTGAAATAAGCTTTGCAAGGACAAAATGATAGTAGTTTGTTTAAGAAGTAGATGATAGGCAGAGCTAGTGCCTGCCGGTGTACTAGGAGAATTCTTTGTTAGAATATGATTATATTCGATATTGTACTACGTGTATTGCTCTACCGCTACGTTCCCTCAATTAGTTACTAGATACACGTAGTCCTTTTTTATACCTACATCACCCTGAATTTCATTTCGTTTCTCTTGTTTTATCACAACCAGCACGCGTAGCATGATCACCATAAAAACAGGTTTTGTTGACGGTATAATAGACAAAATGACAGATTGTTGACAGATGTCTAAAGAAAATTTTCTACATTCTGTCATTTTGTCTTTAATTCTGTCGACAAAACCCGTTTCTGGGGTATGCTGAGAAATCTCTCCTTGGGACCTAGCATTTAATTCCGACACAGTTAATCAACTATTTCAGAATTAAATTCTAGGTCCCAAAATATGGTTCACTCTACGTACAAACTTCCCAAAGTGTCAATCTTAACTCAAACAAGTCTAGACTATCATCGGCCAGCAGTTTTTTTTTTGTTGAACTGGACCTATTTTGTGCAGCCGCGAGGCACACTCTGTGCCTCGCGGCTGCACAAAATAGGTCCAGTTGATTTCTCACTACGCACTTTACACTTTTTATTTATTTATTTTTATTTTTACTTGTAGGTATACCTATGTTATGTTGTGTGCTTTATACCTACTTTGTGCTAAATAAAATTATTATAATATTAACTGGAAATAGCAGCCTGATTTGTTTACTTACCTTATTATCATAATTTCCAAATGGAAGCCGTAACTTAACTGAACGTCATTAACATCAGTTTCAGACATGACATAATAATTTAATTACCCATCGGTCACTACGGTCATGGCCGGTTGATCCGGCGAGCATCATCCGACGAGCGTAATGTCTGCGCCACACATTGTCTGTTTGCTCGACAATCAGCTCTAATTACATTTACATTTTCATAAATCATATTATTATAGCCACCCCAGTCTGGTCCGGCCCCTTTTCATTGCTCAGTTGGCTCAAGCACTGGTGGAGGGACCGAACATTTGTTTAGTTTGTTTTTGCTTCCCAAAAATTACACAATACAACAGCATTTGCCAAACTGCAAAACAGTTTGTCGGCAATGAGTTGTCATCTTGCTTGGCTGTCCATACTCAACTCAAAGCGTTTATTTCAAATAAACCAATTTACAAATAAAACAATAAACAGGCACTTTTGAATTGTCAAGGGGTCCGTCGGTCAGAAAGATGAAGCTCCATTCCAAAGTGTAGTGTAGTAGGTACCTATGGAAAAGAACGGGCAAGAAACTCTACGGACACTCTTTTAGAGCAACATATAGTTACAAAAAAAAAATGGTTATTACATTATTTATGTTGTATTTACACATGTCAGAACGATGTAGAAAGACGTGCACGTTAATAGCGTCCGTAATAAAAAAGATAAAACATTTTTATTTTATTTGTTTTAATCAGATATTAAAATAAGCCCTGGCAGGTAAGAGATAACCAGTCCCTACTGACGGCGCCCGTTCACGAACATGACGTATGGATCAGCACCATTCAGCTCAACCATTTTGAAGGGAACTTAATGATCCAACACACACGCCACCACATTTGAGTGAGCATGACATACTATCAGACGCCAGGACACCAAGTTAATGAAATGAATGAATAATTGATAGGGCTACCTACTTACATAAAAGCAGTGGTGGCCCAGTGGTAACGATCGCGACTTACAGGTTGTAGATCGTTGGTTCAAACCCAGACAGGCGCTTTATTTTGTGTAAATTATTTCATCACCACTGCTCTCAAAACGGTGAAGGAAAACATCGTGAGGAAACCGGCATGTCCTAGAACCAAAATTTCGAAGACATGTGATATCCACCAACCCGCACTGGGCCCGCGTGGTGGATTACGGCCCACTCCGTCTCACCGAGAGGAGGCCTGTGTCCCAGCAGTAGGAACACTAAGATGATTAAGCTTACATAAGTTACATAATGTCTAAAAAAAGGTCTATATGTTTCATGTATTTTTTTTACTCAGTTGGTGAAATTCAGTATAAAGCCACGCACAGCCGCGAGCCGTAGAGCTTTCTTCGGCGAACGAGTACTAATTTGTGGTACTGTTAGCAACAGAAGTAGAGTACCTAACACTATTATTTTTGAGTCATTAATCATATTCATTTGTTTAATGGTATCTACCTATGTATATAGATAATAAAGAGTGCCTATGTTATGCCAGAGGCAGGGCTTGAACCGGTACCAAAAGTACAAGTTCTGTAACGGTACTTAGCGGTTCTTGCCATTTCGGTACCTGGGTACCGGTTCCAGACGGGTACCCGGTAGTCCACCTAACAAGTACCTGTGCCAAATTGAGGTACCCGGCGCGTAGGCACAAATCTCATATTTGTATTCAAGGAATCTCGTACGGTTGGCAACCTTGAAGTTATTTTTCTAAAGCCTATTAACTATCCTTTTTATTCGTACCCACCCTAGACTATATCTGTTTTTACACTCTAACTTAGGGAAATATTTGTTTGGTATCGGTTTTGGTACCGGTACAATATCAAAAGATACTGATTAGAAGTACCAATAGTACAGGTACCTACTACTCTAGTAGCGGTATCACACCATATCAAATGGTGCTGGTTCCAAAAAATACCGGTATTTCAAGCCAGAGGGCGTACAGACCTATGTCACAAGGGGATCTATTATGATGACTTTCTTTCTAAATACATAGGTAGACCCAAAGTTATTTGATACACAACTTTTTAGCATTTCATGTACCTAATAGCTAAGAGTTTGCATTATCTGAATTTAACAACCGTTTCAGCTTTTGAAATAGTAGATATGCAAAAAAATATCATGTTTTTTTTTTATTGTTAATAGGCTTTTCTTGCTGACGGTACCTACGCGGCTACGGGCAAAATTCTGTAATGGTTTTGGGTTTGGATGAAGATTTTTCTATAAGAAAATTGAATATAATTTTTCCAGAATTCCAGATTGAACGTGTTAGCATTAGCTTCATAGAGAGTTTAGAACTTTAGATTACCTATTTTTATATATACATACGAGTATAATTCTGCCGTAAGTTTGTATGTCACTGAACTCCTCCTAAACGGCTGGACCGATTTGAATGAATATTTTTGTTTGCGTTTGCGTGGCGCCCTGGATGGTCTATATTCACAATTGGACCCGGTAGGTGGCGCAGCGATCGAGTTCTAGGAAACAGGACAACATCTGTCCGGTCAGCTAGTTGTATATAATTATTTAGTAGTAGGTAGATACTTACCTATAGAGGGCTAGAGCTTAGTTTGAAGATAGTTAAGTCCGACCTTTTCAAACGAAAAGGGGCTACAAACTCGCATAAATACCTATTAAAAATACCAATCGTTCATTATAGTTTCTCATTAACTGTCCTAGACACAAATCAACCCCACAGATATTCATTCAAACCCGAACGAAAAAACAACAATGAGTCCTTTGTTTCATTCGCCAGTTCATGTTACAGATTTTTCCAAAAGTTTCACGTTACGCCTCTGCGTATGCGGAAGAAGTAAACTTTTTACGAGTCTGCCACGAGACCGACAAAATGATACATTTGCGTAAAAAAAATTAAGAACTTGTAAAAGTTTTATGTCTCAATCCGGTAGTCGGTGCTGATTTTAGTGTTGTCAATTTTGTAATAAAACTAAACTACTTCGGCAGTAGCCAGAGAGAAGTTCTTTTCTGCCATGGTACTTATCTAGAATGCCGTTATCCGACATCTGGCCGATTTTCAACTTTTGATGCTACATTAGTCAGAAAAAAAGTTTTTTGATACCTTGAATAGTTTTGTAAATAATTTATTTAATAAATTAAAACCGCATATACAGATCTATAGAGATTTTTTTTCTGATTGATATAGTAGCATCAAAAGTTGAAAATCGGCCAGATGTCGGATAACGGCATTTTTGATACCGCGGCAGTTTTTCAGTGCACTGAGATTTTTCAGGTGGTGACACAAATATGTATTGAGTTTTGTCACAATTTTAATTGAGTAGGTGCATAAGTAAAAAAAATTTTTTTTTTAATTGATGAAATAATAAAGTACTCCTGGTAATTTTACTGAAGTAGGTATTACTTAGGTACAAAATCAAAATTCATTTAATCAATTAACTAGGCTGAGAATCAGCAGTTTTTGAACGTCAAAATTACATAAGACAGTCCCCCAAAACGCCCGCCCGTCACGGACATTATGTAATCTACAATTACCAGGACCTACTATAAAATTAGGTAGTGCCTGCCTAGGTACCTATTTGATAAAATTATTTAGATATACTTCCACTAAAAGGATACCTCATACCTATTAAAGGTGCACCCAGACAGAGTGAAACATGCGCAGCATTTTTTTTTTTTAATTTGCTCGTTGCCTCAGCCGCTAGCCGGAGGCAGCCAAAGATATAAAAAAAAGTTTTGCGGCGCATGTCTCGCTCGTTGCCTGTCATCGACTATGATCAATAGATATCCGTGGCTATAGAGGGCCAGATTTCAGTTTTTTTTTCTTTATTTTAATTAACTTTACCTGCCTACAATAAAATTTCTAAACATTTCCTAAAACTTAATTTAACACACTTTAACAATTACTTTCCAACTTCACCTAACCCCAAAATGCTCTCGTAAGTTGAATCACCCAAAAAATGTCGTTAGCGTGTCATTCTGTCATCGACCATGACCAATATCCGCGGCCATAGAGAGCCGTACCTCGATAACTTTCGAGTGCCGACAGTCGGGCGTAAACAATTGTTTTAACACCTCCAACTCACACTAACAAACGATAAAGATTGATATTGTTGACAATTATTATTGGAGTTTAGTTTACGGGTTTTTAGGGTGGAGATTATTTTATTTTAAGAAAGTAGAATTTATTACAAAAATAGGTAACCACAGTAGGAAGAGTTTTTTTTAACTTGGTGACTCACTAACTGCAATAAATTGGCATTATGAGGCTTAGAAGAGCTAAAGCGCGATCACTGTCGGATTGCATAGAAAAGAAAGAGACGCGCGATGACACAACGCTGGTAGGTAATTTATTGCAAAATATGTAGCAATTATGGATTTACAAAATATCTATTCATTGGACTAAAAAATTAAAACACTATCACGTTAGTATTTGACTCTGACAAAAAATCTGAATGTTTGCTAAGTATATTAGTATGGTTTTTAATCGTTGAAAGAATTTTTTAGAGGAATCTTCGTGTTTTTTTTCTATCATATCATGTTAATTGTATTATGTTTTCAACACACTATCTAACTAGCATATATCCAGAAGAATGTCACATATTTTTCTGATTTTGGTTACTGCAGTGGATCATATATTTTAGGCATTATAAATTTGCGTTTAGGTCATGTAGCCCTTAAGTATAGTAAGTAAACAGGCGCGACGCGCGACGGTGCGACGCGATTCTGGTAGAACAATTTCCATGAAGTTTTCATAGAAATTGTTCTACTAGAGTCACGTTGCGCTGTCGCGTCGTGCCTGTCAAACTCAAACTCAAACTCAAATAATTTATTTCAAATAAACCAAGTACAGGCACTTTTGAATTGTCAAAGGGTCAGTCAGTCAGAAAAATGAAGCTAGATGCCCATTCCAAAGCGTAGT
Source organism: Griposia aprilina (assembly GCA_916610205.1). Classification (NCBI taxonomy): domain Eukaryota; kingdom Metazoa; phylum Arthropoda; class Insecta; order Lepidoptera; family Noctuidae; genus Griposia; species Griposia aprilina. The sequence continues at coordinate 13,428,038 of OU744305.1, forward strand.
AGGTACCTATGGAGAAAAACGGGCAAGAAACTCCATGGACACTCTTTTAAATCAACATAATTATTATAGTTACAAAAAAAAAATGTTTACATCATTCATGTTGAAATTAAAAATGTGAGAACGATGTAGAAAGACGTGCACGTTTAAAGCATCCGTAATAAAAAAGATAAAAACAATTCAAAAATTAAAATTAAAATAAGCCGTGGCAGCCAAGAGATGACCAGTCCCTACTGACAGCGCCCGTTCACGAACATGTCTTCCTTGCAATGGAGCCTTGAAATGTTTTATTTATTTAACTCGTTGGTGTTATTGTACATTTTCTCAATAGCAGCCCGGAGTCTGTATTTGTCGCCGGTTGACGGTAATAAACTTTCTCCGTATTACATGGGACTTAAACATAACTGCTGAAATTGTGGGATACCGATTATAGTGGTATTTACACCTCTGCCTAACCCTTCGGGAAAAGCAGGCGTAATGTTATGTTATGTTATGTTCCCACAGTGAAGTTCACTTACAATGTTTCTATTTAAAATTTCAAGTGCTCATAGTATATATATTGTTGCAATATTAGACACATAGCTTTTGCCCGCGGCTCCGCCCGCGTGGAGGTCAGAAATTATCCCACGGGAACGTACTGCCAAGATAAAAAGTATCCTACATGTTAATCCAGGTTATAAACTATCTGCGTTCTAAATTCTATCCAAATCCGTTTGGTAGTTTTTGCGTGAAAGAGCAACAAACATCCATCCATCGTCACAAACTTTCACATTTATAATAACTTAATAATAATACTTAATAATAAAACAAGGATAGGACAGGATATTATGAAGCTCAACTTGAGACGTTTGTGAATTGTGTCAAGTTAAACAATTAATTACTTAACTACTCTTTTTAATTGGTCTGTTTAACTCAGATCCCGAATACCTTGTAGTATCTACCTACTTAAAAGGATCTAAGTAGTGATATTAGGGTTGCATTTAAATTGGAAATATAACAAATATCCTAAAATGGTCTCGGTAAGAAATAAACAGTGCACTCTAATTTTATACAAAAAAGCAAAATTTAATAAATAAATAACTTTTTAAACGAAAAAACGATAAGTTAAAAATGTTATGAAATAAAAACTTATTAATATCAAACTTGATCAATCCAGAATTATATTGGTTTTGAAAAAAAGTGCGAGATCAACTCTCACACTTTTTTTCAAAACCAACATAATTAAGTCATTACCAAAATCAAAGAGCATCTCAACTCTGAAATGAAATCATCCGCTTTATTTACACTCCGTAGTAAACACTCCACACCGCAGACGAAAAGAACAACGCTATACGAGCCGTACGCTTGCTAGAAAGAGATGGAGATAACCCCATCGCCCCGCCCACAACATACTAGGCATCGTGGATTGGCTTCGACCGCCAATCTATACACCATCAGTCTTCCATCGCTTGCCTTTTAAACCACAGCTTAATTACCACTCGGCTGTAAAACAATTAGTAAAACACAAACGTGACTAATGAAGTGACAGTGTCAGGAAAATGGAGAACTACGAACAACACAATGAAGTTTCGACTTCTTACAATAATAATAACTTGAAACATAATTATAATGAATGTAAAAACGACTTCTATCAGTTCGTGGACGTCACTTACTTGGAGAAAGAAAAGCAATTAGAAAATAAGGAGTATGTCTACGATCAGAAAAACTTTAGAGTGAAACTAGAGGATGGACAGATCAATCAGAGCCTGACGACGCCGTTTTCCGTGAAGGATATACTAAACATCAATCAACCGAACTACAGTTACGACAGGAACGAGGCTTGGAAGTACAACGAGAGGGATCGAAGAGGTTACGAGTATGAACAGGTGTACCAGGGACAGGGTTATTGCCCACCGGAGTATCTTGCTCAAGTGTATCCTAACGTCCCCGTGCCTGCGAATATTGAGCCTTATTGGAACCAGGATGTGTACCACGACCATAAAATAGATGAATACTACAGCTACAATCCTTATTGCCATAACTTGTATCATCAGAACTATGACCAGTACAGTGAAGTGATTCCTGGACCTCAAGCTTCGACGGAAGCATCTTTGAAAGTGGACAATGAAGAAAGAGATTCTCTACCTACAAACTCATTGGTGGGAAAAAGAGTTGGTATTGAGAAGAGTATCTGCACCCAGTTTCCGCCGGAGGAGAAAACTTCTGGGCTGTGTAGGAAAATAAACAGTAAGTTTCGCATTTTGAACCCAATTTTAATTGTAAACATGTTTTCCAGGTTTACAATACGCGCGGTTTGATTCATCTCTTTTATTTAGCCATCAGAAAAACGACGTCTGTCCAATTAAAAATCTATTTGACTGTACTGACTCCTTTAACATGATTATGCCCTGTTATGTACCAAGTCCTTTGTTGAATGCTATAACTACATGATTATAACCACTTTTTATCTCTTTGTCACCAGAAACGCCTACCTGCGACACCAAACAGGACAGAAAAGACAAGAGCGCCAAGCGGAAACCGCGGATCCTCTTCTCACAGACCCAAGTCCACGCCTTAGAAGTTCGATTCAGAAACCAGCGGTACCTCACAGCCCCCGAGAGAGAACAGCTAGCCGTCACCCTCAACCTGTCCCCAACACAGGTCAAGATCTGGTTTCAGAACAGAAGATACAAGAGCAAAAGGATCAAGTCGCCTGAAGTATCCACCTCCACTGATGCAAAGCCTAGCAAGACTCTTAACGGAAGGAAGATGTTCAAGCCAGAAAACAGAGATGCTCAGCAGCCAGCACCAAGCTATGAGAGTTATAAAGAAACAAGATATGACCATGACAAATCTTACTCCAGTGACCAATTAAGTTCCACCATTTACTTCGATGATAGCCTAGTGTATGACAACCAAAGCGACAAATATTTTAATAAGCAACTAAATATAGATCATGTAGGATCAGCATCTGAAATGCAAACTTTATACTCGACTGAAAATATCATAGTTAATGAACGTAAGGAAATCTATGAGGAACCGGAAATCAAGAAGTATTTTCCATTGAATTTTGTTTGTTAATAGTTTTTGTTAAAATGACTGCGCCATTTAGACTGATTGCCAAAGAGTATTAAATTTTAGTATTAATTTTGTTATTGTCTAGTTCTAGTGACTGCATGCCTGTGCAATGATATAGATAGGCTACGATGCTACGCCAAAGTTTAAAATCGATTTTAAGAACTGTTTTGTAAATAAAATTGTCTACTTTATTCGTGTGTTTCCTTTTTTAACTTCTGAATCAAAGAAATCTATTTTTCTAACACCCGTAAAGACACAAAGACAAAATCCCTTGGGGTATCCAATAAACACTTTAAATTATTTCCCCCTTTTTTGGAGATTTTCTTTTCTCTATGACACACTTCACATTTTTTATCAGTTTGTTTATTTTTAAATCATGCATACTTTGAAATTACAAAACCTTTAAGTAGGTAGTATTTGAATCAATAAGTAACAATCCCACAATAAACAGTACTTTTAAAGCTCATAACATTATCAGAACAAGATACAAAAAATATTTAAAGCTCTATTAACTGCATCCATCATAATAAAAGCCGCCCATAAAGTTTTACATAAATGTTAAAAAAACGAACATAAAACAGAAAGTGTCTATCTCCTGAATGTTTCAGTATTTTTTCAGTTCAATTTGTAGAGATCGTTTTTATCTGAATTGCTACCATACCGCGGCGAATGAGGGTTGGTTGGTACAGACGAGCAGGTGGAACGCAGCGTTTTAGACGTGTGCTGATTTTAGTTTTTGGCCAGCACTCCTCGACTTAATGGTCGTAAACCAGTAAGCGTGATTACTGAGCATGGAGAACAAGGTTCGAACCCCAGATCCTCACGGTTAGAAATCAAAAGCAGCCTGGACTCTGGATTTGTGCTCGCTTAATGGCTATAGGGTGGCTCCCTGTAACTTAGGGCTTAACATACCCGTCAAAATGTGTGTGGTGTGTACAATTCAGCTCTGTGTTACCTTTCGAAAAACACAGTCATGATATTGTCATGCATTTTTTCTTACTTTTCAATCACAAGGCGATCAAGGGTCAGACTCTGAAAGTCGTACATCCATACCAATATAATAAATGTGAAAGTAACTGTCTGTCTGTGTGTACCTTTTTCACGCCTTAACGACTGAACTGATTTGAATGGGCACACAATGGGATAGACCTGAGTTAGGATATAGGACACTTTTTATCCTGATAGTACGTTAAACAAATAGTATAGTCTTTATCTCTGACCATAGCAAACCTTTGACAGCTTTAAGTCATGCCCAACCAGGCGTTCGAAGCGCTTGAAAACCGCTCGTCTGCCCTCCCCGCATCCCTAACGCGTCCCTTGCAAGCGCCGGCGCCAAGCCGATAAGATATTGATCCTACACGTGTCCATGGGACCTGCATCCATAGTGCCCACGTCTCTCCTCTATGGGAATGTCGAATCGCCACCTGTTCTTCACTAAAAGCTTTTATATGCTAAGCGTGTGCGATATTAGAAACTTTTTTGTAAAAAGAATTTTAGATCCTTTTTTGTTTTTGCAAATTTTTAACGTGCGGCATTTGAGGGTTTGACAGGTCGTATTATTTTTAAGGCTTACTTAAAAATCATGTTTATCTTCTTTTTAGTGTTGTTCGACTGTTACTTTGTGATGATGTGTGAATTGTGTGATTTAATTGTTGGTAAAATGTGCAATAAAATCTTTTTATCTGCTTGAGCAGCTTTTTAGTTTTCTTAAACATAACGTAACATAAAATCATGCCCGTTTTCCCTCACAGGTTAGGCCATAGGGTTAAGTAGAGGTGTAAGTACATACCTATCTACTTAGTACACCCACATTCGTTTTTTTTCTTTTTATCTGTCTATCTATACCAAGTACCAACTAAGTCCATAACTAAGAAGTTTTACAAAGTCCACTCTCAGACTAGCCAGATGCGGCTGATTGAAGTGTTTCATTGATCTTATTTCAATGTAAATGAGTATGAAAAAGAAACTATTAGTTGCAGAAAGCTTTTAACGCTTTCATAATATGTATATCTTCAGTTCGAGCAGCAACGACATCAAAAACTCACTCGATGTACCTTTTATTGTAACTTAGAAGTTTAAGTTATTTATTTAAATTACGTGTCTACCTATTAGCTATTAGGCTAGACCGCTAGATAGTACTTAAGGTGGATCCGCCAAGGTAGCCCGCGAAAATCAAATTTTCTTACGTTTTATGCAATTTGCAGGTCACTGTCAAGTTGTATGTTGATTAAAATATGATCCGCGGCCGTAACAAATATGGCTTTACAGAATTATAATCATTAGAATCAGCAATACATCTCCTTAAGTTAGAATTGGCCTCAAATGTCATGATTTCATGAAATAGTCATTTAATAGGGTAATATGAACTTAGAGAGATGTATTGATGATTTTTATGATTATAATTCTATAAATTAATATTTGATACGGTCGCGAATCAAATTTAGTTCACCATACAACCTAATACTGACCTGCAAATTGCAAAAAACTTAAGAAAATTTGAATTTCGCGGGGCACCTTGGCGCATCCCCCTAAATATGAACAAAATAAAGTAACACCGACTGTGATTCTTAGTTAATAAAAATAAACTCGATGTATGAAAATCAGGTGATAAGTCAATAATAAAATAGGTAATAAACATAACATAACATCACGCCTGTATTCCCCGAAGGGTTAGGCAGAGGTGTACCTATAGCACACCCACATTTCGCCAGTTATGTTTAAGTCCCATGTAATAGGGGGCGAGCCTACTGCCATCAACCGGGCACAAATCCAGACTCCGGGCTGCTACTGAGAAATTCCAGATGAAAAAACCCAATAACACTTTGCCCGACCCGGGAATTGAACCCGAGACCTCATGCTCAGCAAAAGCGCTTGCGACCACTAGACCAACGAGGCAGTCACAATAGGTAATGATAGCGGTATTAAAGGGTTAGAGTAATTCTTCCCTAAAAAAATATACATAATATAGCTTAGTGGAGCTAATCCATACCATCCATACTTAAATATCTTATAATATATAAAAATCTCGTGTCACAGTGTTTGTTGTCGAATTCCTCCGAAACAGCTTGACAATTTTTTTCGTGTTTATTTGGTAGGTCGTAAAGTACATTTCATATCGCTGCGGGTGAAACCGCGGGGCGCAGCTAGTATACTTATAATATTATAATTACGAAAGTAACTCTGTATGTTACCTTTTTACGCCTAAACTACCGATCGGATTTCGATAAAATTTTGCAAGGAGATAGATGGCGTCCTGAGAAAGGACATAGGCTATTTTTTGTCCCGTTAGCACGCTCCCGTGGGATGAATTTTGACATCCACGCGAGTGTAGCCGCGGGCAGAAGCTAGTAGTGTACATTTTTAGCAACAAGATTCATCTGAAAAATGCATTTCCATTTTCTACTTTAACATTTAGTACCAGTACTAGCTAAATAATCCAAATTATTTCCTTCTCCTCGCAAATCTTAAACAAATCAGTATCGAAATCTCCCAAATGAGTCTGCTTTAGAACATTACGGCACACGTACGCGCGGCTGCGCGGGCGCACGTGGGCGTTTGATGTATTAATATTGTGCTGCTTTTAAGGTTATCGCGGGTGGAAGGTGATCTGGTCCGATAGACCGATGCCATGCCACCAGAGAGTACACCTCAACGCGGTATTGGTTAGAGACATTGAATTAATTATTTTGAGTGCAGTAATTAAATTAATAAAAAAAATACCCAGACGAATTGATTTTTGAAGTTTGTTAAAGGATTTATCTTTATAACGTAACGCATAAAGTTTGTTTAGAACAATTAGAGGTGGTCTCTAACAGGTAAAATTAGAATCCTTTTTCACCTGCTCCAGCTAGCTCCAGGGAATTAACAGTTCCAAAATCCTGTTCCAAAATAACAGCCTGTTCCAATCTGTTACATTGCAAAGACTCTCTTTGATTGCAACAGATTTATATTATAGTTACTAGTTTCATTCAGTACCTACATGTTTCTGAGTATATATTTCACCAATATGCGTTTATTTTTACAATAGATAAATAATATTATAAATTATAACCACTATTACATTATTAAATCATTGGGATTACGCATTTTTGAACGGTAAGTTCATAATTTGTGTGTGCATCCGAATGACAGGCAGAGAACAGATGCTATCTCTCTCTAATACAATACAACAGAAGAAAAAGAGCTTGTTCCAAACTGCTCCAGGTGATTCGTTTGAATCTCTCTTTCTAGCAAAGTAAACATTTATAGGCTAGAGATAGAGAAGAGCTTGTTAGGTTACACAGATACAAACACCAGTAGAACACGGAAATGTTTCTGTTGTAGGTTGTTTGTGGAACAGGTTTTTCGGTTTTGAGAGATTTGTTCTATGTTACTACTTTTAGAAACCTGTTTTTTTTTAACTGGTTCGATAAATATGCCTCACTTCTAATAACGATGTACAAGAATACACCTAACTATGAGACAGTTGGAGGACTAAAATGGAGAAGTAGGTACCAAATCAATCAATCTGCCTAGCCCCCACCAACCCAACCAGCCACCAACCCATCCAACCCAACCATGTTGGGGTCGGCTTTCAGCCTAACCGGATACTGCTGAATAAATACTAGCATTTTTAGCAAAAGCTTCTCAACAAGTCTACAGTATTGTGTTCAGCCTTTCAGTAGTTTACAATTTACGGCGATCAAAAAAATTAACTCAGTTTTGTCTAATAAGAAAATCACATTTAAACAATTATGTAGAACAGACGAAAGAAAAAGACGGATAAACTCAGGAACCAGTCAGCAAATTAACCTTATCTAATTACTTGTAAAGAAAAAAAGGGTGTCACTACTCAAAAATATTAGGTTCCTGAAATATTAGGTTCAAAAATATCATAAAACATGGCTCAAGATTAAGTTGTATGTACCTACTTAGCTATCGCCTTTATAGGTAGGTACATACACCGCGCACTGTTTGTCTAAAATAAAAAATAAAACTTACTTACCTACTATCAAATATATTATTCATCCCAAATTCTCCCTTATTCCAGTATACCGTGTGCGTGTACACCATTACTAAGCCCCCGTGCAGTGCGCGCGCTCGTTAGCTTTTATTTGGACGCCGGACTCCTGTTCCAGCCGCGTCGTACACTGGCGGACACGAGAAGAGCACAGCTAATGTTAATATGATGGAAGATCGCGAAAAGTCTGTGGTAGCAATGTTACTAATACTTACTGACTAATACATAATCAATCAATCTTCCAGTCTAAGCGGATGCAGCTGGATACCAGTATTTTACGTTGAGAAACTGCCTATCTGACCTCCACAACCCAGTTACTGGATAGTAAGATACCCCATGGTAAGACTGGTTGTCAGACTTTTGGTCTTTTGACGACCCATAACGACTATCAAAGGTCCAGGAATGATAGCCGGGACCACCGGCTTAACGTGCTTTCCGATGCACGGAGGGTCTTGGTGTGTAAATATCACCCACACACGGAGCAACCGCGGCAAGCTTAGCTTAACCTAATCGATCGGCCCGTGCGGCTGTTATAAACATAACGTACATCACGCCTGTAATCCACATTTTTAACCGACGAAAAAAAAGGAGGAGGTTCTCAAGTCGACCCGTATATATATATATATATATATATATATATATTTGTATGTATGGCCACGCATAACTTTTTTCAGAGTAGTCAGATTTTGATGATTCATTCTTTAATGGAAAGAGTATACCCCAAAGTTGGTCCCATTTAAAATTGAAAAACGAAATCCACCCCTGAGGGTAGAAAAATAGGGGTTAAATGTTTTTTCACCTACTGAATGTTCTCTTATTAACCGATTCTATTGAAACTTGGCACATATACGTAGTTCTAATGATGCTTCAACAAAAAAGAGACCTGGAGATCATCTGATGATGGAGACGGAAGACAGTCGAGAGGGCTCCTCGACAGATTACAGCAGTTAGATCGTGTTTGGGCTTATTTCATTAATCTTGATGAGAACTTTAAACCTAGCTGGAGTATGACTGTCATAGAGGGTGTGATGTTGGGTTCGGAAGGCAGTCGAGGGAAGTTCTAAATATTAGCTGTGAGAGCATACTCAAAACATTCAAAAGCTTAGAAATTAATAAAGGTAATGTTTATTACAGCTATAAACAGCAAATCCTTAACATCTGGCATATTCCCTATAAAATGGAAAATGGCAAAGATGGTGACTAACCATAAATCGGATTACAATGTCAACATAAAAGCTATAGGCCCATCTCAATTTTGAGAGGGAAGCCGTTCTTAGGATTCAGCTGGGATGGGCAGCATTTGGTAAACTTCATCAGGTCTTCTCGTCGTCTATACCGCAGTGCCTAAAGACGACAGTCTTCAACGGGTGTGTCCTACTGGTTACGACTTACGGAGCCGAAACTTCGACACTCACGGTGAGACTGGTCCATAAGTTGAAAGTCACTCAGCGAGCTATGGAGACAGCTATGCTTGGAGTCTCTCTGAAGGACAAAATCCGAAACGACGTTATCCGCCAGAGAACCAAGGTAATCGACATAGACCAAAGACTAAGCAAGCTGAAGCTAACCTTACTTAGCTTGCTTAGCTTACTTTTTAGACCCTAAGACTAAGTACCAAGTAAAATATGTTAACTCCAAATAAAATAAACCCTCTCTGTACCGAGGTGCCAAAAGAACAACGTTTTAAGTTCCAAAATAATTATACACTCATCAGAATAATTGTACGTGTTCTATTTATATTCGTTTTGCCTACCGAAATGGATAAATGCTCACCAAATCTAACCATAGACGGTCGACATCAGGGGCACCCCGAGGTTCAGTTGGTTAGGTTCCTTTAAACCTTTTAGACAGAAATACGAGCCCCGCAAAGCGGGGCTCAGTCGACCTGCTTATTAACCCTAACCCACGCCGGTCGACGTCAGGGGCACCCCGAGGTTTGGTTGGTTAAGTTCCTTTAAACCTTGTAGACAGAAATAAGAGCCCCGCTAAGCGGGGCTCCTTCGAGCTATCTTGGCAGGTAGTTAGAAATTAAAAGACGTTTATAAATCTATAAGGTATAGAATAAAAAGGAAAATAGGTTCATTTCTACAATACTTTAAGAAACACAATTTGGTGAGCATTTATCCATTCTGGCGCATATTTCGAATTTTTTGGTAGTAAAATACTCGTAGGCACTTTTCTGGTAGGCGTTTAAATACAAGCCCCAAAAAAGCGTCCAAGATGCTGGGGTTTTGTCATAAGACAGTGTACTGTACACGTTGTAGTTGATATGTAGCAGAATACTGTAATATGGTGTGGCGGCCGCACTATGCTACGAATAGTTTGCGTCTAGAACACGTTCAAAAACGATTTGATTGGCATCTAGCTGTTTCTGTTGGCATAGCTAAAAAAACATCTTCTTATAAAAATAGATTGAATTTCTTCAACACTTTAGAAGAACGAAGATGTTTAAACGACGCAATGTTTGTATGTAAATTTCTTAAAGGAATTATCGACTAACCTCCACTGCTCGCACTCAATATCTTGCGTGCTCCGTCCGTCATGAATTCCGCGTAGACCTATTACTACTCTTTGTCCTCCACAGAGAAAATCGGTATAGCATATAACTGTCTATACTGGTTTTGCAAGGTTTTACTATGTAATAGCGATCTAATCGATTTACACTTTGATTCCCTAAGCTGAAATCTAAAATTCTTGACTGTTTGTCTGATTTGTTATGAAACCTTTATGATGACTTTTGAATCTAGCATATTTTTCCCCTGGTATTAAGTTTGCTTGAAAACTTGTCATGTACCCAAGTTGTCAATTAACATAATTTAATTTGGGTAATGTGGTGTTTACCTTAAAGTAATTAATCCACTGTACTAAGTTTTAATTTCATGTTTTTTTTTAAAGATATCTGTTGTGTAAGCCATAGTTGGTAGTCCTAAATAAATAAATAAGTTCATTTATTTGAAACAGAAACTGGAAAGCAAAAAATAAAAAACTTTTTTACAAAAAATTAAACCGACGAAAAAAGAAACTGAAAAGCAAAAAATAAATCTTTCAGTCTAACTAAGCTCTTAAATTAATGTAAATTACAAATTTTGAGTCGGCGCCAAACATACAAGGCGCCATGAAAACTTATGGCAACTTGATTGATCGTCGTTAATCGATCTGCGTTGATTGATCAAAAATCTCAAACTCAAAGCATTTATTTCAAGTAAACCAATTACAGGCACTTTTGAATTGTCAAAGGGTCAGTCAGTCAGACAAATGAAGCTAGTTGCCCATTCTAAAGCGTAGTAGGTACCTATGGAGAAGAACGGGCAAGAAACTCCATGGACACTCTTTTAAATCAACATATAGTTACAAAAAAATTGGTTACATTATTAATGTTGAAATTATACATGTGAGAACGATGTAGAAAGACGTGCACGTTAAAAGCGTCCGTAATATAAAAGATATAAAAAAAACTTTTTTTTTTTTTAATTTAAATATGCCGTGGCAGCCACGAGATGACCAGTCCCTACTGACGGCGCCCGTTCACGAACATGACGTATGGATCAGCACCATTCAGCTCAACCATTTTGAAGGGAACTTAATGATCCAACACACACGCCGCCATCAGCGAGACATTTGAGTGAGTATGACATACTCTCAGCCGCCGGGGCACATTCAAGTCAATGAAAGACGAACCTAGTAAATGGTGCCTTTATAGTAGGTAGATAGTACTCACTTAACGTATAGGTACCTAGCTGACGCTTATGACCAGTACATAGGGAATGTTTAGTCTCTGGCCTCTCAATATTAAACAAGTCGTGGATGCTGTCATTCCGATTAGACCTGGCATAATTCTATGAAAATTAATCAAGCAATCTGAAACTATTCGCCAGATACATAGCATTTAGGCGGTCGTCAAAGCATTGAAGAGTGCTTTTGGGCCGATTTTAGATTTTCTCAGCTTGTCTCTTTCCAATTTCGAGTAAGATACTAGGTACTTACTAGATGCAGTTTATAAAATCAGAAACATGCTCATGCTAAAAATACTTTTTGTAAATACTTAGCTGTATAATACGTGCGCAAAGATCGCTTGCAAAACTTGCTCTCGTACAAACATAATATTCCCGCTGGGCGCCTTACTCTGTCCAACACTGTACACTATGATCTTTCTCAGTGTTATCAGTGGCCGGTACATGTGCACAGTTTAATGTTCCCATTCGGTTTCATTCAATTAATTGCCGCGCGATGATGTGGCGGCCACGAATAAAATAAAATCATTGCTCCAATCGATTTGGTGGCTTCTAAGAAATTTTATTATATCGATATTTAATCGATTTGGAGTTTTACTAGTATGTGTCTGTTACGTAGAAAAATGAATGAGGAATGTTGTATTTTTAGAACAGTTTATATATTATTGAATCCGTTATTTTTTGGGAAGTATTTTTTATGGTAATTTGATGTCTGCTGTGATTTTGGTCAAGCGATTGACATCTGAAACCTACTTAGTTTCAATGATAATCTGGCAGTTTGAGTGCTTTATGCGGCCTACCCAAATGTCCTTTCCTTGGTATTGTTCGTCGAGTGGTTGAGCTCCTTATGTTCTGAGTTGAGCTCCACGATTTGTGACAAATGCGTGCACTGACTGGACAGGTCATTCTGTGTGGTTTTTCCTCAAAAGACCATTTCAGACACAAATCTACATGGTCTTCACATGATCTGACCAAGATTATGTCTGGACTTTAAAAGAGACTGTGACCTCTGAGTTTGTTTTGGCCTTTCTTCTCAGAGTAGTCAGATAGGAGCCGCAGACCTCATCTAGTTTTAAAAATATGATTAACGTGTAAATGTGTTTGTATAAACCTACTTACAGAAATAAAATCATTTATAATTTATAAAAACTTTAATAAATTCTTGCAGTGTAGGTAGGTACCCAGGTACCTACTCAAATTATCACTAAATGAACAGTTCCCTAAATATTGGTTTGCTACGGATCGGGCCATTTAGGTACCTATGTACTTAGAGGGGTTATAATTCTTATTGTCTGCCCATTTTCCCATGTCTGCTGAAGTGGCAGTGGGCTAGCCAAGTTTGTCGAAGCACCGTTTGCCGGTGGAGCAGACGAATCCTGGAGTTGAGACCGCGTATCGGCAAGTGTATGTGCGACGCTCCCCAGCTAGATGGACCTCAAGAAGGTGGCTGGGACAGACTGGATGCGAAAGGCGGAGGACAAGGTGTTGTGGCGCAGCCTGGGAGAGGCTTATGTCCAGCAGCAGACTGTGATAGGCTGAGTTGGTTCATTGATTCCCATGTCTTGTATTTATTGAGCAGGTGCAGGCTTGATCAAAACTAACCTAAATCCATGACAAATATGAAATAACTAACACAGTACAGTTACTTAACCGTCTCTAAAAACTGAAAATCCCCTAAAAAGCGGTTGCAGTGTAAAAGGGACGTTATCAAAAACCTGTCAAGTCGGAGGTCACATTCACATCGCACTGCGCAGGCGCTGGCAGGGTTCCGCAAAAAACGGCCGATACCCGCCGGCGCCTCTCCGCCTATAAATTATATTGGCATTTTGTCAATATGACGCCCCCGACCGCCCGAAAATTAGTTTTTGTTTTAAATTAGATGCTGTTCTCACGGTTGGTTGGTATTTTGAATTATTCATAACAGTTGAGAGGTAAAAATATCATGACATGTGATACTCCTATTACCTGTGCAGCGAAACACTAATTTGTGTGAGCTTTGTAAGTTGCATCAAATAAAAGTTGCATAATCATTTTTCATTTGCATTCCAACGCTTGCGATGGCTGTGTGACATGATTTCCTCTAAGTATTTATTGCTTCTCTTTGAGACTTTTATAGGAAATAATAAAATAACGGCCTGTTGCAGTGTCTTCGAATGCCCTCAATCCTAACTTCGTAACATATATTATAAATGCGAAAGTAAGTTTGTTTCTTTGTTACGCTTTCACGCTAAAACGGCTAAACGGATTTAGCTGAAATTTGGCACACAGATAGACCATGACCTGGGTTAGGTGTAGCATACTTTTTATCCCGATATTCCCACGGGATCGAAACTTATGCGGGTGAAACCACGTGGAAGAAAATTGTATAGGATTCTAAATTATAGGAAAATCACTCAAATACTTAGGTAAGTACCTAAGTTTTTTGACTGCCTCCTTGGTCCAGTATTCGCAAGCGCCACTACTGAGCATGAGATCTTAGGTTCAATTCCCGAGTCGAGCAAAGTGTTATTGAGTTTTTCTATCTGGAATATCTCAGTAGCAGGTTCAAATCCAGAGTCTTGTGCCCGATTGATAGCTCGCCCCCTATTTTATGGGACTTGGATAAAGATAACTTGCGAGAAGTAAGTGTACCTACTACATGTAGGTACACCTCTGCTTAACCCTACGGGGTATGCAGGCGACGTGGTTGTATGTTGCTAAGTTAAGCTAAAAACAACTGTGTAATAAATGCAATTACTTGGTAATAAAAGCATTTTTTTTGTAAAGTAATTAATACATTGAAAAGGAACAGGCAAAGTGAATATTTCGTCTGCTAAGTGATACCTAAAAGACATTCCACAAATTTAATTTTCGTCCACAATTTTTTTTTTTACTAAACTGTCAATATGGCACGACTATAAACAAAAAACAATCACGGTAGGGGTCACTCCGGGATATGTCATGTTTCGTACAGTCATCTGCACGTCGAAGGCAATAGTTTGATTCTCACAGTGCCCTTTTTTCTAGCAGTAAGGGCGGGTTTCGCAGGTCAAGTGTTACTATTACCATACGTTTGACCGTACATGTCCGTATTGGTCTGTGAGTTACTGCTTCCACACGGACATGCAGGCTAGCTGGCGCCAGTCAGAAAAAATATGCAAGCACGATGCAACCGCCTGACAGATTCAAATTTTTTTATAACAGAATTACGGCTGTGAATTTTGTTCTCGGAGTTGCTTATGTAAGAATTTTCTGAAGCTTTATTAAATATATTTTTAATTGTGTACCGTAACTACCTAGATGCAAAAAGGCAATACGACAAAAAATAACCACTGTCCCATTAGCTGATGGCAAGCAATGATGCAGTTAAACTGACAAAATACCTACTATCAGTCAAATCTAAGTATTTCGTAAGTTTGTGGTTGTTTAGAAATTGGGTCCTCTCTCCTTAAACATTGTCGTTACATTTAGTTTCCTTGCTCTTGTTTCGTGTTTATTATTGTATATATTATATGTAGATAAGTATATGTTTTATTTATGTATGTATTTATTGTATATGTAAATGGTACACCACTGACTACCTGCATTATTGTCTCTCCTTCTCCCTTGAATCCATCCAAAGGTTGCCTGTAAAAGATCGCTTTTAGCGATAAGACCGCCCATTGTGTCAGCCTATGTAAAATTTCTACATTTATATCTGTAATTTTTATGGTGTACATAATAAAGAGTATTCTATTCTATTCTTAAAACTACTTGAAGGGAGTGGACCGGTCATGTCTGCTCATTGCTCATGTCATGCCTTACGATCTGTTTATGCCTTCAACTGTACCTATACAGTCCTGGTGCCCTGACGCCTGGCAGCGACGGCGCTGGGGTAGAGTGAGAGGAGCGGTCGCTCTAGGCACCAGATGAAAAGGGGCGCCAAAAATCAAAATGCAAAAAACAATTTTTGATGGCGCTTTTTGAGAGGCGCGGGAGCGGGTTCCCTACTTGAAATCGAATGAAATCGAGCAAGTGTTATTCGATAAATGATAAATGATAAATGATTTTATTTCTGTAAGTAGGTTTGTACAAACACTTTTACACATCAATCATATTTTTAAACTAGATGAGGTCGGCGTTTCCTATCTGACTACTCTGAGAAGAAAGGCCGAAACAAACTCAGAGGTCACAGTCTCTTTTAAAGTCCAGACATAATCTTGGTCAGATCATGTGAAGACCATGTAGATTGGTATCTGAAATGGTCTTTTGAGGAAAGAACCACACAGATTGAGTGGACCTGTCCAGATCTCACGTCATTCGATTTCAAGTAGGGGGGAACCCATGATAAATAGCCGTATAAAGAGTTGCATAACGTTATGAGTATTTCTTTAAGATTCAACAATAACAATTTTGTCAAAAATAGAATTAACTATGTTTAGCAAATCGCGTTAAGGCATGTACATACTGGCGCGACGCGACAGCGCGACACAAAGGCACCGCCTGGCGCACGACGAGCGGTCCCTTTGTGTCGCTCGTCGCGTCGCGCCTGTTTGCGGGAGCCTTTACAGATGCCGTGTACGCCGTGCGTGTGTGCCGTTACGTGTATTTATGGCACTCTTTTTGTGGGAATTGACGTAAGTATTTATACCCTGATCAAAGGCTAGGGCCGGCGCTGATGCCTGGGACAGTACACCACGAAGGTGAAAGAGAGGGTGAATTATAAGGATGACTTAAATAAAGAGTCTGACTATACTAGTCAGAAAAGCACGTACCTAATGAAAATTACTGAAATAAATTTCTTATAACATTCAAAAGCCGTCACATTCTCGTCCTCCCCTACTCCACCGTTATGGGGTAGTCAATTAAATGCAAGTAAATCTCCGTATACAACAACAGAGGGCGATTATCGTATCAATTACAGAATAAAACGCCGGTCAAACATGACACGACCATGTGGTTTGTGTCTGGGGAAGCTTTGGAGGGTTACTCTAGATAAAGATGATAATAATATAGCTATGTAGGCACTATCAACATTGATAGGGATTTCGTGTTTAATCATGAAAACTATCCTTATTAAATTATATTAAAAACTTTGTACATAAAACCAGACTATAATAACTTTGATTAGAAAAGGGTTCCCTAAGCAGCGCCATCTATTAGTGAGTAGAAAAATGAAAAAATACCTAATGTTATTTAAAAACATTATATTTTGACATTAGTCAGATAAGTACCTACATGCCATGTTTTCAAAAACTTCAAGTAACCAGCTAAAAGAATTATGAACAGTTTTCGTTATTTGAATGTGACAAATATTAAGTAGAAGGATATTTTACACAGCGCCATCTGTCATTGAGTAGCTATATTACATCTACTATTTGTAAAAAGCTTTTGTATTGGTGCTATAGTTTTAGAAACCGTTCACTAGGTGGCAGTATAAGACCCTTAAAAATGTTGAGCCCACATTTTTGAAAATAAACTAATAAAATAACTACTACAATACTACTACTATAATTGGTTGGATACTCAATTCGTCCCCTGATAGCAAGCATAGCTGTTCATGCAAAGTTATGGGTTGTCCCAAGTCATCATAACAGCTCGGGGTCTTAATTAATGCCTTCGTGCATAGCTGGGCATTAACTCGTTAATCCGTTAATCGTTAATTAACGAAGTTAATATTTTGATTAACGGATTAACTTTTAAGTTAACTTTTAAAAATGTTAACGGACACGTTAACTTCCGTTAACATCAGTCAGAAGTCCGTTAATCGTTAATCCAATGGGTACAGCTACTATTTACCGCACGGCCGGCATCGCAACGCGGCGCGAAAAACAGTTTCAGACAAGTATGAAATGAAATGACAAGTGCGGGGCGGCGCGTGGCAGCGAGTGAAGTGAGACAAAAACAAAACTAGATAATAATATATTTTGCCGGCGCGTGCGAGTGAGAAAACTGCGAAGAGATTTGTTTCGTTTGATCATTTCATTACTTAGCGCCGCGCCGGTACTTAGAGTGACGAGTGTTTTTTGTTGTTATTTATTATAATTATTACTGTCAGTCATCATTTGCGTGTTGATAAAAAAGAGTGCAGTTAGATAGAAAAAGTGTACTGTGCAGTGCAGTAATTAAAACCATATCAACGAAGTTGGAAGACATGGAATCGGGTTCCGGGAACAGATATTCATAAATCTATTCATCAAATACAATACTGCTGTACCCTCAAGCGCTGCAGTTGAACGTCTGTTTTCCACGGGTAAAGACATTTTAACACCAAAGCGAGCCTCCCTTTCAGACGAGAACTTCAATATGTTAATGTTCATGAAGGGGAATATTCACCTTATGCCCGGCGATTAAATTACACATTTGAATTAAACAAGTATTTTGTTTTCTTCCTAACTTCCAGTTCCTTCCTAACATCCTAAACCAACAGGTTTTATAAGTGTGAACAAAAAATTGTAAAAATGTGTGTAAAATTGCATTTTTAAATCATTGCGTTAGTGATAACGCAACGATATAAAAATGCAATTTTACACATATTAACGGATTAACGATTAACGTTAACTTGCGTTAATTCTTGCGAAATGTAACGCTTTAACGTTTAACGAAGCTAACTTTTTTTGTAGCGGATTAACGATTAACGAAGTTAACTATTTGATTAACGGTGCCCAGCTATGCCTTCGTGTAACTGGCGGAACAATTCCCTCCTCCTATCCTAAGTACTTATCATGGCAACCTCTTTATCTTTATTCTGTTGTTAGGTATCAGGCAGGAGCAGGACCCAGGAGGTAATAAGGGTACGTATTCAGCTTCATCCGGTAAAACTGGAAGCTGACCACAACTTGAAAAAAGGCAATGGTGATTAAATGACAACCAAATAAGGACGTAGCCCTCTCATAGGGCCCTACTAATGTTGAATGGTCACCGCTGCCAGGGAACACCTGCAATACCTGAGATACCGACAAAGATGTTATGAGAATAGAGAATTCTGTGCCTTTAATTAGATAAGTACAACAGCGGGGTAATTGCACAACACATTAACAGTAGGAATGGCTTTAATTTTGACAGTTCAACAACATTCATTGCGTTATTTACGTTGTTGAGCAGATAATTTTTTCGAACTTATGAAACAATGGATTAGCAAAGTCCTTCATAATTATTTAGATTATTATTGATAGTCTGTTACGCAATAAGGGTGCGGTACTTACCTACCTATTACCTGTACTACACTAGAATGTAGACAAGAATGATGGTCTTTCTCCGAAACAGCTCTTTCACAAAGAGCTTGAGGTACTACTTATCTACCTACTGCCTATCATCCTTGTGGCCTTATTTTTTCCAGTTCTCAAGCAAACCTACAGTCTGTAGGTAGGTACGGGCTGTTCACGTCAGGTACACTGAACGGTTGCCTACTCTAAAGCTCCTGACCTGAGTTGCTTTAGTCCGAAATGAATGCAAGGCAACGGCGTTTACAACTAACGCAGCAATAGATAATAGGTATTATAGGTATGTAAAAGTACTTAATTCGTTTCTTTCAGTACCTATTAACTACTCAGATGTTTAGTTATTGTAAACAGCAGACACACCTTCACATGATAAATGATTTTATTCATGTTGTTTGTACAAACACTTTTACATGTCAATCATATTTTTTAAACTAGATGATGTCGGCGTTTCCTATCTGACTACTCTGAAAAGAAAGGCCGAAACAGATTCAGAGATCACAGTCTCTTTTAAATTCCAGACGTAATCTTGGTCAGATCATGTGAAGATCATGTAGATTGGTGTCTGAAACGGTCTTTTGAGTAAAGAACCGCGCAGATTGAGTGGACCTGTCCAGTCAGTGCACGCATTTGTTAGTAATCGTGCAGCTCAAATTTGAACTTAAGGTGCTCAGCGATTCGACGAACAATACCCAAGAAAGGACATTTGGGCAGGCCGCATAAATTACCCAAACTGCCAGATCATGATTAAAACTTACTGAGAAAAAAAAGCAATGACCCACATAGTCCTCACATTCAGAATAATTAAAATAACATAATACTTTACAAGTAAATACTCATGTCATTGTAGGTATATATAAAATTCATCAATGTCTATGAGTATATACAAATTCGGACTTTAGGTTTGAGGACCATGGTGTCTGAAATGGTCTTTTTACTCACAGGCACACACACAGATTTCATATTCTATTAGACAACTCTTATTAAAACATGGTACGGGAACGATGATAAAGAGTGCTTTTATGTAAACTGAAACAGAAATACTACCATTGCCTATGTTAGTTATACTTATAACGATAAAATAAAGTCAGGGAACCTACACTACACCCTACAGCTACCCAAAAGGAACGAAATCCATTCCCTCAAATGCAAATACCGCTCCCCTCTTCAAACACATCACGATGAACGCGTCCGAACAATCCGGAACACATTAACTCGATTCTTCCTTTTGTGATCACTCGATTATCTTTTGTAAACCGATCGACTGAATCAATTACACCTCTATTCGATTCAATTAAGAACTCCTTTGTTTATTAAGTGGCACTTTTCATTCTTTTGTTTAAAAATCGAATTGGTTTTAAGGTGAAAGCTATTGATGTTCTTAAATTGAATGGTTTTGAAGTGTGGAAGAAGGAATGATCAATCGTGATTGTGTTTAGAGGTTGTTTCCGGTCCTATTCTTATAAGTTCAAGACAGACTAGTTAATCAAGAACCAATAATATAATCATTAAATAAATCTCTATCCGTCATACATTACTAGAAGAAAAAAAAAACATGTACAGGACACAAAAGTTTTATTATAAGATTGACATATTTTTTTTGACTAAGCACTGGTGTTTTAGTATTGTACTCGTATAACCTATAGCGTGGATTTCTTCTGTCTTTGAAAACCCAAGCCATAGATTAATTCTCTAAATATCAGTTCAACAGTTTTCACTGCATTTTTCTCGTTAGTTATTTATAAGTAGGTACATACTTATGTACAGATAGCTTTCTATGTTATCAAGTACTTAAGCTACTCACAAATAAGGAAGCTGTTGTAAGCGTTTTATATTTCATTTATATGATGTTCGCTCAGGATATCGGTTGCCATCAAGTGGTGTGCCACAGACTAAGGAATGTGCACAACTGCCACTCTTTAATTTACTCCTTACTTAGCTCTTTACATCTGCTGTCATTCATTGATCTTTGACAGTCGTTACGGGTAGTCACAAGCCCAAAAGTCTGACAACCACTCTTACCTAGGGGAATCGTGTTACCCAGTAACTGGGTTATGAAGGTCAGATAGGCAGTCACTCTATGTAAAATACTGGTAAGTATTCAGCAGTATCCGGTTAGACTGGAAGCCGACCCCGACGTGGTTGAGCAAAGACATAATATTTTGTTAGCTCCCTGCATCACCGAGCTTAAGTACCTAGGTATGAATTTTCGAGCTAAGCAGACTGTCACACTTATGAGTGAAAGAGACGACGGTATAGACCGTTGTAACGTCGTCGCCGTCGTCGTGTAATTTCTGCTCTATAGAGTTTTTTATTGAGATCTATAGATTATTTTATTGGAACTTTCGCCAATGACCTAACCAACTAAGTAAATAGTTTTCGCCAATTACCTAACCAACAAAATATTTCTACTATCTGCGCGCTGTCCTCTGACTTCTACCTGTACTGGATTAAGTAGGTACCTACTTAACTAACACTGGAAGTCCGAAACTACCACCTATTTATAAATGGCTAATTATTTTCCAGGTGACTAACAACTTAAAGGGCGACTAACTATTTGCTACTAGAAATCATAGGCGAGGTACTATAGATAATGACATGGCGACTAATATTAACAGTGGGATAGGATGCAAGAGCGAGCGAAGCAAGCTCGGGACTTGGGGCACCATAACTCGGACAGGTTAGATTAGAAAGGGTTGGCGGGGTCTGGGAGACCAAGCCATCCCCTTCGTGGTTTTTTTTTAACCACACATAAGTAGGAGCCCCGGCAAGCGGGGCTCCGTTGACTACGCCCTATTATTATTGCCATTCAGGAACAGGAGGCCTCGCCAAAACAAAAATTTGATGCCAGTTTAAATTAAAACAAAGCTAACAACTGATTATTAAGCTGCTACTTTCTACTTAAAATTATCCTTCGCTGCAGCTGCCAAACTACTATTTTTGCTACCGGCTTTAATTATTTTCTAATCCCAAATTCAGACTAATTTGTCACCGCGTTAAATAAATGCCTTTATAAAATTTACGAGTTTGGCACTATTAGATTAAATGTAACTATGTGTGTAAAGTAACTCTGTCTGTAGGTTACCTTTTCACGCCTAAAACACTGAACGGATTTCGATAAAAATTGGCGAGGCGATAGATGGCATCCTGGGGAAGGACATAGTTAGGCTACTTTTTGTCCCGGTAGCACGTTCCCGTGGGATAATTTCCGGCATCAACGCGGGCGAAGCCGCGGGCAGAAGCTACTACTTATATACGTTACAAATCCGCTTGCCAATAATGGTTTCAATGCCAAAATTCCTTTTCCAGCACCTCATTGACTGGACTTTACGTAATCGTAAAGCTGCTTAGTGAATTTGTTCAAACTCATATCAAAACGCAAATAGTCTCCCAATAATTAAACAGAAACATATAAAAATGAACACACACCACACGTCACTAAACGCATTTAGTGCTGAACAAATTAAAACATCGTTCTATTTCTGTCAATTGTTTGAAGTTGACAGGGACAGAACGCTGTTTTAAATGCGTTTAGCACTAAATGCGTTTAGTGGCTTGTGGTGTAAGCCTAATTTTTAATTAACAAGCAATCTATTCTGTCCCTTCCTACCTCTACGTCTTCTTAAGTGGTCGGAGCTAAGTGTTCATAAGCGGTGTGTTTGCGGTCAGCCGAGTCATATCGATATTATATCGATAATCAATCAATCGAGCCGAGCATCGATTACCTAAACTCGATTCATTATTAAGTGGAGGTTTAATTTGGGTTTTATTGTCTTTGGTATTAAGGTTAAGTGTTTTATTTGGGTCAATTTATTCAATTGCTTTTGCTTTAACATGCACTGTTCATTGGTGTTTTAATTTTAAATTAAATGAGTTTTAAAATCTACTCAGCTGTTTCATGTTTCGAAAAGAGAATTGCCCGATTTACAAATTCTGGAAAATCTATAGATACCTAGCTACCTACTTAGGTCTTATTCTTTTTTTAAACAGTTCGTCTGACTAAGCGTGATCGTTTGACTGAGGTTCTCAGGGATTTGGGCATCGTGTAAAAGTTATATGGAAAGTTGGTTGGGCTCTACCCTTTTTGCTCTATGGTACAAAATCAACCACTAACTATAATTAGGTTCTAGTAACAATCTTAATTCTACTAAAGTAATTTGATTGGAAGCGACCAATTGTGGAACTGGAACCGTGCACCTAGCTTCTGACGTTTCATAAGTGCCCATGTAGGTTTATCTACATAAGTACCTAGGTATGTGAAGTAAAATATTTTGAACTGAACTGAATTGAATTGATTACCGTTTGATCTCCATAACCCAAGTCCCAAACAGAGAGATCCTCTTACTTATCTGAAAAATAGATTCCCTAATTGCTTTATCAATTATTATTCTAGTACCTACAAGGTAAAATTACCCAAGAGAGAAAACTCCATTAGGTGTTACAGATATTGGCATAATTATCTTTTTTACAAAATATTTGGTTTAAGCGGGTTTTTTAATGAAAATTACCTGCATAGAAATAGCTTCATAAAATCCTAAATAACATATTGTACCAATAAAATCTTTTTCATGAGTAGGTAGTACAGCGACATACCTATCTAAATTAAATAAACTTCCACAGTACCGACCAGTCCAAAAATAAATCTCAAATTCTCAAGAAACAAGGAAACGTCGAGATCGCTTCCAATTACAAATCACGCTTCAACAAAAACATAAGAACGAATTTTCCGCATTCGAAAATTAAAAAAGAAAATTTATGTTGACACTTCCACTCACCCACTTCTTTTATTGGTCCGTCACAAGAGACGGTCGGACGTGATTGGTCGGTTTAAATGGGGCTCTAATGAGGAAAAGGGACGGTGAAACTAGGGCATGGGCGATGGATGTAAGTGCGAAAGGGATAGATAGACACTTCTCAAGTACTTACAGATAAAGCGCGCGTTAACGGCGGGCGCCTAAGGAAATTGGATTATATGGACGATGCAACGAAATAGTGGGGCCCTTGCGGATTGGCTGCGATACGAATGATTTATTGTAATAACGTTATCTGAGAGGTTGATAATACTAACGTTTATCAATTTATCATACAAGAACACTTTCGAATAGTTTATTTTAATGCATTCTTTTATTTCTCTATCAGCATTCATCAGTAACAGTGATCATTTGGTATAATAAGGTATGTACCTAATTAGAATATGGTTTAATTTCATCATTCATTTCGCAGTATCTTTAAACTGAAAGATATTACCTACCTATGCCAAAAATATTCAGCAGCACCTAGGTAATTAGACATGATCACCTGATTTAGTTTAAAAAAATATTGTTCGATTCGGTAGCCTATCAATGAAAAAAATAACAATGTCGAAACATTATTAGCAATAATAAACATACTTGACAGTACTTAAGTATCTTAGGAAGATCAAGCTATGTAAGTACCTATTAGCTATATAAGTATTGCTACATAAATCCTAATCTGAAAACAAACAGTGTTTTCAATAGAAAACTCACGTTCCTATCTCTATGAAAACTCAATAAACTCATGACATGTGCGCTGTGGCAACCAATCTTTTAGTGAACATTTTCATTCAGTGGCCACTTTACGGCAGCCTCACAATCTGCATGCGACCTAAGCGATCAAATCGCATTCACGTAAACATCTTCAAGAAAAACTCAACGATCCCCACTACTTACGATACTTCAGGAGCTTTTTTAAAAAACGACCGCCTTAATGTATCGCTGTCTTGCTCTAACCTGAACGAACGCGGCTAGTAGCTATATAGCTCAGTCTCCCTCTAAGGCTTAAACACGTCAAACAGGCGGGCAATCTATCACCCAAAGTTTATTCGTTTGAGGAACGCTTTTGCGGTGAGGCGAGTCAGGACCGCGCGGTGAAGTGTAAACTCATGTGTTTGAATTTTTAAAAATGGAATCTAAATTAAAGAATTTCAAAGAGTCTTTAACGTTACAAGATTGTGAGAAGCCTATTTTGACGACACCTTTTTCGATAAATGACATTTTGACGAAAGAGAACGAGGGGAAGTGTGAATTTGAAAATGGAATGTTTTGTGCGGAGAATTTTGGCGGGAAGATGAACTTTTTGGGGAAACCGGCCAGTTGTTTCAGCAAGGAGGATGGATATGGGGTGAAGAAGGAATCTTTGGAGAAGGGACTGAAGTATTATGATGACTGCAACGGCTACCGGGACTTTGGTGGCGATGGCGCGCTGGATATGTCAAGAAAGAACCAGTATCCTGTCACGGAATTATCAGGTTAGTTTGCAATTCGTTTAATTATATTATTTCATTTATTTTTCCTAATTCAACCATCCCCACTAAAATGTCTGTAAATTCAAAATGTGTTGAGATGCTTGAAAATGTCAGCTCTGGTTACATTGGCTCATCTGTTGCCGTTACTCCTATAAGTAGACAAGAGAACCACTCATGACCAGTGTCATTTAACACAATCTTTCGATACTCAATATTATATTTACCATTTACTGAATCAATGAATAAATAAATAAACTCCTCCCAATGACCACAAATTTCACCGGTTAATGGTTTAAGGTTAAATGTAAAATTGCCATACTTAATCTACTTAATCACCATCACCACATTTTACAAATTGGTTGGCCAATGGTAATCACAAGATGTTTTTTTATTGAAAGACAGTAAACACTGCCCTTTCAGCGTCTTTAATTCTCTTTTTACGTCATTAGAACCCACTAATGTGTAATAAAATTCTCGCCTACTTAAAGTCATAAAGGTTAAATCAAAAATAGACACCAATCACCAATTGTAATGTTCTAAGATGATGAAGCAATTTTCACTGAGTGTGTATTAGCGTTAGTGCACTGTTATTATCTAGCTAAAACACATTAGGAAGACAAGATTGACGTGCTGTCTGAAAGTAGTAAATATATTATGCTGACGCGGTTTCAAGAGCTTACTCATCTTTTGATTCCATTGCGACTAAATTTGCGATAAAAAAATATTATTGGGGTTTTACGTTTGCTAAAACCAAATCAATAGGTATTACAAATATTTAGGTCATTATTTTACGATCCGTACCTATTCTAGAACACTGAACTGATCTTTGAAAATCGAGTTTTAAAACAAGTTTATTAGTACCTATGAATCTCGATTTAAAACTCTCTTTGAGTAGTGATTAGTTTGTAATCAGTATTTTGAAATCAAGGCTCATATTGCTTGAGCATGAATCTAAAATACAGGCCCAAAGATCAAATCGATTTCCCTAAGTACCTAGGTACTACTAATTCCTGGCGACAACAAAACACTTGAATACTTTAGAAACCAGTGAAGTTACAACCTATTGATTGTTCCAAATTCAAATGCTGCTTCAATAATTACCGGCGGACAATGAAGGCAATGGTGCGTTCCCACCGTCACACCGGGAGTCGCGCGGTCACGCGTCGTACGTCCCCGCGACATCGCCACTTAATCGTCACTTCACGCGATTACGCTACCCCCTCATTATTATAAGTGATGACGCTTAAAGCCATTCAGCCTTTCAATTTAGTAATTACTAGGTTTGTAGTTCGCTACCGAATTGTCTGGTTTTAATGTAAATTTTTGTGATTGGATTTCTGAACGACCTCGGTCTCGATGGAAGTCAAAGTCATTATAATTATGTTAATATTGGATAATAGTGGATTTAAATGAACGTATTGTCCAATATAAGATTCTTGAATAGTAGATATTTTAGGCAGATTACTTACCTACTAGGTACCTACTCCTTTTGTGATTAATGCAAGATACGGCAAAAAGTCACAATCAAAGAGTTGTAAGTACCGACACTTAATAAAATAAGTAGGTACTTAGCAAGCAGCTTACTTTTTATAGGTAGTTAAAAGTGGATAACTGAAAATTACCTACTGACTCTAGTACGCAAAATAAGCGCTTTGTCGTGGAGTTGCGGACACCAGGGCGTATTACCTACCAACCTGCTGAGTCATTCCGTTATTCTAGGGAACGTTTAGAGGTATACCATTATGCCAAAGTAAGACAGACAATACGCAAGACCACAAAAGCGAAGGTAGGCCAAATGACATCCAACACATACCTACCTATTTAGTTCATACTTACATCAATTAGTGTCGAAGCGACAACTATACAATATAAACGACCCCGAACTTAACAATAGCACCACACGCAAAAATACTGTTACGTTTCGTGCCGTCGCATCCTTTTACCGCGTCTAATGACCGGCGACAATTTGCGTAATGGATCCATTGTGTAAGCGCCTTTATACGCGGATGGCGTGTGCCGATAAGCAATTTAATTGATTCCATGTGATCGTGTGAATCTAGCCTAATGAGTTTGGAGTTTTGTGTAGGTGGTGGTACCTTTTGTGCTTAATTATATTATTAGAGTTACATTGGATACCTGCGGGATCATTGCGTAACACACTAACTGTAGGAATGGCTTTCATTTTGACAGTTCAGCAACATTCATTGCGTTATTTACGTTGTCGAGCAGACAAATTTTTCGAACATATGAAGCAATGGATTAGCAATAGGCTTCAAAATGATTCAGATTGTGATAGATAATGTGTTACGTAATTAGGGGTTTAATTGCTTTGATTTGAACGCGCTGTTTTAGTATATTGCAAACAAGTCTAGTTTTGGGGAAAAATAATAATAAGGTTTAGGTCTACTTATGACGTAACGAAAGAAACATTAAATAGATCTTAATTGTTAAAACTTATCTAAGTCTTTTACATAAGGTCCATAAATTAAATAAAACGTGAAGATTTACATACACAACAACAATCTTTGAAATTATGCGTAAAATCATAAAATAACCAATTCACAATGGAACAAAATCCAACATACTTAACCTCCTCTCCCATTGTTACAGATGACTACGACTCCCGTTCCTCCACCACCGGCTCCCCAGTCCGCAGAGCCAACTCCTCACCAAGCTCAGACATCGCCTACAAACCGTTCAGCCTGCACTACGATCAGAGAAAATGTTCCACACCGACCAACGACTCACGAATGATGCATTCCCCTAACTATAATATCACGGAATACTCCCAAAATGGCGGAAGGAAAAAACGATCGAGAGCCGCGTTCTCGCATGCACAAGTTTATGAGTTAGAACGAAGATTCAGCCAGCAAAGATACCTCTCTGGGCCCGAAAGAGCCGACTTGGCAGTGAGTTTGAAACTCACTGAGACACAAGTCAAGATCTGGTTCCAGAACAGACGATACAAGACGAAGAGAAAGCAATTGCAAATGCAAGAGAATGGCATGCTCGCAGCCGCTGCGGCTGCCGCCAATCATGCCAGGAAAGTGGCTGTCAAAGTCCTGGTGAACAATAATGGACATCCGAGTATACCGGACTTGAAGTCCTACCAAAATCCAATGCTGGGAAAGACGTTAAATCCCCTTTTCACGCCACCGAATCTTCTAGAAAGTGCGCCTATTCTGAAGCACTTTGCTGGTGTGTACGGCGTGGATTTCGCGAAGAATCCTGAGTATAAAGCTTTGTTACAAGAATCTTACAACCAGGCAGTATTACAGTCATTATATGGCCCACACTTGGGTGTAAATTACCCTAATCTGCCTCTACCCTACATGTATTACCCAGGACATTCGTCATTTGGCATGCCTGTAGTACCTTGTGACGTAGAACGAAGTCAAGTTGAACGGACAGATAGCAAAGAATTCTCCGAAGAAAAAGATAAAGAAAAGAAAGAAAACAAACCAAAAACTCATATCGATTTAAATGAGAACAGTAACGAAAGTATGGCCAGTAATATTGAAATTGAAAATTAGATTTTTTTCTAAGAATAATATTTGAGTAAAGAAGTTGAATAGCAATTGTGTAGAAATCGAATGTAGACTTTCAAAGTGAACTTTCTATTTTTAAAATGTTTATCGTCAAACTCACACATTCAAAGCCACGAAACTTTTAGATTTGAATTTAGAATACTTATTTTTTTTTTAAACCGAAGTCAGTAAGATAGACTTTTAATTTGATGTGAAATAGGCCCTTCTTAGAAAGTTATGATTAATGTAGTTTTATTAAAATGTACTTAATTTTTTTATCTGGCAATAAAGAAAACCAAAGATGGAGTAATGTTAGCCAAAGCACGTAGTTAGTAGAATTGTTACTGTTTAGTCTTTACTGTTGTAAATATTTTTAAGGTTGAAGTAAATGTTTTAATAGTTAATGCATTGGCACGTTTGTATATAGTACAAAATTAGGAGTTAAGCTTAATAAAGGTGCAATAAAGATTATGGCGACTTATTTGTTGTTTTTCACTAACACAAAACCATTGAGTAGGTTCCATTTTCCTAAGAAATACTTTGGTACATTCTTGCTTGATAAATACCTTCCTTTTCAATATTCAAGTTTAAAGTTTTGTTCTTGATGAAAGTAATAATGTAAACATCATAATTACAATGTTATAACCATAGTTTCCGCTTTTGATAAGCAAAAAAGGAAAATTCTCACATGTTTGTCAGTACGCATAGGTATCAAAGGTGTGAAGGGAGAATTTAGGGCTTTATTGAAACCTCAACTCTCCTCTAACGATCATGAAAATGAAATCTGTTTATATGTATTACGACTCCTTTTAATGGTTAACAGGCCCTAACTCAAGAAAGTCTCGTTATTCCATACACATTACTCCTAGTCATAGGTACCTTTCCCAAGGAAATAGTATGTAATACGTTTCCCTTCCTTTTCGAACTGTCATCAGTTCACCCAATTAGATCTTTTTCAAAAAGAGTTCCATTTGAATACCAACTTCAACTTAGCAATCTAAAATTACTGCCAACTGAAGCACACCAATCTGCTACTTTTAAATTTCGAACTCGTCAGCTCTCAAACTTTTGCCGAGAGTCTTCGACGGCCGGTAATTGTACGAGATGGTGCTCGAACTATGGCGAAAGTGAAGAATGCTCGGGAAATCACTGCGCGACAAATTGCTTGAATACCTACTTGTGGCAGTGTGAGATTGGATGGAGAAGGCTTTTGGAATTCAGGGTGGAAATTGTAGATGAAGGAAAATCAGAGGTTTGTTTGGGACCAATTTGCACATAAGTAGGTGAATGTTTACGTTATTATAACTGAATAGTTTTTTTTTTGTAAGTACATAATATGTTGATTAAAAAGAGTGTCCATGGAGTTTCTTGCCCGTTCTTCTCCATAGGTATCTACTACGCTTTGGAATGGGCAACTAGCTTCATTTTTCTGACTGACTGACCCTTTGACAATTCAAAAGTGCCTGCAATTGGTTTATTTGAAACAAATGTTTTGAGTAATAGTTTTAAAATAATAATTTTGGATTATTCCGTGGGAATATGATTAATTACATAACACACACACAACATAACATCACGCCTGTATTCCCCGAAGGGTTAGGCAGAGGTGTAACTATAGTACACCCACATTTTGCTAGTTATGTTTTTAAGTCCCATGTAATAGGGGGCGAGCCTATTGCCATCAACCAGGCACAGATCCAAACTCCTGGCTGCTACTGCGAAATTCCAGATGGAAAAACCCAATAACACGTTGCCCGACCCGGGAATCGAACCCGAGACCTCATGCTTACCAGTAGCGCTTGCGATCACTAGACCAACGAGACAGTATGATTAATTATTAGGTATTAATGCTATTGTTTTAATTAATAGACACTAAGTAAGCATACCAACTTTAAAATAAACTAACAACGTAAATAATATAAAGTACAAAGTTACAAACAGTAAAAGTTTGCTACTGATTTACAATCAAAATGTTTAAAAGCTCTCTACCAACTGAAAAGGCAATTTTCACATTACTGAACAATAATTCTCAAGCAAAATACAAAACCCGTCGCCACACTAACTGACAATGTTCTTCAATAAAATTATCATATGAATACTAGTTGCTAGTACGGGGGGAGAGGCGGCCCGTGCAGACATTATGAAAATGCCAAGCTTCGACTTCCGGACGAAGAATTTCCTAAGACTCCCGCCGATGAGTGACAATTCACCCGCGCTCACCCCGCGAGGTGGTGAATGGGGGTAAAATTATGCTTATTTAAAGTGGGACTTGTAAATTAG
Source organism: Griposia aprilina (assembly GCA_916610205.1). Taxonomy (NCBI): domain Eukaryota; kingdom Metazoa; phylum Arthropoda; class Insecta; order Lepidoptera; family Noctuidae; genus Griposia; species Griposia aprilina. Next base: position 13,459,072 of record OU744305.1, read on the forward strand.
ATGCAGTTTTTGAAGTGAGGATTCTTAATTTGAATTCAAATAGAACTATTTGAATGGCTTTTTAAAAATAATTTACAATTTTGGTGCCCTCTAGCAGGATAAATTGTCAGTAAGGTTCTCTATTAGTGGAGTTGGCAGAACAATGAACTAGTTATTTATAACTTGTTTGACGGCATGGATTTTACCGAAGTTGTAGATTATAAGAAGCTACGAGTAGCAGTGGCAGGTGGCAAATAACAGTAATGGGCCATTTATAACATAAAAAAAAAAAAACGACGCTTCTACATTAAACGCAAGTCAAGTGATGCGATTGGCTGCTGATAATGAATTTATCCAAAAGACAATTTGCTAGCATTTGTTTTTGTTAAAAACCTTTGTTGCGTTGCAAAGCTTATATTAATTGTTAGATATTCGTAACTGATAAATTATTAAAAGGAGGGACACATTTCTCCTTAGATTCGTGTGTAGCATTTTCTTATTGCTAAACATTCTTGTCAAAATGAAATCTGTATACCCTAACTCCACAGCTACTTACCTATTTCGTTTTGTGGACTATTCCCGAGAAACGTACTGAATGCAATTAACTGATTGTCGATGTACTAAACTGTAAACAGTGCATTACCGCTCATCCTCTCAATACTAAATAGGGATGGGATGTGTGTTCTATCGATAAAGTGTGTAAATAATGTTGGCACTTTCATAAGACGGAGCAGACAAAGTATGGGTTTATTTGTAGTGAATTCTTAATCTATAGATATATATCTGTCCTTTATAACAATAATTGTTATCAATGAACTCAGCCTATCGCAGTCCACTGCTGGACATAGGCCTCTCCCAGGCAGCACCACAACACCTTGTCCTCTGTCTTCCGCATCCAGTCTGTCCCAGCCACCTTCTAAAGGTCGTCTGTCTGTCTAACTGGGGAGCATCGCACAGTACCCTTGCCGATACGCGGTCTCCACTCCAGGACTCGTCTGCTCCACCGCCCATCGGTCCTTCGACAAATATGGCCAGCCCAATTCAACTTCAGCTTGCTTACTCTGCAAGATATGTCGGTAACTCCAGTTCTATTCCGGATAAATTCATTCCTGATTTTATCCTTCAAAGAAACTCCGAGCATAGCCCGCTCCATAGCGCTCTGAACGACCTTGAATTTGTGGACCGGCGCGACTGTCAGTGTCCACGTTTTGGCACCGTATGTCATAACGGGAAAATAATTGTTTTAAAGTAATTAAAAATATAATTTTATTTGCATTTTATTAAAATTACATTTTGGAGGTACTTAACTGATATACTTCTATCTGTGCAGTACAATTGAAGGCTGAATATGATATTAAAACAAAAAGAGAAATAAAGTTAGCTTTTTTAACCTATTTGGACTAAAATTAGACAAACAAAGAATATTTACGTATTTTTATGATTTACCCTTACAAAATTTGATGCACACAAGTCGTGTGCCCGATAGGATTTCCCATCGGCAAAAACGACGAACTTCCATGCTTTCATTCCCTATTTAACCCCTTCAGGGAATAAATTTTCAAAAATTCTTCCTTAGTGCTCACCTTCGTTAAAAAAGGAACTCTGGTGCAAAATTTCATGCTATAATTCAATAAATAAAAAATGTCATGCTTTATTCTATACCCCGCGTTTTAGGCTGTGAATTGTCGGACAGAGAAACAAAAAGATTACAAGTTGGTTTTTATCGATATCCCAGTACCTAGCACAACACTACCGCTCGCACTTTGCATTAACAGTCGCACTCGGCAGCAGTGGCTCGAGTTACATGCACGTGCGCTCGCCGGATGTGTCGTCGTAAACAAACACGTCACTAGCACTCGTCGTTAACACAAATATCTACTAATTACTTACAATAAAACTAAATAATACTGTATTGGGAGCTATTTTGGATGTTTATAATAAGATGGAAAGGGTTAGGGTAAAAAACAACAGTATTTTCTAGCATTAAAATATGCTACGAGGGGTCTACGATTGCTACGAGAATTGCTACGCTGCTACGAACGGGATCTTATAACTTTTGTTGCCAATAATAATATTTTGTGCTATAATTTGGTTGTAATTTTTGCTAAACTAATAAACGGCTTATTAACGAGAAAATTATGATATATAGGACGGCTTTTTTGCATACAAATATCTACCGAAGTTACACGTAGTGTCGCTACGGTTATTAATTATCGAGCAAAAACACTAGGGTATTTCTCAAATGCACGTAAGTCTTTGTAGGTAAAGAGTAGTCTATTCTATAAATCTCCAAGTTCTTTATACCATTATGGAAAAAAAGTCTTTACACTCTAATAACTAATAAAGTGAAATTAAATAGTGAAAGTTTTAACGTGATTTGTAACACAATAGCCCATAACTTTTTTTGTCACTTTTTGGTTTTCTTGTCTTTATTTATAGGGATCCTATTAGGTATTAAACTAATGTCAGTTTTCATTAACACTAGGTGTCACTTAAATTAATGCCTAAATAAAAGCGGCACTGTTGAGATTTTTTGGAAACTGTGAAATATGTACATTTCCTTAAGGGCTGCGACATGCTTATAAAATAAGGAGATATTGAAGTTTTAATCATGGCTTATGACCATAATGACTTTTTGAAGCAAGGCAACACAGACAACCATCAGCCGATACCGATGGTCAATCACGTTCTCCATGACTCACAAGTCATAAGTCATTAAAATCATACAGATGAAAGTCATCAACATGAGGACCGCATCAAGTATATTCATACCAAATGTGCCTGATCGTGTAAACACCCCGATGGGAACCGTCTTAACGACTACCATCAAGCCGGTCGCGAAGTTGAACCGTTGTTATCCTGTTTCAATTATGATGGGACTGTGCTTGTATTTAATTGTTAACAGCATATGGAGGGAATTAAAATGTTGCTCATAATGTGTTAGTGGGGAAATAAAATGAATAAGTATTGATTTTATACTCTTGAATGTAATGCAATACTCGCAACCGGCGTGCGTGTATGACCAGATGTAGAAACGTAAACGAGGCAAAAGGAGTATGTAAGGATCGTATCAAGTGGCGTTCTGTAGTTTCTGCCTAACCCCATGGGAAGAAGGCGTGAGTTTATGTACGTATGTATGAATGTAATGCGAATGTGTAGAGAAAGATAGAAAAAGAGAGAAAATACGTTTATTTGCGGTAAACATGACGCAAAGAATAAACACACAAAAACAAAAAAAATACAAATAACGAGTTGAACTGAGAGTTGTTGAGTTGAGTTGAGAGAACTTTTCGAACTCGCTACGGTAGGTCATGTGCTATATTCGTGGGATAACATTTCCGTATTTGCATTTGGTAACGAAGTGTCTAAATATTTAATGAAATTAATGAGCTTTTGAACTTTTCAAAGCCATCATCCCTACATTCACACTGGTTAATCCCAGAGACGTTTACCTAATTGATCTTTAATTGTTTACATGCAATTACAGCATAATTTCAGGACAGTAAGGAGTAAGACAGTATGAACGAGAACGAGTAGGACAGTAAGACACAAGTAGTAGAAGTAAGTGGAGTGGTGTCCAAGTAATACACACCACTAGTTTTCAAAAACATTTCTTCGTCCATAAAACGGTTAATGTACAAGATAGACAATTCAATTCGAACTAACCCCTACTGATTCCATTTATGACCATTTAAAAGGTTTCAACCTTTAACTTCGGCAACCCTTTAAACAAAAAAAAAGAAGGTCGTGCAAAAAGCAAATTAGTGAAGTTTTGCCATGCCACTTAATGGCGAGCAAAACAGACAAACTTGTCGCGACGTCAAAAAAATCGCACCATATTGACGCAAGTGTGCTTTAAGGCTCGTGCACACTGGGGCAACGCGACAGCCCGATACAATGGCGCCGCCCGTCGCGCGGCACGCGGTGCCTTTGTGTCACGCTGTCGCGTCGCGACAGTGTGCACGAGCCTTTACCCGACGACCCCCTACTATGGACATGCGAAGAGAAAGTGATTCGAGATTACTACGTCCTTGTACTGTGTAATTGTTTATTTTTAAAATTATGACGGTTTTAGTTGTTGCTTCTTTAGATGTAGTGTTAGTAAGTGATGCTTTCGGTTTAATTAGCATGGCAGTCTCTTGTTAAAGAAGTCTCCACGAATTTGTTTTTAATGAGCGCCCTGGGAAATCTGCCTTCTACCGGCTGTACTATTTCGCCTTCTACCAACTGTACTAGTTCGCCTTCTACCAACTGTACCAGTTTGCCTTCTACCAACTGTACTAGTTCGCCTTCTACCAACTGTACTAGTTCGCCTTCTACCAACTGTACTAGTTCGCCTTCTACCAACTGTACCAGTTTGCCTTCTACCAACTGTACTAGTTCGCCTTCTACCAACTGTACTAGTTCGCCTTCTACCAACTATACCAGTTCGCCTTCTACCAGCTGTACTAGTTCACCTTTCTCCCCACTGTAATTGTTCGCCTTCTACCAACTGGACTAGTTCGCCTTCGACCAACTGTAGGTACTAGTTCGCCTTCTACCGACTGTACTAGTTTGTACTATTTCGCGAACCTTTAAACCACGACATAGTCTACTATCTTATAGTTCGAGTCCAAAAGAGCAGAAAATTACCTACACCCATTTAATCGACGTTATTATAAATATTCTTAAAAGAATTGTATCGAAAGACAAGGCCAATTTCTAGACATTAGACAAAAATCAATCTCCCTCCCAACCTTATTTTAGGCTTCACTGATTCTTATCTCTCCTTTGAAATCTCATGTTTACCTCACTTTCCCACAACCATTCGAGTTCTACAACTCATGTCTAGACGAGCGACACAGCGACACGACAGGCGTCGCGACCGACCACCGGCGCGGTCACTTCAAGCGCACCGAATAATCTACTCTCAGACAAAAAAGTCGTATGTACATATTTTTTTCAGACGAACTTACGCCCTTTTTCCATTTGATGGCAGTAATGCGTCTCAAGAGTACTCTTGGTGGTCTCAGTATTGCCAAAATTTGTGAGCGACTTTTATAAAAAAATTAAGAGTTTGAATGGCTATGGGAATCGTGAAGATTTATGTAGAAATAAGAGTGGGTATGGAGCCCGTCTACAGCTAAGTACCTACTCATGGTCAAATAAGATGGCGGAAAATCATTGACGCGTATGAACTATTTTGATTCAAGATTTGTCACTGACATCGCTAACCCGTCGTGACCATTGACCAAGCATGGTGATCTGCAATGCTCGTGCTTTTCTGTATGAGAAGAGGGCTTTGGCTTGCAGTGGGGCAATAATAGGCTGTTTTTTTTATTGTCAACAACTTAAATAAGTTCATAGGTGAATGGGGCTCTAATTTTAAAATTCCTTCTTTAAATTTCCAGCAAATGTACAAGTCCGTAGCCGACTGCAGGCATTAGCAGCAGGCGACGTGTCGCCGCGACACTATTGGGTTCTATGTATTTCTATGAAATACCTTTCGAAGCTAGCGATACGTCGTTTTCATAGAAATACATAGAAACTTAGCTTTCCTGGTTATTCCATACTTTAAAAATTCTTCCTAGCCTTTCTTGAGTTCGGGATTTCGAATAGACCATTTTAACTACATTTAATGCTTGTAATTAAAAATATATAGATTTTGTTACAAAGCACTGTTTTATCTCAAAGCTCTAAACCTAGCACTGTTCTTACGTAATCAGCATCAAATTGTAAAAGAGATGCGCAAGAGTACAGCTCTTTGAAAGTAAGTAGGCAGCTAGTGTTCAGTAATTATAACAGTTCGTGCAGTTTTATGTTAACGACTGTGAATACCTCATTAACCCCTATTGTTGATCGAGGGCTGTCAGAAGTTTAAGATTAAATGCTGTGTTACATGCTCTGTTTGTATATCCATCGATGATTATGCGAACGTATAAAACGAGGAAAAGGCCCACTGGAAAGCGCTAATATGCACTACAACATATCAAGCTATAGATTTCCAGTATAAGCTGACTTCTCACTGTACGAAAAGCCTCCCAATGCGAGATCAGCTAAAACTGGAAATGTATAGCTTGATATGTCGTCGTGTGTACCAACCTGCTTTATGTAGTGGCTGCCTTACGCATCTATGGGTAACTAACGGAATAACTTGTGTATGTACATACATAACATCATGCCTGTATTCCCCGAAGGGTTAGGCAGAGGTGTACCTATAGCACACCCACATTTATTTCGCCTTGTGTATGTGTTGCTTGGTAACGCTATAGAAAAACCTTGAAAGAATTATTTCTCTATATTTAAACACTTTTATGATGATGTAGTGGCATGAAAGTCAAAAAGCTATCGTATAATAAACTGTTCACCTCCCAAAAAAACGCCTCTAATGAATTCTTGAAATAATCATAATTATAATTACCTAGCTAACTGTATAATTACCATCGTGACATCAACATCCCGGTCATCTGGCAACCCTGCGCACGCGCACTTCTCCTCACTAGCATCAAATTATCCGTTCTCCTTTGCGCACATTAAAAAAAAACACATAATTATGGATATAAAACCTCTTTTCTCGTAAAAAGTCCAGATAAAAAGGCCGTGAAGATACTTCCTCCGTCTAATCCCCCATAAAATGGTCCCGTGCGCCCATTAACACTATTTTTAATTATTTTTTTCAATCTCATTGAACGCTACGTCCTCAATGAGCCCCATTTACATTTTAAAAACTACGAAAATAACTATATTTTGTTTACTTTAATTTTTAGTATAAGGCGTAAAGTTGTGTGCTAAATTTTCTAATGTGAAGACAATTTTGATGGGCAATAAAGGTGATAATTGCTTAACTTGGTAGATGTGATGTGGTGGATGATGTATGGCGTATAGAATTTGTGAGACAAGCTATTGACGTCTTTAACGTAGTTCTAATTAATTTATTGTCGCTTTTAAAGCGGAAGCAAAAAGTTGTGGAGACGTTTCGAATATTATAGTTTATTAGAGGATGCTAAAAGTTTTTCCCCTTTGCATAGAAAACGGTAATTGAGTAAATGAAGTAGGTATTGTATCTAATCATGATTATACATGACTAAATGGTATATAATATTTCTCAATATAATGTTAACTTTCTCCAAGTTTACAACTACTCGTATACATACACACACACCCTTACACAGGGGTACATACTCTAACTGTTTTACACAAAGGAATTTTAAAAGAGCTTCGTAACTATACTAATATTATAAATGCGAAAGTAAGTTGTTTGTTTGTTTGTTACCTTTTCACGCCTAAACCACTAAACCGATCATCCTGAAATTTTGCATATACGTTGTCAGGTGTACAGAAACGGACATAGGGTACCTTTCATCCCGAAAAAAACTACTGTTCCCTAGGATAACAACAATAACGTTCTTATGATAATAGATGGAGCCACGTGTCTTTCAAATCATGATTGAATTATAATCCGAATTGATTGTCAAAGTATAAATCTTCTTAGCTCACTCCATAAACATTAAAGAAACAACTAATCAAAAAAACTAGCAAAGACTCAAACAAAAAAAATCGGCAACAATATAAAGACTACTCCACAGATGTGCTGTCCTGGTGCACGCGGCAATATTTACAAGTCGCATCCGGAGCACAACTATTATTTAACTTATTATAGTCGTTCCTCACTGATGTCTTACAGTGTGTGTCAAACTTTATCACCAGGAAAAAACCGAAGAAAAGAAGAAAAAAGAAAGAAAAAAAAAAAAAAAAAGAAAAGAGAGAGAGGGGGAATCTACTCGAATTTGCGCCGTCTGCTGTGTGACGACTTCTTGCGAAAATATAAAAATAAAATTGTGAAGGCCCTCGTCAGGAAACCTATTTCCACTACTTCGCAGCGTGGCTGTGTTCCTTTTTAAAGGTTAAGTACCTACTTTTTCTGAGACATGGCAACGCATCTGTAATGCCACTACTATTGCTGATGTCCATAGTTGGGGGAGACCACTTAGGTAACCTACCATCAGATGAACCGCAGGCTGGTTTTACCAGTTCAGATTCTCGCAGACAACTCCACGTTCAACGGCGTCTTAGATATGTTATATGTTTAACAAACTGATTTTTCCTAACTAGCGAGACTTCAAAATTATTCCAAGATCTACGGTGAAAAGCACAGATCGAATCACAAATTCACTACGTACACAAAAACAAGACAAACAGTTTAAAAAAAAAATGGTACGAGTTATGAAAGTACGAACTATTAAACCCAACTTTGAGCACCCCTGTCCCTAAACGCCGCGGATTTTTTCCAAAAGCTTGGTAACGTGATACTAAAATTGAGTTAAAACAAACACGGCCTGACGCGCGACACGGCAGAAAGGGTTTATAATATTAACCGTATTGAATGACGGCCTAAATGGTTAAATTGTTTAACTGGAGCAGAAGACCATGAATAATGCAAGTAAAGCTTTTGGTTATGTAAAATTAATGACGAATAACTATTTCGTGTGTGATGATGAAATGCCGTTATGACCAGCACGCGAAGCATGACAAATGGAAGAAACCAATGGTAGATTGTACATTCCTTTTATTTTTGACAGCAGGAAACCCTACAGCAACCATAACAAAGCGAGACTTAAGAAAAAAAAAAAAAAATTTGACAGTGACAACACAAATTCACCACCATTCGGTCATTAGTATTTTTTTTTAGTTTTCCATACGATAAAACATACGGTAAAATAACTTAAAAGACAGCGCGATGTCAAAATTTAAGAAAGAAATGACACTTTGCATAGAAAGAGATAATTGTGCCTATTCTTCTGTCTGAGAGAAGTGGTCACCTTTGTTCCCTTTCTATTTTTGAATATGCGCAAGAGCACAGGGGTCAGTAACATAGTGAATTTGACCTGTGATCACACTGATTCACTGATTCACATCCTTGCTTCCAGGACACTTAAGGAGATAGGTACGAGGGCTCTGTCTTAGGCCCACTTGCACTACCAATCTCTAAACAGGTTTAGTGCTAAACGAGTTTTAAACATAATTCCGACTCTGTGATATACTATGTTTTAAACTCGTTTAGCGCTAAATTAGTGATTGGCTGTGTAAGTGGGTCTAAAACTACTACTTCAAACCCTCTTGAAAACGAAACAGTTTTTATGGACGATTTTCAAAAACCTTATTACTTTCAACAAAACCATTTTTCTGCAGTAGATTATCCCTCTTATTGTCTTTACAGTGTTGTAAAATGTTTCACAAACAAATCGCAGTACATTAAAGTGTTGTGTTGCGGTGGGGGGGATGGATCACTCCACCCCTGCACTACTCAGCGGATAGGCAAGGAGACAGCGATATGATGGATTAGTTCATCCAGTTTTTTAAAGTCAAACCATTTTACTATGAACTTTTCCATTGACAGTGGCATTACAGGGACAAGGCCCCTTCCATCGCTCGGAAAAAATCACGTGCAGGAAATGAACGTATACGTCTAACGTATTCAATTATAATGTTCGAAAACTTACATAAGGAATCGCAATAAATATCTATCTATTTATAACTATATCATTTGATTTCACATTTGTAAGATAGAGACGTGATTGGTGCCTTAAGGGACTGGTAAAACTTGAATTTATTTAAGTGGTTTATGATAATGGCATTACTAGATTATTCACTGTATACAAATAAAAATAAGAACGTATTTCTATTTCTTTTTATGTTATATGCGTTCCTTGCGAAGCATGTGGTGTGACTATGTATAATAGGCTGAGGAATGATGTGATGAAGCGACGGTGCGGTTTAAAAGAAGATGTAGTGACATAATATGGTTTGGTCATGTTGAGAGGATGAATGAAAGGCGACTAACAAAAGGCATTTTAAGGTTACAAGGCAGATGTGAGTGGAAATGCCGGGAGGGTACGCCCTAGGAGGACATTAGTGATCTTATTAGTGATGTTCTTCAGAAAGATCAGGTGCACAGTACTCGCAACCGGCGTGCATGTATGACGAGATGTATGAACGTAAACGAGGCATAAGGATAAGGAGGTAAGGATCGTGGCAGGTGGGGTTCTGAAGTTTCTGCCTATCCCCATGGAAAGAAGGCGTGAGTTTATGTATGTGTACGTCAATAGTGATGGGGATTTACACCATATAAGCACCTAGATAGCCCCTGCATGTACTTAAGGTGGCAGAACCACCACACGCGGGTTACCTACTTCGCTGCCCCAAAGTATTTAATGTGATTATGTGAATGTATAATATTGTATTGTACCACCTGTTTATGTTTATTACGTAATCTATGTATTGTTTTAATTACATATTATGTAATAACTATGTGTGCATAACAGTGTACCATTTGTTCTTATTTTTTAGGTTCAACGTTCAACCCATGTCAGATATACAATAGTAGGAAGGAAGGAATTATGAATTACTTAATTTAAAAAAAAAAACAAAAAGGTCATGCAGATTATAAAACACATTATCTTATAACGGTTTTTTTTTAAATTTTGTTTTAAATATATTGCCATTTAATTGCTTAATAGCTGGCGGTAACTGATTGACAAGAATAGCAGTAACTTATGTACTTTCGCAATAAATCTGATGGTTAATGATAGGTAAATTAAAGTCATATTTATATTGTTTACGAATGTTTTTCTTAGTATCAGATTTGAAATTAAAATATTGCATATTATTTTTAACAAATAATCAAAATTCAAGTATATTGCAAGTCAGTGTTAAGAAACCCTCCGTTCTGAAAACATCTCGTATCGAATCGTACACTATACATGTTATATGTTGTCCTAAGACATTTTTTTCTGAAGAATGAATATACGTTTGTTGAGTTTCCCCAGTATAATGATACCATAAGTTATTTTTATAGTATAAGTATATCTGGACGATAAATGATTTCATTTCATAGCGCTCTTTTAGCTGTCCGTCCCATGAGTTTTTGTCAGGTAGATAGTAATTCTTATTCTGCATACCATAACACTAAATTCTTTTCGACAGCTCCTGGCCTACGCGATTGGTGATGGATCACAGTGCGCACACAGATTTGCCTGCTGATCGTACCCGCAAACAATCACTTGACTCCATTTTAGCTTTTAAGAGGGGCGCGTTATTCGAACCGTTAAATTTTGCCTTATTTACCGGTGTCGGTTACGTTGTACGGTTTCTGCGGGTCGGGTTCTCGTGTTGATCATATAAATTGGTTTATCACTCAGCTATGTTATTGTTTTGTTTTTATAGTGCTAGCTATTTTATAGTGCTAGTTGAGCTGCACGGTTACTGACAAATGCGTGCACTGACTGGACAGGTCCACTTAATCTGTGTGGTTCTTTCCTCAAAAGACCATTTCAGACACCAATCTACATGGTTCTCAAACATTATGTCCGATTTTTTATATACACATTGACATTGTTGAATTTTATATACACAATGACATGAGTATTTACTTGTAAAGTATTATGTTATTTTAATTATTGTGAATGTGAGGATTATGTGGGTCATTGCTTTTTTTTCGCAGTTAATTTTGATCATGATCTGGCAGATTGAGTAATTTATGTGGCCTACCCAAATGTCCTTTCTTTGGTATTGTTCGTCGAATTGTTGAGCTCCTTAAATCCTGACTTCCTGAGTTGAGCTGCACGATTACTGACAAATGCGTGCACTGACTGGACAGGTCCACTCAATCTGTGTGGTTCTTTCCTCAAAAGACCATTTCAGATACCAATCTACATGGTCTTCACATGATTTGACCAAGATTATGTCTGGACTTTAAAAGAGACTGTGACCTCTGAGTTTGTTTCGGCCTTTCTTCTCAGAGTAGTCAGATAGGAAACGCCGACCTCATCTAGTTTAAAAATATGATTGACGTGTAAAAGTGTTTGTACAAACCTACTTACAGAAATAAAATCATTTATCATTTATCATTTATCATTATTATGGCGATAGAATTCTTCCTTCGTGTCGAAATGAGTTAAACGATGAACTTTTTCCTTCTTCCCTGTTCTATACTTATTTGAAATAATATATTTTCATTCTAACATTAAAATAAAGTAAATTCTTGATAAGTTATAAGGAATGTTTCGAATCTTAAATTTCTGATTCCTAACTTTGAAACGACACATGAATGACTGCTATAGAAGCCCATTTAAAAACATTCATAAACATAATCTCCAAAGTATTGAACATCTCAAGTAGCTCAAATAAATTGACACTCATCGTAAGACTGATGAGTATCATAACAGCAACACAATCAATACACTTGTATGTACAGAACCTTACTATTGTCAATTAACGTGCCTTGGTCCTTAAGACCCCAGTAGAAGGGAAACTGGGCCGTTTGTACGGAGGGATAAGGTTGAGAATGTAATGAGTAGTAAGGTCTGATTTTCAAGGGGCAGGACACACATTACCGTATTGAGGTGGTCAGGCTCCCACGATGATGTTTGACAGTTTGTAGAGCTACGATCTCGTAGAATTCAAATATAGATTTGAAATAAAATCCCGGTAGGAATGCTAGCTTGAATCTTCAAAATTAATATCTTCATAATAATATGTATATCCTTGACTATTGATTATTGATTTATTTGATAGAAAATGTTGACTGTATATAGCATTTTTTTTTTTTAAACGCGAATAGTAAAAGTGGTTCCTATATCCTATTTACAAAAAAATCTTTTAATTTCTTTGCAATGTTATACGACAATCCTTACCAAGATTTTACCGCATCTTACAAATGCTAACACAAAAATGTAATGAAACAAGTTTTAGACTAGGTAAGATGCCTGCGGAGCATATTATTGGATTAGTAGCATATTTGTTCTAATATAACAATACCGTACTATAATGCTACATTCTTAGATAATGTACTGTTTTTTGCAAAAGTACCTAATTGAAAGCTGAATGTTCCCCTTATACCCTTATAATCAATCTGCCTAGCTTTTTCCCCAGCTACGTTGGGGTCAGCTTCTAATCTTACCAGTTGCACCTGAATACCAGTAAGTATTTTAAATGGAGCGATTGCCCGTAATACCTTTACATTATGGAAAATTATATTTTTAATATAATTCCATCGTCTTCTCTATCGTCGCTCAAGTCTATGGAATAATTTGACAGCAGTTAATGCGCTCAAAGGACCTGCCTGATGGCCCCACTCTTATCGTTGTAATTATAATTATCCTACTGTGTATCACTTGAGTATCTACTTTTTATTGAACAGAGGCTGTTCAGTTACACAGTGGACGAGCACTTTGGGAAATACTTGCGTGAAGATGGAATGAATTGAATGTTGTTTATTTTGTAAACATCAAATCAAAATAGAAAGAAAGAAAATAATAATAGTTTATTCTGCACAAACAAAACGCATATTACAAATAAATGGCATTCATTAATACACACTTACAAACAAAATAGCCAAAAGCCTCACACAAAAATAAAAATAAAAAACTCATAAACCTACATGGGCACTTATGAAACGTCAGAAGCTAGGTGCACGGTTCCAATTGGTTGTTTCCTATGGAGAAGAGCCGGCAAGAAACTCCGCGGTTACTCTTTGGAATACGCTTTGGAATAGGCAACTAGCTTCATCTTTCTGACTGACCGACCCCTTGACAATTCAAAAGTGCCTGTAATTGGTTTATATGAAATAAATGCTTTGAGTTGAGTTTTTGAATGCTTTGAGTTTTGAGTTTGAGTTTGTTGTATGGGACGGCTGATTATTTTTTCACGATTACGATGTTGGTCCCACGGAGAAATTTGTTCAGTTTGATGATCTGTTCCACACCCTCAGACCACACCTTTCCGATACATGCTGTATTACTTGAAAAAAAGGAGCCATGTTGAGTTTTTGAATACCTATTTTATGTAAAATACACAATAAAAGTAAATAAGAAGATTGCTTGTAATTTGAAAACATTGTACCACACACTTAAAAATGACCACACTTTTCTGATACATGTTGTATTTAGATAGTAAACCTACGTTACGATACCAACTATTCAATATGTTTCCTTCACAATTACCATTTTCCCAGATTTTTAATTTACGATTTTACAGAATAAATGGTCAATCTCCAAAATTCTCCCAAAATCCATGCATTAGGGTGACAGAACCAGCACATAGATTTTCTAACTCTCATGTTGATGAGTTTTTTCGATTTTACCGAATAATTTGTTGACTTTCAAAATTCTTCGAAAATGCATGCCCTAAGCTGAATTATGACAGTACCAATACTTTCTGCATTCGCCAAGACTTTCATATGTGTAACAAATACTTACAGCGTCACAGAATATGATCCTAAGGACCAGCTGAACTATTCTGTAAAGTTTAAGTACAATTCTGTAAAGTAAAACTTCGGTAAAGTGAGCTTGAAGTGAGCCGTCATTCCACCGGATGCTAGAGATTGACATTATCGCTGTCACCTTACCTTACCAAAAATAAATCACCCTTCCACTAAATTTAAACCAAGCTGCGCCCAATATCAAAACGCGATAGACTAAACACGAGAGCGTTAGTCTAGACATATAGATCATACACTCTGTACCTTAGTCTGTACCACACTAGTACAAAGAGTAACACACACACGACGTAAAACGTATATCCGAACGATTGTTTTTATCAAAAATAAACTTTCCTGTAGCATTTTGGTTCATTGCGACAAGCACTATTAAAGCTCCCGCAGACAGGCGCGACGCGACTCTTGTAGAACAATTTCCATGAAATTTGCATAAAAATTGTTCTACTAGAATCGGGTCGCGCAGTCGCGTCGCACCTGCTTGCGGGAGCATTTAGTAGGTATGATGGCTCTTTCTTCAAAAGGCCTCTGCATTTTTGAAATTCCCTGCATTTTTTAACTCAAAAAATATCCTAATAATTTAATGTTAAAAACATTGACAAAAAACTGACGTGTCAGTGTCTACGTACAAATCAAATCAAATCAAAATATTTTATTTCACATAAACCAACATGGGCACTTATGAAACGTCAGAAGCTAGGTGCACGGTTCCAATTGGTTGTTTCCTATGGAGAAGAGCCGGCAAGAAACTCCACGGTTACTCTTTTAAAAATAAGGGGTTTTACAATGTTTCCAATTACAGTGTTGATAGATAAGGGAGTACAGTCTACAAGTTAGGCCTACAACGTTCTCACATTCACAAAATGTAGAAGAATCTAAATAAAAATAAAAGCCTATTTAGACCAAATGACATGATTGCCATTACTACTGTAACAAATATGAATCAAAATCCTATCCACAAAAGCCATAAATAAGGAGTTGAAATAAGAATCTGAGGTATATAATGTCAAATAATGAGATTATGTCAAAGAAGTAAGTAAAAAGAAACAAAAAACTTCGTAATTTGGGAACAGTTAATAGACATTTACTTAGTGATGAGTACAGAAATAAACATCAGTTCATTTAATTTCAGTATCACCCATAGATATGAATATCTTACAACTTAGTAATGCGAAACTGCACCCTAATTACATAACACATTATCTATCCCAATCTGAATCATTTTGAAGCCTATTGCTAATCCATTGCTTCATTTGTTCGAAAAATTTGTCTGCTCAACAACGTAAATAATGCAATGAATGTTGTTGAACTGTCAAAATGAAAGCTTTTCCTACTGTTAGTATGTTATGCAATTACCCCGCTGCCGCTGATGCGAAACGAGTATTTTAAATGTTAAAATCGTACTCATTCACGTTACGTTTGCGTCGCGCGTTCATACTAGGCCCATCATGTAGTACAGTACTCTCATGATTTAGTGCGTTGAGCAATATCCAGCCATGAGCCACTTCACTTGGAGTCCCAGTAGGCAAAACACTTGACTTGTATTAATAAAACTGTTTTACTATGGCGAATCATCAATGTCTGAATTTGTTTCGCTTTTTGAATGGGAATTATCAGAGTTTTATGGTATTTTAATGGTAGGTTAATGGTTAAGGGGGAATCGCCAGGGTGCGTAAAATATGATTCGCGACCGTAACAAGAATGTATTTACAGAATTATAATCATTAAAATCATCAATACAACCCTCTAAGTTCATATAATCACATTGAATGGCTATTTGGATACAGTCAGTGGTCGGGAATCATATTTTGTTCAACATACAACCTGACACTGACCTGCAAATTACAAAAAACGTAAGAAAATTTGAATTTCGCGGGCTACCTGGAGCTTCCGACTTAATCAACATGCTTGTTAATGGATTTTCAATAGAACGTGGAATCTGGTTCAGAATAGTAATTAATTTATATCTAGATTGTTTCAATATAACTCATACTTTCTACACAATCCCATTACGGTATTAACGATACAAAAAAAAAAAAAAAACTACCACCTAAATTAACAAAGATCAACATTCAATTTTAATAAATTTGTACGTATCTACTTGTGTTATTTTTATTATCATTTCAGACAAGAATATAAACAGAATACAGAGCACTTTTCAGCGTTACATTTTAATGACCACTTCAAGACATGGAGGTCAATCGAACAAGAAAACAGGGATTGTATGATATCAGTTGTTCGTTATCCGCAAGACAAGTGTATTTTTATCATCTGGCTTTTAAAATGATTGTAACCTATTGAGGAGCAGGTTCGAACCCAGACCGCCAATTTACTTTCTGTAAATTATTTCATCACCACAGCTCTCAAAACGGTGAAGGAAAACATCGTGAGGAAACCGGCATGTCCTAAAACCAAAAATTCGAAGACATGTGACATCTACCAACCCACTCTGGGCTCGCGTGGTGGATTACGGCCCACTCCCTCTCATGGAGAGGAGGCCTGTGTCCCAGCAATGGGAATATTATAGGCTAACTATGTATGGATACTTATTGAGCTCGCTAACATTTAAGAAATGCTATTCTATAGCATTTCTTAAATGTTAAATAATGTTTAATAATGTTGTGTGTTTGTTTAATGTTATGTTAATTTTTGTTTTTAATTTGAAGAGAACTTTATAAAGTTCACTTGAAATTTCTCATGTAACCACACACAACTTGAATGCGAACTCACTAGTTTTATTCAAGTTAAGAATCGCGGATTCGAACCTTGACACTTCTCGAATTCCAAAGTGATGTTTATAGAGTCAACATATCACCATAGCTATCAAATTGTATTTATGTAACCTAAAAATTCCGAGATTTTTGAAAAATAAATATTTAGGGGTTATTATCTAACCCCCTTTATTTTTTATTTTTTTATAATCGTTCCTTAAAGTTGAGAGACGTTTAAACATAAAAAATGTATGTTAAACAGTCGCTAATCATTACTTAACTTTAAGCAACGGTTATAAATAAAGGGGTTAGTCTTTTATTTCTCAAAAATACAACCCATTCTTTCTAAGACTATCACAATCTCTGTGGAATATTTTAAACTTAAGCCTCTTCAGAAACCTGTCACACAAATCTTCCTGAAGAACTGTTAAAAAACGTAAAGAACACCAAAGTTGCTATAACCCCATGTTCTTGAGACGTAAACATTTAAACAGACAGACAGTAGATACTAACCAATGGGTAAGGGTTACGTGTTGCACTTAAGAAGTCGCGATGCTTAGCTTAACCAAGTGGTTAATAGTGATGGGAGCGTACCGCTATATTGGTTCGATTTAATATTATATCGATATAATATTTAATATTATATCGATATAATATTTAATTCCGAAAGTCTGACAACCGGTCTTACCAAGGGGTACCGTAGTACCCATTGACTGGTAGCCGAACCCAACATAGTGGGTAAAGGCTAGGCAGATGATGATGACGATGATGATTGACTTCGAGCTCGTTTAAAGGTTATGTTTAAATACAAATAATTATTAATGCTAACGCAGTTTACCACAGAATGATGATTGCTTTCGCTGGTAATTAAGTCGTCGTTAGCCGGTTTTCTTTTAGCAAACGGTACAAACATTTCAAACAAACGCAATCCAACATGGTCTAACACAGGCCTTGGTTCTTGACCAACGGCTACTTTCTGCAGTAGCTGTTCTGTAAAATTCACGAAATGGAAGCTGGAGTTCAGCACCCACTGAATCGCCTTGATTGAGATAGCAGATTCGTCACCTTTGCTACTTAAAATAGAACACCAGATTGATATAAAATTTCTAATTCAAAACTGCAATGCATAAATCTATCGATATCGATAACTGTTCTTCCAGCCCTACCCATCAAATAACTACTTGAGCAAGGAGTTGCTAGAGTAGCACTTCACCTGATATTTGGTTATCTCTGTGACATTGCACAGGAGGCTCGGTGGCGAAATAAATGCTACAGCCCATCGATAATGAAACCTCTTGATTTTTTTTGTTGTTGTCCCTTCACTTTTAGCTTTTAATTGTTCACAATATGTGAAAGAGTGAAGGAGCGGCATCGTGCATACCGATCCCTAGTCCCAACTCGCCCGGTCCGTATATATTTACCTACATGTATAGCTAGAAGGCACAAAAGTACCTACTGTCAGTATGAAAAGGGCTTGTATAGTTTGTATTCATTTTTAATCAGTCATTAGCTGTTCATCACAAATCCCCGAGACGATCCTTCCTCTGACATGTTGCCGACACATACTGATACATAAAATGACTTGTTATCAGGTGCGCTGGGGCAGCAGTGTAATGTCAAAAGGAAGGAATGCTTCTTATCTTACACATCTTAAAACCAATTTTTCTAGCTCTATGTAACTACCAAAACCCGCTATTTAAGTTTCGTTTTAAATATGCAATAGTGTTAATTATAAAACGTGTCATTCTAATTAGAATTCTTTTGTACTATCAAGACCATGGAAATACCTAAATGTAGGTGGCGATTTTTTCTGATAGAAAGATAAAAAATAGAGCAACCAGAAGGCCTAGACAAATGGCATTCGCTTCGGAGCGATTCTATTTCTATAATCGCTATCGCTTTCGCTAATGATTCCAAAACCTATCAATAACGCTCGTCAAAAAGTGTCCCTTGGCTATGCATCTCTGTGGAAGTACATAATCTTTCGACGTTGTCGATTAATTTCATAATCGAATGTTGTTTACATTGTCTAGCTAATTTTTATTCGTTGACCTATGATCACGTGACATTTCGATAGCTTATGTCAACCCCATACATTTTAGCTTTTCTACTAGCGTTATTGTTAATCGAATGTTACTTTGTCTAGGCCCTCTGTTTCCTTACTATGACGTGCTAATACCATCATGGTTCCATTGCGAAAAAGGGATAGTGCTATCGGTCATATATAGCTCCGTCTCTCTTTCACGCTGGAACAATGATGGCTTTAACACGTCATAGTACGGCCTCAGTCCTATAAGTGGGTAAACAGACCAATAAAATTAGTAATAGCAACTTTATGTAATCACGACATAACACTCATCATCTGCCGATCCTTTTCACAACTACCTTGGGGTCGGCTTCCAGTCTAACCGGATGTAGCTGAATACCAGTATTTTACATGGGGTGACTGCCTATCTGACCTCCACAACCCAGTTACTGGGTACTACGATACCCCTTGGTAAGTCTGGTTGTCAGTATTTCAAGCTACTGACAGTCTTTTGTAATATGTTTGTCTAAAAATGTCAATTTGTATACAAGCATATTACAAATTAGGGGATTATATCCAAGATAAGAATGCTTGGAAACATGTTGGTCCTGCTCAATATGATTATAGAGGTATGAGGAACAAACAGGGTGTAAAGCTCACTCATACTCTATGGAAAAGGGAGGATCTTCCAACCAAATGGGTGTTGTGTCTGGTGGGTTTACTGCCCGACCGTTGATGTCGGGACGTTGTATATATGCTAGTAGCGCGGTAAACTCTGCTTGCGCGATGCAGGATTTGCGTGACGTCAGTATGACGTGTAGCTCGCATGTGGCGATGTTGATACCGCTACAGGATAATGTAAAGTCTAGACAAAATCAAACTGGTGGCTAATTTAATTGTATCATTTATTATTTTTATGACTTTGACATATTTCATTTATTTCTATAACAATTTTTTTTTTTAATACCTTCTGTGATTGTTTTTTTTTGTAAGAAAGTATATTTTTACAATGTTTGTATTAGGTGAGCACGACGTATCTATCACAATTAATTTATCCGTTATTGCTTCATTTCTAATTATTTTTAACCTATTGTGGTATAGTAATTTTATTCTAGGTGCATCGTCTTCACATATAATTATTTAATTAATGTGTACAAAATATTATAAAACATTTTAAAAGAGTAACGGTGGAACTTCTTGCCAACTCATTCTTCTCCATACGCAACTACCTTTTGGAAGGGGCAACTAGAATCAATTCTATTTTCATAAATTTTGACGTTCAAAAGTGCCTTTAATGTGCCTATTTGAAATAAATGATTTGACTTTGACACCGTAACAACTTACTGTCAAAGATATACAAATGACAGTGTTCATAACTATTTACTGACTGTAGGTAAAGTTTAATGAAACATTCGTTTATTTACCAGTTTCTAAAGTATAATAACATTATCGGTATTATATTTTCGAACCGTTTGGGGTTGAAACCGTCGGGCCGTGGGGTCCAAGTCCCCATTGTTAGTTCAACGAAATCTCCAAACGCCTGTTTGACACTTCCCGTGACCCAAGGACTGGATTTTACTTTGGCCAGAGGCTAACCATTGCCATACAACGTGGCAATGCCGCCAGTCTCTTGGGTACATTACCAGTCAACAGCGATGTGGAGGAATTTTTCGACGCCATAGTTTAGTTTGTTAATAGTTTTAGTCAGGTTAGGTTATTATATTTTAATTGTAAATAACCAGATTCTTAGAAGGCCAAGTTCACAGCAGGACAGCAGCACCTATTAAATACGACTTCAAACAAAAAATTCAAGCCAGATAAGTCGGAAATGACTCACAACCCCAAGGCCTCTACGAGTATATTACGCCTTATTTATTGGCATCTCACATCAAACTCCAAAACGATTGCCCTTCGATTACCTTTATTTATTCGTAAATATATCTAAACTGATATTATAAAGAGAAAAGTTTTGTTTTTTGTATGTTTGTTCGTTACGCTTTCACGCTAAAACGGCTAAACGGATTTGGGTGCAATTTGGCAACTGGGTAGACCATAATCTGGATTAGAACTTAGAATACTTTTTATCTCGATATTCCCACGGGATCGAGACATATGGGTGTTTGTTTTAATAGCATAAACGTGAAAGTTTTAATGTTTGGACGTTTGTTACTCAATCACGTAAAACCGGCTGAAAGGATTACGATGAAGTTTGCCACACAGATAGTCTATAACCTGGATTAACACATGCAAGACTTTTTATCCCGGTAATACGGTCCCGTGGGATAATTTCCGACATCCACACGGTTGAAGTCGCTGGCAAAAGCTAGTTCGTAAATAACTTAGGAAACATTTGCTGCCAAATAGCCGGAGTCGGCCATAATTGATCAATGATGTTCTGTTTTATACGGCCAGCCATTGATTTACGATAACGACAATGTAAGTGCGTCCGAAAAACTCTTGAGTACGCGTTTGGGCCACTCCAGTTGCCAAAAGAATCAGCAACGTACAGACGGAGGGAAAAGTGTTGAACTGAACCATTTAAATCTGAAAATATAATATACGGTACTGTGTGTGTGTGTGTGTGTGTGTGTGTGTGGTATGGTGTGTGTGTGTGTAATACAATACTCTATATTAATGTACACCATAAAAACCTACCTACCTTATTATAGGGTGTAATCTACCTGTCAAATCCAATGAATGATAATAGATGAAACAACGTACCAACACAAAAGGCTGATTTTATTAGATGAAAACTATGAAAGCATACAGTTGCAGTACTTACTGGAGCAATGAGGTAAAATCAGGACCTAAAGAAACCAGTCTCTTAATTCTCGTCCCTGCTAAAAAAGCGACGGAAAGAGTCTTGCGATTGACTAATCAGAGGTACTGAGATAGTACAGTAGTGGGGTAGTTACTTACGTTGTAGACCTAACTTGTAGACTAGATTTGTGGTTTTTTTTATATTTTGTTGAGTACCTGTTACTTGTTGACAGGCCTACACTGTCCTCCCATATCTATCAACACTGTAACCGTGGAGTTTCTTTTGCCGGCTCTTCTCCATAGGAAACAACCAATTGGAACCGTGCACCTAGCTTCTGACGTTTCATAAGTGCCCATGTTGGTTTATGTGAAATAAAATATTTTGATTTGTTTTCAGTTATTCTCAGTTTCTCACCTAATGATAAGCGATGGTGCAATCGATGGTGATCGCCTGCTTGACTTAATCATCCATGAATGGAAGATTGCGGTTATAACAGCAGGATGTGTAAAAAAAACAAAACACATTCGCAAACCCCAAATCAAATCACTTCTCTTCCTAACGATACGTTAAAGAAGTGTCGGTGAATTGGGCAAGCGAAACTCAAGTGGTCTATTACGTCCACATTTAGACCACACTCGACCATCCGGGTTAATGGCACCACACAACTATACCTAGTGCTGGCTCCTAGGAGTTGGCATTGGCTGTATATCCAGCTTGGAGAATGGGAATTGTTATATAAGTGATTTGCGTTAGATGCAGGTATGTTTTTGTTTGGAAGAATTTATACAAGCATATCGACGGCCAAATATCAATATCTAATAACTAATATTTTAGCGATTTTCATTTTATTGCATACAACACATAACATAACATAACATCACGCCTGTATTCCCTGAAGGGTTAGGCAGAGGTGTACCTATAGTACACCCACATTTCGCCAGTTATGTTTAAGTCCCATGTAATAGGGGGCGAGCCTATTCCCATCAACCGGGCACATTTTAATTGTTTACTGTTGTTTTTATTGTTAATTTTGTTAGTTTTAAATGCTCCTTTTTATTTTATTTTTTACTGTTTGTATTTCCTGTGCGTGTCCCAAATAAAATATTTTTCTTTATTTATTTATTAAAACTTCACGCACACAATAGTATACAAAGGCGGACTTAATGCCTTCCTTCTTTCTTTCTTTCACAAATCCAGACTCCGGGCTGCTACTGACAAAATTCCAGATGGAAAAACCCAATAACACTATTATTGCATTATTGCATATTTGTAGGTAAAGTATGAAAGACCTCGTATTTGCAAAGACATAAGGTCTGAAATCATTGTCACCGTCACCAGCGTTTCCTAATATTTTTCAAATATAAGTGTACTTTTTAATTCAAATGTTAAAAACTATAGATATGAAACGTTTTTTTTTTTCTCTTCCTGTAAAATCATGGAATCCTGTAAAATAGATATTGATACTAGACCGTCGATAAATCATTTTATTTAATTACGAGTTTTTGCTGGCGGCTGTAGTCGAGCGTAGGATGGAAATTATCCAACGAGAACGTACAACCGGAATAAAAAGTAAGTATCCTAAGTTCTTAAGTCCTTACATTACTATTACTTTACCTTACGATTAGGTACTGACAAATGCGTGCACTGACTGGACAGGTCCACCAATCTGTGTGGTTCTTTCCTCAAAATACCATTTCAGATACCAATCTACATGGTCTCACATGACCTGACCAAGATTATGTCTGGACTTTAAAAGAGACTGTGACCTCTGAGTTTGTTTCGGCCTTTCTTCTCAGAGTAGTCAGATAGGAAACGCCGACCTCATCTAGTTTAAAAAAATATGATTGACGTGTAAAAGTGTTTGTACAAACCTACTTACAGAAATAAACTCATTTATCATTTAGCCAGGTCTTGGACTACCTGAGTGAATCGAAATCCGTACAGCCGTTAACACACAGAGTTACTTTCACATTTAGGATATTAAACTATGGTTTCCGTCCCCAAAAGGCTTTTAATTTCCACGGGGAGAGTTTCTAACTGTAAGTACCAATGTCTGTTAAGGTGATATATTGAAACAGTGTGCTTTTTCTTTTTAGTGTACCATTTTAAGTATATGGAATAGGTATTTAACAATTTGGTGTAAGTTTTATGACTATATTTCCTAGCATCCTATAAAAGGAATACACGATACAATGAAATTTTATCGATACAAAAAAAATGCAAAGTTCTATCTACGTTTATGTTTTTTTGAGCATTAAGGCGTAACGCTTATGAGTTATTCATTAGAGTTTACTATAAAACATAGAGAATAATCGTATTAAAGTTTAAGTAAAGCAGTTTTTGTTTTAATAATACTTTTTATTTAAAAAAGTCGGCGTTTCGTTTTGGCACATACGTTGTTTTATTCCGAGCACACAAACATTATTGTCATCCCTTCTTTTGCCTATCAAAAGTAACGTCATCACTCTCGTTCGTTCATAAATCAGTCGCCCGGTGGGGCTGATTGAGGATGAATCTATGTCACTTTTTTGCAAATCGGTGCGATCTAATTTACGTGATTTATATAATTGTGTTTACAGAAAAAGATAGTAGCTTAGCAAGTCAAGGTAATTATTTAATACAATTAGTGTTGAATAGGTATTTAGACTTTGTGTGTGTGTATTTTTGTGACTGTGAACAATATAACATTATTTTTCTATTATTATTTCGTGACGACATTCAAATTATTTATGAAAATTGAAAGAAATAAAAAACTAAAACTGAACAGTACCTTCAACGGTAAGAGTATCTGCTGTCTGCACAGGGCAATCAATGAACATATTCAATAGCAATAAGATGATGATAATAGTAAGTCGAATTGACTACCTTCACTAAAGCATTACCAGCAACAATCTATTCTCGCCTTGCAAAGTAATGTTGGGTACCTAAGCATTCTATTTTCTAGAGAAGAACGTCTGTTTTTATACCTGCAACTTATAATAATCGTTTACATAATGAAATAGGCTAAAATAAATTATTCGTTTTTAAGTTTGAAATACGTCAAAAATACTTCAATATGTCAAATACTGTCTGTCACTACAGGTGATAGAGCACAAAAAATGAATGGACACGCTTTTAATTGTGAAAAAAGGTGAGTTCTTACCCGACTACGGCAAAGCCAAAGGATGGTATTGATTTTAACAAGCTATATAGATTGTTTCCTTATAACTCCTCATCATTTTTGGACAAACGAGATATCTTTGGAAGCGTCATGTTGTTCCGCGGGTTATATGCTTCATGACGTCACATAAAATTCAACATGGTAGCTAATAGCGGATGTGAAGTGTCACCGAGGAAAAAATAAATATATCGTGTTTGGTATGTAATAAAAGGTCTTAAAGACCTTATTGGTGATGTTCTTCAGAAAGGTCAGGTGCGTAGTACTCACAACCGGCGTGCGTGTAAGACCAGATGTATGAACGTAAACGAGGCAAAAGGAGTATGTAAGGATTGTAGCAGGTGGCGTTCTGTAGTTTCTGACTACCCCATGGGAAGAAGGCGTGAGTTTATGTATGTGTATGTATGTGTCTTAAATACTAATTTCTGAAAATATATTGGATATGTATAACTAAACCCAAAATAAGATCAAAACAATTATGATTCACTCAGACTGTTTTCAATAACACTAAACATCTTTCTAAAATGTTATGAAGGCGGCTTAGCAAATTATTGTTATCAAATTCCATTTGCTACCCTCAATGAACTCTAACCCCACAATAATTGAAATAAAAAAACAAAGTTAAAAACTAAAACCCAACTACGACAGAAAATCTAAATTAAAATGTTATAAACAAGATATAGTAACAAAATAACATCTGTTTCGGTTATCGTATAACCGGAGTAACGTAACGTAATTTCTAAAATGTATGTCATGTAATTAGGGCATAATTCATACAGATTACCACTGCCATACGAAATCGAACTTGAAGAAAATCTGAATAACTTCCATTTTAATTTTAGTTCATGTTTTGTTTTTACTTTTTTTTCAAGTGTACAAAACTTTCTGGAGTACCTACCTACCTTATGCCGGAAAATCTTTAATCTATTTATTACACTGCATGGAATTACTATGCACTTTATAGTTCAAATGGAATGCTTACAAGCACCGAAAAGTCCGTCTTGAAAGAGAAAACTGAACAAGTAGTGTGTCCTTTTTGTAAAGTGAACAAACATTTACTTGAAAAGTAGGACACGATGGAAAAGTTGAGAGTATTACGTAATTGACGGAATGTATGTAATAATATGTAAGTCAAAAAAAATGTTTAATTGTCATTTACCAAGCCAGTGTATGGTGATCGGTGAAACGGTGTTGCAGTTTATCAATCTCATATATACCAACATCCATTTTATATAAATAAAGAAGATTAATTAACTATTTTTAATTCCATGTTGTATAATATAAGTAATAAAATAATTATTTTGGATATTGGTTAAATATTTTGTATTATTAGTCTACTCCATAGATGCATAGTTCGAAAATTTCATAGACCGAGAAAAATTAACGTTACTTAGTAGGCACATTTTTCTTGGATATGTTTCTGTCTTTATCTTGCACTTTTACATTGACAGTTGTGCGACAGTGACAAGAATAATGCTTAGCCAAAGCTCATGCTAAGTAAGGAACCTTTTTAAATTCCAGTCAGTAATTTTGTTAATTCCACTTTTGGCCACTAGTTCAGGTTCAGATAAGTTTGTAGCGACGACATGGCGACCGACCACGGAAGATAGAACCAACACTCCCCGCGTGCGGGAGAAATAAGCCACGCCCACCAAACAATTATTTATTTTGAAGGTAGGGCCTTAAATGTAAGCATAAGTGTTTTTATATTCTGACGAGTATCGCCTATGTACACATTCTCGTCATAAAACGGGGGCAAGTTCTTTGTATGTGGGGCCTAACTAAAAAAGCAATTTGAGAAATGTAGAGTAATTTTTGATGTCTCTAATTAAGATCTCCCACAATCAACCAATATTTATAGACACAGTTAGAATATATAAGCTAACAGACTGAAAATGATAATAATATGTACGCACGACGACATATTGTACGAAAAGCCTATACAATGCGAGGTCAGCTAAAATTGGAAATTTATAGCTTGATATGTAGCCGTGAGTACATTATAAAAAAAAGGGAAGGAATTTATAGGGCATCGGCAAAAAATCGTCTACATCGTTGTCAACAGGAAAAGTGGTCAAAAGGCTGGCAACATTGCCACGATGTATGGCAACGTTTAGTGTGCATAGGAGAGACTGGGTACGATTAAAACAATTTTGCTCTGAACGCCCGTAGCACAGTCATTTTGTAACTTCAAACAACAAAATGCTTAAAATACAAATACATATTAGAATTAGAGGCTCAACTTTACATATTTACTAGATAGGAAGAGTTTAAGAAAACGATGTGCCACTGTTTCAACCGTCCCCATACCAGGGGCAGTTGAAACAGTGATGGGGGTCAGTTGAAACATAAACAAATAAGTAATATGTAATCAGTTTCTTTATTCATAATCAACAAGAAATACAAATTCTAGTATGGCACCATTTTTATCAGTATTAATAATTGTTTCCTGCCTGAATGAATACAAATGAACATACTCGTAATTGCATAACACACTAACAGTAGGAATGGCTTTCATGTTGACAGTTCAACAACATACATTGCGTTATTTACGTTGTTGCGCAGACAATTTTTTCGAACATATGAAGCAATGGATTAGCAATATTTTTCAAAATGATTCAAATTCTGATTGATAGTGTGTTACACAATTAGGGTGTTGGTTTAAACTAATTAATTAACACGAATAAACAAAAAGAGCTCTATTGTGCAGACATTTCTAGTCATCAAAGAGCGAAACCACTCTTCTCCAGCGACCTTATTTTCGATCCACCTAGGAGATATGTTTTACAATTTACGTTTACACAATGTGCCTACACCCAAGAGCTTTAATATTCTACAGAGGACCAAATAACCACCCAGTTTGAATCTAAAATCACATTACAACACTCCCAACATAAGAAAACTCGCCAAGAAAAATTCCAACCTCATTTTCAAAACTTGACGAACACTCTTATAAAAGTAGAAAACGCTCAATACATCGTCGATTGGCTCGGACGTGACGGAGCGAGCACAATTTAGGTTCAAACGGAAAGAAGGCTAATCAAAAGGGATTCAATAGGCGGAAACCACCGGAGAATTACGAGGAGCGAAGAAGTGCGGGGGTGAACTGGGGTGGGGGGGGGGGTAGGAGGAGTCGATCGACGGAAAAAAGTGGAAATAATTCGTTAATCCCGTAATTGGAGCGCGCTACCGAACCGGAAAACAAATTTCCTATTATTGCTGGTCAGGGTTGGCGAGGAGATGATTTTTTTGCAGGAGTTTTTAAAGGGATGCTGTTTAAATCTTTATTGTTGAGTTACACATCTCAAATTTCAAATCGTTTATTGCAATCCATAATGTACACTTACAGATGGTAAATAGAATATAATAGAAACAATTATGGAACCTGTCGGGCACAGCAAATTTTTAAATAAGTTTTTATACAAAGTGATTGAAGTTGACGTTACTTACGACCTTTATGGTAATTAATTACACAGTTTATTTCGCTTTTGCATGCCTAAGTATGTACCTACTTTTTTAAATGTCATAGCTATACTTAAAAGCTCCTAAATAAAAGACAACATAATCAGTATAATCGCTAATCTGTGTCTTCAACAGAATAAATGGAATACGCTTGTTACCCTAAAGTTCTTGGTCATACCCATATTTACAGGCAATAATGGTTGATAACAGAAACATTTCCTGTGACATTTACTTCCTGCGCAATAAGGATGTCTAACAGAGATGCTATTTAGAAAAAAAAAGAGCAGGAACTGTTACTAACCGACATTTAATACACCACTGAAGAACCCATTCAATAAAACTAAAAAAAAAAACTAAAAAAGTCCCCTCGGCACAGCCCTAGCTAAACTCGCAAAGTCGAACAGAAAGTGTAGGTAGATAATTATTATTAGAGCGCGACTCATTAGGGGGCGATTGTCGTCCCCTCGCCCCCGACCCCCGTGCTCCCCCGGACGCCCCCGTCGCCCCCAGCCGGTCCGGTGCCGTCACACCTGACCGGTCCGTTTATCATTGGCTATTGGCGAGGCACTTTTTATTTACAGGGTGCTTGATAAAAATAAAAAAATATCGTGTGAACAAAATATAAGTAAAATTGGGATCCAGTAAGTATTTTAATCACAGTCTCAAACTCAAAGCATTTATTTCAATGATACCATTGTTTGAATTGTCAATAAAAGAGCCGGTCATTCAGCACCCTAATTAATTACGTAACACACTTTCAATCACAACCTGATTGATTTTAAAGAATACTATGGCTAATCCATTGCTTCACGTGTTCGAAAAGTTTGTCTGTTCAACAACGTAAATAACGCAATGAATGTTGTTGAACTGTCAAAATAATAATAATAGGTAACGAGCTCTGGGTCTGTGCCGGTAGAGTTTACTTTGCCGAAACAGGGCTAGGGCAGACCAAGAGAGATACAGAAACCCGCAGGGCAGACTGTGGCGAGCTGTTGAATAATGGCGACCCCACGAGTCTTCTGGTCAATTTAGTTACGTTTTTTGCAATTTTCAGGTCACTGTCAGGTTGTATTTTGATTAAAATATGATTCGCGACCGTAACAAATATGGCTTTACAGAATTATAATCATTAGAATTAGCAATACATCTCTATAAGTCCATATTACCCTATTGAATGACTATTTCATGAAATCATGACATTTGAGGGCAATTCTAACTTAAGGAGTTGTATTGCTGATTCTAATGATTATAATTCTGTATAGCCATATTTGATACGGCGCGAATCATATTTAGATCACCATACAACCTGATACTGACTTGCAAATTGCAAAAAACGTAAGAAAAATTGAATTTCGCGGGCTACCTTGGCGCATCCCCCTTAATACATGGGTACGAGTATTTCAGTTTCCCTAATGCTTTTCTTCAACAAACCGCACGCAACGCAATGTCTGTTTCTCGCTTCTGTGTAAACTAGTCATCCCAATGTTCGGTGGAGCGGCAAGCTTCCTAATTCTACATGTCGGTAGTCGGCCCAAGTGCCATATATTACATGTTTTTTTTATTAAAACCGAACAATCTTTGTTCCGGTTTACCAAGATTTTCTTGACTAGACAGACATAAAGAAAACCGGACTGTCCGGTCCAAAAACCGGACATCTGGCATCGCGCCACGGAACATAGCACACAGTAAAAAATGCGTGATGATTTTGCACTATTTACTTCATTGTGTGCTTCTTTAGAAACAAGTTGCAGTGGCCATTTTTAATACCCCTTATCTACCTACCTATCCTATGTTGTCAAGGAAGAAGCTACCATCACGTCAAGTGGGATTGCGAAGCTTTCACTCAAATTTTTGTATTGTCCATAAGGACAACACAAAAATTTTGAATTACGCATAATTTCTAAGCCTGCATATCTAATTATTCTCCTTTCTAAGCCCTTGTTCACTAATACACTAGAGCCTTTACCATTCCCATTGACAGAATTGTGTAGAGTTAATATAAAATCACCTACACCCTGTGCACTACTTGAGCTCTAAACGCCATTGGCGGGCCGAGCTTAGCTTTTTATTTGTTGCTCTACGGGCCACTTGCTCGACGTGAGCGCCCGTTCACTCGGGAAACTATCGGAAAATCAGGGGAGTTGGCTAGGTAGCGCAGACTTCATGTTCTGTGGATGTAGGCAGGTATAGTGCTTAGATTGTAGTTGCTTGGAGCTGAGACGAGGTAAGGCGGTACCCCGAACAAAACCTTGCCAAAGTGCGTTATTCAGAGGCTATTAACTCATTCGCTATGGGTAATAAACTACATCTAAAAGCATATTATTAATGTTCGATATCCTATGATCACATTGCACGTTCTTATTTGGTTTTATGTGTTATAAATACATTTAAAATCTCCTTGTAAAAAAGTGGCTAAAATTATTGATTGCATGCATCTTTTGCTAAAAGTGACGTTCTATTAATTTGAGGATTACACTAATGGATAGATAATTTAAAAATCTAAATAATTCACGTTTTATTTTATTTCAAAACATCGCTTGTCTTTTTTTATTAAAATAATTTCATTTTTGTTGTGAATTCTATGATAAATGAGCGTGAGTAGGGAGCGAGACAGAGCGAGACTCAGCGACGGGACAGAGAAGGACCGAACGCTCAAATTTCGTTTGGTCGGGAAGCGCCTTAAAAATAAGATAAGATGGTAATTTTTTCCAGGACCCCAATTGCGTTTGCACACACGTTCTATAACTATCCGATGGATTTTGAAGCGAATTCCTAATCTATTGCTTCAAATATTTGAATAATTCGTTGGCTCGAAACCTTTAATAACGAAATGAATGTTACTCAATTGTCAAAATGAAAGGCGTTGCAATCGTAATGTGTTACGCAGGTACTCCTCAGGGATATAGGTTGGAATTCAGAATCCTGCCAGCCTATTGCAAATTACGGAATGATCGAGTCAATCTGCCTAGCCTTCTCCAAACTATGTTGGGGTCAGCTTCCAGTCTATCCAAATGCAGCTGAATACAGAATTTTGGATCAAGTAATATTCATATTTCGAACTTCATGTTTAGCAGCCGCAAAAGCGACCATTGCAACGAATAAGAAATTAGTTGAAACGAATAGAAATTTAATATGTATGTCTTTAAGCAGATCCTCTGGTGCAAATGTACCCTAATAATCTCGCATCAATGTTTTCTCATTCTTCACCACAAAATAGCAGTACCTCAGAAATTTACTCTTCACCACTACTATGAAGCTCCTCCCCGATTACCGCTTTGGAGTAGATAGTCTTGAAAGGATGGAAGTTGAAAGCATAATTATTAATCTTAAAGATAAATGTGATGTCGGTTTTGACGGACTCCCTACCACAGTTAATAAGACCACAAGAAACACAATAATCCCACTCCTTGTCCATATTTCTATCCTGTGCCTATCTTCTGGTGTTTTTACGGATGTTTCCAAAACTGCTATAGTCCATCCTATTCACAAGTGGGAGTCAGAGAACTTGTATCTAATTACAGGTCTATATCCGTTCTTACAACTATCTCAAAAATCTTCGAGAAAATTATTAACGTGAGGCTAGTGCAATTTCTAATTAAATTCAATATCCTGGTCGATAATCAATACGGCTTCATAGCTGGGAGATCCACAGAATACGCTACCCTGGAACTTTCATACACAATAGTCGAACACCTAAACAATAAGCAAAAGTCTGCCGCTGTTTTCCTGGACCTATCGAAAGCGTTCGATACCGTTACTGTCCCCAAGTTAATTAACAAGCTGGAAAAATTTGGCATTAGTGGCATTCCTTTTGATATCTCTCGTAGCTACCTGACGGTGCGTAAACAGGTTGTAAAAATCAAAACATTTATCAGCAACTCAGTAAATATGATTTTTGGTGCATCTCAGGGTAGTGTCCTATGACCAACCCTCTTTTTTATATATGTCAATAAGCTGTGTCAGTTATCTCTTCCGAACACAAAAATAATTTCATAAGCAAATGATGCAGCTCTTATAATCCATGGAAAGGACTGGCCTGAGACTCGTGAGAAGGTAGAAGCTGCTTTGAGGTAAGTCATGATATGGTTATCCTCGAATCTGCTCACGCTCAATATGTCAAAGACCAAGTTCATCCCCTTTACCCCGGAAATTGTTAGCCAACCACCTACGACATTTGGGATAAGGAGTCATGTTTGTCGTTACCCAGCGGCCACCATCTGTAACTGTGCTCAGATAGAACTGTCTCACAGTATCAAATATCACATCGTTATATTGCACAATCTTCTTACTTGGAAAACACAGGTTGGCTCTATCGTGGTTCGTGTCAGAAGACTGAATTACTTATGTAAAAAACTTTACACGGCTACTGACTTTCAGTGCCTAAAAAGGATTTATTTCGCTCTCGCTCATCTCGGTTACCTACTGCATAGCTACGTGGGGGGGACCTACAAGACAATCATGTGGCGTTTAGAGAGGGCACAGAGAGCAGTGCTGAAAGCACTTGCGATGAAACCTGTTCGATTTCCAACTAGTGAAGTATATTCACTTTGTGAGGTTCTTGCAGTAAGACAGCTGGTCGTTCTACAAACAATGCTTAAAATATACCACCTTTTGCTTAATGACCCACAGTACCTTATAAAAAAGCGACGCTCCGACAGAATCTGCAAGACTGAACTCTGCCAGCGTTGGTAAGTCGCCACTTCAACCACATTAGTTCTAAGCTTTATAATAATATAAATAGGAGAATTAAATTCTACTCTTATAACAAGGAATAGACAGACTGGCCATGTCCTATAATGCAACTGAACAACTTGTGGTATCATAAATAAATTCACATGCTAGGGTTCTTTCATAATAGACTAATGCACATCTTTCACACACACATACTCACTCTCACACAAATACTCTCACCCTCATTTCCACTCTTCATTATACAAGCTAACATTACACATACAAAACTTTTAGTTATTTTTAATAAAAAATATTATATAATTTATTATAAGACTACCTAAAAATGTGAGTCGGGAACAAAATGTTTCCATGTATTTTGTTATGGGCATCGATAGCCGCGCCACAGTATATCTACCTATCTATCTAGCTATCTTCGTGTTTTTTGGTAAGTTATACGTAAATTGTTCCTAATAAACTTTTATTATTTATTATTATTATTATTATTTTTTCTAAGACAAGTTTACAAATAAATTTGGTCATTATTTTAACACCAGATTGCATTTCCTGACTGGTCCGTGTAAAAACGTTAAAGAAAAAAACATGGACAGGAAAAGTTGATGGAGGGATGACTTTATCATTTGCTATCATTATGCAAACAATCGAAAAATCTATTTCCAGCAACCTTACAAGTCTTACATCACTACATTTGATAAACCAAACACCGTTCAATCAATCATTCGTTCACTAGAATTTTTAACACAACCCTAAAGGGAAACTTCCGCATTTAACACAACCACCCACCGCCCAATTAAACCCCACTATTTTCATGATAGAACATTGAACTATCTAAAGAAACAATCATGTCAATCAATCAATCATTCAATCATTCAGAACGAATGATAACAGCACTAATGCACTACACGAGATGATCCCTTCATATGAAAACAAATATTTTGACCATCGAGCGAGTAACCAGCGCCATTTTGACATGTGAACTGACGTAAGATTAACTTTCCGGTTATTTGGTTATTTGTATTGTAACTGTGATGTGTTAAGTTTATGAATGGTTGTAATGTTGATTTTCTGTGGTTATTTTAACTGGGAGTCGTTAAAAATGCGGTGTTTATAAGAGCCAGAATGGATAGGTAGGTAGGTAGGTAGGTGGGTATTTGTTGTTTTTATGGTGGGAATCGGTCAGGACCAGCTGGGTTTTAGGGATTTCAAAAATTAAGTTATACCAAGGTTAATGTTTCTGTAAAACTGTAACCCTTCGAGGCCTTAATGAATTCTATTGATTTCAAACCTGGCAATCTACATAATTTGTCAAAATTGAACTGTGAATGCAAGATTTTTTATTTGTGATTTTACTGACAGTTCTACTGAAAACACCTTACCACAGCAAAGTCGCCAATGTCCCATAGAAAAAAGCTGCTAAAATTATGATTCCAATACAAACACGGCAATCTCCAAGCCAATTCATGCTATTTTTTTTATTACATTTTTCTATTTCCCCAACAATTCGACGCAGTGGAGATTGCCCGGTTTGTTTTATATGCCCATTTCCTTACGCTTAAATATTGCCTACATCTTTCGTGCTTGATTATATTTTATGATTGTTAAGATGTAACAATTGAAATGGTAAGACACATCCTTTGCCTAATTATTGAACCCGACGGCTTGCAATTCAAGGTTTTCAGTTTTTAAGCTTATTTTTAATCCTGCACTGTCCTCTCTTTTCATCTATCACTTACTAGCTGTTGCCCGCGACTTCGTCTGCGATACAGGATGAAAAGTAGCCTATGTCCTTCAGATCATGGTCTACCCATGTTGCAAACTGTTCAGCCGTTTGAGCGTGTCAGCGTAACAAGCAAACAAACCATAGATGTAAGAAAGAATTTCTATGAAACAAACAAAAAAAAACTCCCTTTCCCATTAGTATAATATTAGTTAGGATTTCATCATTTATTCTTAAAAGTCAAAGTCAAATTATTTATTTCAAATAGCCACATAAAATGCACTATTGAACGTCAAAATTTACAAGAAAATAGAATTGATTCTAGTTGCCCCTTCCAAATGGTAGTTTCGTATGGAGAAGAATGGGCAAGAAACTCCGCCGTTACTCTTTTAAAAATGTTCTACAATAATTTGTATACATTAATTATATGTGAAAACGATGCAACTAGAACAAAATTACTATACCACAATAGGTAAAAAGAATTAAATATAACGTAATGACAGGTGAATTAATTATGTGATAGATACATGGTGCTCACATATTTACAAATATTGAAAAGTAGATGATTTTTCCAAAATTTTAACAAGTAATCATTTATAAGTATTTTTTTTATTTTTTTATTTATGTGTAATTTTGTTTAATTTGTCTTTGATTATTTTAATTATTTTAATGTAATGTGTTATTATTATTTTTTATCATATTATTTTATTTTTATATAATGTATGGACTATGTCTGAATTAAATGAATTATTATTATTATTATTATTATTTAGTGTGTTTGCGATAAAGTTGTTACATAACGTAAAAATCAATGTCATAAAAATTATACAATTAAATTAGCAACCAGTTTGATTTTGTCTAGCCTAGATTGTCGTATGGAGCAGGACCAGCATGTTTCCAAGCATTCTTATCTAGGATAGTATAAACAGATAAATAAGATTTTTGAGTTAAAATCATTCCGATAATTAGATCTTTATTACGCTTGCAACTGTCAGATTAAAGTGCTTTCCTAAATACGTCAAAACAGCCAGTCTTCAACTTTACCTAATTGATTCACTAGAAACTACACAGTAGAATCTACTGTATTATTTCGCAAAACCCGGGAAACGAGCAAATAATCGAATGACTAAAACGACAAACATAAAACTGGGTCTGGCAACACCATCCCAAATTTCTAGTTAGTCTAATAATAACGGACTGATTACATACCTACCCACACTTCTAGTGGTTTTATTATAAACTAGTATTTTCCCGCGACTTCACCCACATGTATTTCGGATTAAGTATCCCATTCTCACCTACATAAGAGTTATTTTCCATTAAGGCATACCATTAAGAACCGTTAAGGATATACATAAAGGCATACCGCCTATAGGTATGTCCTTTCTTAAGCGCAGGCCACACCGCCAGCTAGCGAGCGAGCGAGCGAGCCAGGCGAGCATCGTTTCACCTCTTTTCATACTTCGGTTCACACCCCGAACTATAGAGATAAGTCACGTCAGCGATACAAACGATGCGAACGAAATATCCGATGATGCCAGCGATGCTATTCGTTCACCTCGTTAGCGTAGCTTGGCTCTGTAGTTCACGACGTGAACAGAAGTATGAAAAGAGGTGAAACGATGCTCGCCCGGCTCGCTCGCTCGCTCGCTAGCTGGCGGTGTGGCCTGCGCTTTAAGGTTTGTAATAATGCCAATAACCTTGAACATTTGGGCGGAGCTAACAACCAACTGAATCTAAGGACGAGTGCGGGGGTGACGTAGACGCAGTCATTAATCGGACGCCTTTTTAATTTATTTTATTACAATAAAAATAATACATATTTAAAAAAAGTAACAAAACCAAATTATTTTCCTTTGTATTGCAAAGCAGTAAGTAGATATTTTTTTTATACTCTTTTGATAAAAAACGAAGGAGTAAAATGGTTTTATCTCAATGATTTGGAGGTGATTTAGTGTATTTTTATTTTATTTTGTGATACCTATAGATAAATTATGGCTAAACCAAATTACGTATTATATCATGTAGATTACTAACATTTTTTTTCAGATGTAATTTCTCTGTAAATGCCGACGAAAAGTTGCTTTACCTGCATGCTTTTTTCAAGCTTTTTTCGAGAGAGCAGCCTTAAGTTCTGAACTATATTTGTACCAAAATTCATCAAAATCAATTCATCGGTTCAATGGTAAACAGATGGACAGACAAACAGAGACTCCTTTGCATTTATAATATTAGTTTGAATTCTTCAGACATGATTCACGCTTTAAAACCAATAAATACTGCTCCTGAATGTTCATCAACGTCCAAGCAGTTTATAAGACGTCAACGAATGAGTTTTAATTGCTCACAAAAAGTCACTCAAACTATACATAATTTTGATCTCGATTCGAAGCTGTTGGCATATCTCACTGTTTCAAAAATTGCAGAATAAGCCCTCGTAACCACGGGCGATTTTTTTTGCGCATTGGATTTTTAACGCACTGATCAGCACCGAGAGATCAAAATCCAAGTGTGTGTGTTTTTTGTCGCGCTGGAATACGCTCTGTTGGATTCTCAATGCTCGGCTTAATACCGAGAGTTGAAAATTCAGTGCGCCATTAAAAATCGCTCGTGCAAATCTGGGCTAACCCTAAAATATGTTTTGTTTTGTTTAATTTTTATTGCTTTACGCTTCTGGATATTGTAGTGATGATAATTAAATTAATAATTATTGTTTCAATTTTAGAGTTTTGCCTTGACCTGTGAGTTTATTGTGGCTTTTCAACGGGATGGTAGGTTTTGGCGAGTGTTTACCTAGCTCACAATTAAACTAGTGGTTGGTAAATTCGTCAGTGGTGCCGATTCTCTTGTCACAAAATTCTCTAAACTAGACTAAAAATCACTAAAATTTAGTGTATTCCTGTCAAACGATGAAGTCCCATTCTGCAATAGACTAAAGTGACACAACTTACCTATATTTTAGTTTGACAGCACTAAGATGGCACTGAATTATTATTTTAGTGAAAATGCCAATTTGCTATTCTAAATTTGACGTTTACACCTAAAATTTTGGTTGTCTAACTATATCTGGCTATTTATAATCGCGATTAAAAAGGTGTCGAATAAAATTAGTTATCATAAACGAAAATGGTGAGTCCTATCGCAAAAATAAAATAAAAATCGACCCTCTTTATAGAACCCTTAAACCCCTAAAACTCTACATGTAGGTAATATATTTCATATTTTCAATACAAAAATTGAAAAATTCCATAAAGAACATACGAGCGCCTCCGGCTCTAAAAAAAAATCACGGGGTAGGGCAAACAAGTACAGTTGCCAGCAAGTCAAGCTACACGCAACTGTCAAATTTCTCCAAATGATTTGAAACCTTAAAATGTTGACGATTAACTTCAAAATCGAATGAGAAAATCTGACAGTTTGACAACTTGATGCGCTGGCGACTGTATCTACCACGTGGAGTCGCGATTGTCAAATTAAATTTTAGTTGCGTCAAAATTATTTTTAAATATAGAGATATGTTTTTGCAGAATAGCTTTAAGATTCTCATAGCCTAAAGTAAGGAGTTTTAGTGATAGTTTAGTTCGATGTACAAGAGAATCGTCACCAGTATCTGCCTAGTCTTTATCCACCTATGTTGGAGTGTCCACTTCCAGTGTAAACGAATACAGCTAAATAGGTACATGGAGCAACTGCTTATATGACCTCCACAACCCAGTTACTGTGTAATACGATACCCCTTATTAAGACTGGTTGTCCGACTTTCGGGCAAGCCCGAAACTTGCCCGAAAGTCGGACAACTCGTAACCACTGTCAAAGATCCACAAATGATAACCGGGATTAACTTATTATATTACTACTACTACTACTACTACTACTACTTATTATATTATTACTTTTTTATTTTATTTTAGGTCTGTCTTTATTTGAAGATAGGTGTGTATTTTTATGTATTTTCTGGTGTACATTAAAGTATTGTATACAGGGTGTAAAAAAGCCCATCGCATAGCCGTCAACTACGCGTTCTGTACATCAAACTAAGTAACATATAGCACAAAAATTATAGCCGGGGGACGAATTTTATTTTTGATATGAAATGTTTTTTTTATTTTTTTTATTTTTGGTATGAAAAATCATTGTGCTTATGGGTGCATGCAATGGTACAGGGGTCGTACGGGTATTTAAAGTGGTTTTATATCATAAAAAACTAGTTTTCGTAAAAAAACTATAGTCAAAGTTGGAATTTTGACCTTCAATATATCTACGAAACCAGAATGTTCCCGAGTATGGTCCAGTAAAAAAAAAATTCAATGACGGGGAGTACAAGTGACTCCTAGGCTTCGGTCTCTTTTCACACCGGTTATAAATAAATAAGATACTTTTATAATATTCCTGTTGTAACGGCTAGGGCTTTGCAGGTAGACTGAGCAGGCCGTTAACTGATAGGTAGTTAAAAGAAACACGAGTAATGTTCAGACATATTATATTCGACATGAAGTTAGGCTAGGTCACGGGAAGGTCACTGTTCACCTGCACTGAGCACTATCAAACTATTCTTAGGAGGGGTACCATCCTTGGATTCTGGGCAGCCAGCAGGCCCGTCAGCACAGGCTCCGCAAGAGGTCGGTAAGGCCTTCGAAGGGCCGCAGTTAGCGGGCGTCGGTAGCAGGTTGTAGGACGCCGGTAGCACGCTACGCATCAGCGCGCACGTTGGAGCAGCGTGCAGGTTGGATTTGCCCTGTCCTCAGCCAGGACGTAGAACACTGGAAGGCGTGTTAGGGAGCGCATGTTATTTGCGGTGCAAAAGCAACAAGCAGAGTGTAATGTGTCCAGCCTCATTCCCCCGTCGGCGACCAAGGAACGGTGTAAAGAGACAGATAAGCAGAAGCTCAACACATCGCAGCGGCTTACATGCAGAGTTTTCAAAGACCACGTGGTACACACGGCTACATATCAAGCTATACATTTCCAGTTTAAGCTGATCTCGCATTTTATAGGATTTCCGTACAATGAGAGGTCAGCTTATACTGGAAAATTATAGCTTGATATGTAGCCGTGTGTACAATGACAGATGCAATATGAGGTTATGTATGTAACACGCGAGCATAAAATACAAAGAAAACTATGATTTTAGCAGATGGCTGGCTATATGGCTTATAATACACAGTGAGAGGCCTTGCACACCCGGATGCAGCACTAATACATACATATGTCAGATCCTTGAACATCGGCCACCCTACGGCCGTGTGGTCAAACAATGACACTCGCGAAATAGGTGATGATAATATTAACATAGGTTGTCCGGCACAGGAGATATGGTATTACATAACATAACACATAACATAACATCACGCCTGTATTCCCCGAAGGGATAGGCAGAGGTGTACCTATAGTACACCCACATTTCGCCAGTTATGTTTAAGTCCCATGTAATAGGGGGCGAGCCTATTGCCGTCAACCGGGAACAAATCCAGACTCCGGGCTGCTACTGAGCAACTCCAGATGGAAAAACCCAATAACACTTTGTCCGCCCCGGGAATCGAACCCAGGACCTCATGCTCAGCAGTAGCGCTTGCGACCACTAGACCAACGAGGCAGTCGAGATATGGTATTAATATCAAATTAATGAGGAACTCATCCTAGCTCGGGGCACAAGGAACCTGCGGGTCAGGGAATAGCTCTGCTAGCTAAACCAGCGCAAGATCAAAATCACAGATCAAAATGGACTATTTTTTATTTATAAGTATTTTTATGGCCTGGTTGCTAAGACCTTTTAGCCAAGTCTTTAGTTTATTTAATTTCCGTCACAAAATTTATTCGGGATTTCTTTGGCGGGAATTTGAAGTCGTTTCAGCACAAACTCCCGCCAAAGAACTCCCAAAATCAACGACTATTCTCCGGGAAAATAGTGTTGTTCCATCGTTTTAGGGATATGCTTAGCAACTAACAAATTACTTTATTTTAGCATCACTCTATTTACCGTTGAGACTCCTTACAACGCTACACTGTTACCAAACTTATAATTTTATTCTGTGTACATGAGTAAGTAACGGTATGAAAGAAGTGACAGCGGCAGCGCGGCAACGGCGCGGCGTAGCATCACGGCATAGACTGGCGTAGGCTCAGCGTAGGCATTGTGGCATAGATAAGATAAACTATTTGTACCATATCAAAAACTTGAAAAAAACTTGATTTCCGTTTAGAATATATCTACGCGTTATTAATAATTTATTACTTTGCCTATCTCTGCTTCTACGAGTAACATTCCCTGAAACTTTGGAAGAATCGAGAAAATTCTACTTCTATAAATGCAATTTTTTTCATTCACTGAAGAAAAACCGGGAAATGATCTCGAAAAGCGATCATAAAATCTTCCACACATGACCCAATCATA
Source organism: Griposia aprilina (assembly GCA_916610205.1). Classification (NCBI taxonomy): domain Eukaryota; kingdom Metazoa; phylum Arthropoda; class Insecta; order Lepidoptera; family Noctuidae; genus Griposia; species Griposia aprilina. Next base: position 13,500,216 of record OU744305.1, read on the forward strand.
CAGAATGAGGAACATTCTATAAAACACTCGGCTACCGAGTCTCATGTCTCACGAACTGGAATTACGAAGCGAACAGACACTGCCATGATATTAACATTTTTAATTACTCGCAATCGCACCGCAGCGCACTGATTAAATAAACTTTATGTTTTATTGTTGTCGTAAAAAACAATAACAAAATACTGGCCGTTTAGTGACAGCACACTTGTTAAGAAAATAAACAATACACGCACATGTTGGAGGTTCGAAATTCGAATGTGTTTTTTTTTTGTTGTTTTTGTTTAAAGGTTGGCACTAAATAGGTTATGGCTTTATAGTAGCTCCTGCTCCTATTACAGCAGAGACATAATAATACTACACAAATTTTACGGTCCCTCACACACCCTCACAAGGTAAAATGTTAACTTGAGTTAAACTTTTTAGCTGCGGACCACTAAATCAACGAGATTGTGAAATTATAATCACTCTCACGATTCTTGGGTCCCCTTAAATGGCGGGGGACTTCACGTCAAATCCAGAAAGAGAAAAAGATGTGAGCGGGACACCTTTAAAAGTACTGGCCCTTACTAGTTTTCAAAAAGGTAGGATTTATTTTATAGCATTTACACCCGGTTCCTGATTTGAGAATTTTTATGTTGCAAATTGTGAAATTTCTTATTGAAAATAAATTTTAAATTTCAATTTAAATTCCTTATGAAATGCTACCGCGTACATCACAAGTTCTCAACCTCAAATACTCAAATCAGAAACTGGAATGGCTTTAATTTTGACAGTTCAACAACATTCATTGCGTTATTGACGTTGTTGAGCAGACATTTTTTTTGAACATAATGAATTATTAGATTAACAATATCCTCCAAAATGATTCAGATTGCAATTAATAGTGTGTTATGTAATTAGGGTGCAAGGAGTTAGAGAGAGTTAGTAGGGAGGAATGTCTTTTCTCAGCCGTGAGCAACACAAGCATGTATTTAGTAAATAATAATCAACTAAATTACTAAACATAATGACGTTCTTTCTTTTGTTTCTGTATCTTTTCTAATAGCTCATACCTACTAAAAAGTTTACACAATGAGGTAGGTAATTCGCCAAAGTTTTCATAAATTCGCACGTTACTCCGCCGTCGCTATTTTTGTTTTCGTCGGCTTTCTACCGCGACGGTTTATTTCAAATGTACTACTATTATCGCTTTTATTATGTGTGATAAAATGGCGGCAAAATTTTTCATCATCTTTATGGATAAAGGATATGAATGAAGAATAAGTAAGTTATTAAATCTTTATGAAGATTCCGATTTTTTTTTTATTTTTCCTTGCTCTTGTTTCATGTTTATTAATGTATATAATTTATATGTAGATAAGTATATGTTTTATGTATGTATGTATTTGTTGTATATGAAAATGGTACACCACTGACTACCTGCATTATTGTCTCCTTCTCCCTTGAATCCATCCAAAGGTTGTCTGTAAAAGATCGCTTTTAGCGATAAGACCGCCCATTGTGACACCCTATGTAAAATTTCTACATTTATATCTGTAATTCTTAAGGAGAGAGTATTCTGTTCTATTGAAATGAAATGTACATAAAAGGCAACTTATATCTACCTAATTAATTAATAAACTAAAAATATAATATTATAACAAGTTATAATATTATATTTTTAGTTTATTAATTAATCACAAACTAAAATATGGCGCCAAAAATAATACGTACCTAAGTGTACAAATTACGAAATTGTTGCGATCTTTCTAATTGAGTTATTGGAAAACCGGATACCAGCAAAAGGAATTTTATATCTAGGGGCACGGTAAGTAGTGCCGCCAAAAAGCAGGGGTACTACCAACCTACCAACCTTTTCTCGAATCATGTTTTCTACTTAGATGTCAAAATCTGACATTAGATAAGTACCTAACTTACAACTTTACACTTCACAGTTAGTTGAGCCTTTTACGATTGAACATTTTTTTTTCATATAATAATAACATGACTTACCTACGTATCTACTTGTTTTGCTAATTAAATTGTTACTTTAATGATATACTATTACAAAAATATAATAATATCCTAACCTAACTAAAACTACTAAAAACTAAAATATGGCGTCGAAAAATTCCTCCGCATCGCTGTCGACTAGTAATGTGCCTAAGAGACTTGCGGCTTGGCCACGTTGTATGACAATACTTAGCCTCTGGCCAAGATAAATGCTAGCCACAGTCACAGAAAGTGTCAACCAGTCATGTGGAGATTTCGTTAAACAAACCATGAGCACTCGGACCCCACGGCCCGAGGGTTTCAACCCCAAACGGCTTGAAAATATAAAATTACCGATAAGGTTATTATACTTTCGCCGCTTCAAGTTTTCCGCAGCCTTTATTTACCTACCTACTTTTAGTTTACAATCGACATTATATTATTGAATCAATTTCATAAAGTAAGTATTAATGAAAACGCAATACAGTAGGCACATAACACAATGTCATGCTGAATCCACTACTTAATTGATATTAAAATCATCAACTCAATTCAAAGAAGGCAAAATCTACAAAATGCTAAATAAAAGACCTTCAATGATGATCACCGAAGCGAAAAAAAGGAAAAAAATACTGGCCGAATTAGAATGCTTTCAGAGTTAATTAAGTTCTTCAATGAACCTCTTCTATTAACCAATAGATGTTAGAGTATGTCCAGTAATCACTTTCTTCACACCGGAAACATTTTTATACCAATTTTTACTGAATGAAAAAAAAATTAACGACTCAATCACCTTCAAAGGCAAAGGCACAGATACTCAGCCGCTCGTTCAGGAATCAATTAGCGTGAGCACAAAGCTCACAGAATTAGCTGGCTGAAAACAATCCACACGTGTGCCTCGCCGATTAAAAATAAAACTGAGTTAGACAACTCGATGCAATGTTTGAAAGGCTTGGGAGAGCGTTTAGATGTGCCTTACTTTGTAGGTGAGTTGAGTTATCAAGTGAGCAAGTCTACTTGACCATCGGTTAAAGGTTGGCGCTGGTAGCCAAAATACAGGCTTTTGCCTAGTGCGGCTACATAAGTTTAATTCATGTTTAAAAAGAGAATATTGCATACTAGCTTCTGCCCGCGGCTTCGCCCGCGTATTTGGCGGAAATTATCCCACAAAAACGTGTTACCGAGACAAAAAGTAGCCTATGTCCTTCTCCAGGAAGCCATCTATCTCCTTGCCAAAATTTATAGAAATCCGTAAAGTGGTTTAAGCGTGAAAAAGTAACATACAGACGGAGTTACTTTCGAATTTATAATATTATTAGGTTGGTTATGACAATTATTGAAATAAACTTATTACTATACGTAAACTGTTATTGGGTTTTTCATTAAGAAATTCTTAGTAGTAGCTCAGTCTCGATTAGTGCCCAGTTTATGGCAATAGACCCGAATCCTGTTAAATATGGGACCTTCATCCTATAGGTATATAACTGGTGATTATGACGTCTTAGATCTGAAGCACTTCTGCCTCCGCTTTCGCGGGTTACAGGAGTGAGGTCTGTTATGTGATTATTTCGTCGCATTTTTCTTTTTACATTGAATTTACTTGCTTCACTAGTAAGTAAACCATCACATATTTGACGTGAAGAGCAACGCAGCTCATGGAAGACTTGTATATCATGACTGTTGGGCACTTACCCACATAATTAGGTAATGATTTTTTTAATTATCTCTACTACTTAGGCCCGCTTGCACCGCTAATCACTAAACACGTTTAGCGCTAAACGTGTTTAGTGAGTGGTGGTGCAAGTGGGTCTAAATATTTAACGCCACATTTTAAGAAAAACCCTAATACTAATACACAATAACGCTATCAGCACGCCGATAGTTACATCTATTAAAATTATTTTCAGCAGTTCAACACGCTAGTAACTCGCCTGTTCAAACGCGCCTCCATCACTTCCGACCTCAGTAAACAGGTAGGGGAAACATATCAAAAGTTTATGCTACTGAAATGTAAATGTGGCACAAAACTCATCGAGAATGGACTGCCAATGATTTTCTTTGCATTTTACTAGATTTGCTGTAGTGGGATGTTTATTAGATACTAATAATATCTTGGGATTTGATTGACGGGTGATTTATTTAATTTTACGAGGGAAACGTCAGCGACGTTTTATTATCACTTCCGTTGATGATTGATTTTGAATGTTTTATAAAGCGAACGATAGAATTTATGGTATTTATTTGTGAAGAGAATAGGATCAAACAAGGCTCATATAAAAACTAATCAAATAATTGACATTGATCCCAGAAAAACTTGTTAGAAATTCGATAGTAAGTAAATTGATGGATGACAAAACGGTTTCATCGTCTACGAAAATTAGGTAAGATAGAATGGGTACGATATTTAATAACGCACCCATTTATACCTACATAGTTAGATATGCATCTGAAAAACTAACACTCACTCACAAAAAAATAAAAAAAATAGAAGGGTGTTTAGTGTTTCTTTTTCGTAAGGTATCTAGTAGGCCATATTTGTTTAGTTTACATTATTATTCGTCGTAATACACCGTTTTATTAGTTTACAGCCAGTAATCACGTCACTTCCTAGAAAAGGCACACGTGACGCCTTCCTATTAATTCTTATTTAAAAAATTTAAATACTTTTGTCGTTCGAACTGGGACACTGTTTATGTTACGCTTTCAAGGTACGAGCTATTTGAAAATGGAACGAATTTTTCAGTTACTTCGGTATCCATTACTGGTTTTGTATGATTGTTATGGTAATAACAGTTAAAATAATACGCATTGGATGTAGTATTAGGTGGATGGTAGTAAATTCCGTCAATTTCGAAGTACGTTCTTCAGTTTAAAGGGCGGGTTAGTTAATAGGTGTTTAAGATTTTTTTAAAGGTGTTATGTTTTAACATAACTCGTGGAACCACGTCTTTAGGGGTGTGGAGTTACACAACATTTTTTTTATGAATTCTTATTTATTTTAACTAGTTTGTTACGATTAAATGGGGTAATTAAAGTTTTGTTTAGTTTTAAATTCGTCTGAGGTCATAAAATTGCAGAGCAATAAAACAGTAAAAAGATGTAAACGTTTAAAACTACTTGTGTGATTTCAAAAATATATTAGATGCAATATACTCATAATAATATAACATAAAAGTAAGTAATGCTACAAAATATAACCGAAAAAGCTACGATAATTTGAACACGTAGGAGAGTGCTACGAAGAGCTACGAAACTTTTATAAATATCATTAAACAAAATAATGTAACAAATGTTTTGTTACGTATAGGTTTCAGGCTAAAATAACTAATGTCTGTTGACAAAAATGGAATGTTTAAAAATATTGAAAGAAACTATTGCGGTCTATACTTTTAAAATGATGTTTTTTAACCATCGCGTCTCTAATAAACAGATTTCTGTGACCTAATTTACTCAACAGCCAACTTCCCCAAATCCTAACATCCCGATTCTTCCGTTCCAAATTCGAAATTCAAAACTCAAACATGGAAGCTATACCAATCTAATCTCTTCTACAAATTCCCGGAAACTCGACTAGGTAAGGTACATCAATCAGTACTATGATCAATGAAAATGATTTTTGATCAACAACTACTGTTTCAAACACTGGTGTGTACATCAAAGTGTGTTATTATGTGGGCATGCAGTGGCGGGTACACCACTAGTGGACAATTGATCAAAAGACAGATTTAGTTGTCTTTGAATGCCAGGCTGGAAGCACGCCAGAGCTTTGATTCTTATGGGGGACAGAGTATTGTGAGGAAACAGAGACTGAAAATAAGTTACGATTGTTTTATTTTGTGTGTTTTTTTTTGTTGTTTATACACCTACATTTAACTTTTGCAAAACAAATAAGTACATTTTTGTTTGTAAACTACGTATGAAAAACATACTGACAAGAATTAAACAGAACGAAGCGATGTATTTTTAAAGATATCGAAAAATAACCATTGTGTGATGGCTAATTTTTAATGAAAACGTTGAGTCGATCATTTCGTATTTGTATTACAACGATAATATCATTATGTTTATATTATAACGAAAAATAAATAATATTATTATAACAATATTATAAAAAAGAACATAATAATATTATTACAACGAAAAATAATTAATTGAATAAATCGTACCTATTCATTAAAGTAGACAAAATAATGTTTGTCTACTTTAATGAAAACTGAAATCTCTGTCTCAAACTAACCTAGAATCACAAAGGCGTAATTTAGTGTTCTTAGTATTATGTGTAAGGCGCGAAGTCGAGGCGGTTAATGCGTTGTGTAACACAAACAGGAGGAGCCGCCGGTGGATACTAGCTTTGTGCCTGTTCGGAGTGTCCGGGCAAAGAGTAGTGTGGTGTCAGAAGCTTTAGTCAGTGTCTCAAACGAATCTGCATTCAATTATAAGTTTCCTTGCAAAACTTAACACAGATAGAATCACCATGTGTGCACTGCAGATCCGGTAGGTACTTAACGGTCTCTTTACTACGTTTTTGTTTAACTATACCTGCACATATTTGGTAAGTACTTAACAATCGAAATGTAAAAACAAAGTCTTTATATACCTACAATCAGAAGTTAGAGTGGCTATTATAAGGCATCCGCTTCAAAAGGACCAGCGGGGCAATTGCGTAACACACTAACACTAGGAATGGCTTTCATTTTGACAGTTCAACAGCATTCATTGCGTTATTTACGTAGTTGAGCAGACAAATTTTTCGAACACATGTAGCAATGGATTAGCAATAGGCTTCAAAATGATTCAGATTGAGGTAGATAATGTTTTACGCAATTAGGGTGCTGATTAAGTTTAACAAATATATTTATTTTATTCTATTCTTTTTTTCTCTATGGCAATTGGTGGCAATGTCGACAATTTTACCAATGTCAGACTAGAAGTGATATGGAAAAAAAAATGTGAAAATAAAAATGAAACTTTAAACTTCAGACATTAATAAAACTCTATAAAATGATCTTGATAAAGATCGTGTTGGATTAGTAGGACAGGAATTTTAACAAATCATACGTGGGCTGATTCTTCTGATTATTCTGAGGTTCGTTAGTCTGACGGCTCGATTGTCTGAGCGAAACGACTACCGGACTCAAGATTGTCAGTGGGATCCGGAATTGAAGAATAAATATTTACATCTAAATATTTAAATGTTAACATACGAGTAGTTGGCATGCTTTTGGGAGATTATAAGAAATGCTCTGAATGTGCACAAAGTTATGTGAGATTTAAAAAAAAACATTTAATGGTTTTAATCACCGCAACTAGCACCGATTTCCTTCTCATGAAAACTTTTACACTATATGAAAAATACATGAATAAGGTCGCAATGTGGAGGTAATTGGGTAACTAACTAATATCAGCGGGATAATTGTATAACACACTTACTATAACAATGGCTTCCATTTGACAGTTCAACAACATTCATTGCGTTATTAACGTTGTTGAGCAGACACATCTTTCTAACATATGAAGCGATGGATTAGCAATATCCTTCAAAATGATTCAGATTGTAATTAAAATTGTGTTAAGGTTGATATCAATTATTTACCCAACACATTGCCATAAACATAATTCCAAATGACCTATGCAAACACGCTTAATTAACTGTCACTGATACATATATTAAGGGGACTACATGACCTAAACGCAAATTTATAATCCCTAAAAATATATGATCCACTGCAGTAACCAAAATCAGAAAAATATATGATAATCTGCAGGATATCTGCTAGTTAGATAGTGTGTTGAAAACATAATACAATTAACTTGTTATGATAGAAAAAAATCACGAAGATACCTCTAAAAAAAAATTTTAACGATTAAAAACCATACTATTAAGATTTTTTGTCAGATTAATCTACAAACAACATACTAACGTAATTGTGTTTTGATTTTTTAGTCCAATGAATAGATTTTTTGTAAATCCATAATTACTTCATATTTTGCAATAAATTACCAGCGTTGTGTCATCGCGCGTCTCTTTCTTGTCTATGCAATCCGACAGTGACCGCGCTTTAGCTCTTGTAAGCCCCTTAATGTGTAAGTGTAAAAGTTAATAATCATTGATTTAATAATAATAATTGTACCTTAAATATTTTCACGCCATGAGAAATTGCAAACATGTCGTGAGCCACTCTTATTTAAGATCCTGCATGTATGTATTATTTTAATTCTATATGTGTACACAAATGTTCGAGCAAATAAAAATTATTTCTTTCTTTCTTAAATACAGCAAAAAGAGTTACTAGTTAGATAATCCTTCAGAATTTTAAGTCCCTACAACAATTTCATAAAGTTATCTCTCTCTGGGCTCCTTCATCAATGCTCTTGAATTTTTAAACAGGTAACCTTTAAGAGGGTGCACACGGGTCCACTAGCGCCCACTCCTAAAATAATATTATCTCGTGACTGAGAAGGAATTTTGAATAACGGCTCAATAAACACCCTCGGTAAGTGTGTCTAGAATTTTCTAATACCTTTCATAAACTTTCATCTTGACACAAGAAGCAACAAAATTCGATCTAAAGAAAAGCGGCCACATTCCTCTAGATCGTATTTTGTTGCTTCGTATCTCAATATGAAAGTTTATAAAAGGTATTAGAAAATTCTAGACACACTTACCAAGGGTCCTTATTGAGCCGTTATTCATAATAATTTCTCAGTCACGAGATAATATTATTTTAAAGCAATGGCGCTAGTGTACGCCCTCTTAAGTGAAGGCTTCCTATTCATAAAAGCTGACTCAAGTACGCAACGATACACAAAGCTGCACCTAATTAAATTACCGCCACACACACAAATTCAAACCACACAAACTTCTTAAATTGCATCTCAAACACCTGTAATAACCATAAACAATGCTTTTAATAACTACTACCTTTACACGTCATCTCATTTACAATGCCGGCCACATAAACTTGGCACTAGAGTACGACCGAAAATGGATTTATTCTTTAGCCGAAAACAAAAACAAAATTCGGCCTGTTTTGCATTTTCGGACAAAAACGATTTTTGTCATTTGTCGACAGGTTGTTCTTTGGCAAAAGTAAAAGATATGCAGTGTCACTGTCAACCTATTAATATATAATTTTCTTTAACCGTTTAAACTTAAATCACAAGTTATTGTGGCCTTAGTTGTTGTAACTCTATCTAAATGAATTGAATGTATTGATTCGCCGGTTCTTTATCTTTTTCGGAAAATTAAAATTGCCAATAATGGATATATCAGTCGAAAATTGCCGAATATCGAAAACGAAATTCGGTCGGACTCTACTTGGCACACATCATTCTTTTCTTTTTATTTCATATTCGCGTCAGGAGTGCCAATTATTATCAAAAGCTGCCTGTAACACGATGAAAGGAACTCTTTGACTTTCATGTCTATTCAATGGTAGGCTTTGTAGTTGTAATTATAGACGGTATTCTTTGATAATTCGCAAAACGAAACGTCTGCCGCGTTTCCCTAAATTTTGTTAATATTGTCGGTTCTGTTACTGTGTAATGTTTTGATGTTGAATATGATGTTGTTTTTGTGGGATGTGATTCGGATAAAGTGATGTGAAAAGTAAGACAAAAATAACTCTTCAATAAGTACCTACTCTTGAATACAACGAAGAAGTTGATCATTTAGCTAAAGAAGCGTGCTAAGAGGGTGTTTCGGTGACGTATAAACCTTACTGGACAGATATTTTAAGTGTAGTTAGATCGAAATGTTACGAAATTTGGAAGGAATACTTCGATGAGAAGTCATTGACGAAAGGTATTTGGTATCGGACGATGCAGCCAAGCATTCAAAATTATCCTTGGTTTGATAAAGCCGATATGAGTAGACAAGAAATCGTGACAAGTTTGAGACTTCGTTCCGGACACATCCCATTGAATAGTTTTGCTGCATTGATGGGCAAAGTAACATCTCCAAACTACACGGAATGCAAGGTGGTCCAAGATGTTTTTCATATTATGGGGAGTGTGTCCGGAACGGGGCAGAACGATATTTGATCCGAGACCAATGTAATATAAATATTTGTCTAATTGGAGAATGCAATATTATTCTAGTTTTTCCAGCATCCAAAGCCGCTAGAATATTAGATATACACTCGAGAGCAATGAATCCGGGTCACTTAAAGAATCCTAAAAATCTCGGAAACTAAAAATGCTAGGTTAATGCAATAAATTGTATTTAATAGACAATGTAATACTCCTTAAATGAAGGTATTAAAACTTCTTAGTTATTGTAAAGTTATATCATAAAAAAATCAAATTTGAAAAAGGGCCACTTTCGAAGATGGAACTACGAAATTACAGCATTTGGTTTTGCTTTTGTTTGTAATCTGTCATTTATGTGGGTACATAAACCATGTTGATAGTGCTCTATATTCATTATTCAAGCTGAAATTATGTCGCTTACGCCTGAAGAATGCACCAGAATACTTACAATGCTGGAAACCGGCCGGAGTCAGCGCGATACAGCCAGGACTGTCGGTGTGTCGCTGTCAACAGTACAAAGAGTTCTCCGACGTTACGAAGAAACTGGTTCTAACCTACGCAGACCAGGAACGGGCAGAACCAGGTGTACCACAGCACGAGAAGACCGATACTTGGTGAACACCATGCTTCGAAATCGCTTTCTCACAGGAACTGAACTCACAAATCAGTTTCGACGCCTCGGAGGAAGTAACCCAAGTGCATGGACAGTAAGACGTCGGCTTGCTGAATCTAACTTAAAACCCCTTAGACCTGCAAACGGCCCTAAACTGGAGCGTGGGCATCGTATTTCAAGACTAAGATATGCCCAGAGCCACGTAAATTGGAGTATTGAAGATTGGTCAAAAGTTATGTTCTCCGACGAATCAAAATTTATGCTCTACAAGCACGATGGAAGACACAGAGTGTATCGAAGACCAGGGGAAAGATTCAAGCAAGCATGCATCGAAGAAAAAGTAGCCTACGGTGGTGGGTCTGTACTTGTGTGGGCCGGAATTTCTTCTGAAAGTCGCACAGAGCTGGTGATCATAGAAAACGGCTCTTTAACTAGCGTAATATATGTGGAAGAAATCCTCAATGATCACGTTGGTCCATTTATGGTCAATTTAGGTGAGGATGCTATATTTATGCATGACAATGCCCGACCTCATACAGGTAGGATTGTGAATGACTACCTTCAAGAGATGAACATTACTCGTATGGAGTGGCCAGCGCGCAGCCCGGATATCAACCCGATCGAGCATGCTTGGGACGAGCTAGGCAGATGCGTAAAACAACGAAACCCTCCCCCAATCACGCTTCGTGAGCTCAAAATTGTTCTCACAGAGGAATGGGAGAATATTCCCCAAAATCGTATAAGGAACTTGGTGTACAGCATGCCAAACCGCGTAAACGCAGTAATGGAAGCACGAGGAGGCAATACGAAGTATTAAAATTCAAGAAAATCGTAATAAAGTTCAAAAATTTCATGTTTCCTATTTTTGTTTTAAGGAGAGATCAGCAGTTTTTTTCTTTATGTAATTTTGTGTTAATAAAATGTATGGTGACTCATATTTTTTTTACTTTCATTTAAGGAGTATTACATTGTCTATTAAATACAATTTATTGCATTAACCTATCATTTTTAGTTTCCGAGATTTTTAACATTCTTTAAGTGACCCGGATTCATTGCTCTCGAGTGTATAAATTAGTTAACTTAGGGATTAAGCGTAGATGTTAAGTTTTTCATGTAACAAAGGGTTCCTATTGGGGTGACATGTTCGCTATGTGATCAGACCTTCGTTAATAAATGAAGATTTAAAAAAAAACCTCTAGTTTTGGGGGTAACATTTTCACATACATACAACACACATGATATCACGCTTGTTATTCCTGAAAGGGTTAGGCAGAGGTAGGTATACCTATAGCATATGAATAAATACGGTTTTTTATACACCCACATTTCGTCAGTTATGGTAAAGTCCCACGTAATAAGGGGCGAGCCTATCACCATCAACTATGCACAAATCCAAACTCCGGGCTACTACTGAGAAATTCCTGATGGAAACCCAATAACACTTTGCCCGACCTGGAAACCAAACCCAGGACAGTTCTCAACTCAACAATGACAGCAACAGGTTCACAAAAAAACAAAAAAAAACCTACCGGCTCATTACGGGACTAAGATCACCCATTATGTCACCCTATGTAAAAATACCACATTTATATCATGTGTATATAATAAAGAGTTTTCTATTCTATTCTATTCTTGAGAGCAGAATCTCAAAAATAACTGTCAAATGAAAACGTCATGATAATTTAGTTGGTAACTCGTGACTGATGTCGTAACTACACGGTGTCCGTTTCTACCTCACTCCCGTTAAATGTCCGTGTCCGCGGATGAACGGGGACGGTGCTATTCATAACAGAAGCCATCAATTATTCTGTTCTGTGCTCGTGATTATAGATCTGCACCCTACACATTATCTATCACAAACTGAACCATTTTGAAGGATATTGCTAATCCATTGCTTCATATGTTCGAAAACTTTCGTCTGCGGAACAACGTAACTAACGCCATGAATGTTGTTGAACTGTCAAAATGACAATCATTCCTACTGTTAGTGTGTTACGCAATAACCCTTTCTTTATTTTTTATTTTTTTCGAGATAGCTTATCTTTTTTGTATGTGTTTCTGTGACACATAAACCTATTTTTCTTTTCTTCAATTGTAGATAAATCTGAAAAGATCATAATTCCCTAGGTGACACAAAAATCCGCGTAAATGAGCCTATAACTAAGTATTATGTAGGTAGGTACCTAAATTACTAGCCAACCAAGTTATTTCGTCAACTGAAAGTTGTGTGTGAAATATTTCAGGCACGAATTCTGTAGGTAATAAAACGAATGCGGAAAAAATATGTAAGTAGGTAGGTAAGGTACTTAAAACGTTTATGAAAATACAAAAAAACAGTTTATAAATACAAAATACAAAAACGTGTAGCAGCCAGAGGGTTAGTCGTAGACTTCCATTGATATTTTTTTTATACTGAATGTATTATTGAATGATATAACATTATTTCCCATGAGAAAATAGAATTACTTTTTTCTGACACTTAAATTTTTGTGTATTATCTGTTTGGTTTAGAATTTGATTTTCTTCGTTTTCCCATTTGAATCTTGGTTCCCTCTCAAACATACCTAAAACTAGTAACCGGAGCCCCATACATCTAATTGCAGATGTGCTCGTACTAAAATAAATTATTTTAAATGTAAATACGCAGGATTGGCGCAATGATAGCTTTTATTACTAATGCCGTACGTCACCGATATAATACTACACAGCTCTATGTAGTGAATCATTGTCAATTAGTGTCAGACTTTATTTGGTTTACCTATATCTGCAAACACTATCTATCACAATCTGAATCATTTTGAAGCCTATTGCTAATCCATTGCTTCATATGTTCGGAAAATTTGTCGGCTCAACAACGTAAATAACGCAATGCATGTTGTTGAACTGTCAAATTGAAAGCTATTCCTACTGATAGTGTGATACGCAATTACCCCGCTGGTTTTAATATGTAGGTACAGACACGGGTTCACAAGCATAAATAGGGATTTACTCCTAAAGTATCGTTTTTTTTTTATACGAACGTTATATGTATCTTCGAAACTAAATAGATGGCACTCTTGACCTCCTGTAACTTAGTTGCGTATAAAGCAAGCAGTTTGAATTTTTAGAAATCAAGAGGACATACTATAACTAGCTACTTAGTCTGGCCATAAATACTGTTACAGTTAAAAATAAGAAAGATATTACATTTGAATTTGGAATCTGTCATTTTTATACGATTGTTCATTGAGTTTTCTAATTTTGGCGCCAATACATTGTACAATATTTTGCGATATTAAAATGGAGTGGGGTGATAAAGAGAACCGAATCGCTGTGATTGCATTAGGTACACAAAGTTGGTATGGAGCCAAATGTAATTTTTATAACTCTCCATACGCTTGGTATTAGTCAAATGTTTGTGTACCAGGCTATTAATAGGTACAATGAGATCTTCTCTGTTTGTGACAGAAAAAGATCTGGCTGTCCACGTAGTGTTCGTACGAAAAAGGTGGTCAAAGCAGTAAGGGAAAGAATTCCAAGAAATCCTGTCCGAAAGCAAAAGATTTTATCTCGGGAGATGAAGATAGCACCCAGAACCATGTTGCGTATTTTAAAAGATGACTTAGGACTTGCAGCCTATAAGAGACGCACTGGTCATTTTTTAACTGATAATTTAAAAAAGAATAGGGTGGTAAAATCGAAACAACTACTGAAGCGGTACGCAAAGGGAGGTCACAGAAAAATTTTGTTTACAGATGAGAAAATCTTTACAATTGAGCAACATTTTAACAAACAAAATGACCGTATCTATGCTCAAAGCTCTAAGAAAGCTTCCCAATTAGTCGACAGAGTGCAATGTGGGCATTATCCGACTTCAGTGATGGTTTGGTGGGGTGTTAGCTATGAAGGAGTGACTGAGACATATTTTTGTGAAAAAGGTATCAAAACATCGGCACAAGTGTATCAAGATACCATTCTTGAGAAGGTAGTTAAGCCCCTTAACAACACCATGTTCAATAACCAAGTATGGTCCTTCCAACAAGACTCGGCGCCGGGTCATAAAGCTCGGTCCACGCAGTCTTGGTTGGAAGTGAACGTTTCGGACTTCATCAGAGCTGAAGACTGGCCGTCGTCTAGTCCCGATCTTAATCCGCTGGATTATGATTTATGGTCAGTTTTAGAGAGTATGGCTTGCTCTAAACGCCATGATAATTTGGAGTCCCTAAAACAATCCATACGATTGGCAGTAAAGAATTTTCCCATGGAAAGAGTGCGTGCTTCTATTGATAACTGGCCTCAACGTTTAAAGGAATGTATTGCAGCCAATGGAGACCACTTCGGATAAGCTTTTTATATTTAAAATTGTTTTATATTTATGTATTAAACTAACACACTGTAAAAGTAATAAATATTATTTGCAATAAAAACATATTTTTTTTCTTCCTGACAATTTTGATGGCAAGACTAGGTATATTGCCAATATACCTAATAATTATATGTTATAGTTTACGGATTATCACTAGTAAAAGTTCTTCAATTTTGTCAATGACAATCGATCATGAAAATTCCAAGGTACTTCTAGCAGTCTTACGAAACTCAAATTTTGAATTTTAATTAGCGTTTAGCCTATAAAGGAAGCAAAATATGAAAAATCCCGAAACATTATTCATTAAATGAAAAATAATGATTATTAAAAATCACGTTCAACTAACGCATCGCGCTCGGTGCAATTTTTGAATTTGGTTTTTCTCGGAGTTGCAATTGTTATTTTACGAGAAAAACGTGATTTGAATATTGAATTTTTCGTAGGTAACTGTAAAGCTACAGTTTCTTACAACAGCAGTGGCTACCACATAACGGCTGCAGTGCTGGTTGTCATGAAAATGATGGCACCGGGGTTTGACTACATTTAAGATGGTAAAAACACTGGGAAACACACCAACTTAATAAAAACGAAATAACGTTTCAGTGACGTCATTCGACCGTAAACTGCGGATGCTATGTGGCGGCCACCACAAACCTTAGCTTATGGTATTTATGTTTGTGACTGTATTGAGCTATGAACAACAACACAAGCCACCGGTTCACTTATTAGAATTCAGTAACCGTTCACGCAACTGTCCATCTGAAACACTAACCCCGTTATTCATAATAAAGCTGTTCGCTTCATTTTTTTTTTAATTTATTTAAAAAGGGCTTTGTCGCTTAGCGACCACATCGTCCCGAGCAGAAAAATACAAAATTGTTGATTACTATCTACCTTATAACTAACTTGTACAATTGTTTTGCTTTATCGGACACTGGAAAAGCAAGGATGGTATTGCCAATATCATAGACTTTTTATATCGTCCCAAAACATCAATTCTACCATGGTCTAAAAAAACAAGGTCTGGCATTCCGGGATTGACACATGCTTACGTCACTATCCAGTTTCCACTTTATTGCAACAATACGAATTAAAGAAACATTTTCAGTAACCATTCTGTTAAAAAATATATATAAACCATTTAAATTGACGTTTCATTTTTCTAATCAAATGAAACATTTCAATTTAAACATATATCAACGTAATTGTTAGTTAAAACCTCTTTGTTTTATCGGATTCGCACAGGTAATAAAGGCGATTGGGGAGTTATTATTACACACTACTGGTAACACAGCAGTGATGACGTAGGCTTGTGTCACCCCCATGACCGGAATGCTATACCTGGCGAAGAATATTATTATACCATGAATTCTACTATTTTCATTCCGGACACACGCCATCAAAATATGAAATACGTCATCAACCACTTCACCCACAGTCATCACAATTTGGAGACTATTCGCTTCATAAACCTATTTTAACTATCGAACTGTTTTGTCACTTTCTGTCAAACTTCATTTTAACTTGACAGAAAGGGACAAAACAGTTCTAAAAATGCTAAAATAGGTTTATGAAACGAATAACTTTATTATAATTAAGATGGTAAAGCTTTGGATTCCTAAGAAAGTTGTGAACGGTCACACAATAACGGCTGTCCAAATATAGAGCGTTTAATGTCACGTCAATGTCAAATACAGGTGAAAATGACAGATGTTCATGACTGCAGTTATAATATGACGGAACCGCATTCCTAGGAATCCAAAGCTTAAATGCTGATTTTTCAATCTTCAGATAACTTTTAGAATAGAATACTCTTTATTATGTACAGTCGCCGGCAGGTCAAGCTACACGAAACTCACAATTCTCCAAATGATTTTAAACCTTAAAAGGTTGGTGGTTAAGTTCACAATGGAATGAGGAAATCTGTCAGTTTGTGGTAAGTTGATGTGCTGGCGACTGTACACCATGAAAAATTACGGATATAAATACAGGTATTTTACATAGGGTGACACAATGGGCGGTCTTATCGCTAAAAGCGATCTTTTACAGACAACCTTTGGATGGATTCAAGGGTGAAGGAGAGACAATTATGCAGGTAGTCAGTGGTGTACCATTTACATATACAACAAATACATACAAACATAAAACATATACTTATTTAAATATAATATATACTTACAATAATAAACATGAAACAAGAGCAAGGAAACTAAATGTAATGATGATGTAACTTTTATCTGAGTATTTAAAATTGCGGTTTGACAGCTTTTGTAGAAAATATGTCAATCATAATTATATAAAAAATCGGCCCAAAAGAGTTTTCCGATGCATTCTATCTTGTCTACCTACTGGTCTGATATGCGAATGAAATATCATTTCACACGACCAAAAATATTTTATCGTGAGGTATATAGGTAATTACAGTTCGCGCAAAACTTTATGAGCCCTCTGAACATAGGCCCGAGAACGAAACCGCGCATGGCACAGTTGAGTGAGAGTGAGAAAGTTCCCTAGGACACCTATACTGCACAGCCACTCGCGTGCAACTTCCGAGAGCTCATAAAGGTTTGCGCAAACTGTACTTACTTACTTCATTTACTTACTATATACAAATAAACCATCCAATCACTTCTACGTTTCTGCTCAAATGGTTTTTCCCGTAAGTAGTAAGAACATACGCAAGAGCAGTATTTTCCGAACGCCTAGTAAGTAAATGATGATAAAAATGTTTATTCAAAATTAAAAATGATTACAGAAAATAAAGATGATTTTCAAAGACATATTCAATGTTGCCCCAATTGACATAGTTCGACGACTTTCTTTCTTCACAATATGTCTTTAGTGACACACAAGATTAAAACAAATCCATTGACTTAAGAATAAACATACATACACAGGCTGATAAACACATTACCCTCCTGTGCGTCGCGCAGTTGGGTCAAAAGGGCCATTGAGAGGGCTACACTACACCTTCACTTGCTAGCAAAATAAAAAGTACTTTAGAGTTTAAAGAAACTAAAACACATGCTTGTATCACGCACAAAAAAAAAAAAAAATTGACTTGTATTAATTACGATTTAAGTAGTACTTATGCATTTTACCCTGGCCAATATTTTAACTTCATTGTAGAGAAAACGCATTTTTTTAAACAATATTTACTATGGTGGGTGATTGATACCTTCCGTAGTCATAAGTAAGCTTGTCACTTCTTTTATAAAAAGCTCAATCCAAGGTCGAGCCTGCCTGTGAGTGTCAGTGGTCTACATGACCCACCTCCTGTACCTCCTGCGGTGTCTCAGATGCTCGAGACTGGGACTCAAGGTGATAAAGTTAGATTAAGATTCCAGGCAAAGGAAATATCTAATGTTATTAGTAATATGTCTAGAGGAAAGTCTCCTGGACACGATGGTCTCAGTATCGAGCATCTGAAGTACGCCGGTATCCACTTGCCGAGGGTGCTTGCTCTGTTCGTCAATTTGTCACTTTCGCATAGCTACTTACCTGAGGAGCTCATGCGTACACTGGTTGTTCCTATAATAAAAAACAAAACAGGTGATCCGTCGGACCTGTCGAACTACAGGCCTATCTCACTAGCCACCATAATTGCTAAGGTTTTGGACAGCCTGCTTGATTAACAGCTGGGGAAAAATATACATTTACACGACGCACAGTTCGGCTTTAGACCAAACTTATCAACTGAAAGTGCTATTTACTGTCTCAAGCAGACT
Source organism: Griposia aprilina (assembly GCA_916610205.1). NCBI lineage: Eukaryota > Metazoa > Arthropoda > Insecta > Lepidoptera > Noctuidae > Griposia > Griposia aprilina. Next base: position 13,518,904 of record OU744305.1, read on the forward strand.
GTTCACTACTACACAGCAAGGAACACACCTGTGTACGCATGTTATTTAGATCTCTCCAAGGCATTTGACATTGTAAATTATAATGTTTTATGGAGCAAACTTCACAATGTTGAGGGGCTCCCTTCTGAATTAATTTGGTTGCTTAAATATTGGTACAGTAATCAAGAGAATACTGTTCGATGGGCAGGCACTTTATCTGAAGTGTACAGGTTGCAGTGTGGGGTGAGGCAAGGGGGGTTGAGCTCGCCACGCCTCTTCAACCTGTATATTGATGGTCTGATTGAGGAGCTCAGCGGCACCGGTTTCGGATGCTCGATAGACGGAACATGCATAAATAACATAAGTTACGCTGACGATATGGTGCTGTTGAGTCCCTCAGTTAGAACTTTAAGGTGTCTTTTGAATATTTGTGAGGCGTATTCGGAGGCTCATGGGCTGAGATATAACGCCAAAAAAAGTGAATTTATGATATTTAAGGCGGGAAAAAAACAATATCGTGCGCCCGTGATCACTCTTTGCGGCACACCACTTTCACAGGTGAGTAAGATTAAATATCTTGGTCACTGGGTCACCGACGACTCATCGGATGATATGGACATTGAGAGGGAACGAAGGGCGCTGTCCGTGCGGTGTAATATGCTCGCTCGTAGGTTCGCACGTTGTACAAGAGACGTAAAAATTACTTTATTCAAGTCGTACTGCCAGACACTGTACACGTGCGGGCTGTGGGTGAATTATACGCATCGCGCGTATAGTGCCCTTCGCGTCCAATATAACAACACCTTCAGGGGAATGCTGGGGCTGCCGCGGTGGTGCAGCGCATCTGCCATGTTCGCAGAAGCGCGCACACAGGATTTCTTCGCTGTGATGCGCACGCGCTGCGCTTCATTGTTGAGTCGGATACGGATCACCTCTAACGTTCTCCTGAAGACCTTGTCTGAACGGTGGGATTCACCAATGCTGCAGGCGTGGATGGGGTGGCACTCTCTTTGCAACAGGAGATGAGTGGTTCTCCTTTCATGCCCGATTAGTTTAATATTTTACGTACTAACATTTTCTATAAGACTGTAATACTAACAAAATGGAACCTGATTTCCGAAATAAACGATTATTATTATTATTATTTTTATATCCAATGGGGAATTCAAAAAGTGGGGAGCGCTTTGTTTAAAAACGAATTAAAACTACTCTCAACCAAAGATCGCTCCACGCTTTTTGTTACAACATATAGACTATAGAGGTTTATTTATAAACGTTGCTTAAAATTAAGAGGCGTTTAAACAGCAAAAAGGTTTGGTTAAACAGTCGATAATCACTGCTTAACTTTAAGCAACGTTAATAAATAAAGGAGAGAAAGTTTAATTTCGATACGACAATTAGAAGTTGGTTAAAATTGACTTCTAAGATTTTATTTATTTATTTATTATTTATTTTATTATTTATGTACACACAGTAAAATAGATACAGATACCGGCATATTAGTATTGAGTACAAAGGTACTGCTTATTTCTTAAGAAATTTCTTCCAGCAGACCTGCGAAAGGAGAAATGAAAAAGAAATGTAGACAATAGTGTGTGAAAACAAGAAGAGAAGAATTTGATTGGTGACGTCTTAAACTAGAATATTAAATATACTTACATATAATACAAAAATAAATAACAATAACATATACTTAAATAAATACATAATGCTAAAATAAATAAACGTATATATAAATATATAAATTCTCACAGTTAAATGGAAAGGTAATGCTCTATGTTTTATTACATTGTTTGTTAGTTACTTTGTTACAAGTGAAGCTAATAAAACTAGAACTTCATGTTCAGTGTTTAACGTGTTTTAATAGGTTAGGTGGGTAGGCTGGTAAATGTGTATTTTCTTTAATAAAATCCTACTTATATCATTAATTTCGATGATGGTTTCAGATTGATTTGAAAACTATTGTTAAGTCAGCTGCTTTTTTACACTTTTCCACTTGGAAAATTGCACACAGAACTATCAAATTTAAGTTGATATACCGACAAACGGGGTGAATAGGGATGCAGGGGTAAATCGGAACGAAACTGAAAAAGGGATTTTAACATTGAAAAATTAGTTTGTTGCCAACAAGGGCACTTAATCGTTAATTATAATACAGTAAACACATTAGAGTCCTTTTTAGCAACAAACTATATTATTTCAATTTTATATCCCTTTTAATGTTTCGTCTCGATTCACCCCTGCATCCCTGTTCACCCCGTTTGACGGTACCTACTGTTCATTTGGTAAAATGAAGGGGTAGGTACTTAGTAAGACCTCTTATCGACTAGGTACCATCCGTTAACTACGGGGCAAGAAATTAGTAGGAATCTGAAGGGGGCGGGATCTTCTACGACGCAGGTTCTCCTACTAAAACTACATACCAAGTGTTACCAGTCTATCGCACATTCCAACTATTTTTACTTCATAACCTCGTTCTTTTTAATGAACGTTCCGTTTTACGACAAGTGAACGCTCATCACGGCATTAATGGCGGCACTTCCGGTTCATTAGCATTACACACAGCACGTAAAAAATACGCTATTAAAATATGAATTTTATTCGTAAAACATTCGCTGTTTTTATGGTGATGTAGGAGGAAATTCTGGGGAATAGATCTTTTTCTTGGGGGAAGCTATTACTGACAAATATGCACCAGAATAGCACCCTCCAAAGTTGCAATCAGTCTGAGATATATACTTAGGTACCTAGGCTACTACAGCCTAAGTACCTACTGAAGTACAGATTTGCGACCGTTACCTACTTAGCCAGAACTTTGAATTTTCAGTGGTACCTACAGAGAAAACTGCAGGAGCTGAAGGAACTATTTCATTATCATAGATTGTTATCAGTTGTAGGTATAAAATGAAGAAACAAGGCTTCCAGCAAAAAGCGGGAATTGCGTTGGCTCGTGCTTCTCGGGAAAGCTTTAACACTCTTCCGATGCTAGACGAAAACTCAAAGTGAATTGGGATTCCCCGGAGATGTCTTCGAAAATCTGATGTCTGCGGTAGACTTATAATTGATTGACACAGTAACCGTTATTTATTTTCAATTGGCAGGAGCTGTAAAGGTGGTTTGCAAGAACCTTACATCATGCGGGCTAGCAGAAATATGATCCTGCACCCTAATTGCGATACACACTATCAGTTCAAATCTGAATCATTTTGAAGTCTATTGCTAATCCATTGCTTCATATGTTCGAAAAAATTGTCTGCTCAACAACTTAAATAACGCAATGTATGTTGTTGAACTGTCAAAATGAAAGCTATTCCTACTGTTAGTGCGTTACGCAATTACCCCGCAGGGCTGTTTGAATTCGATCACTAAAGCAAATTTTAAATCAGTTTCTAAACTGTAAATGAAGCGTTCGTTTTTAAATAAAATATGATTGTGTTATGCTGCGCGTAAAATTGAACACGTGCTCTTGAAGTAAATAGCTAAAATTCAGTATTGCTTCTTATTTAGCGGCAACGCGTGTCACTCCCGGTACTAGGGCTCATAGGAGCTCTAAACATTTTTGATCAAGGAAGCTACCAATCCACGCAATTGTGCCAACACCTAGCGCTGCACTACAAGAGCCATTACAACCACGGTACCTACTATTACACAAGCTATCACCTCCGTACCTTGCGCACCCAAATAAAGAGTTCGTGGAAGGCCACCCAGCGCGGGCGCAGCTGACAAACAAACCGACGAAGCACAGAGCACGGTAGCTGTGTGATAGGTACTTGGGTTTCAGTGGAAAATTGTTCTTAAAGTTATGGGTAGGTAAATGTATAGAATCAAGTTTTTCTAACTTAACAGACAGCTGTGTTGCTGGGCAGTTTCTCGCGCCACTTCTCCCCAGCTAAAGCACTTGGAAGTGGTGAAGGGCGGGAGTTTTGTGGGGACTGTCTTATGTCATTTTGACGTTCAAAAAAAACTGATTTGAGTACCGTACGTGATTTGATTATATGACTGTTCATTCTGATGGTGGTTGTAAACTTGAGTCTGAACTAGAAAGGCTGAACTAGAAAGTTGAGTTGACAATGTTAAGTGGAAAATTGTGCTGCTTGAGATTTGTTATGAGTGGCCGGTGGTTGAATGGTAGCCAGTGGTAGTAGTAGGAAGTATGGTTCCTAGTGGTAGTAGGTAGGAAGTATGGTACCCAGAGGTAGTAGGTAGGAAGTATGGTACTTCGTGGTAGTAGGTAGGAAGTATAGTACCCAGTGATAGTAGGTAGGTAGGCATTATGGTACCTAGTGGTAGTTGGTAGGAAGTATGGTACTTCGTGGTAGTAGGTAGGAAGTATAGTACCCAGTGATAGTAGCTGGGCATTATGGTACCTAGTGGCAGTTGGTAGGAAGTATGGTACTTAGTGGTAGTAGGTAGGAAGTATGGTACTTAGTGGTAGTAGGTAGGAAGTATGGTTCCTAGTCGTAGTAGGTAGGAAGTATGGTCCCTGGTGGTAGTAGGTAGGAAGTATGGTTCCTAGTGGTAGTAGGTACATTAAATGCAGCTGCATTTAATGTCCTTTGTCATATTTAAAGGTCTTTAAAATTTAGTTCTAATTTCATGGTTCGATGTAGAAATTCTCTGCAGGTACGAACTAAGGCTCCTACAAACAGGCGGAACATGCGACGCGATTCGCACGCGACACAAAGGCATTGCTCGTCGCGCGACAGCCAGTGCCTTTGTGTCGCGTCACGTGTCGCGCCTATCTGCAGCAGCTTTTAAGCAACTCTGCCTTCAAAGTTTAAAATCAAAACTACAAAAAAACTTTAGGAAAAATACTGTTTGGTTATGCTTAAATGAATGTGGAATACCACGAAAATAGCCATGAACAAAAACAATACTCGTATCTTTGTCTTCATAAAGGTACCTACTTTTGAGAAATAGCTTACAGACGTGTATGAAAGTTTAATGAAGACAGTCGAAAAATTCTAATTATTTATTATTTTTCTGCTCCGAAATCTAGCGGGTTAACCACTTGTTTTAGCACGGGGCTAAATATTCTACATCATTACATACGTGTCAGTTTTTATATTCAGGAGAGCAGATATTGCTGTAGTAGTGAGTCTGTTTTGTTTTTAAATTATGTTTTTTATTCGATCGATCTTATCTTTTTGAATGCACGTACTTCTGTGACAAATAAATAATTTTTTCTTTCTTTCTTTTCTTTTCTGTTCTCTAATACGACTTAGGCCAGTATACTTAGTATAAAGTAGGTACTCTGTGACTTATGCGCTGGTATATCTAACGCAACGTTAGCTATCCTATATAAAAGCAGTAGAAGATACCTCAGAAATGTAACATTTTTGGGTATTTAGGTAGGTAATGTAGAGATATAGGCACACAATAAACATCAGCAAGGGTACGACTTATTCACAACAGGTTCGCGGGTTTATAAAACTAATAAAATAGATATGTTCCAGAAGTCGTTCAGTTTCACAATCACACACGAAAGTTATCTTAACTACAAAAAGCACATCACAACAGAATGATTAGGAAATCAGTCCAAACATTTCAATAAAACCAACCGTTTATTTCAAAAGACATTAAAAAAAGTAAAACTAATATTTTTCTGCTACAATACCTCAACATCTATTCGCGTAGGTACTGGCTGCTGATTAATTTATCTATGTTTATCGTCTTTATGGTCGTAGTTAATCGAGAATGGATGAAACACAGGCACGTTGGAAACTCGATAAAATCCGAGTAACATTTACAATGGCTGGTATTTATTTAAGTGGTATTATTGGTACGCCACCCGCGACCGTACAGACCACACATAAAACCTCGTTTACGATCTTTATTGTGGGCTGAGTACCTACACCTTATTTTGTTACTGACGTTATTTTGTAGGTATTAATGTATGTAGTGATGTACCTACTATGGGGCCATTCAAGCATTACGTAACCACCAAAGGCTTATTTTTAATGACATGGCGGACGGGGGGCTCTCGATAGTAATTACGTCAGCAATATTTAGAATAAATAATTAATATCATTTATATGTTATGAATATAATATTTAAATGCGATATTACTAATTTGCTTGAATAAATATTAAATGGTTCCTTATTTCTAGACTCATGAATAACAATGAAGAAAACTAAACAGATAAAAAAAAAAAATACCAATGATTAAGCAAGTATAGGAGGGTGGGGCTAGCAAGGAGGGGGGGGGGGGGTAAAATGACAAAAATTCTGCTTACATAATACTTGAACGGCCCCTATGTACCCAGTTTAGGTGGTGGGTATTTTCAGTTCATTTTTTTCTGTGGGTTGTCCTTCTCTCTGGTTTATCTATCCACTAGTGACCCGCCCGGCTTTGTACGTATGCAATGTAGATACTAATGTGGTGTCAGTATGGAGTGATTAATAATATTATTATTATGATTAGCAGTGGCGTAGCTAGTCCTAAAGGGGCCCTGTATCGAAATTTGTTGGGAGCCCTTTTTACCCGACTGCAGCGAAGCTTCAAAAAAAAAAACTTATTCTGGGTATCGTTTTTTACAAAATAGAACACTGACTTAGAAAGTAAAGCTATTAGTTAGAGTGAGTTTCTTGCCCGTTCTTCTCCATAGATACCCTAGTACGCTTTGGAATGGGCAACTAACTACGTCATCTTTCTGATTGACCGACCCCTTGACAATTCAAATGTAAATGGTTTCATTGAAATAAATGCTTTGAATTTGAAGCCACAAACTCATTAATTTGATTTTTTTCATTAGCTACACGTTCTATAAGGGTCTCTTATCAATAGGAATTACGGATAATATTTTACGAATTTGCACGTCCCGTCGGGGGCCCCTGTAGCTTCGGAGCCCCGTATCATTGATACGGCTGATACGGCGCGGCGACGGTAGCAACGCTCGTGATGATTAGACTATACTTAATAATAATAAAATACTATATAATACTATTATAAGTATATATCTTTATATAGGTAGGTACTTAAACAATGTTTACAGCTGTTTTACCTGCTACTGCTGTGCTGTCTGGACCTTAAATATAACTACCTACCCAATGATACCCAAAATGGTCTCTATCGACCCCCATTGTTATATGTTACACTTTTAAATCTATGATATCTTCTAAGATATTCATTTTAACGATATACTGTAAATGTCAATTTGCACAACGTAGCTAAGTAATATGTAAAAGTAAGTTTTGTAAGTAATATGTAAAAGATAAAAATGGTTACTGTGGGTTATCCTTATGAGATAGTCATATACCATCGCGGACTTTTTTGTAGATCTTTTTAAGATATACATTTCCGTAGTAGGTACATTATTTTGATCTAACTAAAGTACATATAGGTACCTATTTTAAGGTTTAGCCAGCGTTTGCAATGTGTAAGCGCACAACAATATGTTTTTCACATCACATTACAACTCCTTGAAATTCTCGGCTTTTCTCTACTTTAATATGCATGTATTATACCTACATTATAAAACTTCCTCTTGAATCACTGTCTATTGATGAAAACCGAATTAATATCTGTTGTGTATACCTACCTAGTTTAAAAGATCTAAGCGTACCTACCTACAGACACGAAAAGCGACTTTGTTTTATAATATGTAGAGATATTGAACCAGAATACATATTATGTGCACTCTGAAGACTGAAAACCTTGTAAGCGTGTAAATGAAGTCTGAATTTCGATAAAAATATTTAATAGAGTTGGCAATTTTATGTCTACTTAAATTGGTTTTCATGCTGCACATTTTCAGAAGTAATAAATGGGCTCTTGGATAAAAAAAATCTTGGACGTCTGTAATCCAGGTTATCAAGTTCACTTCGTACTTTGTAGCCATTCGCTGGTTTTACGACTACGACACTTCTTGCGCCATCTATTATTTTGATAGAATAATTTTGACACACACTGAAACAGCTAGACAGATATCACCGATTAGAGATCAGATAGGTAAACTACTCTATCATGAATGCAGTTCAGCTATTCGTCATTAGAGGACGCTATTACATATTTTCTTTTAGACTACTCTCAATCGTCGGAAAAATTGAAGTCGTTTTTTTTTTCCTATGTTTTTTTTTTTATATATATTTTTATTGGAAAATGGCTAAAAGGTCTTAGCAACCATGCTAAGACCTTTTAACCATTTTCCAATGCTTTAAAAACTATAATATAGCTTTTATAGCATTGGAAAAAAAAAACAAGAAAAAAGAAGGAATGCAGAAGAATGAGGAAGAATAAGAAATGCATTGAATATATTATTATATTCAATGTATTTCTTATTTTTTTATTTCAGTTCATTCTCTTAAATTAAATTGTGACAGTCAAACAAAGCTCGGAGGAATGAAACGCAATCATTAAAAAAAGTAAAAACATATTGAGCAAAATGACGTTTGTTGACAGTTGCGCTTTGTTATCGTCGAGATTATTTTCTACATTCATCAGAAGAAATAAATTTTTGTGTATAAATTCAGTCAGATTTCATATGGATATAGGAGATGAAGCGAAGTCAACCATGGAACTCGTCAATATACCGCCAATCGTGTCCATATACCGGCACTCTCTGCTCACCTTCGATGACAGGTGTAAAAGTGATCTTTTGGCTAACTTGGACAAGCTAAAGACTATGATGGACAGTCTAAAAGCTGAAGACTTGGGCTACGACAATAATTTGAGAGACGAAGCGCTTTGGAGGCATCCCAATAAGGCACCATGTACGTATATAGAAGTGTTTCAAAACAGCCAAATAAATATGAGTATTTTTGTATTAAAACCTGGTTTTAAAATGCCGCTCCACGACCACCCGCACATGCACGGGCTTCTCAAGGTGATATCTGGTGCAGTGAAAATCAGAAGCTTTTCAGAGTTCCCAGTAAAAGAGACTGTGGATCCAGCAGAGTTCCACGTCCGCGCGAGAAAAGAGGCGGCGCGACTGGCACAGGGCACCCACAAGCGACGAAAACTGTTCGCTGAAATAAGCAGCCAACAAATTTGTTCAGAGAACTCTGGTACTTGCACCCTAACGCCTACTATATCCAACTATCATGAGATAGAAGCCCTAGAAATGCCGGCAGCCTTCTTTGACATCCTCTCACCTCCTTATGACACTCTAATAGAAGGTATTGGACCGAGACGATGTCGCTACTACTTTGTTTCTAACGAGATAAGCACCAATGTAGTAGAATTGCAAGAAACTGAAGTGCCAAAATGTTTCTACTGTGATCAAGCACCATATTTAGGACCAATTCTTGGTTAGGTACAAATTTTCTAATTATTAGGTAGCTATTTGAGGATTTTAAAATGAATTATGTTAAGTTCCTGGCCATAAAATAATTTATTAAATAATTTCTTGTATTCAAATGTTGAATGTGTTAGTAGAATTATTTGAAAGTCTTCTTCATGTTAAATGTCAGTATTTGCGTAAACTAATATGTATCCACAATCCATAGTTAAGTCTGAACTCATAAATTATGCTATTATGTTATAATAGACATCATGCACCCACAGCTTACAGCATTTATGTTACCACTAAGATTAGCAGTTCTCATAAACAAAGATGTGTGTGGTATGCATTTAAAGCACATACTCCATACAATGTAGAAATAAATTAAGCATTAATTCATGAAACAGTATAAAATATTATTCCTAGCTAAAGTTACCCATTTAAAAATTATAGATAAATCAATAGTATTTGTGAGTAGAAAATTCCTCTAGCAAGACAAAACAGATGTTTTATTTATATTAATTCATTCTGTTTGTAGTAAATCCCACCTACATGTAAAAAAATATAAAAATACTAGATTCAGATATTTTGTTGTTGAAAATAATAATAATAATCAAGTATCTTGACTTGACTCGCGAGGTTGTCGACATTTAGGACGTGGACTCAGCGATCATTGTGCTGATAGTCATGACCGCCAATGGCTTAATAGCCAAGAGCCTCGACCAACACCTGTGGAGGTTCTCGTTGGGTAGCTAGATCAAGGGCTTGATTCAGAAGGCAGTACTTGTGGACACGGCTCGCATTGTCAGGGGGTTTCTCTCTCTGGAGCCCTGACCGCTGGTAGCTTGGACCCTGTTCCCAATACCGGTGGGCTTCTTTTATTATATTTTTATATTTTATATATTCAAATATTTAAAAATATTATTTATAATAATGAAATAAAGGAATAATAATTATTGTTGTTATCAGAGAACATGTTGAGTATTTGACGAATTCAGTATATTGTCGATTTTATCAATGTTGTTAAAGCCTGACCTGAGACCGTTGCTGAGATAACAGCGCGGTGCGGGAGGGGTGTGGTGACGCGCCATGGGAGCACACTGATAGGTCAACTTGTGACAACTGTCACCCCTCCCGCACCACGCAGTTACCTCAGGAAAGGTCTCTGTTAAGCGGTCAGGCTATAGAGTTTACTAGAATTCTATGCCTAAATCAAAATTGATGTTAATTTCAGATAAATGCTTTTGTGTATTTGTAAGTTTTCTGTCAACTATACGTAATTAGAAAGTCTAAAGGTCTATCCACACATATTGGTGTGTACTTTTTATATGAACTTGTTCACACACGTCTGAGTCCGGGCCGGCGACGGATCTTCAGTGCCTGCCTTGGGTGTGCCACGACCCTGTCACCTCCTAGGCACGGCCCTCATGTGTAGTATCATGTGTATACTTAAATGGCTCATACAAGAATATAACCACAGTCAGAGCACAATTGAATTGATTACCTTTTACGATAAAACTATGCATAACCATTACGAATTTCCTTGCACAATATTTTTAAACTTAAAGCCAGAATGTTTTGAAACAATATTGTTTATTTTTACAACTACCTACATGTCATTAGTATTGTTTATGTTAGAATAGCGGTTGGCCATTGTCCTTTCATGACATAGCTGTAATGTAATATTATATTGGCATGTCACAATTGCCATGGTGGACTTGTCTTCATTGTCATCATCACAATACAATTTAAGATAACGGCATTAATTTATGTAAAATTGGCCAGTAAATGACAACAAAACATAAATAATGATTTGTTTTTTTTTTAATTATTGTGATTTTTGTTTTTTAAGACTATGTAGGTATTTCATATTTTTTTATGCTGTCACATAAACTTTTTTATTATTTACGATGTATTTTATGTCATTTTAAGATAAAGTGAAATAAAATATGAACATTCCAACATTTGTCACACTTGCCCTTTTAAATTTATTTTCATTTATCTTTATGACGTAGGTAGAGCATTATTGATTTAATTATCTGATCTCTAAAACATTATTAGTAATTTCATTGTAATAGTTAGATATAATTATACTTTAAACATTGCACCTTTTTAGATGTATATGTAGGAAAGCGAAACTTGATTTCCTTTGTGATGCCAGAATTGAATTTATAAATTTAAAAAAAAAAAACATTGCACTGTTATTATTAAGAATTTTTATACAAATAAGTTTCGTTTCCCAGAAGTAGTATTGATGTTTTATTGTTAATAAAAAGTTTATTTGTTATTTTGATTATTATTTCTGATCTATAAAATCCAAATTCTTTAGAGACAAAACAAGTCTTAGTTGAACATAATCTGGTGATCATTCATATTTGTCAGGAAAACTTAAAGAATAAAAACTCCGTAGCAGTTATTAATTGATTTATTGAATTATAACATCAGCAATAAACTAAATGATAATCACGCAACAATTGCACGCAATAGATTTGAACAAATATTGGCAGAACAGCAACATGTAGGTTTATGCTAACAACAATATAATTACATCGTTTTCCAGTCCTCACAGGATTTCTATACAGTTCTAAGCTGCGTATCTATAACCAATGTCTGGGAAAACCACACATCGCTACCTACAGTTAGTAACAACACATTCCATTCAATATACAGTTGAATGATAAACTATCAAAACATCTCTGAAATTATCTTGTGACGGTGTTCTTCCAGAATTTTATTATGATTTTTCGTAGTACTACTTCCACCACAGAATGAGTGTCATCACGTATCATTTCATAGTGTAAAGGTCGATTTTGGCCAAACCAGCGCATGCACAATCTATCCCCACTACTAAATTATTTTTGTGTAAACAGGAGCAGAGTATGCTTTCGTTGGTCTATCATCCATACTAGATTGTCAAGAAAATAATTTTATTGCTCTGTTTCTATGTTCGTTTGGTCTAAAGTCATCCATGGGCTATGGTAGGAGTGTTCTGTGTTACAGAATTAATGGTTCGGGTTGGCATGATTCGGCAAAATCGAATATGTATTTTTTCCCGCGCTGCTCGCGTCTGTGCCGAAACATGCTGCCCGAACGAGTGTGTATCACACCGTACTGCAGTTTCTGTGACCAAGTAGTACTAATACATGCTAAAATTTTGTGGTGGTAGATATACTCGCATATTCGTGGTTAATAGCATTCTTTATTAGATAGACAACTGGCAGACTTGTTTTCCACAGTCTTTCTTGACAGTGTTTGTTCTTATCTACCCAAAATATATTAGCGCCTATTTTATTTGCAAGCATGGGACATTACTTAGTTAGTATGAAACAAGGAATGTATGGCTAAATTATATCTACTCTGGAATATAAGCTTCTACTATAAGTAAATGCAAATATAGGATGGATAAGAATTCACTTAGGCATTTAGACATGAATCCGGTGATAAGTAATTATTAATTAGTCGAATATGTAAAGCAGGTATCAGACGCTTCATTTTTGTCTTTCACTCGAACACTATAAAAAAATAATCAAAAGTAAAAAACGAATTCATTAGTGAAGTAATCCTACGATGTTGGAATTCGGCATTCGGCATCTTTCACTCGCTTACCGAATGTTCGAAAAATGACATGAAAGGAGTAGATGAACGTTCATTCCTAAGTTTATCAGTGCCATGTGATCGTGTAATGAAACAAAAATGACAGTCACTCAAATGAAGCATTCATTCGAGTAGCGTCTGATAGCAGCACAAACTTGGATTAAGTTAGGTTTAAATATATTTTCGGATACTTATTCCAGAACATGAACACAGGGTCCTCTACCTGCCTTATCAAACCTTACGTACGCCATAAATACCGATATCAGTACATTCTCTATTATCTACTGTCAATCTTACGATTCATCCTTATCTATACGTTTATCAGACCATGTACACATTTTTCCCTTGAATGGTTTATTTTTTATCTTACAAACATCCTTTTGGGCATAAACAATTCTGTGACCTTCGAGATCTTTTTGTAGAATTAGAAAATTAATGGACGTATCGCAAATAGTCACATTTTTTTCATCTTATTACTTCTAAAATGTACCTACCATTGATAAACGGGTACTTGAACTTAGTACTTATTGTGCATACCACCTGGTTGGCACGGCCACACGTTTAATTTTAAACTGACCGACAACAGAGGTGTTTAAATATGTAAGTATGTGAACTTAAACGTAGTTCACGACCGAGTATCTACTATAGATCTTTAATCAGGAAAGGAATTGAAAGACCGACCTCGGTCCTCGGTCAACCAGCTTAGAATAGAGGTAGGTAGGTGAGTCATTTCAATGAAAGGTTCAGAAATGAATTTTTGATTCGCGATACGTCCAATAAAACATAGTTTATGGAATATTTTATATCTATCAAAATGAAAAATAAACAGTACAAAAATATGATGATTGATTGCAAAATACGATTACTTCAAAACGATAAAATAGTTAGTGCAAAATATAAAGTACTTCGTGATAACGTTAGCGAGTTATTTTGAGCAGTTTCAATTCCGGTGATTTTGAGTTTCATTAAAGATGTGGATACAGAAGGACCAATCCTTACAAACTTAAGCCTCGTCATCATCTGCCTTGCCTTTTGAACTCCAGTCTAGATGGATGTAGCTGAATACCAGTACATATATTTAGAAGATATTTTAGGATACCATATCACTGGTTTAACTAACGTGTTGCATTACATCACTGGTTTAACTAACATGTTGCATTACATCACGGGTATAACTAACATGTTGCATTACATCACTGGTTTAACTAACGTGTTGCATTACATCACTGGTTTAACTAACGTGTTGCATTACATCACTGGTTTAACTAACGTGTTGCATTACATCACTGGTATAACTAACGTGTTGCATTGCATCACTGGTATAACTAACATGTTGCATTACATCACTGGTATAACTAACATGTTGCATTACATCACTGGCTCAACTAACGTGTTGCACATTTTTGCACCAACTCACTTGGACCAGTTCTGCAGTGAACGTAATACATGTTGCAGAAGCATTTGCAACTTTAGTTCTGATGCGTTAGGCCTTAGGTGTGTGACATGATATTCTACAATGAATTAGTTGGATACTATGCCAATTTAACAAAATCATGGATTAGTAAGAATTAGCCTTCTGCACATTATTTTGTGGTTGCAAGCTTTAAACAAAATCTAATCAACAGTTTGCAGGATTATTGTGAAATCTATTTTTCAATTACTAATGTACAGCAAATGCATTGTTTTATTATTAATTTATGATACATTCTCACAAAAATATTGATAGATATACATTCTCTTTTTTTTCCTATCAGTCCCCCAAATCACAATTCCGAACGGTAATTTTTATTCACAACTCTTATTAATCTATTTTTATATCTTTACATTACTATATCCATACTTTTCAAACTAAATTATATGTTGACAGCAATATTTTGCTATTACTCTGTTTTGCATTGAATATACTTTTTATATATTATATAATTTTGTTAAACAATTAGTAAAGAGTAATTAAAACCCATCTCGATTAGATAGTTTTAAAACCATTTAGATATTATTTAAATCCAGTCGATTAACATTGCAAAATATTTGTACATCCATCAATTTCAAACATTCTACTTTGTATAAGGTTTTTTTTTTTTAATTTTCACATTTATCGAATTATTAGCAGCCCCTGCGCGCCTTTTACGGGTAGTTGACACAATATTGAATTTTAAATCTAAATATTTATCTAGAATTAATTAAAAATTCAATTTTAACGTGTAAACTGTAAAGTTACAAAATGTTTTCAATATAAAATGTATTTTGAGCTTATTGTAACAACTTCAGCTACCCTCGTACACGCACTAATATAGTTGTGATTTTTTTGTCGCTAAACATGCGCAAAGGCATCAAATTATTTGTCTTTGCGTAGAACCTCTTAATTCTATGCTAACGCCCGAAAACTGAAACTCAATTTCATGTCTCTTTAAGGTGAATTGCAGTGTCAGAGAGACTTTTAGAAGGCTCTTAAAGCTAAGTGTAGTTTGAGTCTTCAGAAGTTTAAAGGGCAGTGGAGGGAAACAATGAAAATGCATGCGTGGACATTGTTCTACTACATTTAATATTGGACAGGGACTTATTTCAAAGTTTTTCTGAGCTGTATGTTTTTTGTCTCCAATTTGTAGAATATTAATAATTAAAACTACCACTAAACACATTAAAAGAAAGCGCTTGCGTGAATCTTTAAAGGTGAAAATAATTACAATACGTGAATCTTTAAAATTCGGTAAGTGAAAATAATTACAATTAATCTAAAGCTTTGCTTTGTCAAATAAAGCTCCTTTTAATGTGTTTGCCAGTACAAAATTAGTATAAGTATAATATGAGCAGAATCAAATTTTCAATTTTTTTTTTTCAACATTTCTCTGTAGCACCAAGGTACTCTGTTATGAGCAAGAGAGCTTAACTATTAGTCTTAAAAGCCACGTATTCACTAGGCAACAAATGTAATTAAATCCCAACAATATTGCAATCCAATCATGTTGTTAAAATAAAGTAATAAAGATTAATAAACGTTACTAAGTACAGTACAAGTATTTTCTTTTGTCCCTCGGGAATCATCGGATTTCCGAATACAAACGAATGCTAATTTCCATGTCCATCAATTATTGTGGTGTTATCATCATCATAATTATCAATTAAATGTTGTTTTAATCAAATCAAAACAAAACAACATTAAAGTACTTAGTTCTGAATTCAAATTATTATACATAATAAATCTAATAATTGATGGACATGGAAATTAGCATTCGTTTGTATTCGGAAATCTGATGATTCATGAGGGATATTAAGAAAATAGTTATACTGTACTTTGGTGCCGTATTATTTCTGTCACTCTCCCACAACTGTCAAACTACAAGTGTAAGATAGAGATGGGAACATATTAAAGACAAAACACGTTCAAGTATATCAATCTCGACTAGTGTTTCTTTGATAATCAGCAGTGATCGGAGTAGGTAGATTGAACTGGGGTCATTGATCCGAAACGTATATATTACTATGGACATTCCTCCGGAATTGGTGGATTATTAAAAAAAAACCGGAACTTATGTAGGAATTGTATTCTGCCAGAGTGGAAGGAGTCATTTGATGATTTGCCATCCTCAAAAAAAGGTAGGAATTGTAATAAAATGAGCAATTTTATTCTTTATTATTCTTCCTATATTTTTTTTTGTCACGATTTGACAAAACCCAACGACCAATCAGAACAAAGGATCATGGGTGGTACAATAACCGGTTATCAGAACAATGCGTACGCCCGCCGGAAATACTAAATCCGGAAATACCGGAATTACTTTCCGGAAAAATGGCTTATCCATGTTATTCTTTCTGTGTGCATTTATGATACAAGTACTAAAAATCAATCTACCTACTCCGATCACTGATAATCAGATACCTACATGCATTAAATTGACAGAAACAGAATTATGTTTTAAACTCGTTTAGTTAGTGACTGGCGGTGCAAGTGGGTCTAACTAATCACTATAAATGACAATGATCCGATATTTTCCAATTTAAGGATGCTTCAAAGATAGCTCTTATTATTATTTCAGTCAAATTAAGACTTCGACGAGATTGTAGGACATTTTAATTTACAATATAATGTGAACACCTTGACGCATTTGTAAAGATATGACTTTGATGGAAATGAATAATATTAATCTACTATGTTCAACAGTTGTTGCCAACTAAATACGAGTTTTTTTTTTTTTTATAAAAAGAAAAGATTCTAGCAAGTAAAAAAAAGAATAAGTATAAAACATTGGTCCAAAATCATACGCACCTAAACAAACCAATAGGACTAGTAGTGCGTTGTACCGAAATGACTGAAAATTAAAACTATCAGCTAAATTAATAAAATTAATTGTATAATTATATTTGACGATTATCTTTTTAAAGAGAATATTATATAATATCGCACAGCGACTTTTAATGTTAAGTTTTTGATTATTTGATCATTCAGTTAAGTCAATGTTTTTTTGCCTAAAGATCCATTCAAAATTACTAAAAATAATAATCTATAAACTGTTTATATTTTTAGATGTAAATAGAATGTGCACATGCTCTAAATAGGCCAGTGTAACGACAACAAAGAAAAAAAAATTAACAGAAAAATAAAAACTACATTGTAAAAAGCTTTTTATAAGTATATTTATCCTTTTACCAGTCCTGTAAAGGGCACATCGAGACACATCTCGGTCACTTAAACAGTCTCTTTCTATAGCTCTCGACGCCCTACTACGTAACCCTTTTTTGAAAGTCGATGTGCCGTACTGGACTTGAAGTTTCACCAATAAATTTAATTTGTATTAGAATAGATCTGTAGACAAAAAACCAAAAAAAAAAGAAGTGATTTTCGCGCATTATTAGTACTACTTATAGATGTCGTAACATTTCTTCTCGTGAGTTGATATGAAAATAATGAAGTATTAATGTTTAGTCTAGCACAAGTTCTGAGTCGGCGACGGTGGGCGAAGTCTCGGGCAGCTCTGGTCGCGGCCCTACGCCGCCTGCGAAGTCGTAGACGGCTTGTGACACTTCAGCTGCTAACATGTCGGCTTGCTGTAGAAAGAAATGGATGTTTTAAAAGACGGTTGAAATGGCTTTTGTCCAAGAAAATTGAGTATATGCTGTACTTATTTTATGGAATGTCCACACTCTGGCAAAGCGCTTATTTCAGACTCAGATAAATGAAATGTTTGTTATTTCAGTCAGACAAATGAGGAGATAGACTAAAAAAAAACAATCATTCCATCTCTTTTATGAACTTTTATCTCATTTGGACGTAAAATTAACAAAAAAAAACAACCAATTATTTGTATTTTTTTTTTAAATAAAACAGGCTGGCACAGGGACAGGGTCCCTGGGAGGACTTGGGGCAATCAAGTCTTCCCAGGACCTCCTTCGGGTTGCTTGGCCCAGCAGTAGGACAGTATAGGCTAAGTAAAAAAAAAACAACAAGTTTCTAAGAGGAAATCTCTTTAAAAAAAATGTTGTCAATTGTGTAAATTAAAATAAAGTCTTAAACAAATCAACCTAATCACGTTCCGTTATCAGCTATTCATTGTCGACTTTATTGCAAGAGGCTTAGATACTAACCTCCCTCGTCTGAGCCTCAGCATACACCCTGACAATATCCTCGGTGCCCGAAGGTCTGGCGAAGGACCTTCCACTAGGGTACTTGGCTACCAGCTCTGTGATGCGAGCCTGAAGTCCTAGTGGCTCGGCGCATATCCGTTCGGCATCTGTCGTAGTTATTATGCGGCGGTCCTGTGAGACAAAGAAAAAAATAATAGCACCTAAAACTTTAGCCGGAACATGATAGAGAAGCTCGTACAGTATTTTTATCTCACGAAGCGACACGCGCTTGACTTGTGGGAACCAAGTGTACAAACGCGCTGTGATGTGTGTGTAAGCGCAGGAGCTCTCGGTACCGTCCGGTGCACGGGCGAAGTCGGAAATGTGTGTGTGAGTTCTGTGTTGAAGTCACTCGTCTTCACGCACACATTCACAACGTGTTTAAATACACTTGGTTATAAGTAAAGCGCGCGTCGCTTCGTGAGATAAAAATACTGTAGCTAAGTACAGTTCGCACAAAACTTTTTGAGCTCTCGGAAGTTGCACGCGAGTGTCTGCGAAATATACATAATATAGGTGTCCCGTGTCCTAGGGAACTTTCTCACTCTCACTCAACTGTACCATGCGCGGTTTCGTTCTACGGCCTACGTTCAGAGAGCTCATAAAGTTTTGCGCGAACTGTAATAGCCACCCGGATCGATCGATCACGGTAAAGTTACGCTTGCCGAGGTCAGTCCGTGGATGCGTGACCATAATTTAAATATGAATTCTGATAACAGTCTTATTTAAAATAAAACACTTTCCACAATAAACCCAAGTAAATTTTCTTACGTACAGCAATATTTTATAAAAATATTGTTATATTATTAATTTTGCACACATTTGAAATGTGTCGTGCAAACTTTCCCTCCGTGAATAGCATATATACCCTGGCTGGTTTTTATGGAGACCCTTACCCTCCAGTATTAATAATAAAATTTATCATATTAAACAGCCAGTGTTCTTCCTCCTCTCTCCTACTTGATCTATGCTGTGCCCGACAGTCCATAATTGTGACTAATATAAATATTTCCTTATAGAGAACAGGGTGTAAAGCTCACTCATACTCCATGGAAAAGGGAGGATCCTCTGACCAGACGGGTGTTGTGTCTGGTGGGCAACTGCCCGACGGTTTATGTCGGGACGTTGTATATATGCTAGTCGCGCGGTAAACTCTGCTTGCGCGATGCAGGATTTGCGTGACGTCAGTATGACGTGTAGCTCGCATGTGGCGATGTTGATACCGCTACATCCTTACCAACTATATACATTATGGTACGCAATAAAGAATTTAAAATTGAATTGAGAACATATTTTGACCCTTACCTTAACAGTAACCTTGAGCTGCCTGCACGGCAGGTCGTCGTACAGCTCCATCCACTCCACCGCGCTCCAGCCGCGCGCACACAGTATGGCCTCCACTATGAACATGTCCGAGATCGCGTCGCCGACCGTCTCGTTTGTCATATCTATGAAGTCTAGGAAGAGTTGGGCTGCTTTACGGGGACCGGGTTCACTGGAAAAAAAAAAGGAAAAATATATTGGTGAGCTGAACACATTTTGACCGTGTAGGTACAGTTCGCGCAAAACTTTATGAGTCCTCTGAACGTAGGCGCAAGGACAAAACCGCGCATGCTACAGTTGAATGAGAGTGAGAAAGTTCCATCGGACTTCTATAATAAGCATACTGCGCAGCCACTCGCGTACAACTTCCGAGAGCTCATAAAGTTTTGCGCTTTTTTTTTCCTAATTGGCAACTCGTAGTTGTGACCTCTGAGGTCCTGGCTACTTAACCGGTCTGTCCTGTGGTGCCTTAAGCTACTAACTTAAAGCCTCCAGCCAGGGGCGAATTACTTAATTTCTAGGTGACCGCACGCTAAGGGCACCCCCTGTGGGGTACGGGCCTCGGCTTAGGGCGTCACTGAGGGGAGGGCAGCAAGGTGGGACAGGCTGGATCGAATTTATAATATTATTATTAATCGGGGAAATTAAAGCTACAGGCTCAGCTACGGCGCGGGCTGGCGCGTCGTCGAGCAAGGGTCGGGGGAAAGTTTTGCGCGAACTGTATTGCACTTTTGTAGGAAACAGCTGTTTTTTTTTTAATAACTGACGTAAAATTTCAATGCAGGGGTCGAGAATCATGTTCTGAATCCATGGTAACAGGTTGTGCGTCCATGTCCCTGCCAGCCTGTATTATAACTCACCCTTCCTGCGAGATTCTGGTGATAGTGTTCTTAGCTTTAGGGCTGTACAGCACGGTGCCGTGGCCGTTCGCCTCGAAGTAAACGCCGATGTCATACAGTTTGGCGGCTGTGTGTAAGTGCTTGACGCCCGTCTTTACGAATTGGATAGGGATTTTCTGAAAATAATATAAAATAATTCTCATGATTAAAATTCTCGTGATAATGTTGTATCTCAACTTTTTTAGATCATCGTATATCATTCACATCAGCAAAGTTAATTACAACCTTGTGACCTTAAGTCCACAAGGCTGGAAAAGTGTTTTTTTTTTTTAAAGTGAAACTTTTATTACATCGTCTCAAACTTTTTCGTCTGTGTTGCATGTCGCGTGACGGTCGGCCGCGGAGTAGGGATAAAGTGAAAGGCGCTCGTCAGAGTAGCCGAGGCCAATATGGCGGCGCCTATAGTTCGCATCTGCTGACCGTGTAGTGTATAGACTATTACTCATTTGTGCCAGTGCTCCACGCTATTTTATTCGCCACAAACACCACCAAGGAAAAGGATAAGGGGGGAGGGGGGGGGTTTAGTTAAATGTCTATAATGTGAAAAAAACGTTTCACTTTTACCGTGGTTTCATAAAACCACACAATCCTTTTTTTTAAACTGTAACGCTACTGCAGAAAAATAAAAATGATCTAAAAAGTACGAAACGACAATATTTCAGACAAAAATCAAGACATAGGTACAAAAATGGTCAAGGTGAAGCCGTGCTATTTTGTAGGTGTTCCTACCTTTTTTACCTTGACCATTTTTATACCTATGTCTTGATTTCGGTCTGAAATATTTTCTTGTTTTTTTTTAGATCACTTTTATTTTGCCGTAGCGGGGTTAAAGTTTATTTTTATTTTTTATTACTATCTTGTATGACGATTATCGATGTACAACATATTTTTATGTACTAACCAGTGTGTCCGTGATGTAGTTAGTAGAGGCTCCGTTAGCGTACGCGGTCTGAACGATGCCCACGTCGATGTCGGTCGCGTTGCAGGCTTGTATTAACTCTTGTATGTATGACGCTATGAGTGTTGCTATGCGATCTCCGTCGAGAAGGAACATCTTTTGTCTGAAAGGTACGGAATACGGGTTAGAGAGAGAGAGAGAGAGAGGTAGAGAGAGAGAAATAGAGAGAGGTAGAGTGAGAGAAAGAGAGAGAGAGAGAGAGAGGGAGAGAGAGGGAGAGAGAGAGGTAGAAAGAGAGCGACGGTAATGTTTTCCCATTGTTTGTCTTATTTGTTTTAGTATATTCGTGTATTTATTAGTTCGTATATTTATATACAGGGTCGCAGGGACATTGACGCGCAACTTGTCACCATGGATTCAGCAAACGATTCTAAACGCCCTTGCATTGAAAATTTTAAACGGTTATTTAAAAAAAAAAAAAAACGGGTCGACTTGAGAACCTCCTCCTTTTTTTTTCGTCGGTTAAAAAAGAAAAGCTGTTCCATATGTTTTTACCACGAAGATTTTACTTTTCAGGATTTTTTTCTTTAATAACCGACGAAAGTTTTCAGCGCTAGGGGGTCTAGAATCATGTTGTGCTAAATTCATGGTTTCAATTGGCGCGTTGATGTCCTCGCCACCCTGGATAATTAGGTATAAATATTATATATACCTATATGTATAAACTTATATTTAAATAAATATTTATACCACAGTTTTCGTTATTGCACATACCACTATTTGTCTCTGCATCACCCAAAGGTTGACTGACAAAAAATGCCTTAGGAAATGGCATTAAATGCCTTAACAAATGGCATTAAATGCCTTAAGAAATGGCATTAAACGCCTTAAGAAATGGCATTAAACGCCTTAAGAAATGGCATTAAACGCCTTAAGAAATGGCATTAAACGCCTTAAGAAATTGCATTAAACGCCTTAAGAAATGGCATTAGGTACCTTAAGAAACGGCATTAAGTCCGCCTCTGTACATTTGTGTGATTAATGTATTAAATAAACAGAGAGAAGATTAAAAAAATATCAATATCTACAAAGCAGTACTGTCGCTGAATTACAAGTGCATAACCTACACAACTGAAGATGAAACATGAAAGGCGGTCATCAGAAAATGCGACATTGCAACGATCAGCTGGCAAACATTCCCCGCGTTTCGCTCAGATAATTGTTCCTAGGGAAATGCATACTTATCTCCTTACTAATAAACGTTGTATAGCGTGTGTGTAGTTACACAACGATTTCTCTCTTTCAGTGGTCAGTAATTTGACATTCAAAAGAAGAAGACAAAGCGTTTTGTAACTATACAGACGCTATACAACGTGTATTAGTAAGGAGGTTAGTATATAACTATGTTGTAATTGTCTAATGCTCCATTGGTAGCATTTTATTTTTATTTATTTTTATTCTACCTGTGATACTGACGATACGGGACTTCCATAAGGGAGGGTCTACTATTCAAAGCTATGATGTTCTTTGCTTCATTATGGGCTGCGACACTTATTTTTTAAATGTCACAGCATAATGCTGAGATAGGGGCCTTTTGGCCTCGTTAGGTGTTATTTTCATTTTACTTCTTTTTTATGAATGTGTGTAGTTTAGTTTGTGATAATCCTGTGCGAGTCAAAATAAATACTTTTTTCTTTCTTTCTTTGGTATTGGTAAAGATACAAGAGTCTTAATTTTAAACAATAACTGTCCGTATATTATAGGAATCGGCCATAAAGCTATAGACGAGTGTTACTTAGTACGTGCTTTGGCTAAAGCTAATGTTTCCTAGACATTAGTGGACGCACATAACGGCCGGAGTGACGGCTGTCATAAAAATGATAGCATTGGCAAAGATTTACATCGTTAGATTCGCCCTCCCGCTTTAAGAAACAGTCAAATTTTTGTTTCATTTTGACATCTCTAACACACAATGACGCAGCGACTTCACTTGATTGTTATGGAAACACTGTTTAATTATGTGTGAGCTAACTCGTCTCAGTATGGACACTGTAGCGGTATCAACACCGCCACATGCGTGCTACACGTCATACTGACGTCACGCAAATCCTGCATCGCGCAAGCAGAGTTTACCGCGCGACTAGCATATATACAAACGTCCCGACATCAACCGTCGGGCAGTTGCCCACCAGACACAACACCCGTCTGGTCGGAGGATCCTCCCTTTTCCATAGAGTATGAGTGAACTTTACACCCTGTTCCTCATACCTCTATAAAACTTTTTCACGTG
Organism: Griposia aprilina; assembly: GCA_916610205.1. Taxonomy (NCBI): domain Eukaryota; kingdom Metazoa; phylum Arthropoda; class Insecta; order Lepidoptera; family Noctuidae; genus Griposia; species Griposia aprilina. Next base: position 13,542,727 of record OU744305.1, read on the forward strand.
ATAAGTACGGCAGTGCAAATCTAGCGATTTAATTCTTTGGGCAGCGGGGTTTGACTTAACTGTGAGAAACGCTTTCTAGGAAAACACACCAACTTTCTTCCATGAATAACGTTTCAGTGACGTCAGTCACCGGTAAATTGCAGACGCTGGGGTTTATTCATAAACGTTGCTTAATGTTATGTAATTCTTAGCGACTAGTTAGCCATACATTTTTGACGTTTAAACATCACTTAAGTTTAAGTAACGTTTATGAATAAACCCCGCTGTGTGGCGCAGCTTTAGATATATTCCCGTCACTATCTTGCACTTGTCTTTTGAAAGTTGTGCGACAGCGACAGGAATAACGCTAAGCCAAAGTAGGTGCTAAGTAACGTTTATTAATGTTGGCATAAAGGCCAGTGCTTACTTCTCATCAAGGTAGTAATACACGATCCGGTCGCCGTCCCCGTCCACAGACGCCACACGCTGGTACGGCGGGTGTGTTATGCCTTTTGGTGGACTTTGAGTTACCTTCACGTGGTCTGCGCCGCACTGAAAAGAAGAAAACATACAAAATTAAATGGTTTGTTAGCTTGCTTGTGTTTCTAATATTTTATTATAAAATATATGAAACACAAAAATGTTTTTACCGATGTCCGTTATAATCCTTGAAACGATTCAACCGATGCCCTAAACCGGTTTCATTAGAAAGGCAATAATGCGAAGATGGTTTTAGACCGCAAAAAAATGTTTTTTTTTTATTTTTATGAATGGATCGACTGTGCCTAATGCATTGTTTTATCGTAGTAGCACACGCCGGGTATCCGCTAGTCTTACTAATATTATAAATTTGAAAGTTTGTGACGATGGATGGATGACAAATGGCTGAACGGATCTGAATGAAATATGGCACAGAGACAGTTTATAATCTGGATTAACACATAGGACCTTTTTTATCCCGGTAGTACATTCCCGTGGGATAATTTCCGACCTCCTCTAAGATTTTCTTATACTTATTATTTCAATTAACTACTCTACCAGCAGCCGTGTAATCCGTGATCAATTGTAGTTACTGGCATTTGTGCGAAGAGATTTTTTTTTTTTTTCATTTTAATGTATCGATACCACACGGTTCGGTTCCCAACAGCGTCTGTGAATGTTTGCCAACTACATATTTGTATCAAGTTTTTTTTCGATAGCAACACCTCTAAGTTGACATGAACCTGGATACTTACGCCCAAGTTAAACTTCTCCCGCACCCCACCTGATGGTTTTGTGTCTGCCAGGTTTCTTGGCTATTTTAGAAATGGTCACTCAAAAGCCAACTTACACTACGTAACGCTAAAGTAGATAGTTGAGTAAGCGGCAATTAGTTGAAATTTATTTATTTGTGCATAATTTATTACCTTAGGTATACTGTTGATATAAAAATAAAAAAGGCCGTCAGTAACAGCCACAATACCCTCCGTACTAGTTGATACGGTAGTACAGTAAAAAAAAATGGCGGGCAATCTTTGGGGACTGCCGATAGAAGTGAAAACTAAGTAACTTGTAATTTGTATCGTCGAAGCGTACGGTGACGATGACGCGAGTTTCACGCTTTTTGTTCACCCAAAAAGTGCTAAACGAGCCCACACTTCTAAAATAAAATAAAATGTCAGAGATTCTGAATATCCCAAACTGCAGTATGACAGCTCCTGTTGACTGACTGTACGTTACAACGCCACAAGGTTCCTTTGGCGCGTCGCCAAATTCAGAACTAACGCCGCCATTTTGCTTTGTCAACACAATTTCTATTAGTATTTCACAAATATTTACCATCAACACCTCCTCTTTCAATGTCATTCAGGCGCCAAAACATCCGTATTAGCACTCTAGATAGGCGGTTACTTACTCCCAAGTTAAGCTTCTCGCCCAGCCCGCCCAGATTGAACAGATGCAGTTCCAGCTCGTCGAGGTTCTTCTTGATGGCCTTCAGCTTCTTGCCACCCACGCCGTTGGCTCCGTCCACGTACAAGCGAGGGTTGTAGTCGCCGTGGAGATGTAACCGCTTGCGGATGTTTTTGAATGCTCCTACTATCTTTTCGTAGTAGGCTGAAATATTATGATAATAAATGATAAGTACATAATTATTGGAAATGCAACCCAGTTGATGGCAATAGGCTCGCCCCCTATTACATGGGACTTAAACATAGCTAGCGAAATGTGGGTGTACTATAGGTACAGTCGCCAGCACATCAAGTTACCACAAGCTGTCAGATTTTCTCATTCGATTTTGAACTTAACTATCAACATTTTAAGGTTTAAAATCGTTTGGAAAAATTTGACAGTTTCGTGTAGCTTGACCTGCTGCCGACTGTACACCTCTGCCTTACACTTCAGGGATTACACGCATGACGTTATGTTATTAGAAAAGAAAAGGTTTTTTTACTTTTGCAGATAGGTATGTTGTTTTGTGTTGTGGTTGCGTAAAGAGTATTCTATTCTATGTTTTAAAATTGTAAATGGTAAGCGCTGATTTTACCAAACTCAGATATATTTTATCCATGGATTAAAAGTGACTGCATAATCAGCCTAGAATGTTCCCACTGCTGGGACACATGCCTCCTCTCTATGAGAGAGAGTGGGGCCATAATCCGCCACGCGGGCCAAGTGCGGGTTGGTGGATGTCACATGTCTTCGAATTATGAAAACCCGAGAAGGAAAACCACCTCACGATGTTTAGCTTCACCGTTTTGAGAGCAGTGGTGATGAAATTAAATACACAAAGTAAAGTGCAGTGGGTTCAAACTCACGACCTACAAGTCGTTAGTCGGGGCCGACACCACTGGGCCAACATTGCTCAAAATTGAAGGCAAAAAAAAAAACTGGATTTTGAAAAAAAAAACAGCATAAGATTTATACTACGTATAAATGTTTGGTCGAATTCACCCTTAGATAGAAAGAAAGAAAGAAGAAAGAAAAATATTTTATTTGGAACACGCACAGGAAATACAAAGTGTAAGTGTGTGTATGTGTGTGTGTGTGTGTGTGTGTGTGTGTGTGTGTGTGTGTGTGTGTGTAGTGTGTGTGTGTGTAGTGTGTGTGTGTGTGTGTAGTGTGTGATGGTTAACGAATGAAGAAACTCGCTTTAGGCAGTTGGATTAACTTTAGGACATGGTGCAGAACGCTGTAGTCTTGGACATGGTTTCTTTTTTTAGGTGACCTTTCTTTAGGGCTCTGATTTACGGTAGTTCGTGCCTTTTTCGAGGACGCACGATTGCAGACTACTATTTGCTTTTTTTTTTTGTATTACAGTGCAATGAACGTATGAAATGATAAATGAGTGAAGTTAAGATTATATTAGTGGTTTAGTGCAATGAAGCTATTCTGCTTTTCCTATAATGAGCGTTACAAAATCATTTGCAAATGACTGTGTGAAAGTAATAAATTAACTAATATTAATCAACAGTCTATTAGCAGGCCAGAGTTCAGTAGTAAATGCCATAACATTGGCGCGGGTTCAACTCAATTCATTGAGAAACAAGAATGTTACTACGGCACTGTTACTATCACTCGCTATCTGCACAGACAATCAGTCAATGTGCCAACTGACCTCATTATTACGTTGCTAAATTAAACACCTGCATACGTAATTGTAATTTCATGTTAGAAAGAAAATAATATTATGTCTGTAATACCAATTGGAAGGCAGAGGAGTATGTATGCTTAAGGTGAATCCGCAGCTGTAGCCCGCCAAATTCAATTTTTCTTAGATTTTTTGAAAATTGCAGCTCTGTTTTACATCGTATGTTGATCAAAATGCGATTCGCGACTGTAGGAATGATATATTTACTGAATAATAATGATCAACTTTTGAAATTTGTTCCACCTAAGAATTTTCATAAGAAATATTCTTAGCTGGAACAAATTTCCAAAGTTTGACGATTTAATTATTTTTGGGATAAATAATAATTACCTATATTAAAAAAGACAGAAATCGATTTTGAACAAACTAGTTACATAATGTTCATTAATTCAGTTTCACATTGTACCTATGTGGAGAACAATCATTTTTTCTTTATTTTCTATCTTTCTTCCTTATGGGCAAGTCAAGTTTCAATAAGTCTGGAAAGCCCACGGCAATCAGTTTCGCTGACAACCTAGCTTACTGAATAATCTCTTGCTTATGTGTGCTTGCATAAAGACTCGGGGTTTCCAGTAAAGAAAGTCGGTACCGATCGGTGCGGGTAAAACAGCCATGTATTAATTTATACGCTCACACATAAAGATACAGATAAAATATTGTAAGCGTTTCTTTCCGTACATTAACCTGTAGCGATCAACTCGGTGCTTTATGGAAGCACCCTAGAGGCAGTAAAGAAGGAAATCTACAAACCCTCTTCAGTAGGAGTTCCGTACGTGTTATCATTTCGGCACTTGACGAAGAAATGCAACATCGGTGTGGTGACGATACCGAACTCTTTGGGTGTTCCCTTCAGGGCTATGACGCCATTGGCTGCAGCCGCTGCTAAGCGGGGACTTGTGTACCTAGAAAAATAATAATGTGGAGTATTAAAATTTGGGAAATTATGAGTGCAGCAACAAAAGTTTGCTTTAGCACCTGCAACCTAACGTCTTTTTTATATGTAGGCAACCAGTTAATAGAACAGCTTCAATTATATTAATTCATCATCTTTACTATTCCAACAGAATATCAAATAACTAACGTCAATTTACGAACGTAAATTAATATGACTCAGAGCTACCGGTAAATATATTTACTTCTGAATTGATTACTCAAGCGAATAATGTTGTAAGTGAGCTACTAAGCGAGCTCGGGACTTAGGGCACCACCCCGTCTCGGACAGGTTAGGTTAGAAGGGTGGGTGGGCGGGGAAGAGTTCGTGGTTATATTTTCTTAAACCAACCAGAAGTAGGAGCCCCGTCAAGCGGGGCTCCGTCGACTACGCTCGTCATTATTCATAATGCACGGGCATTATGAATAATGCCCCTATTTATTACTTGGTCCATAACGTTGCTTAAGAATTATCACCATGCTGCGTCATATTAACAATAGTAGCTCGTTTTACAATGTATTATGGTCGCTAGAAAACCCACCACGCCATCCACCATCCATCGTCGCCATTTTTGCATGCTATGCTTTATCCTAGCTAAACATGCTTGTGCCTGAATTTATATTTAACACCCTTGTATACCATGTTTTACGCAAATAAATAAATATTCTATTCTATTCTATTCTATTTATTAGACGCTAAAAGTTCGTCACTGACATATTAATTCATTAGACAACTAAATATATTTTAAGACAAGAATGACATTTTAAAAGAAGCTGCCTTAATTAGCACCCTTAAAATTTTAGGATAATGTGTCAATTAAAAACTTAAAACGTTAGTTAATTGACTAGGCTGTTGCATTAGCTTATAAAATTGTCTTGCTGAGGAATTACTCAAGGTAACGTATGGTTGAGCTGGATGGTGCTGATCCACGCGTCATGTTCGTGAACGGGCGCCGTCGGTTGAGACTGGTCATCTCTTAACTGCTTAACGGCTTATTTTTAATCTTATATTTTGAATTGATTCTTCATTATATTTTTTACGTTGTTCTCAAATATAGAAGCAACAAGAATAATGTACCCAGGGTTTTGTAATATCTTGATTTAAAAGAGTGTCCTTGGAGTTTCTTGCCCGTTCGTCTCCATAGAGATCTACGTTTTGGAATGGGCACCTAGCTTAAACTTTCTGACTAACTGACTGACTCTTTGACAATTCAAAAGTGCCTGTAAATGGTTTAACATTGAAATAAATGCTTTAAGTTTGAGTTTGCAACAAATTAATCCTAAAACAGTTTACTGACATGTGTCAAGCTTCATAAACAGTTGTTTGTATTTGTGATGTTTTTAGATACTTATATCGACAGAGCATACAAAAACATGACAAGTTAAACCCAAGCTAAAGTAATGCGTACAGCTAAGCTAAGCTGGAGTCTGTGTTTCTTGATAGTTATAACCTGGAAGTCTTCAAGACATGAAGAAAAAGGTTACTTGATAAGCAAGTGTGTAGAACAACATCATCATTTATCATCAAGTGAGATAGATGTCAAGCCAATATATCCAAGCCTAATATAGGGGGGTGATAACGACTGTGACTAGAAAGGAGGTAGCTACTGACGACGAATAGAGAAGTATATGGACGAAGATGGGCAAGACAATGATAATTATGTGAATGATGATAATACGTCAAGGTAACTCTTTTTAAGGCGTTCTGTCAATCATTTTACACGAGTGGTCTGTGGGTGTCATACACGCGCCGAACTTACAACGTCCTGCGTGTTCAATTCAATAATGCTTTTAGGATGCTTTTGGGACTGCCATGGCATTGTAGTGCTTTAGGAATGTTCGCGGAAGCTCGCACAGATGTTTCCATGCCATCATGCGAAAGAAAGCGGCCTCCTTACTACAGCGCTTGCATGGTAGTAACAATAGCATCCTAAAAATAATAGCTGCCAGACCGGACCGTCACTTTCAGAGACGCTGGGTAGGGACAGTCATTGGTCAAAATAAATAAATAATGCCTGAAAACTAACAATACTAACCTACCTTTTAAGCACCATTGCTACTAACAAATAACCAAAATACTAACTAAATTATGGACCATAGTCTGAAATAAAAAAAATATTATTATAATACCTGGTGTCCATCCCGATGAATACGCTCGCTTTGAGCGCCATGTCAGCCTGCATTGTCACGATGATCTCCTGGACGGTTTTTTCTAAATCATTGTCACTGGAATATGTTAACAAGTAAAAGTTAGAATTGTTATATCCTTTTTAATTTTGAACTTGCATTTTCCACCATCTTTATAAACTAACTAACTTCTGCCCGCAACTTCGCCCTGGTGAAATGTGATCCCCCGTCCCACCCCGTCGCATTGCATCGCGCGCTTGAATTACTTCGTTTTCGCTTAGCGTTTATTCTGTTTTTTCTTTTCTTTTTGCAGGGCTCCTAAGGGTCGTAGCGTGATGTAAAATGGCCTATAACCTTCCTCAAGAGTTGGGCTATCAAATGCAAAAAATAATGTTCAAATCCGACTGGTAGTTCCAGAGATTACCCCTCTACATACAAACAAACAAATTTTACCTCTTTATAATATTATTATTATTATTATATAATATACATATTATAATTACTACAATAATATTGTATCTATAATGTATAATCTAATATATATGTTTGTTATCGAACTCCTCCGAAACGGCTTGACCGATTTTAATGTTTTTTTTTTTTGTGTTATTTGGTAGGTCTGTGAATAGGTCGGAAAGTATATTTCATACCACTGCGGGTGAAACCGCCGGACGCAGCTAGTAATAATATACTATAATAGTAAAAGTATAGATAAGGAATCGCACAGAAACATGATATCGTAGGAGTTGGATGTGGGCTTTAATTGCCTACAATCTATTTAGGTATCTCGTCTTCCTTTAACAAGATACGAGGTTTGTTCAAACGCTAGGAAATCCAGTAATTGACTCAATGGAAACAATTGTGCATAGAAACCGACCGGAATTCTACTGCAACTAGCTAAAATCCCATTCTTATGAACGGTTGTGTAACGCGTTCAATTCGTCGAAATCCAACTATCAATATAGATTTATCACCGAATTTTCTTGGATACAAATCTGGAGCAATGCAAAGGTGTAATTTTATCCTATTCGTTACTATAGAACTATAGACGGATCTCCAGAAATACTGGGCTTCTTTCTTTTATTTTATTCAGGGGCCCATTTTTTTATTTAATAATTAGAATACTTTTTATCATGAATACCAAATGAATTATATGGTATTGTTAATAAACAGTATTCTATCTATCCGTATATCTACAGATATTTTTTATTTTTCTATGTTTGTGTTTTAATATTAAGTCTCTGTTCTTCGTGTGCGAGTCCCAATAAATACTTTTCTTTCTTTCTTTCTTTATCTTACCTGACATTAGCAAGCTGGGTGGCAATGCCCTCCCAGTTTTCCTGCAGCATCTCACCGTCAGGATCTACCAGCTTCACTCCGTTGTCCGGCTCCAGATTGTGCGAGGCAGTTATCATCATGCCGATTGTGCGACCTGTAATAAATTATTAAATGGTCAGCGAAGACGGAAGATAAGAGAGTGGCACTGAATTATGAACCTTATTTTTCTTGTCTTAAAGTGGAAACAAAACTCGGGGTCGCGAGTGTGCTTAAGGAAACCGGAAGAGCTTATTAATGACATTCCTTTAAGATCTTCTTTGCCCAAAAAAGCAGGCTATGGGCATCTGCTGTATCAGTGGAATCGCAAATTCGTTGTTTTACCCAGAAGTCAAATTTGAAATGTCTCATGCTCTGTAAGAACAAGTTCTGCGTCCAACTTCGTACAACTTTGCACTTTATGTCACCGAAAATAAAGTGTCAATTTGATGCCACCCGGTATTCTTCTTGTCTATGCCGAGCATAAATGAAGCAGTCACTCTATTCTTGAATTCTGTGTGTATCTAAAACAGTTAGCTTATTTCTTGTGATGTTAAATATGCTCCAGTTCGTTGATGGCCGGCGATATGCGGATTTGCGCGTCAGCGGATTGGAACGTCAAACGTGATAGTAAATTATTATGTACTAGCGACCCGCCCAAGCTTCAGACGGTTTTTACGACTTCGCAAAAAATCGAGATTTCTTAATTAAATGTAAGTTTAACATTAATGTATTAACACATAAACCTGCTAGAACATATTCTCTAAGCGATGGTAAAAACCGCACGCAAATCCGTCGCGGAGTTTAGAAAAACAACGCGATTACACAGACAGACACGAAAAGCGACTTATTTTAAATAATATGTTACATTACATGTACACACGACTACATATCAAGCTTTACATTTCCAGTATAAGCTAACCTCTCATTGTACGGAAATCATAAACAATGCGAGATCAGCTTACACTGGAAATTTATAGCTTGATATGTAGCCGTGTGGGATTTCCCATCGGCAAAAATGACGAACTTTCATCCCCTATTTAACCCGTTTAGGGGATGAATATTAAAAAATCCTTCCTTAGTACTCTCTTTCGTTATCTAAGGAACTCGTAGAGGCATCTACAAGGCAACATGCGAGCTACGCGTCAAACTGACGTCACACAAAAATCCTGCATCGCGCAAGCAGTTTACCGTGCAACTAGAATATATACATCGTCCCGACATCAATCGTCGGGCAGTTGCCCACCAGACGCGACACCTGTCTGGTCGAAGGCTCCTCCCATTTTTATGGAGGTATGAGTGAGCTTTACACCCTGTTCCTCATACTTCTATAAACTCTTGTGCAAAATTTCATATTCTTAGAGCCAACGGTTTAGGTTGTGCGGACTTGTGCGTTGTCAGTCGGTGAATTAATGAATGAAAAAATAAATTCGATTTTAAATAATAGGTTGGGGAAAAAGTTTCTTCGCATTTTTTAAGAAAATTCAAAACGTTTTTTAATATAGTTTATTTACATTTAACTAAAGTATGTAGGTACCATTTTGTTCGATAACTTTTTGCCATCTTGTAGGTAGGGCCATGATCCCATTGCTATAGAAATTTTGGGACTTCTGATCAAAATACTGCGACAAGTGGTTTTGGCAGTCCTCTCGTGATGTTAACCTGACACTGCCTAAAGAACTCTGAAGAGACCGAAACAGGTGGAAATCTGAAGGTGCAAGGTCAGGACTATACGGCGGATGCATTAACACCTCCCAGCCAAACTATCTTTATTTTTGCTGAGTAGCTAAAGATGTGTGAGGTCTAGCGTTATCATGATGAAAAACCACACCCCTTCTGTTGATTAATTCCGGCCGCTTTCTCTCAACTTCTTGCCTTAATCTCATCAGTTGTTCGCAGTAGAGTTCAGAATCGATGGTCCTGCCTGGTGGTAACAGCTCATAATGAATAATGCCCTTCCAATCCCACCACACACACAGCATCAACTGGTTGCGAGTTAACCCGGGTTTCGCCACAGTCTGTGAAGCTTGACCGGCCTTTGACCAAGACCTTTTTCGCACGTTCTTGTCGTACGTGATCCACTTTTCATCGCCAGTTATCAGCTTCTTCAAAAATGGTTCGGTTTCATTACGTCGTAATAAAGAATCACAAATGAGTACACGGTTCATTAGGTTTCTTTCAGTGAGCTCGTGAGGTACCCAAACATCGAGCTTTTTTGTGTACCCACTTTTTTTCAAATGTGCCAAAACTGTTTTGTGGTCAATTCCCAGTTCTTCAGCTACGTCGTAACTACTGATATGCCGATCTTGCTCCACCTTTCCAAAAATGGCATCCATTTTATCCGTAATAGGGCGACCAGAGCGACGTGCATCTTTGACATCAAAATTTCCGGATTGAAAACGCTTAAACCAAATTTGTGCTACTCTCACTCTAGGTCCATAAACATCAAAAAAAAAAATCGCGGATTGCGTTGCATTTTTACCTTTTTTGTAGTAAAATTTTAAAATGTATCGAATTTTTTCATTAGATTCACTCATCTTGACAGTACGAAAAACAAATGAAAATCACACATTTTCCTAATTCGAATTTGGAATTATGTTCTTTAAAATTTAAACTTTCAATGATACCAAAACCAGCCAGATACAAATAGTATAGCCAAAGTGATTTTATTACAAGTTCATACATACTATAATGCGAAAAGACTTTTTCCCCAACCTAATATGTTGATTGTAATATTTCTGGTTTTCTCACTGGTTACTCTGGTACATGTGACATATTGCTAAAGAGCTAATAGGTACTATGATTTCGGAGCGTATTTTTACCACATAGTATGTCTACAGTTAAATCTATCGAGACGTTCAGACAATAAAAACTGTGCGGTGCAAATTCTTAATGTCCCGAATGATATAAGAATTATCCCGGTTTTAATGACTTATGAATTTTTATGGGAATCTATTACCCAGTAAAGCAAATCGTGCAAATTAAGACTCGACATTCAGCTTGTGTTGATTTTGAACGCTAATTTATAGCCTGCGGGGTAATTTACGTAACACACTAACAGTAGGAATGGGTTTCATTTTGACAGTTCAACAACATTCATTGCGTTATTTACGTTGTTGAGCAGACAATTTTTTCGAATATATGAAGCAATGGATTAGCAATAGGCTTCAAAATGATTCAGATTGTGATAAATAGTGTGTTACGTAATTAGGGTGCTGATCAGCACCCTAATTGTGTAACAGATAACGTAATGAATATCGTTGAATTGTCAAAATGAAAGCCATTCCTACTGTTAGTCTGTTACGCAATTAGCCCGCAGAACTTCTTAAAATATTACCATATCTTGTTTCTGGTGACGACGACCTTATAAAAAATGTCAAAGGTCTGTCTGTCCATATTGAGATTTGAATAATGCTTTTGAAAGGTATATTTTTAAAACTATAATAGATATTTTCGGCTGTATGGTAATGTAAAAATGTCAGATACCAAATTAGCTCATTCCACAAAAAATCTACGACTGCCTCCTTGGTCTACTGCTGAGCATGGGGACCTAGGTCCCCGTCCCGGTCGGGCAAAGTACTATTGGGTTATTCGATCTGAAATTGCTCACAAGCAGCCCGGAGTCCGGAATTTTGCCCGGTTGATGGCGAAAGGCTCGCCCCCTTTTAGACATAACTGGCGAAATGTGGGTGTACTATAGGTACACCTCTGCCCAACACTATGGGGAAACAAGGCGTAATGTGATGTTACAAAGAATCTGGGGTACGAAATTCGCGACTGATTATGCAGTTATAACAATGAGGTGCGACAGTTACTAATGCATTTCAAGGTGCATTATGTAGAACAGAATTTAATTTACTCGCAGCTGCTTGCAATGCTAATGCATACATACTCGTACCTACGATTGTTGAATCCTAATTAGCGTAGAGACTAAAGACAGACAAATTGTTCTACGCACTAATATGTTGACAGAAATGCCGTCAGGACTGTTTGAAGATGGCGACAGTTATCGTACAATATAATGAATGACAGATACGCGAGCCGATAACCCTGATTAGTCACGGAACGGTCCTTATTACTTTGTCTGAAAACACTAGGACGCTGTTGGCGAGCTGTTGAGCAGTAGGGACCCCGCGGACCCTAAGTCCCGAGAGAAGTAATGTTCCTCACTTTTGGCTTGCCTTTATTGACCAGTTGGAGTGAACAATGACGAGGAATATAGCTCCCACCTCTTTTTTGCCTTTAGTGGGCGGCATGAGTGGAGATTCGCCAGAGCAAACGTGCTCGGAGGAAGTAAGTATTCCAGTAAGATGTTGATAGGGATCTTGACCGTACTTCCAGGATTGTCCTGATAGCCGTGGAATAACTTTCCACTCCTCAAAAGCACCTCAGGACATGTTGCCCCCATTTTCACTATGACACTATGTGCTAGAGGCCGTTTTCGGGGGCCCATTATTGAGTGTGCAAGTCACCGCCTGCCATTTTATCTGTGTTATTCATTTAAAACATTGGTCAGGCAAGGGCTATAGTCTTTCCATAGTCCTAGATAACTAGTTCACTTTATCCACCCAAATCCGTCCAATATCTTTGTTTCCATATCCTGCAGTAGCCCAACACCAACCGGGGCTTGTCCTTGGGTGAATTTGCATAGTGCGAACAGGGATAATCGTCGGTTGATGCCTCATTTAATTAAAAACGTATAACGGGCCTCTGCGAATTGGTTCCGGCCCCTCGTACGCCTTCCAAAGGTCCAGAACCCCAAGGTCCCGAGAAATGTCAAGAGACGTAAAAATAATAATAAGTAACCTATGTTGCATTGATCAACGATGGTATTTAGCGATAAATATTTATAACGGCTGTATGCGCACAGTTTATGAACCAAGGTCACCCAGTGCATTATTCAGTAGATACGGCCTAGTAGACACGTAGAATGGAATTTAAGTTGAGCTTTTAACTGAGCGAACGGTTCTTTGATTGAAAAGTATTTACCAACTGTATAGTGACTTCACCCTGCAGTATTAAGGGCATTGTTGATAAGTTATCGAACTTTGACACCAGATTGAATCTTGAATAGTCTCATGTGCTTGGAATTTCAATAGCACCCGGAAAGCAGCGAAATAATGGGTGATATAAATAGTTAGTGCTACCTATTCTGGTAGTAATTCCCTGAACGAACCCTTTCACAAAGAGATACTAACAAATCATCGAATTCTTTATAAATAAGAAACTTACCATTCAGCGCCCTGGACCGGATGACAGCCAACAGGCCCATGCGGTAGACCACATGTTCCAATAAGTTGGCTCTGTAACAAGCAAAATAACTGTTTTAAGTAATGGGCATAGGTAGGAATATACCACTCCTGTACAAGAGGCGTCTAAGGACAAATACCTTGAAAATGGGCAGCCATGTTTTCCTGCCTGGCAGGATATTGCGACCACGATGCCGTTATAATGTTACTAACAAAATATGGACATTACATACTTAGTTTTATTTTATTTTATTTATAAATTATAATGTGTCCTACTATGCTACCTAACTGAAAGTATCCCGTGAACAAATAGACGCAACAGGCTGATATCAATCAGAAGAGACTTACTAGACATCAAACTACGCTTGTCCAATTTTCCCAGTCTTGTGGAACATAATAGGTCGGTAAAATCTATTTGGCTGTACTGTCTATATCTGACTGGTTGATACCATTAAACAGATGACATTTAAAAATAAAAATAAAAGTTAAATCGACTTCCCGCCATTTTTCATTTGTTTTCTGTCCGCCAAAATGAGTGAATTTAGCGAAGTAATTCGATACATTTTAAGTTTATTACAAAAAAGAGAAAATGCGACACAAGTTGCGAAAAAAATATGAGAAGTTTATGGACTTAACGCAGTATCAGTAAGAATAGCACAAAGTTGGTTCAAGCGTTTTCAGTCCGGGAATTTTGTCAACATCAAAGATGCAGCTCGCCCTGGTCGCCCTGTTACGCATAAAAACAATGCCATTTTTGAAAATGTCGACCAAGATCGATATATTAGTTACGACATAGCTGAAGAGTTAGGGAGTTGACCACAAAACAGTTTTGACCCATTTGAAAATGTCTGGGTATACAAAAAAACCCTCGATATTTGGGGCCACACGAGCTCTTAGTCTTGAAGTTGTATATAAAATACGAAAGAACTTTTTCCCATAATATCAAAAAGTTATGCCGTGCTTGACTATTTTCAGCAATCAACGTAGCCTATCGGATAAATCATTCATTACATTACATAACAAAAGGTCTAGTTGTCTTTCAAAAAGACCAACCAAACATTGTCGACAATCACTTACTTCGTAAAATAAGTTAAGTAGGTACTAAGGTGCCTGACACCAATTCATTGAATGCATTGTCTTCGTCTGTTCGCCGATGTTATCAACTATCACTATATTGATAAAACAGTACGTTTCGTTCCGTTTGTATTGATTTTTTATGTCACCGCACAAACCGCGTTATCTAAGTCGTAACAATTAATATAATCTCTATATTGTTCATGTTTTAATATTTTGTGGCGTAAAAAATCTAAGCTGTATTTTATCATCATAATATCACGCCTGCCCGTATTTTCTGATGGAGTACCACCAAAATTTTGCCAGCATAGGCAGCTAGAATTGGGGGCGGGTGAGCGGAGACTCTGTACCTACGGATTATTTTCTGTTTTAGTCGAAAGTTAAATGATTTGTTGCTGGTCTATTGTAGTATAAAGTATAGGAACGCAACAAGCTATCAGAAATTACAGGAGGTGGAGCCCGCAGCATGTAAATATGACTACAGACTACAACAGAGTAACGGTGGAGTTTCTTGCCCATTCATCTCCTTACGAAACTACCTTTTGGAAGGGGCAACTAGAATCAATTCTATTTTTTTGTAAATTTTGACGTTCAACAGTGCCTTTTATGTGCCAATTTGAAATAAATGATTTGACTTTGACAACACTCTAAAGATTCGCCAGATACCTATGTGGCCAACCATGGAAAGAAAGTTGGAACGCCCTTTCATAGTCCGATTTGATTCTCACTCCCAACGTTCTGTACCTACTGCTAAGGTTTTACAAATGCTATTTCGATCCCTTCATCAAAATCGAGTCCTAAGTGACACGTATACAAAAAAAATTATCGCTATCTATGTGTCAATAAAAGCTGACTAACATAATGGTGGAAATGACTAATCTACTCATCAATTGACAAGTCTTAGTCACATAAATCATAAAAATAAATACCAAGCAGGTACGAACAAATAGCAGACATCGGTATGTAGACGCCAGTGCCGTGTGATCGTCTCTAAGAATAGCCTTCGCTTCCCGTAGTGTCGCAAGTCGTAAGTCGCGGCTAAAAGATGGGATGTCATGAAGATGGACAGCATCCATCTATAACTAGCTTTAAAACTGGGTGACTAAGAAAATTGCACATCGTTTTTCTGGGAAACCCACAACAATACAGACAGGCGAATTGGTCACCTGGAGTTGGCTAGAGTGATTTTTTCGCGAATGTGATATTTAGTCACCTGCTAGGCTAGAGTGATTTTTTCGCGAATCTGATATTTAGTCACCTGCTAGGCTAGAGTAATTTTTTCGCGAACCTGATATTTAAAGTTTCTTATGGAAAGGTTGTTTATAGAAAGAAAGAAAGAAAGAAAGAAAAATAGGTTTATTTATCACAGAAACACGTGCATAAAAAAAGATAATTAGCTAATAAGATAATTGGCTTTGGCTCTTATCATAAATAGCTTTTTTAGTCGTACTTGTAATAAAAGGGGTGGAGCTTGTATCCTAATTAATAAGGTACATAAGTTTAAAGCACTTGCCCAAATTAGTAAATTGTCCATAAGCAATGTAATCGAATGTTGTGCAATCGAGTTACTTGATTATAAATTTATTATAGTTTGTGTATACCGTGTACCTTAATAATGTTCTAAATTGAATTTCTAAAATTAGTAATCGTAGTTGTGTTATAGCCGGTGACTTTAACATAGATATCATGAAGTGAAATAGTGTCAGATTAGATTTCGAATGTTTATTGTTAAATTATAATCTCAAATTAGCATTAAAACAGCCCACAAGACTATCAAGTAAAACTTGTATTGACAACTTTGCACATGACCTTAAAATAAAGTGTAAGACCGATGTGTTGGAATTTGGCTTATCAGATCACACTGCCCAATTAATTAGGCTTCCAGTTAAAAAAATATTTAAACTAAAGTATTGGCATATAATGAAGCGCGATTTTAGGTCAGAAAATATACATAAATTTAAAAAAATATATAACAAACCTTTCTTTTAGTGAAGTATATAACACAGATGATCCATCAGTAGCATATCATAATTTTATAGAATCTTTTAAATTAATTTATGATTTGTGTGTTCCGCAAACTAAAATTACTGTGCAAGTAAGTACAAAACTAAGATGGACATCACGTGGAATTAAGACCTGTAGTAGGAATAAAAGAGAATTTCTCTGGAATTTCAGACGGAAACCAACATTGACTAACAAACAAACATATTCAACATATTCAAAACTACTAAAACGGATTATAAACCTTACCAAACGTGCTCAAAACAATTACAAAATAAAAACATCCGACTAATAAAAGTAAAACTGCATGGCAAATTATAAATAAAAATAAATTAAATATTCCAAAAGAATCAACAACAGAATTAAAAATTAATGATAATGTAACAACAAATCTTACAGAAATTGCCAATGCGTTTAATAACTATTTTATTGAAAAAGTAAATCCCATTCCAGGTGCTGGAAAAGATTCCACAGCCCTAATTAATCCGAAACTGAACTCAATGTTTTTATCACCCTGTTTACCATATCATATGCAGAAAATTATAAGACATCTTAAAAATACTAGCAGTGTAGGGAATGACGGTATTTCGACTAAAGTTATCAAAGCGGTGAATGAAGATGTCTCTCATCACTTAAGTCATATTCTGAATCTTTGTATACAAAGTGGGACATTTCCAAAAGACCTAAAAGTGACTATTATTAAACCTATTTTAAAAAAAGGTAGTAAATACATAATGGAGAACTATAGACCTATAGCACTAATTTCCGTATTCTCAAAAATCTTTGAGAAATATATTTACAGTGAATTCAATAGTTACTTAGACCACAATGAAATCCTCTGTGATGAGCAAAAAGGCTTTAGGAAAAATATAAACATCAACATGGCGGTTTATGACTTTTTATACGTTGTTTCTTCACAAGTTGACAAATCTTTACCAGTTTGTTCTAGTTATTGTGACATGTCACAAGCATTTGATTATGTAGACCACAATATTCTGCTAGACAAACTTGAGGCTTATGTAATGTCCTAGAATTGATAAAATCATATTTATCAGACCGCCAACAATTAACGCAAATTTCTAAATTTAATATTAAAACTAAAAGGGAACAGATTTTCTCCTCTGATAAACGATACCTCACTTATGGTGTTCCCCAGGGAAGTGTACTGGGCTCCCCTTTGTTCCTACTATACATTAATGATCAGTGATCGGAGTAGGTAGATTGAACTGGGGTCATTGATCCGAAACGTATATATTACTATGGACATTCCTCCGGAATTGGTGGATTATTAAAAAAAAACCGGAACTTATGTAGGAATTGTATTCTGCCAGAGTGGAAGGAGTCATTTGATGATTTGCCATCCTCAAAAAAAAGGTAGGAATTGTAATAAAATGAGCAATTTTATTCTTTATTATTCTTCCTATTTTTTTTTTGTCACGATTTGACAAAACCCAACGACCAATCAGAACAAAGGATCATGGGTGGTACAATAACCGGTTATCAGAACAATGCGTACGCCCGCCGGAAATACTAAATCCGGAAATACCGGAATTACTTTCCGGAAAAATGGCTTATCCATGTTATTCTTTCTGTGTGCATTTATGATACAAGTACTAAAAATCAATCTACCTACTCCGATCACTGTTAATGATCTACCAAATGCAACTAAGGAACCCATGTCATTGTTCGCTGACGACAGTACTGTAACCATAGCACCTAAAAATTTGCTTAATTACTATTCTGACTCTACTGATTCATTAAATTCTATAATTACCTGGCTTAATAACAATAATTTGAAAATTAATCTTAGTAAAACCAACATTATGCATTTTAGACAACCGAGAAAATTTATGTAATTCATCAAAATTTAATTTAGTATACAAACATGATATAATACAAAAAGCTGTAACAGCCCGATTTTTGGGATTAATCATTGACAAGCAATTAAATTGGAAAACCCACATTAATGAACTTTGTAAAAAAATTAGTACTTCTTCATATGCTCTTTATAAGTTGGCACCGACTGTCAACACAGATACTTGCGGCTTATTATGGGCTTGTTGAATCAGTGTTAAGATTCGGAATAATTTTCTGGGGCAATTCAACTCGAAAAGGACACTGCGTTCAAAGCACAAACGCGTTGTATACGGACTATGTTTGGATTGCAATCTACAGACAATTGCAAATCAATTTTTAAACAGCACAGAATTTTAACACTTCCGTCAGTTTACATATTAGACATATCGCTATTTGTAAAAACTAATCCTCATTTGTTTCCCCTATTGACTAATCATTCAGATAGAAATAGACGTGAGAAGTACAGACTTTGGGTGCAATCAGTCCCCGCCAAAACAGCATTTCTAAGGAAAAGTGTAATAGGCATGGCCCCATTAATATATACGAGTAATAAGATTCCTAATGCTAAGAGAGAACTAAAAAAAATGCTAATTAGTAAGGTATATTATAATGTCACGGAGTTCTTGAATGACAAATTTTGAATGATCGTAATTAATATTCTGTTTATTGTTTTAGTTATTATAATTGTATTGTTTTAATTATTTTGAATTTCTTGACTATATTTTCGTATTGACTGTATATTTTTGTATTGACTGTAATTATGTATTTGAATTTATGGATTTTTGATATTTATTTCCTACTCGTAAATATTTTGTACGCCGAATATGGCAAAACATGTTGAACCAGCAATTTTAAACACATTTCCATACATATATGCATATTTATGTATCATGTTACACATGTTTATACAAATAAATACATCTTTATCTTTATCTTTAAAACTAGCATACTTTGAGAAAACTTGCACTTAGTTTTTCCGGGAAACCCACAAAAATACAGGTAGGTGATTTAACCACCTGCTTCGCTAGGCGTTGGAGTGTTGTTTTCTGGAATCGGATTATTATTCTCTTATGGAAAGTTATTTATCAAGGCGGGGTCGAGTAAAATCACTCTTTTAACCCTTGCATCTGCAAGGGTTAAATGGCTAAATTCGACCGATACTTTAATGACTCCAGTGTTGGGACTCGGGCCTCCTCTCTGTGAGAAGGAGTGGGCTATCATAGTCTAAGATGAACGCCTAGTCTGAATGGGCATTACAGGTACCTGTGCTAGATATTTCTGCATCCTAATTGCTGCACTCAAATGTAGTGACAATTTATAGCTTTCATTACTTCAGGTGTATGAAAAATTGACCAGTCGACAACTAGATCAAATCAAGATACGAATTTCATTGAATTGTAAATGTAAGCGCCCGCAGTATACTTACTTATAACCCAATTAGGGTGCAAGATTGATCACTAAAATCTCAAACCCTAACATAAATTCATCATATTTCCATAGAACTATAGGTACTTAATCTCACGGAGATATTTCCATTACAATTAGTGCCTAGGTACTAGCTTTTTCCCGCGGCTTCGCGCCCGCGTATATGTCGGATAATATCCCACGGGAACGTACTACCGGGATTTAAAGTATCCTAGAGGTTCCGGAACAGTTCCGTACCACATTGTTTTCATATAACTCCATTGCCTATTGGTTAACGCGGCGCACGCCAGTATAGCTCCCAGTCGGCATGATGTTGTCCGATATCTTCATATTACAGCCAATTTACACAAAATCTTAATGAATAATACACCTAAACCTTCCTCATGAATCACTCCGTCCATTGGTGAAAACTGTATGAAAGTCCGTTCTGTAGTTTTTCAGTTTAGCGCGTTCAGACAGACAGAAAGACGCGGCAGGGGACTTTGTTAAAGAAGCAATGTAGTGATAGAATAGCTATAGGTATGGCTGTTAATTCGTTGCACGGGTTGCACCGTAGAAGCGATCAATATCAGCTTGATAGCGAAGGGCGCGTCTCCTCACACGGATGTATAAGGTCATTCAAAATGGAGTACTTAATTGAAATTGCGTTTCATTTGCATAAAGGTGGAAACTGACTGCAAGTTAATTGATAATTGCTAAGTGCTAGCTAACCCACTCGTTATAATTCTGACAAAATAAATCTATACTAATCCTACATCCTACATAATATTATAAACGTGAAAGTTTGTGAGGATGGATGTATGGATGTTTTGATTGATGGATGATTTGGATGAAATTTGGCACACAGATAGACTATGAGCTGGGTAAGAACATAGAACTACTTTTCAGCCTGGATCGCAGACGAAGTCGCGGGCAACAGCTAGTATTACAAATTCGAAAGTAACTCTGTCTGTATGTTACCTTTTCAAGCGTAAACCACTGCACGGATTTCGATAAAATTTGGCAAGGAGATAAATGGCATCCTGGGGAACGACTTAAGCTACTTTTTGACCCGGTAGCACGTTCCCGTGGGATAATCATGCGGGCGAAGCCGCGGGCAGAATCTAGTGATCCATTAATCGCTTGTATAGTAAAAATCTAGCATTGCATCAAAAGGTAACAGAGTTTAAAACAGTACGACATAATAGGTGGCACTTGATTCCTAATCCCACATTATTTAATGCCTCTGCTTTGGAAGAGAGCATTCACATGTGTTTTTCGCTCTACTGCTTCTCCAATCAAATCGTCTACTTGCGCAAGTAACCACTTGCTGTATATTCATTCAAGCGTACTCCTTGTACGTAAACACTCTTAAATTAGTGAGATAACATCTGCATTATCAATCAGCCTAACAAATGCGATTACCGATACATGCTCACTGTAGTATGTACCCATTACTGTTATCCGTACATTTTTATGAAGGTATAATGATTAGCAGTCAACTTTTAATGGGCTAACCAGATTATGTAAGAAATATCACGTTAATAGCATAGCATCTGCTTAGAAACTAGATTTTTTAGGGTTCAGTATGCGAGCGATGCGAGCCGTTTGGTGGAAATCATCCTTTAATAATACGGTCCCATTGGAACCCTTTGGGGACCGTATTATTAAAGGATGACTTCCACCAAACGGCTCGCATCGCAACGGATCGGATCGGATTTTACAATCTTTAAACGATATTAAATCGTGTACACAGTATTTAAAGTATACATTACTAAGCCGCGCACAGCAGCTTGACCGCAGGCGTCTTCCGCGACACGCGATCGTAGCCGAAAGTATGCTGCGACGCGCGATCGGCTCCGTTCGCCTGTCGTCGTATCTTTCTTTTCCGCTTCTGTGTTTTATGATTATTTTCTTCTTCTTCTAATGCAATAGCCAAAAATACTACTTCAACTTCAACCGTTTTCAAAAATTAGAACACGTCAACACGGTAGGAATGAAACTATTTGACTAGGCGCAGAAACGGATACGTTCGCAAGCGACGGTACGGAGCCGATTGTATGCGTCGACATCTTGCCAGACGCGATCGGCTGTCGCCGCATGCGTTCGTATCCTTTCCGATCCGATGCGATGCGAGCCGTTTGGGTGGAAATCGTCCTTAGGGCTCCGCTGTCAGTCCGTCTGTCACAAGGCTGTATCTTTTGAACCGTAATAGGTAGACACTTGACATTTTCACTGTGTTTACTACTATGGTCGCTATACCAAACAATAATAAAAATAAATAAAAAAATTAAACAAATTAAATAAAATTACATTTTTGCTACTTACTTACTTAAGTTTTTTTTTTAATATGTAGTGTTAAATATTGTACGGTGGTACGGAACACTTCGTGTGAGAGTCCTGCTCGCACTTAGCCTGCTTTTTTTCTTTAATTAACATTGCATATAATTAGAATTTCATATTGTTCCGCTTGTTAAGTAATTGCTTATTAGCATGGGTATGCTAAACTTGTTATTAGTTGAGTAGAGTCACCATACTGGACTTTCTTATATTATTTAAAAAGGTAAGTATATTGTTACAAAGGGTAGTACGATTATTATAGTATCTCCATCACCTTCATGATATTAGCTACCTTTAACAATGGAATCTGAACAACTGAAGAAACAATAATGAAGTATTGGACCACTAGCAGTTCTGTTGATCCTATTTTGTAGGGATAATTTACAAGCAATAAATACAAACTAAATAAAACTATTAAAAAATCACAAAAATATGCCTTACAATGCTAGAATTCCAACACGAAATAAATGTTATTTTCTATCAAAACATTCAGTTATAAATTATAATAAACTGGGAGTATTTTGATAACAAATAATAAAGGCATTACATCTTAAGAGTGGTTGGAAGCCCGCCAAAAGTAATATATTGGAAAAGGTACGGGATCAAAGTGGGATTTTTATTATTTTAGGCATTTGCATTGCTGAATTTGTTTGTGCAATCTGCTGTATGTTAACCTGGATATAAATACACTTCTATTTTGCACACATGTTTGCAAATTGTTCTGCTGCTGCTACTTAGATTTCGCATTTCTTGGGCTGTGAGCAGACTGCCTCAAGACTGTCTAATGCATGTTTTCAATAACACTAGCTAGACAATACCTAAATCAAAGTGCGCAGTTGGATTTTCAATGCTCAGTTTAACACCGAAAGTAGAAAATACAACAGCGCGCTTTTATTTAGGGATTCATCATCTAGTGTTAGTGAAAACAGACATTAGTGTCAATTCGACCTTAGACTATAGGTAATAAAATGATCTAGTCTTAGTATTAGAAAGACTATCACTCAACCAAAACAATGACGTCCCACTCTCGCAAAAAAACAGTCTCATTGTTAATGTCGTCAAAAGGAATGTGCAAAAATTTACTTTTACATGGGAAAACATTTTTATTTCTAGTGTGTACACTGTGTGCAGTGTAACTATGAAAATGGAAGAAATACAAACATGCTTGCTTGACTTAAAAGCAATATTAGTCCCCCTAGTTTATATTACACATGGTGGGAATGGGCTCACTTAAAGCATGGCGGGAATGCAGGGTATGAACTCATGACCTCTTTAATTAATAGTGACAGCCACAGCCGCAGTGAACCTTGGTTAAGAATTTCACATAGTTTAGCCATGAAATGGATCAGCGTCAACATAAAAATAATGATTTCCTATCTTTCCTTAATAAAATTGAGTTATTGAAATAATTGGTTTGTGTAAAACCAATTTAAATTCTTCCTTCCTTTAGAATATTAATTTAATTAATGTAATTCCTTACTAATTCAAAGCAATTTCATTCACCAATTAATTTTGTGGTAGTTACTACTAAATAGTTTGAAGTATTTAAAATTAAAGCGTAGCATTGAAACTAGACCAATATAATGCGAAAAACATTGCAGTTATTGAAGACAACTGTTGCCGTTATCGCTAGCCTTGAAACTTTCAAATAATACATTCCAAATAGTTTGCAATACTTTTTTAAGAGTTACAAAACTATACCACCGTTTAATGTTAGTGAATAATATTAAAATATTAATAAACTACTTAATGTAGGAACAGTACATATTCATATCAATAATATAAATAGTTGTGAGTAAAAATAGTTATGAGTAACAATTCTTGTTTTATATGTTGTTTTTTAGGGCAGTATGAAAGTTTGAATAAGATTTTAATCTTGCAGACCGGAATGGGTCAAATAATGTCAATCAACAAAATAAATGATTACGAATATGACCTGTGAACTCTTATTAGACGATGTAGGTATATTTATGATATAAATAAATCATACAGCAGACATTTTGCCACCAGGGAGTGAGAATTGAGCTACAATATGTTTGAAACCCCCCACTGAGACATCATTTTAAAATTATTGGAAAAATTTATAAACGGAGCTTAGTTACTGTTGACATTTTAAATATAACAATGTCTCTTGCATTACCAGTTTTCCTCATAATCATGAAGTAAATTATTGTGCATTCAGTTAAAATAAGAAGTTTCTATGGCCCAGTGACTCACTGCCTGTCCTATTGTTTTGCCTATATATTACTACGAGTCATTGACCATAATCACAGTCGGCCGTGTCAGCGACTTCCCGTTATGAATTCGTTATTAAACGATTTTGCAGATGACTCACAATTTGTTACTATTCCATTAGGTACTTGTACTAAGTATGCGACAATATGCTTACGTGACAAACTCAAAGCGCATGAAAGAAAGGTGCAGTGGAAATGTGTTATTTCGTTATTCTGTGACCTTATTTGGTAAACACACTTATGGAAATTTAAAAAATATTCGCAATTTTTTACTCACTTTGTCCGGAATCCGGCTGTGCCGTATTCAATGAAAACATCACTCGTTTTCGGATGCATTTCTCTGGCGAACGCGTACACTACCCGTAAGCTACTTGGTGGCATTCTGTTGATACGCGTAATATATTACAATCACCTGATCTTCGACAAAGGTATGTCTTCATACCATTCCCGCTCTGAAAACCAGTTTCAACAGTGAATTTGACGTGATGACGTCGCGGCGAACTACGAAGTCGCCGGCGTCAATCTTGACAATCATGAATTAACTAGAGAATAGGTTCAAATATTAACCAGCTATTCATAAAAGTATAGTGTAAAAATGTGATGTCGCTACATGCGCGAGTAAACTACATGATTTATTATGGCTGTCAAAACTGAACTTTTACTTTTCAATTTAGTAGCATATTAGTTTTGAGAATAGTAGCTCTGCTGTTCTGCTGTCAAATTACGATGAATTAAATAAGCGAGCAAACTAAAAACTTTAGCTATATCACGCTAGATGGCAAAATGTTGCTTTTCTTATTAGTTTGGCTACTGAATAAAAGATGGCGCGCGATCAATAATTATTAACAAAATATTAATTTGAATCATTTTTAGAGTGTTGCATTCTGTACTATGAGCTGTTTATTAAAATTTCAGATGCATTATAATTACATGTCAAGTAAGCCATGGTATTTTACTACCAAATACTATCCTACAAAACAATGGACCCGCAAATGTTTATGTCACAAAGCTACAAAGTGCTGACAATACAAGTTTCAGTTTAATAATAGGTTGGGGAAAAAGTTTCTTCGCATTGTATAAGAAAATTCAAAACATTTTTTAATATAGTTTATTTACATTTAACTAAAGTATGTAGGTACCATTTTGTTCGATAACTTTTTGCCATCTTGTAGGTCGGGACATGATCCCATTGCTATAGAAATTTTGGGACTTCTGATCAAAATACTGCGACAAGTGGTTTTGGCAGTCCTCTCGTGATGTTAACCTGACACTAACTAAAGAATTCTGAAGAGACCGAAACAGGTGGAAATCTGAAGGTGCAAGGTCAGGACTATACGGCGGATACATTAACACCTCCCAGCCAAACTATCTTTATTTTTGCTGAGTAGCTAAAGATGTGTGAGGTCTAGCGTTATCATGATGAAAAACCACACCCCTTCTGTTGATTAATTCCGGCCGCTTTCTCTCAACTTCTTGCCTTAATCTCATCAGTTGTTCGCAGTAGAGTTCAGAATCGATGGTCCTGCCTGGTGGTAACAGCTCATAATGAATAATGCCCTTCCAAACCCACCACACACACAGCATCACCTTGTTGCGAGTTAACCCGGGTTTCGTCACAGTCTGTGAAGCCTGACCGGCCTTTGACCACGACCTTTTTCGCACGTTCTCGTCGTACGTGATCCACTTTTCATCACCAGTTATCAGCTTCTTCAAAAATGGTTCGGTTTCATTACGTCGTAATAAAGAATCACAAATGAGTACACGGTTCATTAGGTTTCTTTCAGTGAGCTCGTGAGGTACCCAAATATCGAGCTTTTTTGTGTACCAAGTTTTTTTCAAATGTGACAAAACTGTTTTGTGGTCAATTCCCAGTTCCTCAGCTACGTCGTAACTACTGATATGCCGATCTTGCTCCACCTTTTAATAAATGGCATCCATTTTATCCGTAATAGGGCGACCAGAGCGACGTGCATCTTTGACATCAAAATTTCCGGATTGAAAACGCTTAAACCAAATTTGTGCTACTCTCACAGACACTGCACTAGGTCCATAAACATCGCAAACTTTTTTCGCGACTTGCGTTGCATTTTTACCTTTTTTGTAGTACAATTTTAAAATGTATCGAATTTCTTCATTAGATTCACTCATCTTGACAGTACGAAAAAAAAATGAAAATCACACATTTTCCTAATTTGAATTTGGAATTATGTTCTTTAAAATTTAAACTTTCAATGATACCAAAACCAGCCAGATACAAATAGTATAAGCCAAAGAGATTTTAATACAAGTTCATACATAGGTACTATAATGCGAGAAGACTTTTTCCCCAACCTAATATAAAGTAGGTAGGTACCTACTCTACCTACTCTGTGAATACAAGACTACGAAGGTAATTAGGGGAACATTGTTAGTTTCGCTTGACATGTTGAATGAAGGAGTAGAAGGCAACGTGAACTAATTGACGTTTGGCTACAAGCCAGTGGCGCTTCTTGTCAACATTGATTGCTGTCCAACTGAATAGCTAATCATCATACATGCGTGTTCTCCATTGAGATGACAGATAATTTATTAAATCTCGGAGTGTAGATCCTACTCAGTTTCGCTTACTTTATAAACCAACACACGCAAACGCATTATTCTTTCTTTCTTTTAACTTGCATGTAGACTTCATTGAGTATGTAGTATTAGAGGCCACTGAGGACAATGAATTAGGTAAGAGCAACTAAAGAAAGCTAAAAAAGCTAAAGGGAAGGATTGATACCTGAGACCAGAGTTTGGAACCGGTACCAAAAGTACAGGTCCTGTATGAACTTAGCGGTTCTTGCCATTTCGGTGAAATTAAAAGAAAAAAAACAAAAACAATTCCCAATTTGCCTACAATATCGGATGAACCTAGTAGAAATGAAGAAGAATCTGATGAGTCCTAAGTATATTACGCCTGAATCATCAGATGTTGATTTAGATGATGGTGATGATGATGAACAAGAAAATTCTGTGACAAGTATACTAACAGACAGTTCGACATTGCGACCACCACAACGATTTGAAGATTTTATTATGTGCTAATGATTTTGATGAACCCAAATCATACAAAGAAGGAATGAAAAGTCCTCAGAAAGCGGAATGGTTAAAAGCAATGGCTAACGAACAAAAATCTCCAAAAGAGAATAAAACTTGGATTTTGGTGGATAAACCAAAAGACAGAAAACTTATTTCTTGTAAGGGGGTGTTCAAAGTGAAAACCAATGCTGATGGAAGCCTTGACAAATATGAGGCAAGAGGTTACACACAAAAGAAAGGAGTTGATTATAGTGACACATTTGCTAGAATGGCCACCATAAGATCGATTCTTAGCATCGCTGCAAATGAAGGATTAATCCTCAGACAATTTGATGTAGCAACTGCATTTTTGAATGGTTCATTAGATGAAGATATCTACATGAATCAACCAGAAGGATACAGTTATGATACGACTAAAGTATGTAAGTTGAAGAGAAGTTTATATGGTCTCCAGCAAGCTCCAAGATGTTGGAACAAATGTATTGTAGATTATTTGAAAGTTTTAGGATTCAAACAATGTTACACAGATCCAGTTTGTTCATTAGAAACTGAGTAAACATCAAAATAATTCTTGTACTCTATGTTGATTACGGTCTAATAGCTTCAACAAACCCAGAGCAATCTGAAAAAAAATTGGGAGAATTGAAACGGAAGTTCAAGATAACCACAAAACCTGCTTCTTACTTTCTGGGTTTGGAAATCTTCAACAACAACGATGGTTCCATCAAAGTCTCTCAGAAACACTATGCTAAAAGGATACTGGAACGCTTTGGAATGAGTGTAAAGCCGTTAGTACTCCAATCATCAAAGAAGCACGAAGATGCTCAGTAAAGGAGGATGAGATTAAATTTCCTTATCGTGAAGCCGTTGGTTGGTGCGCTATCTTATTTCATGACAGGTACTATACCAGACATATCATACGCTATTAGTGTCGTATCCAGAAAAAATACAAATCCCTCTTTAGAAGATGTTAACAAAGTTAAACGCATACTTCGTTACAATCAGGGAACCCCAGATACAGCAATTGTATACAAAAAAGGATACAAAACTGGAATCTTAGAATGCTTTAGTAATTCTGATCATGGTGGAGATTTTGATACAGGACACTCTACTTCTGGAATCTTATGCATGTATGCAGGAGGAGTAATCTCTTGGGCAAGTCGTAAACAGACTTCTGTAGCTATTTCAAGAACCGAAGCAGAACTTTTTGCGGCTAGTGAAGCGGCTCGTGAGATTGTTTGGCTGAAGAGATGTTTCAATGAAATTACTACTTTGATAGAAGTCCCTACGTTACAAGTCGATAACGATGCTGCTATAAAGCTTTCACAAACCCCAGAGCTACATCGTCGAACAAAGCAAATTTCCATTAGACATTTTTATGTTAGGGAATTAGTTACTGAAAAAGAGCTTCATGTGAAGTATGTTCCTACAGAATACCAATGAGCTGATATCTTGACTAAGCCTGTGCATAAACCGAGACTGGAACTAATTTCAGGAATGGTTGGGAATTATACGATAAAGATTGTCGAAAAAGGGAGGATGTTAAACGAGGTTTTCTCTGATTCTTTACTTTTTATACTTAACATTCTTTTTGTTTAATCAATCCTGCCTTGACATTACGAATATATCTTTCAATATGTAATAGGTACTTGTTATCTTTTCGATCCATAAAATACCTCTCAACATTCGGTACCTCGGTAGGTACCGGTTCCAGACGGGTACCGGTACTCCATCTAACAAGTACCAGTACCAAATACAGGTACCCGGCGCGTAGGTACCTACCACAAATATCATATTTGTACGAGGAATCTCGTACGGTTTATTTTTCTATGACTTTTTACATACTTACCTGTTTACTATATCTGTTTTCTCACTGTAACTTACGAAAGTATTTGTTTGGTACCGGTTTTGGTACCATACAGTACTGATACAGAAATACCAATAGCACAGGTACTACGTCTGGTACCGGCACCAATAGTATAGGTACTACTCTGGTACCGGTATCACACCAAGGCCAATAGTACCAGTTCCCAAAAATACCGGTATTTCGACACGAACCTAACAACACAAAAGTTTGCTAACAGACTGTTCTATAACATGTCAACTGCTGTGATTTGCGATTTTTATGTCAAAAGCCAGTGAAATAAGTTGACATGAGTTTAATT
The DNA here is from genome assembly GCA_916610205.1 of Griposia aprilina. Taxonomy (NCBI): domain Eukaryota; kingdom Metazoa; phylum Arthropoda; class Insecta; order Lepidoptera; family Noctuidae; genus Griposia; species Griposia aprilina. The sequence continues at coordinate 13,572,086 of OU744305.1, forward strand.
TTAACGTCTTTGTTAAGTAAACTTTTCATAAACCTACACCTAGGTACTGCTTTACAGTGTAGGTAAGTAGGTACTTATCTACCTAAGTAGACTGACAGTTAGATATTTGTTGATTAAGTATCTAAGTAGGTATCTTCATGATCACTACCACACTGAACAATTAACAAATATTTTTTAAAGCCAATAACAAGAGACTTCTGCGTTTGTTTCGGCCTTTCTTCTCAGAGTAGTCAAATAGGAAACGACGACCTCATCTAGTTTAAAAAATATGATTGACGTGTTGTACAAACGTAATTACAGAAATAAAATTATTTATCACTTATAAAGTAGGTACCTACCTATTCTGTTGTCTAATTTCATAAAGTATTATATTGTCATCCAAAATTATTGAAATGGCTACCAACCGAGTCATAAACACAAAACAATCAGAACGTTAAATCCCGAAACTAAAGGCTCCTTCAAACAGACGCGACACGCGACGCGAATCGCACGCGACACAAAGGCACCGCTCGTCGCGCGACAGGCGGTGCCTTTGTGTCGCGTGCGATTGGTGTTGCGTGACGCGCAGCGCCTATTTGAAGGAGCCTTAAAGCAGCTCTACTAATAGCAAGTTAATTAAGCAAAATACTAACGAAAAGAAGCGGTCCCCACCTAATTAATATCTATTTATGAATGACAGTAACACATGCGTGTATTTAGAGCTAAATTAAAACAACAAACGAGTGACCATTATTGCTAGGGGCGCCATGTTGAATTGGGAGTCGGGATAACATGTCGTTGCGCGATTAAGTGTGTCATTCATTTTGGTGAATGTTCACCAGGTGAGGGTCTCTAGTACATTAGTTGTATTTCAGAGGAAATATGTCGGTGAAAACAGCCTACTGAACGTACCAACTTAGACAGATCAAAGTTATCTTACCTACTCTAGCCGTAGCTAATGACCAGTGATCGGAGTAGGTAGATTGAACTGGGGTCATTGATCCGAAACGTATATGGACATTCCTCCGGAATTGGTGGATTATTAAAAAAAAACCGGAACTTATGTAGGAATTGTATTCTGCCAGAGTGGAAGGAGTCATTTGATGATTTACCATCCTCAAAAAAAAGGTAGGAATTGTAATAAAATGAGCAATTTTATTCTTTATTATTCTTCCTATTTTTTTTTTGTCACGATTATTCAACAGATAAATAATGAATTAATTTAGTTTTGATACCTTCCTTTAAATTTTGAATTGAGTAGTAATAATATCACTACCAACATTAACAATATTTAATTGAATCCGGAAATACCGGAATTACTTTCCGGAAAAATGGCTTATCCATGTTATTCTTTCTGTGTGCATTTATGATACAAGTACTAAAAATCTATCTACCTACTCCGATCACTGCTAATGACACTTACTTATTTAATTTGTGGGCAGTAGGCTACCTTTTACACGGCGGCTCAATAAAAACAATCACTAATAACTTTTCAGTAGCTATGCCAAAAACAGTCCGTAGGTGTCTGTCGACCTATGTAGGTACTTGTTTTTAGGGTTCCGTAACCAAAGGGTGTCAACGGAACCCTATTACTAAGCCTCCACTGTATCTCCGTCAGTCTGTCTGTCAGCGTGCTGTATCTCATGAACCGTAATAGGTAGACAGTTGAAATTTTCATAGAGTGTGTATTTCTATTGCCGCTTTATCAACAGAAAATAAAATAGAATAAAGTTAAAAATTAAAGGGGTCTTCATCTCCATACAAGAAACGTGTTTTTTGCCTTGTGGTACGGAAAAAAAAGGGCGGTTTTTTTATACAGTCGGGGGACAGTTCATGTCAAGTAGAGGCACAAATTTCATCTCATTTTGTAGGTGCCTATTCAAGGTTTAATTGAACATAACAGAAATCAGCTGTAAGCTACATTTTATAGAGTTACCCGAACATACCTAAATGTATAGAGCAGCTAATTTTTATTTGCTATTTCTGGGTTGACCCCATAGTAAAAGTTGTCCATAACTATGAGTACAGTTACCCTTTTCAGGTTTTCAGATATTTAAATTACATGCACGCCATGTAAGCATTCACAAGCTAAATAGTGATGTCCCGTCACTCTACACCGTGTGGTTACCGCAGTAATTACGGCGCGGTCACGGTGCGCCCGCGCCGCCTCGTCGCTACACCCGCTGTAATTAATCGTGCCATTTTCAGCTAATGAGGTTCATGTAAGGACTCGAGCTTCAGTATTTGGGGATTATTTGGTATTACTTCGATGTTTAGTAAAATAGTTGTTCGTAAAAGTCCAGTCAGACCGTGAATGGAAATAATGAAAGTGCAAATGAATTCGAGAGGTGGACCTCGGTCGGTACCTACCTGTAAGAAAGAAAGAAAAAATTTAATTCGTTTATTGGCATAGGAACAAAAACACCTTAAAACTATGAAAACAGAAAGAAAACAATGCTTAGATAAGAAGGGGCTCGATAACGTCTAAGTAGTAGTGACATCTGCCAATGCGAAGAAAAATTACTGTGCAACTATACAATAATATGTATAGAACGTCTGATACAGTGTACAAGACTGCGCGCACAATCTTCTACACGATGGCATGCAAGTCTTGTATGCGCACTCTTGCACATAAAAAACTGAAAACCTACGGCCATCTTTTGGCCAGGACGTCGCGCGTCGTATTAACTCGAGTGAAACACATTTCGATAGTAATTTGATAGAAGGAAACACATAAAAACAACGTACCTGAATTACATTTATTACAACCACGTTTTCAAGACGCCTATCTATTGTAAAACAGGTATCAAATTTAGTTATTTTTTGGAATAAATCTTCGGAAGTTGCAATAAAAAACAAAAAAACAAAACCTTGATGTTGCGCTGTCAACTTACTGACGTTGGCTGCAGAAGACAGTTTCCTGATTAGAGAATCGCTCTGCGCATTCTTGTACACTGCGCAATCTTGCACACCCCTACCCTAACAAAAAAACACAAGGAGTTCTCAAGTGTCAAGCTAGAGAGGCGAATAAGTTAAAAAAAAAGAATGTTAAATGTTAATGTTTGCTTTGAAAAAATCAGACAAACCTACTAGGTACCGTTAAGCCCCATTAACACGATGCAAGTTTCTTGCCTGCGGCATGCAATAAAATTGAAACAACATACATAATGACTAGTAGAAACAGCACCATCCATATTATTGAAGATGACATTCTGTCGCTATAGAATGAAATCTAACCTTAATTTTCTAAATTCTAATGGTTTTCAAAACTCCAATCTGTCCAAACTCCTGCAATATATCTCAACTGCTCTCATTGGTATATCAATCGTCACCGCTTGCAGGCGATGCGTCTAATTACTCTAATTACTAATTAGGACCGACTCAAACGCGCGTTTCAATTGAACACATCTGATATGTAAAGTGCTCTCGGTATGTTAGTGGGTTAGTAATTGGTTCTGACAGCTTCCTCATACCGTTTAGTGTAGCTAAGCTATCTAGTTCCTAGTTTCTTATGTACCTATTTATAGTAACTTACCTAGTTTAAAATCTAAGTTTATCTAACTTAACGGAAGCTCTCCCTTGACTTCCTATAAAGTTTTCTCCGTCGATTTTTCTGATAGAATATATTAGCCAAATTAAGGCTTTGATTTGTACTAATAAGAATTGTGATTCTTGTAGTCGACGGTTTAGCAAGCTGATTTATTTAAACATTATGCAGTGTAGTGTGGCGACATTTTAAACTAGTGAAGCGGCGCACGCGGCACGCCCGCAGAGGCGCAGAGTAGTCACTTGCTTGCTGGCGCCCGAACGATGCGGACGTGTGACCTCTGCTGTTGTATAGTGAATTGTTGTTTAATTTACCTACTCGCATACTTCCTATAACGTGATGAACACCACATGCAGCAAAGATAACTACCTAGGTACCTAACTACCTTTGCTTTGTTTTAGTAAAGTCTGCCTATTATACCTATACCTATATAGGCAGTCTTTATGCCTTTGGCATTCTCTACCGCCACTCGTCGGCAGTCAACAATAAGGTGATGAAAGATCACTGTACGGTGATTAAGTATGATAACTTGAGGAAATCAATAAATAAAGTATACTTAATCCTACTTATCTGTAAAATAAATTTGCAAATGTCAAAGCAACTTGCAGATTCCTCCAAAGATTTCATTTCTAAACGCAGCTCCGATCCGACTCTATTTAAATACGCAAATAAGAGCTGTCGGCTCGACTTTTAAATATCCATACATTACCATAATAAGCGCCAACGAAGTTACTAAAAGGAGCTCAAAGCAAAGTCGGTAGCCAGAAGGCACTATGCACTATCTAATCAGGCCCCATAATCAGTACCTACCTATCTGGACTAATAATCTAGAGTATAACTGTACAAGATCTAGTCAGACGACTATAAAACAATTATGGTGACTGTGCGATTAGTCGTACGTGTGATTATCGTAAGGATAATCGCCCAGTGGCGACGATCTTGAGGGAATAAATCAGATTGCCTACTGACGTGGTCATGCATGGATGGTTGTTAGTGATGTGGCTGAGTAAGGTCTGCAGGGTAGAGGAAAAATGCTATTTGTATTTGCATCATTCATATTCTTTAAGCTAGTCTATATTACTTATTAAAATTAAATGTAAACGACATGACCGAGCAACGTTTTCTTGTGAAAAAAACGAATTATATGCACGAGAGGTGCTAGCTGCAGAGGTGCCTATTTTTATTTTATCACTTTTCTTTCAACATGGTTTGTGTTACTTAAGATATATTATATTAAGAAGCTGTTGGTAAACCTTTTTATATAAATAAATAATGCAAAAGATGTTAAAAGATCTGTCACGTCATGATCACGCCTGAGTTTAAGCGGGATTCGCTAAGGCAGCCCGCGAAATTCAAATTTACTTACGTTTTTTGCAATTTTCAGGTCAGTGTCAGGTTGTATGTTGATAAAAATATGATTCGCAACAGTAACAAATATGGCTTTACAGAATTAAGTATAATCATTAGAATCAGCAATACAACTCCTTAAGTTAGAATTGGCCTCAAATGTCATGATTTCATGAAAAATCATTCAATAGGATAATATGAACTTAGAGAGATGTATTGATGATTTTTATGATAATAGTTCTATAAATAAATATTTGATACGTCCGCGACTCATATTTACATCACCGTACAACCTGAGAATTGCAAAAAACGTAAGAGAATTTGAATTTCGCGGTCTACCTTGAAGCATCCCCCTTAAACTCAGGCGTGATCATGGCGTGATAGATCTTTCACCATCTTTTGCATAATTTAATAAAGATAGTTAGAAAAAAAATAACGAATCTGTGCACTAATGTTTCCTACAATGGTTGGTCCTCAAAGCCTTTCAGAAACAGAAAATTGTGTTTGTTATATCACCAACAATGCCGCTGTTATTATTAATCACTGCTACAAAGCAACATATTGCATTTTTCCCGTCTCCAGTACCATTTGGCACAGCATCACACAGACAGACAGACAAGCAATTCTTCATCGTTATCTACATCACTTCCAGTCAGTGCTAATACTGAGCGGCAATTAACTACCTCCCCCCTTTACCCCCACATGTCGTTTAGCCCACTCAGTTAATGACTAGCTCGGTATAAACAAGATCATTGGTTATCGAAATAAATCGTAAGTGACGTTCGCCGATAAACACTTCAAACATTGTGAAAAATTGCACGGTTAGCGTTAAAAATGCAAATTGGTACGGGATACGATGGATGACGTCAGTCTGGTTATTATTAGTAATTAATGGTCATTATGGAGGTAGTTATTGTGTGGTAGGTTATTTAGACTCTTTTTTTACTTTTCTTTTCTTTATTGTATGTTTATTTTAGCGTTGTTCTTTGTAAATATAGCGAAATCCATACTAATAGAAGAGCAGCGGTGGCCCTGAAGTAACGGCCCTAGCTTACGAGTTGTACGTAGTGGGTTCAAACCCAGTCAGGCAGATTACTTTATATAATTTATTTCATCACCGCTGCTCTCAAAACTGTGGGAAGAAACATCGTGAGGAAACCGGCATGTCCTATTACCAAAAATTCAAAGACATGTGGCATCTAACAATCCGCACTGGGCTGGCGTGGTGGATTACGGCCGACTCCGTCCAAAAAAAGAGAGGAGGCCTGTGTCCCAGCAGCGGGATCATTATAGGCTGACTATGTATGTATGTATACTAATACTTATTATAAATTCGAAAGTAACTCTGTACGTCTGTGTGTTACCTTTTCACGCCTAAACGACTGAACGAATTTCGATAACGTTTGGCAAGAAGATATATGGCATCCTGAGGAGGGATAGCCAGGAAGACAAGGTCAAGACAAGAATCTTGTAGCGCTATGCTACAATGTCCTTTTGGCGCATGGCCAAAATTGGAACTACCGCCGCCATCTTGTTTTCTCAAGACATTTCACAAAACAATTGCACAAATGTTTACCAACAGCGCCACCCTGTCAACGTCATTCGAGCGCCAAAAGATCCTTGTAGCAGTATAAGCTCAAATGCTATCACTAATCATTGAGCAACAACGAAAGCTATAAATAAACTATATCTCTTTCTGTTTCTTATTTCCTGGTATGCAATGCGTGCCACCCAGCTCGTACGTTAATACATATCTAATTAAATTAGGCATCTTTGACCACTTAAGTGCACATGGCAATAAAGCATTATATTCGTAACTCGGCGGTTAAGGGTTCCGTAAAGGTGATGGTTAATACGGGCTCTTGTATTTGAGCTCTTTGTTTTTTATAGTTAAAAAGAGCTTTTGTAGGTTTAACATAGTCATAAAATCAATAATGTATAGAATCTGGATAATTTAAGTTAACATCATATTGGAAAAAATCGTGCCTCGGAAAGCAAGTTTTGGCTGTCATTCGTAGATCTTTGATAGTCGTTACGGGGATTTTGAAGCCCAATGTCTGACATCCAGTTTTATCAAGGGGTATTGTGTTACCCAGTACTTAAAAGGGTTGTGGAGGTCAGATAGGTATATATGTAAAATAGTGCTAAGCATCTGCATCCGGTTAGTATGGAAGTCGACCCCAACATAACTAGGCTAAACAAATTGATCTTGTTGTCAAAAAAAAGAACCGAAAGATGGTACCTAACTACTTATTTTCTCTTGTTTTTCCAGCTGTTTTTAAATTCATCTCTCTGATTTGTTGTAAATACATTAGTTAGTGAACGTGATGAAGAGTTAATTAAGCATGTACCGAGACGTCGATAATAAGAAAAAAACTTACAGTTTCCATCGCTCTGGAACGCTGAAATTCATATGTGATTCTGAGTGACTGTCGAAAGGTGATTCAATGAACTGTGTCATGTCTAATCAAAAATGGAGTTCACAAAAGGTTGAACTTTCAAATACAATGTGACTCTATCCTTTTCATACGAAAATTCCATGGAAATACGGAACCTTGAAAACTACCAAAATGCACACGTAGATACACACAAACATACTCTAATTTCTATATGTATAAACAGTAAATGCTCATCATATAATACCAGAGTAACGCATAAATGTATTATTACTGATATGATACGAAATTGTGGATAATATCATTGCCGCACTAGACCACCTTAATGGGAACGCTTTGATATTACACACCATTTTATAAAGATCTACCATTCCCCTCTATATATGCTCTTACAACTTTAACTCTTGCACTTTACGCCAACCTTAACTCTTGTGTTATATGGGTGAATTTCGCGTGTCTAAGAGTAAAAATATCGTGGTATATAAAATACAGGGGGAGTTTTAATACACATTCAAGATGGTAGATATTTTGGTCCCGAAGCACATTAAGTTATTTAGCCATACGCTAGCAATTTCGCTATTAACTTTTAGATCGTTTTGAAATCAATTCTTTGGTATCATGTTACGCTTATATTTGTTTTTTTTTTTTCAACGCTATTTATTTTCGTGTAACGTTAGCTGGTTTGCTGGTATTTTTTACTTTTGTAAGTTCATCTATTTATCTATTCATATTTTATAGTTACTTAGGTAACTAACTTTTTTGTAAGATTCGGTAGCGACCACCAAGAGATTGGTCGGAGATTTTTAATTTAAAAACATGCTCTTGCGGTTTGGCTATTATGTAGATACTTAATTTAATATCTCAACTACCGAAATACAAGCTATTAAATAAAATATCTAGACACATAATAAGAAATTAGAAGTAGATTTGTCAGAATAAGATCTACTGCTAATACTTTTTAGAGTATTTTCTATAGGGTACAGTGATGCTTCGTATTCTTTAAATCAGTAGATTCGGAGCAAATTGGCTGTGAAAAATGGACTGACAGACAGACACACGAGTGATCTTATAGGGGTTCCATTTTTTCATTAGGACGTAGGTTAGTACGGAACCCCAAAAATGGCTCAAACTATGTTTTGAACTTAAACAATACCTACTTACTTACTGACGGAGGCCCTTGTCCGCCAAAACTTGTGACAATCACAGTTAGAGACTATTAGAAATATTTATAACCTTAAAGGCTCCTATAAAGAGTAGCGATACGCGACGCCACACAAAGGCACTGCCTGTTGCGCGACAAGCGGTGCCTTGGTGTCGCATGCGATTCGCGTCACGTGTCGCGCTTGTTTGAAGGAGCCTTAAATCTAATCGTTGGTTTAGTGGTCGCAAGCGCTACTTCTGAGCATGAGGTCCTGGGTTCGATTCCCAGGTCGGGCAAAGTGTTATTGGGTTTTTCTATCTAGAATTTCTCAGTAGCAGCCCGGAGTCTGAATTTGTGCCCGGTTGATGGCAATAGGCTCGCCCCCTGTTACATGGGAGTTAAACATAACTGGCAAAATGTAGGTGTATTATAGGTATACCTCTGCCCAACCCTTCGGCCAAACAAGGCGTGATGATATGTTATGTAAGATCTAAAATAAGACTGTCAACTTGTAATACTTTACCTCCGGCACACTCCTACCATTTAATAAGCTCGTTTCTTCAAATTCTTTCCACTAAATAACTCACAGAATGATAATAAAGTTAATAAATAATGAAATACGTACTCATTAATAAGAATCCCACCAAAGGTACGTGTTAATACAGCATCCATCATCCAGCCGTGTGTGGTCTGCTCTATGGCACAATTAGAGGGGCGCTATTGTGCCCGTAGTCTATGGCCTCTATGGGAAACCTCTGTGTTTGTAATGCCACCTCTAATTCTCGGCTTTCGCTGTGATTTATTGTGATTGTGATATAGCTTTAGAGATGCTCTTTTGTTTTTTATTTAAGTATTTATAGTGAAGCATTGAGATGAGGTGTCTTAATTAGAGTTAAATTAGGAAATAGCAGGATTTGGACTCTAATTTTTTTTTTTTTGCTGTTACAGATCGACCATTTCACGACGCTTTTCAAGCCGCTCGTAATCAACCAGATGGAAAGACACGAAAAAGAGGTCTCGGAACCGCAAAAAAATTCTCGCTCTAGCTGGATCTCCGAAACTCTTGAATCTCGCAACCCACAAAATTGAAGAATACGACCATCTGCCTTCTTCTTGGGAGGCAGATGGTCTTAAAGGATTTAAACCTTGCTGAATATAGTCCTAAAGACCGTCTTTCGGCCATGTCGGCCAATCTCAACGGAAACTAGCCTTTGGCACGGGAGATATTACAATGCACAAGTGTGTGCGCAGACACAGATCCTCTCTCTCTTCCCTCACTTTCATAGTCCGTTAGGACGGCAATCCGAGCCTACCGGAGAGAGATCAGATGCAGGACCAACGGCTAAACGTGCTTTCCGAGGCACGGGGGTATAACACCGATAAATTCCAAACTCCGGGCTTTTACTAAGAATTTCCTAATGGAAAAACCCAATAACACTTTGCCCGACCTGGGAATCGAACCCAGGACCCCACGTTCAGCAGTCGCGCTTCCAACCAGGAGACCAACGGGGCAGTTTGACCCTGCTGAATACGATGATAATGGAGAGAGGCTAACAACATCATATCGTCACCAGCCAAGTACAGCCAAGCACTCCATAAGTGTATAAAAGACTCCCCAGCAAACTATGCACATAATAAACACAAAAGACACAACAAAAGAGAACAACAACACAAAAAGAACACACACACACATAAGTAATATAGAGTATTCTATTCTAAGCTCACTCCTTGGATAAGAGAGTTCCTACGAGACCTCTAAAATAAATGTCTTCACAATAACTGAAAAAGACATGGATATTGGGCAACTATTTTTTATGTGTTTCGCTAATTCTATTCCTATTTTCAATAAATAGGTACCTACTGCACTGAAGAACTATATAACTCTATAACTGTACTACAATTCGACTACCTACTTATACCAGCCTATGGCTTCCCAAAATCACGTATTCACATTGTTGTATGTGGCATACCACCCAGTAGGCGGAAACTATAAACCAAGTTCTAAATGAAGTACATACATTTTCACTGTAAAGCATTAATTGTACTTTATACTAGTCTTGGCTCCTGTTTTACACTTAATTAAACTAATTTCTCAGTTCAGCTAATAGAGCTGTTAATTTATGTACTAGATATATGTTTGTAGGTAGGTACTTATCTGTATCTTTACTTTTTTCCTATTTTCAGGAATTCGGTATTGAGCTTTGATGATTAAATTGATTTTTAAAATAAGCCACCTTGCATAGACCTGCTAATTTTTATACTTTTTCCTCTTAAGTTTGTCCTGTTCGTTAACAATGAAAATAGACGAATATTTATCTATCTATTTATCGGTATTTTTGAACAAAGGATAGTATGACAAGGTTATCTACAGGATACAGATACAGTTATATGTCAGGTTACATTTTCCCAATTTCAGGGTATCCTCTTTAATTGTTACACGATTAGATTTCATCATTTTTCTATTATATTTTCACACACAATTAAACATTACACAAGCCAAAATCGAACATATCCTCAAAACCTTTAAAATTGTAAATCCAAACATCCAATTTCCATACAATAATACGTTAAATTGATGCAAACAAACAGAAATACATACATAAAGCTTTCTCTTAGTACGCCTACGTTCATAAAAGGTAAATTCTCGATCCATGTACCCATTTGCCGTAATGTTGCTATCATATCACGATTTCCTAATATAAAAACATCGTGGTGGTCTCCATGGAGATTGGTTTGAAAAAACATTGAATGTGCGATCGTTATTTAAGATGAGAAGTCTAGAAATCAATTAATTTTAGTCTATTTTAAAATGATGTGATACGAACGTTATTTGAATTTCTACGTTGGTTTTTTGCTGTTATATTTTGAATTTGGAATTAATGTTTACAGAAATATAGGACTATTGGTCCTATAGGATTAAATAGGGCACTCTCATCAACATCACCACTCTCCTCCTCTTATTCCAATTTATTTGGAGTCAGCGCAACATGTCTTTTTCTTCCCAACTTCTCTATCAGTCGTCATCTCGGTAGTCATCCCCCTCCTAGCCATATCATCTTCCACACAGTCCATCCATCTTTTCTTAGGGCTTCCCCTACTCTCATAGCCATCCACATTCATACTCAAAACTCGCCTCACGACATTTTCTTCATTCCTCCGCATCACATGCTCCATGACAGCCGATTTCCACACAAGTTTTCAGTTAACGGTGCTACTTTCAGACTTCCTCTTATGTATTCATTCATTATTCTATGTATTCGCATAACACCACAAATCCCTCTTAGCATTAGGGTACACTGTATAAGTTCATATTCTTTTGATCCAGTTTAATTAAAATAACTTAGAACTGTTCCACAAAATATGGAACCTTAAAAGCGAAAATGTTGACGAAACCTGCTGGATTCCTATTAAATTACATAATTATAATTTCCTATTAAGATTTTATTCACCAATAAAATTAATAAAATGTAACAAACGACGTAAATACTCGTATGATACAAACGAAACTAGCAGCTACTGCTTTTACCAGCTAATATTTTATTCAAAACGGTCTCGCGCTAATCAATCAATCAACGTATCAATTTACTGTCATTTTTTATCACCGCCATCTTGATTGCTGACTCAGTAGACATTTTGTAGCTAGTTTATACGCAGGGCTTTTTAAAATTTAATTAATATCAAGATGCATCCGTTTTTATTAAAAACATTGTCGATGCCAATAAAGTTAAGAATATAATAAAATTAGTACAAATCCACTATAAGGCGATGATAACTCCTTGGCTGCTAATAGACAAGCTATAAAGCCCACCTTACAGATAGTCTATGGGGCAATAAATGAATAAAAACAATTACAGTAATACCAACTTAACGATACATTTTCACTTGCATCAATGCAATTCACACAGCTCTTACGTCGAGGTATCAAAGTTCAAATTGTAAAGTTTCATCAAGTGTATCCTTTTACCAGCTGCAGGATAAATTTGGGTGGAGAGCGTTGTGTGAAAAGAGTGGCGAAGCGTCATAAGCGGAAGCGATAGCGTATTATTATGAATATTGCAACACTTTTTCGATTATGAATATTGATGTACCAAATTAATAATTTCAAACGATGATACAGTTTTTGCAATGTTCATTAGTGTCAGCTAGATGGTTTTAATAATTGCCATAATAATATCAATTAGGTGTACATAATAAAATATTTATTGGGTTTATTTTAATTAGAAAACACCTTGAGTTGATAATAAATCTGGTTTTTGCGGCACATTATTGGTTTATTTTATTGATATATTTTGACCAATTATTAATTTTAATCAATTCATGAAAGAAGGTTCCGGTTTGAGGAAGTTTACTTATTTGGGTTAATCTGTTCAGTAGCCTTTACTTTTAGTTGTGTATAAAAAAATTAAACCACAGAAAACATTTTTTTTTTTTTTTAAGTATTGTACTATTTTCTTTTTCTGAACTGAATAAAGTTTTTATTTTATATTTTAATTTTTACGACATTCTAAGTATTACACAGACTAACATTTTAAGTTACAGCAGAACTTAAATTGGTAACATTTTAACACATTTATCCATAAAATTATCGATTTATCAGATTAAACTACGCATGCCACAGTTAGTCCGTGGATGGTCGACCATCATTACATACCATGACCCCTCCGTGCCTCCGAAATCACGTTAAGCCATTGGTCCCAGCTGTCATTCGTGGATCTTTGACAGTCGTTACAGAGGTAGTCAAAAGATCGAAAGTCTGACAACCAGATTTACTAAGGGGTATCGTGTTACCCGGTAACTGGGTTGTGGAGGTCAGATAGGCAGTCGCTCCGTGTAAAATACTGGTACTCAGTCGCATCCAGTTAGACTGGAAGCTGGCCCCAACATAGTTGGGAAAACGATGATTTGAAAATGATTAAGACTTCATTCCACCATCTCCTGAAGATGTTACCTAATTACAGATTAAATTACTCATTATATTAAGTTAAAATTCACACCCAGTAGATATTTAATGTAACTAATGGAGTAGAGTGAAATATTAAGTTGTATGATAACACGAGTAGGTATATTGTTTACTTACATAAAATAAAATAAAATAAATATTTAGTGACTATAACGTCAATTTAAATATAATAATTACTACATTAAAATTTTATTAAAACATCGCATTTCGGAACATTCCAAAGTTTTTAACACGTCTTCATATATTGGAACTCTACCCGCTGCCGCTTATCAGGCCGCACCCGCTTTCTCCCACACTTTGGTCCACACACCGTCGGCGAGATGAAAGCGGTCGGCACGTTTGAGGCTCCGCGGCGGTGCAATTAGGGCTCTCAGTAATGAGAGGAGCGACAGAGGCCACTAATCGGCGGTCTTAAGACACCACCTTCGGCCGTACGAATCAGAAGCGGATCACTTTATTACTCTTGATTAGGATGCTGGGAGTATTTGGCAGTTTTGAGTAGATTCTTGGGCTATGAAAGATCAATTTGGAAAATACTTATGTAGTACATACATATTTAAGTAGAGTTTTTCCTTAATATAATAACAATCTAGCTAGACTAATTTGTTCTGAAAAATGTTTATTTTTCGGGTTCCGTACGTCCGAATGAAAAAACGGAACTCTTATAGGATCACTCGTGAATCTGTCTGTCCGTCTGTCATAGTCAGTTCAAATTTGGTACACATTATGAATTTTTGTGACCCAAACACGGACGTGTAACGTAAATAAATGATTTTTTTAATATGGAAGTCACATGGGAGGCAAATAAGAAAATAAAAGTTCTGCAAACTTTACCGTGTGACATCAAATGAAAGGGCTTACTGTGAGGGTCTTAAATATTTTATTTTATAATTTAAAAATAAATAGTATTAAAGTTATTTAAGAAAATATATGAAAATTTACCCCACCTCTTATCTCCAAAACTAGTGAGCCTAAAATTTTGAAATAAAATACAAGAAATTGTTCTATAATTATAAACTTCTTATAGGTTTACCAGTAGGTAAACCTATAAGAAGTTTATGGTCTTAAAATAACATTTTAGCACAAGCTTATTCAGTCTATAATGTTCCCACTGCTGGGACACAGGCCTCCTGTCCTTTGAGAGGGAGTGAATTGTAATCTACCACGCGAGTCCAGTGCGGGTTGGTAGATGTCACATGAGTTTGACTTTTTTTTTGGTTCTAGGACATGCCGGTTTCCTCACGATATTTTCTTACACCGTTTTGAGAAAAGTTGTGATGAAATGATTTACAGAAAGTAAACACGACTTACAACTCGTAGGTCGTGGCCATTACCACTGACCCACCACGACTCCAATTGTAAATCTCTCAATATTGTGCGTACAAACTTACATTTGCAGGTGGGATCCCATACATTCCAGAACACGTTTTTCACCTACAATGTTAAGTTTGTTCTTAGGATAAATTCATTCTAACTACAGAACCCTTCATTGTGCGTCGTCTGATACGCACTTGGCCGGTTCTTTCTGCTTTGATCCTGTAGGTATACCTACCTTCGAGGGTGCGCGCAAATGTACGAGTCCCCCGGCCCCGACTCACGATAGTGGTTAGAAACCTTGGGGTTTCAGTCATATGTAAGCAGGCACGCCCGATGCCTGGAGGCTTTTATTTAGGTATTAAGTTCTGTTTAGGTTTTTATTATTTATTTCCTCTTGAGTATAGTTTTCAGTGTGTTTGTTGCTATATTGGCGTGTGCTAACTGACATTTATGGCAAATGATTTAATTTAATGTTCTGTGTTTCGTAATGTTAATTATTTACTATTGTATAGAATCCAGTTCTTCTAATGGAACAGACAGCTGTGTTGCTGGGCAGTTTGTTGCGCCACTTCTTCTCCGCAGCTAAAGCACTAGGAAGTGGTGAAGGGCGAGTGTTTTGGGGGACTGTCTTATGTCATTTTGACGTTTAAAAAGTCCTGATTCTCAGACTAGTTGGAATTTTAGCGGTATCAACATCGCCACATGCGCTACAGGTCATACTGACGTCACGCAAATCCTGCATCGCGCAAGCAAACGACTATTGGTGTGATTTGATTTAAGTCGGTAGAAAGAAATAAAGAAAGAAAGATAATAAATAAAACCCCTAGCCTCGCCCTAGGAAGACATATAGTGACCTTATTGGTGATGTTCTTCAGAAAGGTCAGGTGCGTAGTACTCACAACCGGCGTGCGTGTATGACCAGATGTATGAACGTAATCGAGGCAAAAGGAGTATATAAGGATCGTAGCAGGTGGCGTTCTGTAGTTTCTGCCTACCCCCATGGGAAGAAGGCGTGAGTTTATGTATGTATGTATGTGTAGAAAATAAATTTACTTAACCCAAGTTGAGGCACACAATATTCACACAAAAACATATTTATAGTGAGTGTAAATATTTAAATAAAAAATAGATATATATGACACAACCCTCCAACAACATAACCCTCCGTTCTCCCCAGCAGGAGACTAAGCGATGAGGATTTCTCCACAAAAAAAAAAGTTCTATATGTTTTCTGTGCTATTTCGTGAACAGACTGATAAGTTGTTTATTTTAATAAGACGTAAGTAGTATTCTATTTTATAAGTAGCATTTTTTAGGTAGGGGTAACCTATTTACTTATTATATCTATCTTATTATTATTTTTTTGTTTTCATGAGTCTGTTTAGTTTAGTTTGTGATAATCCTTTGCGAATCCCAATAAATACTTTTTCTTTTTTTCTTTCTATCTACTTTTAAACCTTAACTTTTTCGATAAAAGAGAGCGGTTAGGTTTAAGTAAGTCAGTTAATACCAGGTCTGCCATTCCAAAAACAAAAACGTTAAGTTTTATTGCATTTAATTAGAATAGCAGTGTGATATGAGAACCCTCACTAATAGGGATCCAAAACATTTTTTTTAAGACTGTTCGTTTTCTGTAGCTCCTTAAAAAGGAACACAAGCGGCCGCTTTTTGTGAGTTCCTATGTTAATTTAAATATAGATTTAAGCTTATTTGCGACATTTTTAAGGTCATAATTATAATATATTTTAAAGTCAGGGAATATCGGTGTACACTCGTGAGCACCATGTTTGTTGCCTGATTTGGTAGGAATAGGTACCGAATATACTATCCAGTTCAAAGGTACCTAAGGCGAAGCTGTAATGGTCTATTGTTTAGACTCAGAGAGACCTTAAATTTTAAGTAACTACTAAATACAAATTACTAACGTAAGTAGGCTATGGGGTCTCACGTCTCTTTAGAGACGGCGAACTGTTCATGTAAAATTCAGTTTATAATGGTAACACATCTTTTAAAGATTCTGCTCGCGACTTCGTTCACGTGGAAGTAAACATACAGACGAATTGAGAACCTTTTTGAAGTCGGTTAAAAATAACATCCACATTTCTATAAAACTTCCAGCTGCCAAAATATACAGAAGGTCAGGACTGGTGACACGGGAGCAAGAGATGTACAATTGTTCGTATGAGAAGCAGCTCATCCTGAGATCGACACTCGCAGCCTTCAGTAGCAATTTCCCATTGTTGGCGAGATTTTCGTTTTAAGTAAATTAATTAACGCCTACGTTCCTGCTTATCGATATTACCTAATTTCACAACACTGACTGATACATTCTTACAGATTTTTCCTGACGAACAGCTATAACTAAAATAATACAACTAGAGATTATAAACTCACGGGATTTCTCATTAACAATCACCTAACCATAGATAGATACCTTTTATTTATTTTTAGTTTAACCAAAGATGACAGAAGAGGTCTAAACTTTATATTTTTCTGTGTAGGTACGTTCTACGAACTAATAATAGTATAACAAAATGTAAAAAAAGAAGCACAAAAAATATCAATAATGTTGGGAATCATACTTAGGTTTGTTGAAAATTTACTAAAATTGCCGTTCGTTTTAATCCGTTTAAGAAACAGGATCAAATGGCATCATATTTTTTTTTTTTTTTGTAAAAATTGCTCATTTTTTGCTGACTGCACATTTTTTCAAAATCTGTGATAAATATCAAAATATTTCCAAAATTAAGGACAGTCTCCTAAGACCTTTTTCTTGTAGCGACAACGGTCAAGGTACCTGCCCTTAAACACTCACCCTGTTATGTCATGATTGACTGCTTAGCTCCTTAAAGGTATACCGTGATGATAATCATTTAAAAAGTTAAATCGGTTACTATCTGCAATATACCTTACCTTTACATTTTATCTTCTGTGTAATTTACTTTTTGGTGCGATTTTTTACAATTTGCGGACAAGAATACGAACATAATGCAATATTGCTCATCCCCCATAGCAAATAGCGTGATAGTTTATAGCCTACATACTGCCCAGACTTAGAGGTATTTGCATGATGATAGAACACATTCATACAAACAGACAACTATAATTGTTGACGATTTAATTTAGAATTATTCTAAAAACTATACCTAAGTATATTTTCGGCATACGAATCGTTCCCAGACCATTAAAAATCTGGGGCCACGGTAGTGCCCCCGCCAAGGTGAGCCAAGCGAAGCGCAAGGGCACTACCTACATTTTCTCGAAGTGTTTCGTCGTATTTTTGAACCCTCATAGAGTTGGTTTCCGATGTACCAGATAGTTCATATTCTCAGGATATGATGTCAGTAATAGACTAATTAAACATACAAAGTCTTAATTGAATAGTTCCAATACTTTAGATTTTATTGATATCTAAAATACACCGATTTCGTCACTGACACTCACTGATACACTGACACACTGATGATCATCAAAATGTTTAGCTACTTCCTGAAGTGCTAGAAAGTTGAAATTTGGTATGTAATCTAATTTTAGTATACAACCAACAAAAAAAATCATAAACTTATAACTTTTGCCCCCCATCCCCTAAAATGGGGGGGTGGAAGTTTGTATGAGACTTCAAAATGTTAGGGTACTTCCTGGAGTGCTAGAAAGCCGAAATTTGGTATGTGAACAAAGTTCAGTATACAAAAAAACACTACTGTGCCCCCAGATAAACTTAAAAAAGAAGAAAAAAATAAACACTAAAAAGACTGCCTAGCAACTTACTTAAAAAGAACTGAAATCCCACCAAAAACATTTCATGTAAAATGTTGCCAAGACGACCACGTAAGGTTTGCCCTGTGAAAAAGATATCAGATCTCATGTAGAGCCAAGCTTCTGAATCTACACGGCCTAACTCTACCGACCCTAACTTCACAAATTCTACATATCAGTAAAAATGTATGGCTTGGCTGTTTCGTTACTTACTTCAGAAACCAAATATTCGCATCACCTCCACGACGGTAGCGAAACGGCGAAGCCATAATTTTTTACTGATATGTAGAATTTGTGAAGTTAGTAATCGTGTAGCTCAACTCAACTCAATGTATAGAACAGATAAAGGAAGTGAAGAATCGGAAGCTGATGGTTTATACACAGAGGGCGGCAGTAGCAGCCTTTTCTTAACTGCGATTAATGATCCGTTTGTGATAGGAACCTGCCAAACGTAGTGAGTGGTGATCATTATGGCTTCATGGTATAGCTATTCTACTGAAGTCACGTGAGGGCCACGTTCAGCAGTGGACATTATGAATCGAGTATTCTGGTCGAATTTTATTCCAGAAGTACTCAAATAAAGGTACTGATATTTTTAACGGTAGGTAAGTATAGGTACTTACCTATGTAGTAGATAGTAGGTAACAATATTGGATATCTAAGCACCATAGCAGACTAGATGCTAAGGAAAGGTCTGCAAACAAGTTGGTAATTCCTTACTAACAAAAAACAACAACAAGTACATTATGTGGTTCTCCATTTGATGTATTTTATAGAATAACGTCGACTTATTCAATGTTTTTATTATACACCAGTGGACCAGCAAAGCGAAGAATATTATAAATACCCAACTAACCGAAAAGGCCCTGTTGACAATACGCTACCAAAACGAACCAAATCATACAAAAAAAATCTTCACATAGCCCGAAAATCGATTAAACTGCATTTTGATGTCAATTTACACCTCCAACCGGAATAAAGCGTTATTGATCGTCTATTTTGAAGAGCACGAACAAATATATATCTATGACAGCTCTGTCACAAACCTATCCATTGCTTGCTTTCTCCATAACACTCGAACAAATATCAAGTAAAAACAGTAATGGACAGTAAACTGATAAAAAAGCTTTGGAAAGAGTTGTATAATATAATACAACTGATTAGAAAGGAACCCGAATCTTTTGTGGTCCAAAAACGAGACTATAATGTGACATCCGTTGATGACAGATGACCGTACCGACCATATTTACTTTGCATTCCGTCATGCCAAAATGAACTCTAAAAGCTCCTTTTGAAACCTCGAAATCGGACGTGTTTCAACATCCAATACTGTATTTGTTAACAAAGGTGTGGCCACATTCGTGGGTAAAGCACCAATGTATGTCGAAACATTGCCAAGATGGGCGAAAATGACACAGCTTTGTCATCTCCCAAAAAAGGTTTGTAATCCAGCCAAAAGGATTCTGTGACTAAATACGGAGGCGCTAAAAGGTGGTCCACTTTGATATCGGTGTACAAAATGGAGTTGTTGATTTTAGGATAAAGATGTTTGCGCCTCTTTGCCTCGTTTTCATGTGCCTCTGTGAGAATTAGCGTGCACCTTTAAAAAATGCGCTGTAGACTGTAGTGGATGGATCGTAAAATACGTAGGATTTTTTGCAGTAGGCTGTTGGACACGTCATGCAAATAATATTTTGATTTGGACGCCGTATTCTAAGACTATACCTACTTACTGTGAAACTAAAATAGGAGATTAGAAGCAGTAGATTTCATGATCATAGGATAATTGTAAAGACGGATCTAACAGAAAAAGTAGTGAGTGTAGTGTGTGAGTGTAGTGGTGTGTGTGAGTGTTGTATTCTATTCTATTCTAAGAGAGCATAGCATAATCAGCCTATAGTGTTCCCACTGCTGGGACACAGGCCTCCTCTCTTTGAGAGGGAATGGGCTGTAATCTACCACGCGGGCCCAATGCGGGTTGGTTGATGTCACATGTCTTCGAATTTTTGGTTCTAGGACATGCCGGTTTCCTCACGATGTTTCCCTTCACCGTTTTGAGAGCAGTGGTGATGAAATTATTTACACAAAGTAAAGCGCCGGCCTGGGTTCGAACCCACAACCTACAACTCGTAAGTCAGGGCCGATACCACTGGGCCACCACTGCTCTTCTAAGAGAGAAAGTGTTATTAATTTTGAGGTAGCTTCGGCTAAGAGCTGCTTAGCTTCGAATTGCCAACCAAGAAAGTAAACAACAAAGGCCAACAGTGGTTGATGAGTAACAAGCTTTAGTCTATTATTATATCAACCCATACAGTCCCTTTGGTGGGCAAAGATGACCCTCCACTCTTTTTAATACTCACGGCTGTTTGCAGTCGTGGCTATCCCAATACCTCATAAAGCAGTATAGTTCGTCTCGCCATCTTCGCCTGGGTCTGCAACGGCATCGCTTTTTATCCATCTGTCAATTTTTCCCAGCGATCATCTGTCATTCGACATACATGGCATGCAGAGTCCCATTTCAGTTTGTCTATTGATAGATTTAATAAATTCAGATTATAAAAACGGCTAAGACAACGGTCCTTCTAGTGTTATTGCGATTTTGCAAATTTGTAGCGCATAACACACGCTTTCCAACACACCAAAGAATGCCATTACATTATCAGTAGATGCCCTCCATGTTTTAATTTCATCGTCAGCTCATAACTACTGAGGACTGCCTATGAATATAATGAGACATTAACATCCTTACATTTTGCTATAAAATTAGCTATTCATAGTCCTTGGGACTGCCGTGTGGTCTCCAGTGGCGGATTATCTAAGTGTAAGAATGTTGGAAGGTCTGCGATACGATGACAAGTACCTTTTTTTTTTTTTTTTTTTTTTGGGTGGGAAATCATCAAATGACCTCTCCCGCTCTGGGCGGAGTGGAAGGGCGTGTCAGACTCTTACTGACTAAAACCCACCCGTGTTCCTTCAGTTGCCTGTGCGCCAGGGCCACGGTAACTCTTTCGAACAATCCGCGACCCCGGCAGGCATCGGCCCTATTGGACCCCTTCAATGATGCTGACATCTCTTTGAGGCGCGCGTGGAACACGACGCGCCGTCGACCCGGGCCTGGTCCTTACCGGACGGCGAGCTGCCCATTGCTCGCCGTCCGCAAGCCCGCGCCTACGGTGGCCGGGAGTCGGCAATTGACTCCCGACGCCCAGGGTGTCTCCTCCTGCGGCGACTAGGGTCGTGAGGGCGCAACGATTGCCGCACCCTCACGCGCTCCGCCTCCTCCTTCGCGAGCATTACTGCTTCACAGAAGGAGGTGACGGCTTCCCATTCCCTCTCGCTCCGTACCATGGCCTGTACCAGGGCCGGACGCGAGAGATCGCCGCCGCCGATCGCCGCCACGAGGACACGGCGGTGCTCCACCCAAGCTGGGCAGACCTCCACCGTATGCTCCACCGTGTCCTCCGGTCGATCCACACAATGCCAACACCCGGGCGTTTCCTCCCGCCTTATCCGAAACAGGAACCTCCCGAAACAGCCATGTCCGGTGAGGACCTGCGTCAGGCGGAAGGTGAGGACGCCGTGGCGCCTCTCAAGCCACTCCTCAAAGAGGGGACTTACCGCCGCAATTGTGGCGTGCCCAGCGCTGGGTTGCGACAGTCGCACTCTCCATGACGCCATGAGATCCCGCCGGAGCTCTGTCCGCTGTGCCGCGATTTCTCGCGACAGCGGAGTAACGCCCCGACATTTTGCCTCCTCGCGCCACTCCCAAATGTGCGCGAGGACTTTTGCCTCCAGATCCCATGGCGGCAATCCGGCAAGGAGGCTCGCCGCCTCGCAGGAGACCGTGCGGTATCCTCGGACCAGCCGGATGGCCATGACCCTTTGGGACGCGTTCAACCGGCGTGCTGGTCGGAGCCTCAATGAACGCGCCCACACCGGTGCCCCGTAAAGGGCCATCGACCGCACGACCCCCGCGTAGAGCCTCCGGCAGGAGGCGTTTGGACCCCCTAGATTGGGCAGGAGCCGCTTCAAGGCAGCCCCGGCCCGATCCAGTCTGGGAGCCAAACGTCGGAAATGCTCAACGAAGTTCCACCGGCTGTCGAGGACGAGTCCCAGGTACCTCATCGTCGACTCGACGCCAATGTGAACCCCTCCCGCCATTATTTGGGAACCCGAGAGTGGCGCGTTCCGAGGGCCATGAAAACACATGGCCTCGGACTTGTGCAGGGCCACCTCGAGTCCCAATTGCCGGATCCTCTCAATGACTGTCGCAACCCCGCGTGTCATTAATTCGGCCGCCGCCTGGTGCGACCTCCCCTGCGCCAGGACCAGCGTGTCGTCAGCGTAACAAACGACGCTGACGCCGCTAGGGAGGTCGGCGCGCAGCACCCAGTCGTACCCGATGTCCCACAGATGCGGCCCCAGGACCGATCCCTGTGGGACACCGCACGACATCTCTCGCCGGTTCCATTCTCCCTGGTGACCGGGGTAGATGACGGCCCTGTCCGTCAGATAGGCCTCGACTATGCGACAGAGGTAGGTCGGCATCCGGTGATACCAGAGTGCCTCCCTGATGCAACTCCAGGGCAGGGTATTGAAGGCATTGGCGATGTCTAGAGACACCGCCAAGACGACCCCACCCCGGGCCACAGCATCCCCCGTCGTGAGGGCTCGCACGCGCATGATGGCGTCCACCGTAGAGTGCCCCCTGCGGAAACCAAACTGGCTGTCCGCCAAATCCGGCCCCACCCGCACCAGCCGCCCGACGAGGCGGTCTGCAATGACTCTTTCAAAGAGTTTGCCCACCTCGTCGAGCAGCACGATGGGCCGGTAAGCGGACGGAGAGTCCGCAGGGCGCCCCGTCTTCTTAATGAGGACCAGTTTCCCCGTCTTCCAACGAATTGGAAACTGGCCCCCCTCCAAGCATGCGCTTAGGAGCCCTCTAAGTCGAGGCCCGAGAGCCTCCAAGGCCAGGACCCAGGCTTTTCCAGGTAGCCCGTCTGGTCCTGGGGCGGTATTTTTGGCGCTCAGCCTACGTACCGCCACTCTCAACTCTACCTCGGTCACCTCAGGAGCATCGTCGTCGTCGTCGGTTACGTGGTCACGATGACAAGTACCTAAATGAACATTCACGTATTTGGTAGCAGCCGTAGTAAGACCTATTGTCGTGAACGCGAAGAGGGCGACTTGTCAAATCCTTTAAGTCTTGAAAGAAACCTGAGGATGTTGTATAGATTTTAAAAGCAGAAACAGAGTAACTTCACGTAGAAGAACCGCATCATTAAATAGCAGCAGTGGTTTACTATAAAAATTACATTATAACCTTATTTCACATATGTTAGGTCACATTACCCTAAAGTTAAGGAGCCGAAGAAATCAATCATTATGGCGGCAACCAGTCTGCAGAACTCTGAAGACTGGTCGCTGAACATGACAGTTTTTTCTTCTTCCCGGGTAAAGCACTAGGAAGTGGTGAAGGGCGAGCGTTTTGGGGGACTGTCTTCAAAAAGTGCTGGTTCTCAGCCTCGTTTGAATAAATGATTTTTTCATAGTCACTTCAGTTTTTTGAATAAGACAGCTCCTAGTCCCTTCCGAGACAACCACGGATGCGTAGTCCCACGACCTTCACATATAAATATTTTTATTATTATATTTTGTATTTTAATTACAATCCCATTGTCTCATAATTTTATCACCTTTATTAATGCCAGTTTTGTAGCGAGTGATAATGTCACAGGTACGCATAGTCAGCGTCGGAGGTCGGCCATCTTTATTATTATTATGTCTTGAATGCTTTATGTTCAGATTTAGTGGCAGTTACGCTGATGACACATTTTCATGTTGTCTTACTACCGTTTCTGAGAGGCTGTGTGGTCTTTTAGAAACAGTGGCCGATTTAAGCAATGACAACACGCGTATATATATATATATATTAACAGGCTGAGGACCTGTATGATATATATATCATGCACGAATTTTATTTTCTTTTATATTTTTCATAATTTTTATTTTAATTCTTTATTGTTTGTTACTTCTTTTATAGAATATACCTAGTTTAACCTTCTTCTTTTAACGTCTTTTTTTATTAAGTTAGGCCTACTACAGTTAACGTTTGCTAACAGCTTGTTTTTATTATATAATGTCTATATCTGTGGAAAATGTTGTGGGTAGTATATTTGTTAATTTTAATTTTAAGACTACACTGTTTATGCCTAGTATACTACTGTTTGTTAAATATAACTACCGTGGGAACTGAAGAAACGAAAGACAAAATGATGAATTTTAGAAAGGTTTCTACGGCGCGATGTCAAAAAGGAAGGAAAGGTAGTCACAAAAAGATTGGTCCTATCTTCGTAGAATAGAGATGAAGTGGTCATCGTACATGTGCAGTCTAAAAATTATCATTACAAAGCTGTCCATTCTGATAGACATCTTTGTTATGATCATTTTCCTGCTCCAAACACAAGTCTGCAGCTATAGGTATACATTAAGCGTTTACGAAAGTAGTAAGAATGTCACAGAAGCTTATTCTGAAATTCGGCCAACTCTCATGTCTCGTTAGTCGCAATTCTCGTCGTTTTTTGTGCACTCATTATTTTTATAGTGCTCTTATAATGTTGATGGTCAAAATGAGTATGATCATGACTGACGCTGCTAAAGTCATCTCCCACACCCCTTTCCATAGATCCTTCATCTTTCAATCATCACTATTCTCCAACTTTTGATCACACGTTAATATCTCCATCATAAATATAATTGTGTCTCAATTAGGCATTCATCCTGTCCTCGGACGAGTCTATCTATCACGACCGGATAATGGGGCCGCTCAATAACTGAAGTACATCGGTCACGCGTAATTAAACGGACACATATTGTTATTGTGGTGTGGCAAGGAGATAGGTTGACATTTGCGGGATTTATTATTCAAACTCAAACTCAAAGCATTTATTTCAAATAAACCAATTACAGGCACTTTTGAACTGTCAAGGGGTCGGTCAGTCAGAAAGATGAAGCTAGTTACCCATTTCAAAGCGTAGTAGGCACCTATGGAGAAGAACGGTCAAGAAACTCCATGGACACTCTTTTAAATCAAAACATGGTTACAAAATATTGATTACATCGTTCATGCTGAAATTATGCATGTGACAACGATGCAGAACGTTGAAAGCGTCCGTAATAAAAAGACAAAAGCAATTCAAATATTAAATTAAATTAAAATAAGCCGTAGCAGCTAAGAAATGACCAGTCCCCACTGACGGCGGCGGCGCCCGTTCACGAACATGACGCATGGATCAGCACCATTCAGCTCAACCATTTTGAAGGGAACTTAAAGATCCAACACACACGCCACCACCAGCGAGACATTAGAGTGAGCATGACATACTCTCAGCCGCCAGGGCACATTCAAGTCAATGAAAGAAAAACCTATTAAATGGTAGCTTTATAGTAGGTACATAGTATAGTATAGTATATCATCTAAGTTTATACTCATTTTGTACTGGTTATAAATGTTTTGCACACCTAATTGAATAAACCATTATAAACATGGAAGTGTGGTACTCAGTTTCTGATGGCCTGATCAAATCTCTGATCCGTAAATCAGATATCTAACTAAACCACAATATTTGAGCTGAAGATTGGTTGACCCAATGATGGTCAAACCATCACTAAAAGCATGTGATATTTGACAACAGATAAAGTTATGACATATACTTAGGATAGCCTGATTGTCAATATTCGACTCGGCACACTTTTCTTAACTGATAAAAGTTACCGAAACTTTGGGTGGTAAGTGTGTTATGAAATATTTAAGTGTTTGGTTCTAGATATGTTTTATAAAATTAGCTGCATTCACCCATCCCATAAAATACCAGTATCTGATCGCAGTAATCAGTAAAGTATCCCAATTTAATCGAAAAACCTCTATTCTCCGACAAACAGTGTCACCCTACTTGCCCCGAACATCTGCAGAGCAACAATACAAATGATTAGCCACGTCGCCGCGGCTCCGTCGCTTTGTCGCGCGGCTTGACGCGTCAACGCCGATGTCACCCGATGTCACACGAGCTCGCCCGACCATTGTCGAACTTTGACGAGGATTGACGATCAATCTGATTATTGTGTTATGGAGTATTGATGACAATTTCCCAAAAAAAAAAAAAATGTTTGGGCGATAGGCACCTATAAGGTGATGGTGTGTCTTCAAATATATTTTATATTCTGGGGTACGGTCAACAGCACATCAGTAGTAATACTTGAACTTCAAAAACTACAGGCTTATTGCTACGAAATACATAAAGAAGCTGTCAGTCCTTGTCGAAGTTAAACTACAGCCGTGGACGAACTGACCGTACCAGACGTATCTTGAATAAATTCATCGCCAATTGAACCAGATGAAAAAGTTAATCGTTTAGGAATTGAGTGCCGCTTCTTTCTGAACATGAATAAGGAAAAAACACTGAAAACGATACGAAAAAGTGGTTGTTCCGCTTGATTTGATGGTAATTGCATGAAATATTTCTCATTGACTGGTCAAGAAAGTTTAGCAATGTCACGCTTTTTCATATTATTGCTTATCCCCGTCGTAAATGTCTTTATCTATCCAAATAGATCACTACAGTGATCGGTCAATTCATCAGTCAACTCTGTTATTTGCAGGTAAGTCACTGCTGGACTTCCTACACAGCTAGGCTATCGCAGAGCAGTGGTGGCCCAGTGGTAACGAAGAGCAGTGGTGGCCCAGTGGTAACGAAGAGCAGTGGTGGCCCAGTGGTAACGGAGAGCAGTGGTGGTCCAGTGGTAACGAAGAGCAGTGGTGGCCCAGTGGTAACGAAGAGCCGTGGTGGTCCAGTGGTAACGAAGAGCAGTGGTGGCCCAGTAGTAACGGAGAGCAGTGGTGGTCCAGTGGTAACGAAGAGCAGTGGTGGCCCAGTGGTAACGGAGAGCAGTGGTGGTCCAGTGGTAACGAAGAGCAGTGGTGGCCCAGTGGTAACGAAGAGCAGTGGTGGCCCAGTGGTAACGGAGAGCAGTGGCCTAGTGGTAACGAAGAGCAGTGGTGGCCCAGTGGTAACGGAGAGCAGTGGTGGTCCAGTGGTAACGAAGAGCAGTGGTGGCCCAGTGGTAACGGAGAGCAGTGGTGGTCCAGTGGTAACGAAGAGCAGTGGTGGCCCAGTGGTAACGGTCCCGACTTAAGAGTTGTAGCTCGTGGTTTCGAACTCAGGCAGGTGCTTTACTTTAAATAATTTCATTCCCCACTGCTCTCAAAACGGTAAAGGAAAACATCGTGAGAAAACCTGCATGTCCTAGAACCAAAAATCGAAGACATGTGACATTTACTAACCCGCACTGGGCCCTCGTGGTATATTACAGTAGGTACAGCCCACTCCCTCTGGAAGAGAGGAGGCCTGTGTCCCAGCAGTGGGAGCATTATAGGTTGATTATGCTTATGCTAAGGCTATCACATACCACACCGCACTACCATTTAAGAGATGATAATATTTGAAGATAGGAGCGGCAAGATGTGAATATACCAGCAGACGTCTTAAAAATCAGTGTATTTTCACTAACTTACAATTTAGAATGATGGGCTGAATAAAATTAACACTAACAAGACAACAAGAAGATGCTGAAAGTGCAGTGCCAGTATCCAATTTTCAATGCCGCCAGTCTCTTGGTTACTTTACCAGTTGACAGTGATGCGGAGGAAATTTTTCGACGCCTTATTTTAGTTTTATAATAGGTAGTTTTAGTTAGGTTAGGTTATTATATTTTTATTTTACATAGACACACACATAAACTCGCGTCTTCTTCCCATGGGGGTAGGCAGAGACTACAGAACGCCACCTGCTACGATCCTTATATATATATCTAGGTACTCCTTTTGCCTCATCCTTTTTTTTTATAGTTTTTTAGTTAATTAAGTTAATAAAAATGTAAGTATACATTGCATTAAAATAAAATATCAACAACCAAATTAACATTTAACATTTGCACATTTCTACTGATCACTGATTGCAGGGATTAAATTAGGCCCTTCGACACTTAACGACTGAAAATAATTAATTGCTAATTAATGAATCAGGTTTATAACTTACACGCCGTAATTTTTATGTTGATTTAAACTGTATCTTCGTATCTTTCATCAACCGTAATGCAGGTAGACAGACAGGAATAGGCTAAATAATCGAATGTTAATCTTGATTGCTCACAATTCAATACATAAATGGTTTATGAGTTTGCTAAACAACGACGTGGGGTAGATGTACTAGTTGATGACTGGACATTGTAATAAATGTATTTGAATATTCAGCATTATTGGATAAGGTTCTTTTGATGCGCAAAAGATCGCTTTTAGCATTAAGGGGCTTACAAGAGCTAAAGCGCGGTCACTGTCGGATTGCATAGAAAAGAAAGAGACGCGCGATGACACAACGCTGGTAATTTATTGCAAAATATGAAGCAATTATGGATTTACAAAAATCTATTGTTGGACTAAAAAAATAAAACACTATTACGTTAGTATGTTGCTTGTAGAATAATCTGACAAAAAATCTGAATGTTTGCATGTATATTACTATGGTTTTTAAACGTTATTTTTTTTTTGGTGTATCTTCGTGATTTTTTTCTATCATATCAAGTTAATTGTATTATGTTTTCAACACACTATCTAACTAGCATATATCCTGCAGAATATCATATATTTTTCTGATTTTGGTTACTGCAGTGGATCATATATTTTTAGGTATTATAAATTTGTGTTTAGGTCATGTAGTCCCCTTAAGACCGGCCATTGTGTCACCCTATGTAAAATTTCTCCATTTGTATCTGCAATTCGCATGTTGAACATGATAATATAAAGTATTCGATTATATTCTATTGTAATTTGAACAAGTGACTAATCAATTTTGAATTTGGAGTCCTTCGAGTTCTAGGCAGGAATTCAACATACAAATAAGTAAGTAGCTATACTTCTTACTTCACATTCCTTTTTCAAAAAGTGTCGACTTAGAATCGACACTTTTTTGATTTCTTTGTGCTTGTATTCGAATTTAGATCCTAGACTGCCTGTGCCAGACAAAACAAAAAGGTTTTATCACGAATTAAGGATGGAAACTTGCAGTCCCTACTACCTTGCAACAGTAAAAGCAATCAGTTCAAGTACAAACACTCGATTGAATGCAATTCCCTGTAATTCGCCTGTACCTACTCGAGCTACCGTCTGCTTCGATATCAATGTATTTCATGCTGTGTTTACTTCGATTTAGTAGACATAGTAATAATGTCTGGAATGGGATTTGATTACCGTTTTTAGGAACGGAAATGTGGTTAGGTATGTAAGGTATTAACTGTGTGGGTAGCGAAGTTGTAATGGTAAGTAGGATTGGTTAATTATTTTATGAGTACTTTAGTTTTATTAAGGCAAATAAATAAGTACCTAGGTACATGTACATAAATGAAGCTACTTTCTCATGAGACAGTTTCTCCGAGGATTGGCAAGACTAATTTTACTAAGAAGATGCTGACGTTTAGGTAACACATCCTTTAAATTAAATATGGATATAAAAAGTATTAAAATCAGATTATAAACATTTCAGATTTTTACAAATCTGATTATAAACCTCTGCTGAATTTATTCACCTTTCTGTCAAACATCACACTTCCCGAATAAAAATAAAAAACCTTCCAATTTCAAAGTACAAAAAAGCTCATTTATTTCCTGTTCCACCAGCCAGCACTTATGTTAATCGATTACTGGCCACACATTGCGTTATGAGTCGAAAAAATATAGACGTGTAATGACGAAATTGGACCGATTTGGAAATAGGGATGATGATCGTAATACACCACTAGGGCTGTTTGTTTCCGTTGCTTTCATATTTAGAAAAAAAAGTGTCACCAAAGACACCATTTTTGAAAGTTTGACAGTTCAATCAAATGGTCAACGTAGAAAAATTCATTGAGCTGTAAAGTTTTCCATTTATCATACAAGTAGGTAATTATCTTTATTATTAAGAGAGAGATCAATATCTAATAATTATCACTTATTTTCTAATCCCCTCCCACACAGTTTCATAGTTGATTTATAATTTTCTTTGCAAATCGAATCTGTCATAATCGAATCCACTTTATCGTGATTCGAAACGCAATTTGAACTAACAATGCAGAATTATAATTAATTAGGGAATGTCAGAGATCATAGACTAATATAGAGATAAAAAATCGGCGACAAAACATTATTTAAATTTATTTTTTAAGATAATTTATTGATACTAGTCCTAATTAGTCCAAAATCTTCCGATCGTTAGTTCGTTTTCCATCAACGCGATCATCATTTTCTATTGTATACTAACGTTCGTTCGTCTTAAGGCCACCCGCATTGGACCCGTGTCTACTTATTACAATTTATGTGTTGAAACTAAATTAAGATGTGTCATAATGACCGCACCCGAAATTACCGACTATTTTGGTGTGTTCCCGTTTAGGACGGTTGGGTTCAACTGTACTTATATAGTTCCACAATAGAATGCACGAGATTTTTTCGGGTTGAATCGGAACTTTACCGGAAGAACATCCAAAATTAGGTTCTTAAAACTGAAACGTGATATTTAATTTCAGGAACTTTCAGTCTTAGAAATTCATAACAAACAATCAATTATACCATTCCAAGCTTACCGTATGTTGCTAAGAAAACAACAGACTACCACTTTTACTTCTTTTGAGGGTCGTTAAAATAACTGAAAGTTAATTTTAGGATGATGGGTGTCAGCATTTCAGAAGAATATTTAAGATACCAACAGGCACCTAAATGATCCTCCTAATCTGAACTTCCAAATCAGCTACATTTAAAAAAAAACTGAAATTGTCAATGATTTTCGTAAACAAGCTTTCATGAAATATCAACCCTGAAGTCCCACAAAGGGGATCTAACGCACCCACATGACCACGAGTCCAAATGCCGTGTCTACGGGTACTAGCGACCCCTAATGACATACAACGTATAATGCGGCCAGGGTTAGCTTCCGTTATCAATTTGAACCAAATAGTTCGCCACCTACATTATAAACCGACCAACTTATAAATGCGTGTGGCGAAATACAAAACTAACATAAAATGTACTGGATTGGACAGGTCTACTTGAGAAGCAGCGCCACTATTAAATGCACATAACAGTTTGTATGTCAAAACTGCAGGGTAGCGATGGAGATGTCATTCATTAAAATTGGGGGTTCTTTATAATTGTTAGGTTGTGTTGTTTGAAATATAAATGGCGACCGCAGATGCTATTTGGCGCTTTCGTATTAAGGTTTTTTTGGAAGTTCTCGCTTCCGTGTTTGTATTTTTTTACTGGTTGAACAATTAATGGTTGACACTTACCTGGAATTTGTATACAGATTTCGAACTACATTCTTTACAATAAAAGCTAAAATACCGTCATGCTTCATTAAGAGGCCCAATCATTGTCATACAAACTCTTGTACTTACACTGAATGCCCAATACTTATATTTAGTTGATTAGAATATTGAATTGTATGTTTATCTACACATTTATTATAAACAAGCTGACCCGACAGACGTTGTCCTGTCTTAACTATGAATGTCATATGTCGTTTAGTTTTAGTTTTGACTATTGACTATCGACTCATTTATCAACCGATCCATCTGTGTTAAACGATATTTGCAGCGCGCATTCTGTCAATCGCTGACAGTTATTTCAAACAACTGACAGTTATGTAAAATTAATAATGGCGTTATGTTTTCTTAAAATTTGTAACGTTCCGATCAACTTCCTTATTTTTTTATTTCATAAGATCCTTCTTCTGACAATAAAGAATACAACTTTTTTTTTTTTTTTGTGAAATCTTTTCTGCCGTTCACGCGTGATGGCGTGACCAAGGGAAATAGGGATTCATTTATATATATAGAATATAGAAGATATAAGTTAAAGTCCCTTTTCGTATCTGTATGTTTGACCGCGTTGTTCTTCTTTATTGCGCAACGGATTTAATTGCGATTTTCACCATCATTAAGAGAATTTATAAACTTACATAATAATAAACATATCACGATATTTTGTAAAGTCGTAAAACCCGTGCCAAGCAGGGGGCCTATTCCTTAAGTCCGTCAACAAAAATACGGGCCCATCCGAAAGTAGTTAGATACTTCAGAATGAATCCTACTCCCGATTAATTAACCTTTTTGGTTGGGCCAAAACACATTGGGCGTAAGTACAACTGTCAAATGGTGTTGTCATTCATTCTTCATTTCAATCTTATCTCCGTAAGTGATACGGAGTAGCAAACGTTGGTAACTGCGGCCGAAACTACGTATTTCTTGCTTAGAGAGTAGACTCCCAGAGGCGGGTCGCTAATAACTTAATATTATAATCGACATAAGTACCTAGTCGTTCTTACTTATTCCTATTGGTACGAGTAGTCCTTACCTATTGATAGGAAATGACAATAGTTTCATATGAAAATCTCTCACGACAAGCCGTTTAATTGTTTTCATAAGAACCTTTACCACAATAAGGTTCCATTCACTTACCTATAGCTATAATATATTTAACTTTGCGAGAGGCTAACCACCTATTACCCTGACATTGTCAAACGCTTCATTAATTCTAGCATCTAGAATTCAAATGTCTTGCTTTGAATGCTATAAATAAACATTGACGAATCGTACAAAGTCCGAAAGTTTTTCAGTTCGACTTCAGTCCGGTACATTGCACTTGCCCGTGACCAGAAAATATTTAGAGATTACTTTAGGATTTCAATTTATTTATAGTTTTGATTTCTTTCGCATTTAGTCTAGAAAAAGGTTTTGTTTTCACTTACCAGCTTTTAAGACTTCGACGAATTCCAAAATTTAGAGATACGTTCATTCATCGATTTTTTAAATTTTTGCCATAACTTATACTGCTTCAATTATTCCTAAAGTTATGTTCTCCTAATCTTGGCTGTTAAATTAAGTATGAAAGCTGACGGAATATAGGACACGCTTTGCTGGTAAGATATTTGGTACCTCCCTAGCCGGCTTAGCACAAGCACCGTTTTGTCGACGGAAGAATAGACAAAAATGACGTTTCGTGAAGAAAGTACGACCGCAGCAAAGTCAACTGCACTTTTTATGAAATTCAGTAATTTATTCACGTTTAAGTATCTTTTATTTTGCTTATATCTCGAAAATGGTGTGTCCTATCGCAAAAATAATGAAAATTTCGAACCCCTTTAAGGAAGCCATAAACCCCAAAAACTCAACAAGTAGGTGTTTCACATGTTCCATACAAAAAGTGAAAAATTCCATTTTTCTATTTTGTGGCCGTCGAGTAAAATGTTTTCTACTGTCTTTAGCATGGCGATTAAAAAATCAAATTGTGTTCACTACCTTAGACAACTGTCTTTTGAAATAGTCTACATTAAAAACGACCTAGACAACGATCGGTAGAAACGAAAGACAAAATGACCGATTTTAGAAGGATTTTTACGGCGTGATGTCAAAATGGAGAAACGAATTGTCACTTTCTATGGGAAAAGCCGTGTCTATTCTTTGAAGAAATAGACAGCGTCATGCTAAGCCCGCAGCAAAGCTAAAATAACTATGTTAAACACATCCCATAACTCACTTTGTTCCTTTTCAAATAAAAGCAGCATAAACAAAGAGGTTGTTACTCTAAACGCTATTTAATAACTTCCAAAGAGTTTCTAATGATGACCATTCAGGAGATGGAAGTAAAAAGCGGCCAGTACCTACCAGCGGATGCAATTTGTGGACGCTATGATGAGTAACAGTTGCAGTTCGCGCCACTGCAAGGAAGTGGGCGGGGGCTGCGGAGAAATTGTTTTGTATAAGATAAGCTCAGCTGGCAGGATGTCCTGTTATTTAGATGAAGAGTATCTACTTGTATGGAGGCTCTCTTTAAATTAGTTTTTAATTTTCTATAGGCCCTACTACTTGTTAGTTTCAGCGAAATTACCTACATTGTCAAAGATAACTACAAAAAAAGCGGCATTGTTCTATAACTACTTATATATTTTATTTGTCTAGTTAGGTAATTCATTAATTATTTACCTACCTATTGAATTAAATTCAACAATTCTAAGGCTGTAGTACAATAGCAGATTGTCATTAAAGCACAAAAACATACAACGGTACGCAGCACTACGGAATATGCTACGCGGAACGCTACAAAGCGCGCTAGGCAGAACGCTACGCAGCCTGCTACGCAGAGTTCTACGAAACTTGCTGCACAGTTCGCTACGCAGGACTTGATGTAGAGAACCCCTCCACTAAAATTTCTGTACAAAGATTCGAAATGTGTGTGCAACTAGCAATGGAGATGGAGGGGCGAGCAATTTTAAATCAGACGATCTCTACCACGCTACGTAACTTGCTATGCATCACACTACGCAACTTGCTACGCATCACACTACGCTATTCGGTACCGTATAAACGGCGCGCGGCGTCGTGAACACAGATAAAATAATTGTATTGTTCTGATGGAAAACTGATATGTTTAGACTTTTATTTCCTGTATTGATTTTTTAGGTAATCATTTATAAGGCACAACAATTACGCTGGTTACCTACATTAGTTAAGACAATGAAAATGTCAATACAATTACCTAGTAGGTACATAGACTGGTACTTATTTTGATTAACTCACACAAAATAAAGGGCATTTCATGTAATAACTCTACATATACTCAACCTATCTATTACGAAAATCTAATTCAATCTAAAACGAAACTAATACTATAAATAATGGATAAAATAATAATGTCACGGTATCATATAAATGGAATAATAGAAAAATATTATCAATAATTGCTCCGTTAATAATATCAATGTCTACGGTGGCGGAAATTGACGCTGATTGGTCGATCGCTGCGCGGGAAAGTGCACAACATGGCGTCGGTTCCGGTCACGCGCTTATGGGAAATAACATCGGAACTAATAACGTGGATTAAACTGTTGAAATGTTTATTTTATTGATTGATTTTTGTTCGTTTGTTATATTTATTGAGATATTAAAACAATGGTTGAATTTATGGCGTGTGGCGCATGTGATGGGGTGAAATTAAAAAGGTTTTTGATGTGAAACTATGTAATTGAATAAAATAATGCACGGTGCTATAGTGGAAAAATATACGGGACCAGAGACATAAAATGGAAACTCATAATGAAATAAATTAATGGACTTATGCTATGAACAGACATAATTTACTTAATTAAATACCTAACGAATGAATGTTTGCGTCCATTTCTCTGCTCAACAGACATTGTGAAAATAATGTTTTTCTGGGTTTTAGTAACCATACTCAACACGTTAATAAGAATAGGAATCCATTGTTTGTTCCATTTTTAAATACCTACGTACAACAAAAAAATACATTTAATTCTAAACTAAAGGCAACATCACACTTACCCCACCCTATCAAAACAAGGCTGAATGAGTGGCAGTCAGTGCCCCCATTAAAACTAAACTCAATGTCAAATTAGATTAATTTTTCCACATCACTCACCCCAAAAGCCACAGAGCGTGACGTAGCGCGGAAAGTAAACATACAAAATGGCGGCCTTAATAATGGTGCGACGGTGAATTTGAATTTTAAGAGCAAGTATTTATTGGTAAGGTAGGAAGAATTATATTTGGGCTTTATTATTGGAGATTGATGAAAGAGCTGAATACCTAATATAGTAAATGTTTGTATATCATAGGTTCAGCAGAATTTTCATGACAGGCATTTTTTTTTATCTATTCAAAAGCCACCTGACTGCATAATATCTAAGCTTAATACCTACCTAGTAACTACCTTTAAAAAAAAACTCAACTGTTTTTCAGAGAAATACACTACATTCACTCTGAAATGACTACCTAAATATAAAAAAAAAATACTTTTAAAGGGAATAGAATAATGACAAGCTGCGAAAAGTTTTTAATGAAGAAAGAGTGTAATTTCGAACTCTAGCTAGATAGTTTCTAGGTACCTAATGTTAGAGATACAGAACACAGAGGAAAATAAAAAAGCAATATCTCATAATCACACTTCAGTGGCTTTAATTGTCAAGTCAATTATAGTGTCAAGTCGAAGTTAATACCAGACCGGTAGTAACATCACGAGGAAAATCAAACAGCAATTTATTGGAACACCTGTAAAATTCCCTCCAATAAGCAGTTTGCAGGTCCAACGACTGTTGGCGGCATGGCCGACGCCGCGTTTAGACAATTAACCGATGAACTATAAATGAAGGAAAGTGGCAATTTCTCCAGTGACAAACGTCGGCCTTATCGACGCTAAATAATGGAGCGAGTAGTTAGACTGGCGTCTTCATCCCGGTAATTAACCGGTGCGGGCGTCCCCCCTCTCAACCCCGCCCCCCCCGCCGGGCGCCGCGTCCACCCGCGCACACCTAAATTAATCACACCACGAATCTCGCCCCCCAATCCAGGTCCGGATTAAAAAGTTTTATTGGAGAGGCAAGTGTGACACTCCGGCGCGCCTCACCAGCCCGGCCCAACCAATCGCAGCATACCCGCAATAAAATGCCCCACTCTCATTGGCCGAAGCCTAATGGGCCACGCCCCTGTTCACCGCCCGAGCCAGGGCTGTCACCCGCCACGTCAGTTGACCGAGGCGCGTCGAGCCGTCAGCCGTATCTCGTGTTAGCTTGATGTTTTGTGAGATAAACACAATCAACTGAACGTTCCGAAATATTTTGTGACTGTTGTGTGATGGATCTGTGAACTGAAAATGGAGGAGGAGTCGATGTCGGGACACAGCTGTTCTGAAGACGATATCAGTGTTGGTCGGCCGTCACCGGCGCCGTCGCGATCTCCTTCACCTCACGATTACTTTAGGCCGCTGAAGCGCTTGAAGATGGCTTCCGAGCCGGCGGAGGAGAGGCGAGGGGATGGAGTGAAGAGTTTTTCGATTTTGGACATTCTGTCGCATAGTCCGCGCACTCCGCCGCGTATAGTGCGTCCGTGGGATGCTTCGGGGTTCGAGCGGTTGCAGCGGCTGCAGCGGTTGGCCGGTGCTGCGTTGCTGGACGGTGAGAGGTGGAGGCTGGCGGCTTTGGGGCTGCTGCGGCCACGGGACTTGGCACCAGCGGAATGCTGTGACTCTGCCTCTGAGAGATCCTCATCGGCTTCGGATTGCTGCTCGGAGCCCCGACGAGCACCACAGCAGGGCTCCGCCGCACCACACACTCCTCTCGATGCGCTGTTCCACATGACGAGCAAGACATTCGAGGCCAATAATCCTGACAGTGGAGGTAAGTAATAAGTACTTTCTCTACCATTTTAATTCGGTTGGCCAACTTTGACAGCAATTTGTAATAAATGGGAAAAAAAAATATTGAGCTTAACAAGCTCTGCAATGTTGTATGAGCTCTCTTTGGCGCCTCTTCACTCATGACAGTAAAAATGTTGCTTTCAATTTGAGTGCCAATAAAATAGACCCTTCAATACTCATCTTTGACATCCAATAAGAAAAATCTCTTTGGCGCACGAGGAGGACAGGATGAGAATTATTTTTTATTTTATATTGGGTGCTCACATTGGCGTGCCGTTTTTTTTCTAGACCACCAGTCTTAAAACATATTCGTTTACCAACGTAATAAAAGCAGATGTTGTATCGTGTTACCCAATAACTTGGTTGTGGAAGTCAGATAGGCAGTAGCTCCATGTAAAATACTGGTACTGTTGTATCCAGTACGAGTGGAAGTCGACTCCAACATAGTTCGGAAAACGCTAGGCAATTGATGACCATAAAGGACAAAATTGGAATTTTCATAAGAGTCTCAATGATTATAATTATGCTAGGATTAATTTGCATGCCTTTGAACCTGGTTCAAAGTCTGATAAAGTTTGATTTATTCATCAAGCAATTTTGGCAACACCAGTTTTTTTTTTTTAATTATAATTATTAGGTACCTAAACTGTGAGAAATTGAAATCATTGGCATTCTTCCAGGGATTTAAATACCTACTCATCAAAAAGTTAGTTTGAAGAAAACTTATTTCTTTTTGCTGTTTCGTACAAAAATACAACACCTTCCCGATCAATCTGTATGAAACAGGTCCTTTTTTTGGCTATTTCCCATTGTGAAAAATTATCATATTCTGGGATAACGTCAATGGATTCCAATAACACTCACTAGTCTTTTTGAAAATGTTTTATTTTTTTGCATAGTTCAATACCAGCTATTTATATAGCTCTGTTTTGATGGAATTTAAAACTTTTGTTTATGTTTTATGGAAAAAATCTACAGTGACGTTATTCAAGAGGGACAATAAGGTATAAATTCTGTTATGCCCGAAAACCAGAAAAACCTAACTCAAACCTCTTGAATCTTAATGATCATTACTTGAGGGTTGATATATCATTCATCTCTCCCCCTCATTAATTAAGATAATTAAACAAACGCTAATTACGACATACTAATCTATATTTAACTAAATTAAACATAAATCGTGTCTGGAAATAAACCAAATGTTCCTAGATCTATTTTGGCAAGCAGTTCTATTGCACCACCCGGATTCGAATAGGCGGTCTGTAGCAACGGTAATGTATTGTTTATATGTGGATTAATTGCACTAATTAGAAGTCATTGAGGTGCTATTGGGCGTGACTAGTCAGTCACTAGTCATGCTGATTAGTTCTATGCAATATGTCTTTTGCTGCGGCGTGTACCTATGACCAGATGTATGACCGTAAACGAAGCAAAAGGAGTATGTAAGGATCGTAGCAGATGGCTTTCTTTAGTGTATGCCTACTCCCATGGGAAGAAGACGTGAGTTTATTTATGTAGGTATTTTGCTTCTATGCCCACTACGACCAATCTTGGCTTGCAATACGCAGTTTCCAAATGAGATCGTTTGAAACAATGTTCATTAATCATACGAAAAGCCAGGTCAATAATACATAATTTAAGGGCAATCTACCATGGCAATCAATTAAGGGTAATCTTAAAAAATAATTTAAGGGCATAGCAAGGGTCTTGCTTACTTGCTATTTCTATGTTATAGACCTACTGCACTAGTGTAGATAAGTTATTGTTTTTGTACTTAAATAAAAGACTTGCAAATAGGTACGCAGTTTTGAAATAAAAACTGGCGTTTTTTAGAGTCTATTGTGTTTCATATCATTAAGGAGATATTTAAGCTGCGATCCTGATTAATTTTCCTTATCCATATTTAGGGATAATAAATGTTAGATAAACAACTCTACTCTCTGTTTTTCACTAGGTCCGATCGGTCTAAGTAAATCCTATTTGGTAATTATAAAAAGGGAACGGGTAGATTTGTAAACCGTGGAAA
Source organism: Griposia aprilina (assembly GCA_916610205.1). Taxonomy (NCBI): domain Eukaryota; kingdom Metazoa; phylum Arthropoda; class Insecta; order Lepidoptera; family Noctuidae; genus Griposia; species Griposia aprilina. Next base: position 13,611,849 of record OU744305.1, read on the forward strand.
AAATTCTCCTGCGCCTCAGTAAAACGACGTAAAAATATGTACTTATTTCATAAGACAATAACGTTTTCTTTTTATTTTCCAATAACCATAGAGTATAAGCCCTTTTTTCTACAGATACACACAAATAAAAAATAATAAAGCCTCCTTGGTTAAATAATGTTTTATTTATTCGTTTTTGATTGAAATGTCATTAGCTATGTGCTAAGCCTATTTCAGTTAATACGTATTTGATGATTGTAAAATACTTGTGCGCCATCGTTCTGGGTAAACAACGAAATATACGTATTTCTGTAGTTAGGTAGTTATTACATGTCAAATGTCATGTCATTTACCATAGACAACATTGTATGTGCATATTGACATTTCAGGATGCTTGAGATTATTATTATATGTAGAATTATTGTGTACGTAATCAAATAATACCAATGTGGTGATTTGTTTATATTCGCGTGTGGTAGGTTACCTACTTATGTTAAAATTTTCTTACTGTAATATTGATTTTGCAATTATTTAAGTCATCGATTGAGAGGCTTTGTTCTCTTCAAACTCCGTATCTGATAACAAGTAGGTAGGCATATACCCAGCCTGTAACAAATCAAAATCTGTAGAATTATTTCTTCCTATGTGATTTTGAACGTCCATTCCAAACCCACTAGCTGTTTGGACTCCCAATTAAAACTTTCCAGTTTCATAAACAATAGCAAGATTGGCTAGACATTATTTAAAATACCTATCCTAAATTCTTGTTATTGTGACACTATTATTTCAACGCTTTTAAAGTTATTTAGCCATAGAGTTAATTACTTAATTGTTCTCTCAAAAATAAAAGATAATCGCGATTTATAAGATTTTAAACCTTTTTCATGCAAATGTAACACACAAATATTTTTAATTTTCTAACAAGGATGGTTTTTAATGCATCCATTTTGGGTATACTATGGTCACAGTTAAAATATTTAAATTGTAATCCACAAGCATAACTTGAACATTTTATTTCATAATTAAATTACTTCTTTATTATATTTTTGTACTCAGCGTTTTAAATAAGAAGCTCAAAAATTACAGTTATGACTGGGCCCACAGAAAAGATATGCCGTGTCTGGGGCCCCCTAATTTTAGAAAGATGACTTTTTTTCACTGTTAAAAACAGACGGATACATATAATAGGTAAACAATGTGGAGACGGCAATACGACAATAAATAAAAACACTGGCAATACATACGAGGGATAGGAGTATTTTAGAACTATCAAATGAAAAATCTTAACCTCAAAATTGAAACCGGCATTTTTTTTTCAAATAAACTAAGAAGTAGTGATGGGCCGACGATGGGATAAACTATTGGATAAATCTGGCTGAATTTTTGTATTGACACTGGGAATATCATAGGTATATGTATATTTAATCAATCTTTTATTTTGTTAATCATAGGTATGGTTACAGATAGTATATTGTCCAAAATATGTGCACTATGTTTTGCCAATAGATTAGATTATAAAAAAAAACATTTAAAATAATATGTTAGTTAGGTAAACAGTTCATTACAGTTTTAGATATATAACACATTCATACTTAACCTATAAATAAAATCATCAAGTGTTTAATTAGCAAGTCGGACTCGTCGTACCCCTGTTTATCAGAAGTAAACTCAGTAGTAACATATATCTAAAAGGAATTTAAACAAAGACATCTTAAAGGATCCCAGACACTTTTTATTCCTAATAGCTGCTGGTATGTTATTATATATTTTTGGGACCATACCTAGCACACTATAGCTGAAAAATGCGGTTTTATGAGAGGTAACATGACTTTACGAAGTTTAATTTACTCAAAATATCTCCACTCAATACAACATACTGAGCTGCATTCTAGAATACGACTAATAATTTCATTACAAGTGAAAAATTACAAAAAATATTTTAAAATCTTCAAATTTTTTTTTTAGAGATGGCCTAAAAACAGTGTCGCAGTCACACACACGTAATCAACAATGCAATATCAATTTATCGATCGTTATCGATAAAGATGTCGGCTATCGACAAACACCAAGTGTTATGCCGAAATAGATGATTGTGTTATGATTACAGAGCGGCGAGTTGTAATTGAATGATCTCTGAACCGAACGCGCCCGCGCTCTGTGATTAGTGTGCGTGAGGTTTTTGTTTTTTTAATTTGTCTCTGGTATTGATGAATCTGCGAAGGATGTAATGGTTGTGTAATTTTTGTGTAACGTAACAATGGATTTGATTTATATAGTTTTAGTGATAACCTAGGTGGTGTTTAGTGGAAGTAATGTTTCACTGTAACTAAATACGGTGGTGGTAAGGACGCTCCATCAATCAATGAAATAGCCAGTCACTTGACAAGATAGGTAATAAGCATGAAACATCTGTATAAGAGGCACGGTGCAAACTTACCGCAACAATAGATATATTCCAAAAAGCAAGAAAGTTCACACTTACAACACTCACAGCCCCTTATAATCTAATTTACCATAAATGCATTTTAAATTAACGCTCATTCACTAATAACGAACGCTATTTATGAGAATTAACCACTTAATGCAGCAACAGAACAAATCAATGAGCTCTTAAAGACCCCTAAAGTATTAAACATCATTCAACCGAGCGAACCTTTTTGAAAAACTCTATACACTAATTTACACAGACTTTGCAAAAAATCTATTGTGCCGGCACAAAAGAAGACATCACTACGATTAACAGGCGAAAAAAAAAAACAAAATTCGAAGTAGAAAAGGCGGGAATTGTCTATGCTCCATATGTTACGAGATTAACATGTAACAAATGGTCATTTGTCATTGGCAGCACTGAGCGCTTGATTGAGGAAGTCATTTCTTGTCTATGAACGGAAATAATATTTTTTTACACATCCCCTGTTCACTACGGGACATTAGAAGACTTGTAATGCCTGTATGATTATTAGAGAGTTACGTGAATGCGTATCATAAAGATGCAGTATAATTATGGGGATATGGAAGTGTCTCCTCTTTCTAAGGATGGAATTAAGGGCTTTTATTAAGAGGGAATCACGTTGGATCATAATTTATTAAAGGATAAAAACTGTGTTTTTGTTTATTGGATATGTCCCGGGAACAAGTAACTACATACAACAACAAGAACAAGTAGCACGGTATAACGATGGCAGCGAAATGAGCTTTAGTGCGAAGTAATTCTTAGAATAATGAATGATAAGAAATAAAGTCAGGAAATTTCTGCACAACGTGTCTCATCATTACCAATCTGACAGTTATATCATAGATTGTAGAACGCATGTCTTTTTAACAAACCAAGTACAACTAAGCCAGTAAATTACCATAGAAATTATTTTTTTGACAATGGTTTTGTGGTAGGTAATTATCTTCAAACGGCAAATGAGAAATTAAGTAGGTAGGTACACAAAACCATAGTGATTGTACTCAAAACTACCTAGGTACTCTACAAGGTCAAAATAATGATAATGTGCAGATTTACCGTGGTAAATAGCCAGATACAGTACATAATACAAATGTTAGTATATATTGTAACATTAAAGTTATTACAGCGATGCAATCTAAACTACTACTGATTGCTATATTTACGATTGTACCTACTTATGTTATGTATGTACTTGTAATTATGTACGTACTGAATAGATATGGCTTTTAGACCGTGATGAGTTTGAGCTCAAGCGTGATGAGCTTCAAGACACGCTGTATAGTAACAGGATAAAAACAGAACATCCTGTAACTTTTGCCTATCTTAGTTAATCTGAAGGATGAGAATGGTCTACTTACTTCTAGATTTTTATTGTGGATTTGGCAACAGCATATACATATTGAAAGAAAACTAACAAACAAAACGCTGTTATTTTTTCATTAGGAAACATTACCTATCATCTAGAGCAGAACACGTCACATCTTATTCAAAAACCCATACAACTTTACATCCCTTCATATTCTTAATTCAAATCTCACCGCGATCCATTTCCGTCACAACACACTTCAAATTAAAACATAAATACAACTCGTTCCACAATCATAGACAACACAAAAAACGTCATCGAATCATCTCACTCCGTCGACACTAACAGTCGGGCCCAAAGAATTATTATATTTTATTATCCCACAAATTATGCCGCGGCTTGTGGGGTCCGCCAAGGTGTCGGTCCCGACACGTTTATATTACCCCTATTATGAAAAAAAATATGTAAAAAATAAGCTCAAAAGGCACCCGGCATCGAAGGGCGCACACAGTAAGCTTTTACATGAATAATGCCAGTTTCAAAACGAAATCGCTGACTAATTGATTATTGTGAATGGCGCGCTTTATTAAATTAGAAATCAATGGGGTGTCAATATTTCGATTTTCGCTATGTTGGAAACTGGGTTGGATGGCGGAAAAAAAACAATTGAAGTAAAACGTATTGAAAATATTAACACTGAAACAAATGCACCGACGATTAAAAGTGACAAATAATTAAGAAATAAATATTTATTTTTGCAATTCAAATTAAAATGTCATGTTTAATTGATGAAAGAAATGCATTGTAATACTTGTTTCATTAGAGCAGAAAATATACAATATTATGCTTAACTCAAAAACATTCATTTGAGCAAAGAATAGTTCCGAGTTCAAAAATAAACATCATGAAACAAGTACCTAGTGTTAAATGGAATGTTAGGAGCACGTCACCATTGTTAATTCTTGGCACTTGGCTGTAGCCGTAATGCCTTTCCTTCAGTTATTTCTCAAGGTGACTATTGGGCTATTTTCAGGGCTTAAATGCACATAGTTAATTTGGCATTCCAATTTGAAATTGGAATTTCTTGTTTTTATGGTCACTTAATTATGTTTAGCGGTTATTCGTTCTATTTTTATATAGGTAAGTATTAAGAACATGCGTTAGCATAAGAGAGAGAGGTGAAGCAAGAATTGCATTGTTTAAAACAATATACTGTTTAGTAACAGTTACGTGAGCAATTCGTGTTTCTGCATGCAGAATGCAGCAAGCTTTTCCTAAGCACATTGGTACTGAACCGTGTCTTTAATGGTAAGCGAAAATCGGTATTTTCATCCCTGATGTGATGATTTTCTGGTACTTCGCATTCCCAACGTTTTCTTGATTATTCCTGGACTACGTACGAAAGCAAGCTTAATATTTTCTTTGTAATCATTGAAATTAATGGTCTTAAGGATAGCCCGGGCTCTAATGATAGGGCCTGGCCTATCCTTAAAACCAGTCATCTTCCATAAAAAACCCTTGCAATCTTTGTAAATTTCGAACATCTGAATTACTTTTTCAAATAAAACCCACACACACTTCTTCATAAAACATTTAAAGCACCACCTTAGTATTTAAAAGTCTCCTTTAAATTAACCCTCAAATTCTCGGCAGAGCAAGGTGCATACATCTGTCCCTGTCGCACCGATGGTGACAGAGGGGGACAGGTGATCAGTCAGTTAATTTAATTACACTATCTGAGCGCAATCTCTGTCGGTGACGCAGGTTGGACTTGCATTCTGTGTGTGTTTTTTTTAAATTAGTAAGTAGGTAGGAACGTAGGTAGATAGGTACGTCAAATATAGCTGTGTTTTAACTTGAGATTTTCAGTAGCAATTTTTATTAGGACCCCCTTAGAATAGGTACCTACCTACTACTGACATACCCATGGTCAAAGTAACATAAAAAAAACTAATTTAAAATATATTATGTCAAGGCTTTTATAATTTTTTTAAGTAACTACCAGTTACATGACAAACAACTACAAAACACGATCACAGAAGCTCCCATTCATGATAATAAATTGAATGTAGTCTCCCCTTGCCGCACAAAACCGCAAGTCTTATCATATGAACATTGCCAATGATTACAAAAGCACACTCTACTCAACCCGTGATCGGCAGCGGGTCATTATTTAATAACCCCACATTTGACGGGCCCCGGACACCCCGAGAACCGAATTATAGGCCTCTTTTTGTAAATAAACCGCCGGCTGATGCAGGGTTATTTTTAATGAAACTGGTTGCAGTGACCGGCCTATCGCAGTTTAGTGTTCTGTGTTACCAAGGAAAAAATTGGATGAACGTTAATTTTTGGCAAAAAATATTTTGGTTCCAATCTACTATTAAATAGTTATTTGCAATGACTTGGTATTTCAATCATTTCAAATAGTAAAAACCGACGAAGAAAAGGGCAATAGGGTAGGTAATATAATATAATACCAGCCTATTTGTTTCACTGCAGGACAAAGGCCTCTTCTTACACAGAGAAGGCATTAGATTCTATACTGCACAAAAATAATTGTTGATTTTGGGCTCACAGTACAAAATAAAGTGGATAACTCCAACTCCATACCTTTTACAACGGAAATATCTTTGAAATTGCTTTCTTTTAGCTAAAATAATGCCCCAACACTAACCACAATATAATTCTCACCTCTTTTAGCCATAGACAATTTACTTTATCGGCCTAACAGACTATTTTTAGGCCGTTAGCACCTAAGCTTTTACCGTGAGTGACGGCAGAGACAACCTTGCAAGTTCTAAAGTGATGGCGTTTTAAGTTCCCATAAAAACATTCCAGCTCTAGCGGCTACACTTTGTAGTGAATTGCTCAATTGAATGGTGAAATTCAAAAAAGTTCTAGTAAATAGATTTTACATGATTGATTCTCTACCTGAAATATATTTTTCAGCTATCAAGCTAAGTATCAAGAATAAATATATTTCCAACACATAAGCGACATTTATACTGACAATCTATTTTAGTATCAATCTATTAAAACAAAATACTATGAAAAATGGAGCTTTCAGGAAAAGAGTACCTACCTTTGATGAATCTATCTATAATACAAGTCTACAAGTAATACCTAATTAAGTATAGCAAAAAATATAGATGAGACTTATAAACCTCTATATTAATGCCTGATATACATCCTAGCACATTTAAACCCATGTTTTTATGGACTTTTCTGAACTAAAACATCCCTGTAAGGTTTCGCGCCATTACCCAACATTTTCCATAGACGAAAACATGGCGGTTTAACTTTTTGTTTCAGATATTGATTTAGATAACATAATCGTTTCTAAAATCAATTGAATTAGTTTTTTGTACCTTCTAACGGTCTAAAATAATTAAGTATATTATGTGTGTTTTCTAATAGGGTCTATGAGTATAGGGTCAGGTGGCCATTTTTTAATTGGCCCCTGTTTATATAAAAGGTGTTTGGTTTTTTACCATTATGTTGGGCCATCGAAGGGTGGTGCCCTTTTTAAATGGGTACGAGTTAATTCTGGCACATGGGAACCTATATGGCCCTGGTATGTAATAAAAGACGAAATTGTACACAATAGGAAGGTTAACTTAGCTATAGGCAGGCTTTACTTTAATATGTAAATTGGAAGCGGTGGCCTTTTCTACACAAAGAAAGATTTTAGAAAAATCAGCATGATTAACAAGACATATATATACTTGGGCAATATCAGCTTTATATCTGACTTTATCAATATGCCTGCATCTTAGCCACCACGTGGTGGCTAGATAATGATAACCCCCAAAATGAAATCACCCCAAACTGACTGTCCTGGGCTCTTTCTTATTATAACAATATACAATTATAGTCTTGCAATTATTGATTCTATTTATAGGACTATTAGTGCTATTGTTAAGTACAGTCGGGTTCAAACTACAGTTGATTTGTAGGTCGCCAGGCGTAGCAAAAAGTCGCGTCGCGCTGCGCTGTCGTGTCTCGCCTGTCTGCAGGAGCTTTTAATCTCGCTGAAATATTGCCCAGCGACAGACTTACAAGTTGGTAAGTGAGTTTGCAACATTGCTGAAACGTTGACCGCTTTGTGACCCTGGACGGACACTCAGACACCGCTGTGTACCACTAATAACTTGTTCAGAAGGTTCATTAACATTCAATCTCTAAAGAGATATCCATGCTGAAGCCATATCTCAAAGGGACGGGCACTCGTAACAGCTGGTGGTCTAGCACAGTGACTCCATATGAAATAAGAGCTATAGAACCACAGGAGTTAAAGCACTATGCAGTATCTTTAAAGCTTCCTTAGCTTAGCTAGGCTAGATTATAGATACAAACGTATCACCCTAGTGATGAGGTTAGTCTTCTCATCATCTTTGGCTTTGGTGTCTTTCTCCAAGTCCGTCAACGAAGATACGGGCCCGTCCGAAAGTAGTTCGGTAGTTAGAAAGGAACCCTACACTCGATTAACTAACTTTTTTGGACGGGCTAAAACACATCGGCAGTAAGGACCACTGTTAAATCGTTTTGTCATAAATTTTTAGTTCGGGCCCCGGACTAATGTTATGTCCGGAAGTAATACGGAGTAGGAAGCTTCATTAACTTCGGTCAAAACTACGGACCTCATGATTAGCCACACCACCACCGCCACTACCACCACCACCGCCACCTAAGTACACATTATGGTAAAGCAATAAAAATATTGAGTATTGAGTATTAGGGAGTAGGCCCTCTGCAACGAGAAGTTGCATGACTAACTGTGGACATTAAAAATCAAACCAACAGTTTGATTGGTGCGAAACACCACTGCTGAAATTCCAGAATCATGCAAAGTTCGAGTTTCATAAACTTTTGTAATCGCTCGGGAATCCAAGCTGTATGGACTTAGTTTTCTGCATTAACTATGGGCTTAAGTCTTCGGCCAGCCTTTCGACCCGTTACCACCGTGATATATGCTAGACTGCTGACAAAACGCCCAGACACACAGAGCATTGTCTTCGAAACGTCAAGTGTCCGTAGTTAAGCTTCCTATTGTTTGACACGGATGAAGTGGCATTTGTCAGACGTTCGTATTACCAGAATAGTTCAACGCATGGAAGTAATAATTGAACGTAAATATGAGTGCTTATTCTGTTGTCACCTTCGTGTGACGTTAGATTGATATGTTGTCCTGGTACACGTGGCGAAGTATTGTCGTGCTATTTGGAAGTTTATTTGTTTCTATACTTTATAGTCAGTCAGTCTTTAATTATTCTATTTATTTATGTACACACAGTAAAAAACATAGGGAAGCGACATAAAACTTTTGAGTGCTAAGGTACCTCTGTTTATTTTCTGAGAAATTTCGTCCAGTAGACCTGTGATCAATTAATTAAAATGGTTTCTATCAATACCAGAAAGTAATTTAAAAGTAGAGTAGGTAGACTTGTCACGAGACATTTTGCCACATTTTTTTCTGCACTTATGTACTACTTATTTCTTTGAAATGGACTAGGTACTTAACAAGCAGTATTGGTTTAAATTGTCTCACAGAAATAGGTAGGCTATACTTAGTGGTAAATATTAAATATCCAGTTACAAAAGTTAGATGGCTTGCAATGTTATTTTAATTGGATGATTCATACTTTTACATTCATGAAAATTATTCCTTAGGGTCAAATCAGTTGGACAAAATAGTTTGTCTACGGGGAAGGACCCACAAATTTGACACAAACGAGTAAACCACAAATTTTATGGATAAATCTGCATACATAACTATAAGTGAGAAATAAGTACTCAATAAGGTAAACACTTTACGTTAAAAAATCCCAACAAATCTTAAAATAAGCTCTTGTCATAATACATAACCATCTATTTCGCTGATATAAAGGGTAATTTAATGGCAACATTACTTACTTCAAACGAGGGCTATACCTTATATACTTAATTAAAATTAGTATACATACAATTTTTATGTAAGCACGCATTTCTCATGATTTATAATTCGAACATCCGTTTTGAGTCGTTGCCTCCAAGATTAAGCACTGATAGAAGTGTAGATAGGTACAATATACGTGGGTACCACGTATTGTGCCTATCTGCCTATTTACACGAAAAAGTGCACGTCTAATTGGATGTGAAGAACATACGTTTTTATTGTTCGAGAGCATGAATGGCAACTTTATGTTTATCTCGATTTAATGCCTAGACTATTGCGCGAAGGTGTTAAGAAAAAGAAATTAAGTTGTCTAGATTTCAGAATGGTGCGAGTAGGTAATCGTACCTCCTTTTCCAGGCTAATTAAGACGGTAATATAGAGGTCTTTGACTGATAAAACAATGGTTTAAAAAGTATTTTGAAAAGTAAGCGAATTTAATTTAAAAATATATGCTTAGTAGCAGATTAGCCGACAACAAATTTCCGCCAACCATGTGGCTTGAGAAATATCGAAATCATGTTTAGTTTCCATTTTCTTGGACCTTATTAATTTAAGTATGTAGATGGAAATTAACCACATTATCATAGTGCATTGCAATTAAGTGAGCCCCTCTAGTGTAATTTTCTAGATAATCAATTGTCCCTAATACCGGCCAACAGCAACTTTATACTACATACACATCACGTTTTATATAACATTACGCTCATATGGCCCCAATTGCAATATATGTAATTATTAAAAACACAACGCCATTTAAAATTAAAATGCAACGCACAAAAGCCTCCGCCTCTTTTAGTTTAAAATTGTAGGAAATTGCTTTTCATTAAATAATTGAGGCATAACATTGAGTGTGATCCTGTTATTAGCACCACAAGGACTTTCAGAGGCCCTGGCCTGATCAAAAGACCATTATAATCGAATTCTTCACTTTCCAAAAGTTTTGTATGAACAACAACACGGTCACGACTTACCATCATCATTATTATAACACGCAAACATTTTCATTCAAAAACGAGCAAAATAAAATTCCTTCATTGGTTGGTACTATTATCGTCTCAAATGTTATTGACAGCATTCAAAAATGGTCGATAAAAGGTTTATCGAACAAAAGATGAATCAATTGTGTGGTTATCGACATTTATTTCTTTTTTTTTGTATTCTTTCTCGTGATTTTTGCTCGTTTAATTATGTTTAATATCGGAGTCTGCGGAAAACCTATTGTGTGAAAGTAATAATGTGAAGGAAATAATTATTTAATTTATTTTATAGCTTAGTTTGAATCTGAGCGTGCGAAGTTGTGTAGGCACAAGTACGGTAATTGTATTATAGCCTGTTGTGTTGTGATTGTAGACCTAGTTTTTTTTTTTATAATTTGCTAATAACAGTCCAAAGATAGTTATTATATTATTTTTCGGAATAGAAAAGTAGGTAACTACCTATTACATTTCAGTCGGTAGGTACTGAAAATTGCATAGAATCTGAAAGTTATATGTACTCGTAGGTAACAAAGAAATGGCGTAATCATACCTTTACATAACACAATAAATTACAAACAGCCATAGAACGAAATAAAATATATACTACCTATAAGTTTTCCCTACCAACCAATGAAAACCCGAATGCAAAAGGAAAATCTACGCAATAACAATTTAATTTACGTCCAACGCGGTGTATGTTTACACTATTTCCATCGTCACGGTGCTGATAAAGCAATCTATTAGCGCCAATTTTTCACACACGATAACGTCGATAAGCGACCGTCGCAATCCACTTAATTGAATTATGTTTACATGTTCCATGTGACGTCATGACGTCGTGTCGCTCCGCGGCCTCCCATTGGTCCATTTGAATTAGAACAATGGCGGACATGCGACGTTATTAGCGTAACGCTTTAATATTACAAAGTTGTTAATGAGAACACGAGTATTGATAAGCGTTTTCTTGTTTGTGTTTGTAATTAAAATGGGCTTAGTCTTTGGTGGGAATGGGTGGAATTTTAATTAAGTTCCATAGTGATTTCTAGGTAAGCCAAAATGGCGCTGTAAAAACTTCGCTGAGCTTTTGTTATGTGCCAATTTCTGTTTAAATGCCAAACTTGCTTAACGCTTTTGTGTTCATAGTTATGAGCACCTATCAGTAATCCTAATCATTTAATCAAACTAGGAGATTTTATCACATCAAATTATTATCAAACTACATTAATATTTCTCAAATCATTCCTATCTTAATGGTCCATTTAAACCCTGATGAATGTGCCACTTTCAAATGACAACAAAAATGTTTTGCGAAATCAAAGCTCAGTCGGAACCCGTTTCTAAATCTGACACTTTAACACACAGTGTCGGTTTGTGTTGAGACTACGAGGAAATTGAAGCACAGTGTTAAGAAATCGTTGGTATAATGTTCGTAGTTGGAATACAGTGCTGTAGGGCTATTGCGTTTTGTAACACAAACCGCATTCAATCTTAGAGTAGGAAGCCGCTAAGCAATTTAAATATTTGACAGCCTATTAGTTTGTGAATTAGTTGAACATCTTACTTGCCTAAGACCTCATTAGTAATTTCGTTTAGAGTACAATTTAATTTAGCTTTTCTATAAATCATTTTAGAGTAGGTCGACTGTCTTTTATGTAGATATTTCTTGATTTACAATTCTGTTGTTCGGAAACTGTACTGTCATTAAAACAGTGATTAATAAAGGTTCCGCCGAATAAATTGATTTTATGGCCTAGTTACAGTTTCGCGTAGGTGAACGTGTATGTCAAACACTGATTGCCTATAAAATTAATTCAGAACTAATCCTCACTTAGTTCCAAATATAAAATCACTTCATTAAAGTTCGTTCACATCGTAATCAAAACAAACAATAATAAAAAAAAAACAAATGAAAATCGAAACGCGTAGCACACCCTGGTACAGTCAGCGACCAAAGTAGATTAACACTTCAGTTTTTTTTTAAATCTTAATTATTGACCTAAATATTTAATTAAAATCGGAACAGAAGTATAATTAAAAGCTCTTATGAAATGCTGAAATACAACGTAGGTATCAAAACTTGCAACTTTCAGAGAAAATATACATTTCATAAAACTTAAAGTATGGTTTCTTTAATACTACATAATGTTCGTAACACCATAAAATATTTATCAATACAAATCAGTACGTATAAATATTTTATGGTTTAGGAGAAAATCACTTTGAATCTTGCGTGTGGTAATCGTGTAAGGTATTTATGCTCCTAACTGTACAATTTCTCACACATACACACGCAATAAGTATGTACCTAAGGCTGGTGGCACAAATCACAATAAACAGTCGATTTGCTCGATACAATAAGCGCTCGACACAACCGCTGCCGCGCTGGCTATAAATAAGCTATTGTTGTTCTAATCCTGCGTTGACTAATCGAATGCCTGCACTTAAAACAGGCTTACGGGTAATCAGCGGTAATAATAGCAGACGGTTTAATTAAACATGGTGGCAGCGGTCGTTTGGTCCAATGTGTGTTTTGTTTCAGAATGTTTTAGGGTCCGATCACACGTACCACAACTACATTACAACGACACCACGTGGACGGGCGCTAATTTGTATGAGAATGAATAGTCTATTCATGCGGACCTCATTTGGCCGTCAAAATCAACCATGTGGGCGATACCGACCACTGTCAAGGGGACTTCGCAGCCACAACGCAACCACAACGTTGCGTCGACGCGACGAAACTATCACAGACGAATTCGATCTGTCTGCAAACACTAGCCATATCATAACAACATCGCAACTACTAGCGACAACGCAACCACAACGCAACTGCAGAAGTTGCAGCGACATTGTTCACACGTAACAACTGCTTGCCCACATTTTGTAGGTACGATGTGGTGTGGTTGTGGTACGTATGAACGGGCCCTTAGACGACTATTAATAGTCAAGCGAATTGAGTAACTAACAAGTGAAGGCATTGTTCTTCCAGATTTACTTCGAGCTAGACTTAATCCTGGTTGTGTTTGCATTTAGAATGATGCTGGTTCCAATGCTTTGACGGATTACTTATGTTACTGAGACTGGGGCGTCTTAAACAATCTTATACGAGTCTGTCTTCGCATAGCTTAAAAAACTAAATAAATATTCACAAACAAAATCACGCGCAAAGAGCGTAAAATGGCTGAAATATGTTTTTTTTTTACGTTTTCTACCCCTATAGCTACGCCATTTTAAAAATTTTTGATCAAAAAATTCCATTTAACTAGCGAACCTGCAAAATTTCACGAGAATCGGTTGAGAAATGCGACCTGTAAAGGAGAACAGCCGGACATCCGCCGGACATCCGGACATACGAAAGCATTTTTGCCCAAGCTGAAACGGAGTCGCTTCGCGCTCGCTCGGTCAAAAATGATGAAGAGTAGTCTCAGCTAGCGTATTGTAGAAGACTGTCTTTTGATACAACGAAATGTTCATCAACGATTCGTTAAACTGAGCAATGTATACAGGCTCCCACTGACAGGCGCGACGCGACAGCGCGACACAAAGGCGCCATCTGTCGCGCGACAAGCGGTGCCTTACTATCGCGCGCGATTTGCGTCGCGTGTCGCGCCTGTTTATAGAGTAGCCTTAATGGTAACTTCAACGTTTCGTTAAATTTACCGATGGTTTTTGTAGAAAACATTACGATTGCTGTTTTTTATAGGACGTTAGGAACTTACACTTTTTGCATAAAAGGTTCAAAATTATAATGAAAATGTTCTAATTCTGTGACAAACGCTATGGTTCCATTAAGTCTTGAGGTACCCTATCTATGAAGCGCGTAGCAGAGAATATAGAAGTAAAGTAAAAAAAAAATGGTAGTACCAATATATACAAATATTAAGTTATTGACATATTTACATTTAACATCATCTGTAATCAGAATACCGATAATTTGTTATTTTTTTTCTGAAGAATCCGTTGCATCTCACCGGTCCCGTTCGTAGACCGCTACGTCAAACGGACGTGCTACGCCGATATAAGTATTATATTATTATCAGCCATTAATGTCCCACTGCTGGGCAGAGGCCTCCCTACTCTCATTCCACCTCTAACTGTCCAGAGCTGCCAAGGACCAATCTTTTTTAAAAGAGTTCAGCTCATCCCGCCATCTCCGTCTGGGCCTGCCACGATGTCGTTTGCCCGGGACCCACTGGGTCGTTTGGAACATTGATCGTCTGACATGCGGCAGATGTGTCCAGCCCATACCATTTAAACGTGGCAGCTTTCCGAGTGATATCGGTTATTTTAGTGATGGAACGCATTTTTGTATACTTAACCCCGTCCAGAAGTTTAACACCAGAAAACTCCGTTCCATAGCTCTCTGGCAAATCTCGAGCGTGGACCTCTGCTGAATTCTCAAAGACCAAGTTTGAGATCCATACGTGAGGATGGGAAGAATATACATCTCGATGAGTCTTCTCTTGAGGGATAAACAAAGATCGCCTTTCGTTAGATCTTTCTTGGCCCAATAGCTCTTTCAGGCAATGTAAGTATTCGTAATTGCAATATCATGATGTTTATTCATGTACATTGTTATTGACCACCTACAGAAAGTTACATGGTGGCCATTAGAAACAAACCTCTCACCGTCCGGCTCAGGACCTCTCATTGCTCAACCTCCCAATATCAGCTCCATATAAACATCATTCGTTCGCAAAACAAGTAATGATAGCTAATTTTATTGATGTTCGTTCAGAGTTACAATTTAAATACTTATCGTTTGGAACAGCAGATGTAATGACGGTAATGGCCGCCGATTAGTTACGTTATCGACCACCGGCGGCGCCACGCGCGACCCGACCGGTTCTTCAGGGTAGGGCTTTATGAAATGCTTGTAGTTCGCTCACATATGGATGAAATGGTGGTTTATGTTGGTATTTAGAGCATGTAACATTCTTTAATGGTTCTTAGTAACCATGAGCGATTGGTATAAACCTCTAGGAGCCATAAAATTATCGCGTATTTGTATCGAACTGTATGCAGGCCAATGAAAATAAGGTCAGACATCCGATGAAGGGACAGTACAATAATACATAAAGCAACGTAATTGTATAACTGAAATATAATTACCAAGGCAAGACATAAATTTGAATATCTTAAATAATACATTTTGATTACTTAATTAAATTGGAAGACACAACAGAGAGATCGTATCTAATGGTGTTCTGGATCGTCTTACCCACAACGATAGAGCAAAAAGTTAAATTAAATATATATTGAGAATATAACCAATACTATATAAATACAGCGCCTTTGACGCCAGCACGCAGAAATAAGCACTGAAACGCCATTAAACACAGAAATAGAGACGTTATTGAGTTCCATAATGAATAATTGATTAAGTACGACCATTGCACTGTTGAGGAGTTCCGTACACATTGTTTTAAAGTTTTAACACATGTTATGTTATTCTAACTCCAAGTGTTTATGACTGTACTTCGAAAGTAGAATGCTTTGCAGTTTAAGTTTATAAATATTTGCTTCAAAAGTTGTAGCTTTAAGTTAATGACGTCTTTAATGGGACTTTGTTTCTTACGTCATAGGTACTCATAACTTTGTTGGCCAACGAATGTCTTGGCATGAGAATTTTATGGTCAGATGATTATGGATTGTCACATAAGTTCACGGGTTCCACTACAATGAAATAAATATGGGTGACATGGATAAAATTCTCTCATTCGTATCCCACATTTGGTTTAACCAAACATTATGGAACTTTTCCTTATCCATTGCACTATGTTTTTGATGGATATCCAAGACAGGAATGAAATTCATCTCTAGTCAATTTTCTGGTTAGGTTTCAACCATTTTATTTCAGTAACCTAACCCAACATTGGTATAACTTAGATTAACCTCATTATGTTGTATATCTGCACTTATATGCAGCGATCTAACATGTACTCAGGATTCAACAACATTAAGGACCGTATTAATTAATTATTATTTGCACCAACGACAGCCCCATTTTATGTCCAGGCACCACCACCAACCACCATCCACCACCACCCACTCCACTCCACTGTCCACTGGTTGTCCACTGTCCATTCCAAGGTTGCCTGGAAGGGGTCGCAGAAAGCGATAAGGCCGCTCATTGTATATTATGTAGTGTTTGATTTATGTTTTGTTATGTATTTTGTGGTGTACAATAAAGAATATATAAATAAATAAACACAGAACCTCACTCAAAACTCAAGCATTACTTACAACTAGTATAAAGCCATTTGATTGGTTGTAACTAGTTTTCAATAATGCTTGAGTATTGAATAAGGTTCTGTAATACGGCCCTTAGACATCTTCAGCAAAAGTCTCTCTGAAAATTTGTAAAAATTAAAAAAAAGTTCCAGTTAGACAAAAGACCCTGAATTGCCGTAACAACAGTAGCCGATACTACTCGTATCATAGTAGGAACGCGTGTTTCAGTCGAATCGATTATAATTTATAATTACCGTATTGCCACGGGCGAGAATCTCCAATCCCCAACACATCTCGGTGAGATCGCATTCGCTACATTTTATATTTCGGTAACACCTTTTACTGCGTGCCGCCATTGTGAAGGATTTTATTTGTTTCTGCTAATTAATAGTGCTGAGAGTGACTTAGAAAAAAATGTGGAAATAATTCGTTGAGATTTCATGTGAACTTTTTTATTGGCTGGTCCATTCTAGCGTACCCATATTATGTACAATATCTCCTACATCTCTACTGGTGAACATGGACCACTTTAAAAGTTCCCTGAATAGGCACCTACACATTTTGCTTATAGAGGTGCCAATGCTGTGTGTAATTTGATGTTGATAGCAACATCCAATTAACATCCCAATTCCTTTCTTAAAATCTATGAGCACTAATAGTATGGCGTAATTTGCATCACTTATATTAGTAAAATACCTTCATTATATGAGACTATCACCAACCCCTCCACTCCTTCCACCCAATTCTTATTTAAAATAAAAAATCACAATTAAATCCAAACAGTATACTCCTCTCCAAACTATCTGAAATTCTCAACATTGCTGCCTGTTGTATTGAGTCACTAAATCACGGGCACACTCAATCCATCCAATCGGGACGCGAGACTCACGCGCAGCCCGCGTTAGATTGAGCCATTTCATCGCCGCCCGAGGTCCGATCTTATCTGTAGCGTCCTGATGTTCACTTATTTTGATACCATAACCACTCATTATGGATTGGAAGCGCTCCGGCTGACGCGCCGATACATTCCTATGTAATTGTGGGATTTTTGTGCTCATTATGGGTTTTTAATAGGAGATGTCCAGACTTGCGTTTAGTGTGTTTTTGAATTTCATATAGTTAGATGTTCTTTTTTCGGGAATGCAGGAAATATGATTGCAGATCAATCAATGAGAATCTGTAGATTAACTTATTTTGCGAAGTCGTTTTAAAATGAAAGGATACAAAGATGTTCATACTAAAAGATAGTCAAATGGTGTAGGACTAAACGTAATTATAAAAGAACAAGGAAAACCAGAAGGCGTAATAGATTGTGAATTCGAATAGACTCAGCCTGCGGATGATAGCAAAAGGTTTAAATCTAAAGTATTATCGTTTATTTTACAATAAACAGTCGTACTGAACATTAATATTCTTCTTACAATGTAATATAACCATGAACACTCATAACATAATTTCTTTCATGATCTTTAATCCTCTTTAGGACGTGCGGCTAAAAAAAAGATAAACCCATCATTTTTGCAAAATAAAAATGAATGCGAACAATCCCATCCATCTGATTAACCTACATACACCTATCATCATGATTTATACCTTCAATCGTCTGTCTGTTACCAATCTGGGCCCTTTAAGCCTTATCAAAAAGATCCGAAAGGAAAACCGAACCACATCCCAAAACTTCTGAACCAAACGAATTGAAACTTTATTGTTGTAGCTTTAAAGATACGATGTGTGATAATGATAAGTTGGTGAAGTAGATGAGAGAAGCTGTGTCGAATTGGTAGGAAATCGAGCTTAGTGTCAACAGTTAACGGCGATCCTGGTGAATGGTACTTGGTAGGGTGGTACAATGAACGCGACTCTTTGTTCTTCAGTCCGGAGTTACACGCGTTTTCTAGTAAACGCTAAAGAATTGAACGCTGTTCACGGTAACCGTTTTGTAATTCTTTGCATAGTTTCGTTTCGTCGGTGTCCTGGTTAAATTGTTTGTTGTGTTTTGTAGTTTGCTGTTTGTTTTTAGGTTGTTTATTAGATTCTTGTTAAGTTATACGTTACTGCAATTTTCTACACTAACTACTTACCTTCCTACTTACAGTTATATGTGAAGGAATATTATTTGTTTTAACGTTCCTCGTAGTTTTGATAAATTTTCTTGTCTATTTCTTCTTCGTCATTAGAACTACTACTTGCTGTACTACTTGTTCTATCTTTTAGAATCCATAAGTATCCATAAGTCTACGTCTATCCCTTCGTTCCTTTGTCTATATTTCCTCCTGTGTGACCTTATGTGTCTGGATTATCTACTCTGGAGCTACCCTCCGCCCACTCCAATAAGAGTCCTGCAGCGACATCTGAAGACCGAAACACATCAAGAACCGTATCGAGTGACCCTAACAAAGGCTTACTAATTGCCTCGCCATCTCGCGGTGAAATTAATCAATCGTAGCTCGCTGTGTACCTGCCTAATATAAACTTCGCGGGCGGCTCACTTTGAAGTCGCGCGCTCTCCAATTAGCGCTCGCCGCCGCCTTTGGCGTTCGCCGCCTGCTTTGAGCCGGCCGCTGTCGGGCCTCTCGCTCGTGTGGCGCATGCCGTCTCGCTCTAACACCCCTCCCGTCAGCCGATGCCATTTCGTTTTATACTTCTTGGTTTAAAAGCCTGGTTCGTTGGAGGTGTAAGGTTTTAAGGTTTTGAGGTGACTAGGGATTACTGCATTTTAGCAACATGTAGTTTGTATCGAATTTGTTGTTTGTGCTCAATTCGAATTTATACTGAAATTGAAATTTCGTTTGGTTTTGTTAACAATATTGTAGATAATTAAATACATGCTTTAGTAATTAACTTTATGGCATAGTTGTCACTTCCCGATTCCGACAACATTTTAAACTAAGAACTAACGTAAATCCTATTTTATCTCTTTTTAACTCATCCATAAACAAGATTATCTCTATTAAAATTTAATATTTCCTTTAATTTATGGAAAATATCAATTTTATCCCGGAAACGGGCAATTTCTACAATTACCAACGCATAAAAGGTTATAGTGGTAACTTAAATACCCGATTTCATGAATGGGCCGTCGGCGGCGGGCGACGCGACCCCATGTTCGATTCCCGTGCGATCCAAACTTCTTGTTTCACACAACCACGACGAATCTTATACGTGTGTGGCGATTAGCTCCGGGACCTTTTAATACTTGAGCAGAACAGCCGTTATGAGATTTAGAGAACATTTTAAAAGTCATTTGTTGTTTAGTTTACGATGTTGGTACACCTACACCTTTACGACTTCGCCGACCGCGGGAAGAGCAGGGTGACCTGTCTTGAACACTGTATTTTGACCGACGCCGCGCCGACGGCGAAAAAGGAACTAAAGGATCATGCCTAGATTTGTACCAATCTTAAAGTTGTAAGATTAGCTACATACAGGGCGGCATTGACATCGACGCCCAACCTGGGGGCCAAGTCTACTAATTTACAAACGTCACAATGATCTCTGCATTGTTAGTTTTTGACAGATTTTGTATGGCAAATCTGTCAAAAACTCACAATTCTGAGCCCATTGTGACGTTTGTAAATTAGTAGACTGGGCCCCCTGTTACCATGTTTTCAGTACATGATGCTGAATTCCCGTACGTTGAATTGCGTTAAAATTTTCGTCGGTGATTTAAGGGCCTCTTGTAGTGTGGTGTGTCTTGTAGTGCGTCTCGGCGGGCACCGGCCGGCCGGTGCGAGCGTTTGAACTGCTAGATTTTGTATATTTTTTAAAAATAATAGCGAAATTACAAAATGTGCTCTCAACATGTCCTAAAAAAAATAAAGCTTTATCTTCTGATATAACTTTTACATGGTTTCGTGATTAAATTTCTTAAAGGTTATTTTAAATAGCGATTTAGTGTCATCTTTATGGTTTTTTATCGAGCCCATTATTATAATTCACACAACGCTTGACCGCATGTTCAATTTTCCTAAAATATATTTTTTGCGCAATATTTACATTTGGCTAGATTTACAGAGGTTTAAGCAGTGGTGGCCCAGTGGTATCGGCCCCGACTTAAGAGTCGTAGGTCATGGGTTCGAACCCAGGCTCTTTACTTTGTGTAAATATTTTTCATCACCAGTGCTCTCAGAACGGTGAAGGAAAACATCGTGAGGAAACCGGCATGTCCTAGAACCAAAAATTCGAAGACATGTGACATCTACCAACCCGCACTGGGCCCGCGTGGTGGATTACAGCCCATTCCCTCTCAAAGAGAAGAGGCCTGAGTCCCAGCAGTGGGAACATTATAGGCTGATTATGCTTATGCTACAGAGGCTGAAGAAAGTTAAAAAGTACTGGAACCTGGTCTCAAAAAACATTGTTGTTCCATTCATTTTGACCGCGTAGGTTTTTTGCACTATACTATAGGTACTGTTTTCTTTTTCACTTTTTTTCAATCATGTGCTGAATTGATTGTTATAGTTTACGCGTCGATTTCCCTGCTACCCTGTATTTTAAGTTAAAGCTTTCTAACCATTGATAACAGGTGATAATTATCTATAAAAACTTATTTTCCACTTTTGAGAAATAATATAAAATATTTTCTCCTGAAAATGACGAGGTATTAAATACTAAGCTTTGCTAACAACTTCGCCACAGAGGACCAATAAAGGACCAGTATGTTCTTTAGAGTATTGTCTAATGTGCGTCGTACTTGTGCAGTTTTTTTTTAATTCCAATCTTCTGAATTCAAATCTCCGTCGGCATCGGCACTATAAAGGTTTATGGTTAAGGCGGAACCTTCAGGGTAGCCCGCGAAATTCAAATTTTGTTACGTTTTTTGCAATTTGCAGATCACTGTCAGGTTGTATTTTGATTAAAATATGATTCGCGACCGTAACAAATATGGCTTTATAGAATTATAATCATTAGAATCAGCAATACATCTCTATAAGTTCATATTACCCTATTGAATGACTATTTCATGAAATCTTGACATTTCATGGCAATTCTAACCTAAGGAGTTGTATTGCTGATTGTAATGATTATAATTCTGTAAAGCCATATTTGATACGGTCGCGAATCCTATTTAGATCACCATACAACCCGATACTGACCTGCAAATTGCAAAAAACGTAACAAAATTTGAATTTCGCGGGCACCTTGGCGCATGCCCCTTAACACATCATTGCAAGTCGACTTTGCACTTAAAATTTGGATTAGAATTCTCTAGAAAAGCATGTTTCTCGTAATAAATTCAAATTGTTTGCATGCTAGAGCATTGGCTACGGCAATTGCCTCAAACAGTCCACCAGGGGAAACGTACTAGTATGGAAGTATTCGAAAGCTCTGGTTTAACAACTCGGCTGTAATTATGCACTGTTGTTTTTCATGGTTGTTCTAAGTTCTTAGTATGAGTGCAAAATTGCTAAGCTTTTAGGTGGAATGCTAGGTAACATCGTGCAAGCTGCCTGCATTATTTTGGCAACCAACATTCTCAAATGTAGTCCTAAACGAACAAATGTAGCAGATAAGTACAAACATTTTTGAAGTACTTACGTGAAATAAAAACGACAAAAGTAAAACAAAGAGTTTCATTTTAAATCATTGATATTTATTTTTGTCTGCAAGCGAAATAATTTCGCGCACGGTTGGTCTGCCGTCGGCAAATTGAAATGTTTTGAGACGGACATTTTAGTCACAGAATCACTATATCTGTAGGTACGTGCATTAATAATTCATAGCTGAATCGATTATATAAATTTCTTTTTTTATGAAATCGTCAATACCGTAATACAATAACCTAATTAAAAAAAATTAAAAAAAAAAATACAATCTAGAAAATCAACCGAAACAAGGCGTTAAAATCTAAAGTAATGCTAAATCTATTTAATCTGGTCAGTTTATAATATAGCCAATACAAAAGAATGAAAGTTTAATGCTAAAAACAAATGACAAACGAACATAATATTAAAACTCACAGCTAAAGGGCCCACCCGCGCCTCAATAAATCTTGCCAGTATCACTTTTATTTTGCATAAATAAAACGAAATTATAACAGCCCTTTGCATCGACCAGTAGCCGCCAGATAATATTGTAACCAATAACAAAAATAAAAAGTAAAAAAAAGTGTAAATGTTAAGAGAAAAAAGGATGTATATCAAAGAAGAGCCGCGGTCACGTACAGCGTTATGACGAACAGCGGGTGTTAGTGCCTCTGCCTGGCGAGAAATTAAAAAAAAAATGCTCGATTAAAATCCAAATGAAATCGAATAGATTTACGAGATTTCAATTCTACTTATAAAAAGTAGAACGAATTCGCTAATCTTGGTCCGACTTAGGTACATGCCGGTAGTTTTGAACTGTACATTAATCCTTATTGCGTTAAGTAATTTATTAGTTGCGTGTCCCATTAACCTATTAACAATAAAAATTTATAAGCATGTAATAAATGTCTCACAACTCACAGCTACTGGACTTTGCTGGCTGAGATTGAACATAATTTTTCTAATAAAGATGCAGTCTCGATTTTATTAAAGTAAGTCTAATTTACGGCATTGGAAAACCGGTTGAAATAGTCCTATAGTTCCATATTCTTGTGCTAGGATAGTTGTGTATCGATTAGTGGTCGATATCGTAGTTAACTTTCGTTTTTACTAATACGCGTTAAACCCGACACGTAGGTAGATATTGTTGAGGTTCATCGACGGCACGAAGCTTTTATGCGGGACCATTCACGGTATCGATTCATTTGTAATAGTTGTCCATTGTCATCGACACAAATTAAACGTTATTACAGCAATATAATGCAATTAATGTTTTGTCATGCGATTAATGTCCGGCGATGTCATAAACGGCTATATTGACGCTCACTTAGTCTGAAGCACAATATTGTTAGAAGACATATAAATTTTATGGGCAAACTGAACTCTAAAGAATTCTGAGCCTTGTTCAAATTGCTGTGTCGTAATTAACTAGGCACTTAAATCTATTTTCTCATTACCTGAGAATCCTGAGATTAAACTACTTTGTTATTAAAAGTATCTTGTCACAAGAGACCTTTATGAATCTCCAACAGACCAACATTAAAATATGTCCTTCAACGTTC
Source organism: Griposia aprilina (assembly GCA_916610205.1). NCBI lineage: Eukaryota > Metazoa > Arthropoda > Insecta > Lepidoptera > Noctuidae > Griposia > Griposia aprilina. The sequence continues at coordinate 13,635,825 of OU744305.1, forward strand.
TTTCTCTATCGTCTTTATAACACCCTTATCATCCCAATAAACTCAGCATCAATCCATTAAAGAAACCATCTCGAGAGTTGAGACATCGCTTGGCGGCTCCACTGCTCAAGCCGGCGGCTGCCATAACACAATTGTGTCGACCCATTCATGACACCCACTCACTTGCTGTGGCTTTCCATTGATGCCGACACAACGTTCAATGGAGAAATGGAAACTGAAAACTGTGGGTGCACAACTATCGCTGATTTGAAAGAGATTACGAATCCTAGAATAGAAAATTATTCTTCTCTGTTCTTTTTAGTTAAACAAAAGTTTTGAGAAGTGTCAATTAATTAAAGATTAAGATTAATACGAACACCCACAGTTATGATTACGACTAACACCTAAAACACGAAGCAGCACAAGGGCGGTATTAAGCAATTAGAATATTTCAAAACGCATTCCTGGTCCTTCCGTACGCCAGTGGCGAAGCGCCCAGTTCTTTGTGAAGTGCCGCTGCTATTAAAGAGCGATTAACCCGACCGTCGGGCAGTCGGGTTGCCGAGACTATGTGGCTCCCACTTTCGATTTTACAACTGTCTAAAATCGAACCTGACACCTGATTGTGCCGTAATCAACGTTGACACGGAAATGAATGCGTCTTGCATTAAAGTGTCGGAGTATCTTAACTCGATAATAAGGACCTGATTTTTTGAGGGCATTAAATCGGTGCCTGATATGTCTGATGCTGTTAAAAGTGATGTGGTAAAGAAGACAACTTTGTACGAAATTGTTGCAATTTGTAAAGCGAAATGTTTGAGGATGATCTTAAAATTTTTCATAAATGCGAAAGTGCTCTCGAATATTTTTAATTGCGCACGTCAACAGTATGCGTTATGCCTACAAAACTACCGAACCAAGAACATGGGGAGCTTTTCTCTCCGGAAAATGAAAACTTAACAAGTCTAAGTTCGCTGGCGCAGCTTGTTAAAATAAACCCTCATACATCATCTACCACCGGTACTTACGTATGCCTCTAAATTCGCCTCTTCAATAGTGAAGACAATTGTGATTGCGTATTGACACACACAATGCGAATAACTTACGTAACTGCTAACCAGTTAGTGTAACTAATGTCTTAGAGATGTTCATGAAATGACAGCGATTAGTGACACGGAAGCTGGTTGGTACACGACGCCATACAGACAATGCAAACAATGAGATAAAGACTAATGACGAATTGATCTGTGCGCTGGGCCGCAATGAAAACGGGTCGGTGATAAATCTCAATAACTTCCAAAATATTGGACCTAGCTTTGTGGAATAAAAACTGTAGTATAGGCAATTTTATAGTGCTTAAGTCAATGTCCTGAAAGTTCAAGATTGTGAAGTTTACTTGAACTTTATTTTGAATAAAAATAAGTTAAGTAAAAATTACCATTTTCACTAGATTTCGAAAAATGTGCTACAGTATCCAATAAGCATTTTTTTTTACACATTTTAGTATTTTGTATAGCCACCACGAGCTGTTAATACAGCAGTTATACGGTTTGGAATGCTATCCATCAGATTTCTGAGCCGATACTGAGGAATATTCTCCCATTCCTCTAACAGTGGTTATATCAGTTATTGCTTATTTCTGCGAATATTGCATCCAGTCTCTTCAAATCGCTGGAGCACTTTTTGAACGGTTGATAGCGAGACACCAACAGTTCTCGCTGTATAACGCTGAATGCGCCAGTCTTCAAGCATTATCAGAATTCTGGTACAATCTTCAGGGGTTAGTGGCATGTTTTTTATTGAATTTGATCAGAATAATGAATTTCTGCACAAGAAATGCCATATTTATAAACAGAAACAAAAGTAAAACAAATGGTTTAAAAACTTTAAAAGATGTTTAAATAAAAAAAATCGTCTTTATTTTTTATCTATGGTTAATAATACAATCACCAAAAATAAATAAAATAAAATTTTTCTTCCTAAATTTGTAATGAAATAAACTTTAATTTAGTTTTTATTTTAAAAGGATTGCTCAAATATTTTAAAAGTAATCGCATTTTTTATAACCGCTTTCTTTGCGGCCCAGTGTAGATAGAACTTCGCCTTTTGAAAACCATTTTGTTTTAATGCTTTTAGCACGTATTTCATCTTTAATAAGTAATTATAGTGGACATGTTTATAGTTACTAAATGGTCACCTTCGCAGTAAGCGTATTACTAAACTGTCAGTTAATAAAGCAACTAGTTATTTTATAAAGACGTCACTTTCTACTAGAAATTACCAACTAATTACAATCAAAGAACCAATGAACTTCATCACCTCCGAAATTCTTTATAAACGATTTCTTATTTACGAGAACCACATTAATGTAGTATAATATCTACATATTATGATATAAAACGGGTTGTCAATATTCTCCGCGCGTCAAATCCGATCTCCCGCGTTAAATTAATAAAATTAGCATACTTATAAGAATCTCGACGCTTTTGCAACTTAACTTCAAAGCGCCGCCGTTCTCATTAACTACAGCCTTAATACGACTATTTATGACGTAATTCTCGTCATTTTATGGCACATCATGGCTACTTACTAAAATTATATTAACTAGAACCGACAAAATTGGTTTTTCTTGAAAAAAAAAAAACTTATTAGTGATGTGGAGATGTTAAAAAGTGAGAGATTTATTTTTTTAATTTTTGTTTTGGAGTTAAGGCTTTAGTTTTTATGGCCGGTTTTGATGTGTAATTACTCGCAGTTTTGTCTGTAGTCGTCTTAAATACGATTATGACAAAAATTACAAGATTCTTTCGGCAATTTGAAAGAGATTATAGACTTGACAACCATTACTTTAAATGATCTAAAATCTGCTACTGTTTTATAGCAGTTTTTAGATCATCAGTAATAGCTGCTTCTGGCTATAAAATGTTTTGAATAATTAGATTTTGATAATGAACCGTGGAGCATGTATTATATTATAGCCTATAGAGAATAATTTAGACTCGCCTTAATTAATTTTAAATCCATTTTAGCGAATAGTTTCAGAAAGTCAAGGAGTAGCTCCATATTAAATACTTAGGTACTAGTATTCAGCTACATCCGGTTAGACTAGTAGCTGACCACAACATAGTTGTAAAAAGGCTAGGCAGATGATGTCACAGAAATTCTGAATACCTCCTTGAACTTGTTAAAAATGTGTATTAAATATTCACCAGCCAGTTACCCAATAAATAAAGAATTTATTCATCTACGAAGTCTAGTCAGAGTCGATATCATAAACTATGCCACACTATTGGTTTTTATAATTATCTCTAATCACCCATGATCGATAGTCTTGTTTCTTTCTAATTTGTTTTTTAATGGAAATATGGTGATTATAAATAACATTTCTTTAAAAATGTATGGTTGGAAATTGGAAAGGATTTTTTAATTGGGTGTTTAAAAGGTCACCGATGATTTTTGTTAATTGGATGATTTGAATCGTCTTAATGTCATTTGGAAACTGTAGCAAAGTATACCATGACCAGGTACTATTAGAATACCAGTCTGTTACTGTCCCACTTCTGGGCAAAATGTCTCTTCTCATACAGAGAAGGCATGACTCTGGATAAGCATTAATCACCGCTTGCTCGAGACGAGTTGGCGATTTCAGAATCATCACAATCTGATCATCTTCAAAGTGAGAAGATCTGAGAATCTTCTCATTTTGAAGCCTATTGCTAATCCATCGCTTCATATTTTCGAAAAATTTGTCTGCTGAACAACGTAAATAACGCAATGAATGTTGTTGAACTGTCATAATGAAACTCTACTGTTAGTGTGTTAAATAATTACTCCGCTGGTTTCCTCACGATGTTTTTATTCGCCGAAATCGGGACCTACATTATGAGTCGAAAACTGTGTTTCAGCTTATCAAAAAAATCTTGCCATATCCAAAAGACAGTTGTTTTAAAAGCAATGGCTCCCAAAAAAACCTGATACAAAAGTAAGCCATAACAAAACTATGTGTCCCGTTTTAAAATCAAAGAGGCCGCTGTGTTATGTTCGTCATATTTAAAACACATTACCTCATGATCGGGGCTAGTTTAAAAACGATAATGTGGCTGTTAGCCCCGGGGCTAAGGAAGTCTCGTTGGTCACTCGCCTTTAAGGAAAGTTTGACATATATAAAGGTCATTTACTGGGTTTTGGATGTGATTTTAATATGTTATTAAGAAATGGTGGAAGGTGCTTGATTCCTACTGAAAGTACTGAACCACATTAACAGTGAACAGGAGTGTGTGGAACTAGGTTGGTCTACAAACGGCTAGCATTATTGCCAAAAGTTTATTAAATAGTTTATCTCCAGGAACTTAATCCGTGAAATCCTAATTAGGATTTTGATTTCTCATGGGAACTCAAATTGACCAGGCAAATTGTTGCCAGCTGCGAAAAGTAAGAAATTGGTGGATCAATTACGATTCAGACATTTTTTCCCCAAACACTAAAAATAACATTCAAGCTAGAATTTCTAAATCCAGCCAGCTTGTTAGCCGTGATTTCTTTTAAAAGGTTAGTTAGGATTTGAGCACAAGAGCTATAATTAACTAATTTAACGCTTTAGCAATTAATAATCATTTAAAGTTTGAAAAAAAAAAAAATAAGTGCACTCTCCAGTCTTTTGAAGTCATATCTGTTAACTGAGGATAACAACACCCAATTTAAATAAAAAGATTAATTGTGCTTTATAACATAAGTACTTATGTCTTTTTGTGTCGATAGAGTTTGTTACCTACGAGGATAAATAGATTGAATTATTTTCAGGAAAGCCCATTGAAGGCTCTTAATTCATTTTTTAAGAAAAAGAAAGAAAATACGTTTATTTGTGGTAAACATGACGCAGAGAAAAACACACAAATACAAAAATGAAAGAGTTGGGGGAAAATATGCGTCACATCCACGCAAAACGGCAATCGCTCAGCATAATGCTACGACCCTATGCGAGACAGAGCCCCAGCGCTGGTTTTCAGCGACAGCCGGCGTTGACGTGATGACGTCAACCAGTGCAGCATACGAAAATATAAAACTAGCCAAAAAAATAAGAAATAAAATATATAAGTACACTATACCTAGTCCTAAATATTTAAAGTGTTTAGAGTGCCAGCTATCAATTGGTGCATTTATTGATATTGGAGAGCGATAACTCGTTATTATTAAAAAACTGCTTAAGTATGTTTCATGAAAATGTTTAATTCTCCTCCATCTTTATATTTTGATTAATTTCGCTCCTGGTTCTGGGACGTGTTAAGCCTCAGTGTCTCGACACTTTTCTGTTGCAATATTCGAAATTCAAAATGTTAAAGTTCCATAATGTTACTAGGTACCGTAAAACGGGGTGAATAGGAACGCAGGGGTGAATCGTAACGAAACTTTAAAAGGAATTTTAACATTTAAATAATATAATTTGTTGCCAACAGGGACACGTAATCGGTTAATATAATACAGTATACACGTTAGAGTCCTTTTTGGCGACAGACTATAATATGTCAATGTTAAAATCCCTTTTGAAGTTTCGTTACGATTCACCCCTGCGTTCCTATTCACCCCGTTTTACCGGTACGTGGTTTTGTCGAAGTGAAAAAAAATAATTGATGAATTTGTAAAGAATAAAAACAATTGAACTATACAATGCCTATCAACTAAAGTTACAAGAAGTTTTGCTACACTTTCCTTCCACAATTTAACACTTCATCTCCATTCATTAGGATACATCTCTCACATAAAATTCGCAACTCGTTAGTACAGTTTTTATCAATAATTGCATAGTTACACCATCAGATAGTTAGAAAGCGGACATGCCATGGCGTCGGTTTCACTCGCGAATCTAATATTTTAATTATGGTGATAAGCCATGCCTTGTTTGGTGTTAACTTAATTGGTAACTAATCGCTGGTGATTCGCGAACCTATTAGAATAATGTAATTAATGCTTTCATGTTGTTTTTTTAGCGTCAAGTGTGATCACTGATCAGTGCTGGGTGCTGGTAGATAGTGTTTTGTTTTTTGTAACGTGTGTTCGCTGACTTTATTCGTAAAAAGAGGGGTGTTATACGTTTGACCGTATATGTGTGTGTTTTTATGGTGTACATAATTAAGAGTATTCTTTTCTATTCTGTTTATGGCACCGTAGCTCCTAAACGGGTGAACCGATATCGATGTGGTTTTTTTTATTTGAAAGCAGGTTTTCTAGCGGTGGTTTTTAGATATGTTTTATCAAAATCGGTGCAGCCGTTTCAAGGTCATCAGCTCTTTTTTGTGTCGGGAGTTTTTTAATTTTGCCTATTATTGGTAGAGATTTTGTATCATTTCCGTTGTGACATTCATTGTATAGTCATTGTGCAAAAAAGTGCTAGTTTCGACATTTCAAAATTAAGTCTGAGGGAAATTAAAATGTCCTGTTTCATAGGTTCTGGTGAAGGGCTTAAAATGAGATAATACATAGAGGATATAGAAAATATTCTATGCCATTTGAAAAAGTTCCTACTTATTTGTTTTGTAGTGGTAGAAAATGAAAGGTACCAAGCTTTTTTTTTCTGTTTTTCGGGCAGTAACTCATTCTTCAAAAAGAATACAACAATAAATCATAATCGTGACCCAAAAATCACACAAAAATTAACGTTTGCCCTAACACATCGCGACGTTTTCAGATCACTCATTCATTGGCCATGTGACATGGCGTCTATATAATTTGGTATAACGGACAAGTTTCCAGCCCGACCGTCAGGGTACGCCGTCAGCATCGGCACCACGACATTGTTGTCCTGCTTCAGGTTCAGGTGAAAGGCTTAAAAGAAGATAAATGCGCACAGCAAAGGAGTGGAACTCTCTACCTGCGTCCGAAAGCAGTGTTTCCCAACACATACAACCCAAATCTCTTCAAAGTGAGAGTGAACTGGCTTCTTCTGGGTAAGCTCACTCCATCGTTGACTTTGTCTCTGTCACCTCTGACCTAGACTAGAGTCAAGAGCAAAACCATCTCAAATAAAAAAATAAAATGTTAAAATTATATAGGTAATGCCATTTTTAAAAGTTCCCCTTTCCTTTGCAGTAGTGGAAAATTGAAGGTGCTACACCTTAATTTTATTTAGGTTTTCGCAAGTAGTTCGTTCTTCAAAAAAACTCAATAATACATCATAATCTTGACCTGAAAATCACACCGAAATGAATGATTGCCCCAACACTTCGTTCCCAGATCACTCATTCATTGGCTATGTGACATGACATCTATACAATTTCGTATAACGGACAAGTTTCCAGCTCGGCCGGCAGGGTGCGCCACCGGCAACACGACATTGTTCAGCGACATAACGCGGTCGTTTAGCGTAACTGCAAGTTGTTAGTGCTGCGGGGGAACTGAGAAATCTGGAGGATGTTGTAGTTACTAGTACAAAAAATATCTGGATTTTAGTAACCGTAAATGAAGACTGACATTTAGATTCAGCTGAATCATGTTTACACTTACTTACCTATTTCAGCAACAAACAATTATCTAAATGAATAAAATTAACTTTTCATGGGAAAATTGTAGGAGGCTTCAGGAGTGAGTGAAAAAAAGATAATATTTCCCAGGTGTATCTAAATCGCATTTTATTATTTATTTTGCTCTTTTGGCAGGGAGAAAATGACACATTTGACACCGACAAACTAGAACCGAGTTCCCATTTTTTTTTCATTTGCATGAAAATAAATAAAGGCATAAACGTTTTTCAAAAGCCAGTCCCGCCACTGGCGACATCGAGACGTCTATCAGTAAGGCTGCAATTAAACTGCTTAGCGTGAGTGCGTGCGTAGACTGCATGCGGCATGAGCCTAGTTGCTGTTGCCGGCCAAGTATCAAATCAGGCAAAGGCAATAACTGCCTTTTTAGATATTTTGGTATTTATTTTTCACCCATACGTAGGTAATTCAATGGCATTACTTATTTTTGCAATAGGCTTGTCTTTATGAAGTAAGACAGTTTGGTTCAATGAATTTTATGACACTTTTTGTGTCACTTTTTTTGAATAGACACTTAATATTAAGTAGGCACACTCTACCTAAAGTTTTGGTTAATAAAAGACATAGTTTAATATTTTAATTAGCATTAAAGTGGTAAATGATCTAATAATAACTTATCAATTAATTTAGTTGAATGATAAAATAAAGAGAATTGCTTCTACTTAAAACGATTGAACTTTTCCGCGATCATCCAATTTCGTGCTTTAGCGGTTACTACAACTGTGTGCCAATTACATCGTTAGTTCACTTTAATGAGGCGGCCTCGGGCGCCCGATCATGATCTCCTGTGTACTAGATCACTTAACAACTTACACACTTAATATACATACTCCCTACCAACCTTAACACGTCAATACAAAGACGATTTTCGCTTGTTGCAGCTTGAAGAATAACTTTGTTACCAAGAATATTAGCAGTTGAAGATAATTCTAGTTCTTATTTTAAATTGCTTAAAGAGGATTTTAGTTGGTAATGCAAGTTCAAAAGTTTCCGCTCTCACGGATTAGCGTAAACTCTTCTGTTCATCTGCACTTATTTTTACGCGAAATCGCATTGAGTTAAGTAAGAAGTAAGAACAAACTATTTCTTGATTACTTAGTTTTCTTACAGTAACGACTACTTTTTCTCATTTGTAATCTAAGTAGATGATTGAGATCCATTTCATAATTTAGGTACCTACATGCGTATTTTGAATAATAGAATAGACTTTTTCCAAAATTTACTATTTAGTATTAAACAGCGACATTTCAGAGAATTCGTTGATTTTACAAAAAACTTTTTCCTAACCTATTTTAATTTATTTCTTTATTTTAAGTAGTTAAGCATCATTTATTAAATGCGATAAGTATAATTAATAAAATAGAATAAAATACATTTTTTTTTTATTCGAGTAACCAAGACTCAACAAGATTGCTTAAAGTAAAACTTACGACTACGTTAGTAAGCTCAGACACTAAACAAAAACAATAAAAAAAAACATACAATAAATAACGTTAAAAAAATGCAGGCGGTTACAGAAAAATCTTTTAGATTGAAATGTCTTTGCCGCAGAATAATAAAATTATTTAATTAAATAATTCTGATTCTGACTGAACCTAAACGGTAGACCTTAAGGGGACTACATGACCTAAACGCAAATTTATAATGCCTAAAAATATATGATCCACTGCAGTAACCAAAATCAGAAAAATATATGATATTCTGCAGGATATATGCTAGTTAGATAGTGTGTTGAAAACATAATACAATTAACTTGATATGATAGAAAAAAATCACAAAGATAACTCCAAAAAAAAAATGAACATGCAAACATTCAGATTTTTTGTCAGATTATTCTACAAGCAACATACGAACGTACCTAATAGTGTTTTAATTTTTTAGTCCAATGAATAGATTTTTTGTAAATCCATAATTGCTTCATATTTTGCAAAAAATTACCAGTGTTGTGTCATCGCGCGTCTCTTTCTTTTCTATGCAATCCGACAGTGACCGCGCTTTAGCTCTTGTAAGCCCCTTAACCTCACAGACAATACTTAACCTAAACGTTCAAATACAGTAACATAATTTTATTTGTCAGCTAGCCTAGTAGATAACTGACAGTATATAATTTTACTTGTAATTTTGTATACTTAACAGCAATGAGGCGTGTCGGCCATTTGCGCACAATTGTGTGCTAGGTCGGAAGCCAAATGGATGTCAGGAGTCAAATATATTAACATGATACAATATTACTAAGTGAGTAGGTTTATGAAGGGCAGAAACGCAGAATATTTGAATTGTTTAGTTTCCAAACATGTAAACAAATATGTTATTTTTAGAAAGTCAACTTTAAAATCCACACTTAAAGTTCAGTTTACTCTACTATTTAAAAAAAAAAACTGACTTTTTCAATGGTACTAGTCAATATGAAATCGACTTAATTTATACTGCCATAAGGTTGATATACGCGTCAAAATATCATCAACGATTTGAATAGACGTCAGTCTTCTGTCAAGGAGCTTACTCGGGGTAGTACCTACAGTTGCCAGCACATCAAGTTACCACAAACTGTCAGATTTTCTCATTCGATTTTGAACTTAATAAATAACATTTTAAGGTTTAAAATTGTTTGGAGAAATTTGACAGTTACGTGTAGCTTGACCTGCTGGCGACTGTACCTACATACTACTTACACAATTTCTACTATTAAACACCGTAAGTAAAGCCGGTAATATACACGGTGCGATTTAATTGCCTGTGGGATACCATAAGTTGGAGCAACTAGGGATCCGCAAAAAGTATCGATACATGAGTAGTATCGATACTTTCTCTTCGATACCTAGTATTTTTGTACTCGATACTTTAGTTCCGATACTTTACTAGGTATAAATACTTTTTCACATACTCGATACTTTTGCTACTCCAATTAAACATTGGGTGGAGATGAAAGCCGTTTTTCCAAAATTAGCAGTTATTCCAAAAATATATTGCTTGGCAACTAGGTATTTAATGATACCGAGCACTTCAGTCCCATCTGAAAGGTTTTTTTCGAAAGGTGGGGCGACGGTGACAGTGGCACGGAACCGGCTCACTGATTCACGTATAGACAAATTACTTTTTATGTCTGACTGCATCGAAGAAGATTGGGGTTTAAAAAAATGACTGAATTTTAATACTTAACTTTAATTTTAATTTTACAAGTACCTACCGATATTTTTCTCTGCAGTGCTGCAGTCCGACAAAAAGAGTAATTTCATTGAAATTAATATAAAAATTATTTTGTATTTCTTTAAATAAATAAATAATTACTTAAGTATGTACTTGTTTATTACTGTTTTTTGCGATAATATAAAATTTCTAAGGTGATCAAAAAAGTACTCGATACTTTGGGTTCGATACTTTTATCGGTATCGATACTTTCTTCGGCGATACCGGTATCTAGTAGGTATCGATACTTTTGAATTTTTGCGGATCCCTAGGAGCAACAATAGAAGTTGCACCGTCTAAACAGTGTTCAGACGATGTAAGTCATTTGTTGCTTCAATTTTATTGTATGCCAGAGGAAAGAAAGTTGCATCGTGTATATGGGGCTTTATTGTGTTCCAGTTTAAAGGACTATGGTTGCCTCCGCCAATGTTATTAAAAGCACATGTCTCATGTGACATGAGACATTACAGTTTTGTCTCAACGCTACATAATGTCCATAGGCAGCCCCCTAATTGCGTAACATGCACTTAATCAGTATCTGAATCATTTTTAAGGATATTGTTAAACCATTGCCTCATATGTTCGAAAAATGTGTCTGCTCAACAACGTAAATAACGCAATGAATGTTGTGGAACTGTCAAAATGAAAGCCATGCCTACTGTTAGTGTGTTACGTAATTACCCCGCAGGTCTGTCATCAATGAAATTACTATGAAAATAGACGACAAGAAGGTACTCTTTATAAATCGTTTAAAGTTGCTTAGTTTTATGACAAAGGAAGCACTTATCCTATATCCTACTCGTCACTATACTAAGTAATATTAATATAAATGCGAAAGTGAGTTTGTTTGTTTGTTACGGTTTCACGCTAAAACGTCTGAAAGGATTTGACTGCCTCGTTGGTCTAGTGGTCGCAAGCGCTACTGCTGAGCATGAGGTCCTGGGTTCGATTAACGGGTCGGGTAAAGTGTTATTGACTTTTTCCATCTGGAATTTCTCGGTAGCAGCCCGGAGTCTGGATTTGTGCCCGGTTGATGGCAATAGGCTCGCCCCCTATTACATGGGACTTAAACATAACTGGCGAAATGTACCTAGGTGTAGGTTCTATAAGTACACCTCTGCCTAACCCTGTGGGGAAACAGGCGTAATGTTGTATAAATTTTAAGATACAACCTTCAACGAGGAAGCAAACAAGCACATATTATTATTAAAAAAAAAACTTGAACATCAATCAATTAATACGGCGCATTAACTTAATAACTTCAAAAATATAATATTTTCCTCAGAGGCCATATTAATTACCTACTTAAGGCCGATGGTCAATAAAAATATACCTCCTCTTTATCCAATTAAGTGTAGTGGAGCGTATAATTGTATCGGTAATTTACTAGTCGCATGTAATTTATCCTGAAGTCCTTTGCCATATTGGCTATTGTTGCCAGTTAAAGGTGCACCAGAATTTCACCGTAAATGGTGCTTTTGAACGCTCAAAAAGGTTCGACGCATCGCGGTCGGTAATGAAAAAAAACCGCGAACATACCTAGTTTTAAAAATGGAATGTTCCTTTTCTTAATTTGTAAGCTCGAAAATTTATTAAAGGTCATTCATTCATTTATTCAAAATTCTTTTTATAAAGTTGTCGCTAACTCAAGGATAGTTTTTATTATTACATTGACATCAATATTATGGAATTCAAGTTAATTTAGTGGTAGACCACACACAAGTACAATTCGCCACACAGGCAATAAAACACAGTGCGTGGGATGCTCAAAAAGACACCAGCACCCTAATTACGTAACACACTATCTCTCACAATCTGCATCATTTTGAAACCTATTGCTAATCCATTGCTTCATATGTTCGAAAAATTTGTCTACTCAACAACGTAATTAACGCAATGAATGTTGTTGAACTGTCAAAATGAAACCCATTCCTACTGTTAGTGTGTTACGTAATTACCCCGTAGGTAATTTTATAGTAAGTAGACATTTTTAATCAAATCAGCCTGTGGAAATACAAATAGTAAGCCATAGATAGTAGACCACACTAGGCAGTAAAAAATTCGTAAAAATATAAAAATAACAAGACAAAGAAATATATTTTCCATGGATCCACTAAGAAAACTTGACAACCGTCATTTGCCAAAAGAGAGAAAAATAAAGAATAATGCGGTCATGTATGAAAAATTTATAAAAGCATAAAGGGTCATGGACGATTCCAATATTAGAAACAAAATAAAATATTTTTTTCTACCTAAAAAACCGTGTAAAAACGTTAACGTCGAGTTGTCTAGTTTTCTTAATTTGTAGATAGTCCCAGTAGGTGTTTTACCTCAGTAACTAAACTTTTGAATCATTTAGAACGCATCTTTGTTGTAGTATCCCTACGCGACCACTTTTTCCTTCACCATTATTAATGTGCTACTAATAACATTGTGCTTAAAGGTGTTTAGCCGTAGGTTACGACATTTAAGGCGGTACCCCGACCAAAACCTTGTCATAGTGCGTTATTCAGAGGCTATTAACTCATTCACTATGGGTAATAAACTACATCTAAAAGCACATTATTAATGTTCGATATCCTATCATCACATTGCACGTTCTTATTTGTTTTTATGTGTTATAAATACATCTAAAATCTCCGTGTAAAAAAGTGACTAAAATTATTGATTGCATGCATCTTTTGCTAAAGGTGACGTTCTATTAATTTGAGGATTACACTAATGGACAGATAATTTAAAAATCTAAATAATGCACGTTTTATTTTATTTTAAAACTTCACTTGTCTTTTTTTATTCAAATAATTTCATTATTTTTGTGAATTTTATGATAAATGAGCATACGGAGGGAGCGAGACAGACCGAGACTCAACGACGGGACAGAGAAGGACCGAACGCTCAAGGTCGTTTGGTCAGGGAAGCGCCTTAAGTGTGGATGTATGCGGCTCAGCTCAATACAACCGTGTATTACACAGTTTTTATGATAATGACAATATGACTAGTTACTATTGATTACTTTTAGACTTGTGCTGAGTAAAGTTTAATGTCGTCAGATTATAGACATGTCGTGGTATACCTACTTTGCCTTTGACTAAGCATTTTGGAGCTGACTTTCGATCTGATATTTTTTTTAAACATAGTCAAAGTCTAACATTTATTTGCAAACTAAGTGTACATTTTGGTGTTATTTTATAATATAGGTACTTACAACTTAGCGGCCTTTTCCAGGCATCGCAAATTTGAGGGTTATTTAACATTAAAAAAATTAAAATAACTATGCTATTTTCACGATTTTACATTAACAATTTCAATAATTTAGTATTACTCATTCAAATAATAAGTAATATATACACATTTTAATAATTCAATAATAATATAAATACATTTTTTTATTAATTAGATCGCCTTATTAATTTATTAATTTATTTAGAATAGGTAGTCATGTAGGTAGTGGTGTAAGCGTGTGTAATGTCTGTGTACGAGAATATGTGTGTAGTAGTTATTCATTTATTTCATAAAATCGTGCCTCTTTTCTCCAAATGGTTTAGGCAGAGGTGTGCCTATAGTACACCCACATTTCGCCAGTTATGTTTAAGTCCTATGTAATATGGGGCGAGCCTATTGCCAATATTGATATCAACCTAACACAAGTCCACTCTCCAAGCTGCACAGAGAAATTCGTGACAACAAAACCTGGAAATCGTTTTTTTTTTTAAATATATTAAACATATGTCTGACTGTTGCCAACGAGAATACAGCTATGATGTAAGTTAATGTCAATAAAAAACAAATTTTAGCACATCCGTGTTTATACTGTAAATAAATATAATTTATATTGTCCCGATAATTTTTCAAATAGAGATTTTGTTATGATCAACAGCTTGAGTCACCAATAAACATGTTTGTAATAAATTGTATTATAAAATCAAGCTGTCTGGCTTAAGCTACGGTTTCCTATTAGAACGGTGGCCTCCACATAATAGCCGCAATGACGGCAGCGACAGTTTGACTTCTCAGTGTCAAAAAACGCTCTCTAGGAAAACACACTAACTTACTTCCATAAATAACGTTTCAGTGACATTATTCGCCGTTAAATTGCAGACTCTAGTGGCGGCCACCACTCATAAAGAAAACCGTATCTTTACCAATATTTTGTGAATTATCATGTCAGTATTACCTACTACAAAATAACAGCCCGTTATGTATATGAAGACAATAGGTATCAGAATCACGAATCAGCACGTATAGGCCTTTCAATTTGGATGAACCAAACATTTGAAGCAACAAAATGGAATCGTTCAAACATAAAAATGAATCCTTCTATTTAAAGCATATCTTTAATTTCTTCGACTTTCAACCGTAGTGTAGCTAAGTGAATCAATCTACCATAAGTCATACCTACTTTAAATTACTGTCAACCTACGACAAAAGCATAAATATAAGTATGTTTATTTATTTTTGCCTACTCTATCTTATAGAATTAATGCACTTTTTTAAAAAATTATCGTTAAATCGATAATTGCTTCATTAATTAATTTAATTACTGCTGTAATAAAGGCGTAAGACGTTGATGCTTATCTTTGCATAATTAAGTCATAATTATTACAATATTGAAATGATGTTCTACAAGTCCCTTTACGGATATTAAGTGTCAAAAAGAAGAATTTAAAAATTATAATTTTAATTATTAAATGCAAGTAAGAAATGCAGATCAACTAATTAAGTCCAAGACAATGGCTAATATTGGTCCTTCTTCGACATACATCGTCGCCTTATTAAGAAAGATGTCGAGTGTATTTTATTTTAAAAGAGCAATGTATATACATTACGTGAACCAACATCCAAGCTAAGTATAGTTCCCGAGTTCGCGTGCTTACGTCACATAAGTTGATCGTAAAGATGGCTGACTTCTGACACGCACGCTTGTTAATAAGGGCTGTCGTGAACTAGTTTTTTTTAATTTGCCTTTTTTAACAAAAACAATGTTTAACATTTAAAACTTTATTTTTTACGGTTTCAATTACTAAGGTAATGTTGTTTTTATTGCAACTTGTTAAGTATGACGGTAATGACAGCTACTCGTTTTAATTAATCGTCATTAGGTTTCTCATTTCTTTTAGTTATTAGCAAAAAAATACACGTGTTTTTTCTCTGATGCTGTTTTGCTTAACACAAACAAAATTATAAATCAGGAAATAAATAACTACATTTTACGAGTCGGATCTATCAAACAAAATGTTTCCATTTTCCAACTTTACCTAGACTGGTAACCCTGATGGACCCGTATGGAAACGCAGTAACAAACCCAATTACTGCCAATACTATAATAATCGTTAGCAAAGATGCGAGTTAACGATGTTCCCCGTTTGTAAAGGTTGCCTAGTTTTGCATAAATTACATGTGCTTGAGATACAACACAAGTACCTAATACACGTCCTTAGTTTATAGGGGAATAGCGGTTAAAGGATCATTTTAGTAGGCATTGAACGTGAGCCTACTCTGATAAATGTACTGTCTCCTTGTGCAACTTAATAGCTCACTAAAACCCCTTTCACAATTATTATGACATTAAATAGATACCATTCGTATCCAGACCTTCGGCGAAAATGACCATTGTACTTTTTTATTTAGTGTTCCATGGAAAATTGGAAACAAGAACAGCTCATTTTTGAAGAAGTTCTATTATCTTAGTTGTTACTATCCTGCATGGTTTTAGTTAAAGTGTTATTGTACAAGGATGTGTTGGCGCCGGAATGACATTGACAGGGGGTTGTTGGTAAACATTTGTGAAATTGTCACAGAAATTGTATTTACAAAACAAGATGGCGGCGTTAGTTCCAATTTTGGCCACGCGCGAAAAGAACCTTGTAGCGTTATATACGTTTTATTACCAGCCAGTGTCACATGAAACAAAATAATAGTATAAATAGTTTTTTTTTCTCGTCATATTAATACTCCTTATCACACGAGCCACCGCTAACTTCTTTAAATTGTAGCAAGAACAAAGGTTGGTATTCCTGGCGTATCAAGTTATATCTCATTACTCGAAGTTGTTCCATCATTACAACATACTAATTGATATGCCAACTTTTCTTACCTGATGTATGCAACACACACCGGCTGGTAATGTGGTTGTGTTTTGTTTTATTAAGATGTGGAGAATAATAAGGGGTTGCTATGCTATTAATTTTCATCGTTATAAAATGGATATACCTACTTACATATATTTTTATAACAAATTTTTTTTTCAGTGGTGTCAGAATCCAGGCTAGTGTCCCTGCTCAAAATTCTTTACTTACCTAGAGGAATAGTTTACAAGTAATAATTGCTTTCTTTCGGTTATAGGTAACTACAAAATTAACAAGAGACGCAAAAAATCCTCGGATAAACCTTTATCCGAGGATTTTTTTCCAAAACAAATTCAAGACAAGAAACAATTAAATATTTACGTGTCAAAATACTTATCAAACTCCAATGTCACTAAACCCATCTCTACAACACACGAAAGAAAAATCTAAGGATTCCCATTCACTATCCACATCATAAGGCCGCGTGCACATCAAGATCTCGGGCCCCTCTCGGCCACACACGGGTCACGGGGTCGGGTTACCAATTTACCGGTAGAACAAGATGTTCCGTCATTAAACGCAGCGAATAGCTCTTTATTATCGATATACTCTTTGCTTTATGCCGCGGTTTCTCTTGTGTGCTTGTGTGGCATTAGAGTTCTGCTCGAGAGGATTGATTTGTCGGATTGGAATTAAAAGTAGTCTTTTTTTGTTTTGGTTTTTTTTTTGTTTAGTAAGTGTTACCCCAATTTTCGTAATTAGAAATATGCTATAACATTCAAAGCAAAGCAAGCAAATAATTAATTCATTTCACTGCTGGATAACCTAGAAACAATGTCAAATAAATCAGAAAAAAAGTATTCCCAAAAAAGCAGCCCAATTTTGCTACCCAACAAAAACGGGTAGTTAGTCAAAAAGTCACAACTTCTGAGTAACGCGTACGTGTGGTCGCATGGCATGGTTGTGACCCTTGGCTTTTATTTTTCAACTAAAGTCAACACGCTTGTGCAATAAAATGTATTGTCTTGACATTCTGACATATTGTTTCCGCATTTTTTGCGCAAATGCAGTGGGTGGCATGTTTGAATGGGCCACATTAATTTATGCGTTGTTTTAGGAAACTAGTGTTACATTTGTCAGCAGTTAGTGAATGAAACGATAAAATTTGCTTTTAACAATACCAGCTTGAAGGCTTATTAATTAACTAGTATTATTACGTCTTTTAGTTACAAAACATTTTGAAATGATACTTATTCATGAGCGTTTATAACTATTTTTAATTTTATTTGATAGGTACTCGTTAAGTATATGATGTAATAGATGTAATAGTGCAAATTTATTACAGATGAATCACTGACAGCAACCACTCTTTGTTCCAAGACGTAATTACATTTTAAGTATCCCTGTACATATTTTTTGTATGTAACTTAGTTAGATACACTTCTCACTTACTGCACATAAATCAACTTACGTTACACAATAATAGTCCAATAAATCAAATAATGGCCATTACATAAAGATCAAGGGAGTACACACAGGCGGGCCAGCAAAAAGGCCGCTTATCAGAACTACCACTTAGTAATATTTCATAACATGATGGCAACATCGGCGTCTGTTTAATGTTGGCTCGTTGCGCGTCTGTCAAAATATTGGCGCCAACCCACAGCAAAAAAGGGCGGGAAAAAGCTATCTGCAATTTTTTCTGGCATTTCAAGTGCGATGCAAAAAAGGTTATAAAGTTCTACCACGCGAGCTTTTTTGTTATGAAGACGTCAGTATTTTTATACGTGGTTTCCATGTTTTTTGTGTTCAACACCAGTATGCGGGACTCTACTATGATAACAATAAGTACCTAAGTAGGTACCTGTATCTGCTAAAAACTTGAAACTGTGTTCTATAAAGAATGTATTCAATACCACAGCCTCAATGTAAAACGGAAAACCACTGATCTGAAAAATATGATCACAAATTTTCTAGCCCAGATAATTTATAATTAGGTGCTTACCTACTCTTATGTTGTTAGACACTTTGAAATAAAGGGTCAGAACTTTTACAGTTTCATTTAGGATAAAGTCTAGCTTCGTGGACTCTTCAGCCAAACTATCGACAATAAAAGTTTATCGATTTACCTCCCCGATGCAAACTCATTTAATCCTTCACTAATTTCCACAGATTTATTACGCCATTAATTACGTTAGAAACGAAGCTACTGAGAGATAATTTCATTTTAACGGCCTCAATTTGCTAATAACCACAGCTCATTCATTACGAACGCGATTCAGCACCGTCATACTGTTTTGTTTCCCTTTTATGAAAAATCATCAACGGAGAATGAGTAAGAAATGAGAAGTTTATAAAACCCGTATTAATGTCGAATCACGGTCGCGATTGCTTTCGATATTTTTAAATTAGGAACGTTCGCCGGCGCCCTTGTTCTAGCTCGCTCGCTAATGAAGATTTCGTATGCGGCCGTCCTTTTTTGTCAGCCATATCTGTTTGTTTTGAACTCACCATCAATTTATTTTCGAGTTTTAAATTAGGTGTGTGTAGCACCGGGCTGTTGTTGTCTCGTATGGCGCGTGGACGTGGTGTCGCTCTGTCTCGGTCGCACGCGTCGCCTTAGTTTGTTTTATGCGTGACGTGCCCCGCCCCTACTTGGTCGGCGGCACGGGCGGCTGCTTTGACCGGTAGCAGTGCAACTCGTTATCTGTTTTTTCTTTCGGGCGGTGTGTGTCCGGCCTAATATTTGAGTAGGACGTTAAAAAAGTCGTTTTGTGTACAGTGGGAGGTGCACAATGTGTTGTTGTTCCGTTTAATGCCGCTATACCGCTTGCCGCTGCCGCGTTAATCAGCCAATATACGCATCGGTGGGTCGGCAACTTCTAAAGCCCTTAGAGCTTCACATAGGTACATTGATACTTATTATTGAGATGGTTCCTTTAGTAAACTCTTTTGATAACGTAGTGGGTGTCTACTTAATAACATTATGCTGTGAAAAAAGGGCAAGGAATACCCACTGATACCGACAGATGCTCTTCATTTAAATAAGCCTGAAAATGAATTCAGAACAAATCGCAAACAATAGCTTCGAAATTACCACACACTCAGAAAACAGCTAGAAAAGGCTCAAAGCGAATTGGATTCTCAAGCTAGCTCCAACATTTTTCATAATTTGAATTAACCAACCCATTTCTCATGCGCAGTCACATTATTTATGACCAACCCACCAATATATTCTGATGTAAGGAACACACGACACAAACCATGTCCTCGTTTCGTTGTTTCTTTCTAAAATATAGCTGCTAATGAGGGCTAGTTCGTAATTCCAGTGATTTGTCGCGATGTCGTGCGGCCGCGCGGTATACGCGCGATCGGACGCGCGATAGCTCGGCATGCGACCGTCTCGACGGCGAAACTGCACGTAACTATAGTAATTGTAGCCCATACTTTGATTGTGCGCGGAACTAATTCTTATTTGGTTTTCGTTGAGAATAAGTTTACGATGGCGGAAAAAGACAAAGAGCTAGGCAAAGAAAACGGTCCTACTTAAATACTAAAAATATCATAACAATGATTACAGTTTTAGTACCTTTCCCTACATCTGTTGTTTTCCTAATAGTATGTTTTATTTTTTCAAATAATATTTAATACAGTATCGATACCTAAGTTACCTACCTAATTAATTGAGTACGTACCTACATAACACATAAACTATAATCACAAGAAATCAGAAACAGACATCAATATTAAAACAAGTTTACAACTCAGATTCTATTGTTAATCGTAAACATACAAGAAAAAACACTTAATCGAAACATAAACAGTGCGAGAATATAATTAACAGCTACCTTAACACTTGCGTCAATACTTTTATTGAACAGAATTCAATTTTATGCACTGCTGAACAAAGCCCCGAATTATTTCGCAACATCATACACAATTAGCGAGCTTTACGATTGCGAAGCTTTTCAATGCTGCTAATGCTTGAACAAACATGCAAAGATGTAAAGGGTACTACGCAATGTTTAGGGTGTTAAGCAAGAACTCATTTAGCTAAAGACAACATTGGTGGAAGCCCCTAATCTGTGCTAATGTTGTAGCGAACGAAGGGTGATTCGGTACGCTTCGACACGATTGCGCATTTTGTTAAGTTTGGGCATGGGGACCAGTTGTAATGTGATTTTTTGCTGCTTTTTGGTTCATTTAATTGACATATTTTTTTCTATAATTAATGTTTATAAACACTGGATTAATGGTGAAGTTTAAATGGGGGGTTACTTCTTGCAAACATAAGTGTTTGGAGTTTAATAAGTTGCTATATTAATGTTGGTTGCCCAGAAAAAGTGAATGCATTATTGAAGCATGTAATACAAATATTACTGCTACGGCAGAACTTGAAAGCTAGCCTCAAATTAATAACATGTTCCACTTGAACAATAGGTGTATCGTCCTGTCCAACCATTTGCCAGCAATAAAATAGGTAGGCGTTATCATACAGAAGTCATGATAGCATTTCAAAGTGCAGCACATTAATGTATTGTTCAATCGTTTCATGTTATAAAGTAACAATTATTTCTCAACAGATAAAACGAAATGAATCTAAAACATGCTCATTCAATTATCAAGCGGTATATGCTCAGCAATGGTATTATCAGTTATTACATCTGTTGCGTGTGGACACAAACACACAATGTTGTGCTGACAGATCTTAATCTGTCATGCATGTGGACTTGTACGCATTGCCAAGGTTGGGCCAATGTTTGTGACTAACGACGGATTGTTAGAGATTTTGATGGACAGTTTAATTGCAGGAAGGATGTGAAAGTAGCTATTTAGAAAAGAATTGTATAAAATAGCATCCCCAAATAAAAGTTCTTACATTAAAAACAGTATCACTAATTGAATTTCATTAATCCCGTATCGCAACCGTAAACAAAACATTTAATTTATCAAAGAAAAAAAACAAAAAAAAATAAACAATTTACCAAGAAACACCCTATAAAAAGTACTAAAAACTAACATAAAACTATTACACCCAACAAAGAACCAATCACAACTCAGTCTTACGTGCAAAAGTGCGTATAAAACCCTATAGCGTAGTGGTTTGGAAAATCACAGAATAACCCTGTATTGTGTACCGCGATCGCGATTGTCCTCGCGCGTTCGAGCGGCATGCGCCACGACAGTGCCTGTGTACCCGCGCCTTTATGATCCAGGGAATCTATTGCGAAACTCTGTGAATAGGAAATTTATTGAGCCCATAAATAAAATGTGTGGGCTCTTTTTGCTGGACTCTAATAGTTTTCGGACATGAAGTCGGTTAAATAGCTTTTTATGTAGTGCGGTGAGTCTTGTAGTGCGCCTCGGCGGGCACTAGCCGGCCGGTGCGAGCGCTTAAAGTGCTAGATTTAAAAAATATCAAAATGACCTAAAAACAATAAGCTCTATCTTTTGATATTTAACTTTTACAAGATTTCATGATAGAATCTGATCAAGGTGCACGTTTTAAATAGCGATTTAGTGTCATCTTTATGTATTTTTTTATTGAGACAATTATTGTAATTCACGTTTCTGTCTTCACACAGCGCTTGACGCCATGTAAAATTTTCCTAAAATATTTTTTGTTTATGCGCAACATTTATATATGGCTAGATTTACACTGGCTTAAGAAAGTTAAAAAGTACTACAACCTCGCCTTAATCAATTGTCAAAACCAATCACTAGCATTAATTAATACATATTGGTACCTATTTAAAGTGAATGCCTCATTGGTCTAGTGGCGCTACTGCTGAGCATGAGGTCCTGGGTTCGATTCGGGTCGGGCAAAGTGTTACTGGGTTTTTCCATCAGGATTTTCTCAGTAGCATAGCAACCCGGAGTCTGGATTTGTGCCCGGTTAATGGTGATAGGCTCGCCCACTAGTAGTATATGGGACCTAAAGATAACTCGCGGATTGTGGGTACCTAACTATAAGTTCTACAGGTACACCCTGCCTAACCGTTCTGGAATTACAAGCGTGAAGTTACATGTTATGTGTTATCAGTAATTCAAAAATACGCATGCGGTAAACACTATCAAGATTTGTCAATGAGACATCTTAGTGCAAGAAAACAAATCGTGACTATACTCTGTCGATTGCATTTGGTCACTGTCTCCTTCACTTGTCAGAATCAATTAATATTCCTAAATAGTCTTCCATTTATTTTCATCAAATGTCGATGACCGACAATAAAAATCAGTTTTCATCTGATTTGCTTTCCAAGTGTGAATAATACTTACACACACTTGTGCGAGGCAATGTACTGTAAAAGATAATGTTTGTCACACCCACATGGCAAAGGGGACTATCTAAACAGCCAACAATCATACTCGCCGAGTTTATTGAGTTTGCCATAAAAGTAACGTTTTTTTTTTTGTATATGGCAATCGTAAGTGATTTCGATAAAATTAAGGGATTACCCACTATCCATTTTTTATGAGATTAAGTGAAATTATTAAATAAATAGAATGAAATGTTATTTTTATGGTAGGAGCTTTGATGGAGCTTATAAAGGACCACCTTGATATTGCCTCATGAATGGCATTTTATCCCCTACATACGTTGGCCATTAAAATAGGTACTAAAAGTGTTGAACACCTGCAGAAAAACGCGGGATAAAAAATAAAATGGTGCCATCGTGGAGAAGTTAAGCTATGATTTCCTAGGAAAGCGGTTCCGTCTAATTATAATAATAATAATCATTTATTGGACAGAGAACACTTGCCAAATTGTTAGTAATTAACGGCTGCCATGAAAATTATGAAAATATTATGTACCTATGTAAGAAAAAATCTACATCTTTTTAATAAAATAAGTGATAGACATAATTTGAATACTAGAAATAGAGATAAAATAGATCAACCATTTTTTAGATTATCTAAAGTATGTACTCATACATCTTTTATGGGGTATTGTATTAAATGTTACAACAAAATACCTTGTGATATATTGCAATTAAATCAAAGAAAATTTAAAACTCATAATAAAAGTACGCTTTGTAAACAAGCATATTACAAATAAGAGGATTATAATATCTACATAAGAATGCTTGGAATCATGCTGGTCCTGCTCCATAGGACAATCTAGAGTCTAGACAAAATCAAACTGGTTGCTAATTTAATTGTATAATTTTTATGACATTATATTTAACATTATGTAACTACTTTAACTCACACACTAAATTATTACTTGTGAAATTTTGGAAAAATCATTTACTTTTCAATATTTGTAAATATGTAAGCACCATGTATCTATCTCATAATTAATTTACCTGTCATTGCGTTACCTAAATTTAATTATTTTTACCTATTGTAGTATAGTAATTTTATTCTAGGTGCATCGTCTTCACATATAATTATATAATTAATTTATACATCATATTGTAAAACATTTAAAGAGTAACGGTGAAGTTTCTTGCCCATTCTTCTCCATACGAAACCACATTTTGAAAGGGGCAACTAGAATCAAATTAATTTTTTCGTAAATTTGGACGTTCAAAAGTGCCTTTTATGTGCCTATTTGAAATAAATGATTTGACTTTGACTTTGAGTCTGTAATTTTCGCCAGTATTCGACGTTAAGGTGTCAAAAAACGATCTGTATTTGGACAGCCGGTATTGTGTGACCTTCACCGTTTTCTTAGATAACCAAAGCTAAAAAATAAAAGTTGACAACATCTTCCATTGCCTATTAATAAAGAAATGAGTAGACATAAAGAGATGACAATCATAATGTCCTATTTAGTTTGTCAGTTCAATGTCCAATTACTTCCCTACCCACGCAGCCATTAATCGTTTTGGTCAAGTAATTTATTCCTGTATTCAAAATGGTGGATCTGAAAATACACCACGTTAACAGATTGTTCAGAAGTGTATCTTATATTTAAATCTTGTGATCTGTGTGAAATGATCGCGGCAAATGTACTGAGGAACTTAGGGTTGACTCTAACATCCAAGTATCTATAAAGTTTATATTATATTATATTATAATTTAATAAAGCTGAAGAGTTTGATTATTTGAACGCGGTTATCTCTAAAACTATCAGTCAGATAAGAAAAAATATTTTTGCATTGGATAGCCCAATTCTTGAGGAAGGTTATAGGCTATTTTACATGTCGCTACGCTACGAACCTTAGGAACCGAGCAAAATGAAAAAAGTCAGAACAAACGAAAGTGAAAACGAAGTAATAGTGTGGACGGCCGATGCGATGCGATGCGGTGGGTCGGGGGCCAAGGGAGTTATGAAAATGAGGCTGTATTTTAGAATATTGTGTATTTTTCGACTTCCACGAGAACGTAGTCGCGGGAAAATGCTAGTTTATTATACGACATCGTTAGAGACATTTCTCATCAACTCATAAAACTCAGATTGTCTTTTTAATATCTCCTGAATCTTACGAAAGTACATATTAACGGTCATTTTTTGTATTTTTTTTCTAATTACAAAAGCCGTTTTGCCTGCCTTTTGCTGTCTTGCTTCGAACTTGTATATTGCCTATTCGAAATCTGTTGCATTTTCAAGTATCCTACTTTCTCCAGTGACCTTAGCATTTCGGAAACTTTTAAATCCTTCCTACTCCAAACAAAAACCAGTATTACCTACCTACCTAGTCACGGGACGTCTTACCTACCTTCTCATAATAGGAACATACTGACCACTTCTATCTCAGCTCTACGAAGAGAAGACAAATCACTTTGTTAAGAAAAAAATTTTTTTTCTTGAATTAAGTCACCGCAATCTTTCTACAATGTGTCATTTTGTCTTGCGTTTCTACAGTGGCCATGCTACGCATGCAGAGAGAGTTATAGAGTATTCTATTATATTCTATATCCCACTGTTAGCTAAGCTATTTGAAACCTCATTCATTAGTTTAGCAGATTTCTTCCTGCCATCAAATCTGTCAACCCTAAGAATATCCGATCTCGGGCACATTGCCCGGTCACAAAACGGGCCCGTTTAATTAACGTCAATCTGTATTTAAATACAGTCATGGACATAACTGTAAAAGATGAGATTTACCTATATGATATTGTTATGGGACATCAAACTCGGTGACTAC
Organism: Griposia aprilina; assembly: GCA_916610205.1. NCBI lineage: Eukaryota > Metazoa > Arthropoda > Insecta > Lepidoptera > Noctuidae > Griposia > Griposia aprilina. The sequence goes on from OU744305.1 coordinate 13,661,685, forward strand.
TTTGCCTCGTTTACGTTCATACATCTGGTCATAAACGCACGCTGGTTGCGAATACTAAGCACCTGACCTTACTGAAGAACCTCACCAATAAGGTCACTATATGTCCTCCTTAAACGTCCACTCCCGGCGTTTCCACTCACATCTGCCTTGTAGATACCTTTGTTAGTCGCCTTTCATTCATCACGCCGCGCCTGTATAACCCGAAGGGCAACGCAGAGGTGTACCTATAGTACACCCACATTTCACCAGTTATGTTTAAGTCCTATGTAATAGGAGGCGAGCCTGTTGCCATCAACCGGTCACAAATCCAGACTCTGAGCTGCTACTGAAAAATTACAATAACACTTTACCCGACCCGTGAGACGATCCCAGGACCTCGTGCTCAGCAGTGACGCTTGGGACCGCTGGACCGACGAGGCAGAAACACAAAAAAAAACTGAGCTTGAACTAAAACATCTTGGCACTAACTTCATCAGACTGCTTGAAAAGTGAGCTTCTTTTGAACTTTTCTGTTGCAGTCGGGTTTTATTCCAGAAAGCTAATTGCTTGAGATTTTGGCTTCACCATACAGACCACCAGAGTGCAGTGGTGGCCCAGAGGTAACGGCCCCGACATACGAGTTGTAAGTCGTGGTTTCGAACCCAGGCAGGCGCTTTACTATGCGTTAATAATTTAATTACAACTGCTCTCAGAAACGGTGATGGAAAACATTGTGAGGAAACCGGCATGTCCTAGAACCAAAACTTCGAAGACATGTGACATCTACCAACCCGCACTGGGCCTGCGTGGTGGATTACATCCTACTCCCTGTCACAGGGAGGAGGCCTGAGTCCCAGCAGTGGGACCGTTACAGGCTGATTATGATACAGACCATAAACCCAACCTGTAGTATAATAGAATAATGATTCTTTTGTTTCTAACAATTTCGATTTAATTCTTCATGCGGTTAGGAGAAATTAAAGATTACCTATTAACTAGGCATTGTCATGATGAATGCTGTTCTAAGAAAAATTATCATTACAACCACCATTTTATGTTTGTCATCGAATCCTTTTCCGTGTAACGGGATGGTGTTTATGAGATACTTACAACAATAGGCATTTTTACGACTATAACACAGGATATTAATAAACAAAGCCTCTACGAGTACGAGCTCTGAAGATCAGATGGCTTAACTCCATGTACACATATCTACATACATAAACTCACGCCTTCTTCCCATGGGGGTAGGCAGAAACTACAGAACGCCGCCTGCTACGACCTTTACATACTCCTTTTGCTTTGATTACGTTCATACATGCACCCTAACTGCGTAAAACACTATCAAATATAAATTTCGAAGGATATTGCTAATCCATTGCTTCATATGTTCGAAAAATTTGTCTGCTCAACAACGTAGATAACTTAATGAATGTTGTTGAAGTGTCAAAATGAAAGCTAGTCCCCGCAGGTCCTAGAAGCACGCCGGTTGCGAGTAGGTATGACGCACCTGACCAACTCCATCCACTCCATGCAGTCCATCAGAAAACTCGTTCGAGACTTAATTAAATAGCTCTACTCCACTAATTAAAATAGACAAATGAAGTCATGAAAAAAAAGGTGTTCATTGTATCAAAAACCAGGCATATTTTGAACGTCATAATTACATAAGACAGTCCCCCAAAACGCCCGCCCTTCACCACTTCCTAGTGCTTTAGCTGCGGAGAAGAAGTGGCGTAACAAACTGCCCAGCAACACAACTGCCTGTTCCGTTAGAAGAACTGGATTCTATACAATAATAAGTAATTAACATTACGAAACACAGAACATTAAATTAAATTATTTGCCATATGTCAGATAGCACACGCCAATATACCAACAAAAACATTGAAAACTATAGTCAAGCAGAAATAAAAAAAATAAGTACATAAAGTTAATGTGTCAACAGTGGCAAAATGTAGAGTTCTTGTTCGTGGACGAGATATCTTTGGTTCCCTTTGGTAACCCTTTGGCGGCATAAACGTTATGCTCTTGTGCGAGCTCATGCAGCTTCCGCCAGGAAGTTAGTATTAGTATTTGTTAACAAGAGAGTCTTTCCTGTTCCAGCGCCCCACGCTTTTATAATCAAATATTATAATTAAAAGCACATAGCTTACACTTCAGCCCAGAAGTAGAGACAACTTGAACGATCCATAATTTTTTTTTTTTGTTTTTACGTGCATTTATAAAAGCGTGTTTTTCTAGTGTTTTTTACACTATTAATTTATTTTCACATTATAGACATTTAACTAAAAAAAATCGGAATAATATTCCATTAAGGGTATAAAAACCACTTCATCAATCTCCCTTGCCCCTCCCCCCTCCCCCATCAATCCCCCCCCACTCCCTCCTTCTCGGCTGCGACATGCATACCTAACACAGACGAAAAAGTTTGAGACGATGTAATAAAAGTTTCACTTTAATAATAAAAACGTAAACAGAACTTAATACCAAAATAAAACCCTTCAGACATAAAGGGCGTGCCCGCTTACCTAATATAAACTAGGTATACTACTACTAGTACTAGGAACTATAATTATAACACAAAATATGATAAACCAGGACCTTCGAAGTAAAATAAATAAACAGTTAATTAATAATAACAAAGCCATGGTCAGGAAGATGACCTGTCACCACAAGCAGAAGGGTGCTCACAAGCATAACGCAAAGATCAGACAGTACCCCCCTCGCCATATTTGAAGGAAGGAGGTAACCCGATCCCCGACGCTACCGCAAGCAGTGACATCTAAGGGAGCACCACGGGGGGTGGGGGATAAGTTTACCACCTAAGAATACCTACATGTGGAATGCATTAAAAGTATTGAGTATTAAGCATGAAAATCTTGCTGCCGCTTCCTCAGGCAAGAATAATATGATCAATTATTGTCGCGGTCGCTAGCTAACCAGATATTGCAATACAACTCATTAAACTATACTTTGGTACTGTTATTTACTCAAGTTTGCTAGGTGCCAATTCATTTATGTATCTTTATCTACCAAAGTAAGGACATAAGGTACCTATTATAAGTACACTACTTTTCATCTTCGTAAATTAAAAAAAAAACACTTGCACCTTAGTAACAGGCAGAACCACGATCCCCATGCAGTACCTAAAACACAAATGTTTCTTCAACCAGGGTGGGGGAAAATGTTTTTTTTTGTATTTTATAGGTATAAAGTTATAGTAAGATCTCTTTGGCTGTGTTGTTTCTATCTGGCTGATTTTAATATCATTAAATAGATGACCTTTTTTAATAAGAAAAATAAAAATTAAAAACGATATCCCGCCATTTTTTTATTGTTTTTCTGTCCGTCAAAATGAGTGAATCTAACGAAGAGATTCGATACATTTTGAAGTATTATTACAAAAACGCGAAAAGTCCGACACAAGCCGCGAAAAAAATATATGACGTTTATGGACTTAATGCAATGTCAGTAAGAGTAACACAAAGTTGGTTCAAACGTTTTCGGTTCGGGAATTTTGACGTCAAAGATGCAGCTCGCTCAGGTCGCCCTGTTACGGATAAAGTCGATGCCATTTTTGAAAAAGTGGAGCAAAGTTTTAGTTTCATATTAGTAGTTACGACACAGCTGAAAAACAGTGTTGACCCATTTGAAAAAGTCTGCGTATACAAAAGAGCTCGATATTTGGGTGCCACACGAGCTCTTAGTCTTGAATTTGTAATAAAATACGAAAGAACTTTCCCCGACTAATACGTACAAAGAAAACATTTTTCTTCATCAACTTCATACATCAAACATACGAAGCGTTATTATCGCCACTTACGAGCCGTCGCTCGTTTAAGCTTCAGTAATAACAAATGTCACTGGAGGCCATTTTTCAGCTCAAGACTGAAACTGAAATGTAATTACAGTTTTCAGGCGTTGTTTTATGATGTTATAAATAGAGTATTCGTTGTTTTATTGGGTGTTTAAGAAAATTAAAGGGTGTAAAGGAACTTTGTAGTTTGGTTTGTTTATTTTTTAAAGATATCATAGAAGAAAATATTCTTGTGCACATTAGTTAATGCAACTATCTTTAGTCTTTACAAAGTTGTACCTAAATGTAACAAGGACTCCACAGGATAAAAATTGTAAAATAAAAGTAAGTCCTCATTTGACTGATGCATTTCGATTGTCACAGCGCGTAACTAAAAACCAACTAAACCCTTCAAACCAAAAGAAACAACATCAATGTAAACCTAGTTCCTCGAACTAATATAAATGCTCTTCAGTACATAAATAAAGCTCGGAATCCAGAGCACAGACTATAAAACACGAGCGTCACTAATCACATCAAATGACAGATGATATCACCGCGTTCCACGACATCAGCGTCGTTCCATGCACCTGTATCGTCACAGGAAAGTACAGAACACGGAATGAGCAGCGTCTAGAGACGGCAGTATCTACTGATAAAATTCGTGACGACGAAAGTGCGTTAAGCGCACTTCTGTCAAAGCTGTCAGTTTCCAAACGTCTTTTGTAGTAGTGCGAGTAAACGGTGACACCCTCTGACACGATTGGTTTGTATGGAAAGTGTTGACAATGCCGCCTCTAACAGCAACCGCCGAGGCTTCTCTGTGCTCTATGCAGGAAAGTTACACCCCGCAGAGTACTAGATCGAACACCGCTTGTCAATGACGCACATAATAAAATACAAGACGACTAGCAACGGAATGCGGTTTTACATAATACAGTGAAGTAAGCGGAACGGTAGCAATTGTGCACCTGTTCTACGAACGGAAAAACTTATTTGTTGATTGACAATGTCTATGTATTAGTTACACCTAGCTACTGGCTGGCTAGTTACTCAGGCAATTTGAGGGAAGCATTGTGTTCCGAAAACTGTCAATGACATTTCGAAATTTAAATTCAAATGTGGTTCCGGAACTAGTTTGTTGTTATTGGGAAATAGGGATTCATTTTTATATATATAGATAAGTAATAATGGTGTAGGATGGTTGTAGGCTATTTGACTGAAATCTTAGAGTTGTTGAGAGCTTCGCCCTTTACTTGAGTTGAGAAAACTCAAAACTCAAGTAAAGGGCGAAGCTCTCAACAACTCTAAGATTTCAGTCAAATAGCCTACAACCATCCTACACCATTATTACTTATCTATATATATAAAAATGAATCCCTATTTCCCTTGGTCACGCCATCACGCGTGAACGGCTGGACCGATTTCGAAGAATCTTATGAAATAAAAAAATATGGAAGTTGATCGGAACGTTACACAATTTAAGATAACTTTACGGCAATATTAATTTGCCTAACTGTCAGTTGGAACGTTACACAATTTAAGATAACTTTACGGCAATATTAATTTGCCTAATGGGTCGGTTGATAAATGAGTCGATCGTTTTAGTTTTAGTCAATAGTCAAAACTAAAACTAAACGACATATGACATTCATAGTTAAGACAGGACAACGTCTGTCGGGTCAGCTTGTGCTTTATAGTTATGACCAGCAACAATTTGCATAGTTAATGCAAATATAGTTGCAGGCATTCGCTTACGACCAACTTAACGTCCCGCTCACAAATTATTACAAGTCAATGATTTTCTCTCATTTTCTATTGGAAATTAAAAGAAAACTCAAGTACTTAAAATAATACTTAGATACTGCAACTTAAAATTTAAAATAACTTAAGATTTAATTGCAATTCCAAAAATGAGTTTTTATATGTTTGCTCAAAGAATAAAAAATATATTATACTTGCTTATCTAGTTAGATATGACCATGACTTACCTAATCAGAAATGGCAACGGAGTTACATTTGACATTCTATTGTGATTTTTTTTGTCAAAAAACTTTTTTACAAAAAAACAACCGACTTCCAAAAAAAAACACTAAAAGACGTGAAAAATAACTTTAATTTCGGAAGTCGGTGCCTTTGGTTTTGTATTTTCGTGTTTGGCCACCGACTTCCGAAATTAAAGTTATTTTTCACGTCTTTTAGTGTTTTTTTTGGAAGTCGGTTGTTTTTTTGTAAAAAAGTTTTTATTTTTCACTTTTTAGTTGCGGTACCTACCCCACACAAATTCGTATACCACTACTTGGTGTGTAAATAACAGTGACAGGAAATTATTAACACATCATCCATATAAACTAAGTGGAAAAAATCTGCAGTATTAAGGATAACTCAAAAACTACTGGTCAGACCTTGATCAAATTTAAATGGGACCACATGTGAAGCACCACCTATCAAATAAAAAAAGAATCATCCAAATCGGTTCACCCAGAAAAAAGTTATGAGCTAACACACATAAAAAAAAAAAAAAAAAAACATACAGACGAATTGAGAACCTCCTCCTTTTTGTGAAGTCGGTTAAAAATAAATCAATTTATCTTAGGTGTTACTATGATGATCTCTACCTCTACCCAGAAATTGACTTTTCAAAGTCGAAGTCAAATCATTGAAATAGGCATATAACAGGCACTTTTGAATGTCAAAATTTACAAGAAAATAAAATTGATTCTAGTTGCCCGTTCCAAAAGGTAGTTCCGTATGGAGGCATTGTGGGCAAGAAACTTCGCCGTTACTCTTTTAAAATGTTTTACAATATTTTGTATGCATAATTATATATATAATTAGGTATATAATTTATTACATGTGAAGACGATGCTATTGAAATTTGATTATTTTTTTTATTCATATTTCAAGTTTTATTTTTATGAAACTTACAGAATACTCATCACATAAAAAGGTAATTAAATTATAGACAGCCGGTTCAAATAATATTATGCATTAATCAAAATGCAAGTTAAAATTTAACACCCGTGGAAGTCATTTCCGTTTAACCTATTCCATCGTCAAACTAACTCAAAACTTGAATAATATCCATTTCAAGTTAACTAAGTAAGGTAAGGAAAACATACTTAAGTGTCTTGTAATGGATTCCCACAATACACCAAGTATGTACTTCATAACATTAGTATCTCCGTGTTCTCAAACAGAAACACGCGCACAGTGTTACACATCGCGCTCAGGTGGACAAAAAGAAGGGTTTTTATCACAACCGCTTGCAAGGTGGCGACAGTTGTCACGAGCGACGCTTAACAATCGTGGAACACAAGAAAATACCGACGATACTCAGTTACGGAACAATTGTCACAAATACCGATCGCTAATGGATGTTTTATTAGACATTCTTGTTATAACGACGCAGCAGCTACTTCATTTTGATGGAATTTTTATAACTCTCTTTATAAAACTAATAGAAAACCAATTATACAATATTCGAACCTAATCAATTCTTTCACCTATTTTTTCACGTGTAACTTTTAGTAGTTGTCAATTAAATAAATTTATATAAAAACGACACTTAAAACTCATATTATTATAACTGCCACATTACTACCTCGAACGGCACGACTTGTAAATAAAATTATTTTCCTTTCTTTTAAATAATTACCCACGATTAGATAGTCCGTTTTTTTACGTTACGAAAACAGCTTATGGCCAACTATTAGGACCGAAAAGAATTATTGGCTTGGAGAAATAATTCTACGTCATTCAGTTTTATAACAATGACAGTGCTCCTTAACTTAACTTTCCATTGTTCATCACCACGTTTCCTTACGAAGGCAAACATCCGCATACAGTAATTTGTATAGTTCCTACAAGTCAACACACACACTTAACTGTATCGGCGTTAATTAAAGGGGTGCTCGAAGTCTATAAGACAAGAGCAACGGCTCTAAATCGAATCAATTTGTCAGTACAAAGGCTTCCAGTGAAATCGGGAGCATAGTCGCCCTTTAGCCCAAGTGACAGTTATGACGTGGCAGGGCGTGTCCGCGGCTGCGCCCTCTCTTCATTTGTCGAGCCATTTGCTCGCCGGAATGCGGTGTCATCAGCAGCGAACGGAGCGTGAAATGGAAAACGCCCCTCTAGTGACAACCCACCCCCTTGCTACCCCCTCTATTGCCCTTAACGCGCGCTAACGAAATTTCACTTTGTCGAGTGAATTTTGTCCGCTTTAACCCGTCGGTCGATCCACTATGCGCTTGATATGTGCAAATAGGCGAGCCCGAACTTTACTGTTGATTGCTTTAGTTTTAGTTATACTTAGGTACTGCAAATAAACCGAAGTAATGAAAGACGCTCCTGACTTGATCGTTACCTTGAGATGTAATTTTGCGAGACGAGCTGGGAAAAGCTATTTTCATATTTAATTAAAATTGTGGGAGCTACATTTTGTTAAGTCTAGCTGTAAAAGGTTTACCCGTTTATTTTTATAGCGCCTTTTTAGTTTCCAAGTTTTACAATTTGCACTTCAAATATTTTAGTACCTATCTTTAAAGTTGTCACAAATACGAAGTACAAACTCAATAACAACAAATCAAATGCAAAGTAAACGACGGCTAATCTTGAAAGAACACTGTATAAAACAAACGCAATTTACAACAATTCTCTTCGCGGGATAGCAAGTAATTGTAACAAATTACCGACGTGGGTCGCGGCTCTCGAGTCGATCCCGTGTTATCCGCTCAAATTGTCACCCTAATCCCGGGATTCGTACTATTTGTTTGCTAAAGGGATCCCGGCGCTGACGGCACGTGACTTACATGTAATCACGTGGCCACGGAGGATCAAATCAATGGAGCTATCTTTTAAACAATTTGATGTTAATGTAGAACCTTTTTATTTAAATTACGAAACGTTGTTTTTAGATACATCTTCGGAAAAATCTAACGGATCCTACTTAATAATTGCTCATTAATTTTCATTCAATGTAAATACAGGGTGATTGATAACATAATGCAATTACCAATCATTCTGTATATTATGTAGAATAGTAGCCCAGCATCGAAAACTAGGTCTAAGCTACCCGTGGTCTGGTCACGGCTCCGGAAAAGGGAACCTGCTCACAATACGCTCCGTGCCTAGTAGAACCGCTCTCTGTATCAAGCCCTTCCCGTGACCCAGCTGCCTACCTAACAATCGATTGTTAAAACACAGTGACACTAGCACTCCAATTGCGTACACTCTTTCAATCACAATCCGAGGGTTCTGAAAGAAATTCTGCTTCATAGGTTTAAAAAAATAATCAGCTCAGCAACGTAATTAATGCAATGAAAGTGGCTGAACTGTCAAAATGAAAGGCATTGCCATCGATTGCCATTGTTTGTGTGTAACGCAATTACCCCGCTGGTCTACTTGCCTTTACAAAACAAAACACGCTCACCTATTTCTCATTGATCCTGTTCGTTGCTAAGGGATTATCGATTATCAATTTGTCAATAGTCACTGACACAAATCGATTGGGACCCGATTGGAACAGCCCTGTTACTGGACTTAGAATTGCTTGCTTGACAAATGATTCCGAGTGAGGGTTGCGTGTGTTGCTTGTAGTTGTCCTGTCGGTTTAAATGCTCGTTTTAGAGCTGGGATAATGTATTGAGTTTACTGACGGGTAGACAGTGTTTGTTGAAGGATGGTTTGGCCACGTTTTGAACGTTTCGTTTTTGGAAGGCTGATGAGTTTGAAGACGAATTAATCTTGCAGTTCTGCATTGATTTTCTTTATAATTTTAAATAAATGAACTTTTCCTTACAAACAAAACAAAGTATAGCTAGCGGCTAATATGACGGCATATGATGAGATATTCAAAAGCAAGCCTTTTTTTCTGCAAGTATATTTTACATAGATCTCTAACAGCGATTCTTACGACGAACCGTCCGAACAAAAATAAACTATTGACAAACACGACTTCCACTTCCAGTCACAATAACTAACAGATTCCGTAGAAAACTGACTTATATCCGCATCCGTAGTGTTGTGCCATCCCACCGGGACTGGCCATAAATCCCGGGACGAAATAAATCTAATTCGGCGTCGACGTTTAAATTGTTGGGCTACAATCGTCCCTGTTTCCGTACAACGGTTGTGGCGAATAGGCGCCATTTATTTTATCCACAGACGCGTTATTTGTGGGATTATTTGTGGCGGAATTTGGCTAAATTGAAATTTAGGAATCAGGTGGGTACGATTTATGGGGTCTTGTAGATTATTCTGCTTTTTATTTAGGGTCTCAAAACTGAAAGAAAAAGAGGTTACTTTTACTCTGCCCCTCTTCTGCTTCTGCTGCAGTTTCTATAGAATAGCGTTAACACGGCGAATTGCACATAAGAGAGGGTTTGTCAACAGTCAAAAAGACCTTTCCCAGAAAGAACCTAGCTTTTGTAGGTACAATTTAACTTCGATTAAACTACAAGTACCACTCAGAAGATCATCCAGGATCAAGCTTCAACTAGAACTTAGCACTGTCATTACTGAAAGTAAATCAGATGTTTTATTTTTGCATAGAAACAGATTACAAAATTAATCGCTATTTATGCTCTCAATTAGTAATCCGTATCTTGAAAATAATTACTTAAAACAAAAGTTATCTATATCCCCATTATGTCCACAGAAGTGACTTCAGCTATGTTTAATGTGGCGATACAGAGACACACGTCGCAATGTGTCTCAATTAGTGACGCACACTGCGACAAATGTGATTACAGGGGAACAAAATTGTAGTGACAAAAAAATCTTTCTTGCACTTCAATTTGTATTTTTTAAAGGTTGATGAACTACTGTATACTGGGGTTTTAAGGTTATTATTTAATATAATAAGCAAGTCAAAAACTATAATTATCGTTTTTATCAAAATATTCTTCGCAATCACATTTGATAAAATGTCAATAGCAAAGGCTCCACTTGAACATCGTTCATTCATCACCTATAAGTGATGCCACACAAGATATCTTCACCACATGTTTTTCTTTTTTCTATTTTTGAACTAATTTGTGTACAAAAATAGTCCGATTATTATGGAAAGAAATGGAATTTCCATAAATATGTCAAACCGTCGTATTAAAGTGGATATTTCGAGTTTTAACCGATGAAATATCCAGATTCTGCCTACCCTCTGTTGGATTTACAGTTGTGAATTAAGATGTATGAGTTTTGCGGCTGTCAAAATTATTTGTGTCTGTAACACAAGGGTTTAAAGTTCAAAGTTGTGTCGCAGAGAGTTTTGTACATGTATCTCTTCTGTGGTTTTTGTGTGAATGCAATGCCGCTAATATATCTGTCAGTGGGGTGTTTTGTTGTAGGTTTTAGTGTCGAACACATGGCAGTGATTTGTTTAGACCGCACACAAATATTCTGTTTTATTATTATTATTGGCCGCCGAAATGTTTGTAATACATTTTTAAAGTGTCAGTTCATTTGAAACTCGTAAAACTATTAGGAGGAGATTTAATTGTCAACGTTTGGGTCGTTATGAATTAGATTGCAGCACGCTTGCCAAGAAATGTACTGAATGTTGTTATAAACGATTCATATTTAGGCTCATCAAGAAGATGAATGTTATTGATATAGTGGTAGGAGTGTGATTAATTTTATTACTCATACACACATAAAAATATGTCACCTATAAAATATCAAAGAACGAATATAAAGTCTCACTAAGTATTCTTAACTTGTTAATTGATACATTTTAAATGTCCTCTTTGTCATTGTCTTCAACATCGTCACGGAACACTACTATCCACTAAAAGACCAAAAGGACTGACAAATAACCGTCTTAATAGCTCCAAATCACATCATTTATCAAACAAGATCCCTTGCAACGCCCCAAAAATTATTACCAGCACACAACGATTCATCCGTATCACACAGTCACACTATTAAAATATCATCTCTTACAGTCTATAAATATATCTCGTGTTCCCGAGTCCCACAGCAATATGTCTTTATTCCGTCTAATAACAATTTAGGCAATTATGTGACAAAAGGAAGTGTTTTCGTCGAACGCATTTCTCTCCGGGGGCGAAGTTCCCGCGAAGTTCCCGGGGGGCACCACATTATTGCCTCGCAGTGATTTATATGCAATACGCTACCGGTTTTTGGTAACCTCTTTCTTTTTATTATTTGTGCAAATCGGATTCGCGCGTTTGACTGTCTGTCTGGTAATTGAATTTCGATGATTAAAATGTAATTTTGAATGTTCAATTTGCATAAGCATCAGCATAATCAGCCTATACTGTTCCCACTGCTGGGACACAGGCCTTCTCTCTGTGAGAGGGAGTGGGCTGTAATCCACCACGCGGGCCCAGTGCGGGTTGGTAGATGTCACATGTCTTCGAATTTTTGTCTGGGTTCGAACATACGACCTACAACTCTAAAGTCGCGGCCGTTACAACTGCGCCACCACTGCTCTCGGTTCAATAAGGCTTTCCTTTAATTAAAACTGTATTGATGGCTGATGAAAGTCTTGCAAATGTTTTGAGGAAATAAAGAATGGTTTTGTGGCTAACAGGCAATTGCGTTAGGCTCTTTAGTTCAAGCATGATCGTAATGCAAAAAAATCTAATTAACTTTAACGCAATCAGAAGTACTCAATGCTATAGAAAACTCAATACTACAAATTCTTACAAAACAGATTACTTTGGGGTGATTGCGATAATTTTTCCGGAACGTAAGTCGCTACACAGTGTGCCGAGACAAGAAAGCTGGGGAACAAAACGTTGTCGCGTAACTCTTACAAATTGTTGTTAAACTCGATTTATGTCCGACTGCGACCGCGGCGCGCCCACTGTGCGCTGTGGGAAAGACAAATGTCTCCTCAGATTGTATCCACTGAACCTAATGCGAACGTTTGAGGCGTTACGAAATTGCCGTACCTACTTTGAAATATAATGGCGTTCAAAATGTGTTCTGATGTCGTGAAAGCGCATCTTCTTTGTATGAAAGATTTTTATACTGTTTATCTTTATTACGTACTAGCTTAGCGCGCGACTTCGTCTGCGTGAAATTTCACCCTATGACACTCGGCAACACAGTAGCTTCCCATTAGTGATATAATTTTCGGAATCGGATCAGTACCTAGTTCCGAAGATTACCCTTAAATCAAAGTGAGAGTGAACAGGCTTCTTCTGGTTAAACTCAATCCATCGTCGACTTTGTCTCTGTCATCTCTGACCTAGACTAGAGTCAAGAGCAAACACACCTAAAATAAAAAAATAAGTAGGTACCTACAAACTCACAAATTTTACCTTTTCATATTATTAGTATAGTTATAGACTACGAGACTTAATGTTTCTTCCTTCGCTACGCTGCTGTAGTCGGGTAAAATATGTAAAAAAAACATCTAATTTTCCCAATAACATTATCGAAATAGAAACTAAAATGATAAATAATAATAATGTCGATAATATCCTAGACAAGGAATATGTTGGAAATAGTCGTGAATAACTACTGAATAGTTCGGTTTATGATATCTTGTGCATTTTTATGTAGATGTTCCTATAAGATATAACTGTTTTATGTTTTGATGCAATTACCAAACTAAAAATGTTTTCTTTTTCTTCTCTTGGTTTGCAAATCGCTGTTAACGTACATTTAGTCAACGCGAAGTACTTGTAACTAGATGTGGAAGCTTGTAATTAGCAATTTTTACTACCTACAATTGATTTTTAATAAAATTGTATTATTAGTCGTTAAGCTGTCTGTAAAATAAAATAAAGATACGAAGGATGATAAATCCTACAAAATAATGTAGGTTTGACTAGTTCATAATATGGTGTAAGTTATGAGTAGCCAATCAGCATTAATTTTGCTAATGATGATTGGCATATAAACACAATAACCAATTAGTTATTTGCAGAGTCCAAGAAACAATAAGTATCCGTGTAAACATAATTATTTTGTTGTTATTTACATCTGAAACGAGGATTGGCTATTCTAGTACCTACATTGTTTGAACGGTGTCAAGGTGGAATATACGAGTATGTAACGGTATCCGAGATGTTTCACTTAGGAAAACAAGTGAGTTTCGCATTCAAATGAAGGTGTTCGAGTGCCCACCTAGTTTTTTGACGCATCGCGGCATCGCCAAGCGGTTGGTCAACTCTTGATGTGACCAGAGGCCTGTCTTATTTTTTGGCCACAGAATCAGCATCACATACAACTTGGCAATGCTGCCAGCCTTTTGGGCACTATTCCTCTTGACAGCGATGCGGACGATTTTTTTTTTGTATGATTCCTTCCCGCCTTTTTATAATATACAAATGATTATTATTATTATTTTTAGACAGTTAGCTTAAAAATTATGTAAATATATTGTTTAAATAAAATAATTGTTTAATCGATTTATAACAAAAAAATTCATTGGTATGTAGGGTAGGTACCTACCTATTAGTTTATTTGGGGCTGATTCTACCAAGAACGGAACTGACGTCTGACAGTCTTTGCATGGAAAATCTGTCAAAAATTCAAAATTTATTCGCAGGATATGACATAGAGGTACCTAGTTACCCAACCTACTTCGCACTCAGATTAAATATAATCCGTTAACCATGTTTTCTGAGTCATGTGTAATCTAGACTGAAGTCCCCAAAACTAATGTCAAGCCAGAGTAGGAATAACCAAGTATTTACCTATATATTATATAAGTCTTACGTCTTAAACTAACTAATACCTTCATGCTTGGGTTGGACGGAAAGATAAACATAGCGCAAGCAAAAATATATTCGTAACTATAGTAGGTATGTATTACATTATTTTATTACTTACCGTTTTTAGAAATAAGTAATCTACACTTATTCTATACTTAATATAAACAAGCTGAAGAGTTTGTTTGTTTGAAAGCGCTAATCTCTCGAACTACCAGTCGGATTTGAAAAATTCTTGTGCATGTGATAGCCAAATTCTTGAGGAAGGTTACAGACTTTTTAACATCACGCTATTACCTTTCAGAGTCGAGAAAAAAGAAAAATAGTCAGGAAGAATTCTAAGCGAAAACGAAGTAATGAGCGGGCGATGCAATGCGACGCAGTGGGTCGTGCTCGTGGCTGAAATTTCACGCGAACGCAGTCCATTAGCATAGCATAGCATAAGCTAGTTGTACAATTTTTTTTTTTTTTTTAAATACCGACTTTTTTCTAAGAACTAAAACATTAAAACAGCTCAAAAAAGACGTAGGTACAGAAATTAACAATTATTATTAAAGAACTGTCACGTGCACCAAAACACTTCAAATCGTCCACTTGATGCTAGCACAGTGGTTAGACCCAAATATCTTCGAGGACAAAAAAAAGCAGTAAATATAAAATAAAGGGAGGCAATAAACTCAAGTGGCTTCTCAATGGGACTCAAACGGTTTGTTTTGACTACCCTCCTGAAGTGGTATTAAAAAACGTTATCAGTTTACTGAAACTTCAAAGAGTCTTTCAACCGAATCACTTAACTAAATATCTAAGAATTATATTTTAGATTTCTGAACAAGCTAAATGATTTTTTAACCGACTTCAAAAAGGAGGAGGTTATCAATTCGGAAGTTTATATATATATATATATATTTTTATGTATGTTCGGGCATAACTCCGTCATATATAGACGGATTTGCAAAATTCTTTTTTTGTATGAAAGGGTATACTCTCGAGGTGGTCTCATTGTCACCAAGTCAGAATTGGATGAAGGGATCCCATGGAAATCGAGGGAAATCCTCAAATTTTACAGGCACGCCTATAGCGATTTGGGTATTTTTTATAGTAACTCGTACCTACATTTGCTCTCGGAAAGCACCATTTGGTGAAGTGGAACTGATGATGAAGACCAGAGGTGGCCACCGGAACTACTCAATTATAAGTATTTCACGGGTTACGATTCGATTACTTTAATATGGTTGCTAAGCAATTTATGCTCGTCACAATGAATATGGTGAAATGGTGCTGATGGTGGCTTCACCACCAGCTCCAGTTCTTTTGGTTCTTACCAGGAGAACTCCTCAACAATTAACGTCTCTGCATCGGGAACAGGAATATTTTGTAAAAGGTGATGAGTAGTTGCCATTAGGCTATTGTAACTTAGATAAATTAATAGCTGACTCACTAAAAAGTGAAAAATAAAAAAGTTTTTTACAAAAAAAAACAACCGACTTCAAAAAACTAAAATACAGATCCAAAAACACCGACTTCCGAAATTAAAGTTATTTTTCAATTCGTAGTTTTTTTTTTTTGAAGTCGGTTGTTTTTTTTTGTAAAAAAGTTTTTTATTATAGTTATATTTAAAACAAATTAAATTTATTTTCTATAAAGTACCAGTCTATTAAAATTTTATTTGATTAATGTTCTTGTGTAGCAAATAAAATTCTAAAGTTAGTTTCTGCTTCAAAGAAAGATAGCCCCAAGCGAATTGCATTTTACATTACGTATGTCAATTTGTCATAAAAGCTGTGATTTAATGTATAAGAGGGTACTGTGTATCATTACCATCTACAAATCTATCAACTTTGTCCACCCAGGTAAATAAATTGCATTTAAGTTAGCTCCGCATAATATACAGTAAACCCCACGGGTAATATAAAGTACATTATAAACATTATTAGATTCTATGATTCACAGCAAATTATGGCTTACAACTTTACATGCGATTCCTCGTAATTCCCGTAATTTCCATGCAAAATATAGTCAACAGCTTCAATTTAAATAATCATTTAAGTACACATATTATTGTCTATTGTACATACAAAGATTCAAAGTATGGTAAATGCAACAGCGGTGGCGTGAAGGAAGATAGGAATCTTAATGGTAGGTACATAAGCTGTAATGTACATATTAAGTACGCATGTATTCATTTATGTTTGATGAGGTACGCACGCAGCATGGCCTTGAAAGTCCCCGACTCATGTCAAATAGTTAGACGACTGTGCAGTACTGTCAGTGTAGCAGACAAATTAATATGACGAGGGCGAACATGGACTGTACTTCAAGTATGAATGTGCATTAATTTTACTTGATTGTGTACATAGTTTTTTTGCGGTCAGCTAATAATGTTTCCAAAAAATTTAACCAACCAATTTTCTGCCGAATATATAGAAATCTGACATGTTAATTACAACTAGGTACATCTCTATAAGGAAGCATAAATAACAAGAGGGTATTTAAATAAAGTACATAGATACCTTTTACAAATGTCTGCCGGCAAGCGTCTTCACTAAAGACGATCTTACGATAAACATCGGTCGTTATGCAGTCACGGGCGATGCACTAACTGCCGGAATACACCACGCGTGCAATGTTTTTGTCCACAGCACCGCCTTTTTGTAGCACTGGGCTTTCTTTCAAATTCAAAATTAGAATGCGTGCTGGTATGCGTAATACGGACAATTAATAAGCGCCTATGATTTATGTGGCTGATATTTGAAACTTGATTTTGAGTCTATGGTGGTATTTTGGCGCCAACTTTGATAGACCGCTAACGGTTATGAGTCTGTGATTTTTAATTGTATTGGTTTTTCCCCAAAAAATATATGAAACTAATCTGATGATTGCCTTGATTTGTTAGACTTTATTAAATGTTTACTATTTTATGAACATTTAATTCGACGATTAAGAAATTTCTTTGAATAAGCAACTTTTGATCAAAAACCACTAAACACTTGTTGAATAAAAAGGTAAAAACGATAAACCGCCTATTATCGATAGATTAATCTCCATAAATTCCTAAGTATCATAGACAATAATAGCAGTGAACGCCGCCAACGCGCCAAAGACAATGTCAAGTAATTTATGCCATACTAATTGTTACTAATGAGACATTGTGGCACTGTGGCGTGGGCAACCTTTATGCGCGATAGGTACGTAGCGTTGTCACACACACTGATATTAACCATTAATTAATTAAAGTAATTTAATGGTCGGTAATGATCGTGTAGATGTATCGGTTCAATTATACTCCATGCAAATGTGAACGTCTTTATGACTTATTTTTTATGACATAGTGCAGAACGAAGTATATGGCAATTTTGTTTTTACTCGGATTCGAGATTTAGCTGACTTTCTCTGGGTTTTGTTTGACGTTTTGTTTCGGATCTTGCATCTTTTTCCTGTAGGTATTTATATTACTTCATCTCATTGCATATTACTTCATCTCATTTATTTGTGTATTCAGTATGTCTACTTTTAAGTTTAGTTTCAAGTACCTACCTAGTATTCCGGACTACTGAAGTGGTTTATACTTTTGAATAAAATTGGCAAAGCAATCTTCTAATTTTAGAAATCCCGTTACGACAAAAGTCATGCTGACTTATTCGAAATTGAGTGACTTCTATTGAGCATTTCCCAGCGGTTTACCGACGCTTACCGATATCTTACAAAATAAACTAAGACTGCAAACAGATTTGTAATTTGAACACGATTTTTGTTGTAAAAACGATTTGATTTTTTCCTCGTAATCTGGTAGCCAACGGGCCGTGAAACCAGAAGGTCCGACGTGTTGTGGACAGCACCCGAATGTTCAGTCCGTGTGAACAGGCGCCCGTGAGAATGTGGTCGGACTTCGATTGTTTTATTAGATTAAACCCCTCTTCTTCTGTGCTCCTAGTAGTCACCCATTTCCTTTGATTAATTCATTGAATATATCGAAGAAAATAGAAGACATTTATTTACCCGTGCCAATTATTTTCAATCTTATTGCATTGAATGTTATTTATTACACGAAATGGCAGAAAACATGATTTAATGAATCGCTTAAATTCATAACGGCAATACAGAAACACATTGAAATGATAACTATGATGCAATCCTGTTTTCAATAAAGATGCTATTACATCAATTCGCGTTTAAATATCATAATGCATACACATTGAAATCGTGCCAGATTTACATTAATAACGCAGCACCACTCGGCCCGTGAAGCGTACTGTTCAATTAAAATGAATGAAATCATCCGAAAAATAGTACTTTTTTATTTCACATTCAATTCTGGTCGCCAAAAAACTCAATCTTGGAAAGAATTCGAATATTATTTTGACATGGATTCCGAGAAGCAACCGCAACAAACCGAATCGTCTGTGATCGTTTCGATTCGATTCGACCGCAACTCACTCGTTTGTCAAATTGGCAGTTGCCGCTTTTTTATTTTCACCGAACAATTTTCGTCGCTTATCAGATGAAAACTTGTTTTATATCTAATTCTTCTTATCTATACGAACACGACAAAATCAGTTACACTAAAAATCTAAAGAACTATTTCAACTTACTTAGGTAGTACTAGGTAGGTTCTGACGTTTCATAAGTGTCCATGTAGGTTTATGTGAAATAAAATATTTTCATTTTTGAATGATAAAGTGATTGAATTTTCCTCTTCAACTTTCCACAAACCGTTCTCCCAACCACAAACTACAAATAACTAATATTAAACACCAAAAAAATCGTCTTTACCGGATACTTATCCCTAATTAAGAAGCAAAAACATCGTTATATGTCACGCACCATTTTGCGGCGGCAACTCAAACGACACACTAACTCGAAACAGTCGGAGTCGGTTGAAATAGGCCGTGGTGAGAACTCACCCGTTAAGATGGAAACGCTTTGTGGTGTGTTTTGATAATGGCCGTGTTGTGACGTTTTTTGATACCGAATCTAAGACATGACACATGTCTGGGGATATTATTAGAATGAAGAGACTGATTTGTAAGAGTCAATGCCAGTTAAATATGTGCCGACAGCTCTAGACATTCATTGTAAATTATTCTTCAGTATTATTTATATGTAGAAGTCAAATGTCCTAGAACTAAAAATTCGAAGACATGTGACATCTACCAACCTGCAATGGGCTCGCATGGTAGATTACGGCCCACTCCCTCTCACAGAGAGGAGGCATGTGTCCCAACATTGGGAACATTAAACGCTGACTAAGCTTATGCAATTATTTTTATATTACTGTTGCCTGCGGTTTCACTCGCTTCCAAAGAAAACTACTTACTTCATTTACCGTCACACAATTGGATCCATTATTGAATGTGCAACTTGTGCAAGTGTCCTCTTGCCATTTTATCCGTGTATATTATATAACACTGGTCAGGCAGAGGACATAGATATTCCATAGAACAAGGTTACAGATCCACTATAGCCCCCCAAACCCATAGACCATATTATATGTTGTTAACATGCTCTGGAACAGTACTGCACCAACCGGGGGTGCATACAGGGATAACCGTCGGTTGGTGCTAGGGTTGATGAGGAAGTGGATATGAGGAAGAAGATGCGGTTGAGGAACTATTAGACATACGTTTTGAGGAAGTGGATGAGGATGAGGATTCGAGGAGGAGGACGAGGAAGAGGATGCGGATGAGGAAGATAGAACCTGTGATTTCAAATTGAAATTTTAAATCAAAGAAAGATTGCGAACTCGCCCATTAATATTTAGAAGAAAAAAAAAACTATTTAATAATCAAAATTCATAATAGGGAGGTTGAATTTAATGAAAATTAACTTTGAAGCTGTTTCTCCAGATATACGGTTTCGTAATGCGTCGTAAACTAATCCAGCGCCACTGAAAAGGCGCTCATTAGGGACACTTGATGGAGAGGCTGAAAGATCGTTGGCGCTCAGCTCCGTAAAGTTCAAAATATTTTAGAATACGTCAACAACACTTCCTCATAAATTCCTCTTAATAAATGTGGAAGTGGAAGAGGAAGAGGAATATTTTATGCCTAACTTGGAGGAAGTGGAAGAGAATGAGGAATCGCAAAAGAATGAGGAACTTCCGCATTATGAGGATGAAGATGAGAAATCTTCATCAACCCCAGTTGGGGCCTCATTCCATTTAAAATTGGCTAAGGGGCCTCTGTGAGTTAGCTTCGCCCCTCGTACACCTTCCTAAGGACCGGGACCCATGGTCCCGAGATAGGTAAAGAAATAATAAATAAATAAGTGGATCGCCATATAAACTAAAACTGAATATTCAACATATTATGTATTTCATTATCATCGATTAACGAGAAAATTAGAAAAAAATATTGCTGCAAAGTTGTATTGGCAAGCACATAATCCGCGCTTGATAGAGCTGGCATTATAAATACGTGTTAGAAAAAATAAGAGCAGTTTTATTGAAAAAGTTGTAAAAACTAAAACTTAATTAAAAAGACTTACAAAATAGCACTTCTGTGCAACAAGCTCAGCTGAATGTAGTAAAAAACATTTTCTTTTTTTTGTGGTACCTACTTACAAATTCGTATGTAGCCACTACTTGCTATGTAAACAACAGTGAAAAGAACTTATAATAACATCGTCAACATACACAAAGTCCATTTAATACGTATTATTGAAGCTAACTCAAAAACCACTCATCAGAACTTTAATAAATTTATATCGGAGCACCTCAGCAGTAGGTATACACTTTCAATAGAAAAAAAATATGTTTAAATCGGTCCACAATTGATGAAAATATCGATGAACATAGGTACATAAAAAAATACATACAGACGAACATAGAATAGCACCTCCTCCGTTTTTGAAGTCGGTAAAAAAGCACTGTGGTATTTATAACAATACTTTTTGTCCTTGCATATTAGTTGCAACTAATATTATTATCACATAACAATTCGTTAGCAGACACTAATCAGTAATCATAATCACGCTCAAGTCACTGCATTTTCAAATTAACATTCAGTTTGTACAAAACAAAAACTCAGTACAAGAATGGTTTTTATAAAACAATATAAAATAACAGTCATTAAAGTGAGCCCGTTCATTCGTATTCATGCAATCAAACAGCTTCGTATTATATTTATGTATTTCAATTTTTTGGTAGCTACCTGGTTATTATGCATAGTTCCCGTAATTACGTTTACGAATGCATTTTGCATATTAATCAGGGAAAAGGATATTACCGAGTAATCTATGTTTAATCTTTATATTATTTTACGGTTACATTTGTACGTAATAAGCGAAAATACTTTTATTTGTAAAAGTTTATGCCATTTATAAAGAACAAATTGATGAATTATTTTTATTGAGTTTATGGTCATCTTCCGTCAGGTTCCGTGTCATTATTTTTATGTTTACATCTCTGTATATTTGCTCATTGAACACAATATAGTAAAGTATGGGTAGTATACCTAACTATAGTTATTTTTTTGTTGCTTTATTTATTTATAGCTTTTGCCCGCGGCTTCGCCCGCCTTGAGGTCGGAAATTATTCCATGGGAACGTACTACCGGAATAAAAACTATCCCATGTGTTAATCAAAGTTATAAACTATAGGTGTGCCAAATTTCAACCAAATCCCTTCAGCCGTTTTTGCGCCAAACCGAAACATACATCCAGACAAACAGACAAACGGACAATTTTTTTTCTTATATGTATAGATTGTATAGATTTAACCATTTATTTACACACATATATAAACAGACAACAAAGAAGGAACAGAAAAATACGTACTTACAAAGGTGCTTGGTGCTTTGTTGTTTCGTAAAGTACCTTCAACATACACAATGCTAATTACGTAATTCAAATGATATTAATATAGGTGCTAACTTATTCAATACATTCGTCTGTATAAGGATACAGTACCCTAAGAATGTAAGCATGTCTTGTGGTCACTGGACCGGTACAACTTGCAAAATCACACCACTTGATACAGCCAGCAGTAAGTACCTACTGATTTAAAAAAAAAAACATATTTTATATCAGTAATTGGCTAATGTTTTACAGAAGCAAATTCGATTACAATATAAAAAGTACGAATGTTTAGATTTTTTGTGCAGACAGCTAAATTAATTGGGTCGCACTCTAAAATATTTGAAAAGGTGGGTTAGCAATGTATGCAGCCTTGTACGCACTTCTTTTATCTATGGTTGCAGACTCCAAAAGCTTCAAGTTCTTTTTTATCTATCTGCTCATTTCAAATGGAAGCAAGCCTTCTTTTGGGCCTGCGGACGGCGAGCAATAAGCAGCTCGCCGTCCGGTAAGCACCAGGCCCGGGTCGATGGCGCGTTGTGTTCCACGCGCGCCTCAAAGAGATGTCAGCATACTTGACGGGGTCCGATAGGGCCGATGCCTGCCGGGGTCGCGGATTGTTCGCAAGAGTTACCGTGGCCCTGGCGCACAGGCAACTGAAGGAATACGGGTGGGTTTTAGTCAGTAAGAGTCTGACACGCCCTTCCGCTCTGCCCAGAGCGGGAGAGGTCTTTTGATGATTTCCCACCCAAAAAAAGCCTTCTTTTGTTTTTCTTTTATCTATGTTTTAGCTGAAGGCGGAAACATAACACAACACATTACAGAAAGTTGGTAAACTATGGCAGACTTTCATGCTTACCCTGATTAAGAAGTCTTATGTACCTAATCATCTTCTAGGTAGTATATAAGGAAAACTAGATACACCTACAGCTTGTATCAGAAATATGTGGTCATATTTAAAGGTGTTGGACAGACCATCGTACTGGATAACTTTCCCCACGGGACACATCGTAATCGCGAAAAAACTAGATACACCTACAGCTTGTATCAGAAATATGTGGTCATATTTAAAGGTGTTGGACAGACCATCGTACTGGATAACTTTCCCCACGGGACACACATCGTAATCGCGAAAAAAAACAGCTCTCCCATACAAAGGTTCAATACCAACTAACCTACTCGAACCAAATGAATAAAAAAAAAGTGTTTATTCACAGATCATTTTTTTGATAAAAATATTTTACCTCTGCCAAACTGCAAAGCAATTCGTTGGCAGACGTAGCTCCTGTTTTAAGCATTTTTAATACTTAGGGCCTCTTTCACCATCCTCAAGTAAAGTTTCAAGTAGGCTAACCGCCAGTTAAAGTCACCCGTAAGATCATGTGCGGATTTCACGACGTTCGAGTAGCACTAATCATAAGATTTAACTGACCCATAACTTACTTGCCACGACATCTGGCAATTAGCGTGTTTACTTTACAGTTAAAGGTTGTCCATTGTCAAAAATGACAACGGGTAGGGACTTATCAGGTAACATCAACGATTATTTTAAAATGTATTAATAAATATGGATTTATTTGACTTGATTGGTCATCAATTGGATGAATTAGAATATACTACAACACAACGAGTCCCTAGGATTCGTGTATTTAAATTCCTTGTTGATTATTTTATGGACCTAGATGAAACTGATTTTTTTGCTAGATTTCGTCTATCGAAGTATACAGTAAACCAAGGTCTTAACTTCGAAATCGTAAATACTTTCCAAATCATCGGTGCTTAAAGTAATCATAGCTTTTATTTGCCCTTCCACATAGTCTAGCGGAGGTGCTGTGTTCTGACCACCTGCAGTACGGTAAAGTTCCGAGTAGGTATATCCAGATCGAGCATTGAATTCATTTTGGATGCTTATAAAAAAGTTGGCACTTCTATCTCTTTTAACTTTATCTATGCTAATTAAAAAATATAGGTCATAAAAGTAACAAATTAAAATCACGCTTTCCAAACCAGGCACAAAAACACCACAAATGTCAATTGACAACTGCCAATGACGTTTGACGAGTAACATTGACGTATTATTGAACGAATATAACGAATGATTTGTAATGTCATTCACTTAACCAGTAAGTTGTTACTCGAAGCTTTATTTTCGTTTGTGAAATTGACAAAAGATACTCGTAACTTTTACTTGCCGATTAACGTTAACTAGGAAGTAACTAACCAACGCTTTACTTGGAGATGGTGAACGAGGCCCTTACTTAAATAATTTATAGTTTACACCTTTTCACATAGAGGTAAGTACGCTAAACTATCTATAGTACATTATTATCTATGACTATCTATCCTTCCTGCAACTTTTAAAATAGACATGTTTTTAAATATTTTCTACTTAAACATATTAAGGGGCATGCGCCAAGGTAGCCCGCGAAATTCAAATTTTCTTACGTTTTTTGCAATCTGCAGGTCAGTATCAGGTTGTATGGTGATCTAAATATGATTCGCGACCTGAATGATTATAATTCTGTAAAGCCATATTTGTTACGGTCGCGAATCATATTTTAATCAAAATACAACCTGACAGTGACCTGCAAATTGCAAAAAACGTAAGAAAATTTGAATTTCGCGGGCTACCCTGAAGGTTCCGCCTTAAAGAGGTACTTATGTATTTTATTTTTAAAAGAATGGTACAGCAGATTATTTTTTCACGATTACAATGTTTGTTTAATAGAGAAAAATGTTCAGTTTGATCGTCTGTTTAACACCAAATATATCCACACATTTCTGATACATGCTGTACCTACTTCCCATTAGCCTAATAAGACCTAAGTAGTGTTCGCACAAGAACTAAGTGTAGCAAAAACTACGATAAGCCGATTATCCTTATGACCTATCCTAAAGACTACTGTAAAAAACAATAAATAAAATAAAAAAATATCTAACTGTTCAATTAATATAACACGTGAGAATATTTCAATCTTTACTAGAGATTAAATATTTAACAAAAAATAAGCTAATTCAATTAAGAAATATCACGGATTTAGTAAATGGCTAACTTATAATCGAAAAATCGGCTATTGTTTTCAATCGAGTCGAAAATAAATCGATTAACAGGACCATCTGTACTCTAATCAATCAGTGTTTAAAAAAATCAATGCAGCATGCATTGGACCCTATTTCGTTACGCTTTTTTCGCGTATAAGTCTAAATGAGCGTGCGATCTAAGAAAAAGAGCCTTTCTATTGTGTCTTGGGGTCCGAATAACAAGGTGTACGATCGAAAAAACTGGACAGGACATTCAATTTATGATCGTTAAGGAGCTGTCCAACACTATTGTTCAAATATCACGATGGCTAAAGAAAAAAGACGCGGGTTGGTTAAGGCGAGCAAGTGCAACGAACACGACATATTTGACAGTGGTCAAAAATGATACAGATTACAGATTTTTTGACAAAGGCTTGTCGGCAATACCTAGTATAAACAGGACGCAGTGATCAAAAGTTCAATGACTCCAAAAAAAAAGAATATTATTGTAACAAGTGTGACGAAGCAAGGTAGCCGAAATAATTGGCATAAAATTAATTGATCTTATTTGTAACGACTCGATAACTCCGCTATTCGCCTTCTAGTTGCACCCGACCCGTCACTACTTAACCCTTCGCTCTTCACTTAACCGTTCGCTGCAAAACAAAACCGATCTTTAACTACACGTTTACGTGCGTATCGATCCGTTCAGAACTGGCAACTCCATTGATTACGAGCCAATCTACATGGCAACACCAAACAACGATGCGATTGAGTAATCGGTATCGATTGCGCGCTCACCCGAAATGTTTTATTGACTCGTGAGTTACGATGAAGCAATGGATGGTACGAAAACGACTGTACCACTTTTCTTGGTGTTTCGAGAGGAGAAAAGGGTCAGTCAGATGCCCCTCACACACAAGGCCCTACGTGATGGTATTGAGGAATTAATTAAGTACGTAAAGCAACATCCATGACAAAATAAAACGATGAAGCAAGTCTCGATTCTCTCCAGCTTTTGATGGAATTAAGATTCAGCTTAATTCTGATAAATGATGCGGTCGGAATAATTGTCTCTCGACCTTTGCGATTCTGAAGAATTTTATTTCTTTACTTGTTTTTACTGACATCGTTTTAGATGAAAAAAATGCAATTAATTAAGTTTATTGCAGTGTTCGTTTTTGTTCCAATGTTTTTTATGGAAAGCGAAAATTAATCGGTTCTTGTTATGAACCATTTATCGTATGATAAGGTTGTCATAACAAATCATGTAATTACCTTCCAATATTAATTATTTTAATTAAAAAATTGGAAGCACTGACATAATTACGACAAGTTTGATACAAGAGCTGTAGTCCTATTCTGTAAATTCATTTCGATTCTCACTCAAGTGACAGCTGCTCGCAATGCGAAACCGAACACGCTTGTTATTTAATTGACATTTACCTTCTCACTTTCGTGGTGCGACCATCCGAGTCGAAATCCGAACATGGCTGTCGTAGAAAACAGTTTTTCTGTAGACTTTAGACAACTTTGAGAATGGACTATTTTATTACCAGTGTTCTGTGATACCGTCAGACAGTTTTGATTCAGCAACACAGCCTTAAGGTAGGGTTTCCTAAGACCGCGATGAAGCCACATATTGTCCGTAATTTACCGTCTAATGACGTCACTGAAACATTATTTTTGAAAGTACAGTACAAGTAGTTTCTTATGTCCCTCGGGAATCATCGTATTTCCGAGTACAAACGAATGCTAATTTCCATGTCCATCAATTATTACATTTATCATGTACCAATTTGAATTCGGAACTAAGTACTTTATTGTTTATTACGTCAAAACAAAACAACAATAAAGTATTTAGTTCTGAATTCAAATTGGTACACGATAAATCTAATAATTGATGGACATGGAAATTAGCATTCGTTTGTACTCGGAAATCCGATGATTCCCGAGGGACATTAAGAAAATAGTTGTAGGTACTGTAAGTTGGTGTTTCCTTAGATAACGTTTTTTGACACTGCAAAGTCGAACCCCGCTGCCGTCATTTCCATGACAGCCGTCACTGCGGCCGTTATGTGGCGACCACCTTCAAGAGACTCTTCTTAGAGACTACCATCAAGACGTGCAGTCTCGCAATTATTTCGACATTAATTTAAGGAGAAACCCTAACACTTCCAAATATCTTCCCAGCCATTAAGCCACCAAGTGACACAGCTGGTCAGGTGTTCTCACCGTGACTGATTCCATGTTTTTTGCCAAGTCTTTAACGATGTCTTAAGGTCGGCTCTTTTTTCGCACTTTGCCCGTTTGATTCACATGTAATTGAGGTTCGAATTCGCTAAGGATACGATTAGGTGATGATTAATACAGCCGGCGATCTTTAGTGAAGTAACCTTTACTGTTAGCGGACGATGTGCCCCGGACTTTAGGTTTTGTAAGAAACGTTGTTGCAATGTTAAAATAAAAAAAAAACACTACAAAATGAAAAGTAAGTTTAATTTCAGAAGTCGGTGTCTTTGGTTTTGTATTTTTGTTTTTTGCCACTCACAACCGAAATTAAAGTTATATTTCACTTTCGAAATTGATCCACAATTGCCGGAGAAATCGCATAACAAACATCCAAAAAAAATACAGACAAATTGAGAACCTCCTCCTTTTTGAAGTCGGTAAAAAATCAGAAGGAATTTTTAATAGAATTTCTATGAGATTGACCTAGGTATTTTAAAGTATTTAGCTGGCTGGTATGCCAACTAATCCCCAGATCGTAAAATATTACAAAAAATATAACCCAGTCGAGTTCCTTTAGCAGTTACCACATTTTTTTAACTTCTAATTCAGCATACTAGCCTAAGCCTAGCCTTCCTAAAGCGGTTTTCATTGAATACAAGCTTTTGCCCGCGGCTTCGCTCGCGTTAATTTAGACTTTGACAATCAATTCAGTTTATAATTCAATTATGATTCTAAAGACACATGGCGCCATCTATTATCATAAGAACGTTATAGTTGTTTTCCTCGGGAACAGTACTTTTTTTCGGGATGAAAGGTACCCTATGTCCTTTCTGTACACCTGACAAGGTATATGCAAAATTTCGGGATGATCGGTTCAGTGGTTTAGGCGTGAAAAGGTAACAAACAAACTTACTTTCGCATTTATAATGGTAGTTAGGAAGTTAGGTACATAGTGTACCAATTCCGCGTAGACTAGGTGAATCAGCCTCCAATTCCTCAAAACGACGACCAGTACCTAAATACCTTCCACAAAAATACATTCCTTTATAATTTTCGCTAATGAGACGTGACGTCGACCGAATGTGGCTGACATCTGATAAATGGGAAGGGATTCATTTTTATTATTTAATTACTACTCCATGCATCTTATGTCCTGTTTGTACTAATTGATTCTTTTGATGTATCGGATTCTATTTTTTTTTAAAGTTATTTAGCGAACATTTAGTTCTTTGAAAAAAGAAATAAATAAATTGTTGCCAAGTTTTTGTAGACTGTACAAAAAGGTTTTATTAAAGCAAATTAATTTCCTTGTTATTTATTAGACAACTTGTTTTGCGCTTGTTCTAATCAGTCGGTTGCTATAAACTTGTCAAATATCTAAGTAATAGTAGAGGTACCTATAGGTAACCAATATTATATGTCAGGTTTCTCTTAAAGAGTCCCGCAGACAGACGCGATGCGACAGCGCGACGTGACTCCTTGTAGAACAATTTCTATAAAAACTTCATGGAAATTGTTTCTACATGAGTCGCGTCGCGCTGTCACGTCGCACCTGTCTGTGGGAGCCTTAAAGGAATTTGGGATTCAATCGAATTTTTTGATCTTGATATCTAGCTGACGCTCCTAAGGAAAATTCAAACTAAATAAAATTGGAATTTTTGGAAAAAAGAAGTAGCATCAGTTTATATCAAAACTTATAATTTACCAACATAAAACGGACGTAATTTAAATATTTTAACAATGATAAATGACTCACTACAACATACTGAAAGATGAAAGATTAATCATCAAATTGTGCTAAAATGACGAATGCTTTTTTACCGCCAAACCAACTTTACTTAGCGTTAAAAAAATCATAAAAGTTTCTTTTAGCATGTGGTCAATGTAATTGTGCATTAACTTCAATGTTGTGAATTCCAATAAATCCGACAATGCATAGGCAGTTTTACTTAACGACGCATATTATTTAAGAGTTATTTTTTATTAATATCTGTGGTAAACCACGCAAATTCCCGCGCAAAATATCTCTGAGGAGGTCGTGTTTTGCTTGTACATACTTTTTAATGACCATAAACAATTTAAGGATTCTTTCGCGATCGAAGTGTCACTGATTGACTTCTGCATGGAATTATGATGTACTTTAGAGTGCAATGATAGAGTTGGTACCAGTGTGTTAGCGATCGCATAATAAGTTGTCGGATTACGAAACGTATTAAAACCTTTGATACACAACGGTATATCGTTGCGTATCGTAATGCTCTGAGAATTTATATTTAAGACATTGGCTATCTGTATTTAGATTGTATCAATGACTTTATTCACGCAGAAACACAAAACCGATACTTACCATAACATATTGTATTGTTATCTAAAAGCTAAAACAATTCCGACACGCTACACGTTATCAACCAAAGCAAACCTAAAAACATTAACAAGTTAATTTCAAAAAAATAATTACGCGCACTGTGCAATTTGAAACACAGATAATACAAAATGTGCCGGATGTAGATATAGCGCCATTGTTGTGTCTTCATTTCCTTTATGTTTATTGCCAGAGCAATAAATAGAAAATTGAATTTTAACAGGCGTGGAAAATATTTACTAAACTTAAATACCTAAGCACATAAGAAACGTTTTTTGTTTTTTTCTGTAACTGTTATTAATGATTATGATGGCTCGCGTTACGAGTATATCCTTATTTTATTGAAATATTAAAAACACCGTGTTTTGCACTTGTCAATGAATTATGTTTTTTTTTTGTAATTAGTCAAATATTCAAAATGGGATAAGTTATGAAATCAGCCAGTCTATTCTGTAAAAATCTCACCGTTAACACTTAAGTGAAGTGAGCTGTCATTCCACCTGATGCTAGGGATTGGCACTATTGAAAAACAAAGTTGTAATAGCCATAAAGGAATGAGAAAACTCCTAGGCTATCGATAACGGTGTTACGTTTCAGACCATAAATGCTTAATTACTGCAAACCATAACCAACTTCAATTAACTACACCTATTATAATGAATATGCATTAGCCATTTTTTGAACACCTATTATATCTTGCACCTATTATCGATACATTACAACACTAAACATAATAAAAAATATATTAACAGAACGCAATTAGCCCGATAATATATTTGCAACAAAATTGGCTACATTGTCCTATTTGATTGTTTTTTCGTTATTATAAAACTGTTTTACCGACGGCCCGTATATGATTCTCGGCTCGTTAAAATGTAACGATACCTGGGTGTGTTTTATAGTGCCTTTTACGAGGGAACAGTAACATTTTAGCGCTGCGGGCCTTTTATTACGCTGTCATAGAGTAGAGTCTGAAGTTTTAGTGCCTGATAACGAGTGAGTGGTTATCTGTGCGTCTGCGCCTCTATAACCCTACTTTTACTTCTAATCTTTTTATATGGAACCTGATTTCTGTGACACCTTTTGAGAGACAATTTAGCGGTGTATAGGGCTAGAGTTTATTACAATTAAATGGATTAACATTCTCAATAGGAGTTGTTGACTTCTTAATCAAACAGTTATGCCAAGGATCTGCAATTTAAATTTGATTTAAATTGCAGATCTGCTCGATAGTAATACTCCTTGAAATATTTGTTGTTTTCATAACTCCTAGATGGATTTTGCTATAAACGTTAACCTTAGAGAAAGGCACTTCGTTAGTAACAAAAAATATATGTAAATTCGTCTAATCAACAAACTCGTTTGATTCTATCGTTTAACGCAACTTTTTTCCTTTTAATACCTTGTCAATTGGCCACTTACTAAATTCTTTTTTACACATAGTTAATAACTTAATAACCGTAGCTAATTCTTTGATTTTTTGTTCCAGATGGTCAGTCAAATCACCTGAATCTCTTCAACTCGAGGCCGCAGCCCAAGAAGAAACGAAAATCTCGAACAGCATTCACCAACCACCAGATCTTTGAGCTGGAGAAGCGGTTTCTCTATCAGAAGTACCTCTCACCCGCAGACAGAGACGAGATCGCGAGCTCCCTGGGGCTCTCCAACGCTCAAGTCATCACATGGTTCCAAAACAGACGAGCAAAGTTGAAACGAGACATGGAGGAGTTAAAAAAAGATGTGGAAAGTGCTAAAGTATTGTCAGCTCACAAAAGCTTCTTAGAAAACGTGACTGACCTGGGCATTCTGAAGAAGAAAGCCATGAGCATAGGCGCCAGTGAGGAGGCGGCCACGAACCTTGTAGTGAACGCGTCCAAATGAAACGAGGCCTCACGCGCGATCGCTAACGATGCCAACTACGATCGGCGCGTGCTCGACTATTAACTCGATAGTCGAATCGACTAAAGTGACAATGTGTTACAATTTCAATGCGAACGTTTTAGTGACGTTAGATGTTTTTATCTCCACTATTAATAGTATTTAGCAAAGTACATCACTATTTAATACGTCTGTAAATAGTATTAGTTGACCGTAGTGTATTGTTGTACAAAACTTTTGAAGCTTCGTTCGAAATAAATGTGATAGTTGATTTTATTATTTAAGTAAGTACTTAATATTTTATAGAGATATTCTTAAATTATTTATTTTTGTTGGATTATTAACTGGCTTCTGGAACAGCAATAATTTTATTGAAAGCAACGAAACAGTAAATAGTTTTGGACATGTAGATACTGAAATAAGAGTTTTCCATTAAATGTGCAATAATTATAATAAAATTACATCATCTGTGAGCCAGTTACAAGTTCCAGCTTACGTTACTATTGTACATATTAATGTAAAGGTAGTTTGTTTAGTAATTAAAACTTAAAGCGTAGTTTTATAATCTTAATGAGAAGTACGGAGTTGATGAAGTGTATAGTACCTACCTATCTTATCAAAATTTTAATTAGTAAGTGTAATTACTAATTTTAAATTGGTTCAAATTGTGGATTTCTACTAATTTACTACCAGCAATAGAGAATGAATATTAATGGTAATGACTAAGTAATTTCATGTGATTTTAATACCGTTACGTGCAAAATAATGAAGGCAAATCGTAAAAAATTACAATGATTGTTAAGCGTAAGTAACATAATTATTTTGCAGTTTTACTATTTTGTATGCATTGTGTAAATAAATCATTATTAGTCAGTTATATCACTAATTGAATGAATCGGCAACATTTTGTAACTATTCAATAAATACTTTTGTATTAAATAACTATTTTAAAATGTGACTTGACACTTGTGTTACATTTTTATAGTGACTAGAAATCAGTCTGTATAGTATATTAACTAAACTATTCTTGCCTATTTATGAATTTCACGTCGTCATTGTAAAGTTTCATGAATTTATTGTTATTATAATTCTGACGACGTTTCACTGTATGTACTTATAAAAATAATAACCAGACCATATTTCCTTTTTGGAACAATTATTATGTACCTATATTTTTCCTCTATTATTTGTTAATTACAACTGAGATCAATTCCATAATTTAATTGTAATAAAGCCAAACATATTTTGCAATCGATTTATGAATCGACTAAACAGTCGTTATTTTGTATCGTTCTACACCTCTATATTCCATTTTTGAATTTATTTTTACCGCTTCCGTAGACAATTCCATTTTCTTTCTTAAAAGCAATGGTATTGATCTAATAGTGTCTTCTTGTTCCTACTATGATAATTTACAGCTACATAATGTAACGTTTGATGTAACGTTTAACAATAGGCACAATCTGTGCTTCAACTATGTGAATATTACTTAGTGTAAATAAACATTATGTGTTCTGAAGTGCTTTGTTTGGATTTATTTCTTCCCTCTACCTCGATATGTCATGGCTAAGAATAGGCCTTGGAAGGTCGTTTATTTGCTGATTGACGATTGCAGTATTTTATTGTACCGACATAAAAGGAGAAAGATGTTGTGTTGTCCTGAAAAATAATTCCTGCATTACTGTCTGTCAAAATGCCGATAACAAAAGACCTCACGACCAACCGATGCCTTTGTCGAAAAAATTCCATGCACACGCCCAAAACTATACTTTTATGTGTCTTTTGTTACGAAGGACAAGAAAATGGTGTAATCAGCCATAACATATTAATTTCATCCTGTTTACACCTATACTCGAAAGGTTTAGGTAGTTAAATAAAGGTAAACAAAAAAAACCACGTGACTCATAGATGTTAAACCTTTTATTTCAAATGTAAAAATCATATTATTTTGAGTCCCATAATAATATGCTCTATTCGGAGTCTGAATTTGAGGAACTATCTGTCGCATTAATAGTAAAGCGTTCAGTGGTATCATCAATTATTTTGTCTAATTTAAACATTTTTTGTTCTTCTTTTATTACATGACCCTCGCAACTTTTCCAATTCTCAGCAGTCACATTAGCTAAAGCCTCTGGCAAAAGAATGTTTAGGTCAGACATTTTAAAAGTTTTATTTTTCTCGGCTACAAACCCTTTAACTTGAGCTCATATTAACTCAATTGAATTGCGCTCACAGTGGTATGGTGGCAGCCGCAATACAGTCACACCATTTAACATTTTTTCTAATTCATCCACAACATATAAGGCATCTGGTTAACCGACTAAACGTAACACCTGCTATTTCAGTTGCCATACTACGTCACAGGTGTACTCTTCAATTTAGCAACGTTATCTAATTCGTTGTATTTTCTGAAAGGTTTAGGGAACCTGTCTTTTTGGGCTCTTTACAATAGACAGATTACAAAATATTATACTATTTTATAAATCTAACAAAAAAATGGTGCTCAAGGAACTACATGTACGAAGAGTATAGTTTACGAATAAATGATAAAGTTTAACATACATTAATTAATAAAAGAGGAAACTCTCGTATAAATCGTAAGTAACTTTAATTTTGTTGTAACGTATTTTTAAACAAGAAAGTGTCAACTATAAAAAAAAAACATTTTACGATTTGTTTACCTTTATTTAACTACCTAAACCTTTCGAGTATAGTTATGTGCATGTTGTGATCTCCTGTCATTGAAGGAGCACACGTAAAATAATCTTTTTTATTATTATCATTTCTATTGTATCTGGGTATCCTTTGTTGTATCGAAATAAATAAATAAATTAGGTGCATCCGGCGCACTCTGGATAATCAGACCCGCTACCTTACAATCTTTATAGCAATAGGTAGTTCATGTCCTGCTATAGTAATAACATAGCATAACATCACCTGTAATACCCGAAAAGTTAGGCAAAGGTGTGCCTATAGTACACCTACACATCGCCAGTTATCTTTAAGTCCCATGTAATAGGGGGCGAGCCTATTGCCATCAACCGAGCACAAATCCAGACTCCGGACTGTTACTGAGAAAAAACTATTATTGAAAACTAGCTATTATTGGTATAGGTAAATCTCGTGCAAGGGAAGAAGATTGCCTCCATAGACAAACAGCGTACCTACTATTGAAAAGAGAAGAATGTGTGTAAAAGGCAGATCGTAAGTATCAAATAAAAGGAGAGGGTACTGCTGCAGGTTGAAAATCAATGTCATTCAATCGATGAAAATGATGCTACCAAGGTAATCACATGAACTTCGATCTTCATAGAATAGTAGGTATGGTACTCTTTGTGCTACAAGACCTGAACCTTGAGCAACCTATTATGGATCGAAACTATGTGGAAATCGATTATTAGAATCGAATGATTTGAAACATCGATTAAATTATAATGTGGGCGTCAAAACAATTGACGAATTTCAACATGGAGGTCGTCAAATCATCGTGACGATCATAAAACTCTTAACACCTAATTGGCGACTGAGGAAATACCAAAGAATCATCGGGTATCTAATACTATTAGGCTGTGTGCAGACGTATGTAAATCAAGACTGTCTGTGTCGGGAGATGTTATTTGAGGACAACCAAAAAAAAAGACTGTCTTTTGACAAACCAAGTACCTACCTATTTAACATGTTTTTTTTTTAGTCAATGATAGCCCGCACAGTTGCAACAAAACGAAAACAGTTGCTTAATCAAAGTCGCAAAAAATCTACAGAGAAGCTGTTTGCAACATAAAAAAAACTGTTTTGCTTCAGAGGGCCTCTAGACTAGCAGCAATCGCTTTCAAAGCGTTTCGTATTTTTACAACAACTATCAACAGGATTACCTAAACTTACATAAATAATAATACCTTTTTGACTTTACCATCATCGTTAATCGCTGATAGAATGTCACTTTGTCCAGGCACTCTGGTGTGTGCACTGTCTTACACCTGAGGCCGTACTATGACATGTTAAAGCCATCATTGTTCCAGCGTGAAAGAGAGACGGAGCTATATATGACCGATAGCACTATCCCTTTTTCGCAATGGAATCATGATGGTATTAGCACGTCATAGTAAGGCAACTGGTTTCTGAAAAGTTACCTGAATAGACAGCTGGGGAGTTTATTGCGCCACTTCTTCGTCCCAGCTAAAGCACTAGGAAATTGTGAAGGGCGGGCGTACCGGGGGACTTTAGTAATTATGAAGTTCAAAAAATTCTGATTCTGACCCTAGTGACTTTTGAGTTTGATTTTTGATTGCTTTTATCAACACAATCACATAATTAAGTTATTTGATTCGCTCTTGTTTCTGTCAGTAAATCACAACAGTCTATACTTCATTTATTATAATATTAAGAAAAATAACTGCAAAATAAAGGGCGATATTGTTGAAATTACTGCACTTTAGAGTACATTTTTTTTTATGTAAATGTTAAATGTTGTATTGCTTGCTTTGTATTTATCGTGAAATTACGGAGTTTATTATACGTTTATATCGAAATAACGAAGCGTTTATAACCGTTATTTTTTTATTGTTTCTACCTATGTCCGTTATAGACTTTAAAACCGTCCCAACGATGTGCCCTTAACTGGTTTCATTAGAAAGGTAATAATGCGAAGATGGTTTTTAACTACTAAAACAATGGAAAAATAAAACTTCATGTATGGACCGAATGTGCCTAATGCATTGTTTTATCGTAGTAATACGCCGAGTATCCGCTAGTGTTATAATAAATATAGTATAAATATCTTTGATAATCTGTCGACGAATTATAGTTGTGTTGATGAACCTTTTGGAAACCAAGAGTAAGTGTGAGCTTTACTTACGTACCAAGTGTTATTTAGTAATACCGGAACCAAGCGGAGATCAAACTATTACCTAATCAGAAATATGCCGTGTAGACATTAGTTCTAACACAAACATGTGTTCTCATGCTAGTCGAAGTAATCAATTCGGTACAGATCGGAACTTAGAGTGAGAGGGCTGACGTCCACTTGAAGCTAGCGATAGTTTTATCGTTTCGCGGCAAGGATATAAATATTTAGATGCTAAACAGCAGAAAATACCTTCTGATGAAAATACACTCTAGGAGAAGGAGGAGGAGGATAGACGGTGCATTTTAGACTGTAAAAATACCGACACCCATAAGTAATATAATAATATGGGAAATACAAACCTACCTAGTATTTCAACAGTCGCTTGACTAATAGTAAAAACCGGCCAAGTGCGAGTCGGACTCGTGCCATTATCTAAAAAAACAGCAAAAATATCACGTTTGTTGTATGGGAGCCCCCTTAAATATTTATTTCATTCTGTTTTTTAGTATGTGTTGTTATAGCGGCAACAGAAATATATCATCTGTGAAAATTTCAACTGTCTAACTATCACGGTTCATGAGATACAGCCTGGTGACAGACAGACGGATGAACGGACAGCGGAGTCTTAGTAATAGGGTCCCCTTTTACCCTTTGGGTACGGAACCCTAAAAAATGAAAATGTTGAAGTGAAAATTTCTTTAGGCGCACTTTGGGCTCTTCTTTGGAACACTGAATGAAACTGAACCGTTACGCTCGGGTCGGTGACGCCAAATCGGGTACTTATACTCAGCTCCAGTCAGTCAATGACGCTGAATCACAGCCATATATACTCGGCGGTGAATCGCGTATACTCGGCTCCAGTCGTCATGAGCTGTCATATACAGGGTGGCCGGGACATCGACGAACAAACTGTAACCATGAATTCAGGACATGATTCTAAACCCCCTAAAGTTATAATTTATCGTCGGTTATCAAAAATGCTGTTTCATAGACAAGTACAATACTTACGCGATCAAAATGTACTGAACAACATTTTCTTTTAAAAGCGACGAAAATTTTCAACGCAGGGGTGTTCAGACAGATGGTTGCAGACTCCAAAGCTTCATGTTCTTTTTTATCTATCTGCTCATTTCAAATGGAAGCAAGCCTTCTTTTGGGCCTGCGGACGGCGAGCAATGGGCAGCTCGCCGTCCGGTAAGGACCAGGCCCGGGTCGATGGCGCGTTGTGTTCCACGCGCGCCTCAAAGAGATGTCAGCATAATTGACGGGGTCAGATAGGGCCGATGCCTGCCGGGGTCGCGGATTGTTCGAAAGAGTTACCGTGGCCCTGGCGCACAGGCAACTGAAGGAACACGGGTGGGTTTTAGTCAGTAAGAGTCTGACACGCCCTTCCGTTCCGCCCAGAGCGGGAGAGGTCATTTGATGATTTCCCAACCAAAAAAAAAAAAAAAAAGGGGTGTTCAGAATCATGTACTGGTAACAGGTTGTGCATCTATGTCCCTGCCATCCTATATATGTTAAAATTAGAAAATCATATAAGATTTCACTTCTATCGTGTGGTCATTAGCACAGACCGATCTGGCCGGTAATTTGTTATATATCTTTACAGCATTTATGTACGAGTTGCGGTAAACAGAACTCATGTTTAAATTTATTTTTGAAAGAAAGAAAGATAGAAAGAAAAGAAAGAAGAATATTTTATTTGGAACACGCACAGGAAATACAAAGTGTAAAAAATTCAATAAATAAAAAAGGAGCATTTAAAACTAACAAAATTAACAATAAAAATATAGTTTTTTTTTTTTTTTTTTAGTACCAATTAGTCTCTTTGCTGAAATCGATGATGATTATGAGTTAGGATAAACTGATAGGTAGGTACAGACTTCACAGACTTCTTAGAAACAAATATTTAAAAAAAACTCGTAGCGCTCGTAGCAGTTTGCTACAGTTTTTGCTACGAGCTATTTTTGTGCAAGGCTTGTTAAATGCAAGCATTTGTTTTTATGAATTGTTTGGCTTAGCGAGCGACTTTGCATAAGTAAATAGGTACGTATGGTATGCAAGTCTATGCCGTATTTCAGCTGCAAATGCTGATGATGAAGTAGTCTTTAATCTATACCTACGCATCAAACGGCTTAATTTCAGCCTACCATAAACACCACTAGGTTACTTGTAATTTAAACCTATAATAATTTAAAGTAATTGAAATGCAAATATTATAATTACTCGTAGCGCTCGTAGCACATTGCTACGCTTTCTGCTACGAGCTCTTTGTTATGCAACTTATGTTCTATGCAAACATTTGTTTGACTGAATAGTTTGTTTTAGGCGCTTAGCGTGCTGGCTATGGATAAGTGGGAGTTTAGCTTAGCTTGTCTTCCTACAAGTTAGCTAAGCAGGGGATATTTATAATAAAGAATCAAGTTAGGTATCTGAAAAGGAAATCTGAAAAATGTAAATTACGATTTACTGTTTTGTGAAACTAGGTAGACCAGCACGTGTAGCATGATCATTTTTATTTCAACTCTGCTAAGACAAAGGGACATTTCATTTTTTTCATTATACCATTGTTTTTCATGTCTTCCGTTCCTACTTTAGTTAAGCTGCGTGCAGTTCACCACGGTAGTTACTATGTAAGTACGTACTGACAAAGGTCAAAGTGTAAGTCAAAGTCAAAGTGAAAGTCAAAGTCAAAGTGAAAGTCAAAGTCAAAGTGTAAGTAAATGCGGCACAAAATATGGTAGGTATACAAATTGTTAGTACGATGACACATTTCACCATCAATTGACACGCAAATATTAAAGTAACAAGATGCTAGTTTCTTAAAAGCAAATCTCTATAATAAATTATTTAAAGTAAATTTTAAGCTTCATAAACTCAATAATAATAGACACACAGAAAAATACAAATACAACATAATAGCTAAAAACTATTGGTCCATGAATCATGTAATTTCCCAAGTTAAAAGCAGACCAGCCAGACACTTTCTTCTATAGAAATTAGTTAGTCGGCCAGCTCGCTGTACGTACAGGCCATTCACACATTAGTCGGTCGGCCATTACGCGCAAAAGGCAACACTCACACATAAATATTCACACATATACGGGACTCAGTTTTGTCTTAGCGGAGTTCCATCCGGAGGCGGAATATCTTTGTTCATGCATTAACCCATTCGCTGCGGCGATAAAAATTACGCTTATTAGCCAAGTGCGGGACGGTTTTCGTCGCGAACGCGGATGGGCGTCCTCCGCACCTCAATAGGATAATATGGAACGCCGATCGGCGTTTTCAGCATTATTTAAAGAAATTGGTCATTCTTACGCTAAAACCTTAGAAAAACTATAAATACGTCAGACGTGTGGTACGTTCACGATCATAATTGGTGTAAAAAGTAAATTAACATCAGTTAGGATTCTTTTTGTGAAGTTTTTGTTCTAGAATAGTTGGATTGTGTTAATTTGGAGAATATGGCGATAAATGGTAAGTAAATTATTTTAATTAAATAATTGTACTTCACTTTTAAACTACAGTCTCATATATTTTAGTTTCAAGTGTTAAGAATGGCTAAATTATCAGTATAAATTAATATCAGAGGTAGCAAACCTTTTCATTAGTTTTATAATACTATTATTATATATTTGCAGCTCTAATTTTTAAAGACATCTTTGTTAACCTGAAAATTTGTATCAAAATGAACTTTCGTTGAAAGAATTGATGCAATTCGTCGCCACTATATCAGCGTTGTTATTAGTTGTTTGACGTCTTGTTCTTTATTTTTCCAGATAAAAAACGTTCATGGTCACCCAATATATTAGATGATGGTCAAGATTGGAACGCTACAAATATGTCTCAGTCGAATTTGTTACCCCAAAGTAAGAAAAAAAAGGGATTCAAAAAGATGCAACATGCGACGATTGCAAGATTGTCACCGACAATATAGGAAAAGAAGAAAGACGGAATGTCCTTTTTGGTCAGTTAGTAACCGAAGAGTTGAACCAAATTAAACCCTGTCTTCGTACCCGCACTTATGCAAAAATTTTAGCGTTTCTGAATGATGCTAAAGGTTCGCACTCGAATGAAATAAAATACGATACTCAAATCGAATAAACAATTATTGATTGTGCATTATTTTAAAAGACATTTAAAAGTACAAAAACAGTTATAATAAGTGCGATCGTGAACAATAAACAAAGTCGAGAACATAAATGTGTATTACAATGTATCTAATTAAAGAATATTGAAAACAAAATAAACATAATCAATAAAGATCTGTGTTTTTATAAACTTGAATTTAATATGAGATATTAGCTCAAAGTTTTTACCGAGATTCAATTGACTAAAAACAATTACAGTTTACTAATATGTAATAACAAGCCAATATCCCATTATTTATTTTGAATATGCTGCATATAACAATAGTAACTCTTATTAAATCAATAAATAAATAATAATAGTAATAATAACTCATCATTAATATCTGTGAAATGGTCGAAAACACGTAAGAGACCTGGAAGAAACCTGGCGATTTTGGACAATCAGGACAGAAATAAATAGTGTCTACCCTTATTTTATTTATGAGACAATACCTATTTTTTTTTCTTTTGATGCGTTGAGTTGCACGACGTGGCAAAACTAATGGCAAAGAATTTTATGATGTGGTGGTGGAGTGATCATAATACGAGTTATAGCTGGAAGAAGAGATTCTAATAATTTGATTCTAAAACGTCATTCTAAATCGTAAAACGTCAAAGATGTTTCATTTGACATTTTAAACAGTTGGTACGAATTTATGACACTTATTTGAATAATGTGAATGATTACTTTCTTATACCATTTCAAACTTTTATGTTCACTGTCGTAGTATGAAAGCATTTGATCGATCTTATCTACATCTCCGCATATATTTAGTATATTTTACAATAGCATTCGATTTTAAAGTTATTAGTTCTGATCGGCGGGGGTTTTGCACAGGAACCATATCAGCGTTGTGTTCGCTGGACACAACTATGACCTCTCTATTGCTATGCCATTTACAAACTGTTAAATTTTGTTCATTGTGTAGTATTATACATTCTCCCTTTTGTAATTTCGTGT
This sequence comes from Griposia aprilina, assembly GCA_916610205.1. Classification (NCBI taxonomy): domain Eukaryota; kingdom Metazoa; phylum Arthropoda; class Insecta; order Lepidoptera; family Noctuidae; genus Griposia; species Griposia aprilina. The sequence continues at coordinate 13,703,378 of OU744305.1, forward strand.
CAATTTTTTTTGGATTTCCAGCCCTGTTTTTGCGTAAAGTTTCCGTACAAAATGTTCTTTTTTCCAAAAGTTGTGTGTGCTAAAGGTATACTAGCATAATAATTGTCAATATACAAAGAATGGCCACAATTGACGTAGTCTTGTAATAACAAATGGACGACTTTTTCGGCATGACCACGTCCTCCTACCAGCAGGTCTCTAGACCATATATGTGTAATTTCTGACACACTCCAAAAGTATCTGCCAGAACATAAAATTTTATGCATTAACGACTGGCTTTTGATTTCATATACTGCCTAAATGAAAGTCTACCTCTTCAAAGCATTAAAGATTCATCTATAGCCAATTCTCTTGTAGGATAGTAAATTTCTTATTTTTTTTTTATTAAATGCGTTAATTAACGTTCTGATTTTTTTTAAACTTTCATTTCCTTCTTCTTCTTGTACATTTAAGACTCTTAAAATATTCAAAAATCGGTCTCTGCTCATGTGTTGGCTAAATATACTTGATTGGAAGAGGTAATGAGACTTCCAAAAATCATTTAGTTTGTTCATTTTTACGTTTCCCATGTGTATTATGAGACCCATGAAAGTCTTTAATTCATCCATAGTCAGCGGGCGCCAGCATTTCATTCTACTAAAGTTTTTGAGATTACCGCTGATTATTTTAGATGCATACCGGTTAGAACAAGTTAAAATAAAATTCGTTATACGTTCATCGGAACGTATAACGAATCTTATTTTACAAAGAACAGTAGATATCGATCAAACGGAAAAAAAAACTACTGGTTCTTTGTTTCTCATCTCTACTTTCAAACCAGTACGTTGTTGGAAATCGAGGAAATTCTGGGAATGTGGATTTCCAATAATCCAATCATTGGCTGGTTCAACCACATCATCTTCAAAGTTTTCTTGAGGATGATCATCCTCATCTTCGTCGATTTCCTCATTGAGTAAATTATCGATATTACCTGATAATATTCCGTAGAGATCTTGTTCATTTAAACTCTCCTGCGCCTGCATGACATAATCAGGTGATGGCATGTTATGGCTAGGTGAAAATATCGCTGATAATATATTTTCCAGAGGTTCATCGCAATTGTGTCTATGACCCGTGTCAAAACTTGTTGACGGCACGGGTTCCATGTTATCTGCAAGTGAAAGTATGATACCTGAGTATATAGTATCTTAATATAAACCCTAATTGCAGATCAAAATATAAAATAACTGTTACCAAATGGCTACTTGAATTGGATTATGCAGAGACTGAAAATAAACTAAATGTTCAAAAACAACAAGTTAACATGTAGGTAGGTATAAGTAAAAATAAAATATTAAGTAGGTACTGTAGGGACCTACGTGCCAGGTACCGGGATTTCTTATTAAAACAATTAATATATTATAATTTAGCTGGTTTATTTTAAGCTCATGTTATCCACTTTACAGTTCCGCGCCTAGTAATTCAATCATTTCTTCCGAAACAAAACCTAAGATAAAATATTTGACGGGCTGTTCTAAATCTCTTTGACAATTCGAATGTATCAAAAGCAATTATCGCCTGCCAATACCATAGCGAGGTTCTCTTCCAAAAACAAATCTCTACAGTACCTAGGTATAACGAAAACTTTTACGTACCTTTTATATGCACTCCTTTGTATTTTACAGTACACAACTACACAACACATGAATTTCAGTAGGCAAAATCAGAGTCCGAAATCACTAGCCGTTGTCGTCGTAAGTGCAAGAAACAGTCCAATAATAACCGTACAATATTAATATTGTCTAGAAATATCAGTCGGGAAGTCACAACAATCTTTGACGTTTCTAATATGCAAATGGCGCGAATTGCAAATGGTGCCACGTGCGCGTGGCGAAAATTAGAACTACATCTTTCGTCTCATTTTCTCTTTAGTATTAAAGTGAGACAAACGTATTGAGCAAAAGCGCTTCCAAGGAGGTTCCATTATTCAGCTTATTTATTCTCGTAATGTGAAACTCCTTGGTGGAATTCTTATATATTTTTTATGGAAATTAAAAATAAACCGTAAAGGATACGCGCGGCGTTATACAACGGAGCATGCGGTAAAATAGGTACTTAGGTGCGAGTACCTATTTTACCGCACGTTCCGTTGTAAGGTGCGTAATTTTAAACTTTCGAACAATGTATACAGGCAACACAGCGATAAGACTAGTGTTGTTATTGAGCATTCGTGCACTTTTAGTGAATTTTATATAACTTAAAACGTAATAATAAATACCTCTATTATAGAAAAATTATATTAACTAAATATATTTAGGAAATATTGCAAAAAATCATAAGGTATTTATTTAGAATCAAAGGTTGTTAAATCCTGGAAAACGTCGTTAGGCGTCTTCCGCACCTAGGATGGAATTCGCAATTTTTCAAAAAGTAAAAAGTTCAGAAACGGCGAGCAGTACATTGTTGTATTTTTTTTAAAAAATGTGCATATATTGCAAGTATAATTTTTTGTGATTTGTTTTTGCCAAGATATAAGCAATTAAAAAAAAACGCCGATGGGCGTATTTCGCACCTGAATATTAAATCCAAAAACGCCGAAAGGCGTCCACCGCAGCGAATGGGTATGGGGCTAAGTTACCCATATATTTCCAATATCTTAGCTCGCTGTTCGCTTATCTCTCACTGGAGGTTGCGCTTGCGTTGTTTCAGCGATTGTCTAAGCTAAGTGTTTGTTGTAGGCGTCGCGTGCCGGATGAAGATCAGCTGGGGTTACAATAGCGGATAGAAAACTATCCGAGGGGTTTTTTTTGTTGTTGTGACAATCGATAAAAGAGCATAGTTTTGCTTCAAAATACTGCTATAAATGGGGCTCCGTTTTTTTTTATTTTTATGACTAAAACCCAACCGTGTTCCTTCAGTTGCCTGTGCGCCAGGGCCACGGTAACTCTTTCGAACAATCCGCGACCCCGGCAGGCATCGGCCCTATCGAACCCTGTCAATTATGCTGACATCTCTTTGAGGCGCACGTGGAACACAACGCGCCGTCGACCCGGGCCTGGTCCTTACCGGACGGCGCCCTAAAGCCCCTGAAGTTGAAATCATAAAGAATTTACATCTAATTAATTAATCAGAGAAACAGCTCGTAAAGCTGCTATATAAATACCTCCAGGTATTCACATTGTGCAAAACTGCAGACACGTTGCCATTGTTAGGCCTACTAAGAATTTAGTTAACGCCAAAAGGGTCTCCCTTTGTAGAAATGAAGACCTTTCACAACCATCTACTAGTAAGCGAGAAACCTCCCGAAGAAAATCTTTTCCAAGATCTCCAGTACCGCGGATCTTTAGTCAAATACGAAAAGTGAACACTGATAAATGTAAACTAAGCCTAACAACCGTTGTCAAATTACACCAAACGTTCCAAACTCAAATTGTTAAAACTGTACGAGAATTTGTTACGGACAAAGTTTGTTAAACGTTAATTGGTCGCCCACTATAGCCGTAATCACCAGAATAAATTGACCCACGAAGACTATACCCCTTGTAGAAATCAGAGGTCATTTTAAACTGGTTCCCATGTTAGCACGCACGCTGGTTTCGGTCACATTTTAAATATTAATTCTTGGTTGTTAATACGTTAACTATGGTCACTATTCTTGCACAAGCGTGATGTGATGAACCGTAAACAATAAATAATTGCTTAAATACCGTCTAAGACCCACACCAAACGTTTTATAACTATAGTCGATTTCCTTCGCTATTTTAAGGCTCCGTTTACTTAAAACAGTATTTTTTCTGTATTTTTTTTGATCGTCTTTGAATTGCGGTTGGATATCATCGCGAAATTACAGGAAACATTAAGAATTACAAAGATATGAACAGTAATTAACTCAAAAACACACTGTACAGAAAGAAATCCAGTAATAACACAGCCATGAGCTGTTAATTTATGTTGCCTATTGTCCCGTAATTAACACTGGGCCGCCTTTTATTGATTTCGCGGGCTGCACTCAAGAACTCAAAACTGCGGCTTTCGGGCTCTTTGTTCCAAGTTTAATACTATAATTTTTGAGGTCAACGCGCGTGATGGCAGGGTGTAATGTTGCTTTGTAAAATGTGACCAATTTAAATACACCCTCGGGCGTCGTTGCTCCTCTTGAGTCATCTTTTCAAAGTCTAAACGCAGAAGGCGGGAGGGCCCAACTGAAACTGGCAACCTTATAACAGTTGTTGATTTCGAATGCAACAATTCGAAATTCAAAATAATTACCGCGCTCATCATAGGATGTTATTACGCAGCATTTGTTTTTGGAACCGTAATGAAAGGTCCTAGCTTTGTTTGGTTAATGTGTTGCCAGCATAATTATTATTTTAAGTGGCAAGTAAAAATATTTGTTACCTAGTTATTTTATTGGTGCTATAATTATGTTAACATACTATAGACGACAATTTTAAACAACTGTAATTTTTCTTTTCGCCACACCGTGTATTCGATAGTTGCTACACGAGTACGTAATTTAGAAATAATAGTTTCTTTAATGAAAACGTCATTTTAATTATAATTAAAGCGTCATTATAATTAATTTGAACAGCACGCGCTGCCTTAGGCGTTGACAGTTGTGAGTTTTTTAATAGACCCCACCCACAACTAGGTGGATATTCTGAGTATTGATTAAAAAAAAAAACTGGTTGATGTCACGTTTTAATAAAGTGTGAAAGGTCCCTTTATGTTCATAAATGGAACACTAGTGTTTTTGTTCATAATGAGTTAATGACAAATGTCAATATGACTTAAAAGAAGGAGGCTCTACTTACTTTTTCTTTTTAGCTGCACGTTATTAGTGGTTTTTCACTTCATCACACATGTTTTTGGATCAATGAATCTTATTTGTGGACCCAGATCTGATACACAGGTCGGTTATGTATCTATATATTTTACAATTTGAAGGGTTAAGTACGTTATTCAAATGTCACTCAGGCTGTGTTCTCTCAATAGGGTTAAGTAACCTTTTTCATTTGGATTTGCTATAGAAATAAGTAGCTAGGTTAAAGTAATGTGAATTAAGATTTAAAATATAGTTGAAAATTTTCCACAGTTTTAAATACACATTCCAATTTTATTATATACTATTATATGCAAAACTCTATAAATACAGGAAATCAACACTAAAAAAGGATTGAGAAAGCATCCTTTTTAACACCAAAACCGGGTCAAAACGTCTGTTATGGCAATAAACAATTTTATAATTTAATAGCACCATATTGCAAAGCTAATAAATAATATTCACAAATTTATCACTAAAGCCCCACACGACCGTCATAAAGTTTTTTTCTTATTTCCACATTAAACTCCCCAAGGCAAAAGAATTGACCCAAAAATTGAGCCTTCATTGTATCGAATTAACAAGAGAATTCGCTTGAATGATAAATTGTTTCGCACATTCGTTACCCTATTATCTTTCAAAACTGCCTACTGACTGCCAGCAACGTCGATAACACGACATCAAGAACTGACAAAATCATCCCACAGAATTTTAATCTCTATGCCCATCACATACTGATTAAAATAGTATCAAACTATCGCATGAATCCTCTTTTCATTGCCCTCAGTACGTGTAAGTTCAAAAATGGAACATGCGATTCGAAACTTTATTGTCGTTGAGAAAAAAAAATAACAGTCGCGCCAAAAGTTGTGCGAGATGCACAATGGGCATTTGAAGTGGAGTGAAATGGTGACAATGGACGATAATGAAGTGGTTTTGTCATGTTTTTAGGCGTTACGCCGCGTGTGGGTATATTAAAGCACAATTATGTTATAAATGGGCGTTTATTGGACGATTAGTGCGACGGATCGAGGAGGCGTTAGCTCTTGTGAAACTTGCATTTTGAAATCGTGTACAGTTGCTGTCAGAATTGTTTTGTTAATTTTGAAGTGTCATAGAACATTAATAGAGTAAGTATTTGGAGCAGTTTATTTTTTATTTTTGTTGCACCTGGTTTTCGCACGTGTGGTTGAAATTGAACAATAGATTCTGGAGCCTTACCGATTTCACAATTTTTGTAAGGTATTCTTACAAGAGTGTTGTTCCTTACCTGCAGTTAGAGAGGTAAGTAGGTACGTAGGTACATGTTTCAAGTCTTATAGGCTTGATTAGACATTACCTTAACAATCACTAGTTATTACCCTACGGGGCAATTGCATAACACATTATCAGCAGCAATGACTTTTATTTTGACAGTTCATCGAAATTCATTGCGTTATTTACGTTGTTGATCAGATTTTATTTTCGAACATATGAAGTAATTGATTAGCAATATCATTTCAAAATGATTCTGATTGAGATTGATAGTGTTTTACGCTATTAGAGTGCTAGTCTTTGGCCATCCGTCAATACTTATTTATAACCAACAATAACAACCATCACTCTCTTTAGTAGCAATTATGGCAATCATTTTTAGAGATATGCAGCATAATTTATCTTGGAGCATATCATTTGCTTCGAGTGCTACGACAACTATAGTCTGTTCCAAAGTATCTGATTAAAATGTAAACAAATGGATCATGTACCTGTGCCTGATGCCAAAATGTAGTGCCACTTACAAATTGAGTGCTTCGGAAATTCTAATTTTAAATTACCTTAAAGGTGTTTTTCATCTGACACTTGTGATTAATTTTATTAACTCAATTTTCATCGATTATTTTTCAATTATAATTTAATAATATTTTCAAACAATAATTTAGTGTGAAAACCTCAAGCGGCGAAAGTATAATAACCTTATAATAATTATATTTTCGAGCCGTTTTGAGTTGGAACCCTCGGGCCGTGGGTTCCGAATAATCATGGTTTGTTCAACGAAATCCCCAAACGACTGGTTGACACTTCCCGTGAGCCAAGGGCTGGCTTTTAAAACCTTGGCTAGAGGCTAAGTATTGCCATACAACGTGGCAATGCCTCCAGTCTCTTGGGTACATTACCAGTCGACAGCGATGCGGAGGAATTTATCGACGCCATATTATAGTTTTTTAGTAGTTTTAGTTAAGTTAGAATATTATATATTTATAATTGTTGGTAAAAGTGGTGAGATATAAAGTTGAAACCTTGTAAATACATGTGAACGTGTTAGAAACTAATTTTCTTTAGTAAGTAATTGTGTAAGAATTGAACCTGGACAGGGTTTGTCAATACACTTTCATCAGCTAGTTTAGGAACAGACCATACCACTCCATGAGCGAAAAGATATGTCGTCATGTGAGGGTGCAGAGTTGCAGACACTGCAGACCAATATAATCGATACAAATGGCTCACGTTATCCATTCATTTACTTTCACGGCTCTTTTTTTATTTTTTATTGCCGAATAGGCCTGCTCTTGACCTCGAAATAAAATAATACTCAAATAATAATAATAAATTTCACAAATTAAATTAAGTTATCAACAAAGCTATAAATCTATTGTCAAAGCTTCAGATCATAGGTCAATGCCTTTATTGTAACTTTTAATTGAACTAACATTGGACATTATATTGAAATTCTAATAAACTTGTGTACCCGAACATACCCTTACCCGTCATAAAAAATAACACAATAGATTTGTGAAACACTCACATTAAAGACGTGCTTCATTGTCATCTAACGTCATTAACTCCTAAGGGACTGCTCATACTGTCTTGACCGCGTCAACACGCAACGCAACGTATCAGACTGCACCAGCGAGATAATTGCGTAACACACTAACAGTAGGAATGACTTTCATTTTGACAGTTCAACACCATTCATTGCGTTATTTACGTTGTTGAGCAAACAAAATTTTCAAACATATGAAGCAATGGATTAGCAATAGGCTTCAAAATGATTCAGATTTTGATTGATAGTGTGTTACCTACGCAATTAGGGTGCTGAATTATCCAGCCGGAGTCGCGGATTGTTCGAAAGAGTTACCGTGGCCCTGGCGCACAGACAACTGAAAGAACACGGGTGGGTTTTAGTCAGTAAGAGCCTGACACGCACTTCCGCTCCGCCCAGAGCGGGAGAGGTCATTTGAAGATTTCCAACCCAAAAAAAAAAATATGTATGAGTCTCATGGTTACTCTCAATAGAGAATTTATTATTATTATTATTAGTTTCTACGCTAGGGGGTCTATAATCATGTACTGAATTCATGGTTACAATTTGCGCTTCCATGTCCCTGCCATCCTGTATATTGCGTTTGTTTAGTTTTTGAACACACCAATTCTTTACACATATCAAGCAATTGATTTTGTTTCATAACATTACGGCTGTGTGGATTACAGGAAGGGTTAGGCAGAGGTGTTTCTATAGTACACCCACATTTCGACAGTCCTGCCAGAGTCGCGAATTGTTCGAAAGAGTTACCATGGCCCTGGCGCACAGACAACTGAAGAAACACGGATGGGTTTTAGTCAGTTAGCGAGAGTGGTCGTTTGATTATTTCCCAACCCAAAAAAAAAAAAACCTATGAATAGTAATGGCGAGCCTATTACCATTAACCAGCCACAAATCCAGACTCCGGACTGCTACTGAGAAATTCCTAATGGAAAAACCTAATAACACTTTGCCCGACCTGGGAATCGAACCTAGGACCTTAGCTCAGCGTTTGCGACCGCTGGACCAACGATAAAAGCGGAAGGTACTCATATCAAGTTAAGTGCATATTACAATTAGGGGTGCAGTCCATGCACATTCTATTAAGTAAGTTAACCCGCCCGCATATCTCACTTCACTTTTATTAGCATCTACAAAGTTGCGAGTTTTTACCTACAAGTGTTGGTAATTAGTCCTCGCGACACCTGGACAGCCATATTATTATAAACAATGTATTATATAATTACGAGTGCGCTTACATGTCTCCGTATACTTATGCTGTATGTCATTACTTATGCCCGTGTTACACGAGGCTAGTTTTTTAAGCTAAGATAGCAAGCAAGTAATATACTGGCTAACTATCCTGGCTTGGCACATGATGCTAGCTGTTTACACGGTGCTAGTACATCGCGGTGACTGCCATGACTCGGTGGAGTAAAATGCTCGGATGAGGTACTAGCTTCGCGGGACACACATGAGGCTAAATCAGTGGAACGGGACGCTACTATGTAGTTCAAAAAAACAAGTTTTTTTTCACTTTGTAGTTAGGTAGTGTCTTTTTTGAAAGTCGGTTGTTTTTTTTTTACAAAAAAAAACATTTTTCACTTTTTAGTTGTGGTACCTACCACACACAAATTCGTATAACACTACTTTCTATGGAAATAACAGTCACAGGAAGTTATTATAACATCATCAATATACATTAAGTGGAAAAAAAGCTTTTTTACAAAAAAACAACCAACTTCCAAAAAATACTCTAAAAGACGTGAAAAATAACTTTAATTTCGGAAGTCGGTGTCTTTGGTTTTGTATTTTCGTTTTTGTCCACCGACTTCCGAAATTAAAGTTATTTTTCACGTCTTTTAGTGTTTTTTTTGGAAGTCGGTTGTTTTTTTGTAAAAAAGTTTTTTATTTTTCACTTTTTAGTTGCGGACCTACTCCACACAAAATCGTATACCACTTCTTGGTGTGTAAATAACAGTGACAAGAAATTATTAACACATCATCCATATAAACTAAGTGGAAAAAATATGCAGTATTAAAGATAACTCAAAAACTACTGGTCAGACCTTGACCAAATTTAAATGGGACCACATGTGAAGCACCACCTGTCAAATAAAAAAGAATCATCCAAATCGGTTTACCAAGAAAAAAGTTCTGAGCTAACACAAACAAAAAAAATAAAAAATAAAAACATACAGACGAATTGAGAACCTCCTCCTTTTTGTGAAGTCGGTTAAAAAAAACATACAGCCGAATTGACAACCTCCTACTTTTTGAAGTCGGTTAAAAATGGAACCTCATCCTATTAAACTATCACTCTAGCTTACTTACCTTTCTCATTAGCGTACAAGCTTTAAATCAGGAAAGTTCTTCATACACGAGGCTAGAGTATCCAGCTTGCTAGCTTACTGGCACTATATCTTGCTATCCTAGCTTCAAAAACTATCTCGTGTAACCCGGGCATAACTTGGGAATCGCACGATTATCTAAACCGATGGCAACTAAGAATAGTATTGTTTACATTATAATTTGTATTTAATTGTACGTAAGTACGACGGCATATCAAGCTATACATTTCTAGTATAAGCTTATTTCTCATTGTACGAAAAGCCTAGATAATGCGAGGTCAGTTAAGACTGGAAATGTATAGCTTGGTATGTCGTCGTGTGTACATCGAGCTTTTAATTTGACATACAATGTTTTTAACCGACTTCACAAAAAGGAGGAGGTTCTCAATTCGTCTGTATTTTTTTTTTTTTTTTTTTTTTTTTTTTTTTTATGTGTGTTAGCTTATAACTTTTTTCTGGTTGAACCGATTTGGATGATTCTTTTTGTATTTGGTAGCTGGTGCTTCACATGTGGTCCCATTTAAATTTGATCAAGGTCTGACCAGTAGTTTTTGAGTTATCCTTAATACTGCATATTTTTGCCACTTAGTTTATATGGATGATGTGCTAATATTTTCCTGTCACTGTTATTTACACACCAAGTAGTGGTATACGAATTTGTGCGGGGTAGGTACCGCAACTAAAAAGTGAAAAATAAAAACTTTTTTACAAAAAAACAACCGACTTCCAACAAAAACACTAAAAGATGTGAAAAATAACTTTAATTTCGGAAGTCGGTGGCCAAAAACGAAAATACAAAACTAAAGACACCGAATTCCGAAATTAAAGTTATTTTTCACATCTTTTAGTGTTTTTGTTGGAAGTCGGTTGTTTTTTTGTAAAAAAGTTTTCTACGATCATTTAATGGGATATGATACTACTTGATTGCTAGTTTCAATGTGGTGTGTCTTTGTCATTATTTTAACGATATTGTCGGTAATACAAGGGGTATCTACACAATACTCAGCTGCAATAAACACTCGGTAAGTAGGTACTCAGAGTACTTGTCCACTCTGAAATGAGGCGCATTTACGCACACAAGCACATTGCAAATATGGAAGCAATACACATAAAAACACCATTGTAATTGCTCATTCAGTTGCCGGTTAGACTCCAACTTAGGAGCACACGATTTGTTGTCCAACTAGTCATAAGTGTCTTGAACGCGCGAGAGAGTGGACATCTTGTTCCATAAAAAGCACTTTTTTACAAAAAAAAAACAACCGACTTCAAAAAAAAACACTACGAAGAGAAAAATAACTTTAAATTCCGAAGTCGGTGTCTTTGAATCTGTATTTTAGTTTTTTGCCACCAACTTCCGAAATTAAAGTTATTTTTCACTTTGTAGTGTTTTTTTTTGAAGTCGGTTGTTTTTCTTTTTTAAGTTTTTTATTTTTCACTTTTTAGTGAGTCACTCATAAATTTATCTGTTACAATAGTTATAATAGCCTAAAATGTCAACTGCTCATCACCTTTTACAAAATATTCCTTTTCCCGATGTAGGGACGTTAACTGTTGAGGAGTTCTCCTGGTAAAAACCAAAAGACCTGTACCATATGCATTGTGACGTGCATAAATTGCTTAGCAACCATAATAAAGTAATCGAATCGCTACCCGTGAAATACTTATTATTGAGTAGTTCCGGTGGCGACCTCTGGTCTTCATCATCAGTTCCACTTCACCGAATGGTGCTTTCAAAGTGCAAATGCAAGAGTTACTATAAAAAAAATGCCCAAATCGCTATAGGTGTGCCTATAAAATTTGAGGATTTCCCTCGATTTCCATGGGATCCCTTCATCAGATTCTGACTTGGTGACGATGCGACCACCTCGAGAGTATACCCTTTCAAACAAAAAAAGGAATTTTGCAAATCCGTCTATATATGACGGAGTTATGCCCGAACATACATAAAAAAATATAAAAATAAAAAACATCCGAATTGACAACCTCCTCCTTTTTGAAGTCGGTTAAAAATGAGCCAGCGCTACTCCATACATACAGAGAGCTTTGTCGGATTTATCACGCGACTAGTCGACCGCGATGTTCGCATACAGATTCTGATGGAATGACCAATACCCAAACCAACTTCCAACCAACCAACCAACTCCAACTTTCCAACTTCAACTCCAACTTCCAACTTTCCAACTTTTCCCTGCCCACCTGAACATGCTAATGACCACCATCTTCAATGGTGCCATGAGCAATAACATCTTCCCCCAAGCGTGGAAACAGGCCATTGTCATCGGTATTCCCAAGCCGGGCAAGCCTAAATCCGCTGTCTCCAGCTACCGCCCCATCAGTCTCCTCAATGTCCTCGGCAAAATCTATGAGAGGCTTATTTATAAGCGTCTCAGAGACTATGCCGAGACAAAAGGTCTCATTCCCAACGAGCAGTTCAGTTTCCGAATCCAACACTCGTGCGTCCAGCAGGTCCACCGTATCATCGAACACGTAAGCGTTGGCTTCCAACGTGGTTCGTTGACGGGTGCTGTTTTCTTCGACATAGCGAAAGCGTTCGACAAAGTCTGGCACAATGGCTTATTATATAAGCTATACAAACTTAAAGTGCCAGATCGTCTCGTGCTCATCGTGCGAGACTATTTGTCGAACCGCACCTTCCGATTCCGCATCGAAGGAGCGCTATCCTTCCCCCGTCCCATCCGCGCCGCAGTCCCTCAGGGCTCCATGCTCGCCCCTCTCATTTTCACGCTATTCACCAGCAATATCCCGAAAAGTAAAAGGGCTCAGTTGGCTCTGTTCGCAGACGATACGGCCATTTACTACACCGGCGTAAGCCCCGATGTGATATCTCGCACTCTCCAAACCACAGTCAACCAACTCGGTGACTGGTTTAGGAAGTGGAGAATCGAAGTCAAGCGGTTCTTTTTTCGAAACCGGGACTCAGCCCCACCCCTCCCCGTCCGATCACCATGTTCGGCAAGCCTATCCCTTGGGAGAAGCGAGCCAAATACTTGGGTGTCATACTGGACCAAAAACTCTCTTTCGGTGAGCACATAAGGCAGGCGCGTTCGCGCGCCGCTTTCGCTCTCGGTAGACTCCACTCCCTATTGAATGCACGCAGCAAATTGTCACTCAAGTGCAAATTGCGCATTTACACAGCGTGCATTCGCCCAATCATGACCTACGCGAGCGTGGTTTTCGCACACTCGAAACCCCACCATATCCATAGGATGCAGACCCTCCAAAACCGGTTCCTCCGTAGGGCAACCGGCTCCCCTTGGTTCGTTCGGAACGAGATCCTCCATCTCGATCTTAAAGTCCCCACTATCCGTCAATTCATGAAGCGCATATCCAAGCGTTTCTTCGACTCCGCGGCCTCACATCGCAACCCCCTGGTGGTCGAGGCTGCCAGATATATCCCCTCCCGTATTAGTCGTACCCGCCGTCCAAGGCATGTTCTGTCCGACCCCGATGACCTCATAACCCTCCTCCAGGAGAGCAGTAGGGCCACCAGTACAGTATACAAAAACAGACCGCCATCGTTCCGACCTCGCCGCCGAGGTCCTACGCGACGCCCCCGACGTAACTGTCCCGACGTAACCCCCCCCCCCCGACCCTTGCTCGACGACGTGCCAGCCCGCGCCGCAGCTGAGCCTGTAGCTTTAAATTCCCCTTATAATAATAATAATAATATAATTTCGATCCAGCCTGTCCCACCTTGTGGCCCTCCCCTCAGTGACGCCCTAAGCCGAGGTTTGTACCCCACAGGGGGTGCCCTGAGCGTGCGGTCACCTAGTATTTAAGAATTTCGCCCGTAGCTGGAGGCTTTAAGTTAGTAGCTTGAGGCACCCACAGGATTGACCGGTTAAGTAGCCAAGACCTCAGTGGTCAAAACTACGAGTTGCCCAATAGGAAAAAAATAAATAACGATCTCTGATGACACTGTTACGCAGACGCGCACTGACTGTTATGCAGATAAATGCCACGTCTGACTCGTGTCTAATATGTCATAATTATGTGCAAAGTTTACCTGACGCTTCCCTAGATGGCGTTGGGATCGAAATAGATCTCGCTATGGTTTGGTTACCGAGCAAACCATATATAGTTTTAGATTTAATTTTTTGTGTACGATTCCTTGTGAATTAAAATTTCCTATTTGAAACAGTTTGTTCGTTTCATTGAGTGTTCTCGCCTTCGGACCTTGAAATCCTGTTCATGGTCCTTCGTAGTCGGATTGGCGTGAAGGTGTTTTGTGGTTAGTCATCGGCGGTGGTGGTGATTATCACCCCGCAACGTCAGTACTGGACAGTGGATTGCTGTCCAGAGCATCCCTACAGCGAGGCGTCAGCGGTGACGTCATCGAAGCAGAGGATCCGGCTGGGTGCCGGAGGAGCGATGTTGCATGGAGGAGCCAGGCAGAGGAGTTCGTGGAGTGGCCGCCAGAGGGCGCCATAAGTGCGGCGTGAGACTTCGAGTATCAGTGTCAGTGAGTGTAAAGTGGAGAAATCGTGAGTACATTTTCGACCTTATTAATAAAAAGAATTTAACTTCAACAATTCAAGAAAGTGCATTAAAATTTGAACCTTAAATTCACTAGATAACTAACTTAGTCGTTGGTAGTATTAGTTTGGACTTGTAATTATTTTAAGCAAAAAGTGGTTCAGACGGGGAACCTATGCCCGATCTTACTCAGAAATACCAGTTTAAAAACACTTGTAAAATTTTAAACGTTACCTGGGACTTAGAAAATTATTGAAGTGCTTCAAAGAAACTTATAATTTTTGTGGTGTTATTGAATGTGTTTATTGGACAATAAGTTTATTTATAGTGTTATATGTATCTAGTTGCAAAAGGTTTGTGCATTTTATATTGGGACATAACCTACTTGTGTTTTTTAATTATGAATGGAGTCGCTTAACGACATTCAGGAAGACATTAAAGATAAAATGCTCAAGTCAAAATCTAACTTTAAAAAATGTCCTAAAGAGCGTCTAACTGTTTGTTATATAGAAACTAGGATTGAAAACTTAGAACAGCAATGGCAATTATTCTCCAAAACACATGTAAAAATAATTAGCGAGGTAAAAAAGTCTGATATAATTAGTTCAAATTATCATAAGAATGGTTTATATGATGAGGTCGAAGAGTTTTTTATACAGTTTAAAAGCGAGCTGAAAGAAATGTTAAAAAATATGAAAATGTCTAGTGAAACGTGGAATGTTAGTCCAGGCGCTAGCTGTAGTACAGGATTTAAAAACTTTAAGTTACCTGAGGTTAAGATTCCTGTGTTCTCTGTAAATTATGGTGAGTGGCAGACGTTTAGGGATTTATTTGGAGGGTTAATACACAATAATAAAACTCTAGACGATGCGCAAAAATTATTTTACCTTAAAGGGTACTTAACCGGAGATGCAGAGCACCTATTAAGAAACATTAATGTAACATCGGATAATTATACGGCTAGTTGGGCAAAATTAGAGACAATGTACAACAATAAAAGATTTTTAGCAAATGGAATTCTAAAACGTTTGTTTAATCAAAGGGGTTTAACAGTAGAATCAGCCACTGAAATAAAAAGATTACTTAGCACCGCATCTGATTGTTTAGGCTCAATAAAAAATTTAGAGATAGATGTTACTTCTTGGGACATCTTAATAATACACATTGTTAGTGCCAAATTGGATAAGGACACCAGGAGAGCCTGGGAATTAAAAGTAGCTTCGGATGCAACTGTTTTTAACGGGGTGCTTTCGAGGTTTAGAAAATTTAGAAAATAAACCTCATGTTCAAAAGAGTTCGCAATCATTTCATATGGTAGGGAAAGAAAAAGCGGAGATATCTTACCCATTTTGTTCTGCCGCTCATAAGGTAACTGCTTGTAAAGGTTTCGCTAAAGAAAATAACGATACTCGACGTGATTTCGCACAGAAAAATGGGCTTTGTTTCATTTGTTTGGGTAGTAACCACTCTGAAAGAAAGAAAGAAAAATAGGTTTATTTGTCACAGAAACACGTGCATACAAAAAAAAATAATTAGCTCAGGTAACAATTTAATAAAAAGAAACAAACAAACTAGATCTTTAATCACGAGCACAAAACAGAAATAGTCGACAGCTGCACGTCATGACTGTGACAAGAAGGCTTCCACTCAGCATGATGCTGTGCTATAGGGGACCCACAGCACGGCGCTGGTTTTCAGTGGTTACCCAAAAAGGACGTACGGAGACCAAGTCAGGTGTAATAATTGGTACTACATCTACGTAACAAAATATAATAAAACAAACAGTACATATTATTAAATAACATAAACATCCATTAACAATTATATCCAGATTCTCTGCCAGATTTTGTAGAAACACCGTCAAATGCCATTTATGTAAAAGACGCCACCATACTTTACTCCACCCTAGCGGTGGTTCTGGGTCTGTTGGTGAGGACACGGGCGTTGTTCAGAAGGAAGCAGCGTCAGCTGTTACTAGGAATAGTACCTCAATGGAGGAAACTCAAAAGGCAGCTATGCAAGCGGAGGGATCTACTAAGCCAATAGTTTCATGCCTTTCGACAGGACATTGTAAGGATACGGTTTTAATACCTACGGCTTTAGTAAAAGCCAAGTCAAACGATGGAACATATCGTGTGGTTCGCGCATTAGTAGATCAAGGGTCACAAGGATCCTTTATCACTGAGTCAATGGCTCAATATTTAGGGTTAAAGAAAACTTTAACAAAACACCGTGTTACAGGTGTAGGTGGTAATAAAACAGTTATGTCTAATTCTTCGGTAGTTGTTAATATACGTTCTCGAGTGAATCCAGATTACAGCGTTCAAGTAAATGCATACGTTTTGAAGTCCATCACATTCCTTCTCCCAGTTGTAACAGCAACCAGGGTAGAATGGGTAAAGTTGAGTGAAGACGATTTGGCAGATCCTGAGTATCACAGGCCTATGACGTTCTATTAGGTGATGAGATATTCAGTCAAATTATCCAAGATGGAATCAAAAAGAGTACCAGTGGATCGCTCGTAGCACAACAAACAGAATTCGGATGGATTCTTTCGGGTGTTGTCGGTACAGAAAATTCGTCCGACATCAATACATATTCTTGTATCACTGTCATGCATTCCAATGTTCAGGCTGATGACTTCTTACGTAAATTCTGGGAGCTAGAAGTGGAGCCATCGGGAACTGAAAAAATAGTAAAGAAGAAGCGGAACGTGAGAACATTTTTACAAATACCACAAAGCGCGACGAAACCGGACGTTACATTGTAAGGTTGCCGTTCCGGGATGGTAACCAAAGTTGTAAGAATGGTGAATCTAGGTTCATATCTGAAAAAAGGTTAAAGAGTTTAGAATATAAACTTTCAAAGAATAAAACATTAAAGGCGGATTACACTGCGGTGATGCAAGAGTATATAGAACTTAACCATATGGTAAAGGTATTTCCAGAAGAAAAGAATAAAGGGTTGTACTTACCTCATCACGCAATACTCCGGGAAGGTAAGCAGACTACAAAGGTGCGCGTGGTATTTGACGCTTCCTGCAAAGGAATAAATGGGGTATCGTTAAACGATGACTTGATGGTTGGCCCGACATTGCAAGCAGAATTACGATATACGGTTATGCGTTGGAGAACCCATCCAATTTGTATAGGTGCTGATATAATTAAAATGTATAGACAAGTTCTTGTCAATAGAGATGATACAATGTTTCAGAGGGTTCTTTGGAGGGATAGCCCTGAAAAAGAAATTGAAGAATTTGAGTTAGTGACGGTTACATTTGGTACGTCATCGGCGCCATTTCTAGCAGTGCGTTCTTTACATCAGGTTGCTTATGATGAAGGGAAGGATCATCCGTTAGCAGCAAAAATCATTCTTAATGAGTTCTACATGGATGATTTAATGACAGGGGCAGAAAGTGTAGAGGAAGGATATAAAATTCATACAGAAATAAAAAATATTCTAGCTAAAGGGGGATTTCCATTGCAAAAATGGATAAGTAACAGTGAAGAATTGCTACATAAGATAAGAGACAGCAAAAGGGATGAGGATGAGGAAGTAAAAATAAAAATAGATAATATTACAAAAATACTCGGACTTACCTGGGATCCTCGCGCTGATGTTTTCCAGTACTCTGTAGAACTGCCTCTCCTGACGGAACCTGTAAGTAAAAGGAAAATTATATCGGATATTTGTAGGCTTTTCGACCCGTTAGGTTGGTTGTCGCCTAGTATCATTTTAGCTAAAATTTTGATACAAAAGCTATGGTTAGCAAGTATAGGTTGGGACGAAGAAGTGCCCAGTATTTTATTAAAGGAATGGATTACTTACCGTAAGGACTTATCTTCTTCAGTGCATGTTAAAATTCCACGTTGGCTTAACACTACATCCAGCAATATAAAGACTGAGCTACACGGTTTTTCGGATGCCTCAAAGTTAGCCTACGCTGCAGTCGTATACGGCAGAGTTATGGATGCAGAGGGTAACATAAAGGTTGCCTTAGTTACCGCGAAAACCAAAGTGTCTCCCATCAAACAGGTTTCAATACCTAGGTTAGAACTATGTGGTGCCATTCTATTAGCTAAGTTGATGGTGGATGTATCCAAAACTCTGGATGTAAATTTATTAGATGTGCACGCTTGGACGGATTCCGAAGTTGTTCTCGCATGGCTTAATAGTCACCCAAGTCGTTGGAAAACGTTTGTGGCCAATCGCGTTGCAGAAATCTTAAACACCTTGGATACACAATATTGGTCATACGTTCCATCCAAACAAAATCCAGCGGATTGCCTGCCTCCCGCGGCGTGGCTCCAGGGGAACTCGCCAATACTGCGATATGGTTCAACGGACCAGAGTTCTTAAGACAATCAGTGATCCAATATAAAAAACCTAAACACTTGATTACTAAATTGGAGGAAGTGAAGGTCCATTCGGGTATAATTGACATTTCCTTTTGGGACAGATTTTCATCGCTTTCAAGGATGATCAGGGAAGTAGCCTACTGTAGGAAGTTCCTGCACTTAAGAATCAATTGTGCTATAGAAGGAAAGAAATAAACAGTTGTCTACGACAGAACTCGAGGAGGCGATGGAAGTATGTATTAGAACGGGTCAAGAAGATTTACAAGAAGAAATACAAGATCTTAAAAAGACGGGATCTTTAAGTAAAAAGGGAAGAAAGTACAAATCTTTAAACATATTTTTGGACTCAAAGGGAGTAATTAGAGTGGGAGGTAGATTAGAGATGTCTCAGTTGAGTTATGATCGCAAACATCCAATACTTATACCTAGAGACTCCTTCCTTACGAAGCTTCTCATAAGCGAGGCGCATCAAAAAATTATGCATGGGGGGCCTCAAGCTATGATTGCTAACTTGAGATCTCGGTATTGGGTTGTAGGGATTAAACCTTTAGTAAAGGCCTATTTTAGAAAATGCGTTACTTGCATTAGGTATACAAATAAAACCAGAAGCCAACTAATGGGACAGCTACCGTCTCCTCGTGTTACACCAAATAAGGCTTTCCTATACAGTGGTGTCGATTACGCTGGCCCGATAAACGTCAGAGTGTCTAAAGGACGTGGTAATAAGTCGTACAAGGGGTACATCGCGCTCTTCATCTGTCTTTCTACGCGGGCGATTCATATCGATGCTGCACATTTTTTCTCTCTAGTTAATAGTTTTTTAGATTATAATTGGTTATCAAACATGGTGTCTGTGTGTCGTATCTGTTGTGATCTGGGGAGGTGGGAATATGAAAGTGAGTACTGCAATAATACGAGGAACATAGATACATACATAATTACACATATTATCATTTACACACTTGCAACACTATTAAAAAAAAAAAGATATTTATTATTTTCAATTCATAATGATTGTAACACACTTATTTATTTGCTACCAGAATTAAAACTTATGTACAAGAATTACTTACTCAAAAGATATAAACATGAATATACGAATAGAATACTATCATTACTATATAAATACATCTCTACAGCCACTATTCTTTACATAACATGACCAGGTCAAAAAAATTAAAGTTTGGTTTGCTCAATGCCGGCTCTCTGGCAACTAACCAGGATGAGTTTCTGATTGCCATGTCACAACACTCAGTGGATATAATGGCAATCAACGAAACGTGGTTGAGACCTGGGGAGGAGGGGCGCGCGCCTAAAGTTCCGGGATATAGGTTGAAGCACGTGCCGCGTCCTGCGACTATACGCGGGGGGCGAGGCGGAGGAGTAGCGTTTTATATCAAAACGGGAGTAAGGGCGCGTGTACGGCCGCACTCAGAGCAGTCTGATGTAGAACAAATGTGGTTAAACCTAACTATCAATGGTCGAAAGTTGCTCATTGGCACTGCATACAGGCCACCCTGGTTTGAGCTCTCAAAATTTCTGGATGGAATAACTGACAGTATTAGCGCATTGGCACCTTATGATCACTTGGTATTACTGGGGGATTTCAACGTTAATCTACTGGATACAAACAACACAAAAACTAAAGATAAGATGGAATTCCTAAATTATACTAACCTAAATCAGGTAGTACAGTCACCAACTCATTTTGTAGGAGATAGTAGTACTCTCATAGACGTGATCTGTACCGATGTTGGGGTATGTAGTGTGGTAGTCAGTCATATCAGTGAACTTGGTCATCATTCGTTTATTGTATGTGATACAGTCATCAAGAAAGTAAATAACAAACCAAGGCTGGTTGTATATCGGCCTCTAAGGGATATATTGATGGATTACTTTGTGGTAGATCTGAAATTAATGTCATGGTTTGAAATAAGCTCACTGCCAGATGTTAATAGCATGATTCAACATTTTAATGTCTGTATCACCCAATTGTTTGACTTGCATGCCCCTATAAAGAGTAAGATTTTTAGAGACCGTCCCACACCATGGATAACAGACAATATCAAATTAATGATTAAGCTGCGAGATGAGGCAAAAAATAATTATCATAAGGACAAGCTAGATACTACAAAAAAATATTATTTGGATTTAAAAAAACAAGCTATTATAGCACTAGCACAGGAGAAGAAGGTATATTTTGATGGGCACATTAATAGTCAGATAAAAAATCCAAAAAAGCTTTGGAAAAATCTTAAATCAGATGTATTTGCTGAACATAGTGAGGGTATGCTTCCCGGACAATTTAATGACCCAGATGAAATTAACAAGGCATTTCTGAATGTACCAGGACAGTCCGTACTACCCACATTGCAGCTTTCATACTTTGATGCAAATAGATTTGGTGAATCTAAATTTGAGCTACGAAATGTCAATGAGGAAGAAGTTTCGAAAATTATTAAAAGTTTAGGGTCTAATGCTAAAGGGATTGATGGAGTGAGTCTAGATATGATAATACTAACGTTACCTACTACCCTTGAGGCTATCACCACAATAGTAAATAAGTCAATAGATACCTTCACTTTCCCTGACTTATGGAAGTGCGCTGTTGTGCGTCCTTTACCCAAAACCAGCAACCCTAGTACGTTTAAAGAACTACGTCCTGTTAGCATTTTACCTTGCTTATCGAAAGTATTAGAGAGGGTAGTATACAATCAAATGTTGGAATATTTAGAAGCAAATAATATCCTCCCTGACCTTCAATCTGGTTTTAGGAAAGGACGTGGGACGGCCACAGCCCTTTCTGACGTAGTGGGGAATATCTTAGAGGCACGGGACAGAGGGGAGGGAACAATCCTTGCTCTTCTTGATTTTTCGCGGGCCTTCGATGCAATAAACACCACACTGTTACTTTCCAAGCTGGCATATTACGGTTTTACAACAGAAACAATACAGTGGTTCGCTAGCTACTTGCAAAATAGGTCACAGCTCGTTGAAATCCAGACTGAGGATGGATCAAGGGTGTCATCCCCCCCTCGTCAGGTGACACGTGGTGTGCCCCAGGGATCGATTTTAGGGCCCCTTCTGTATATCCTTTACAGTGCAGACATTATTAAGTCATTCCAGCATTGCAGGTATCACATGTACGCAGATGATATCCAACTGTATATAACTTTTAAACCAGCTGATACATTGGAGGCAGTAGAAAAAATCAATGACGATCTAGAAAGAGTGGTGGGTTGGTCGGATAATAACTCACTGGTATTAAACCCGCTGAAATCGAAATTTATGGTTTTGGGAAGTAGGAAAATAATCAGCGCAATACTGTCAGCCAAGCCAGAAGTTGTTATCAGGGGGGAAAAAATAGATAGGGTAGATACAGCATGCAACCTTGGTTTAACCATGGATGGGGAATTGCGATTTGAGAAGCACATCAGTAACTCCATGAGGAATTGTTTTTATAGGTTGAAACTCCTATATTCAATTAGAGACTACCTGAGTGTTGATCTACGTAAGCAATTAGTGGATAGCCTAATTTTATCAAGACTTAACTACTGTGATACAGTGTATGGCCCATGCCTGTTAGCTAGAACAGAGAAGTTGATACAACGCATACAAAATGCATGTACACGGTTCTGTGTAAAGATACCTCATAGAAGTCATGTAACTCCTTATATAAATGAAAATAATATTTTGAAAATGGCTGCTAGGAGAAAGTTACATATGGCTAGTTTACTGTTCGGAGTAGTCACTACACAAAAACCACACTATCTATTTGAGAAGTTGAGTTGGAGACAGAGCGAATACGAACCACGTTTCTCTACCAAGCCTCTTTGTATATCATTACATAGGACCGTAGCATTCCGAGGGAGCTTCAGATACGCCGCCACGCACTGTTGGAATAACCTTCCTCCACCAGTAAGAGTCCTGAGAACAAAAAAGCATTTTTTGAGTATTTTAAGGAAATATTTCATGCAGATACAGCAGTCCACATGATTTTAAAACTAGATCTGGTAACAATAGATGCTCTTTATGTACTTACCTCAAGGATCACGGCCTACGGGCAATGGATATGGCTATCCAACAGTGTGAGGGGCTTCTGTCTGATTCCTTCCTGGTTAGGTCCGGCCTGTGTCAGTATCACAGGAGGAATTGGAGTCCTCAATTATCTGGGTAGTGTTTACTGTGTGTCTTTCTGAAGCTGTATTATCTAGGTGGGACAAAAGGTAAGATAAACATTAGTGTCAGAAGGATTAAAAAAAAAATTTAATGTAGGGCTGGGTTTCTTTCTCAATTTTGTAATTGTTTATTTTTGTCAATACTTAATGCAATTGCTAATATCTCTGATAATACTTACCGTTAAGATCCCTGGCTTGGAGGGCAGTTTGGTTTGGCACTCCTTTGGTATGTCGATGGATCTTGCTTCTTGGTCAATCGAAGGATCTATGATTCATTCGGCCCACTAAAATAATATTACAGGATCCATAAAAACACTATCAAGCTGTACTAATGGGCTAGTTTACCGGTTTGACCGAAAAAGCATGGTTGTCGTGTGCCAACGCCATGCTTCAATGATTGCCGTAGTATGCAAATGGCGGCCATCGCAATTCCCATGGTGCAAAAAAATTATGTTGTACCAATGAGGATTAAATTACATAATTATTGAGTATTGTTACTGTATCGAAATTATAGTTACAAAAATAGTATTTATAGGAAAACACACCACACTTTATCTAAACAACAGCTAGAGATAATGCTTAGATTTTTTATATTTATTTTTATTGTGATATGTTTTATGTATTTATTAAAAGTTACACATAATACAGATATTTAAACATATATATATATTTATCTAGAAGTACAAACCATGTTCAGTTAGAATCGTACTTAGTTCTGTAGAAAATAATACTTTCCAGATATAATATGTCACGCAGGAGGACGTCATTACGTCATTCGAGAGGTGGTTGCTGAAAATCAGCGCTGTTGACGATAGGTTCGTCCGAAGTCACAGCATTTTGCTGAGCAACGACCTGTTCTTGTACAGATGCGACGCACGGCTAAATTGTTCTTAATATTGTTGTTTTTTTTGTTACAAAGTAGTCATTTTTTCACTCTGCTATCGGCATTTTGTTTTTGTTTTCATCGTTTGTTTGTTGTCATTTGCGAGTGTCGTAACCTCCTGAGTAAATGTGTTCTGTGGTCGTAACACAGAGCAAATTATGTAACCTTGCAGAGCAAAATGTATTGTCTTTGGTCCCTGGCCATGGACAAAATTTTAAACCTTTTAATTTTTTGGTACGAGGCTTTTGGCTACATTCTATGCTTGTTTTATTATTAATGTAATTTTTTTGTAATGTGCGTTTTGTTTGTGCAGAATAAACTATTTTTCTTTCTTTTTTCTTTTTTCTATATCGAAGCAGTCAGCGACATGACGTCCAAAGGTTTCTTGGCCGCTTTGAAGAGGTTCGTGGCGAGGCGTGGACATTGTGTAGAACTACACAGTGACAACGGCACAAATTTTATTGGCGCTGCGCGAGAGCTGCAGGAATTATTTAATGAAGAAAAATCAAAATTCATTCCCGAACTGGTTGAATGCTTGGCAAATAATGGTACAAAGTGGAACTTTATTCCTCCTCACTCTCCAAACTTTGGCGGTCTATGGGAGGCAGGAATAAAGTCCACTAAATACTACCTCAGAAGGGTTATAGGGAACTTTACATTAACGTTCGAGGAACTAACGACGGTGTTGGCACAAATTGAGGCGTGCCTCAACTCGAGACCGCTTTCCTGTGTGGACCAAAGTGAGTTAACGGTGTTAACTCCGGGCCATTTTCTGGTTGGGGAACCACTCGTCCTAGTACCTGATTCAAATTTCCAAAAGGCTAACATTTACCCAAAGAATGTTACAGGACTATTGGCGGCGGTGGTCACAAGATTACTTAAATCAGTTTTTACAACGCCATAAGTGGGCTCACCAAAATCCAGAACCAGCCATAGGTGGCATAATTCTGATAAAAGAGGATGATTTACCTCCTGGTAAGTGGTTGCTGGGGAAGATTGAGTTAAAACATCCTGGCCCCGACGGAATCACTCGAGTCGTTACTGTTAGAACTAAAAATTCCCTGATAAAGAGACCTATTACCAAATTGGCTATTCTTCCTGTAGCATCTTAAACTTTGTGTTTGTAAGGTATAACTTAAGAATATGTATTGTTCATAATTGGATGCAACTAGTTTGTAAGAATTTCAAAATTGTTCTTTTTTTTGTCTTTTATATACTTTCACCCATGTTATTATCATATTAAATTTTTGTATCTGTGCACCCCATATTACTAGACATGTTGCATGGCGGGCGGTTTAGATTAAGAGGACATTCTGCAATATGTCCTTGGTGGGCGGTATGTCTAATATGTCATAATTATGTGCAAAGTTTACCTGACGCTTCCCTAGATGGCGTTGGGATCGAAATAGATCTCGCTATGGTTTGGTTACCGAGCAAATCATATATAGTTTTAGATTGAATTTTTT
Source organism: Griposia aprilina (assembly GCA_916610205.1). Taxonomy (NCBI): domain Eukaryota; kingdom Metazoa; phylum Arthropoda; class Insecta; order Lepidoptera; family Noctuidae; genus Griposia; species Griposia aprilina. The sequence goes on from OU744305.1 coordinate 13,728,694, forward strand.
GTGTACGAATCCTTGTGAATTAAAATTTCCTATTTGAAACAGTTTGTTCGTTTCATTGAGTGTTCTCGCCTTCGGACCTTGAAATCCTGTTCGACTTGACTATCTTAAGATCCTTGCAAATACCTTTAAAGAACTGCGGTGTGAAAAGTATTTAATTTAGAATGATAAATTTTGCATGACGAAATATAAAAATTATCCGTTATTATAAGTAAATAATTTCTTTAATTTTGATTGATAATAAATACTTATTTAAGCAAATGTAAAAATGAGGGGCGACTTGTACCAGTAGTCGTCAGATTTGTACTATTACTCACCAAAAGGAACCCAGTAGTCGTAAATTTTTGATGCTAATTTAACTCACGGGCCTTGAACGTGAAGTTCAAGATAATTACACATTAAAAAAAGTTGTGATTGTCTTAAATATAAGTGGCAAATCTAAGACATAAAAGTAAGTAAGTAGTCTTTTACTTACAAACTTTAGTAATTCCTAAAGGTTATGAGCTGTTAGCAGAGCACCTAAGTAATAAAACAACAAGATAAATGATTAAATTCTAATATATATTTGCTTAAAAAATTAACAAATCAGAATCATAGAATCAGTTTTTGTCAGAATAAATTTTAACGTGAAAACGTCGTTTCATTCGGTTGTAAATTCAGTTTCTGGCCGACAAAAACATGGTAAGGTTTCAACCGCTAATAACTACGAGAATTTGAATGCTACAGTAATGGTTGCGCATTCAAAAGATAGGTCACAAATGTACCAATTTTGAGGCAGAGTATAATTTACCTATGACGTTACATCGCGAGTGCAGGCGTATGCGCCTGACCCTCTTTTTTCACTATGCGTCGAAATTTCATTTCGCATAAACATGTTTAGCTAATACTGTGATTCTGGTGCCGATCCACTGTCAAGAATTGACAAAGCACTACTAGGATCTAAAGAGAAACAACAGAATATTGGTCGAAATATAATTATTTCAAAATGCATCCGCACTATAGGTAAATGAATTCAACTGTCGGCTCATACCAGCCGTAAATCTGGCCAGAAATGAAAAAAAAAACTCAATCAAAGTAAGCTTACATAATAAGGAATGCAATGAGCCTCAATAACCCAGTGCCGGGTATAATAGCTACGGCAATTATTAAGTAATGAATGCAACATTGCCCTTATGTTATATGTCAGATTTCTCATGTGTCAAAACTCCTCTCTGCTTTTGCCGCGTAATTAATACAGTCGCATTATTCTTCACACCGTCTTATTTATTTATTTAATCATACGTAGCGCACACTCTCCACAAATCTTCAGCAATATCAGAAAATGAAAGAAAATCTAAAGCAAGTAGCAAAAAGTTAAAGATATCGTCTCATATCGGCCATAGGTCTGCTGAGAACTGAAAAATATCACTTGGTGAAAGGTTGCTTGATAAGGAATGCAATTATGAGCGTACTAAGCCCAGTGTCGAGCAAATACCATGGCTACGGCGGTATCGGAAACCGTAAGTTTTATTTTAGTAAAGCTTATAAATGAAAAAGATTTCGTCATATATCGACTGTAAATCTGCTTGAAATTATTGAAAAACACAATCTAAGAAAGTTTATATCATAATATGGAACACAATAAGGCAAAGAAATCTAATTATTAGCGACTTCAAAAGCTAGGGTAATAACAGAAAATTAAAAAAAAAAACGACAATCGTTGTGTTATCAATCGCATTGTCGTGTCATCGTGCAAGTATGCGTGAAGATTACGAGAACATTTATAGGAGGTTTCAATAGCAGAAGATCTAGTAAGAAGGTGAGGATTTGATAGTAAGTGTAACATCCGCGCTCGATCTGAGTGAGCGAAGTGAGCATACCGCGGCAGTTACTGTTGAAAGCTAGCATCGTATAGCCAGGGATTATTACAGCTCGGTTATACCTTCCTCGGTAAGGCAGTTTAAGTTAGAACTGAGAATACTTTTTACGAGCCGAGCGAATGGAGCGCGCTTACACATGACCAGAGTGAGTGAAGTGAACTCTATCACAACTGAAGCGCGAGCACAGTTTCGTGCCAAGCGAGTGAAGCGAGCCCAATGACGCGATGACTGAGCAGAGCGCTCTTACTCAAGAAATAAGTGAGCGAAGTGAATACAGCTTAATAAAAACCAAGTTTTATCGTCAAATGTAGTCCAAACCTTATATATGTTTGTACAACAGAGTTAACAACTATGTAGCGGTCCCGATAATAGTTATTATTCGCATTTTGTGGCATTATACACAAACATATTTGCAATATGAAGAGTTTAGAGGCAACTATTAAGCGTGTCCTAGTAATCGTCACAATGGTGTATATAATGACAATTATTGGGTCAAGTAAGAATTTTTAGGTACCAATAGATGTCGCAGTCGAAATAATATACTATTATGCTATAAGTGTTCCTTATTTCAAGTTATATCATTAGCAAATTAACCTAACTAATTCATCAAACAATCAGACTTACCGTAAACCCCATTGAAGTTTCACAAATCAAAACACAAAACTACGTGCTGAGTTTGAAATTAAGCAGCAAAACTTGCAAAATAAAAAAAAACTGGGACAAACTTTTCAAGTAACATATTTCAGACGCCATTACAGTTAAAACTCAGTGTTGTTGTTTTAATTGTGCAATATGTTACCAAAAATATGTTGCCATAAAAATTGGCCAGTTAAATGTTTAGTAGAAAAAGATATTGATGTTTTTAGATGATTTGACGATTTCTGGGTCACTGTCAACTTTAGCTGCGTTTACATTACAGTAAAATATCCCATAATATGTCACCATGCTGAGAATAAAAATAAAACTATTTCTTAATTATTCTCTGCCTGTATGTATCATTCGAGGAGAATTTAAATTCAGTAAGTAATCGTTTGGGACTGATTCTCAGTCTAATTTTGAATTAAATAAACGATAAATTACTTACAATATTTAAATTCATCTCGAATGAAATACAGGCTAGAGTTATCACTACGTATTATAAACACCCCGCCCCGCCGCGTCTGTCTGTCTGTCTGAACGCAATAAACTCAAAAGCTGCCGAACGGATTTTCATACGGTTTTCACCAATAGACGGAGTGATTCATGAGGAAGGTTCAAGTGTATAATTCATTAAAGGTTTTATGTAAATTGGTTGAAATATGACGATGATCGTTGAATATGTCGGAAAACCATGCCGATTGGGGGCGTTACTAGCGTGGCCCGCGTAAACCAATACAGTTACTTAAATATGAAAAAAATGTATTACATAATTATTCCTCTTTCAAACTATTTATTAAACGTAGTACTACTACATTTTCGTGGGATGATTTCCAAACGCCAGGCGGGCGAGAATAAATAAAACTATGATAGATATTGCAGTTTACTGGTTCAGACAGTTAAACAAAAAAATTACAACAAGAGTCCCAAAAATGCCGGCAAAATAGGCTTTTGGTGAGCCTGGTAGAGAGTGTAAACTAGGTTATCAATGGCCCAAAACTTAACATACCAACAATGTCAAACCACATCATTCTTATTTAAGCCAAGCCTGTCCAAATGTTAATCTGTTTAACATGAACAACGGCCGTCAAGTAGAAACTAACAAGGATCGCGTCAATCGTATCGTCGTATCAAAGACACCGGCGTATCAAAGACACCGGCGTATTGTTGGCGCGTCTCGTTGCCGATGCGACGCGTGTGTTAATCTCTTCTTTGTGATGCTGAGGAGAGGTTACACTGAGAGCGATTTTACGTCACAAGGCAGAAGATTAAACGTTTGGTTTCCTAGGCAAGCCGTTCCATCTTGTTAGGTACTAGCTTCTGCCCGCGACTTCGTCCGCGTGAAATTTTTTGTTCCCCGACCCACCCAGTTGCATCGCATCGCCTGCCCGCGCTATCACATCGTTTTCGCTTAGCGTTCTTTCTAACTTTTTTTTCTTTTTGGTGCCGCACCTAAGGGTCCTAGCGTGATGTTAAATAGCCTATAGCCTTCTTTTAGATTACCTCCTAGATAAAAACTTACAAACAAACAAATATCTCATTAGAATATTAGTACCTATAGATAACGTCGTTCATGAAAATCTGACATTTGCACCAGATTTTGACATCAGGTGTCAAAAACGCTCTGTATTTTGACAGCCGTTATTGTGTGACCGTCCACCTCTTTCTTAGGAATCCACAGCTTTATCATATCAAGGCTTTTACTGACTCTGTGTTGGGAAAATATTTACTTCGTAATAGAGATTTAAACAAGAACAAGATCCGAAATTGTGCTATCAAATGCAAAAACATTTTTTCAAATCCGACCGGTAGTTCTAGAGATTGCCTCCTACATATTATGGATAAGAAAGAGAAGAGAAGCTAGTAAGAGATTACAATTCAGGATTCAGAGTTTAAAACTTCATACACTCGCACTTTTACCTTTTTGTAGTGTAACAACTAAGTAGTCAAATAAAAGCCCTCTTCCTCTCTCCTACTTCTGCTGTGCCCGACAAGGTCTACAATAATCATATTTTTGTAACCTACCACCTAAGTTCACATGTGGAAGCAATGAATATATTGAGTATTTAGTACCTGAATCGAGATTATAGTATGAAACAGAAGAAGAAATAGAGCAACTTACCTATAGAATTATGCATACGGAACCGAATGCAGAAAGCAGAAGCACCTCGCTGAAGCTCTAATGCTAAAATGAATTAATCTTGTCTTTTAAAACATAGAAGCGGTCCAATAACGGTTATACGAGTAAGTCTGTCTTAAGAAGCATCCTCTAGTCTGCCATGTTGAAGCATACCTTATCAAAGGCCTCACCCAAATCAAAACAAACGACACATCCAATTCGAAACCTCTAAACTTATCTAAATCACTTTAAGTGGTTTTAAAATAAACCACTCTGATTATCTAATGTATACAACTCGCTAGATATCGCACCCGTGCCATAGGAACGTCATAAATGGTTTCGGTATCAATTGATTCGCTATAAGTACTAATGAGGCATGGTTCCTTTGGACCGACCTTGTCTTTCGAGCGACACATTTGAATTAAAACTATTTACTATCCACCCATTGGATTTCAAACCTTATTAACTGGAAACCAAGATGGATTGTTCAGTTTTACAGGTGCAAAAGTAAGTTGGTAAAATCGTAAGCCGATAATAACATTATTCGGGTCTAGTTAATGCCGCCTTTGATACCAGGATTAGAAACGATTTAATAGTTTCGGCTCGTATATAGTTTGATGAAGCAGCCGATACTAAGATGAAATGAATTTGATTGTGACAGTTTGATGAATGTATGCAAAATGTTGAGTCGATTGTAAAGAGGAATATTTGGTACAGCTATAAAATTAGATTTTATAACTATTAATCAAGTCAGGAGGATATCCAGGATGTTTTTGCGATTACTAATACGCTTCCAATTCGTAATGATTATACCACAATATATTCTTACACGAACATTTATGATAACGGTCTATCTTCAAGAGCCTCGATTTTTTTTAAATATTTTTATAAGTTTTTCATTTAAGTAGATAGAGTATAGAGTGAGTGTGTGTGTGAGATATTCCAATGCCTATTACCATAATTTGGCGTCGGAAACTCACAGATACAAGAATCATTCAACAAAAACAATGAATGGAATGAATTATAAAGTAGGTAGATAGGTACATACCTACCTAAAGCTAACTTCACAAACACATGAATGTAACGGAAAGCGTTCAAATAAAAATGAAAAATAAAACATTATGTCGATTCAGATGTTCATTTGTTTAGGTAATGGAGCAGATGAAACTCACTAAACAAAAGACAATCTAAAACTCAATCCGTATAATCTACCATCTAATACACTTGTTAAAGATAATATCACATCAACTAAAACTAGTCCACAAGACAGGCTAATAGCAACGCCAATACAGACAGTCGCCATGATCAATTACGTATGACAACGACAGCAAAAACCATCATAGAAAGTGCTCAATGAAAAACTATATTAAGTTAGCTTATTGGACAATTTATTATTGCCATTACCGGCTAACTTTTGATGTAATTTTGATGAAGTTTGCTAGTAAAAAATGCTATTGATTAGGAGGATGATTTGACATCGTAATGGGTGGCAATTTCATGTCGCTCATCAATATTCCTGAGGACTCAGGATGTGTCAGTTCTGTTGGAAATTGACACATGTCTCATTAGCAGGGGTTTGATGACAACTTTTGCGTTTCTCGTATATCAACTATCTTTCCCTAAAAATTATAATTTAAGATTTTAGGAGCATAACATCCTGTGATGTTCCAACTGCTGGGAATTGGGATACAGCGAGGTAATTGCGCAACACCCATACAATGGCAATCAACGGCAATGCCTTTCATTTTGACAATTAGACAACATTCATTGTGTTAATTACGATATCTAGCAGACACAAACTTGTGAAGCAATGGATAAGGAATTTCTTTCGAAATCCTTCAGATTGTGAAAGAAAGTGTGTAATGCAATTGGGTTGCTGGTCTCCTCTCTATGATGTAAAACGAGGGTATCTGAGCATCTAAATCGTCACCGTCAATACCAGTGAACCTCTAGCGATGGCCGGATATCTAATTGATTGATTTACACACTTCCCTCGATCCACGGACTCTCTCATCCGTCCATTACCATCTTAGTCATATTTTATTAATGTGATCAGTATTATTAACCCTTTTCAGTGTACTCGAGAATAATGGAATGTCCATTCCATCTCAATATTATTTTACAATAAATAATGGAAGCAATTCCAAAGTAAGTTTAATTGCGACAATTCAATCATGTTTATTGCATTAATGTTCTGGATGGCTGGTTCTGGAAGGCAAGGAGTTTTGTTCATTTGCTCTCAAATTCATATGAAAGTGATTGAGAGCGTGGTTGAATGGGCTTCCAAAGAGGCAGCTTAGATATCGTACAGGACTTCTAACTGTGGTCGTTGTACAGAATATTTCTAATATATCATAAGTAAAGTCTATTTAATATATAATATCTTGACCAAAAGTCTGACAACCAGTCTTACCAAGAGGTGTATTATCCAGTAACAGGGCTGTGGAGGTCAGATAGGCAGTCGATCCATATAAAATACTGGTATTCTACATCCGGTTAGTCTAGAAGCCAACCCCAAGGTAGTTGGGAAGGCTAGGTAGACTGATTGATCTTGACCAATCAACATAGCAATAGATACAAGAAATAAAATGTTGTGTTGTGTTGTTGTTGGGTTGTGTTGTGTGTTGTGTTGTGGTGTGTGTTGTGTTGTGGTGTTGTGGTAGTATTTATTTTGTGATTTTTGCCTACTAACATAGTTTATAAGTTTCAATTGTTGCTAACCATTATGGATCATTGTTTTCTGACAAATAAATAAATAAATAATAATAATTAAAATTCAACGAGCAGAAATTAAATGAGTATAATTAAAATATTTCTAAGTGGATCAGTCGTCATCTTATTAATTCCAATGAAGTCTATAAAATCAGAAACAAGATGTCATATTCCATTTAATTTTACAACAAAAATCTTTCCCAGAAAACGCACATTAATTACTTAGCACGAGCGCCGAGATACCAGGATCGCATAAAATTGTGTGATTTATATCTTATTTATCGAATCAAAGGCTGGAGCATCGTTCAAAGGAATATCATAATCTCCCGTTTGAAGCTAGCACTTGTTTGTTATCATTCAATAAACACATACGAATTATTGTGTCAAGAATAGCTGTGATATAACACAGGTATAGTTTTATGAGTAATGTCGGCTTTGAGCGTTGTTTAAACATCCTTTCGGGTTTTAACTGCGGTTATGAATTTGAAATGGGTTGTAATCGCTGTACAAATGTTATGTTCGCAATATGCTTCAAAAGTTGATAAAGTATCTATTGAACATTGCTAAGCATCTTGTAGTCCTTTCGGTCAGGAAAAACCTATAGGAACTCTTCCAGGGAGTCGCGTAGGTCATGGAATTATCTTATTCATTAGAAAGAAAAACAAACACAAAAAAGATAAGTAGGTAGCTCTGACAATAATGAAAAATAAAAACAAAGAAAATAGATCTATAATCACGAACACAAAACAGAAATAGTTGACAGCTCAGCTCAGCATGATGCTGTGCTATAGGGGACCCACAGCACAGCGCTCAGTTTCAGTGTTTACCCAAAAAGGACGTACGGAAACCAAGTCACGTTTAATGATTGGCACTAAAGATATCAAAATAAAATAAAACAAACAGTAAGCTCTAAGAAACCAATTATATGAATAAATATGATTAAATAGCATAAAAAAATATACCGTGCGTGCTCAAACAATGTAGGTACCCACCCATACTACACAAGAATATATAAAAGTGTTTTGTGTTTTGTCTCGCTCCCACCTTCACCCACATTAGTATCCCAATAACTACTACTGCTGAGCATGAGGTCCTGGGTTTGGTTCCTTGGTCGGACAAAGTTTTATTGGATTTTTCCATCTGGAATTTCTTAGTAGCACCGCGGAGTCTGGATTTGTAGCCGGTTAATGGCAATAGGCTCGCTCCATTATACTGGCAAAGTGAGGTGTACTATAGGTAGATACACCTCTGCCTGACCCTTCGGGAATAGGCGTGATGTAGTGGAATCGTGTAAGTAAGTAGATTTTATTATTTTATTTAGTGGTTATATTTAAACATAAAAGCCTTAAAATATCCTAAGATAGTAGATAAAAAGACATTTTATTAGATACTTGTTGAGCATAAATATCGAACCTCTAATTTCTAGAAAGTTAACGACTTCCTTATAAAATTTTGTTTAACCAAACCTTAATGTCCATGTTTCTATTGGCAAACAAGAAAAAAAGTAGAACAAGAAGAGTTTCTAAAGCAAGTACTAAATAAGTTATTCGTGCACCCTGTGAGTGTAGCCAATGTCCTCTACGTACTGAAAGGGAAAACTAAAAAATAATAATTATAACATAATATTTAAAAAACAGCACCTGGATTGGGTAACATTAACATAACATATAGAAAAAAAGAAAAGAAAGAAAATATGTTCATTTGCGGTAAACATGACGAAGAGAAAAACACACAAATACAAAAAAAAACGAGTTGGGGGAAAATATGCGTCACATCCACGCAAATGATAAATGATAAATGATAAATGATAAATGATTTTATTTCTGTAAGTAGGTTTGTACAAACACTTTTACACGTCAATCATATTTTTAAACTAGATGAGGTCGGCGTTTCCTATCTGACTACTCTGAGAAGAAAGGCCGAAACAAACTCAGAGGTCACAGTCTCTTTTAAAGCAAAACGGCAATCGCTCAGCATAATGCTACGACCCTATGCGAGACAGAGCCCTAGCGCTGGTTTTCAGCGACAGCCGGCGTTGACGTGATGACGTCAACCACATCACGCCTGTAATGGGATCAGATCAGATCAGCTAGAGAGCTGTACCTATAATATAGTACACCCATATTTCGCCAGTTATGTTTAAGTCCCTTGTAATAGGGGGCGAGCCTATTGCCTTCAACCAGGCACAAATCCAGTCTTCAGGCTTCTACTGAGATATTCATGATGGAAAAACCCAATACTTAACACTTAAACACTCGGAGTAACACACTCGTAATGAAAATTATAACAGTTTTTTCCAAAGATTGGTCTCTGTTTGTGATTCAGAATGTTACTAATGAAAGCGATTGCAATCGCATGTTGTGTTTTAATTTAATTTTTTCATTGTATTAAAAAGCTTTTCGAGAGAGAACAGATGTTTACTCAGACAGCAAAAAAAAACTGTTTTAAAATAAATCCATCAAAACCTATCAGATAAGGCTTAAACATTAGCAAAAAAAAGCGCCCGTAGCTTTAACTAAATTAAATTAAGCTAATCGATTCCTTTCAATAGAGAACGCCGGCCACCCTAAAATTCCATTAATATTAATACACACATAAAACATAAACAATTATATAACTCTAGGCCGTTTTAAGAGTGAATTGATCCTAATTATGTCGAAATAGGCGTTAATAGGACATCTAATGGGCCGTTTTATGACCACGCGGGCCTTCAAAGAGCCTCCCGTACTATTTATTGGCCTCTTTTTGTGTCCCGATCTAAGTTTTTGTGTAAACACTTCGAAACTTAGAAGTTCACATTCAATCGTTCAATTTGAGCATTTTGAACGTCTCAGTTTTTAAAGTTTTCGGTAAACTTCGCTTGTTCGGTAAATTGAAAATCTTTCTATAAATGTTGAGTGACACTAAAAATTGATTTGTTTAGTCAATATCATAAAGATGTCGGGCTTTTTATGTTAAATGTGTAGCTGCAAAAGCTTCTAGTTTTATGAACGAAGATTAAAGTCAGAACATAAAATTATAAGTTGAAAAAGTTAGCGATAAAAAACTAATCTGTTGGTGGCTTAAAACTAGTTATTGTTAGAAAGAATTGTAGATATTGGGTGGGCATTGAGTACTTTTGATGCAACTACGCCCGATTCCTATGGCTTACCTAAATACCCACAGAGAAAATGTTGATAAAAAGTACTTAAGGCCCTTACTTCTATTTAGTACCGTATAGGCTCACGCAGACAGGCGCGACGCGACAGCGCGACACAAAGGCACCGCTCGTCGCGTGACGAGCGGTAACTTTGTGTCGCGCCCCTTTGTAGGAGCCTTAACACGGTCACTCTATGAAGCCTATTTCTTAAATGGCTTAGTTAGAGGATTAGAAAAAAAAAATGTTATAGATTCATGTACTTACAGTATTTCTCTTACAGGATTTTTTCGTACGTCTAATACCTTCTGTTGCCTTAAGGAAATATTTACCAAAACGCAATATTTTGCCTAATATTCCTTACTCCTACTAAACGGCTTTGGTATTTGGAAATATTTTTACACAAAAAAAAAATGATGGGTAGAGGTAGGTACCTACTACAGATATGACTAAGATCGTCGAGCAGGAGCTATTAGCAGGGGTTCTACACTCTAACTACGGATTCCGTAGTTTAAGCCGAAGTAACGGGTATTTCCTACACCGCATCACCTACGGATCACTTCGGGGCTCGAACTAAGAAAGAATGACATCAAGATTTGACAGTTGTCCTTACCGGGGATGTGTTTTTGTCCGTTACAAAAAGTTAATTAATTGGGACTAGGGTTCGTTCTGATTTATCGAACTACTTTCGGACGAGCCCGTTTGTTCGTCGACGGAGTTAGAAAGTAGACCCCCTGGTCATACGACGGATGTTCATTGTCAGGAGGGTGACCCTTTCATCCTGCTTCTGTGGCGGCTGCAGATTGGTGAAATGTAATAATGAAAACAAAAACAAAATCCACTTAAAAAAAAATCGCCTAGTTGTTGTGTAACATTTTATATTATTACTTATTTATATTGCATAAATTACGGACGGCTATTTTAATAATAATAATAATAATTTATTTATTTCAGACATAAATCACATCACACACACACACACATCACACACACACACACATCACACACACACACACACATCACATCACATTTTTGTGTTAAGATTTTATGTTTGCTTTCACAAATCTCTAGAGTAGGTACTTACCGGGCATTACCGATACTTACCTTCAAAAACCTTTCAATGGACAAGAAACTAGCTTAACAAAAAAGTTATAGCCGAAACGATTATTTTAGGAAATTCCTGCTAAGTCAGGCTTATATTTATTAAAACTGTAGCGGTCTGGTCGGAGGATCCTCCCTTTTCCATAGACTATGAGTGAGCTTTACACCCTGTTCCTCATACCTCTATAAAACTAAGCAGATTTCTTCGAATTTTTCTTTAAGACTTTTGAATATTAAAAGACTAAACCGATTTTCTATAAACCAAAATCCCGTATTTCCACACGTCGACCTAGCAAGCTCCACATATAGGGTGAGTGGGGGGAAGATGAAAAACGGGGTAACACAAAAAGTTGTCCATAACGCCAGATTTAGTGCAGTTTTTGCAGTGATGGCAACATTGTTAAGACCGCCATTTTGTTACGTCGCACATCTCAGTCAGCGTTTGCCGCTTTGAGTGAATGGATGTGTAAAAAGTGCAAATGTCTGCGCAGTGACTTTTACGTAAGTTAATCGAGTTTTTTAATCTTACCCCGTGTCCTGTAACTTTACTTACGTGGTGGGTACGAATGTTTTATTGGAATATCTGCTCATTGTTTTTAATTCTTAGTTGTTTTACTACATCCAAATATGGCTATTTTTCGTATTTTAGGATCTAATTCAATTTTCCGTCTTTACCCACCATTTTTTGACGGGGTAAGAAGAACATATAAAAGTTTCGATCTTACCCCGTTTCCAAAAGTCATACTAATAGTCAGATGTTCTCAAACTGTTCAAGATACGATATGTACCTATACAAAATAAAATAATAGTTACCTACCTTTTATGATTTCATGATCTTTTATCGTTTATATTTCTTAAAGAATATCGTTTGTGCAATGTTTGAATCAATTAGTTTTGTGCTTATGTGATTAGTGATTACATACTTACATACAATACGTCTTTGAAATATTAGGTCTTTACCTATGAAATTGCCGTTCTGCAGTACTGGCCATTTCAAATCAAAATAATTTTTGTTTGGCTAAGAATTCTAATTTCAAATTAATTTTATTTTAAAAACATGGATTTTTTTTTCTAAAAGTAGTCATTTCTTTATTGATTAGTGTTACATTTTCATCGCATTTCAATCTTTTTCGTCATCATGGATACGTTAAAAATTCGAGTAATTATGGAATATGAGTACCATCGTGGCAGCAACGCGGCACAAGCGGCACGCAACATCAACGACGTTTACGGAGCTAACACTACAAACCAACGCACCACCTGTTATTGGTTTGCTCGCTTCCGTTCTGGAAATTTCGACCTGAAAAATGAACCTCGCGGTCGTCCGAAGACTTTGGTCGACAATGACGAATTAAAGGCGATTGTGGAAGCTGATGATACACAATCTACGGCTGAATTAGCAGCAACTTTCGACGTTAGCGTCAAAACAATATTGGTCCATTTGCGTCAAATTGGCAAGGTAAAAAAGCTTGACAAATGGGTGCCCCACGAACTCAATGATCGCCAGCGCGAAGTACGCGTCGAGACGTGCCTTGCACTGCTCAACAGACACACAAATGAAGGAATTTTGAACCGCATTGTTACCTGCGATGAAAAATGGATTCTGTTTGATAACCGTAAGCGCTCAGCAAGTTGGTTGGATCCTGGTTCAGCACCTAAACAATGCCCTAAACGAAAACTTACCCCTAGAAAAGTGATGGTCACTGTTTGGTGGTCTAGCGCCGGTGTGATTCATCACAGCTTCTTACCAAACGGGGTGAGCATTACTGCAGATGTGTACTGTGAAGAACTGAACACAATGATGGAGAAGCTGGCGCATCTCCAACCAGCATTGGTCAATCGCTCGTCTCCGCTGCTCCTGCACGACAACGCGCGACCTCATACTGCACAGCAGACGGTCTCCAAGTTGCAAGAACTGGGGTTGGAAGCTCTCCGTCATCCGCCCTACTCACCAGACCTTGCGCCTACAGACTACTACTTTTTCCAGAATTTGGATAACTTCTTGGCGGGAAAAAAATTTAATACCCGAGAGGCAGTACAAAATGCCTTTGAAGAATTTGTTGCCTCCCGTCCAGCTGATTTCTTTAAGAAGGGCATCAATAAACTGCCACTGCGATGGCAAAGATGCATTGATTGCATGGGTGATTACTTCGATTAATACAAATAAAAAATTCATGAAAAAAATTCGTTTAAATTTTTTCATACAAAACGGCAATTTCATAGGTAAAGACCTATTATTTACATAGATTAAAATAATTGTTTTGTTTCAGCCATTATAAAAAAAAAAACGGATGCACAGTAATTAACTGTCAGAGAGACTATTTCGGCCATTTATATTTAGAGGTACAAATATTATTTTTATAAATACCTAGGACTCACTTATTAGGACTACCGAATGACTATTCAATAATTGCATTTTCTCAATTCAGAATCACCATGCCACGTAACTACGTCCGGAAATCTCTACGCGCAACTTCCTACACTCATGACGATGTTGCTAACGCCATAGAGAGAGTAAAAAGGAAGGAATTGACACTATACGGCGCGGCTAAATATTATGATATACGTATTGCCACGCTTCACAATCGTTTCAATAAAAAAACAGGTGTTAAAAGTGATACACTGGGTCGCCCTCCTGTCTTTGCTCATGAAACAGAAATGAGATTAGCAAATGGTTTAAAAGTTTTGGAAAAATGGGGTTTTGGGCTATCCAGAAAAGAAGTAATTTTACTAGTGGAACGCTATGTTCGATTGAATAACATATATACCCCTTTTAAAGACAACGTTCCAGGACCAGATTGGTTCACAAACTTTCGTAGACGTCACGGACTTTCTCTCAAAAAAGCTCAGTCTCTTGAACATTCTAGAAAAAAAAACACGGATCCCTTTATTATAAACGAATACTTCAAACTTTTGGAATCAACATTAAAGGAATTAAATTTGGAACAGCGGCCACATTTAATATGGAACCTAGATGAGACGTCAGTATGCTTAGACCCTTCCAAGACTAAAGTAGTTGGAAAGAAGGGGGCCCCATCCTCTCGAACTACACATGGTACTGGCAAAGAAAATATCACCGTTTTAACGGCCGTTAGTGCGAATGCTAAGAAAATAAGTCCTTTAATTATATTTAAAGGGAAATATGTGTGGGATTCATGGATAGCTGAAACTGAGGGTAGATATGATTTTGAGCTGTCTTATGCTGCGAGCCAAAGAGGATGGATGGACACTCAAATATTTTATAATTACATAGAAAAAGTGTTCATTCCTGCCCTTGGAAAAGAAAGACCAGTCCTACTTGTTTACGATGGACATGGCAGCCACGTTGATCTGAACGTAGTTGAATTAGCTATACGAAACAATATCACGATATTAAAATTACCGCCTCACACATCGCATATCCTACAACCCTTGGATGTGGCTGTATTCAAGTCCTTTAAAAATAGATGGGACGCTAAATTAGTCGCGTGGCAAAGACAAAATACAGGTGTAAAAGTACCTAAGAAGGTATTTTCTGAGCTTTTTGCTGAAATTTGGAACGATACCAAAGATGAAATAATAACGAACGGCTTTAAAAAAGCAGGAATATACCCATTCAATTCTGAGGTAGTTTCAATTGATAAGTACGACCCAAGAGCATACAAGCGTTGGGAAGAAGCGCAAAAAAGCAATTTTCAGTCTTCACAGCGACAGTCTCAGTATCCGCCAATAGATGATACACAGTATTCTCTACCACTACATGTAGATTCACAGTTTTCACACCAGTTACAGGTTCAGTCAACGCAAACTCCAGCACCTTTAAAAGAACTTTGCATTAATGCTATCAATGTCCTAATGCATGATAACATATTATTCTATTTTGAAAATACTTCTTTAGTTGAGGACTTAGAAAGTGTTCAATTGTTAGCTGATGTGTCGAAGTACCAAGAAGAGGCTCAAAAATTCATAGCAAACCACGAAGAAGAATTGCCCACATGTCTGACATCGATTAATTTTATAAACGAAAATGGAATAGAATCCAAAACTACTTTGCAGAGACAAAACTCGAAAATTAATATAATTTCTAATGAGATAGTCAGTTTTGAAGAACTTCTTCTCGATACAGTCAAACAAACCCCTCGACTTGACACGAAGATCAAAAAAAGGCGTGTAGCTTTAGGAGCGGAAGTGATCACAGAAACTATGAAAAAAAAAATGAATGAAAAAACAACACAAAATATACTTCAGACAAAGATAGTAATACCCAAGAAAAAAACGCTGAAACAAAATAAAGTCGTAAAAGAAAAGATGGGAATAATTAATGACAGTAGTAAAATAGAAAAAAAGCAATATTCTAAGAAATGTGAAGTTAAAAAAAATCAGCAGCAAAAGAAAACACCTAAAAATGTACTAAGAAAAAGGAAACAGTTATTGTCTAGTGACACAGAAAGCTCTGAAAACGAAATGGTAGTTGAGATTATTGAAACTGACGACTCTGATTATAACAATATGGATGAGTTTATAGAAAGTTGTTTAAAAGAACAAGATGAAGA
This sequence comes from Griposia aprilina, assembly GCA_916610205.1. Classification (NCBI taxonomy): domain Eukaryota; kingdom Metazoa; phylum Arthropoda; class Insecta; order Lepidoptera; family Noctuidae; genus Griposia; species Griposia aprilina. The sequence continues at coordinate 13,744,786 of OU744305.1, forward strand.
TCAAGAAAACATTAAACCATGTGCAAACATACCCTTGGGATTAAGCGAAATAATATTTTGTGAGAATTCAAACAAGTTGAAAAAAGATGATTGGCTCGTAGTGCAGTTTGCAACAAAAAAAAATGTCAAACATTTTGTTGGGACAATTTTGTCATTTGAAAACCAAATACCTGTGGTAAAATATGTAAGAAAAGTTAAACAAACAATATCAGTTGATACGGTTACCTCTTTCACATATCCGATTGTGGAAGATATTAGCGCCATAAGACACAAAGAAGATATTGTTTGTATACTCCCCGAACCTGTAATTTCTCGTCGTGGCCAAATCAAGTTTGAAGCTGATCTCAAAAAATACAATATTCAGTGAGGTATTTGGTGTAATTTTCATTGCGTTTTCATCGTGATGTTTTTGAACAACGCTTACTTTTAACAATTGTTTAGAATACTTACCTTACTTTTTGTTACTTTTTTCGACTTCTGATTTTGTACTATTTACGTCCCTACATAGTCATAATTCAATCATGCTCAATATTTGATCTCTATAATACAGTCGTCGATCGGTTTACCTACTAAGATGTCTTTTTCTACGTCGTAGTGTGAAAGAACTAGACACCCTGGGGAATCCGTGCCGACGTCAAGATTTTTATGTTAAGAATTAGATGTAATGTAATAAAGATTCAAATTGAATCTTTAAGGACATTAGAGTTCCTAAATATGCCAAATTAATGTAACAGTGATTTGTTATTTCTTTTTACATTTTAAGATTCTTTTTATGTTTTTGTTATTGGCATGAAGCAATTTTTTTTCTAAGATGTTTCTTGGATAATTAGGTATATAATCTTGAAATATTTTATCTTTGTGTCACTTTTATTTGTTAAAAGAAGAAAACTCTTGTTTTGTAATATCTCGGTACCGTATTAGAATAAAGTAAAATTAAAGGATGTATTTGATTGATAGTGATGTTTTATTTTCAGTATAACCTTAAACAATTGAAGTGGAAAGTTTGAGAACCTCTATGTCAATCTTCCCCCAGTGGGGTAAGATTGAAATATCAAAATATAACAAATCGTTATATCTTTGTTAACTAAAGGTATTTTGACACTACAGGCAGTTCTGAGTTTTTAGAGCACTTCAAACTATAGACTAGTGATCACGAACAACGTCTGCTAATCATTTGAACGATTTTAGTAACTATTTCGATCTTTCCCCATCATCCTTTCGTCTTCCCCCTGTTTCATTCTCGTGATACAAACATTTTATTTAATTTGTTATTGTGCTTTGGAATTGATTTAACTGGATGTTATCAATTTGATAGAAAAATATACTCTTTGCTCTTTACTCACAAAAAATATTTTTTTAGCATAAGCTAATATGTACTGTTCTACAAGACTTCAAATACAACACTGCTCATCTCATCAAAAACCCGTTCAATCTTGCCCCCACTCACCCTACTCAAAAACCGAAGAGAATTTCTGTCATATAGTTTTGCTTCTAACCAAAGGTATGACCAAAAGAATAGGCACCATTGCACCATAATTTATAGCGAAGCCCGGACGAGCTATACGCTATAATAGCTTCTCAGACACCTTCGCGTGTTAGAGGAGGACGGGGTTATCCGCGAGAGAGGGATGCTAGACCAGAAGCGCCGCTCCACGTCAAAATACGTGCTCCGTTCGTTTTATTACCTTGCGGTGATGTCGCCAAAGGGCAAGACGTCGATATCGATAGATTTTTGGTTTATGTTTTATTTGTCGATGGAATGATATATGAAAATGATGATAAAAACAAGGAAAGGAAAGTAATAGATTCCACTCTTTTTTTCAATATCGAAGAGAATAAAGTAAAGTAAAGTAAACAATTATTTGCATAGATTTCAGGTACAGTATAGATAAGATGTGACAGTTAAAATATGGGTGATCCTTACACAATCTCCCTAAATTAGGCATGCAAAATTATATGAACATGAGAGAATTAATATAAAATGAATAGAAAATATGATGACATAAATAAGTTTTTTTTAAGGTAGGTATTACACTTCAACAATAGTCGGCATGCGGCATGATATATTCATATAATAAAACTTTAATTTAAATAACTGCAATACAATAGGAATAAAATGAATAAATCGAAACAATGTCATAATAGAATAGAATAGAATAGAATACTCTTTATTATGTACACCATAAAAATTACAGATATAAAAGTAGAAATTTTACATAGGGTGACACAATGGGCGAAGATGAACATTAAGATGAACATTAATTAGACAAAATCGGATTATTTATCTAGTCTCTTTCATGCTTATTGCATTGTACTGTAGAAGCCTAAAGAAACGATGAATATTGATGAACTGATGGTGATAAATTAAGATATTTATGTAGGTATCTTCTACGCAAAAAAGAGCCTCTTCTCGGATAAACATAAAGCTATTGAAAAGCATCAAAACAAATTAATTATTCACGCGAAAAATAGAATCCATCCTCACAGTAGAGCAAACACATTAAATAGCATATCGATTGATAAAAACAGTTTTTGAGTAGCAACTGTAAAAAATATGTTATCTAACTATACCTAATGCTACTACAATCAACATCCATATTAAAAAACCATGCCTAAAAGAATTAACATCCAACAAAAAACATCGACAACAACAAAACCTCTCACTCACACGGACATCCCTAAAGCCGGTGCGGCGGCAACATCAAAGGAGGCCACCTCTTTGATGTGGCCGGTGGCGCGCGCCGCCAAACGCCGTAAGCGCCAAATCCATACGTCATCCTCCTGTCATTATAACGCCTCACAATCGAGGCACGGAATGTGAAATTACTTACGAGACAATATAAATTGACAACTCGGTTAATACCGATTACTTGCCTTTAGTGATGTCACTCTGTCGCTCGGAACTTCGATTGGCAAGGTGATGCCTTCAATTAGGTGAATTGATTTCGGTAATTTTGTGAGTTGATAAAATTGACAGGTCTTGGGTAAATGAACTTTTTGCTTTGGTCATTTTTGTTGGAGATGTGACAGTTCTTTAATAGGTAAGAGTTGACTTCGTTATTTAAAAAAAAAAGTCTAATCTTTGAATATTATGGTTTGTGTTCATTTCAGATTGACATGTAAATGAGACTGACGGACAGATAATGTAAGAAAATTGATGAAAAGAGTTCAATTCATGAATAGGTCGGTACTTACTGCGAATGATAGTTCAGTAAAAGTAATCTTGATCTCAGCTGTTTTTTGGGAAAGTTCAGGCCAAAGGCAGACTGATTGATTAAGACATCTTAATAAGAATTAATATCGGATAATATTTAGTGGATCACTGCCCCCATTATCAGTCTTGTAGTTGCATTTCCTCTAAGATACTGAAGCTTTTATGCAGCCATCTTTTTATTAGCGTGATGAATCAATTTAAAAACTTAATTGGTTAATCTTTTCTTTGTTATTGACGACTTGCTGATTGACATACAATGAATGTGTGCATTAGCTATCAAGTTTTTAAATTACTTGACACTTTCAGTTTTAGAGTCAGTTTTTATGGTTCTTTTTTTAAATCGAGCTCAACTTCACTTTCCCATGTCTACATTTACTAAAATCTTACGTACTTATCTACCCCCGGATTTTCAAAGCATGTTCAATTTAATCTTCGAATCTAATCCTCATTTCCAGTGATTTCATTGCTATTTCTATTGACTATTACTTTCGTTGGTCAACCAACCACTGCCACGTTCGGTGTAGGTATATGTTATTATTTATTAAAGATTTGCCAATGTTAATAAATTATTATGTTGCAGGAAGCGTTTCAGAAACTGAGTGTGAGTTTCACCCACTTTATACCTATTTTATTTTATTAGGTTGGTTGGTTGGTTGGTTTGGTTGGTGGGTTGGTTTTGTTTGGTTGGTTAGGTTAGTTTTTGTTGGTTGGTTGGTGGTTTTGAGGGTTGAAAATATATTTTATATTTATCGTTTTCCATATGCATACTGCAGGTTTCATACAGCCTTTCTCAGAATCGAATACTTAGCCCCAATTTAAGATTTGATATCCTCAATATCGCGAAGCATAACCTGTCACTTAAGCCATTTCCACACCGCACTTAGAACAATAGTCGCGCATGTGAAAGGGCACAAAAAGAAAATTACACGTTACATCGCAGATGCATTGTGAACAATAATTTGGGCAACCCTTTACATGTGTTTCACGATGTGAATCTTTAAGATTTTTTGTACAAAAGATGTCTGCCCATTGATAAGGGCAAAGGGTAATTATGGCGTTGTTTCAGTCATGGTGGTCTTTCGGGAGTATATAGAATAGAATTGAATACCCTTTATTATGTACACCATAATAATTACAGACAAAAATTTAGAAATTTCACATCGGGTGGCACAATAGCGGCCTTATCGCTAAAAGCGATCTTTTACAGACAACCTTTGGATGGATTAAAGGGAGAAGGAGAGACAATAATGCAGGTTTTTTTTTAAATTACTTCTCGCAGGTTAGACTAGGAGGTTGTCGGTTTCTTAAGGCGACAATAAGTGCCAGCGACCTTGAGCGAGTGGGAGGAGCATGCGAAACTTTTAAGCGAATAAAATTGCACAGAGCGTAAGCGCCTACCCGGACATTGCTCAGCGATGCACTGCCGCCCGTCGCCCGCAAGAGCCCCCGCTCCAACGCGCATCAAGTTTATTCGCAAAAAAACAACCCACCTTGATTTATCAAACACAATACAAATAAAAGCCGTATACAAAAATTTGGCTAATTAAATTTTCTTTTAGATGGTGCAGATTTCATGAAAATACGCCCGAAAGTTTTTGCGTGATTATCGTTTTTGTGTTCGCATAGTGTAAATAATTTGTAATGTATTTGTGTGTGTATTTGTGTTTGTAATGTCTAATTACTTTACAAATTAATTACACTATGTTACAAAAATATAATTTCAAATATTCACATATCAAATTACGAAGAAAATAGTCTAGTATAACATATATTTTTTTCAAACAAATAATATGACTATTCGTTTAGACGTGATGTTCAATTTGAAATCATTAAAAGTCGTATATCTGCGCCTTAACCGGACATGCTATAATGCAGGTAGACAGTGGTGTACCACATATTGTAGTAGTTGTATAGTATGTGTATTGTGTGTGTGTATTTGTGGTGTAGTAGTGATGTATATTTTAATTAATGGTAGACCAGATATCCATTGATTTTGATCCAACCTTATTCTATACCTACCTAAAATCATGCAAGAGGTACAGTCACCATCATGCTCTTGCCCTTATGCAGATTTACAACATGGCTTGTTCTTCCAATACCTTGTCATCTCGGTAGTCACTCCCTTTCCAGCCATATCATCTTTAAGGCGGTACCCCGACCAAAACCTTGCCATAGTGCATTATTCAGAGGCTATTAACTCAATCACTATGCGTAATGAACTACATCTAAAAGCACATTATTAATGTTCTTTATCCTATCATCACATTGCACGTTCTTATTTGTTTTTATGTGTTGTAAATACATTTAAAATCTCCTTATAAAAAGTGACTAAAATTATCGATTGCATGCATCTTTTCTTAAAGGTGACGTTCTAATAATTTAAGGATTACACTAATGGATAGATAGTTTAAAAATCTAAATAGTTGTCGTTTTCTTTTTTTTCAAAAGCTCCCTTGTCTTTTTTTATTAAAATAATTCCACAATGTTTGAGAATTCTATGATAAATGGGCGTGCGCAGGGAGCGGGACAGAGCGAGACTCAGCGACGGAACAGAGAAGGACCGAACGCTCAAGGTCGTTTGGTCAGGGAAGTACCTTAACACAGTCCGTGCATCGTATAGTTATAAAGTAGTCTCTTAGGTTGAAGTACTATCATCATTATCATTATCCTATCCTACTAATCTATACATCTATACAAATAAATAAAATTGAAGTGTCTGTTTATAATGTCAAAATAACAGCTTTTTACCAAATGCTTCAGAAAGTATATACGGTACTTAGAAAAAAATACCAATTTTTTAAATTTTTGTGTATTTTTCTCTGTCTGTTTGTTCCGGATAGTCTCTGAAACGGCTGAACCAATTTTGACGGGACTTTCACTGGAAGATAGCTTTTTGTCCCGGTAGCACATTCCCGTGGGATAATTGCCGGAGTCCACGCGGGCGAAGCCGCGGGCAGCAGCTAGTCCTACTATAATATAATAAATGTGAAAGTTTGTGAGAATGGATGGATGGATGTTTGTTACTCTTTCACGCAAAAACTACTGAACGGGTTTGAATGAAACTTGGCACACAGATAGACCATGACCTGGGAAAGAACATAGGATACTTTTCAGCCTGGATCGCAGATGAAGTAGCGGGCAACAGCTAGTCAGCCATAAGACATCCACTGCTGGACATAGGCCTCCCCCAAGTACCGCCACTTTGACCAGGGGGCCTAAAATGGAAGCGTTGGCAGAATCATAATATGATTTGCGTACAATTCGTATATCCCGCAATTCATCTGTTTGACAGCTGCTATTTGACATTAGACTTCATTAAAGCAATGCATAATTTGTGGACCATTTTACGAAACTTCATACAAAACTGTCAAACAGATGAATTCCGGGATATTAATTGTACGCAGATCATAATTTATGATTCTGCCAAAGCGTCCATTTTAGGCCCACAGTCTTAAGGTAATAAAGATATAGAAAAACGGATTTTATAATAACATCAATTATTTTTCAAAACAAACGATTTCGTTCATAATCTTGACGTTGCTCTAATTATCGCAAACTAAACCTACCGACCATGACCGACAGTCCCAAATAAAACTCAATTAGCATCTTAACAAAAAAGAAACCGCCATAAGCTCTAGTTGACCGCACACATCATAATATTTCAGCTAACAAGAACCTTTAATAACGTCAAGCACAAAAGATTCGGACTTCTCATCAATCAAATAAACAAAATATGTCCGGAACAGACTATCAAGTGTATTATTAAATAACATTTTAACAGATAACCGTGAATAATTAGACAATGTAACATTTTCCGTCCATCCGTCAACCTTTATCATAGAGAAAAATCGTCTAATTCACACCTTCAAACGGTCAGAGTTTGACGTATGAAGAACTTATTTTTATAAGTGTTGCCAGATGATTTAATTACCTTTTATGGTGGGTGATTTTTGATGCTTGTGAATGTTTTGTCATGGAATGTTTTTGGAAAGGCAGAAGTTCACAAAACCATGCTTAGGGCTCATTTTTCAATTTGAATTGCTGAAAAATCTAATGCTTCCTCAAAATTTAAGACATATCTATTGGAACATACAAAAAGTTTTGCAGCTCCAAAACCGGAACCACTTTCAACGAAAAATGATTTTTATTTAGAAAAGATCCTTTTCCCAGCTTTAATCTGAAAAGAAAATCCTCGAAAAATTCTAAACATACATACTTACTAATAATGTTCTCCCTGTTTTACGTAGGTAAGTATCCCAAATTAATGCAACCAACTTTCAAGCTAAATCAACGTGATCACTGGCAACACCGAATCCTGTGGTCAGATTAATCAAGTGGGTCCCTAATTATGGCATATTTTAAAATGTTTTCGTTGAACGACACAGTTTTGACAGAGGTGCAAAGATAAATGATCACTAATTACGGAACCGTTCGCTAGGAGGCGTGGCTCGAATCGGCACTGAATCTAATGGCTCGCTCGCAACTGTTACGGGCATTGGCTAGGTGTGTGGGTTCGCTTGACTTTCAACGGATTTTTTGGGGATATTAGGTGGCCTGAAATCGCATGAAAAAGCGTTTACCTTACAGATTTTTATGCAAGAATTTTACTAGGCGTCAGTCCCTGTACCAATTGCTGGTACAGCTGTACTAAAATAGTGAAAACTCAAAAGAAATAAAAACATGTATTAAGAACACTGTACAGGTCCTTTCACCGTTAAGGCTCTTTCAAACAGGTGCGACACACGACGCGAATCGCAGGCGACAGAAAGGCACCGCTCGTCGCGCGACAGGCAGTACCTTTGTGTAGCGTCGCGTGTCGCGCCTGTTTGTAGGAGCCTTTATTTTACCTCTGACAGCAACCATAGCAGCATCCCACCAGCAACATAATTGCAAAGAAAATAAAGATCACTTTGAATTTGACCGTCTTGCGAAATCAGAGGAAAATAACTGGGAAACTGTTAATCTCATTACATAGTTAATCTAGACGTAATCTTCCTATGGTTAGGAAAGACTACAGAAGAAACGCATCACGCATGGTAGAGGTAAGTATAATACCTACCTAATGATTCAAATGACTATAAAAATGATGTAACATAAAAATTTAAATATTTTATTTCACATAAAGCTACATGGACATATTGGACATGTAGCGATATCTACACCGCCACATGCGAGCTACACGTCACACTGAAGTCACGCAAATCCTGCATCGCCCAAGCAGAGTTTACTAGCATATATACCTATATAAATACAACGTCCCGACATCAACCGTCGGGCAGTTGCCCACCAGACACAACACCGGTCTGGTCGGAGGATCCTCCCTTTTCCATAGAGTATGAGTGCACTTTACACCCTGTTCCTCATACCTCCATAGACACTTAAGAAACGTCAGAAGCTAGGTGCAAAAGATTAAAGATAAAGGAGACTCATCCAGTATTTGAATGCCATTACTCCATTAAAAATACTTAGTTTGAAGAAGCAAACAGACAAGTCGCACAAACAAACAAAGTAATTACGACAGCTGCATTATAAATGCTCGAATATGAAATTAAGAAACAAGAATGACCTTATAGAACTTTAATAAAAACTTATTCACTATGATAAAAACTTCGGACAAGTATAAAGATATAAAATGTGTTCATAATATTCAAATCATCGTGGTATTACGGCTTCTGTATAATTACACATGTTGGCATACTTCACCACCATTAAATTTATGTCTGAGGAAAAAAAGTTCATCTATCTATGTAATTCCTGGTTTAAAATAAACTACCTGTGACCTTAGACTGACATTTTATCAGCGAAAATTGTGATGGAGAAGTAAAAAATATATTGGATTGACTTATACTACCGAAAAACATGTGTCAATCGTGTTGAAAGTTGTTGTAGAAATACAAAACACTTTGGAAGCGATTGCCTCTTGTCTAAGCCCTCTGCTTTCTTCAGGTACCAGTTAGCTAGACCATCATGAGTAGAGATCGGATATTCAGATGCATATTCACCTAAAGTTGAGATGTTGGTTAATATGGAATGCGCTTTTGTATCGACAAAATCCCGCTAACGTCAGATTTCAGTGACCAAACCGGACCAAATAGCGATTAAAGTTGTTGTAGCTGAGGTAATATTTACGCCCAATCAGGATATAGTACTCCATTTAATAAAAACAACTATTTAAATTTGTTATTTCTTTGGTTTTGGACTAACACACACCACCCGTCCTCTTACACCCTCCATACACATATTTGCATCGGGGGTTAAAACAGTAATTTTAAATCAATGTTCATCTGATCTTTTTACAAAAAAAATATTTTTAGACTTCTATTCTTTCACAGCAGAAAATTAAGTTTAGGTAAATATGCATCCGAATATTCGATTTCTGACCATGAGTCTGAAAAATGGTACCTACTCGGTAGCCGCCATAGGGTATCTCATACCTGGTGGATAGGTATTAGTGCTCATATTCATGCATCTAAGTTCTGTGGGGTAGGTATGCGTATCACACTAACAATAGCAATAGCTTTCATTTTGACAGTTCAGCAACATTCATTGCGTTATCTACATTGTTGAGCAGCCAAAATTTTCGAATATATGAAACAATGGATTAGCAATATCCTTCAAAAGTATTCAATTTTGTAATTCAATTTTTTTTTCGAATATGAATCTATGTATGACGGTAAACCTTGATTATACTCCAACGTACTGGTTGTTGTTACCAAAATTCTGATTTCCACTCTACCCATTTCATTATCATCTGCCAGCTTTGTCCCAACTATATTAGGGCTGGCTTCCAGTCCATGCAGCTGAATACCAGTATTTTACATGGAGCGACTGCCTATCTCAAACTCAAACTCAAAGCATTTATTTCAAATAAACCAATTACAGGCACTTTTGAATTTGCAAGGGGTCAGTCAGTCAGAAAAATGAAGCTAGTTGCCCATTCCAAAGCGTAGTAGGTACCTATGGAGAAGAACGGGCCAGAAATTCCATGGACAGTCTTTTAAATCAACATATAGTTACAAAAAAAAAAAAAATTACATCATTCATGTTGAAATTATACATGTGAGAATGATGTAGAAAGACGTGCACGTTAAAAGCGTCCGTAATAAAAAAGATAAAAATAAATCAAAAATTAAAATAAGCCGTGGCAGCCAAGAGATGACCAGTCCCTACTGACGGCGCCCGTTCACGTACATGACGTATGGGTCAGCACCATTCAGCTCAACTATTTTGAAGGGAACCTAATGATCCAACACACACGCCACCACCAGCGAGACATTTGGGTGAGCATGACATACTCTCAACCGCCAGGGCACATTCAAGTCAATGAAAGACGAACCTAGTAAATGGTGGCTCTATAGTAGGTACACAGCGCTCACACATGTGCTATGCAATTACACTTGTACATTGTTAAGAGATTGAAATTATACAATGCAATGATAGTTTTTACAATCTTCAGCAGCAGCATCTGACCTCCACAACCCAGTTACTGGGTAATACGATAGACTACCAATTTATGCTGCGCTAAATATTCATTACAATATTCTTGAAAGGCTTGGCAAAAAGCCAAAACCTAATAGAGTTATCAACTATATTGACTCCATTAACCAACCCTGTATTAAAAATGCAAAAATTCTCACATAATTTTAATAAAGATAACTAAATGTACACAATGATTAATTATTTAAAGCAATTATGTAATTAACTGTACCTGTTAGAAGGCGTGACACTCCATGGGAAGCCGTGTGTCCTCGACACACCTGTACTTTGTCAATATTTGAATATTTATGTTTGTACTAGCCATGTTTCGTGTTGGCAAAGTCAACTGGTATAATTATGAGCTAAAATATGCCCAAATCTTCTGGTATTTTGGGTGTGAATGTGAACATATATGGTTAAAATTGCACAATCAGAATGATCAATAAAGAATCCAAGCTGTAGATGTATATTTTGACAAATAAGGTATCTCACTCATCTATCTAAAACATTGCTTACTTGATATTCTCCACCAATGTAAATCCATGATTTGCAAGGAATTGGTTGAAAACAATGTCACTGTATTCATTACTTTTTGATTTACCAACCTATATCAGTTCTCACACCAATTGAATTGATATAATAGTCTTCAAAATAATTCCTTTCTTAGTGTGTTATCATTATCAATCATCAATGATGGTGAATGGTGATGATGATCCATCATGTTCTAAGCATGATTATTATGATCTTGCTTTGGACCTACGTCATCCTTAGTGTCTAGATAAGTGGCAATCGCTTTCAAAGCGTTCCGTATTTCTATAATGACTTCCAGTGGGATTGACATATAGGCTGTCGGCATAAGCTATGGCTTATGTCAGCCCCATTCATTTTTGGGTTTTCCATCAACGTTATCGCTGATAATACGCAACTGTCGAGGCCCCCTTGTTACATTTTACATTCTATCAAGGATCTATCATGCACATTACTAACCTCAACTACTACATTGAGTTCTTTATCAACTTCTGGACCGTCCTACTGCTTAACTTCTATTCCTGCAAAATTTCGCTCAATCACACCCATCAACCCAAGAGCTCATCTGCCAATACTGACATTACAAACGAAAAATACCATCTTTATCGAATTCGCGATCGTGGGAAACTATTAGGAGCATCACCACTTTAGAACATCGAGTCGACGGCTCATGAGTCAGCATTCTTTCTATTATCGCTGCACCGTTTAAGATGACCTCTCCCACCTCCCATAAACCCAACAATTTCTTACACTTGAGGAGTAATACGGTACATCTTCAGAGGTCTTGCTTACCTGGTCATATTAGATATAATGAGTAGTTAGCTTTTCTCCCGTGATGTGAACATGTCATAGATAATTCGATTTAATAGCTCGGAAGTTGTAATTATCGAATTAGGGAACTCTCTTACTTTGTGATTCGGCTGCCATTTTTTTTTCGTGTTTTTTTTTATGTGATTGCTAGTTACTGATTATGATATTGATGAAATGGTGCAGGTTGTATGGGAATTGGATGTCTTATTTTCTGTATAATGACTTTATTTTGACTTATGGTAAATCAGCTAAGTACATGGCAATTCAGCTCTTCCTATAAATCCATCATGAATTTTTCAGTAGCAGCCCAGAGTCTAGATTTAGGAGTGGTTGATGGCAATGGGCTGGCCCCGTATTATAAGGGATTTAATCATAACTGGCGAAATGTGGGTGTTACTATAGGTACACCACCTTATCCTTTGGGGAAATACAGGCGTGATGATGTTATATTATGTCGTTCCGAAATCAAAGGCTTGTACGATTCTGACAGGAATATGCACTGTTGAAGTATTGAGGTATAAAGATCAGCACATGATATTTTACTCTGGTAAAAAAATTATAGTCTGACTCAAAATAAATTGGGATTAAAATCGATAATAGTAAGTAGGTAGGTACCTACCTACCTAATCACTTTAGATAACCATCCTTATAGTTTTTTTTTTCAATTGAAGAGTATCAATTCTCAAATCTTCATGCGCCAATCAATCATCTTCATACTAATATAATATCATGATGTCTTTCTCTTCATAATTCATTACTACTCACACCGTCTTTGATACACAATGACATGTTAAAAGCACTAATTCATCCAACACGTACAAATTAGCCACATCACTTAAAAGCTTTATCTCAATATAAATGAATACTACATAAGTACTTACTGCGATTTAATTTATTTTAAAATTATAACCCCAATAAGTTGAAAGGTTCTTTGGTATTCGTCAGTATTGTAATAAATTATACCTACCTAGGTACCTATTACGTAGATATTCTCCTAAGCACTAAGTAGGTGGGTTACTTACTTTATTTTATAGTAGGTATAAGGTGACTGTGGCTTTATCTTATAATTTATTAATTTAACATAAACAAATTACTTAGTTTAAAAAATACTACCTTATGCTTTTGGCTGCAAATACAATACAATGAATGTTTTTTTAGAACTTGAAGACTTAGCGATAGACAGTCCTTGCATTCACGTGCCACTCAACCTACGTTTCCTTTCAAGGCTTGTACAATCCTCTCCAAAAAACTACCTAAACGAAAACACTTCAACTTATTAACCCTCAACCTACCTTTTTCAGTCATACCCTACGCATCCGTTAAAATAAAATTCATCCCTTCATGCGTTTGTCATCCCATGCTACATTAGCTAATTACAGCGCTACGAGAATCTTTTGGCGCGTGGCAAAAATTGGAACTAACGTCGCCATCTTGTTTTTCATGACAATTTCTGTGACAATTTCACAAATGTTTACCAACAACGCCCCCCTGTCAATGTCACTCAGACGCCAAAAGATCCTTGTAGCTTTACCTATAGGTAGCTGAACTTACTCAAGGACTGCACTTTGATCATCAAATTGCACAACATTTTCGTACAATACTGTCCAATATAATTCAGTGGGTTAATACTGTCGGAGACTTCATCCGAGGCGGCGTTTGATTTATAAACAATACGTCAATGACGTAAGCTTCTTTAGCGGCACAGATTTAACGCTAGGGTTGGGACACAGCGGATGCTGCGGATGTCGCTAGATCGATAAATTCGATGTTTGTGGTGCGAAATGGACATGATGCATTTGCCTGTCTACATAATATCCTATAGCTTTAGAAAACTATTTTTTTTTTATTGTAAAGATTTAATCTAGAAAAATCTTCAATCAATATGATAGCTGGAATAAAATTGCTTTAATAATCGGTAACTGGCCGAATAATATTTTGAGACAGTTTGGCCTTTGCTAACCTTAGGCAATATTTTATATGTTTTTTTACTAAACCAATTGCACTAATCTTAATACAAAATACAGGGTGGCAGGGACATAGACGTGCAAACTGTAACCCTGACTTAAGCAAATGATTCTAGACCTCCTAGCGTAGAAATTTTTGGAGGGTTATCAAAAAAAAAAGCTGTTTAATAGAAAAGTGCAATACCTACGCGGTTAAAAATTATGGAACAGCATTTCTTTTTTTATAACCCATATAAAGTTTCAGCGCAGGGGCATTTAAAATCATGTAGGCACTGAATCCATGATAACAGGTTGCGCGTCGATGTATGCCAACCTGTATAATTCGTAACGTTTTTAGTATGATGACGGCTAAAGTTTATCGTAATTATATTTATGGATTAATTACAATATCTTTTAGGAATTGCTGGATAGTTAACCACGTTTTACCAATAGCGAGAAGGAGTATAACGTGATTATTTAGATGGTAACCACTTATACAAAGTTTGTTGACCGCTTAACAATAGAAACGTCCATAAAATATAAAATTAGCAAGTCTATAACGAAACAAAAATCAGATAAGTACCTACCTAGGAAACTATAAATTTACATGTAATAAATTGCAACTTTCGATTTCGATATAAAAATCGCACCCGAATGTCAAAACCACAGCTGCAATAATAACTAGAAATATTCGGTTAGCACCTATTAACGTAATGCTGTTAATTTTCCTAAACTGGACCGATGACTATTAACTAGCACAGGTTGCTAGTTTAAGTAACCATTTGGTAAATGCAAGGTACATAAAACTTTAATAATAAAATAAAAGTTTGTAATCTAAACCTATTTCACACACTCAAGAACCTTACGATAACAAATATCTCACATAAATACTACCTTTACTTTATCGATACCAATAGCAGCGCAGCACTATCCGCCATTCTCACAATCTTGAATCAACCCGTTCATAAGGATTACTACTACAAACACACTCATCATCCATCTCTCACTAACCTATGGGGTGTCACGCCTTCTCTCTCTCTCGCACATCAATAAGCATTCCCTTTTGCGGCGCAGCGGCGGCTCCTTTGATGTTGCGAGGCCACGCCCTCTCGACCCGCCCCCCGTCTCCCCGCCGGTTGACTGTAGTTAATTCGTCACAGTTTAATCACAATGGTTTTAATTACGAGCGGAAACTAAATACAACGAAATTTTGCAGTTTCTGGTTAGAATTTGTTAAATGATTAAAGGACGACGTTGTTTGTTGACTTTTCACTGTTTTTGTTATTAACCAGAGTTTAAAAATAACTGGCGATTTGAATAATGTGTTCTTATTTTTGGAACTTTTGGAATTTATATTCTAAATAGTTGCTTTGAAATGTTTATGTACTTAATTATGTTTTTTTCTTTTTAAACAATCTCACGTAGGTAACTGCCGAGTCAACTTCTTGACTTTTGACTCTGATACTTTATAAAATTACATCCGATACCATTATATCAACCACGGAGGTAAGGCTCAAGGTCCCTGAAACTATGTTTCCTGTGGTGTTTCAAAAAAAATACTGCTAAGCCCTAAATTTTGAAGACAGCCTTCCAGCCACGTCATTATTGTAAAAATATTTCAAAAACCAATTCTATAAGCGATAAAAAATTCAATTACAGACCATTGTGAATGTAAATCCTAGGTGTCCTGACTGTAGCACATTCATACAGAGGCATTCATCGTGTCCGCTCTGACGTAATTACGCCGCCGCTTCAAAAGCACCGCCGGCCCAAGCGGCGTCTTTGTAGTCTGATAAACGGGATACACCGCCCAACCGAAATTCAACCTAATTTTTTGCGCGGTAAGGCTGGTTTTCGGATGTAGTGGTGAAGTTTTCATAACACCTTAACGTTATAAAGGGTCATATCAGTTAGGGGTTTTGCCACGGATATGTCAAAAAGAGGTTTTATAGCCAGCGTAAATGGGGACCGCACGGGTTGAGCCGAATTAGGTCATTCGTAATGTTTGTAACGTGTTAGCTCGCTGTTAATCTCCTCTGATTGGCCGATTGATGTCGGAAATCTTAATGAGCGATTAGCTTTTGATAAGGAGGGAATTAGTTTTGGTGTTCTTGTTAAATATTTTGATGTAGAGCTTTAAAAAAAATAAAAAGGTATCGTGGTCTTTTGTTAATCGTAGCTCTTACTACATTGTCTAGGCTCGTCGTGACACTAAGCTACCATCTTATTAAAAAAACAGTAGGTGCATACTTAATATAATAAAGCATTTTAATTTTAAAAGTTTTTTGTAACATTTCATTCATATTCTCCGAAACTATACCCAACTATCATTAAATTCAACGTTTCAAGGCTCGTGCACACCGGCGCGACGCGACAGCGCGACACAAAGCGGTGCCTTTGTGTCGTGCAGGATTCGCGTCGCGTGTCGCGCCTGTCTGGAGGAGCCTTTAGCCAAATACTATGATTTTGAATTACGTTAGGTACCTAACTACTAAGCTTTGGAATGGGGAACTAGCTTCATCGTTCTGACCGACCGACCGACCCCTTGACAATTCAAAAGTGCCTGTAATTGGTTTATATGAAATAAATACTTTGAGTATGAGTTCATGGGATAGGGACCCACTTAAATAGGCATCTCTGAAATATATTTTAATTATTTTATCAAAGTTTATTAAGTAACTGTTTCTGTAATGGTAGTTCAGTAGTCATTTTTTTTACCCATATCATTGGTTCCCTCATAAAACTCCAAGCAAAGATTGTTTTTTATCAATATTACAATAATATCGCGCGCTACGTGTTTATGTTCGAGTGTTGAACGCACCACCACTGCGCGCCTCACACGTCGCTCATTACCTATAGAGATGCGCCTGCGCAGCGATTTATCAATACCGTCGAATAATGGGCGAATTAGTCGCTTTGTAATTAATGTGTCAAGTTATTCTATTGCCAGACTTGAACTGAAAAATAAATGACACTGCCGCTGTTGTTCGATACAAAGTATACCCAATTTGCAAATATGTAGTTAAAGATTTCACTTTATACATTGCTAATTTAAAAAAAAAAATACAAGAAAAACTGTTTATCCATGCATTCAGTGTTCACATACTTAACTCGACAATATGTACACAGCCAATTTTTCTTTGGTCTGGTCCCATGTCTTGTTTGCTCTCATTTGTTCATAATGATGAATAAATACATTGACCCCCTTTTCAGGTTTTCAGATATTTCAATGTAACCTTGAATAAGAACTCAATCATACTAACTACTAAGTAGGTAACATAGCTTGAAACCAGTCCTCCTTAAATAATTAAAATAATAAATAAAAAAAATAAAAAAACACAAGTAGCAATGACGACTCAATCAAATGTCTTTTCCGTTTTTATAGACAAGGCGACACTGAGGGCGAATTTTCACCATATAAATTGAACGCGATCAGTTGAAACCGCGTTCGATAACTGTTAGTGTCAATATTCCACAACAATGATGGCACTGACAGCTCTTGAACTCGGTTTAGAAAAGGTGATCGCGTTCAATTTCATTGGTGAAATTCGCCCTTAATATTCATCAGTCAATCTAACAGTAATTAGAAAGATAATTTGTTTTTTACTGGTTCTTTCGTTACAGTTCAGTTACTATTTATCTGAGCCACATTGTATAGGCATAATTGTAGATGGATGTCATCATTTTTACTAAAATATACTACGTTCGTTTCTCAGTAGCAGCCCGGCGCATGCGGCAGTCCGGAGTATGGATTTGTGCCCGGCTGATGACAAGCGGCTCGTCGTATTACATGGGACTTAAAACCATAATTAACTGCGAAATGTGGGTGCAGGTACCTACTATAGATATTCTTCTGTCTAACCCTTCTGTTCGGAAATTACAGGCGTGATGTCATGTGTACTACTGTATACCATGTGATTTATAAATAATTATTCGGACTTACCATACATACAACAAAAAGGCATTCTTCTAAATGCCGTTACAAGAAATGACTTAAAGTAGGTGAAAGTATTTAGTAGGCAATTCAATTCCAGTAAGTAAGTACCTATCCTTATGATTGTTGAACATTAAATCAAATTAAATCTAATTAAATTACAACATTGGTTACTGACATTGGTCCAAATGACGCGTTGCGGATTTATATCGATATCCGCAATGACCATTTCCCCTCCCTACGCCAAACCCGCACCACTCAATTACCAAGATGAAATTATTAACATACTTAAACGTGATTTTTAAAAGAAACGACACGTCTTGACGACTTAACTTCGTGCTCTTTATACTTTAGTACGTATAGTTTCGAGGTAACAATCATTGGCCATTTTTTTAGGGTTCCGTACCCATAGGGTGCCAACGCGACCCTATTACTAAAGCTCCGCTGTCCGTCCGTCCGTTTGTCACAAGGCTGTATCTTTTGAACTGTAAAGGTAGATACTTGAAATTTTCACACAGTTTGTACTACTATAGCCGCATTAACAACAAATAATAAAAATAAAACTCTTGTTTTTTTTTACTTAAGAAGAAAGCGTCAGGGTAATAATAATCATAAAGGGCAGCATGTGGCAAGCTGATGGACAGTAGTGACCCCACGGACCCTATCTCCCGGGAGAAGTCTGGTTCCTCACTTCCTCTGGCTTGCCTTTATTGGCCGGCTGGAGTGAACAATGCCGAGGAACAGAGCTCCCACCTCTTTCTTGCCTTTATTGGCCGGCTAGAGTGGAGATTCGCAAGAGCAAACGTGCTCGGAGGAAGAAAGTATTCCAGTAAGATGCTGGTAGGGATCTTGACCGTACTTCCGGGATTGTCCTGATAGTGTTGGGTTATCTCTCTACTCCTCATAAGCACCTCAGGACATGTTGCCCCCTTGTCGCTACGACACTATGTGCTAGCGACCGTTTTCGGGGGCCCATTATTGAGTGTGCAAGTCACCCCTTGCCATTTTATCCGTGTTTTTTATATATAAAACATTGGTCAGGCAGGGGCCATAGCGGTTCCATAGTTATTTTATTTATTTTTATAGTCCTGCACCAACCGGGGGACGTCCTTGGGTGCACTTGCGTAGTCCGAACATGGATAATCGCCGGTTGGTACCTCATTTCATTAAAAACGTCTAACGGGCCTCTGCGAGTTGGCTTCGACCCCTCGTATGCCTTCCAAAGTTCAGGGATCCCAGGGTCCCGAGAAATGTCAAGAGAAGTAAAAAAAAAAAAAAAAAATTGTTACAAACGGATTCAAACCTTTGTGAGAGCTGGAGCCCACGAAATTAATATTTTCTTATGTTTTTTGCAATTTGCAGGTCAGTGTCAGGTTGCATGTTGATCTAAATTATGACTCGCAGCCGTTAAAAATATGTATTTATATAATTATTACCATAAAAATCATTAATACAGCTCTCTAAGTTCATAATACCCTATTGTATGACTATTTCATTAAATTATGACATTTGACGCCAATTCTAACTTAAGGAGTTGTATTGTTGAATCTAATTATAATTGTGTAAAACCATATTGGTTACGGTCGCGAATCATATTTTAATCAAGATACAACCTGACACTGACCTGCAAATTCCAAAAAACGTAAGAAATTTTGATTTTCGCGGGCTATCCTGGCGTTTCCCCCTTAAAGTATTTTTTTATAGTGTTAAATATTGTATGGTCGTACGGGGCCCTTCGCGTGCGAGTCCGACTCGCACTTTGCCGCTTTTCTTTTCTCATGCAAATAAGGCGAGGATTACAACCTACGGATTGGTTTTTAAATGTAAATTGGTATTATCGGTTGGACCACCAGCCATCTTAAAATGTAAAAGGAATAATTTGAAAGTATTTTCGCTAAACAGAGACGTGGTTATACTAGCTAGTTAGTGGGGAGATATTTTGTCTTTATTTTGTTAAGGACAACGAATGTATATTATGTATTTAGGATAGTCAAGGTTTTGAGGTAAGTATGAACTTTACAAAACAATAGATAGCTCTAGGTACCCACAAAAATAAATAAGATGTTGTCATTTATTATTTTAAGAAGTAATTCATCTATTAGTTGTTACATGGATAGTACAGTCGTCAGCAAGTCAAGTTACACGAAACTGTCAAATTTCCCCAAACAATTTTAAACCTTAAAATGTTGATGGTTAAGTTCAAAATCGAATGAGAAAATCTGACAGTTTGTGGTAACTTGATGTGCTGTCGACTGTACCTAGAAAGGAATTGTAAAGAAGGTTGTTTAGGGAAGTTCTACCACATTCTGCCACCAAACAACGTTATGTTTCGGTCAAAATCCAAATCAATATTATTTTATACTACACATACACTACAGACACTACACTACATGGGAACTTATGACACGTCAGAAGCCAGGTTTACGGTTCCAATTGGACGTTTGGAGTTCTATGGAGAAGACCCAGCAAGAAACTCCACGATTACTCTTTTAAATATAAAAAAAAACGCAAAACGCTTTTAAAATGTTTTGAAAGAAAAAGTTTTTAAGTATTGGGACTCGCACAGGATTATCAGGAACGAAACTAAACACACTCATAAAAACAATTTAAAAAAAACAACCGACTTCAAAAAGAACACTACAAAGTGAAAAATAACTTTAATTTCGGAAGTCGGTGTCTTTGTATCTGTGTTTTGTTTTTGCCACCGACTTCCGAAATTAAAGTTATTTTTTTCACTTTGTAGTGTTCTTTTAGAAGTCGGTTTTTTTTTTGTAAAAAAGTTTTTATTTTTCACTTTTTAGTGAGTCAGTTATTAATAAATCTAAGTTACAATAGCCTAATGTCAACTGCACATCACCTTTTACAAAATATTCCTTTTCCCGAGGCTGGGACGTTAACTGTTGAGGAGTTCTCCTGTTAAGAACCAAAACCACTGGATAGTGACGCCACCATCAGCTCCATTTCACCATATGCATTGTGACGAGCATACATTTCTTAGCAACCATATTAAAATCGAATCGCAACCCTTGAAATTCTTATTATTATGAGAAGTTCCGGTGGCCACCTCTGGTCTTCATCATCAGTTCCACTTCACCGAATGGTGCTTTTTTTAATTGATTTCCCTCGATTTCCATGGGACCCCCTCATCAGATTCTGACTTGGTGACAATGGGACCACCTCGAGAGTATACCCTTTCAAACAAAAAAAATATTTTCAAAATCGGTCCACAATTGACGGAGAAATCGGTGAACACACATTAAAAAAAAAACTTACAGTCGAACATATAACCTCCTCCTTTTTGGAAGTCGGTTAATGAAAACAACAACAGAAAGTCCTGTACGAAGCCAAAAGGCCCCTATCTCAGTATGATGCTGCGACATTAAAAAAAATAAGTGTCGTAGCGCTGGTATTCTAATAGAGCCCGCTGCTGTGGTGTCCGTGTCACGGACAGATTTTCAAATTACAGTGTTAATAGGTATGGGAGGACAGTGTAGGCCTGTCAACTAGTACCAGGTACTAAAACCTATTTAAACCAAATTACATTATTGCCATTATAACCACTAATAAGGATTTGAAATTAGAATTGTAGATCTGGAGTTTACCTACCAGTGGGTGGCAATTTTTTTTTTGTATGTCTCTGATGGCAACGCACCCATATGCGTTTGATATTGCAGATTTCCGTTGGTGGCAGTGACCAATTAACATCTCTAATTGAGAAACACAAAATCTCAATCTGAATAATTTTGAAGGATATCGCTCATCCATTGCTTCATAATTATGTTCGCAAAATTTGTCTGCTCAACAACGTAAATAACGCAATGAATGTTGTTGAACTGTCAAAATGAAAGCGATTGCTACTGTTTAGTGTGTTACCCTGACAAAAATAAATGGTCTCATTGGAAATTGCTTACTAGACGGGAGTTTAGAGATTCACAATCTGATTTAAAAGAAGTTCTTTAAGAAATTAATCTTCAACAATTGCCAGCGTAATGTAAGTACTTACATAATATTTAGTTGGCAAAAGACTTCTTCCTATAGAACTAGGTAAGTAGGAAGAAGAACGCCTCGTAAGAAAATCTTCGACAGATTTGGCCTCATCTTCGTTATTTCCACTGTGTTTAAGATTATCTGTAGAGTTTGTGCCGATACGAGACGAAGAAAACTGATTGAATTTCAACCATAAATGCGAAAGCGAAAGTTTCAAACCTCCTTACAAAAACCAACTGAAGTGAAGCCTACTAGTAAAACCAAGTTACTTCAATATAACTTCTCGACTCAATCAACAAAGAGAATAAGTGACAATTTTATTACAACTCATAAGTTTCGCTCAAAGATATAATTATTTTGTGTTCTCAAACTAGTTTACATTGTGTTGAGAGTCATTCAGAGGCTGTAAGCATTGATTTGATGGCTGTTACCGCTTTTAGTGACTGTGACGTCAGAGATGACGTCACAAACGATTACGATCTTACGATTTATTGATAACTTGCCTTGAATACCTCGTTGGTTTAATGGTTGCAAGCACGACTGCATAGCGTCACCTGGGTTCGATTCTCTAGTCATCCAAATATAATTTTTAACAGACTTCAAAAAGGAGGTTCTCAAATCGTCTGTATTTTTTTTTAAATGTTTGTTACGCGATATCTCTGGCATTTGTGGATCGATTTCGCAAATTATTTTTTTAATGGATTATGTATGCCCCAGGGATGGTCCCATATAAATTGTATTAACTTTACTGGGGTAGTTTTTCGGTTAGCTTCAATAATACGTATTTTTTCCACTTACTGTGTATTGATGATGGTTGTTATAATAACTTCCTGTCACTGTTATTTGCATAGCATGTAGTGGTATACGAATTAGTGTGGCGCCGGTACCACAACTAAGAATAAGAAAAATAAAAACTTTTATTACAAAAAAAAGTAAACGACATCCAAAAAAAGTACTAAAAAGTGAAAAATAAATAAGTTTAATTTCGGAAGTCGATTGCAATAAACGAAAAGACTTCCGACATTAAACTTATTTTTCACTTTGTAGTGTTTTATTTTTTTGAATTCGTTTTATTTTTTATTTTTCCTAATCTTAGTGGCAGTTCGGAGTTACAATCTAAGCCACGGTGAACGCATACATCACTGATTACCCCTTTCGCGAATGCAATCGCGATTATATGGTACGTTATTGATTGCATTAAATAATTATGTACCTGTAAGCAAAGTCAGGAATCAATTGTTTACCAAATTGATTAACAACTTAAATTGCCCATTACCTACAGGGTGGCAGGAACACCGACGCGGAACCTGTTACGATGAATTCTGAACCCCCTGCGTTATTCCCATCGGTTATTTATTTTTAATTTGGCATTCCATACATTTTGACAGCGTAAGTGTCACACATTTCTATGATATAGCTGATGTTTTTGCGCGAAAAATTTCTACGCTAGTGGTTCTAAAATGATTTGTTAAATTCATGGTTTCAGTTTGCGCATCGATGTTGCCAGCCTGTATTTAAATTACTACTGTCATACTTTGACAGTTGTACGAAATGGCTATAAAATGGCAAATGACGAGGTACCTCGATAAAAAATATATTTTCTTAATAAAAAAACTACCGGAAACTGGTACATTCAGAGCTAGTCTGGTCTATTTTAGAAATAAGATGGCATTGTTCGTCTAACAGTACAGATTCAACCAAGGCTATGGGCAATATTTATGTCATACAGTAGTACTACGATGATATTACTTATATTTGCATAAGCCGCCATTATGTCAATCACGACTAGACCCACTTAGAAACATTCATGGATGTCGCAAACAGTGACATTTCACGTTCAAGTATTATTGCTCAATACATAAACGTTTTCAAGTAATTGTTCTATATACGAAAATAAAGAGGATGATAGGTACCTACATTAAAATGTTCCCGACTCGATGTAGATACAAGAATACCAATAACAATATTATAAACAATCTGAGTGGTAAACAACAAGCAAGCTTGTTGTAGGTAATATATTCACCGCCACACTTTGGCGTTACCAACCCAGAGACCTAACTGAAAATTTTCATGGGTGACTGCGATTGCCGGTACCCATACCCTTAAAACTGAAACATAGCAACGAACGCCTCTTGGTGGCAGGATACGGTGATAGTACCACTTCAGACAAGATTTTATTAGCGCCGGTCCTGAAGTAGAGCGAGAGGCTCGGTCCCTCTAGGCGCCAGATGGCAAGGGGCGCCAAAAATCCAAATGCCAAAAACAATTCCCAGCGCAAAATAAAATTTTAATTGTTTTTTTTTTTTTGTGCTTGTTGTGAGGCGTGGAAGCAGTGTTGTCAGGTAAGATTTTTAAAAATCCGTAGAACGACGCTGAAAAATCCATAGATTTCCTCAAGATAAATCCGTAGATCTCCAGACTTTAAAAGCTAAATAGAATAGCCTTGAACCTAGTCCGTAAACGTTTCTTGTAAAATTAGATGGGTGACAGCTCTTTTGTGCACAACTAAAATCAGGGCTCCATAACGTTCTGATAGGTAGCGGTATAAAGTGTTACATAGCGTTATAATTATTTCGTTTGATTCAACAATAACATTTTCGTCTAAAATACAATTAACGATATCAAATCGCGTTACAGATGCCATAAGGGCGTATAATTTTTATACGCCATTATGGCACCCGGGAACCATAAGGGCGTATAAATATTGTTTTTTCGGGAATATGAATAATTAGAGCTACTTAATTTAATTTAAATTCAATAAGTGTTGATATTTGCAATAAAAGTTGATTTTTGAAAATTTGGGAATTATAATTTATTTAACATTAAACCGGAGTAGAATTAACGTGAAGTGAAAGCGTCGAGACCAAAGGGCGCCGAAAGACGATCTCGCTCTACCCTGATCAATGGCTAGGACCGGCGCTGCCTCGAAGTAGAAAAAGGACTACTTAGGTACTAGGTACCTAGGGCTATGCCTTACAGGCGTTGCACAGGTGGAGTTCCGGAATTGGTCTTTTAAGAGGAACCGGGACCCGCCCTATGTGCTAATTGTGATCACTGAGGTGGTTTTAGTGAGGTAAAAATCCCACACTCCCCGATCTCCGACCCCAGAGGTCGGGTGCCTTTGAAGGATTCACCCCGAAAACAAAAGAAACTACCTAGGAATACAAGACTATTTTCCACTGAATACATTATCATTACAACCCATACCTCTGCTGGTAAGGTAGGTATTACCTACAGCAAACCAAGGTAAGCTCACTTCCGTTAAGCATAGTGAATCAAACAACGCTTTGTATGACTGTAAGCTAATGATTCCAGTACTTAACCCTCCAAGGATCATTACCGTGGTTTGATATCTTATGAATATTACGAGGGGGAGAAGGGAACCTAAGCGTTTCGGAATTACCATGTTTTTGCATGTGAAATAAGTAAGGTACTGCTTAAAACAAAGCCGTGGCGTCTGCTTCTACAAACTCATTAGGGTTTCGGTGTAAGTACTGAAATCTTAACGACTATGGGTTCGGTTTTGTGTTAATGAAAAAGCTAATGTTTTCATCAGAGTACCTTACCCTTCTTTTGCTGGGTATGACCCATCACTTCATAACTTCACCAGCGCTGGGGCTCTGTCTCGCATAGTCGTAGCACTATGCTGAGCTGCCGTTTTGCGTGGATGTGACGCATATTTTACCCTAACTGGTTCTCTTTTGTATTTCTGTGTTTTTCTCTGCGTCATGTTTACCGCTAATAGGTAAATGTATTTTCTTTCTTCAGTATTGGAAACTGGACTAACTTAAATAGCCACCCTGGAGAACACTATCACTCCACAAAGCAGTGTTAAGGCTCCTACAAACAGACGCGACAATCGACGCGAATCGCAGGCGACACAAAGGCACCGCTCGTAGCGCGACGAGCGGCGCCTTTGTGTCGCGCTGTCGCGTCGCGCTTGTCTGTGGGAGCCTTTACAGTTGCTGTGTTCCGGTATAAAGGCTGTGTGTGTGTGGGAGCTGGTGTAATACAGGCACGTGAAACGTTCCAGCTTTGCTTTCGGGATGGCTAGGCATCAGGGAAACTGACATGCCTTGGGTGCCTATTGCAGATAAATAGGTACGTCCATAGGTAGCCGAAACCTTGTTTACCAAAATATAACATCAAAAGACGAGGGTTTCTATATAAGGATCAATTATGAAAAAGCGTGCAATAAACCTTTACATCCAGGCAGTTCTCTAGGTATAATCATACTCCATAAAGTCTCAGATAGAGACACGGGAATCGCAGCCGATGTCGGCGCATGCTCAGTGCAATAGATCATTGTTTGGCGTGATTACTGCGGGTGGCCACCCAGCGCGAGCGCATCGCGATAGCACGCGCGCTTCATAGCTTGTAAGTGGTGGTAGGTGGTAGGTACGGCCTAGTGGGTTTTGGGGATTTGGAAAATAGTATAAACCTTCTTAAGCTAAATTAAATCTAGACGGCTTTAGTTGGTTAGGAAATAATACTTAAATAATTGATTTTCTTAGTTTGACTTTTTTGTTCACTGAACCTTCTGTGTGGTCCGGCATAGAGTAGATTTCCTTATTTGGATTTGGAGAAACGGGCATTTTTGATATGGCGCTGCTTTCCATTCTTCTTAAAAAAAAAAACATCATAAGTATCCATGTAGGTACAGCTACTACTTGATAGGCAAAGGGACTGTCTGATATTTATCGGTGCACACATTATTTAAAATACATAATAATTTCAACAACAAAAAAGTGTCAAAATAAATTACCTAGCGGATTTTTTTACATGGCAACTCAATAACTCCATCGACGAACGGTACTTTACAATACATTGACGAGAAAAACGAGTACCTAATTAATGAGACGGGTATTAATATTAATTCGTTAGTACCTACTTACAATCGAAGGCCTGGTTATAAATCAATCGATCGTCACACTTACAAAGCGGTGACGTTGCTGTATTTTTTTTTCGTTTTTTTCATATTATTATAATTGAAGGATAATTGAGTAAAACTCCAACAATTGTAATGCATTTCATTTTGAAAATTCGGCAACATTCATTGCGTTATTTACATTGTCGAGCAGACGAATTTTTCAAACATTGTGAAGCAATGGATTGGGAATTTCTTTCAAAATCTTTCGGAAGTTCGGATTATAAAAGAAAGAGTTTTACGCAATTAGAGTGTTAGTTTGCCGATCTGCATTTTCAATCAATTTTACATATTTTTAATAAAAAAATAAGTGTGCCAGTGCAACGCTATTTATTGCAGTTTTTACATCGTATGTACCTACGTATTATCGTAATAACGGTATTTTAACATCAAATTGATGTCACATACTCAAAATGCACTTCGCGGCTTCCTATCCGATAATAAATAGGTACATAATTAATGTGAATGGTTAAAAAACGAACACTGTCACAGTTAAGTTGAACGACTAAATTAAAGGTTTTTGTTTCAAGACTTAGTACCTAGGTATAAATAAACTTTTTTTTTTTTGCGATAAGTATCTGGCATCCCATAACGTACAGCTGCATAAGTTATTAGCTCGCCTTTTGACCTGCATCCTCATTACGTAACACACTATCTATCACAATTTGAATCATTTTGAAGCCTATTGCTCATCCATTCCCTTTTAAGTTCGAAAAATTTGTCTGCCCAACAACGTAAATAACGCAATGAATGTTGTTGAACTGTCAAAATGAAACCCATTCCTACTGTTAGTGTGTTACGTAATTATCCCGCTGTTTTGTCGATTAGTTGCCGAAAAGCCTCAGTTACCAATACAGTTAGTTCACAGTACCCAAATCTTTGTTTATTAAATAAATTCAATTGTTATTAAATTTCTGACATATTTTTTTTCTCCTGTTTCTTGCTTTTTCGCAACAATGTTTTACAACATTATCTTCACTGGGTTCATCCTTCATAGAACTTATCTATGAAGGCGCAAAAAGAATACACTACTGTTTATAAACTTATAAATCGTAACTTACAGACAATGCATTTCATTAGCACCTTTAACGTTAACTTAAGTCTGAAAGGACTTTTATGCACTAAAAAGGAATAAAAAGCGGTCACTTCCACCTTTGTAACTACAGATGCCAACAAAATTATCTAAAACTTGCTGTTTGGATAATTATTTTGAAATACAACGACATAAGACATAATAGTAAATTCTTACACGGAGCAACTGTAAAAACTTTAGTCTTTTGTGGAGATGTATGGTTAATAGCGGAACATATATTTCTCCGAAACTTGCATTGCCTGAAAAGAAAACCATAAATCAAGAAAGTCATCAATGAAAACGTGTAGTTTCATACACAGTTGAAGTTTATTTTATTTTATTTTATTCGGGAAACTTACAGCTAACTTATACAGTATTCCTAAATAATATGCAATTGAAGGCCATTTACAAGTTTCCACTGATAAACACTAGAACTAGAAAACCAAAAAAGAGTAAAGGTTGGTACAAAATACCTATAACATAAATTAGGAAATAAATATTACACGATTGACAAACACAAACTAAGAATAATTTAGATGCAAACAATTACTTTTCTGTAAAGAAGCTTTTCACCAACAAATGCCTCAGCCGAGAAATACTGGTATTGAATATATCCAAATCATGTTCACCAGACAGTTGCTGATAATAGTAAAATGTAGAGAATAGAGAGGGCTTGGGGACTTTGTATTCTTGTTCTAGTTTCCTGGAATAGCTTCAGTAACAGATACAAAAGGAGGACTCAAACCAGAACACCCAATTTTCGCCATCCTTATTAAGTAAGTACCTACTCCGTAGTGTATACGTGAAATGATTACTTATTGCTTGTACTGCTTCCTTCCGCATTCAGTGCTTCCCTTTATCTATATGCAACTCTGGATCACCTTAGCACGGCCTACACAGTGGAATCTCAATTTCCACCCGGTCCCAATAAATTAGCTAGAGCCTATTTAAAGCGGAAACGAAACTATGTGAAACGAAATTAAAAGAAGTGGTGAGTAAAAGGTATTCATTTTTGGTCTTGGTATTTTGATAAGATATGCTGGCTGATTGTAGGTACGTTTTCTGACAGTTATCTTAAGTGGCAATAAATTAGTCCTTCAATCATGGTTATCCTATATCATTTCAACGAAAAGAAGCCATTGACTAATCGAATCAAAACCCAAGTACGCTGAAAACCGATCTAATGCAATCGTCACGTATCAAGCTTGCGTCACTTCGGTAATGATCGGTAATCATCGGGCCACGACGTCACCTTTCGCACGGCCGATCATTGGGGCCAATTCTTTTGTTTGATAAGTGTGATTTATAATGGCGGAGTGGTCACGTTGGGATGCTATCAATCATTTGGACATGTTGACGATGGCAACGATGGGCTGTGGAGTCGCTAAGCTTTGGAGTGTTGCCAGGATATTTCCTGGAAGTCGAAAGGGGTAAGGTATAAGTTTGGTGGATGATGGAGGTGAAGTGATGGTGAGTCCCAGAATACTTAAATCTCCAGTCTAAAGAATAGAATATAATAGAATACTCTTTATTTAAAAGCACTACTGCTTTTCATTTATAACAATACAATTGTACTTCCTTTTGAATAGCAGCCTGGAGCCGGGAATTCTGGCCAATTAATGGCAATAAACTCACATTCTATTTCCCACGTTAGGTATAGTCCTATGGTTTCCTAGCCTGTTCAAGAACAGCGAGTGCATAGAGGGCTACATAAAAGAATCGAAATTATTGAAAATATTCCATATTTTAATTGTCAATTCAGTGAGGTTAATTTTTAAGTCTAATGGGTCTGCTCAGCAAAAATCTTAGGCACTACGTATTCAAGATTCATAGCTTTTTCTCCAAAAGTTGTCTACTATGGTCACCCTAACGATTATGTATTAGTATAGGATGATGGACATCAGACAAGTTAGTTTTATGGGCGTTTACCGTCTGACTCATCATATACATAATGTGCGAGCACCTACTAGGCAGCGAGGCAACTTTCAACTGAATCTATAACGGTATAAGTGGGTGACGCTACATGTTTCATCCAATCATCTGCCCAGCGTTTCCCCAAATGCGTTGGGATCGGCTTAAAGTCTAACAGAATGGAGATGAATACCAGTATTTTACATGAAGCGAATGCCTATCTGATCGACCGATCAGAATTATTTACCTGTCATGCGTTATATTTAATTATTTTTACCTATTGTGGTATAGTAATTTTATTCTAGGTGCATCGTCTTCACATATAATTAGTGTATATATAATATTGTAAAACATTTTTAAAAGAGTATCGGTGGAGCTTCTTGCCCATTCTTCTCCATACAAAACTACCTTTTCGAAGGGGCAACTAGAATCAATTAATTTTTTTTGTAAATTTTGACGTTCAAAAGTGCCTTTTATGTGCCTATTTGAAATAAATGATTTGACTTTGACTTTGACTTTGAATAACAGTGCGGTGTTAACTTTTTTAAATATCGCAGCATTATGCTGAGATAGGACCCTTCATGGCCTCGCACAGGTCTTTTATTTTTTGTTTATTGTTGTTTTTAATGGTAATTTTTGGTTAGTTTTAAATGCTCCTTTTTAATTTTTAATGTTTGTATTTCCTGTGCGTGTCCCAAATAAAATATTTTTCTTTCTTTCTATCTGAACCACAACCCAGTTAATGGGTAACACGATACTAAGCCCGCGTACGCACGAACGTAAAAATATCGCGACGGGATTTTATCGCGCACTAGATTTTGAACTTTCGATGTTGAGCCGAGCGTTGAGAATCTAACAGTGCATCCCAGCGCGTCGAAAAAACACACTGTTGGATTTTCAACTCTCGGCGCTAAACAACAGAGCGTTGATAATCCATAGTGCGATAAAATCCCGCCGCGGTATTTTTACGTCCGTGCGAACGTAATCTTACCCCTCGGTAAGACTGGTTGTCAAACTTTCAGGCTTCTAATTACTCGTAACAACTATCAAAGATTTACAAATATTCTGACTGCCAATGCCAGGACCGACGGCCAAACGTGCTCTATGGAGGAGTTTCGGTATGAATTAGAAGATCACCCATCGATGCCACCCTTGATTGACCCTTGAGGGCCCATAATATGACATCACGCTTCTATTCCCCGAAGGATAAGGTAAAGGTGTACATATAGTAGGTACACCCACATTTCGCCAGTTAATAAATAAGTAGTAGGTAAGTACCAAATAGCAGTACATAACAGTGTTTAATATTGGAAGTAATAACAATGCTTTCCAAGTGTTCTTCTTAGCTCTGGTATGTAGATTTCGTACCGTAAGTAGGTAATCCCTTTTTTATCGTATGGAAATGCTCATGGATGTCCTCCACCCTGGGGTGGATGGAGGGGTCTGTCAGACTCTTCCTGACTAAAACCACACGGTGTTCTCCTGCTAATTTTAGCCGGGTGCTGGAGTGCTTGCGCGTTTCGTCACGCTCCCCCGACCAGGTGTTGGCCCGCATGAATACATGCGGACCCCGTAAACCCCAGGGGCCGCATACGGCCGCAATTCCTCTAGAGAGAGGCGCGCGGGGAACACGGCTCGCCGCCGTCTCGAGCCTTTCGTTGTTCAGGCAACAAACTCCCCAAGTCTGTTGCCTGCAGGTCTCACCCTAAGGCGGCCGGAGATCGTTCCGCGCCCTCCGGCGCCTGGTGCGTCTACTACGGGTGGGAAAGGAGGTTGTATCCTCTCTCTCCCTTTTCGCCATCTCCTTCGCGACCATCACATTCTTACTGAAGGAGGCGATGGCGTCCCACGCGCTCTCACTTCCGACCATGGACTGGACCATGTTCGGAAGCGAGAGAGTATCCGCAGCACCAACCACCGTGACAAGGTCACGGCGCTGCATTGCCCAAACAGGGCATTCTTCAAGGGTGTGCTGTGTCGTGTCGTCGAGACAGTTGCAATGGTGCCACAGGGTGTCGGTTCGCGGCCTATGCGGCACCGGTACTTTCCGAAGCACCCATGTCTGGCCAATAACTATGTCAGCTGGAAAATAAGGGCGCCATGGCGTCTTCTCAGCCACTAAGGGTCTTACCGCCGCTATTATATAGTGGCGTGCCCTGCGCTGAGTTGCGCAATTCGCTGATCCCACTCCACAACTAGGGTCTGTCGGAGCTCGGGCCTGTACACCTCGACATGACGGAGCATCAGGTGCTCACCCCGGCCCAGCGCATCCCGGCGCCACCGATATAGTGACGCCAGAATTTTAGCATTAAGATGCCAGGGTGGTAATCCGGCCAAGAGGCTTGCCGCCTCGAAGGAGACCGTACGGTATCCTCTTATCACCCTGACGGCCATTGCTCTCCGTGGTCTTCTCAGTATTGTAATGTCACGGGCCGTCAGGTTGTCCGCTCACAAAGGCGCTCCATAGAGCGCCATGGACCGTAAGATACCGACATAGAGCCTCCGGTAGGGGGTATTTGCTACCCCGCCCAGCCCCCCAGAATAGGCAGCAAACGCGAGAGTGCATACCGTAAGTAGGTACACTACCGACACGAGATAACACAAGTTAACACAAGTTAAGCCAGAACGATAATAAAGTACGAAATAAGTTTTTGTTACACTCACCTACACTCCGACGATGCTTGATGAGTTGATTACTGCATCTTGTATAATTTAATTATGGTCTCATTCTGAAAACAGAATTTTATCTAACTTAGAAACAATACGAGTAATAAAATTTGGTACCCAATTTGGGATTAAAACCCAAGCTCGCTATGAAGTTAAAAAACCGCCTTATGATAAGTTCCGATTGACTTATCTGGAAGAAAAACTAAGTAAATACAAATTGTTTTAGTGTTTAATTGGTCTGATAGACAGTACCAATCTATCTATACACTGCGAAACAGACCCTTAACGTTCAACTATGGCATAAATGATGGCATTAGGCTGGCTCTATTACCTGATGGCTGCTGTATAATAAATGTTTTTACTAAAGTGTAACCAGTAACTGACTAGATAGTTCCCACGGCTAAGTTATTAATGTGAAATATAGTTTTAATACCTTCTGTATGAGTCTGTATTATATTTAATGATCTCATCATCAATTTTATTGTTTACCTCCATCGCAGCGCCATCTAGCGAGAGATGCATACTGTACTCTGAAGTACCGTAAGTAATACGTTTTTTTTTTAAATGAGCTTTGACAAGGCTAGTAGTAAAAGCTGCTAGTTGACGGCATAGAGTGGTCACTCCACGTATGCTGACAAGCGTAATTAAATTTCTTACAGTGCAGTCCGGCCGTCGAGAGAATGCGTGCCTGATACCTGTCAGTGCGACAATTCTAGTAACTAATAAAGATCAAATTCGCAAAACACGTATTCTTTTGTATGAAACTGACAGGTGTCAGGGGGCCTACTCACTAATTCCGTCAACGAAGATACATCGAAAGTAGTTTGATACATCGGAATGAACCCTATTATACTCCCGATTAATTAACTTTGTCGGACGGGCAAAAACACATCGGGAGTAAGGATAACTGTCAAGCCGTGTTGTCATTAATTCTTAGTTCAGACCCCGAAGTAATCTTATGTTCGGAGGTAATACGGAGAAGGAAACGCCTGTAACTTCAGCGGAAACTACGGATTTCGTGCTTAGAGAGTAGACCCCCAGGAACGCATTCTCTCGACGGTCGCACAGTAGGTGCCCTTTTCTGCCTTTTTGCAAAATTATGGATGGATAAAATAGGATCTGAGATAGCGCTTGTTCTAGACACCTCCAATTGTTTTTGGTAACTTTGACTTAAGGAGCAAGCATCAGGGTAACTCGCGGAATTCAAAATTCCTTACATTTTTCGCAATTTGCATGTCAGTATCAGGTTGCGAATCATATTTGAATCAACATACAACCTGACCCTGACCTGCAAATTGCAAAAAAAGTAAGTAAATTTGAATTTCGTGGGCTACCTTAGCGCATCCCTTTAATCATAATAGTATTTAGATACAGACATGGCGAGCTATTCTACCCCAACAGATATTTAAAAACTACCGTCAATTTTCTACATTTCTATTTCGACCCGTTGGGGGTTTGGTAATAAATTAATAGATTTTACTAAAAGTCTTTTAGTTTTACTGATTAACCTATGCACACCGCCTAATAAAAACTCTGTTTTACATACGTGGGTATGATACGTCTAAGATCCAGTAGCAATTTTAGCTAAAATTTACTTCTCGTTGAAGAAAACAATCCCGGACTTACGTTACGCTACTTAGACAAGAATGCAAATTACGCTCGAAGCTGGAAGCCATATAACACACAGAAGTACCGAGCGTATACGACGGCGCTTCCAATTAGAAAACTTAATGAAATTGCACCAAAAACGACCCTTAAGTAAACATACATTCCTGGTTTTATATCGCAACGCTAAGACGCATTGTTGGACTACCACACAGCCTTATGGCAGACAGAGAAGGAACATATTCCCTTCTCTCTCTCGGGCGGAGCTTGGCCCGGTGTGGCCCACGTAGTTAGTCCACTCTATGTGAGGTCTCGATCATAATTTATTAACCGGGCCCCACAAATACCAACTCGAAATATACCGGAGAAATGGCGATATGAATTATTATGAACCTTTTTTCATCTTACACGCTTTGTAACGGTGTAAATTCATGCTAATTAAGATATCCGAATCTTCTATTATTCATGTTGATGAATAATCTCATTTTTTTTTTAATATACCCGCGGTTGTTAAGTTCAACTTTCGCCTATTAGCTGGGTGTTATTACGGGGCATTTTCAGAATTTGTTTTTGTATCTGCTACTAATTTTATTGCGTTATCGTGATATTTTAATGTTTTTAACGTACCTACCTAGCGTTGTTTGTATGTGAAAGCGTTTTATGTGTATGAAGCGTTTCAAAGTGCACTCGCCGAACAGATTAGAGTTCACGGTGTATTCGAAAATGGATCCAATAAAACTTGTAAGACTGGCGTGAACTCTCGTCACTAATAAATAGGTGATGCCTACCTACATATGTAATCGACTTGGTTTTATTTGTGTTGTTCAAACTTAGATCTAGATTTAATGAGGTAGATACTAAGCATTTTTTTATGGAGAAAAGCTAGTAAGTATAGGCAGCCCGGAGAGTGGATTGTTTCCCGGTTAATGACAATAGGCTCGTCACCTATTACATGGGACTGAAACATAACTGGAGAAATATGGGTGTACCTACTTACTATAAGTAGTTACACCTCTGCCTAACCCTTCAGGCATTAGGTTCAGGCGTGATGTTATGTCTATGTACAGTCAGCAAAAAAAAAATGGTAAATGACCAGTTTGTTTTCTATTACTTAATTTAATGAAATTTTATTCGAAAACATTCATCGGTTTCTTACATTTCAACTATATCCGGCCACCCTGGATACTTATCTCTTTTGCTGACTGTACCTAGCACGGGTGCCGGCAAGTTTATTTTCAGGGAGGTGCATCTTCAGCTCCACAAAGCGAGCCTTATCATTGTTGCACTTCACCTCGGATATATTAAGTTATTGTTTGTCCATTCATACAAGGAGTAACTTTGTCGACTTATGCAGAAAAGCTTAACAATTATGAGAATATAGGATGCAAGAGCGAGCAAAGCGAGTTCGATAATTTTTGCATCTCGCCTCGAATAAGATAGGTTTTATTTTGTCCATGTATAAAGAACAATTGTGCAGAGTTATATAAAAATGCATAAGAATTAAGATTGAGTAGGATGCAAGAGCGAGCGAAGCAAGCTCGATAATGTTAGCACCCCGTCTAGAGTCGATTAGATTTTCGGAAATAGGAGTTCGCTTTATAACTGAAACCGTGACCTTATTTACCGGCCGTATATGCACAGATTAGGAAACGATGTCGTATACGTAGTAGGTAGGTAGGTACCTACTTTGATATTTTTTTCTTTAAATGCTGCGTTTTTCGTTCATTTATTCGCTGTTCACCTTCAAGTGCCATATTATTGGTCTGCCACCAAAAATCTAGGCATTCATCTTTCGCTTTCCGACTTCTTACTATTCGTAACGACCACGGGTAACGACTGTCAAGTCATGACTAATGGTTTGATATCCTAGGCATCGGAGTCTATAGTTCGCTAAAAAATATTCTTATGTTTTATGTATCGATACAAAGTACCTACATATATGAGAAAAAAAAAAGAAAAATTAATGCCTCAGTAAAAAATTGCCAGTCGGCAAGGGTTTTTTTAATGAAGTATTCAACATTTTGAAACTGATCTCTAGTACTAGATACTTACCCGCCATGTTTATAAGTACGCAATTAAATTTAAATTAAGATTAATGAACGGGTCTAATAAAGTAGGTAGGTTAATAAGTTTAAATTACCTAGGCTAACTAATATGAAGTTTTTCCTTTCTTCAGTCACCACTAACCGTGCTACAATCAACAAGTTCGTACTACCACTAAAGTTTTGAATGTAAGGTACCAAAATAATTATGCTGACCGGTGCAGATTGTCTGGCCGGGATTGCAATAAAGATACACTACTACTTCTGCCACCTAGCGTCGAATAGCAACACAAAAAAGGAGTTGCAATCTAGTATGTCTATTGTACACTAGATGGCAGTACCAAAATATAGTATCCTGTTATATTTTTTTGTAATGGCATTACATGATTTACATGAAAACAATTATTCAGAATTGAAATTAATTCATCAGCAATCAAAAACGATAAAACCTGAAAAAAAAATAAAAAATCAAAGGACTATGATTCATACTACATTAAAAACTTTGACATTATTGACAATAACAAATTGACAATCTTTGACAGCTCACCTGATATTTCAAGAAAATTGTTTTTATAAGATTTCTAGGTTTTTTGATCATGAATAACCAATTAATAGAGAAAATCATATCAGCAAATAACCTACCATGTCCTCAATTTATATATGAAAATCCGGTGCTCGACAGAAACGTAGCGAAGGCACTTTCAAAAAGTTTTGTAAAAATTCTCAACTTTTCTCAAACAAATTCAAGAGTTAACAACAATCTACGAATATCTATATTAGAACACATCAGAAAAATGTGTCAAGCCGAACCTGAAAACCACATTAAACTTGATGAAAACTTTACTACTTTATTATTGGAGTTCTATGAACAAATTATCAAAGAGTCCACACCTGCAAATACTGAATCAACGGAGAAGAATCTAGAAGCATTTTTGATTCGAAATATAAAAGATATGAATCTCAGTAGCGGTCACAAGTCACCATTAAATCCAGAAGTGGTGCAGGCTTTAGTAAATTTAAATCAAAATGGAGTGTACCTTGATGTCTTATTGAAAGACGTTATTCATTGGAATAGTACAGAAACCAAGAATATTCGGATACTAAGTGACTTATGGGCAAGTGATAGTATTAGTACAGTATCTCATACTGCTGGAGATGTTTCTATAAAATTGAAACCATATATTGAGAAATGTATTTTAGAAAATTGCCACAATATATTGAATGAAACAGACCCAAATATAGAAGGAATGATTATTTCTGATGCATCTCTTAAAAAATTAGTCAAAAATGCGTCTGATTCGGCCAGCTGTTTCCAAATATGCTCTGGTGTACTCAACTACTTATTTATAATGACAAACTTTGACACAAAAATACAAAGGTTTATTCAAACATTTGTTGAGCATGTTAAAGAGAGCTGTTCTTGTATTGCATTTTCTGTTTTGTATCCCACACATCTTAGTCATATAACAGTACTATTAGACATAGATATTGCAGAACTGCCTCCATCATTACAAAAAAGATATATTGAATCCACAAACCAATATTTGTTAGAGATAAAATCAAATAATGATTTTGTAATGCTATTGTCTCATTTTCCTCAATGGTTTGATATTTACTTTCAGTGACTGCAATGTTCTAAATTGTTTAGGAGTTTAGTAATCTAAGGCCCGTATTACAGAACCTCCAAACACTACACAAGCATTACTTAAAATGCTTCATTCCCAGTTGCCCCCGTGGGGATTGCCACCAGAGGCAAATGGGAATACAAATTCCCAGTTGCCACCAGCGGTGACTGGGAACTTATTGCCCCCACTTCTAATCGCTGTCCATTGCGGCGTGGAATAGCACTAGAAATAATGACAAATCCTAACCCTAGACGGTCAACATCAGGAGCACCCCGAGGTTCGGTTGGTTAGGTTCCTTTAAACCCTTTAGACAGAAATAGTGATTATTAACCCTAACCCTAGCCGGTCGACGTCCCTTATTATTTTATTCTTCACAAGAAA
Source organism: Griposia aprilina (assembly GCA_916610205.1). Taxonomy (NCBI): domain Eukaryota; kingdom Metazoa; phylum Arthropoda; class Insecta; order Lepidoptera; family Noctuidae; genus Griposia; species Griposia aprilina. The sequence continues at coordinate 13,782,908 of OU744305.1, forward strand.
CAAAGCAATGTAAAGCAAAACCGAAGTGGGGGCAATGACTTCCCAGTCACCGCCGGTGGCGACTGGGATTTTTTATTCCCATTTGCCTCCGGTGGCAATCCCCGCGGGGGCGACTGGGAATGAACACTTAAAACTAGTTTAGAGCCGTTTAATTGGTTGAAACTAGTTTTAAGTAATGCTCGAGTCTTGAGACAGGTACTGTAATACGGGACTAATTCTATGACAAGCAAAAATAAGAGAAATATATTTTTCAAAAGCTTTTATTTTGCACAAAAATGTATCTTAAAGATAATAGTTAGCTGATAAATTTTGTTTTGTACTAAGTATGAAAGATAATAAGACTAATAAAAAAGTAAAAAACAAAAACAGTTTTCTTTATTATGGTGAATCTTGCCCACCAAAACAACACAGCCTGGCTTGGGCTCAACAACTTAGATGACTATAAAAAAAACATAAATCATTCAAAAGAACAACCAACGTAACTTGAGAGCTTAATCAGCAGCAACCAACTTTCAAAATCATGATTTCCATGGGGTTTAATGCATAATTTAAATCTAAATTAACAAAAAAACTACCCTCCATTTAGGCATGGCCACAGTTTGGTAAGCCCAGCGATTTTTTTTATCGCGCATTTGATATCCGACGCACTGATTAGCGCCGAGAGTTAAAAATCTAGTACTGTATATTTTAGATGCACTGGGATGCACTCTCGTTGGATTCTCAATGTTCGGCTCAAAACCGAACGTTGAAAATCCAGTGCCCCGTAAACAACCCTCCGTGCGAACCCGGGCTAGAGAGCAAAACGCAAATAAACAAAAAGTGAACTATCACATATGAAATATATTTTTTCCAAAACCATAATGCACCAGTTTCATATAGACATCATCACTTTTGGTATTAAATTTAATTGATCCAAGGCATAAACCTGTCTTGCTGATCTGAATCATCCTGTGTTGAAGGGACACCATGTGCAGAAGCATTTGTTCCAAAAATGGAAATGTTTTGTTACAAAAGCCACAATGGAAGTAATTCCTCCGTATCTGCAACAATTTAAATGTAATGTTAGTTTTAGATAAGCTCATCTACACACTTGCAAAAATTCACCCTAGAGGTACCTACTCGTATTAACTGTATTCATTTTATCTTGTTATTAAAAAGCCTACTTGGCAATCAATATCCTTTGCATAAATAAAACTGTGACGTATGATGAAAGACAACTTACTTCTCTGAAAAATTGTCCTTCTTCCACATGTGACATGACAAATTTAGCAGCTAGAAATTTATTCTTATGTTTTGGAGTACCACAATGTTCCTGCTCTTGCCCCTGCGGGATTAACTCATTGCATGCATAGCATTTTGTCTTCTTAAAATGTGGATCCTCAATTTGACAAAGAAGAAAAAAACTAAATACATCAATGCTCAAGTAGTCAAAAACATAAAACTCTTCATCTTCAAATAAATATTCCAGCCTGCATTGTAAAATACTTTTTGTTTTAATGCCTTTCATGTCATGTTTTTTTGGACTAATATGACCTTGCAGCTCCAAATTACCTTGATGAGTAGCACCATTTACGTGTTGTTCAAAAATATTTATATGCGCAGACAAATATCGGTCACATACCAAACACCATCCTTTGCTGCCGTTAAAATTTAATTTGAGAGAATTATCTTTGCCATATTTCGCCAGTTCCGATCTCCGTTTACCAGAGTCTACAATTGCACAGTACAAAACTTCTTCATCTGGAGATGCATTAGAGCCAGCCTCTGAATCTTCTGCCTTATTTGGGTTTGTTTTCAGATCTTCAGTATTAAAATGAATTTTCATATGCTCCACCATAGGCATGAAATTAATGGCCATAACTGACTTACAATGTTTGCAGGTAGCAGTGTTTGCTTTTCTGTCTACCAAAAAAAAATCCTGCAGAGGGCCTAGCAGTTGATCATGTATTTTGTCCACATTAGCTGTACCTTCTGTTAAGTTCCCAATATTCTTGCTGGATTCAACTTTATATAGTGTCTTTATTTTGCTCTCATCAATATTTTCACAGCTTGGCCAATGATTGTTAAATTTTTGAGCCGAGAAAACTTTCTTACAAGAGAAGCAGTGATATTTGTCATCATTGATCTGAAATACATATATATGCTATTTGAATTGAGACGGTAAGTGTTTCATGTCTAATAACTAGACAATAACTGTGTCATTACTTTAAGTAGGTACATCTGATTCCATGTAGCAATTAGAAGGAATATTCAGCAATAAGGAATGTGATGAGCATGAAGTTATTCAACATGACCTACCTTCCTGTAATAACATTCATTCTCGCATTTGGTTTCTGAATTAATCAAATTAATTATATGTTCTTTTAATCCCATGTGTAAATTGATATTTTTCACTTCTATGTTGCAAATAAGACATTTCTTATCTACAATTGAATTCCATTGGGCCATATCTAGTTTGATTTTATTGATGACTATAAAACCAGAATCGTATTGGCCTATAATCTTTGTTTCTGTTTTTGGATTGTTTTTCATAGCTTTATGGCCATCACTGTTTATGTGTTTGGTAACAGCATCAATATCAGAAAATACAAAGTTGCATAATTCACAATAAAAGTGATTCTCGACCTGAAACCAACAATGTATTTAAGTTGACCACTGAGAATCAGTGCTGTGCTGTGGGTCCCCCATAGACCAGCATCATGCTGAGTGGAAGCCTTCTTGTCACAGTCACTTGCATAGGTTTTTTATTCAAGTTATCCTATAATTTTGTAGGTAGTAGGTACGTATGCACGTGTTTCGGTGACAAATCATTTTTTCTTTCATTTCTTCTTTCAGTCAATGATGGTAAAACAGCATTGGTATCAGTAGGTAATATCGACACGCTAAGAAGTAATAGGTACCTAGCGGCAGTCGGACTGGTATGGGAAATTTCGTAACTTTTAGCTTGTTTTCATTAGAATGAATAAATTGATTGGAAAATAAATCCTTACCTACCTTGTATATTAAGTCTTTTTTGAATCTTGGGAAAAAGGCCTGATTTTTTAAACTCTTTCTGTGGCTATCCCAACGAATATGTCTTTCAACATTTGGAATTCCGCTCAACAGTTCGTCACATAACAAGCAATAGTACACTGCATTAACACATAATATAAAGTTTTTACGATATTTATCCATCATGGGTAATTAGTGAAACTTGAAGTAAAAAATAACAGTTAAGACAGTTATTGTAGAAGTCTAAGTATTACTTGCTATTTATTGTCAGACTCAAACAGATTACTATTGTTCTTTATACCAACCAGACTCAACTTGTAACCGTTAACTTTGAAGTTTGATTTGATAACGTCCTCTTCTTGTGGTTTTGTGGTGACATATTCATAGATTAATAATATGAGGGTAGGCGAAAAATCTTTTATTTTTTCCTATTAAAATTAAAGTGGGTAAGAAGAAAGTGGTTTTAAAGTCCGCAGGTATTTACTTTCAATTACCATCACAGAACATAATATACTCCTAACGGATGATTACCATACAATTGACATCAATGATGTCACACACAACATGTTCAGAGTTCAGTAGGATTAAAAAAATTACGATGTTTTAACTTTCGCGAAACGTAAAGGTTCCATGGAATTAGTATGTACTATATAGAGCCTTTTCCTAACCATATTGGGTTCGATTTCTAGTCTGAATACAAGTATTATACATGGAGTGATTGATTAACTGACCTTCACAACTCAGCCACTACTGGGTAACACAATACCCCTTGGAAAGACTGGTTGTCAGACTCGTCAGACTTTTAGGTTTCTGACTATCCGTAACGACTGTCAAAGACCTACGAATGACAATGGGACCAAAGGCCAGTCACCGTAGACACAAAAATCGCGATAGGTCGCAAAAAACTGCATTGCAGTGTACACACGGCTAAATATCAAGATATACAGTTCCAGTTTTAGCAGGCCTCGCATTGTTTAAGCTTTTCGTACAATGAGAAGTCAGCTTATACTGTAAATGTTTAGCTTGATATGTAGTCGTGCGTACTTATTTTTGGGATGTTGTTAGGATAGATACCAATAGTATAAAACCAAGTTTGCAATATCTTAGAGCCAGGCTTAGAAGTTCTCGGAAACTATTACACTGATAACGCCCTCAGACCAAACCCCATAATGACACAGGCATGTGCTTTCCATCTCAGCACGGTGGAGTTTCTTGCCCATTCTTCTCCATTCGAAACTACCTTTTGGAAAGGGCAACTAGAACCAATTCTATTTTTTTGAAAATTTTGATGTTCAAAAGTGCCTTAGAGGTGCCTATTTGAAATAAATTACCTATTTGACTTTGACTTTGACAGCAACCATTCGGCAAGACGGGTGTCACAACACAATTGAACACTGCAGTAATCCTAACTACTTGCGAGTCACCCTTGACAGCGCTGACATTTAAGGACAATTGTCTCAAAATCAAGAAAAAAGTCGGGTCCCGTAACAAATTGCTCAGGCGTCTATCCTCAAACACCTGGGGTGCTTCACCTCAGGTATTCCGGACTACTGGCCTAGCAGTGTGCTTCTCTGCGGGTGAATATGCGTGCCCACACATCACGCCAAGGAAGTAGACGTAGCCCTAAGTCTAAACGAAACATGCCGAAGGATTACAGGCTGCCTGAAACCGACCCCATTCAGCGCACTATATCCCACAGCTGGCATAGTAAACCACTAGTCCGAAGAGAAGTTGCAAGCGCAGTGGAGAAACACAAACAGAAATCTGATACCAAACACCCACTGTCTGGTTCACAGCTACCAAAGCAACGTCTTAGAAGCAGGCTCAGCTTCATAAAATCGACAGCGTCTCTACCAGGAAACGCGGCCGATGTCCGTTGCAAACTGTGGCAGGATACGCTTCTCCCTCCTATTTATTATCTACCACCAAAGGAGCATCTCCCTGCAGAGGCAGAGTATAACCTTTCGTGGTTCACTTGGAAGTCCCTGAACTATCTCCGGACATAAGTGGGAAGATGTAACTCCAACCTGGTAAAGTGGGGCTACCTCGACAGAACAGTAGTATGATGTGGATGTAGAGCTATGTATCTCGTAAAATATGCTCCACCTCCTATCCTGCCCTCTGTGTCCCAAAACATCAGTCAAAGTAACTTCTGCGCTGCCACTGCGACGCCGTGGAAGTGGCAAAGTTTTACATGTTTAAATTAGGGATACAAAATTTTAATTTTTTTATTAAAGTAGCACATAGATTATGTTACAGAGGGGCTCGTACACTCGTGGCTAAATGATACCAGTTGCACGAGTCGATCGAAGCTTAAGCTACGCTTGCCGCGGTCGGTTTGTGGACGGGTTACCATCTATTACACATCGAGACCCCTCCGTGCCTCGGAAAGCACGGTTCGCCGTTTAGTCCAGTCATTTAAAACCTCTGACCGATATATTGGTCCGAGTTTAAAACATCCTAGGTCGCAAAAAATTGCACTGTATTTACTGGTTTTTTGGGATGTTGTTATGGGAGATACCAACAGTGTAAAACCAAGTTTGCAGTTTCGATAGCCCTGTGCACAGACTACATAGAGAACTACGGCCCTGCGCTAACTACATGGTATTCGAAAACGGATTCTAAAAAAATCTAAAGATTCAAACTCAAACTCAAACTCAAAGCATTTATTTCAAATAAACCAATTACAGGCACTTTTGAATTGTCAAGGGGTCGGTCAGTCAGAAAGATGAAGCTAGTTACCCATTCCAAAGCGTAGTAGGTACCTATGGAGAAGAACGGGCAAGAAACTCCATGGACACTCTTTTAAATCAAAAAATGGTTACAAAATATTGATTACATCGTTCATGTTGAAATTATGCATGTGAGAACGATGCAGAACGTTAAAAGCGTCCGTAATAAAAAGACAAAAGCAATTCAAATATTAAATTAAATTAAAATAAGCCGTGGCAGCCAAGAAATGACCAGTCCCCACTGACGGCGCCCGTTCACGAACATGACGCATAGATCAGCACCATTCAGCTCAACCATTTTGAAGGGAACTTTTTTTTTTTTTTTTTGGTTTATGGCTTCGCACGGTTTGTGCATTTAGCCATGAAGGGAACTTAATGATCCAACACACACGCCACCACCAGCGAGACATTAGAGTGAGCATGACAAACTCTCAGCCGCCAGGGCACATTCAAGTCGATTGATAGAGTTAAGGGGGATGCGCCAAAGTAGCCCGCGAAATTCAGATTTTCTTACGTTTTTTGCAATTTGCAAGTCAGTATCAGGTTGTATGGTGATCTAAATATGATTCGCGACCGTATTAAATATGGTTTTACAGAATTATAATCATTACAATCGGCAATACAACTCCTTAAGTTAGAATTGCCCTCAAATGTCATGATTTCATGAAATAGTTATTCAATAGGGTAATATGAACTGATAGAGATGTATTGCTGATTCTAATTATTATAATTCTGTAAAGCCATATTGGTTACGCTCGCGAATCATATTTTAATCAATATAAAACCAGACAGTGACCTGGAAATTGCAAAAAACGTAAGAAAATTTGAATTTCGCGGGCTACCCCGAAAATCCGCCCTAGGCTTCTTTAGTAGATCTGTATTGTTTGACAGTTAGTTAGTCTGTCAATGACCCTGAAAAAGCATTCCAACCACCGGAATCCCGATTGCAATGTCTTAGGTATGTATCTCTTTCATAGTCGTTTATTATTGAATGCTGTTATCTCTTTCTCCCGTGATACTCGACAGCTTCAGTTTAGTGGGTTTAGTGTACGACGTACGGCCTGCGCGGTTTTGCTTTTTCTCGCTTGTTGTTAGAATCCAGTACATCATAATAATTTACTAGTTATTTTGTGCGTAATAAAGAAAAACGAAGCTTTCACATTTATTTTCCAAGAATGTAACAGTAAAGGCTCACTAAGGATTGGGCACCATTGGGCATCGCTTTGCGGTCCATTTTAATTGAAAATGAGCAAGCGACGCCGTGCATCTTCCGGCGCTTCTCGTGGGGCTGATTTAGATGACAGCGATGATGGCATCGAGCTGAGCAACCCTGGACCTCCGCCATCTACTCGGAAAAGGAAGAAGTTGGACCCAGTAAGTTAATATTTCTTTCATAGAGGCATTTACGCCGTCGCCGGCATATACATACTTACAACAACTATGTACTTACTTAAGTAGGTACTGCATGCCTATAATGCGCTAATTACATGCTCGTTAATAAATAAAAGTTATACATTTAAGCAGGAACTGTGCTTGTTTTTAGTTATCAATGATTATTATTCTAATGAAAATTAAATCATTTACTATTGGTTTAAACTGTTGTTTTGTAACAACTCGGGCAACAGAATACTAGGCTAATGTGCACTAGTTTTGTCAAAAGAATGTTTAAATTAATGGTAAATCATATCTCATAAATCTCAAAGTCAAATTTCAATACAGTTTTTCCATTTAGTATTCTAATATTGAACTTCATACATCGTTTTCATTTATACAATTAGTAACTATGAATATGATTTTTTTGTCCTATCAGGGTGAAATCTGCCAGCAACTGTATGACACAATTAGGTCATACAAGAAAGAAGATGGCACGTTACTGTGTGACTCGTTCATCAGGGCTCCAAAAAGACGTCAAGAGCCACAGTACTATGAAGTAGTGTCACAACCTATAGATTTGCTGAGAGTAAGTATAATTCCATTGCCAATACAAGTTTTATACATATATCCAGTATAATTAATACATCAGTTCAATTTTATGAAAACTGCTCTCGGTTTCACCATCCCTATGCTATTCTAATTTTTGGTTTAAAAGACAAGAAAAAAAAAAAACTCAGTGTTGAAAATAATTGGTGTCAACAATGTCCTAGATGTCCGAAATAATATTGCTTAGAATTTTGACAAATGTAACAAGTCTATTAAAACATCAACTTTGTACATTTGTCTGTAGACCCCTGCAATACTCATTGGGTTTCACAGTAGTCCACAAACCCCATATTATGGTATCCTAATCTGACATGTATGTTAATTCTCCATAGGTGCAGCAGAAACTAAAAACTGACACATATGAAGACATTGAAGAGTTGTCAGCGGACATTGAACTCCTTGTGAACAATGCTAAGGCATTCTACAAGCCCGACACTATTGAGTACAGAGACGCTGTTGATCTTTGGAAGCTCTACATGCAGACGAAACAGGCTCTGGAAAATGGTGAGAAACAAATGGTCCTAGGTGATCTGCGTAAATCGTATGAAAGCGTGTACTGACTTTCTCAATAAGGTGTTATTGGAATAGTAAAAGTGTAAAAATAACGAATGAAGGTGCTATAGTCACTTATAGAAAAACTGCTGAAACCTTTTTTTTATATTGTATTGTTCTAGCCTAGTACACTTTCTATTCAATCAAACTAGCACAGCACAGCCTTTAGGTAGCTAATGGTGTTCTTTGGAACAGACATGATTGACTTATGCCTAGTTTCCGAGTTTGTCAGATAGTCTATGAATAGCTATTAATTAGTAGACAGCAAAGTTCTTCCTTAACTCAGGGTATGCAAATAGACAGACACCTCCCAAATCTCTAGTAGTGGAATATGTGTAAGTAATAAATAACAAACATCACTTTTTGGGTATAAAAACTATTTCTTTTCTGTAAGGTGAAGACATCAAGATGCCGAAACTATCTCGCACCGGCTCATCTAGCCGAAGATCCGATGTCGCGGAGGACCTGTCCGAAACCTCAACTAACAATGAAGAGGATAATGTTTTTGAAGAGTTGTTTAATGCTGTAAGTTTAATTTTCATCTGATTGTCGCTTTGCAGTCATTAAGACGTTGCACCTTATCCACGGGGGATTCCCAGTGCCTTTGTTGTATTGTATTTAATATTTAAACTTAATAATAAGAATAAAAAGTTGTAATACTATGGGTACCTTTTCATATTGGCATTGAAGGTGATGGTTGTCCTTCGCTAAAGAGGCATCAATCGATGGTGAAAAATATTCCTGTGTCCCATATTATAACGAACTTTACTGTAGATTAAAACGCCTTTGTTATGACAGCTGGCAAGAATACTTCAATGAATGGAACCGCATTAAAGGTATATGGTATGCCACTATACAACCAAACGTTTATAAAGGTATGTGTATAGACAATGCCAATATGGGAAGGCAGACAATCATTACAGCTCTTCGACTTCGTTCCGGACACATACCCTTAAATAAAACTGCATTCCTAATGGGTAAAGTTAAGTCGCCAAATTGTGTAGAATGCAACTTAATTGTAGATGTTTATCATAATTATCTTCATGGAGTGTGTCCAGAACGAGCCGGAAGGACCAGATTTGTTAATTGTATTTAATAGTATGTGCGAGGCTGGGGTGTGTGACAGTGTCCTTGCTGCACTTGCTTCGGAAGCAGCCAGGGTGCTGTACAGGCTCATTAACGTTGGTATTGATCGCAGAGGCAGATAGTGTAAGATTATTTTTAGTTGTGTATGTAGTAAGTTGTGTATGTACTAAGTTGTGTATGTAGTAAGTCGATTTGTAACGATGGGGTGGCATAATCTGTCTAGATTAAAACCATCTTTAAATAAATTAAAAAAAAAGAAAAAAAGAATGTTTAATTTAAAATAAGACAAACATACATATCACTATCACTACATATTATAAAACAAAGTCCCCGTGCCGCGTCTGACTGTCTGTCTGTCTGAACGCGATAAACTCAAAAACTACCCAACAGATTTTCATACAGAACCAATGGACAGAGTGATTCATGAGGAAGCTCTAAGGGTATAATTCATTGATGTTTTGTGTAAATCGGCTGAAATATGACGATGATTGTTGAAGATGTCGGAAACCTAGATTAATACATAGGGTACTTTTCATCCCGGTAGTAAGTTCCCGTGGGATATTTTCCGACATCCACGCGGGTGACGCCGCGGGAAAAAGTTAGTATTATGCTAAAGACAAGCAAATATTTTAAGCTCATTCAGATCCAGCTATGTGTTTGTGTAAGGTATCTTTTTTCCATCATCAGATATCTTTTATCCAAAGAATTTGTGCAGGTAAACTGAAAAGCAAACAATAATTAATATTTCTCAAATAAAGTTATCAGACAATTGATAACTCATCTATAATATAAGTTATTTCAGCAAAAGTTAATATTATTTTGTGGCAATTTTTTATGCAATTCTGAAAATTATGCTTTTCTCCTCAGGTAATGACAGCAAATAGTGATGGTCGGTCTCTTTACCCAGCCTTCCAATTCTTACCATCCAAGAGGCGCTACCCAGAATATTTTAACGTCATCGACTCCCCCATAGACCTGAAGACTATTGCTCAGAAAATCCAGGGTGAAGAGTACACCACCTTGTCAGAATTGGAGAGGGATTTACTCCTAATGGTTAGAAATGCTTGCCATTTCAATGAGCCTGGAAGTCAGATCTACAAAGATGCTAAGACTTTAAAGAAGGTTGGTATGCTAATATATTTTAGGGTAATGCTCTTTCTGGCACAAACATATTCAGTGGTTTTTTAAGAGAAAGTAATGTTTTTATTGATTAAAACATAATTTTGATGCAACAGATTGCCAGTTGGTTGTTGTTGACTGTATATTTATCCATCTATTCACTTTATTACACTTGCGTGCATAAGAAATGGCCCACCCTATGCTCTCTATTTGAAAGACAATATCTCAAAAATCGTAATGAATATTTTAATTATTTTATATTGTGTGAAGGTAGGTAAGATAAAGTTTATTTACACATACCATTGATAAAAGCAATAATCTTGAAAAGATCGACTCAATTCTTCACATGTCCATAACAGTCACTTTTGCTCAGAAAAATTGTGTGACTTCTTTTTGATAAATGATTTTATTTCTTTAGGTAGGTTTGTACAAATACTTTTACACGTCAATCATATTTTTAAAACTAGATGAGGTCGGCGTTTCCTATTTGACTACTCTGCGAAGAAAGGCATCCTTTTGTCAGTGAAATTGACAAAAACTTAATTTTATTTTTGTTTTCTATTCGCTGATTGATCATTTAACTTGAATTTTTAACCGACTTAAAAAAAGTGGTTCTGTAATTATTCGACTCGTATGTTTGTAAGTTCGCAATTTTCTCGAAAACCAATAAGTAAATCAGTTTTGATAACTCGGTTACTAACGTAATTTACATATTTTCAGGCTTTAGTACTACAATATAAGGTTGTTGTTAATAAAACTTGTTGAATTATTTTGTTTCAAATCGAAGAGCGCGGGATGGGTGATTTTTTTGCACGCAATTGTAGAGGGTCTAAAAGCACTGTATTCGCATAAAAATGTATACTTATGTACCACAAAATTGCTATAAAAGTATAGGCCAACATTAGTCCTTTGCACACCAATGCACTTTAAATTAGCCACACACCACACCACACTACACTACTGTCGCATTGTACGTAATCAGCATTTGGCGTAGACGACCATTGATGGTGAAGTTTATACAACAGATCATACAAATGCGCAAACAAGAGATCGACCAGCATGGCCGAAGCGGGCCGGCGAAGACTTCCGAACGCATCCGAAGTAAGAGGACGTCGCGGGTCGGGCCGGTACCTAATAGCAAGGCTTTGGCGATCATGGAGCCGCCTGGGTCGGACGCAGAGCCTGATGTTAAGGTAATGTTCTATAGTCAACCATAGAATTTATTTACCACCAAAAGGTTCAATGTCACTTGCACATCATAACACGAGGAAACCTATTTTTTACCAACGAAAAAAAGGAAGAGGTTCTCAATATCAAGTCGACGCGTATATTTGTTTTTTTTTTTGCCTGTGACTATTTGACAGATGCCTGTTTGAAACAACAGTTTTTGCAATATTATTTACTGGCAGTTGTTTTCAAAAGTGATAATGCAGTTTCATGGTTTTCATTTATAGATTTCTTCCGGATCTTTGGATAGTGTTAACGAACTTTTGTCTGTGACTGTGACCAACATTTGTTTTTCTGTTCTACATGAGTTTCAGTGGATGGGAATAGCGCTATACTAATGTTCGATAGGACGCGGATTGAGTCGGATAACTTGCATTGTTATTTAGATTCTTTCCAATTGAGTAGTCACTGGTATTCCTTGCATTTTACTGACATTTTCTGCATACGTTCATTTCATCAGCATTGACAAGCGTGAGTACGGATTGTCGCGCTCTTTTATATGAATATGACGTAATGGCGCGATCAATCAAGTCAGTTTTATACGTCATTAAGTTAACTCATACGAACGATCACGTCGATCACGTGCTCGCGCGACGGTCAATTTTGTCACAGTTGGTTACTACGCGGGGTTAGACTTTTTTTTTGCTGAATCCTTGTTAAGAGGGCATACACGGGTCCACTAGCGCCACTCCTTTAAAAAAATATTATAAACTTTCATATTGAGACACGAAGAAACAAAATGAATGAATGTGGCCGCTTTTGTTTAGATCGAATTTTGCTGCTTCGTGTCTCAATATGAAAGTTTATAGCAGGTATTAGAAAAATCTTGACACACTTACCGAGGTCGCTTATTGAGCCGTTTTTCAAAATTCCTTCTCAGTCACGAGATAATATTTTTTTAAAGGAGTGGCGCTAGTGGACGCGCGTATGCGCTCTTAACCGACTTAAAAAAATGAGGCTCTGTTTACTCAGGTATAATAAATATTTTTCTATTTACCCAGCATTCAGAAGACAGTGCAGGCGAAAGTGACGAAGAGAAGCATGAAAATGAAGGTACCCCGCAATGGAAACTGCTGGAAACCATCAGGAACCATTTTGGACCAAACGGTAATAAATTATCTCAGAGCTGACTCTCAAATATCAAATTCGCAAAACTAATTACTCATATATAAATCATCACGCCCGAAAGGTAGGCAAGGCAAAGCTGTAGGTAGAATATACCCACATTTCGCAAGTTATGTTTGTTATGTAATAGGGGTCTAGCCTATTGAGGGTGCTACTGAGAAAATCCCAATGGAAAAACCCAATAACACTTTGGACCGACCTGGGAGTCGAACCCAGGACCTCATGCTCAGCAGTAGCACTGGCGATCACCAGACCAACGAGTACGAACTATATAGGGAGACTGGTAATTAGTGACCGATACTTAAACACATGATTGTACTCAAGAACAAAGAACTTCCCAAAGATTTTTTTTTTTTAATTTACCAAGCGCTCGGCTTAATCACGCAAATAGAATATTGAGTACCTAACAAGAATAATACACCATCATTGTAATTTAATTATTTACTAATCCCTTTTTACAAACAAAATTATTCCACTTTTACCGTGCATTATTCTTTTTTCATTCATGTAAGGCTCTAGACAGACGGACCGCATTTCAACTGCAATCCAACCGCAAATTGCAGTTCGGATGCAGTTTGAATGCAGTTGACACGACTGCAATAGAACTGCAAACCAACCGTGCAGTTCGATTGCAATCGGTGTGCAGTTCACACGATTGCACGCCGACTGCAATTGAACTGCACGGTTGGTTTGCAGTTCTATTGCAGTCGTGTCAACTGCATTCAAACTGCACTTGAACTGCAATTTGCGGTTGGATTGCATTTGAAATGCGGTCCGTCTGTCTAGAGCCTAACATGAGACGGGGTCGAGCTACTAACAGATGATAGCACGCGCAAGAATAATGCATGGTAAAAGTAGAATAATTTTGTTTGTATAAAAGGATTAGTAACTGAATTAAATTACAGCTGATGGTGTATTATTCTTGTTAGGTACTCAATATTTCATCGGGGTGATTGGGGTACCAAGCGTTTGATAAATTTAAAAAAAAAACATTTCTTTGAGAAAGTTGTTTGTTTATGATGAATACAATCATGTGTTTAAGTATTGGTCACTAATTACCAGTCACCCTATACATTAAAAATAATTTGTCCTTTTTATTTACAGGACGTGTGGCAGAATCGTTCTGGAAGCTGCCATCTCGTCGCGCCTACCCAGATTACTACAAAGAAATAAAGAATCCTGTGTCTCTGACTCAAATAAAGAATAAGATTATACGTGGCAGTTACGGTACCTTGTCTGAAGTGGCTGGTGACATGAACATAGTGTTCGAGAACGCTAAACAATATAATTCACCTTCTTCTCGATTGTACAAAGATGCTGTCAAATTGCAAAGGTAAATTATTTATGTACACATTTTGCTTGGATCTGAACTGTGTATGAGGGTGACTGATTTATCAATATGAAGCCGTTTTCAAGCTTCTTTAAAAAATACAACTGGAAACAGACCGGCCTGTATAATGTTGGGAATAAATTAAAATACACCAAATTAACATACAAAAACTTTATTTAATTTAATTACAAATACAATCAATAGCTGTTTGCTGCTAGTAGTACGAATAATAGAAAAATACAATGAAACCAAATTTTCTCATCGATATTGACTGGACAAATCAAAAACAAAAGTAATTTATTCAAATTAGGCTGAGAATCGGCACTTTTTAAATGTTAAAATTACATAAGACAGTCCCCCAAAACGCCCGCCCTTCACCACCTAATGCTTTAGCTGGGAAGAAGTGGCGCAAAAAATCTGTTTGTTAAGTTAGAAGAACACAACAGTATACAAAGTAATTAACAAAACAAAGAAACACAAAACATTAAATTAAATTATACATAGTAATGAGAAGATTATGTCAATAATTGAAAATAAAATACAAAACTACTTAACTACAATCCTACTGACTTATTCTACTTTTAATACTACTTAAACTCAAAATTATTCGTCTATTCTAACTTACAAAGTGTAATAGGTAATTATCATAAAAGTCGGGATGATTCTTAATTTTTGGCAGTGAATGTTTTTCTATAGAAAGAATGGCTAGATCTGATAATCGTTCGTTTTTTGAAAATTACGCATGAACATATATCAATTCGCTTCATAGCCGAAAACGACTTCTGCGCCGATGCTACTGTAACAGGAAGTATCAAAAATATACTAAATAATGTTGTGATTTGCGGAAAAGTGTCACCTTATAATGAATTTTGAAAATTGTGAAGGAGCTCATAAACATCTTATTTATTCAAAGATGGAGTTGTGTATAAGACTTTCTAATCGTTCTTTAAAGCAGTCCTTTCAAATAAAAACCCAACGTTCTTCGGTTTCTAGTTTTCTCAGATAACTGCTGAGAGAGCGTCTGTCACTTTATGTAGCGTCGCACAATGTTATTAGACTGTTGTACTCTTGACTTTCTTTCAAATAAAAACCCAACGTTCTTCGGTTTCTAGTTTTCTCAGATAACTGCTGAGAGAGCGTCTGTCACTTTATGTACCGTCGCACAATGTTATTAGACTGTTGTACTCTTGACTTTCTTTCAAATAAAAGCCTAACATTCTTCGGTTTCTAGTTTTCTCAGATAACTGCTGAGAGAGCGTCTGTCACTTTATGTAGCGTCGCACAATGTTATTAGACTGTTGTACTCTTGACTTTCTTTCAAATAAAAGCCTAACATTCTTCGGTTTCTAGTTTTCTCAGATAACTGCTGAGAGAGCGTCTGTCACTTTATGTACCGTCGCACAATGTTATTAGACTGTTGTACTCTTGACTTTCTTTCAAATAAAAACCCAACGTTCTTCGGTTTCTAGTTTTCTCAGATAACTGCTGAGAGAGCGTCTGTCACTTTATGTACCGTCGCACAATGTTATTAGACTGTTGTACTCTTGACTTTCTTTCAAATAAAAGCCTAACATTCTTCGGTTTCTAGTTTTCTCAGATAACTGCTGAGAGAGCGTCTGTCACTTTATGTAGCGTCGCACAATGTTATTAGACTGTTGTACTCTTGACTTTCTTTCAAATAAAAGCCTAACATTCTTCGGTTTCTAGTTTTCTCAGATAACTGCTGAGAGATTGACAATCACTTTATGTAGCGTCGCACAATGTTATTAGACTGTTGTACTCTTGACTTTCTTTCAAATAAAAACCCAACGTTCTTCGGTTTCTAGTTTTCTCAGATAACTGCTGAGAGAGCGTCTGTCACTTTATGTAGCGTCGCACAATGTTATTAGACTGTTGTACTCTTGACTTTCTTTCAAATAAAAGCCTAACATTCTTCGGTTTCTAGTTTTCTCAGATAACTGCTGAGAGAGCGTCTGTCACTTTATGTAGCGTCGCACAATGTTATTAGACTGTTGTACTCTTGACTTTCTTTCAAATAAAAACCTAACGTTCTTCGGTTTCTAGTTTTCTCAGATAACTGCTGAGAGAGTATTTATGGCACAATATAGTTCATGTAGGTATATGGATAATATACTCGCCGCACTTTTCACTAACACGTCCGAGCGATCCATAGCAGGAAACATTGTTGAGTAGTACGTAGCTAATGTTGATATCTGTAACAAAAAAAGAATTAAGTTAATATCGTAAATTAACCATAGCATGAGACTAAAAACAAAGCTGGTGAAATGTGGGTGTGCTATAGGTACACCTCCGTCGAACGCTTCGGGTTTAAAGCGTGATGTTATTACTAATTAGTAATAACATCACGCGTTTTTTTTTTTTTTTACATAACCTGGTTAATCAACCAGGTTATGTAAAAAAAATCCTAAAATGGGGATCTGAAATCTAGGACAGAAAATAAGAAATTCATTTGATAAAAGCGAATCTATTCAAGACAATATTTTGATGATGATAATTTTTAAACTTATTTACCTTAATAAGCCTCGTGGGTGGCACACACACATGAACTGATTATTTTCAAAAGGACACATTCACACACGGAGGAGATGCTATCACTGTGGCGCACAAGCTAGAACTGATTATGAAAACAGATTTTTGGCCTTTTTATAGACGCCCGAAGCGTAGGCTTAGGTAGGGAGTCTATTGTTCCTACCCCTTCACACATTTTTGAGAAGTAATCTCCTTAATGAAATGCAGGTAACAAACTAACACCAAAACAATAGGTAGGTAATTAAGCTTAGCAGTTAGGTGATTAGGCAGTTCTCGGTACGTAATTTGTACGAAGATGATAATCCAGGTAACCCAACTTTTAGAACAATAGGACAGAAAGTTATTGTTCTTAAAATTTTAGGAAACTTTAGAGGCGTGATTATGTAGTTTTTGGAATTTTTACTAATGCATGTTTAGGACTTACGTTTAGGAATTTGTTAAATTCGTGAAGGGAGTTATTTCTAGTCTAGATTATGGTTCCATGGATTAGTTATTGATAAGTTATGTTTTGCCGTTCTAGAAAGAAATTAAAAAAAAGATTTGTCAGGAAGTCAAGACAAAACAAAAATAATATTGATTATTGAAAAATGTGATACATGCAGTGCTTACGAGGGCGGCACTGAAAATTTCGGGAATCAAGGAAGTGACACAACATTACTATTTAAAAATGTATTTATTGCTTTTGGAAGTATTCTCCGCGAAATTTGACACATTTTTCCATACGATGGAACCAATCATTGAAGCAACCATTCCATTCGGAAGTTGGGGTCTCCAAAATGGCCGTTTTGTAGGCGTCCACAGCTTCGTCAGGTGATGAAATTCTCTGTCCACGCAATTTATTCTTTATTTTAGGGAAAGTATAGAAATCATTAGGGCTTAGGTCGGGGCTGTACGGCGGATGGTCTAATAATTCTATGTTTTCTTGCTCTAAAAACTCTTTTGTTCTGTGCGCGGTGTGAGAACTCGCATTGTCGTGATGGAGGATGATGCGGCGGTTGCAGTTCTCTTTACAGAGTTCAGAAACGACCTGTGGCAAACAAATGCTAGCATACCATTCTGCATTAACCGTTCTTTGTCCCTCAAGAGGAATAGTCGTAACATGGCCGGTTTTGGAGACAAACGTGGCCACCATTTTTTTTGCTTCACCCCGTGAACGAACAATTTTTGTTGGCTTTAACTCATTTTCGAACACCCAAACTCGTGACTGGTTTTTTGTTTCGGGCTCGTACGCGTCTATCCAGGATTCGTCACCTGATACGATGTTGTATACAGCATTTGAGGATCCTGCGTGGAATCTTTCGAGAGTTCTGACGCACCAAGTAACGCGAGCCGCTTTTTGCTCTTCACAGAGCGAATGCTGTATCCATCGGGAAAACAACTTTTTTACACCTAATTGTTCATGCAAGATTATTTGTATTTGACTCATGCCAATGTCTAAAGTTGCCTGAATTTCGCGGTATGTCACATGTCGATCTTCCTCAATCAGCTTACGCACAGCATCAACGTTTTCTTGGGTGACTGAAGTTTTTGGACGACCTTGACGGGGATCAACACTGAGCTTGACACGTCCACGATGAAATTCAGCAAACCAGCGATAAATTGTGGTTTTGGATGGGGCTTCATCACCAAATGCAGAAATCATCCGGTCAACACACTGTTTTTGTGTTAAACCATTTCGAAAGTCATAATAAATCATCGCTCTTGAATTTTCTCGAGTCAATTCCATTTTCTCAACGACTAAACAAGTTTGACAAAACCTTGTGACAAGACCGAGAATCTTTTTTAAAATAAATAAATGGTATTCGATTTTTAAAACCAAGGAGTTTTCAATTAAAAAGATTTTAATATGACAGGAACAGTGGAAATATTCCATTCCCGATACTTTTAGTGCAGCCCTCGTACTACGGGTAACCTATGTGCGCAAAATACATGTCGTATTTTTTAAGTGATGGATAAATGTAGATATTACAAGATACTAAAATATGCTGAAAGCACAAAGCAGACAGGCGGCCTTAAAAACGCAATGGTGAAGACTGAAGAAGTACGTGTTATTTTATTATTTATGGACACTCCGAAGGCATTTTTGCCCCTAAAAGCAAGCTATTGCATTTTCAACTTTCAGCGCTACACCGAGCGTTGAAATTCCGACAGCGCTCTTTTATTTTGGTGTCACCTAGTGTTAGTGAAACCGGTCATTCGATATTCAATAATAATTATTTCATGTATTTTTGATAACAGAATAATGCAGCAACGAGTTCAAGAATTACTGGATATCGTCCAAAGCTCGTCAAGCGATGACGAAAGCCTTTCGTCTGTAAAGAACCAGGCGCAAGTTCAAACGCCGAGACCTAGAGGTAATGTTAGGGGTATGCTATTTTTTTGAACTGCAGATATTGTGAAAGGGTGCCGTCAAGTAGGGATTGATCATCTCTTAGCTGCCACGGCTTATTTTAATTTAATATTTAAATTGTTTTTGTCTTCTTATTACGGGCGCTTTTAACGTTCTGCATCGTTCTCACATGCATAATTTCAACATGAATGATGTAACCAATATTTTGTAACCATATTTTGATTTAAAAGAGTGTCCATGGAGTTTATTGCCCGTTCTTCATAGGTACCTACTACGCTTTAAAATGGGCAACTAGCTTCATCTTTCTGACTGACCGATCCCCTGACAATTCAAAAGTGCCTGTAATTGGTTTATTTGAAATAAATGATATAAGTTTGAGTTTGTAAAAAAATATGAAAAAACAGCCACTTGGTGTTGTCATAGACAAACACAGTTATGGTACATAAATTCATACTAATATTATAAATTCGAAAGTAACTGTCTGTATGTTATCTTTTCACGCCTAAACCACTGAACGGATTTTGATAAAATTTGGCGAGGCGATAGATGGCGTCCTGGGGAAGGACATAGGCTACTTTTTGTCCAGGTAGCACGTTCCCGTAGGATAATTTCCGATATCCACGCGGGCGAAGCCGCAGGCAGGAGCTAGTTATAAATAAATGAGTAAATAGAGTATAAATTATTGTGTCTTGAAACTGGGTACCTATTAATTAACACCGTGTTGTTCGGCAAGTTTGGCAACATTACAATACACAAAGACTGACGTTGTCATGATATTTAAAACATTTGATATGATCTGAGCTTACATTTTTTATAAATAGGGGCCTATTCCACTCCCTTTGGATATCCATTACCCCATTAAATAAATGGACTCATTTGCAATTATTATCCAGATATGTCGAAAATTATCCCACGGGAGCGTGCTAACGGGACAAAAAGATCCATCCGAATCCGTTCAGTAGTTTAGGCGTGAAAGGTAACATACAGACAGTTACTTTAATATTTATAATATCAGTAGGGATAAACACTTCGTAGGTTGGCCTATTAATCTGTTTTCGCAATTAAATACAATTTATTTACAGGTCGTCCACGTCTGAATCCTGTACAAGCCATAGCGCCTTCTCCCGTGAGCACTCCTAACAAAACTAACCTCCCATTGAAGAAGAAGCTCCATTACATATCCAAACAAATGGTAGAATTTACTTGTTCCGATGGGAGGCAACCCATGTTGTTGTTCATGGAGAAACCCAGCAAGAAACTTTATCCGGAGTATTATAATGTCATTGATAAGCCGATAGATATGATCACTATTGAAGCTAATATTAAGGTATGTAGGAAATTTTATTTAACAAAACATCACTTCGAAAAAAAAATCGACCGAACCGCGAATAAATTTTAACGTCTCAAAAAGAACTGACAATTTAATATTTATATATCTTTTCCCTTGAACCATAATGTAGCTAATGATCAGTGCTTAAGTTCTCAGGATTAATTGCTTAGAAAAAAAATTAGTTAGAAATAACTCTAGTTGCAATTTAAATTGAAAAGGAAGCAGTGGCAAGTAAAAATTTACTGAAGTTGTCGCTTTTTAAAAACAACTAGCGACGCGCCACTGCTTCGCACGGTTGCAATGGCGAAATGTCAAAATATAGAGAGATTTCTTTGCTGTATCTAAATTAAATATAAACGTATTGTACACATAAACCTTTCGGAATAAATGCTCTAAACGAAGGTCGAAAACTGCATCAAAATCCAGTTTAAAGATCTAAGCGGTCACACACCGACACGAAAAGCAACTTTGTGTATACTGTCTGTCTGTGAACTAAAACATGGACAAATATTAAAAAATCACTTGTTCTTCACACCGATAACTTTTATTCCAGAATGATCGCTACAACTCAATAGACGAAATGGTTTCTGATTTCCGCTTAATGTTCTCAAACTGCCGTCAATTCAACGAAGAAGGTTCCATGATATATGAAGACGCGAATCTTCTAGAGCGGGTGATGAACGAGAAACTCAAAGAGGTCAATAATAGTACTACTTTCGAGAGGAAAACTCCTTTGAAAACTTTCAAAGCGGCGCCCAAGGCTAGACAACTGTCGCCATTTGAACAGAAGTTAAGGACCTTGTATGATGCTATCAGGGATTATCGGGATCCTAAAGGTTGGTATGATTGATCAATATGATAGGTTGGGGAAAAAGTTTCCTTGCATTTTTTAAGAAAATTAAAACATTTTTTAATATAGTTTATTTACATTTAACTAAAGTATGTAGGTACCATTTTGTTCGATAACTTTTTGCCATCTTGTAGGTAGGGAGATGATCCCATTGCTATAGAAATTTTGGGACTTCTAATCAAAATACCGCGACAAGTAGTTTTGGCAGTCCTCTCGTGATGTTAACATGACACTGCCTGAAGAATTCTGAAGAGACCGAAACAGGTGGAAATCTGAAGGTGCAAGGTCAGGACTATACGGCGGATGCATTAACACCTCCCAGCCAAACTCTCTTAATTTTTGCTGAGTGGCTAAAGTTGTGTGAGGTCTAGCGTTATCATGATGAAAAACCACACCCCTTCTGTTGATTAATTCCGGCCCCTTTCTCTCAACTTCTTGCTTTAATCTCATCAGTTGTTCGCAGTAGAGTTCAGAATCGATGGTCCTGCCTGGTGGTAACAGCTCATAATGAATAATGCCCTTCCAATCCCACCACACACACAGCATCACCTTGTTGCGAGTTAACCCGGGTTTCGCCACAGTCTGTGAAGCCTGACCGGCCTTTGACCACGACCTTTTTCGCACGTTCTTATCGTACGTGATCCACATTTCATCACCAGTTATCAGCTTCTTCAAAAATGGTTCGGTTTCATTACGTCGTAATAAAGAATCACAAATGAGTACACGGTTTATTAGGTTTCTTTCAGTGAGCTCGTGAGGTACCTAAACATCGAGCTTTTTTGTGTACCCACTTTTTTTCAAATGTGCCAAAACTGATTTGTGGTCAATTCCCAGTTCTTCAGCTACGTCGTAACTACTGATATGCCGATCTTGCTCCACCTTTTCAAAAATGGCATCCATTTTATCCGTAATAGGGCGGCCAGAGCGACGTGCATCTTTGACATCAAAATTTCCGGATTGAAAACGCTTAAACCAAATTTGTGCTACTCTCACAGACACTGCTCTAGGTCCATAAACATCAAAAAAAAAAACGCGGATTGCGTTGCATTTTTACCTTTTTTGTAGTAAAATCTTAAAATGTATCGAATTTTTTCATTAGATTCACTCATCTTGACAGTACGAAAAACAAATGAAAATCACACATTTTCCTAATTCGAATTTGGAATTATGTTCTTTAAAATTTAAACTTTCAATGATATCAAAACCAGCCAGATACAAATAGTATAGCCAATGAGATTTTATTACAAGTTCATACATACTATAATGCGAAAAGAGTTTTTCCCCAACCTAATATTTAGTATTTTTCTTAGTTTAAGGTTATGGATGATTATTTATTTTATATTTTTTGGAAAACACAGCTAGGCATGTACGCACGTCGACATATCAAGCTATACATTTCCAGTATGAGCTGACTTCTCATTGTACGAAAAACCTACCAATGCGAGGACAGCTAAAACTGGAAATGTATACATTATTTTTTTATTTTTTTTCAAATTCAAGTAAGATATAAATAAAAATATATCTTAGATGAACTTATAATAACAGAAATTCATTTTCATTTTTGCAAGACATTTGCGTCTGAACTAGACAAATAAATATCTGAATCTCAGACAACAGCGCTGTTCCCTAAAAATGTACATTTGCAAAAGCTTACAAGTTCAAATTTGCTTTAATTGATACGCTACGTCTTGATATGTCGTATAGCTTGATATGTCGCTGTGTATACAGTCACGGACTTTAATTGATGAGCTACTTTCAAACTTTAAAATTTTGCAGTTTTATACATTCACGAGATTAGACGAGTAAACACGAACTCAAACCACATGCTCGTTGACAAGATGACAAATTACTTATAATCGGAAATAGTCTTATCCATAGGGGTTGAAGGTTGACTACTAAGTTGTCCACGATAAATCAATAAAATGTTGCATACGTTTATCCAATATATTTGATACCGACCTTCTTTGAATTAGAGCTCATTAAATACTCGTTATTTCCGAAAACCTATCCGAAGACAGTGACTGATAGATTGATAAACGAAATAAAACTACTTTTCAAAGACTGACCATTTTTTTTTTATCTTAGCAAATTTTATGACAATTTTAATAGCTAAAACAGAAATACCCTACCTAGTAAATAAAATTCATAATAAATTCTTCCAAGAAGGCGGCAGTTAGGTGTTATTTAGGTTTATGTGCAACAGTTATCATAATTGTCATGAACGTCATCTTGGACGCTACGCGTTCGGATAAAATCGTGGGTCCGAGTTTTTCCGATGTCGAAATGACCAATCATAATTTTTCCGTACGCTAACGTTACTATGGCTACACTAAAACAATTGTCGCTAGGTTACGGTTGCTATAGCTGCAATTGGTTGATTTTGGGTAGTCACTGTACTATGTACGAGTATAACCGATTAAACCCGATTTGCTAAACACGGCTAAAATACGAACAGTGCCTAGTGGCTCATCAATTAAAGTCCGTGACTGTACATATTATGTTATTAACAAGAATATGGCCAATTATAAGTTTTCACAAATTCCTATGTAAACAAATAATTATGAGTACTTAGTAGACTGTGTTAAATATTGTTGATTCACTTAAACAGAGGTTAAACTATTTTGGGTCGTCAAAGAAATGGTTGCAAAGGCTCTTTTTTAAGTTACACACTTCAATATGTCGTAAGAAAATAAAAAGGAGGTAAATGTTAGGTATCACAGCAAAACTCTTGTGAATAGTATTATTGCGAGTACCTGCGAAGAATAAAAGCGCTTGTACTCCTGTATTCTCTCGTGGATCAACAATTGCTTTTTTTATGTGCACTTCTTGCAGTAAATACCATGTTACGATCGCCTATTCGTTTACTAATCATGGTGATTATGAAATTATTAATGATCATTCATTTTAAGCCTTTCTAAAAAGGCGTTTCTTTTCAAAGGCAGGCTAAATACGCAAACTGTAACCATGAATTCAGCACGTCTCAGACCCCTAGCGTAGTTCTTTTTTCAAAAATTGAAAAGTGACCTACGTGGTCAAAATGTATGGAAAAATAAATATTTTTTTAAATGAATCTACTAAAAATTTCAACGCGGTTGTTCATATCATGTACTAAATCCATGGTAATAGTTTGCACGTTGATGTCTCTGCCACCGTGTAAATAATTCATGTAATCGCTTTCGTAGAATTAAGCGTCCTTAAGAGGCTTACAAGAGCTAAAGCGCGGTCACTGTCGGATTGCATAGAAAAGAAAGAGACGCGCGATGACACAACGCTGGTAATTTATTGCAAAATATGAAGCAAGTATGGATTTACAAAAAATCTATTCATTGGACTAAAAAATTAAAACACTATTACGTTAGCATGTTACTTAAACAATAATCTGACAAAAAATCTCAATGTTTGCATGTATATTAGTATGGTTTATAATCGTTAAAATATTTTTTTAGAGGTATTTTCGTGTTTTTTTTCTATCATATCAAGTTAATTGTATTATGGTTTCAACACACTATCTAACTAGCATATATCCAGAAGAATATCATATATTTTTCTGATTTTGGTTACTGCAGTGGATCTTATATTTTTAGGCATTATAAATTTGCGTTTAGGTCATGTAGTCCCCTTAATAGAAACATTTTTATTGAGTATTTTACCTGCAGTATTGTCTTTCATTCTCTATTAATCCATCTACAGGTTGTCTTTTAAATATCGCTTTTAGCGATAAGACCGCCCATTGTGCTACCTGACGTAAAATTTCTACATTTAATTATGTATCTGTAATTTTTATGGTGTACATATTAAAGAGTATTCTATTCTATTATAATTATAACTTCTTCCACAGCCAACCGCCAACTTGCCCTAATCTTCATGAAGCTACCAAGCAAAATTGAATACCCAGACTACTATGAGCTTATCAAAAACCCCATAGACATGGAGAAAATCGCCCATAAACTAAAGAATAACGTCTATAGTTCTGTCAATGAACTTGCTTCTGACTTCATACTGATGTTTGATAACGCTTGCAAGTACAACGAGCCTGATTCACAGATTTATAAGGATGCCTTGATCCTGCATAGGGTTTGCTTGCAGACTAAACAGCTTTTGAGGTGAGATTTTATGCATTTTTTTTTATTGTGTTGTTTATAGGTTATTTCGATAACAGTCTACAGAAGAGAATATTTAGGTAAACAACAAAGATTTTAACCATTACATTTACCCTCACTCACCATACTTAGGTCGCTTGAAAAAGTGTCCACTCTGAGAAGAGTGAATTTCACACGTCCCGCACGGAACGATAGATACGATTTTCAGTATGAGTGAGCGAGAAATTATTATTCAAATGTAATTTTCACCGAATCAGATACGCTGGGCTGTCAATATTACTTTACTTTTGTGTTCATCCTCGAACAAATTTTTAGGGTTCCGTACCCAAAGGGTAAAACGGGACCATATTACTTAGACTCCGCTGTCCGTCCGTCTGTATGTCCGTACCCGTAGTACACCCACATTTCGCCATTTAAGTCCCATGTAATCATAAAAGGGGGCAAGATCAATCCCTTGTCAATTAATAATGATTATTAAGTGAGAAGTGCTTTGTTTACTTAATCCCTTTGATTCTCCGAACACAGTATAGTTATAATCTATGTCAGTATGTATAATCCCCAAGATTTTGTTGAATAAAATAGGTCAAATATTCTATCCCGTCTCGAATTGGGGAGTATAATGTGTGGCTTATTGGATATATTATTATGTACCTATGTATATTTGCACGCAACGTACTTTGCGGGGTGCGCAGAGGATCAGGCCGTGTCAATATCAGGTGTGTCTGCTACATTCGGAATGACATCGCACGTTTAAACTATAGAGCCGCAACTAATAAACTAATTAAAAAAGTATGATGGGGAGAGTTGGCTCCCTTGACTGATGCCTATATAAAAACCGCACTGTTGGATTTTCAACGCTCGGGTCAGCGCCGAAAGTTGAAAATCCTACAGTGCAATAATATTTACGCGTTCATTCAAGTGATTCCTAGTGTAAGTGAAAACGGGCATAAATATCTACAGCCTAAGTATACAGGGTGGCAGGGACAGGGACGCGCAACCCGTTACCATGGATTCAGTACCTGATTCTGAACCCCCTGTGTTGAAATTTTACTGCGTTTGCACGTCAATGTCCCTGCCATTGCCACCCTGTATAAAACATGAACGTGTAGCGGTATCAACATCGCCACATGCGTGCTACACGTGATACTGTCGTCACACAAATCCTGCATCGCGCAAGCAAAGTTTACCGCGCGACTAGCATATATACAAACGTCCCGACATCAACCGTCGGGCAGTTGCCCACCAGACACAACACCCGTCTGGTCGGAGGATCCTCCCTTTTCCATAGAGTATGAGTGAGCTTTACACCCTGTTCCTCATACCTCTATAAACGTATTCTGATGCAAAGTTTTTCTTATAAAATTAAACAACGTTCATTCATTTTTAAACTAGACATTGGTTTAAAAATGAATATTTCTTAGTTGCGACTCTATATTTTCATTTGTGCGATAAAAAATTTAGTGCCACAAAACTAAAAGATTGATTGCTGTTAATTTATTTTCTAAATTGCCGTGGAAACACTAATTGGATGTTATTTTTTTTATTAGATGTGTAGAAAAAAAACAAGGTGTTTATATATTCTTATTGGAGCAAATGGGATAACATAAAAATGTTACTTAATATTCTTTCATTCCTGCGAGGTAATTGCGGAACACACATAAAATGGCAATCGATCACAACGCCTTAAATTTTGACAGTTCAGACACGTTCATTGCGTTAATGACATCGCGGAGCAGACGAATTTTTCAAACCTAGGAAGCATTTGAGGTCACAATGCAATAGGGTGCCATTTTAAGTGATACCGCAACTACCCCGCTGCTCAAATAAATATGCATCCTGTATTTTTATTGTTTTGCCTGATTTTGAATGTCGCTTACGTCACCTGAAGTTAATTTGATACTTTCCAATGAAAAAAAAAAAAAGAATTTCTTTAGAAAGAGTTCAAAATGCATGATAGATTAGCAATACTCAATAGAAGGAAGGTCAGATGAAAGTGTCGTTTGCGGTTTCGGCCGTTCTAAGTTTTCTGTGTTAGTTTTTATCGTAGTATACTTTAGCGTGTGTAATGCCCACTTGCACCGTATTTAAAACATTCTGTCTCTGTCATCTTCAAATGATTAACAGAAATAGAACGATGTTTTAACGGGTGTTAAATGCATTCAGTGACTTGTGGTGCAGGTTGGGCCTAACAGTCAATAGCTGAATAGTTTTGTGTTCGTTTTTATAGTAGTATAGTTTGGTGTGTCTAAACGTTAATATTATAAACTTGAACAAATATTATTCGTTCAGGGAGGATGATGATGCGGTACCGGATGTACCGGCTGCGGTCCAAGAGCTGCTGCTGAATCTGTTTACCAGCGTCTATAACCACCAGGATGAAGAGGGCAGGTGAGCTATCTAGCTTTAAAATTCTTAACATGAAGCTTGTTAAAAATTCTCAGAGTTAACATTGGTCACAGAATGAATTAACTTTCACATAAACCCTGCTATTATCACTTTTGTTACGTCTTAATATTCGCTCTATTTTATCGAGTTCCTGTGGCAAATAATGTTACAATTTTCTTTATCAGTAACAGGCTTTTGATAGACTTACAAATGTTGAATCTATCGACTATCCTCCTTACTAATAAACGTTGTATAGCGCCTGTATAGTTACACTACGCTTTGTCTTCTTCTCTCGAACGTCAAATTACTGACGACTGAAAGAGAGAAATCGGTGTGTAACTACACAGACGCTATACAAAGTTTATTAGTAAGGAGGTATGAGTATGACAGATGTATAAAGTCGTATCTATTTGCCTGCACTTCTGCAACTAGTATTAAAATTATAAAACATTTATTTTTTATTAAAACCTTTCTTTTATTTCCAGATGCTACTCAGACAGTATGGCGGAATTAGCCGAACACGATGAGGCAGCTAACGGTGAGAAAGTGCGCGCTATCTCACTTGACTTGGTCAAGAGAAGGCTTGATAAAGGCCTGTACAAGAGGCTCGATCACTTCCAGCAGGATATGTTCGCTGTTTTTGAAAGGTAAGTTTTTAGATGTTTTATGACGGATAGAATTTATTGGTGCCGAAAATAGTAATAAAGTAAGTTCTGTCAGCGAACTATTTCAACTACGCTTCCATGAGCATTTATTTTACCGCAACTACTTATTTCAATTTGTAAAAAAATAAAGTGGGAAAGTGGAATGTAATTGCTGTCCCTATATATACTTGTATGACTTGGTGTCTGCTTGCCTCATTGGGCAGAGTCTGTCATATACTGGGGCTAAAACCTTATGTTGTTTTCCAAAAATGATGCAACCACGTGAAACAAGACACAATAAATCATCAGTGTTTTTTTCTATGTTTTTCTCAAATAAAACAACTTTCGGAAAGCTAGCTAAAGAAATATGTGATTGACAAGTCCAATAAGAAATTAATACATTATTTCATTATTCTCAGAGCTCGTCGCCTTTCCCGCACCGACAGTCAAATCTTCGAAGACTCGGTAGAACTCCAGACTTACTACATCGACCAACGCGACCAGCTGTGCCGAGGCACTCTGCAGTCGCCTGCCTTGTCCTTCACAAGAGACACTATGGCGACCAGTGTGGAGCTTGTGAAGCAGTGCAAGTTGCTGCAAGAGAACGAAGATGAGGATGAGACCAGGTTAGTTAATAACTAAATGCGAAGTAAGGTAGAACTTCAGTCCTATACTACATTGATCCACGCGTAATTCCAAAATTCAAGTAAGCCCAGGACGATAAGTTTCGTCTCACGGCCAATATATTGCTACTGTTCTTGTATTTTTCTCTCGTGATCCCATAGAATCAGTGCATTCTATGTCACTCTCCGACCCATAAACATCATCATTATCATCAGCTTACAGTAGTCTACTGCTGGACATAATAAGCCTCTCCAATCGCACACCATTCAGCTCGATTCTCGGCAACTCTCATTTAGCTACTACCAGCCACCCTGCGAAGATCGTCGCTCTACCTACATTGAGGGCGCCCTACCTTATGTTTGCCGATTCGCGGTCTCCACTCAAGAACACGTCTACCCCAACGGTCATCGGTTCTACGGTTAATATGGCCGTCCCATTGCCACTTCAGCTTATTTTGTGAGCTATGTCGACACCTTAAAAAACCATAAACCAACGTTCCATACCCATAAACCATAACCATAAACAATATTTATACAAATTGATCCATTTTTCCGTTGCTATGTGAAAGCAGAACACACCAATCGTTGCGGTTTTCAAAACAGTTGAAACTTTTATCTGAGACTTAGTAGCTTTTTTGACTCTGTACGTCTTTGGTGAGCACCACTGTAGATTCTGACTTACAGGAGTTGTAGTGGTTGAAAATAGTCCGTGAGGGCTTCATCTATACATACAAATAAATAAAATTGAAGTGTCTGTTTTTAATGTCAAAATAACAATTAAATGCATATGAAGGTATATACAGTACTTATAACAAAATACCGGTTTTTAAGATTTTTGTCTGTCTGCCTGTTTATTCGGGCTAATCTCCGAAACGGCTAGACCAATTTTGACGGGACTCGCTGCCAGATAGCTGTTGTTTAAGGAGTAACATAGGCTAATTTTTGTCCCGGTAACACTTTCCCGTGGGATAATTTCCGACATCAACGCGAGCGAAGCCGCGGGCAGCAGTTGGTCGCAAATTTTAATACTACACTGTTTTGTTTAAGTGCCATTCTCTGATATATCTTGTGTTTGTCTCCAGGTCAAGCACAGACGACTCCTTGCCATCAGGCGGAGCCCCGCTCCAACAGACAGCATACAGCAAAGGAGACTTTGTTTATGTTCAGCCGGACAAAGGCCACAAGGAGTCTCCCATACCCCCCATAGTGCAAGTGGAACGAGTGTGGACCAACAACGAGGGCGTGCCGTGCATGTATTGTACGTCTTACTACAGGCAAGTATTTACTACATCTTCTATAAAATAAAAATCTTAAATCCATTCATACTCTGACAGACAATCCGGTCTAAACCGCTGGGTGTAAGATTATAATTTTTATTTCTAAGCATGAAATTTTACACAAGAGTTATTTTTATGATGAAGGTGAGCACTGAGGAGTTAAGCAGGGGATTAAAGTTTGTATGGAAGTTCGCTATTTTAGCCGATGGTAAATCCCAAATTCCCAAGTCCTGACTCATGAACGACCAGCCCTAACCCTTGGACCTAGAAAGTTGAAATTTTAGAATCCTCTCTCCAAGAACTTCCCGAAACACTCAGTGATTATTTAGTTTAGGACTTAGATTTTCTTGATAAAATCTCACTTCACATTTATTTGGTTTTTCTCATTATGCACCTACACTTTTTTTTTTTTCCAATAATGAATACTTAATATAATTATGGTTCACAATCAATAACAAACAGCCTAATCGTCGTCTAAAATTACTACAACTTAGTTCAAAGCGAAACTTTTGTTACTTATAAAACTTTCGCTTCATAAAATCTATTGTTATTCTCCCACAGGCCTCTAGAAACATACCACGTGCGCACACGCAAGTTCCTTCATCAAGAGGTGTTCAAGACAGAGTCACACCGTGTCGTGCCTCTCGACCAGGTCGTGGGACACTGCTACGTCATGAACGTTAAAGAGTACTTCAAGTATAGGCCTGAAGGTACGTGCATCATCAATTCATCACCATCAGTCTATAGCATTCCACTGCTGGTCATAGCTCTCTCCAACCGCACGCTATTTGATTCGATCCTCGGCTACTCTAATCTAGCTGCTACCAGCCACCCTGCTTGTATTGTCTCTACACATGGCTGAGGTGTACGGTCATTGGTTAAAACTAAAGCTAAGGCTAATTATGTCCGGGCCACTGCCACTTTTAGCTTGTTTATTCTGTGTGAATTTAATTTGAACAAGTGCCGAATTGTCTCACGTTTGATTCAGACTTCAATCATGCTGTGAATAAGCTAACAGTAGATAACTTTTTAAGTTTTAAACCTTATAACTTGCTTCACTCCTGGTAGCAGCGTCAATAATCCGGCCATGTCAAATATCACTGATGTCTAAAGAATCAACTATAACTCCCTCCCCTATCGCTGTCCTGAACTCAAATACAGATCTTGATATGTTTGCGAATGAATGGAAGATGATACTGTCAGAATGTTTGAATTTTTGTGAGAAGAATGCATGAATGTGTTAAATAAATTATATGTTTAAATAGTGTAATTGGCTTCGGCCGGTATATTTAAAATAAATATTTTGTTGGTAGTCATATTTTACGCGATATGTTAGACTAGAGATCTAAAGGCTAAACCAAAGCTTTGTCAGATTAAAGTCATCATCATTATCTGCCAAGCTCTTTCCCAACTATATCGGTTTCCATGCCAACCGGATTCAGCTGAATAAATACGGAGTATGCCATGATAAAATAACTCTTAATTAAAGCTCATAAGTGTGTATTTTGTTTAACAGGTTATGCTGACAAGGACGTTTACGTGTGC
The DNA here is from genome assembly GCA_916610205.1 of Griposia aprilina. NCBI lineage: Eukaryota > Metazoa > Arthropoda > Insecta > Lepidoptera > Noctuidae > Griposia > Griposia aprilina. The sequence continues at coordinate 13,814,704 of OU744305.1, forward strand.
GAGAGCCGATACAATACTAAACAGCGCTGGTTCAAGAAGATCAAGGTGTGGGAGGGCGCTGAGAAGGAAGCCACGCTCATACCTAGAGAGGTAAATAGATACTTATTTTGCAGATTATTATGCAGAAACAAAATATACACCATTAAATACAAATTTGGCATTCAATATTTGCCAAAGAACATACCTGACTTAAAGCAAAAATCATGTAAATCGGTTAAGCGATTCTCTAGTTAAGTCTACGAAGGTACAGACAGACAGATTGGCTGCGTTTAAAGCCCCATGTTGGTAAACAAAAGCTGCGCGAAGGATTGTTTAGCAACACCATTTAATTTTGGTGTTGCGGACAACACGGTTCATACTAAAATTCTATTATTGTTTCCTGCAGCACAAAAACACTTGCTGAAACGATTTTGTGCAAGTTTTGCTTCTTTTATTTTTTGCTATTCTTCTACTCCTTCTTTTCGAGTCGATGTTAATTTTTAAATTAGTTGTGCACAGTAGGTGACCATGTTAATAGCAGCGCCAGAGGCGTTTATTACGTCCTGAAAAGTGCAGATATATGGACACTTGGGACATTTCAACAAGTGGGTCATATTCTGTACTGTTTTTGACTTTAAAATATGTAACGATTATTTATTAAAATTAAGACATACTGGTGCCGATTCTCTTGTCACAAAATTATGTAAACTATACTTAAAATCATCAAAATTTAGTTTATTCCTGTCAAACGACGATTTCTCATTCTGAAATAGACTAAAGTGACACAACTTAAGTATATTTTAGTTTGACAGCACTAAGATGGCACTGAATTATTAGTTTAGTGAAAATGCCAATTTTGCTATTCTGAATTTGACGTTTCTCACCTAAAATTTTGGTTGTCTAACTAAATCTGGCTATTTTTAATCGCGATTAAAAAGGTGTGGAATAAAATTAGTTGTCATGAACTAAAATTCACACCAACACCTCGACTTCAGGTGCAAAAACAGTAGTATTTTATTTTGCTGATATCTCGAAAATAGTGTGTCCTATCGCAAAAATAATGAAAATTTCGACCCCCTTTATGAAATCCTAAAACTACAAAGGTAATATTTTTTCATATTTTCCATACAAAAGTGAAAAAATTCAAATAAAACACGCCGAGACTACCCACCAGGCGTGCCTCCGGCTCTAAAATAAAATCACGTGGTAGGGCAAACAAGTATCACGTGGAGTCGCGATTGCCAAATAAAATTTTAGTTGCGTCAAAATTATTTTTAAATTTAGAGATTTTTTTTTGCAGAATAGCTTTAACATTCTCCTAGCTAAAAGTAAGGAATTTTAGTGATAGTTTAGTTAGTTTATTTCGGTATACAAGAGAATCGGCACCAATGGTATTGGTACATTAAAAATATTGGAAAATACAAAAGTGCACGCCTCATAATCTCATTCATTTCTATAAAAAATATACAACGAACGAAATGTCCAGTCGTATTTTTATATTACTAATTACAATTAAACTACATTGAATTAGACCGTGATTTTCGAAAGGACTTAGTTTTCGTTAATACTGGAGCGTTTAAAAAATATGGACTGGTTTAGTTAAGTTTTTGACGAGTTATCGTAACCACGCCAGGATCCATACATACCACGATACATACATGACACGGACGTCGACAGTTTTTTTTTTTTAAACAGTTTTTTCGTTATGTTAAATAGCAAAATGTCTTGAAAATAACATGAGTGTTGAAACTAGTGTTTTTTCTTGACGTTTGTGTGTAAATATTATTCTAACATAACATAAAAAAAACATAAACATAACATCACGCTTGTATTCCCCGAAGGGTAAGGCAGAGGTGTACGTATAGCACACCCACATTTCGCCAGTTATGTTTAAGTCCCATGTAATAGGGGTCGAGCGGAGGGGCGGGGGATATTATTCTACAAGTGCGATATGAAGTAAATAGAGCCATTTTCAGCTCAAGTAATTACTTGTTCTTTGTAAGGCGAGAGCAGAGCACTACCTCACGCGCTTCGCTTATGAAGCGTGCAACAGTTTATTATACAATAGGAAACAGTTTATAAACATGCTTTTATTTATTAGGTGCCACTGGAACCCAACAGAACCGTATCCGTATTCCGAGAACGTATTGAAAAACACAAGGATGAACTGGCAGAACTAGAAGTGTTGGAAAACGTTCACGAGAAGGAAAGACCTGTAAGTTTGTTAGAACATGATATTATTATGAATACATACATATATTTTATTTACTGTGTTATGTCGAGATTAACTTGTCCATTTTGTTTTGACTCTCTTTTGCGGACTGCGCCAGAATTCGAGTGTGAGTATCATTGTACTTAATGACTAAAGAAAAAAGTGTTCATTTTAGCATGTCTGTTATTTTTTATACAAATAAAAATAGTAAGCCTGCGCCTGCGCATGTAAACCCTACTACAAATATGCTGATTAGTTTATAGTAGTTGGTGTTTTCAGATTAAATACTTCTAATAACATAACACAAGTGAATGCAAGCTGAATGATACCGACGTTTCCTAAGTCAACTGTTTATGTTTTTTACGTACTACATCCAACCCCACTCGTCAATGTTAACAATTTGACAGTTAAAGCACTTTTATGTCGTAGCAGTATGGGCGGAATTCATAGTTTTTAAGTTATCACCTGCGATCTGATATTCGGATGCATATTCCCCTAAAGTTGAGATGTTGGCTAATATGGAACGTGCTTTAGTTTCAAAAAAATCCCGCTAACGTCAGATTTCAGTGACCAACCCGGACCAAATCATAGCGATCGAAAGGTAGTGATTAAAGTTGTTGTAGCAATCAGGATATAGTATTTAATTTAATAAAAATAATTATTCTTATTTATGTTTTTTTTTTTTTTATCTAATACACACCACCCCTCCTCTTACACCCTACATACACATATTTGCGTCGGGGGTTAAACATGAATTTTAAATAAATACGGATCGGATTTTTTTACAATAAAATATTTTATGAAGGCGCTTCCATACTTTCATACCTAAAAATTACCTTTAGGTAAATATGCATCCGAATATCCGATCTCTGAATAACACTGACATGCGGTAAATCGTACATGTTTGAAACTTACATGGTTTACGCCTATATTTATAATGCAGCAGATAAATAAATAAAATACTTAATATGATGGGCTCGCAGTTGATCAATATCGCACCTGATCGTTAGCTATAATGCGGTCGAAGATAGTGCACGTTCGCCTTGAAGTAATCTAGTCATTCTCGACTTAGAGACTATTTAAATAATATTTTCTTTATGTTTCTTAGGACGTGGTAATGTACAATCCTCTGGGCACAGACGACGAGAACACTTACTACGAACAGTACAACACTGTATGTTCCGGCGTTATCAAGACAGGAGACTATGTGTATGTGGTCACAGATGGAGGCAAGCAGATGATCGCGCAGGTTGATACTATATGGGAGACGGGCGAGTGAGTATATTTTTAAGATGAGCTTACACGGTGATACCAAAACTGTAGTAAATAGACCAAAGAGGTCAGACGAACGATGAGATCGGAATTGAAGTAAACTAAAACTACATTTTCAGGCCAGCTTGCACTACAAATTATAAAATGTGTGTAGTGCTACTTTAGTGCTAAACATATTTAAAACATCAATCTTTATCGTTTCCATATGATTGACAGAAACAGCACTATGTTTTAAATTCGTTTAGCGCTAATCATATTTAATATATTTTGGTGGATGCGGGCTTTAGTGTTTACAATACCTTAGCCAAAAATCAAATCTTTTAGCAATACAAAAATAACACCATGTATAATGGTAGTTAGTGGTATTGTTGATGATAAGGATCAAATCCTACAAAGAAATGGTTATGTCCAAACTCTATTTGACACATTTTCCATGATCATATTGTGTTTAAATATAGCTTAATCCCAATTGTTTCCTATTAATATCACGCCTTGTTTCTCCGAGGGGATAGGCAGAGGTGTACCCCCCATAACCCCCCATAATATTATACTCATAATCATTTTCTTTGTTACAGCAACAAATGCTACTTCCGCGGGCCATTCCTTATCTTCCCATCAGAGGTCGCCAATATAATAAACAAGGTTAGATTCAACAAAATGTGTGCCTACCTTCAACACTCTTTTGTAAACTTTTTATTTAATTTATCATTAACTGAAGAGTATGTTTGATTTTCAGCCTTTTTACAAACAAGAGGTGCTTTTGACGACCATGCACGATACTAGCCCACTTGTGGGCATCGTGGGAAAATGTGGTGTGTTGGATTATGACGATTATCTTAAGTGTGAGTATTGGTTTTGATTTTTTATCAAAGTTTGCTAAAAATTACCATTGAATAAAAAATTATGATAGACACTTCCTCTTCGAATGCGTTCAAAATAATGCTATGAGTCCACAGCTTCAGGAATTTTATGCCCAGTTTTTAACCCCCGACGCAAAAAGAGGGGTGTTATAAGTTTGACCGCTATGTGTGTGTGTCTGTCTGTGGCACCGTAGCTCTTAAACGGGTGAACCGATTTGGATATGGTTTTTATTATTTGAAATCAGGTTTTCTTGCGGTGGTCCTTGACATATTTTATCAAAATCGGTTCAGCCGTTTTTGTGTCGAGGTGTGTTTTTAAATTTTAATCGATATTATTCACTTCTCAACAAACTCTCTTTCTCTCAACTATGTATATGTTAAAAACAAAGAAAGTTAAGCGAAGAAGTCAAGTTATTTCCAATACACTTTGTTTAACTTTACAATTCATAATTTAAAACTTTGTTTCCTGATCACAGATAAATTATACTTTTTATTCATTATTAAGATATGAGATGGCTGTATATATTTTTGTTTTATACCAATAATATAACTACTCCACATTAAGATTATACATCTATACTCTAAAGGTTTAGGTAGTTAAATAAAGGTAAACAACCACGTGACTCATCAATGCTAAACCTTTTATTTCAAATGTTAATCATATTATTTTTAGTCATAAAATAATATGTTCTAATCTGAATCTGAGAAACTATCTGTCACATTAATAATAAAGCGTTCAGTGGTATCATCAATTATTTTGTCTAATTTAAACATTTTCTGTTCTTATTTTATTACGTGACCCTCGCAATTTTTCGAATTATCAGTCTCATTAGCTAAAGCCTCTGGCAAAAGAATTTTTAGGTCAGCCATTTTAAAAGTTTTATTTTTCTCGGCTATACCTAGTCTTGCCATAAATATTGTCACGAAGATTTTTTTTATTTTTTATTGCAAATAGTATTTATTACTTTTACAGTGTGTTAGTTTAATACATAAATATAAAACAATTTAAAATATAATAAGCTTATTCGAAGTGGTCTCCATTGGCTGCAATACAGTCCTTTAAACGTTGAGGCTAGTTATCAATAGAAGCACGCACTCTTTCCATGGGAAAATTCTTCACTGCCAATCGTATGGATTGTTTTAGGGACTCCAAATTATCATGGCGTTCAGAGCAAGCCATACTCTCTAAAACTGACCATAAATCATAATCCATCGAATTAAGATCGGGACTAGACGACGGCCAGTCTTCAGCTCTGATGAAGTCCGAAACGTTCACTTCCAACCAAGACTGCGTGGACCGAGCTTTATGACCCGGCGCCGAGTCTTGTTGGAAGGACCATACTTGGTTATTGAACATGGTGTTGTTAAGGGGCTTAACTACCTTCTCAAGGATGGTATCTTGATACACTTGTGCCGATGTTTTGATACCTTTTTCACAAAAATATGGCTCAGTCACTCCTTCATAGCTAACACCCCACCAAACCATCACTGAAGTCGGATAATGCCCACGTTGCACTCTGTCGACTAATTGGGAAGCTTCCTTAGAGCTTTGAGCATAAAAACGGTAATTTTGTTTGTTAAAATGTTGCTCAATTGTAAAGATTTTCTCATCCGTAAACAAATTTTTTCTGTGACCTCCCTTTGCGTACCGCTTCAGTAGTTGTTTCGATTTTACCACCCTATTCTTTTTAAATTATCAGTTAAAAAATGACCACTGCGTCTCTTACAGGCTGCAAGTCCTAAGTCATCTTTTAAAATACGCGACATGGTTCTGGGTGCTATCTTCATCTCCCGAGATAAAATCTTTTTCTTTCGGACAGGATTTCTTCGAATTCTTTCCCTTACTGCTTTGACCACCTTTTTCGTACGAACACTACGTGGACGGCCAGATCTTTTTCCGTCACAAACAGAGGAGGTCTCATTGTACCTATTAATAGCCCGGTACACAAACATTTGACTAATACCAAGCGTATGGAGAGTTTTAAAAATTGCATTTGGCTCCATACCAACTTTGTGTAATGCAATCACAGCGATTCGGTTCTCCTTATCACCCCACTCCATTTTAATATCACAAAATATTGTACTATGTATTGGCGCCAAAATTAGAAAACTCAATGAACAATCGTATAAAAATGACAGATTCCAAATTCAAATGTACAAATACACAATGTACATACATTACATAGTGTACAATGTACATGTTCAATGTTGTGTTCAAATGTGTATGTGTTCTTTCTTATTTTTAACTGTAACAGTATTTATGGCCAGACTAAGTATACCCCTTAACTTGAGCCCATGTCTTGAAATATCATGTCTTGAAACTATGTCTGTTTTCAACGGATAACACTCTTTGGGCCATGTTTCTTCTATATACTGCGCACACAACACACACACACACACACATTTGTCAATGTGTGTTTCTCAGAGGATGAGAGAGGTCCTGTTTTGAAGGGTTTTTTCTTCGGTGATGGAAATGAGAGTACGGAGTTGGTCTGGCTAGTACTAGGCTCGGGTTCACTCATTTTTCAACCATACGAATTTAAAAACCAATAAAGATAAATAACAAAAACTTACAATAACTAAATAACAAAAACAAAATAAAGAAACAAGCTATACTTATTAAAAAAATCGAAACGCACACGCAACATCGCAAATGTCGAGTAATATCCGCTACTTTTACATCTACGAAGAGTAGTTATAAATGATAAAGTTTAACATACATTAATAAAAGAGGAAACTATCGTTTAGATCGAAAATAAATTTAGTTTTGTTGTAACGTATTTTTAAACAAGAAAGTGTCAACTATAAAACACCCTTTGTACGATTTGTTTACCTTTATTTAACTACCTAAACCTTTCTAGTATAGTAGGTAATAATAAGGAAATGCTGTATTTACCTATAATTGTTTGTTACATTTGTTCATTATTTTGTGTTGCTTCCTGTAATTGCTGTAGTATATACAAACGTTGGTAAATCTAAATAAATTCAACATACAATATATCTGTCTCTTTCTTGCGCAGGTCGTCCGACAGAGATAGCAGAGAACGACATTTACGTGTGCGAGTCTGTATACGACGAATCCAACCGCGTCGCACGCAAACTGAAGGCTGGTTTGCGCAAGTTTGAACATACCAAGGATGTCACTATTGATGAGGTTCGTGTAATGAAATGTTTTGTTTATTAAATCAACAACTAATGTTTTTTTTTGTGTTATTTATTTAATAAGTACCAACAGCATATACATTAACATTTTAAGAGCTATAATGGTCAATGCCTGGCCTTTGTGTGCAATGGCTTGTAAAAACAATTTAAAAAAAAAGAACAAAATAAAGATTCACCCACGCTGGGGCACTATTCGCAACCCATACGTCGCGACTTGTATCGGGCACTAATATAAAGCTTTTTTTTCGGGATGTTCAAAGAATTTTATGCCAACTCTATAAGATGATACTCCATACTCTTTATTGGACATTACTAAATCACCTTGTACTAATGTATAGACTGCCCGCGGATGTAATTCAAGCAGTAATGTTTCCTGTTTCAAGGGTGCTATCATAAACCTACATTGTCTCTAAGATTTACATTTCATCACCTTACATCTTAGTGATGCTGGTGTATTAACTTCCTCTATATTATATCTTTATTAAAACAAATATTGTTTGTCTACAGATCTACTACTTCTCGAAAACCCTTGGTCCTCCTATATTGGCCACGGCTCAGGAAGTACAGTCAACATCAAGCGCGTTCACTCAGAAGCAGTTCACCGCTCATGGCAACTCCATGGATTCTATGGTAAGGTTTCAAGTTGCATTTTATTTATTCAAAATTATAAGGTTATTTGTGAAAAAAAAAAAAGTGTTAAAAATACCCACATATTATTTTTGATGAAGGTAAAAGAGTGTAGCTTTTTGATAGAATTAATCCATGTGGGTATTCATTCCTAAATCAAATCGAAATATTGTAAGATTACACATTATCCATGATTTTGTCGAGCAGTCTGTTCACTAACATGTAACTAGACATACATTTTCTGTTTTTTAATTTTGACTTTTGTTTGCAATGCAAACGGTGGCGCAGTTTTAATTCGATTTAAGTAAAGACATTTGAAGGTTTTAGAACGTTTGTCAATGTTACTGTTATTATTGTAATAAAATCATTGCCCGTTTAGACACAAATCTAGGCCAAACAACTACTATTATTCGAATTTGCAGTATTTAATATAGTTCAATTCCACTATACAGGACAGCAAACCTCAGTTCACAAACCTGATCAACACGACTATAGGTAGTCAGGACGTGGAGATGATTCTAGAGAACTCGCTTGACGATTCGTCGCTCGCCTCGCCCGCCACGCCGCTATCTATAGGTAAGTGTTCTAGTTTTTTTTATTGAAATCGAATGTTAGGGTAACTGGCACGGTGTTTATTTAACCTTTTGAACGCCAGAGCGTAAACGCATCGGCTCCCCTTCCACGCCAAGCCACAATTTCTACAAAAAAAATAGGGATTCCAACATCTTATCGATAAGTTATCGTTAATCAATTAATCATTGCTTTTCGTTCCATATTTTTTCAATAAAATATTACTCTTTGTATTATTCTTTTATTTAATTTGACTCTATTTGGTATCATACATCATTAAACACCAGTTATAAAGTTCTAAACAATCTAAAAGCAGACATTAGGACTACAAACGAATAAATCAAATAATAATAAGGCACATCACTAATCTCGTTCGTGACGTCATCCACTGTCGGGAAGACCCGACTCTGACGTGGCTGGCACGACTTTTGACAACTTCCTCGCATGCGAGTAGGGATGTGATATTGTCGGACATAATAAATAGTAATCATATATAGTATTTAAAACAATTTAAATCAATTTACTTATAATTATTACTCTGATTCTTTGTAAATTGGCAAACTTATGTCATCCAAGTCGTTCAGGATATTGACATAAGTTAGTAAATTCATCATCCTCTTCTACATTTTCTAACACATGGAAGAGTTCTTCAGTAGTCATTTGACTGCCAGCCATTTTTATTATACACTCGCACAATAATAATGCCGTTACAAATATTACCACCGATCATAATAATAAATGTAGCAAATCACTAGCAGTCTCCCGTAGCGCTAATGACGTCACCGCTTGACGTCTATTCCCGACTGTGGCGTACAGGTTACTGTTTATGCGTTTTTGCGTAGGGATGCGCGAGAGTGAACAGTAAACTATCGATCTTTAGATATCAATTATGTTTTTTTTCCATAATTTTATAAATATTATTACATTAGGAATATTCAGATACGAATAATTGTCATTAAAAAAAAATTGTCGAACTAATAGTAAGCTACTTTTAATAAAATATTTCATAAATTTGAAATATAAGTTACCTTACTTACCCATCACTAGCTGTCGTGTCTTGACGACTGTGGCGTGAGGGAGAACACTTTTTACGGATTTCGATTAGCAATTTTGGATGATTGTTTTTTCTAGTGAAATGTAAGTAATGAATATATCTGTGTGTCAATTTACAATATTTCATTAATGTAGTTTTAAATAATAGGAAAAAGAAACACAGAAAACTTAATTTAGTATATTTGTTTTGTACTTAAAAAATGTCGTTTTCTTGTCGGCTGTAGACGACGATGGCGTGTTTGGCACGTTTTTGTTGGTCGGCTATATCCGACCGTGGCGTTCAAAAGTTTAACCTGTCAGCCAGCTGATCTAAAGAATGTGAGACAACCCATTTACTCTTCAAGATTAATGAATGCGCCACTGAACATAGTAAGGATGCACAACCCAGATAGTAGGAGGATGGTATAACATTGATACCTCTATAATGTTTGTATGGAAATCTTCTAAATCCGTGCTTTAGTTTTATATGATTGATAAAACTAAAGCGTGGCGTTCTGTAGTTTCTGCTTACCCCCATGGGAAGAATGCATGAATTTATGTATATAAAACTAAAGCAGAGATTTAGAAGATAATTTTCTAGCGCCTAAATAATCACGAATAAGAGTTTTGTTAGTTTTACTAACAGACAGATTTATAACATTATAGCATAAGCTAAGTACCACCCTATCGCTTTGGGATATCCTGTTATGATGGAAGTGTTGTGTAAATAAATAAATAAAGAGTCGTTAGAGTATAGAAATTCTGCGTGTTTTTAGAAGACATACACGAACATGAATGTTATTCTGAACATACACTGAATCGTCTAAATTAGAGCTACCGTACTAAGGTAAAATATTGTTATAGTTGAACTATACTCAGTAGTCAACACGACCGTCAAAAACAATAACAATGAACCTCTTTCCTAGGTGGCAACAGCAACCCCTACAACCCGTCCCTAACGGCCACACCAACACAAGAGCGGACCAGCACAGCGACTCCAGCCAGCGGCAAGAAGAAGAAAGACAACAAGCAGAAGATTGTCACCGGATACATTCTGTACTCAAGCGAGGTCAGACGAGCCATCGTCGCTAATAACCCCGAGTCTACCTTCGGTGAGTTTTGTTTGATTTCTGTATAGGACCATTTGGATTTGCCCCGCGTCCTAATTGAAAGCGATCCTCGCGTTCATATGTCATTTTGTTCGGAAAGCCGGAAGCGCCCTCTGTCGTCGCGACACTCGTTCCGGTTCCCCGAACAAAAAGTGACATATTCGCGCTACGATCGCTTTCTATTACGACGCGGCCTTCGTGTTAAGAAAAATAAATTAAACTTCAATACTCAATATAATATTATATTATTTGCATTCTACGATGTCGACTTAGGTGGTAGGTTTACAAAGACATGATCATTGTGGTTGTGAACTTTGTATAGAATTTCGGCTTTCCGAAGATAACCGTTGGAACCTTCGACCGTGGTTGTACTATGCATCAGTTTCTCATTAAGGGGGGAAGCGCCAGGTTGTCCGCGAAATTCATTTGCCTTTTTTGCGATTTGTAGGTCAGTGTCAGGTGGTAGGTTGAAAAAACATGATTCCCGACCGAATCAAGTATTAATTTACAGAATTATAATAATTAAAAACATCAATACAACCCTCTAAGTTCTTAGAATTTTATTGAATAATAATTTTATTCGCGGGCAACCTGGCGCTTCCTCCTTAATGCAGGCTTGACTTGAAAGCTGAGCGGAATACATTTGCTGGTTTTCTGAATCAAATTTCGCTTGACTTAAAAACCGAGCAACCGCCTTTATTAAAGGTAAAATTAAGTTAGTCAGCGATACTCCGCAGACGTGACGTGACATATTAAAACAAAAAAAAACAAAAAAAGTTGATGTTTTTTCTTGTGGGATTATCGACCGCATTTAGTATATTCACTTGAAATATCAGTTTAAAAATTAGTTTTTTTGTGTGTAAACTCAAACTCAAAGCATTTATTTCAAATAAACCAATTACAGGCACTTTTGAATTGTCAAAGGGTCAGTCAGAAAAATGAAGCTAGTTGCCCATTCCAAAGCGTAGTAGGTACCTATGGAGAAGAACGGGCAAGAAATTCCATGGGCACTCTTTTAAATCAACATATAGTTACAAAAAACAAATTGTTTACATCATTCATGTTCAAATTAAAAATGTGAGAACGATGTAGAAAGACGTGCACGTTTAAAGTATCCGTAATAAAAAAGATAAAAACAATTCAAAAATTTAAATTAAAATAAGTCGTGGCAGCCAAGAGATGACCAGTCCCTACTGACGGCGCCCGTTCACGAACATAACGTATGGATCAGCACCAGTCAGCTCAACCATTTTGAAGGGAACTTAATGATCCAACACACACGCCACCACCAGCGACACATTTGAGTGAGCATGACATACTCTCAGCCGCCAGGGCACATTCAAGTCAATGAAAGACGAGCCTAGTAAATAGTGGCTTTATAGTAGGTACATAGTGCTCACACATGTGCTATAAACACACACTAAAACTTCACAGACGCGATTGGCGTCGATATCTAAACCAATAAAACGTATTTTCTCAACTCATACTACAAGTAATAAAACAATCAGCGGTCGCTGACCCCTAAAAAAAACCTTTTTTTTTTTTTTTATCGTGTATATACCCATCACGTCTGCAGAGTTTCGCTAGCTAATTTAATTTAACCCTGTATAAAGAAATGAACTGCTTGTATTGAGGAAGGTTTTTATTGAAAATCGATAACATTTAAAAGAATACTCATATTTGCTGCTATTCCATTTTGTATCTGTGATCTCTCATCGTGTATAAAGAAACTATCTTGCTTGTTTTAAGCACTGATTTGCCATTGTTCAATTATTTTTTCCTGTGGTAATTTTGGGCGAATTACTTCACCATACCAGATATATCGCGACTCTACGCCATTTTGAATAGGAACTGAGAAAAATAATAGTAATGAGCGGTCAAAACTAGATGTTTGTGTAAATTAATTATCTGGCCTAGAATAGAAAAACTACAATAAGTAAATCAAAAAAGTAATATATTCGTACAAATATAGTCAAATTGTTTTGATGTCTTTTAGTTACTGCTAGTTCTAAACAATATAAAATTCTCATATTACATGGCTTTGAAGACACGCTGACATTATCTAGTCATTTAAAAAATAAATGCCAAGTCTGCATTTACGCAAGTTGAGGTATGCTACTCTTGTGCATCGAACGGCTCGCGAGTGACTCTCGGATCGAACTCCTCACACCCCGAGGCTCCCTCGACCAAAATATAGTGGGGCGCGTCTTCGTGGATGGCACGTTCTGTAGATAGTTATAACACAACTAAACAACGTAATGTATTATCAACTTCCAAACAAACTTATTAACAATTTATACCATCCACCATTACTTAATGATTATTGAAAAAGAATTGAACAATGGTAAACCATCAAACTGTATTTCCATTTCGTGTGTACACAGCTTAATATCATCCTTATGTAAATGATCCTAACGCCACCTATATGTAAAATCTAGCTAACAAGGACAAATCTTTGAAATCGGGTAGGTAATGTTTCCTCTACTCAATTACAACGGTACAAGAATCTTTTGGCGCGTGGCCAAAATCGGAACTAATGCCGCCATCTTGTTTTTTCAATACAACTTCTGTGACAATTTTACAAATGTTTACCAACAAGGCCCTCCTGTCATTGTCATTCAGGCGCCAAAAGATCCTTGTAGCACTCTAGTTCGCTTACCCATTAGATGCACGCTGTACGTATTTATGTTGTGTATATCTATTGTTTCATTGGCTGTTATTTTTGTGTACGAAGAAATTTGTCGATTTAAAAAAAAAAAAAAAGAAGATTAATCTTTACAATCTACTTTGCTGAAGTCTTTCTTCGACCTTCTACGCACAGAATGCGATCCTATCGGTTGAGCGATATGCGCTGAACTGAGCGATTCGAAAGCGCACCGTACAGAAGCTCTTCGATATCCATAGGAGGGGTTATGTTTGAACCCTCTTTCTGACTCAGTCGGGTAATAAAGTTGGCCAAGTTGCACCTAAATTTTATGCATGTGAAAGACGAGCGCATATCCACTTATATGAAAACACTATTGCGTTAGCGTCATACAGACGTGGTTCATATCAAAATACGTCGCGTGTGGGTCAACGCCGGTTCCGAAATGCGAAGGGACCCGAAATTGTTAATCCCTGTAAATCCCATCTTTGATTGAATTGAATTTGGATTACAGCAAATTAGCAGTTTTTGCATAATATTTTAAGTCTTTTTCAAATTAAGTACCAAAGTTTTTAACAATAGAGAAAATCGTACACAACCGTAACCGCCAGACCGCTAGCAAAAAAAAAAAACCAGTACCAACATAACCTCTTTGAATTCACGCACACATTGGACCAGAGAGAGACACACCGCGGAAGTTATCCCGGTGTAACTCAAAGGTACGTGTCTAGCGTAGTATGTCTGTGTAGGCGAGATCTCGAGGATCGTCGGCAACGAGTGGCGCTCCCTACCGGCCTCCACTAAGCAGAGTTGGGAGGAAAGGGCTGCGCGGTGCAATGAGGAAACTTCAGCGAAACTTGCCGAAGAGGTTCGGGAGATGGCGCAACATGTTAGTAAAGTAGTTTCATTTTAAATCTCGTGTTTATGGTAGACAAAAGTTGCGTAGTTAGTAAGTTGCATTGTAAAAGCATTCTGTGTGTGTGTGGCTGGCTACATTCTTTACACTAAAACTGTGTGAAATAATGCCAGACAAGTTGCTGAAATAAATTGTTTGCAACTTTTTTTTACCATGAGTTCGGGGCTTTACGAGGTGCTGCAGTGCTACTTAAACGTTGGTTGATAATCTTAAAGTTATTGAGTACGGACGGAACTCAGGCAATGTATCGGTTTTGCCATGTCATAAATAATAATAGGCGACAGAACGATACATGTTTAAATAGGCGACAGAACGATACATGTTTAAATAATTTTGGGCTTCAAAATAGAGTTGAGTATCACTGGCGCACTTATTAGGTTTTGTCTAGAGATCAAAACAAATACTGCTTTAAGAAATCCCATTTCTATTAATTTTGAATACATATCAAAGTCTTAAAATTGCCTTGAAAACTGCAAGTAAAATATTATCTACTCTTTAAAATCGAGTATTATTTATCCCTCTTTAAAAATACATCTTCATGAACCATGTACATTTCTCCAGACCCCAATGGAGACTACCTACGAATGTGCCTGGGACACCTGCGACCATCAGTTTGAAGACCTCTCAGACTGCATGGAGCACTGCATTGGCGATGGAGGTAACAGTAAGTGTTCCTGCTATATGTACCTTTGTAACTAGCTGTCATTGTAGTAGAATTCGTGTGCTAGAACTTTGTAAAGGTCATATTCTTATTGGGATAGTTAAAAGTAAAAGAAAAACCGGTTGAGTAACAAAACACAGTAATTGATTTAGTAACTTCTTGCTCTATAAAGTGGGTTAAAAAAACATTTAAATGTTTGCATGTTGGTCTTCCTGCCCCTGTTCCATATTACTTGGTATCGGCGCAATCCTTTTTTTTTCTTTTATCTCCGCCTTTCCATTTTTTGATGGTTCAAAATGGTCACTTTATAATTTACTCTTAAAAATATACAAGTAAAAAAAAAACAAGTTTTTTTTGTCGTAGACCAACTTCTTAAAGTTACTCAACTAAATAAAATCAAATTCATAATTTGTAATATCCGAAATTTCATTATTGGTTCACGTATTATCCAAATATTAGTAAAAAAAAAAAAGTTTATGGTCATATTCATTTTCATACCTAAATGTTTTGTAATATTTTAATGCTGCTAGTGATCGGTACATATATCGAGACCAAGAAAGCCAAGCTAGAACGTAAGTAACTAACATATACTAGATCCATCATAGACAAGATGACAATCAACAACTACCAAGGAAATAAAACGACAGCCTCATATGTTTTAAATTAAGATGGATTTACAAGCACATAAGACGTTTCCCCTTTGCCCGTGTAATGGAAACAGAAATGCGATGGTTTTGATCTATAGTATTTTTGTCTCACGAAGCGACGCGCGTTTTACTTGTACTAACCAAATGTAGAAACGCTGTGAATATGTGCGTGAAGACGAGTAGCGCCTGCACATAACTCACACATACACACACGCGCACACATTTCCTAGCTTCCTACTTCGCCATTGTCTCGGACAGTACCGAGAGCTTCTGCACTTACACACACACACATTCACAGCGTATTTATACACTTGTTAACCACAAGTAAAGCGCGCGCCGCTTCGTGAGATAAAAATACTGTACCATCAGTTGGAACGTTGACGTATTTGCCACTCACATTTTTCTCCTGATAAAACATCAGTGACATGACAAGACAATGTCCATTTCTTGGCAATAGTTGATGTTCATCTCGTCTATAATACTAAACAATTAATTATTTATTTATGAATACTGCTAAAAGTAGCACAGGCTAGACAATGATGATATAACCCCTAGTCGCTATGACGACGGTTATTAAAGATCTAGTGCACGATCACAGCCTACCATATTCCCTAACCAAGTTGAGGTCACCTTCACAGTCTGGCCATATGAGACTGAATACCAGTATGTTACACAGAACGACTGTCTGATGAACAATCTGAGAAAAAGCCTGCAAAGTATTTCGTGTGGCCGTGGCCCATAAGTAAGTTTAGCATAATATAATCAAAAATATCGATTTTATTGTTAACTGACACTGGTGCCGATTCTCTTGCACAAATGCCTCTAAACTAGACTAAAAATCACTAAAATTTAGTTTATTCCTGTCAAACGACGATTTCCTATTCTGCAATAGGCTTAAAGTGACACAACTTAACTATATTTTAGGGTGACAGCACCAAGATGGCACTGAATTATTAATTTAGTGAAAATGGCAATTTTGCTATTCTGACTTTGGCGTTTTTCACCTAAAACTTTGATCGTCTAACTAAATCTGACTATTTTTAATCGCGATTAAAAAGGTGTGGAATAAAATTAGTTGTCATGAACTAAAATTCACACCAACACCTCGACTTCAGGTGCAAAAACAGTAGTGTATCTTTATTTTTCTTTTATTTTGCTGATATTTCGAAAATGGTGAGTGCAAACGAAAAAATAATGAAAATTTCGACCCCCTCTATGTAACGCATAAACCCCTAAAACTCAACATGTAGGTACTTAATAATTTTTCATATTTTCCATTCAAAAGTGAAAAATACCTTATAAAAAACACGTCGAGGCTGCCCACTAAGAACGCTTTGGGCTGCAAAAAAAAAAACGCGGGGTAGGGCAAACAAGTACCACGTGGAGTCGCGATTGTCAAATTCGATTTTAGTTGTGTCAAAGTTATTTTTAAATTTAGAGATATTTTTTGCAGAATAGCATTAAGAATCTCATAGCCAAAAGTAAGAAATTTTAGTAATAGTTTAGTTAAAAAAAAAAAAAAAAATAAGTTTAGTTCGGTGCACAAGAGAATCGGCACCAATATTTGCACAAAAAGTTATTAAAGCTAATATTTGATTTTCATCAATTTGTTGTAATTATGAAAAATTGTGTCATAACCACTTTATGTAAAAATAATGAATAAAAAAATAAATAGGTTTTAGGTCGTGAAATGGCCCATTGAGTAGAAAGTAAAAGTTCTGATTTTTTAGAGGGCCACTCATAATAGGCCGCGTCCTAACCGAAAGCGATACACGCGCGAGTAATATTGTGAATGTGAAGACTATGTGGGTCATGC
Source organism: Griposia aprilina (assembly GCA_916610205.1). Taxonomy (NCBI): domain Eukaryota; kingdom Metazoa; phylum Arthropoda; class Insecta; order Lepidoptera; family Noctuidae; genus Griposia; species Griposia aprilina. The sequence continues at coordinate 13,832,211 of OU744305.1, forward strand.
TATTTTTTTTCTTAATTTGTTTTAATCATGGTCTGGCTGTTTAAATACCCAAATGTCCTTTTTGGTATCGAGCGTCGAATCGTTGAGCTGCACGTTTACTGAGAAACGCATGCACTGAAAAAAAGAGACTGTGACCTCGTGAGTTTGTTTCGGCCTTTCTTCTCAGAGTAATCAGCAGTGATCGGAGTAGGTAGATTGAACTGGGGTCATTGATCCGAAACGTATATATTACTATGGACATTCCTCCGGAATTGGTGGATTATTAAAAAAAAACCGGAACTTATGTAGGAATTGTATTCTGCCAGAGTGGAAGGAGTCATTTGATGATTTGCCATCCTCAAAAAAAAGGTAGGAATTGTAATAAAATGAGCAATTTTATTCTTTATTATTCTTCCTATTTTTTTTTTTGTCACGATTTGACAAAACCCAACGACCAATCAGAACAAAGGATCATGGGTGGTACAATAACCGGTTATCAGAACAATGCGTACGCCCGCCGGAAATACTAAATCCGGAAATACCGGAATTACTTTCCGGAAAAATGGCTTATCCATGTTATTCTTTCTGTGTGCATTTATGATACAAGTACTAAAAATCAATCTACCTACTCCGATCACTGGTAATCAGATAGGAAATGCCGACCACATCTATTTTTTAAAATATGATTGGCGTGTAAAAGTGTTTGTTCAAACCTACTTACAGAAATAAAATCATTTTTCATTTTCATTAGTACGCGATCGTCGCGCTAGTTTATGTGAACTTAAACTCGAAGCTTTTATTTCGTATAAACCAATTACAGGCACTTTTGAATTGTCAAGGAGTCGGTCAGTCAGAAAGATGAAGCTAGTTACCCATACCAAAGCGTAGTAGGTACCTATGGAGAAGAACGGGCAAGAAACTCCATGGACACTCTTTTAAATCAAAATATGGTTACAAAATATTGGTTACATCGTTCATGTTGAAATTATGCATATGCGAACGATGCCGAACGTTAAAAGCGTCCATAATAAAAAGACAAAAGCAATTCAAATATTAAATTTAAATAAGCCGTGGCAGCTAAGAAATGACCAGTCCCCACTGACGGCGCCCGTTCACGAACATGACGCATGGATCAGCACCATTCAGCTCAACCATTTTGAAGGGAACTTAATGATCCAACACACTATGAATGAACAACACACTGTGAATATGACGTAATACTCGCGCGATCAATCAAGTTGCGTCATTTTTCAGGTATACGATCGCGTAATCGCGTATTCGCGCGACGATCGCCTTCGGTTAGGACGCAATGATACCTGTGTAACAGTCAACTATATATGTGCCAAATAAACGCCCGGTATACGTTACTATCTCTCTAACCTTCACCCCTTTCCCCCTACATGCGTGTCGGCAGCCGGCCACGTACAACAGCACTACCGCGGCACACTCAACGAGTACCCGTGCGTGTGGCGCAACTGTGCGCGCGTGCGCAAGGGGCAGGCGCCCTTCCCCAACCTGCCGCGGTTACTGAGACATGTGCGCGATCTACACGTCAACAAGGGGAACGGACGACTGATGGCTGTGCATGAGAGGTCCAGGTAAAGACATCAATATCTTCCTCGGCTTCCAATCTTACCAGATGCTGCTGAATACCTGGAGCGACTGCCTTTCTTGTTTCATTCGTTTTTGAAATATTGTTTTTCTAGCTTTTGAAATGTTAATGTGATAAATTAAAACACTTTTTTGGTTAAAATATGTTTATTTTTTGCCCGAGACTCTTGATGAGCAATGTTTGAAATGGAAGTTTTAAAAGTAGCTTAGTCCATTCGTTTAATCTACTGCATTCGATTGGCCTTTTCTACATTCCAGAAACTTCGTGCCATCGTCAAAGAAGCCGCCGAAACAAATCAGCTCGAATGTGCGCAGCGGCGTGATGTCACCAGGAGGTAAGATTTGGATTTACTAATTTCAACCAATTTTAAATACCTTGAGCTTGCCTCACATTTTCTCAGTTCCATCGAATAGGTATTTAAAGACTTAAATGAAAATGTAGACTATTGTAGACGTCACCTTGAATGTAATAAATACTACTACAAAAAAGTACTTATCAGCAAGAAGTGTTCTCTAATTATTATCTGAAATTTTATGTATTTAACTCCTTTTAGGTTCTGCGAGGCGGAATATTTACTTTTTTATTTAAAATTCAGCCATTATATTCCCAGCGTCTCTCTCCGGCATGTCGCCCCTGGCGCGCAACACGCCGTCCCCCGGCGCGGGCGACGGCGCGGCCGCGCTGGCGGTGGCGCCGCCCGCCGCGCGGCCTCCCCTGGACCCGCTGTTTGTAGCCGCGCCGCCGCGCGCGCAGAGACTTACACATTCTGAGGCTTACATCAGGTAATATACAACACGCCGTCCCCCGGCGCGGGCGACGGCGCGGCCGCGCTGGCGGTGGCGCCGCCCGCCGCGCGGCCTCCCCTGGACCCGCTGTTTGTAGCCGCGCCGCCGCGCGCGCAGAGACTTACACATTCTGAGGCTTACATCAGGTAATATACAACACGCCGTCCCCCGGCGCGGGCGACGGCGCGGCCGCGCTGGCGGTGGCGCCGCCCGCCGCGCGGCCTCCCCTGGACCCGCTGTTTGTAGCCGCGCCGCCGCGCGCGCAGAGACTTACACATTCTGAGGCTTACATCAGGTAATATACAACACGCCGTCCCCCGGCGCGGGCGACGGCGCGGCCGCGCTGGCGGTGGCGCCGCCCGCCGCGCGGCCTCCCCTGGACCCGCTGTTTGTAGCCGCGCCGCCGCGCGCGCAGAGACTTACACATTCTGAGGCTTACATCAGGTAATATACAACACGCCGTCCCCCGGCGCGGGCGACGGCGCGGCCGCGCTGGCGGTGGCGCCGCCCGCCGCGCGGCCTCCCCTGGACCCGCTGTTTGTAGCCGCGCCGCCGCGCGCGCAGAGACTTACACATTCTGAGGCTTACATCAGGTAATATACAACACGCCGTCCCCCGGCGCGGGCGACGGCGCGGCCGCGCTGGCGGTGGCGCCGCCCGCCGCGCGGCCTCCCCTGGACCCGCTGTTTGTAGCCGCGCCGCCGCGCGCGCAGAGACTTACACATTCTGAGGCTTACATCAGGTAATATACAACACGCCGTCCCCCGGCGCGGGCGACGGCGCGGCCGCGCTGGCGGTGGCGCCGCCCGCCGCGCGGCCTCCCCTGGACCCGCTGTTTGTAGCCGCGCCGCCGCGCGCGCAGAGACTTACACATTCTGAGGCTTACATCAGGTAATATACAACACGCCGTCCCCCGGCGCGGGCGACGGCGCGGCCGCGCTGGCGGTGGCGCCGCCCGCCGCGCGGCCTCCCCTGGACCCGCTGTTTGTAGCCGCGCCGCCGCGCGCGCAGAGACTTACACATTCTGAGGCTTACATCAGGTAATATACAACACGCCGTCCCCCGGCGCGGGCGACGGCGCGGCCGCGCTGGCGGTGGCGCCGCCCGCCGCGCGGCCTCCCCTGGACCCGCTGTTTGTAGCCGCGCCGCCGCGCGCGCAGAGACTTACACATTCTGAGGCTTACATCAGGTAATATACAACACGCCGTCCCCCGGCGCGGGCGACGGCGCGGCCGCGCTGGCGGTGGCGCCGCCCGCCGCGCGGCCTCCCCTGGACCCGCTGTTTGTAGCCGCGCCGCCGCGCGCGCAGAGACTTACACATTCTGAGGCTTACATCAGGTAATATACAACACGCCGTCCCCCGGCGCGGGCGACGGCGCGGCCGCGCTGGCGGTGGCGCCGCCCGCCGCGCGGCCTCCCCTGGACCCGCTGTTTGTAGCCGCGCCGCCGCGCGCGCAGAGACTTACACATTCTGAGGCTTACATCAGGTAATATACAACACGCCGTCCCCCGGCGCGGGCGACGGCGCGGCCGCGCTGGCGGTGGCGCCGCCCGCCGCGCGGCCTCCCCTGGACCCGCTGTTTGTAGCCGCGCCGCCGCGCGCGCAGAGACTTACACATTCTGAGGCTTACATCAGGTAATATACACCCCGCCGTCCCCCGGCGCGGGCGACGGCGCGGCCGCGCTGGCGGTGGCGCCGCCCGCCGCGCGGCCTCCCCTGGACCCGCTGTTTGTGGCCGCGCCGCCGCGCGCGCAGAGACTTACACATTCTGAGGCTTACATCAGGTAATATACAACACGCCGTCCCCCGGCGCGGCCGCGCTGGCGGTGGCGCCGCCCGCCGCGCGGCCTCCCCTGGACCCGCTGTTTGTGGCCGCGCCGCCGCGCGCGCAGAGACTTACACATTCTGAGGCTTACATCAGGTAATATACAACACGCCGTCCCCCGGCGCGGCCGCGCTGGCGGTGGCGCCGCCCGCCGCGCGGCCTCCCCTGGACCCGCTGTTTGTGGCCGCGCCGCCGCGCGCGCAGAGACTTACACATTCTGAGGCTTACATCAGGTAATATACAACACGCCGTCCCCCGGCGCGGGCGACGGCGCGGCCGCGCTGGCGGTGGCGCCGCCCGCCGCGCGGCCTCCCCTGGACCCGCTGTTTGTGGCCGCGCCGCCGCGCGCGCAGAGACTTACACATTCTGAGGCTTACATCAGGTAATATACAACACGCCGTCCCCCGGCGCGGGCGACGGCGCGGCCGCGCTGGCGGTGGCGCCGCCCGCCGCGCGGCCTCCCCTGGACCCGCTGTTTGTGGCCGCGCCGCCGCGCGCGCAGAGACTTACACATTCTGAGGCTTACATCAGGTAATATACAACACGCCGTCCCCCGGCGCGGCCGCGCTGGCGGTGGCGCCGCCCGCCGCGTGGCCTCCCCTGGACCCGCTGTTTGTGGCCGCGCCGCCGCGCGCGCAGAGACTTACACATTCTGAGGCTTACATCAGGTAATATACAACACGCCGTCCCCCGGCGCGGGCGACGGCGCGGCCGCGCTGGCGGTGGCGCCGCCCGCCGCGCGGCCTCCCCTGGACCCGCTGTTTGTGGCCGCGCCGCCGCGCGCGCAGAGACTTACACATTCTGAGGCTTACATCAGGTAATATACAACACGCCGTCCCCCGGCGCGGGCGACGGCGCGGCCGCGCTGGCGGTGGCGCCGCCCGCCGCGCGGCCTCCCCTGGACCCGCTGTTTGTGGCCGCGCCGCCGCGCGCGCAGAGACTTACACATTCTGAGGCTTACATCAGGTAATATACAACACGCCGTCCCCCGGCGCGGCCGCGCTGGCGGTGGCGCCGCCCGCCGCGCGGCCTCCCCTGGACCCGCTGTTTGTGGCCGCGCCGCCGCGCGCGCAGAGACTTACACATTCTGAGGCTTACATCAGGTAATATACAACACGCCGTCCCCCGGCGCGGCCGCGCTGGCGGGGGCGCCGCCCGCCGCGCGGCCTCCCCTGGACCCGCTGTTTGTGGCCGCGCCGCCGCGCGCGCAGAGACTTACACATTCTGAGGCTTACATCAGGTAATATACAACACGCCGTCCCCCGGCGCGGGCGACGGCGCGGCCGCGCGACCTCCCCTGGACCCGCTTTTTGTGGCCGCTTATTCCGCTTACTCCGTTGTATTTATTTTATTTTATTAGCTTTAGTTCAGCGCAGGCGCTTACTTGCAAGTGAAGCCGACTTTAGAAAATGCCAACTAGTTTTAATGGTCATTTGACAAAAATTACGAATCCCACCATTTCATTTTGTACTTTGAAAATAAAATCCTTCAGTATTCAAATTATTTTACACCCAAGACGACATGACAAAACAAAATTTAACCCCACACAATTTCCCTCCACAGATACATCGAAGGCCTACACTCTGAACAGAAATACATAACACCATGGGAAAAATCCTTAACCCCCATGCCGATAAATCCAGACCCAGCACAGTTCAACATGCACAAGATTCCAGCACACTGGATGACAGAAGAAGCCATTAATGGCTACTTAGCTCAGGACAAGAACGTATCTGAAACTGACGTACAGAAAATGGACCAGAATTCCAAGATTCTCAAAGGACTTTGCTCTTTAAGAGATTTTATGATGAAAGACGCTTTGTATCTGTCTAAAGTCGTGCATGGTAATAATAATACATGAATGTAAATTGCGGAAAAGTAATAAGATAGTATACAGAAACGGATGATAAAATTATGTGAAAGTATCTATAAGATTAATGTTATAGTATCGGTTTTTTTTTTTATATTCGTTGGACAAGTAAAAGCATCATTTATAAACAGATTTTTCTATCAAATATTGTTTCAGTTTAGCTGTAACTATGTTTTTTTTTTTTGTAGATCTATTGTGTAAGGGGAAGTTTATTTTCTAAATCAAGGGTAAAAATAACTTAATTAAGAGATCTTTGAAAGCTTGCGACATAATAAAAGTATTAATAAATCATAATATTGTTTTATTTCCAATCAAAGTAGAAGTGTAATCATTTATTTCAAATAGGCACGTAAGAGGCACTTTTAAGTCTTTAAAAAAAAAAATGAATTGATTCTAGTCGCACCTTCCAAAAGGTAGTTTCGTATGGAGCAGAATGGGCAAGAAACGCCACAGTTACTATTTTAAAATGTTTTACAATATAAAACATAACATAACATCACGCCTGTATTCCCCGAAGGGTTAGGCAGAGGTATCATAATATTGTTTTATTTTCAATCAAAGTAGAAGTGTAATCATTTATTTCAAATAGGCACGTAAAAGGCAAATTAAGTCTTTAAAAAAAAAAATGAATTGATTCTAGTCGCCCCTTCCAAAAGGTAGTTTCGTATGGAGCAGAATGGGCAAGAAACGCCACAGTTACTATTTTAAAATGTTTTACAATATAAAACAACATAACATCACGCCTGTATTCCCCGAAGGGTTAGGCAGAGGTGTACCTATAGTACACCCATATTTCGCCAGTTATGTTTAAGTCCCATGTTATTACATGGCAACTGGCAACATAACTGGCGACCCCCGCTATTGGGGACGAGCCTATTGCCATCGACCGGGCACAAATCCAGACTCCGGGCTGCTACCGAGAAATTCCAGATGGAAAAACCCAATAACACTTTGCCCGACCCGGAAATCGAACCCAGAACCTCATGCTCAGCAGTAGCGCTTGCGACCACTAAACCAACGAGGTAGTCAAAATATGTTTTACAATAAGTTGCTTGTAAATCATTCGTCGGACAGTTGAGAAATTGAGGAAGTTAAAAGAAGAGTATTTTCCGAGCGTGCTCATCGAGTCACCGGTTGCGTGAAATCGCGACGCTTGTAGCACGGTACATGCCGATCAAAACAGTGTTCAGTTTGCGTCAATTAAACACTTTCTGTTAGTAATCGACTAGGTACGAAACTTTACTCTTATTTTTAACTGATTTAAAAAAAAAGGAGATTGTTTTTACAGAACAGTATAAAGCTGAATTGAATACTCGTTTGAAGTGATTTGTGTTCCAATACCAACCTGTGCTGATTTCAAACTACGCTTCTCTCTCTTCGTCGACTACATGCAACACGTCTTCAAGATACGGTCTAGGTCATCCATTAATCTGTAGACAGTCATCCAGGGGGTGTTGTTTCACTCAAGGAGGGGTGGGGTGGGAAGGTGAAAAATCTATTAATTTTTACATAAGACCTCAATTTTTTGAGATATTCGCGTAAAATTTAAGTCGGTGGCAATTGAACACGGAAAGGGAAAAACGCAGTAAAGAATGTACTTCGTGCTTAGTAGAACGTATATATGGGCGCCAAGCCATTCTTTGATTTTATTTTTAAGCTTGTTTTTGATTATTTTGTACCTAATCTGACTTCCATGTTATTTATTAAATTAATACTTGTATTTCCGAATAAGTCTATGTTAGGTTTTATTTTGATGTATTTAAAATATTGTTCGTTTCCGTTTGAATTCATGTAGTTTTTATTCTGATACCTTCCTTTTGATTTATTTAAAATATTGTGAGTTTCCGGTTGACTTTATATAGTTTTTATGCTCATACTTCAATTTGATTTATTTAAAAATATTGTTTGTTTGCTATTGAATTTATAGTTTTTATTGTCATACTTCCTATTGATTTATGAAATTATTGTGCGTTTCCGGTTGACTTTATTTTATGTTTCTATGTTGTTATTGAAAGATTTATCTTGACACATCCGCTTGAATTATTTAAAAAGTTACATCCGCTTGATTTATATAAATTCTACTTGGCGGTAAAGTTTCGCGGTAATTTTGTGTATAAAAACTGTTGTACTGTGAAAGGGAGGACACCCCCCCCCCCCCCCGACCCTTGCTCGACGACGCGCCAGCCCGCGCCGTAGCTGAGCCTGTACTTTTAAATTCCCCTTATAATAATAATAATGAAATACAGCCGCGGTCTAATCATGGTGTAGAACTGGAAGATGATAGGGTTGCTTCAGTAAGTAGCCAGTGCAACGCCCAATTGAGGAGCGCACTGGAGGATGCATTCCGTGAGTACAGATCCACTCCGACCGAAATTAGACCCCGATTACCACGCCTGCCTATGCACAAAAAACATAGGGCGCTGGTGTGTGCCCTGGACTCGCATCTTAAGAATGTATTTGAGAGCAGCGAGAGTCTCGTTGATACACATTCGATCCTGTATTGCGCGGCTGTTGCGGCATGTCGTTTAGCGAACGTCAAGTTCCCAAACTGTGACGGGGCTACTCGAAAAAAACCTGCCGTACCAGCCTGGCACTGCAGGATCGAGCGTCGTATCGATGAGGCCAGGGTATTCATCGGCAAACTATACTGCTTCAGGGAGGGCAATACACGACCACGAGTGATGCGCTTTGTGAGGCGGGCATTCTCGGGGACTGAAATCAGCCCTCAGGAATACATGTCCCGTGTCACAGAGCGCATCGACTTCCTGAAGCAGAAAGTTTGTGCATGGGCGAGCCGTATTCGGCGGTATAAGCGGCGGGTTGATCGGTACACACAGAATCGCATGTTCCAGAGCGATGAGAGATGGTTATATAGAGCTTGGGAGCGACCTGAACAAAATGTGACAGATGAGTGCCGCCCGGATGATTCCGCCACGATTACATTCTGGCGCAACATCTGGTCAGTGCCCGTCTGTCACGTTGAGGCTGACTGGATACGGGATGTCGAGCAGGTGTGTGAAACTGTACCAGAAATGGAAGCGGTACTGATTACGCCTTTAGACGTCACCAAAGCAGTCCGTCCGTTACCGAATTGGAAATCACCGGGACCGGACGGATTGCACAACTTTTGGTTGAAATGGCTAATTAGTTCACACACCTGCCTGGCATCTCAGTTCCAAGCATCCTTAGAGTCCGGGTCGCTTCCGCAGTTTCTAACAACAGGCGTTACTCATCTGCTTCATAAGTCAGGTAGTTCCACGGATCCCAAGAATTATAGACCTATTACGTGTTTGTCAACGATCTATAAACTTCTTACATCCATTTTGAGAGCGAAAATTAACACGCACATTGATAATAACTCGATTATGTCAGCCTCTCAAAATGGATGTAGGAACGGATCCCGTGGTACTAAGGAGCTACTCCTCATCGATATGGCCATTAGCCAACAGGTTCGTCGATCCTGCAAGGATTTGTCGACATGCTGGATTGATTAGGTATAAGAAGGCCTACGACTCAGTGCCACATACGTGGCTCATGAGGGTGCTGGAGTTGTACAAGATAGATACAACTCTACGCACCTTCCTTGGGTCGTGTATGAGGCAATGGAGGACGGTTCTTCGCTATCCAGGGTGTCAACAGATCCAGGGGAATGATGAGCCTGTATGGATTAAACGGGGAATATTTCAGGGCGACAGTTTGAGTCCACTTTGGTTCTGCTTAGCCCTGAATCCTCTAAGTACACTACTGGAGGATTCAGGTCTAGGTTATCGGTTGAGGAGAGGTGGTCAGCTCATATCTCACCTCCTCTACATGGATGACTTGAAACTCTTTGCCCCCAACAAATTGCAACTGATGAAACTACTGAAGGTAACTGAAACTTTCAGTAGCGCCATCAGGATGGAATTTGGTGTGGACAAATGTGCAGTCATGCATGTAAAGCAAGGTGAGATTATGGAATCCGAAGGAATTCAACTTTCGGATTCCATACACCTTAGATCCCTCTCCTCATCCGAAAGCTATAAGTATTTGGGTATGTCGGAAACGTTAGGCATCAATGTTGCTGACATGAAGCAATCGCTGAAGGAGCGATTCTTTGGTCGCCTGAGGAAGGTATTAATTAGTCTTCTTTCAGGCGGAAACAAGGTTCGCGCCTTCAACGGTTGGGTCATGCCAGTATTGATGTACTCTTTCGGCATACTCAAATGGACTCAGACCGAACTCGACGCCCTGGATAGGAGGGTCCGTACACTGCTGACCGCAAACCGGATGCATCACCCACGATCATCGGTGATGAGACTGTACATACCGCGGAAGTGCGGGGGTCGAGGCTTTTTAAATGCAAAGACCCTCCACAACCGCGAAGTGTGCAGTCTCAGGGAATATTTTTTTAAAGCCGAAGTGGGTATGCACCTTGATGCGGTAGCAGTGGACAAGGGCCTCACCCCGCTCTCCATGGCTAAAGAGAACTGGCGCAAACCTGTGGTACTTACTACCGATGACCGCAAGGAGGTATGGCAAAGCAAGGAGCTACACGGACGCTTTTATCGGGCTCTTCACGAGCCCGGTGTAGATTTCTTAGCGTCCGTATCCTGGCTACGTTTTGGTGACCTTTTCGGGGAAACCGAAGGTTTCGTCTGTGCAATTATTATGGACGAAGTTATCTTGACGAATAACTACTGGAGACATATTATGAAAGACGGGACGGTTGACGTGTGTCGGGCATGCCATCGTCCGGGTGAGTCCATCAGACATATTGTCTCTGGTTGTTCTCGTCTGGCTAACGGCGAGTACTTGCACAGGCATAATCAAGTAGCCAGGATTATTCACTAACAACTTGCTTTGAAATATAAACTAGTGGATTCTGAGGTACCGTATTACAAGTATGTGCCCGACCCAGTTCTCGAAAATGACCATATTACGTTGTACTGGGATCGGTCTATCATTACTGACAGGACTATTGTCGCCAATAAGCCTTATATAGTGGTGATAGATCGATTAGCGCGCCGCACAATGATTATCGATATTACCATTCCGCATGACGAGAACCTCGTGAAAGCTGAGAAAGAGAAACAAATTAAATATCTCGACTTAGCACACGAGGTTGTTGACATGTGGAATGTGAGCTCGGCTGTCATTGTGCCGATTGTCGTATCGGCCAATGGCCTGATGGCCGAAAGCCTCGACCAACATCTCTCGAGGCTTTCGTTAGGCGGTTGGGTCAAGGGCCTGATCCAGAAGGCAGTTCTCCTCGATACGGCTCGCATCGTGAGGAGGTTCCTGTCTCTGGAGCCCTAACCACCGGTAGCTTGGACCCTGCTCCCGATACCGGCGGACCACTATTTTTTATATTTTTAAATGTTTTTTCTATGTTTTTATAAAAATATTTAAAAATGTATATAAATAAGTATATAAATAAATAAACGAATAATAATAATATAATTTCGATCCAGCCTGTCCCACCTTGCTGCCCTCCCCTCAGTGACGCCCTAAGCCAAGGTTCGTACCCCACAGGGGGTGCCCTTAGCGTGCGGTCACCTAGTATTTAAGAATTTCGCCCCTGGCTGGAGGCTTTAAGTTAGTAGCTTAAGGCACCCACAGGCTTGCCCGGTTAAGTAGCCAAGACCTCAGTGGTCAAAACTACGAGCTGCCAATTAGGAAAAAAAAAACACATTCTTTGTTCGCTGCTCCCGGAATAAACACCCTGAGTTGAAGTAAGGTATTTTCTTTGTAGTCTCTTAAACGTTTCTCTGCCGTTTCCTATTGCTGTGTGTTTTTGTGATATATTGGTGCAAAGTATTATGTCTGACTCCGACAACGACGGCGATCATGCGCCGACATATAGTTTTAGGTATTCCCAATATATAGCGCAAGATTCATCAGTAGGGACGATGACAATTTTTTTAATTTAAACTCAAATATATTTGGTTGCAAAAAGTGCAAACAATATCCCGTCCAAAAACTTACATTATTTGTTCGAACATTTCTATTTTTAGTCATCAACCCTATTGTTACCTCAAGATATCGTTGTGACAAGAAATGCATATTACTTTGTCCAAAGACGCCCACGTCACTAGGATAAGCGTACCTACAGCTGACTAGACGCGATATCAAATGTAACTTCACATTATCAACACACAAAACAATATTTACAAGTCAAAACCATATTAATTTGTTGATTGTGGCCTACAGGCGCGAGGTTATGAATCAATCTGCCTAGCCTTTTTCCAGTCTAACCAGATGCAGCTCAATACCAATATTTTACATAGAGCGACTGCCTATCGACGCGAGGTAATTAATAAAAGATAAAAATAGGTAAAGCTTACGTTTAATATGTATGTAATAATGAAGTTTAAATATGTATACAGCACATTGTATGGCATAAATATAATAGTCACAGATGTGATAAAGGCAAGTTTAGATGGCCTCCACTTCTTCTTTGATAAGTCTTACTAGGTGATTGAATTTACTGCCATCGAATATTAGGATCTGAAACAAACATAATATTTATTAAGAGACATAACATAATAGAATAGAATACTCTTTATTATGTACACTGTACATCATAAAAATTACAGATATAAATGTAGAAATTTTACATAGGGTGACACAGCGGGCGGTCTTATCGCTATAAGCGATCTTTTTACAGACAACCTTTTAATAATATCACGACTGTGATACTGGGTTAGGCAGAGGTGTACTTATAGTACACACACGTTACGGCAGTTACGTTTCAAGTCCCATGTAATCGGGGACGAGCCTATTGCCATCAACTGGGCACAAATCCAGACTGGGTTGCTACTGAGAAATTTGTGACGGAAAACCCCACTAACACTTTGCCTGACCTGGGAATCTAACACAGGACTTTGAGCTCAGCATTCGCGCTTGCGACCAACGAGGTCGACGATGCTGAGTTCACCGTTTTTAGAAATACTGAAGTAACACATTAATTAGTAGTTTATTACGGGAAAAGATCTATTGCGTACACTAACTTTTATCATTATCATTTCAACCAATAGACGTCCAATATCGAACATAGGCGACCCCCAAGGTATGTCCCGTTGTATCCTTAGGTAATCTATTAATATTTATAAATGTATTTATTATTTATAAATCAATATAAATGAAAAACAATGTTTGTTTGTGCTCTATGGATTCCGAAAAGGCTGGACCGATTTTGATGAAACTTTGGTGATTTTTTCTGCAAGTTTTATGGGTAGGGTAGGGATAGGACACTACGCGAACAAAGTTGCGCCGGGCAGCTAGTTATTTATAAATTGAATTCGCTTCTCGTGTTTTCGCTGTTCGACCGCGTCATTCTTCTAAATTAGGCAACGGATTATGATGCAGTTTTCAAAATCATTTAGAGAATTGAATCCGGAAGGTTTATGTGTATAATACAATTAGGTATATTAAAGTTTTTACTTAAAAAAAATGTCGATGTTTGTCAAGTCGTAAATACCGTGTCGCTAGTCTATACTAATATTATAAAGAAGTAAATTTTATTTTGTATGTAGGGGTAATCTTCCGAACTACTGTCAAACGGGGTGATTAGGGATGCAGCTCTGAATCGGAAATAAACTTTAAAAGGGTCAAAGTCAAATCATTTATTTCAAATAGGCACATAAAACACTCTAGAACGTCAAAATTTACAAAAAAAATTGAATTGATTCTAGTGGCCGTTACTCGGATTTTAACATTGAAATAATATATGTAGTTTGTTGTCAACAAGGGCACTTAATCATTCATTAGAATACAGTAAACACATTAGAGTCCTTTTTGGAAACAAACTATATTACATATTTCAATGTTAATATCCCTTTTAAAGTTTCGTTCCGATTCAATCCTGCATCCCTATTCACCCCGTTTGACGGTACTGATCCGATTACGAAAATTCTTTCACTGATTTAAAGCTACAGTATTGCCGAGTGTCAATGTTAAAACAAGAAATTTCAGGCGAAGTCGCGGTCAGAAGCTAGTAGGTACTGACAACAGTCAATTAGTTATAGGTACCTTTCTGCAAGGCGTAAGCGCCCCTCCCTCGTAGTCCCATTGTGACAGGTCAGCCTGTTCGGTGACGTCAACATCAAAGCTCGCCAGCGCTTCGTCTGCTATCGGTTTCTCTTCTTGATTCGCGAAGAGTACTTCTGAAGATTCCTCTGTAATAATAAATGATAATAGGAAATTAGTTTATGTAGAACTCAATGCCATGATGCATTTTCTACAAATTCTGGGGAAAAAATGTTGGTTTATTGATTTAAGTGTAGAAGAGGCGCAAAGGCAAATTGTGTCTGCGTTTGATTCCCGAGTTGGACTCGATCTATGTTAAACAAGCTTGCTATGTTGCATATTCACATTCAATCAGAGACTGTGACCTGAGTATGACTGAGTTTATTTCAACTTTTCTTCTCAGAGTAGTCAGATAGGAAACGCCGACCTCATCTAGTTTAAAAAATAGGATTGTCGTGTAAAAGTGTTTGTACAAACCTACTTACAGAAATAAAATCATCATTTAATTAGATCACTGGCAAGAAAAAGGTATAAAATAAAATACAACAATATCAAGATCATGATGATGTTCAAGATTATGATGTCATGCCTGAATTTCGTAAAGAAGGGGACTCCTTTACGAAATTCAGGCATGACATCATAATCTTCCATTCTACCATTTATTACAGTTACATGAATAGACGAAACATACAACCCACTATAACTGAGAACAACAATAATTTAACAATCTCACAAACATCATTGTTAGCTCCATATCATAGGATTGTTTAGAAAACAGTCACATATTCACAAACACATTACATAACATCACGCCGGTCTAAATTCCCTGAAGATATAGGCAGAGGTCTAGAGCAAGTGCTACTGCTGAGCGTGAGGTCCTGAGTTCGATTCCCAGGTCGGGCAGTGTTTTTGAGTTTTTCTATCTGGCATTTTTCAGTGGCAGCCTGGAGTTTGGATTAGGGCCCGGTTAATGGGAAAAGGCTCGCCCCCTGTTACATGGGACTTAAACATAACTGGCGAAATAGATATACTATCCTTTGGGGAGACGAGACGTTATGTTATGTTAATACACTCACATTTCACTAGTGTTTTTGGTTCACCAAAAATTGTTCACACTGGTTTTATGCCAAAGGTAACATGCAAAATACGAAGGCAAACTCCGCATGCATAAAGAAGTTGTACAAAAGTAGTTAAATTTACATCCCATCTAATTATATAATAGTTAACTAATGGGCCTATAACCCATACCGGTTATGGAAAACATCGTGAGAAAACCCACTAAAAACCCTAGAGCTAAAAGTTCGATGACATGTGACATCTGGCAACTCGCACTGGGCAGACGTGGTGGATTACGGCCCACTCCCTCTCACAGAGAGGAGGCCTGTGTCCCAGCAGTGGGAACAGTATAGGCTGATTATACTGGGAGCCTATTGTCATCAACTGTGCACAAAACACTGAGAAATTCCTAGAGGAAGACCCAGTAACACCACACTTGATCTAGGTATTAGTAGGTCTAGCGGTCGCAAGCTGCGACTGCCGAGGATAAGGTCGTGGGTTCGATATTCTGCATTCACATACCTCCAGTATTATAAGTCTTGCAGATCCATATCAGGTACTGGAATGTGTAGGGCATGTTTTTCTTTGTTGCCTTGTCCAGTTCATTCTGCAGAGATGAGAATAGGGGGACGCTGATGGCTGCGGGAATGTTAAGGATCCTGTAAAAATCGTACTTTTAACTTTTATGTTACTTGGTTTACAATACGAAACGAGCATGTTTCAAACTAAAAACAACTTTTTTTTTTCACCCATTTTTGTCATTCTAGACTATATCAATCATAATTCTGCATATTTTTAGATTATGAACTCATTTTTCTTTCGTAGTTCATTACCATATCAATAAGATAAAATAATAACCAAACCAAAAAATATGTCCAAATAACCAATTGAAACAAGTCATAGAATTTCGCGACTATTGCAAACATGTCAAAGTTGTTTATTTTGAGAGTTATGTTGCTTGTTTATTAGTATACCATAAACAAACACTTCAAAACTTTCAACAAGGTAAAAAAAATACCACTTCATAGCAAACACAATAATAACAGCGGTCCTGACTCACATTTCGTTCAATTTAATGAAAATCTCTTTGGTACATCATTATTATTTATTTATATATTCTTTATTGTACACCACAAATTAAATAACAAAAAATAAATCAAATCACTACAAAATATACAATGGGCGTCTGCGTTCTCTTCGAGGCAACCTTGGAATAGACAGTGATTTGCCTGGACTTAAAATGGGCTGTCTTTGGTGCAAATAATAAGAATTACCTTTCATTGATGACTAGTCCAACATGCTCCGACGCACTTGCCAGTATCTTCTTGATAAGTGCTTTAGTTCTGTCGTCTGCATTCTCGTCAGCTAGTGTAATGAGTAGTGTCCGGATCTGCTCTATGGATTGTTCTTCCTGAAAATAATGTAATACCTTATAAACACTTTAAAGCTACAAGATTTTTTACTAGATATTTCTACATACATACATAAACTCACGCCTTCTTCCCATGGGGGTAGGCAGAAACTACAGAACACCACCTGCTACAATCCTTACATACTCCTTTTGCCTCGTTTACGTTCATACATCTACGCACGCCGGTTTTGAGTACTACGCACCTGACCTTTCTGAAGAACATCACCAATAAGGCCACTATTTGTCTTCCTAGGGCGTTTCCACTCACATCTGCCTTGTAAATACCTTTTGTTAGTCGCCCTTCATTCATCCTCTCAACATGACCAAACCATCTTAGCATACTCTTAGATATTTCTGTTATGAACTAATTCCATAAGAATAAATAATATCATTTGCAATTACATGTGAATGTGTTACTTGACAGTAATATAAATTATGAGTGCCACATTTGTTTTTTAACTTAGTGGTTGTTTTAAACAGAGTATGAAACAAAATCCAACTTGTAAAGGCATTATCTGTGTGATAAAATAGGTCGGAGGAAGTTAGCTTATCTGCAAATAGTTTTGTTGTTGCAGATTTATATAAATTGCAATATTTTATAAACTAGAGGAAATTCACCACCATTCTCTATATGAGGTGAGACCTTGCCCTGCAAATAGGAGTCTATTGAACCATATTCTAGTAGAATATTTACAAGGGAAGGGAGTTTGAGTGGGTCAAATTCGTCAAAAACCTCAGTATAGATCAGGTGACCATTCTAACAAATATTGTAACCATAGCTGTGTCTATTTCACTTACTTTTCTCTTAGTAATGTTAATAATAGTGGTGATGCCGAACACTCCGTCACTGCCATCATCATCATCATCCTCATCATCCACACCATCGTCTAAGCACTGCTTCACAACACTGCCAACATAGTTTTGAGCTGAAATAAACAGATATTGAGGAATATAATAATAAAATAGTGGACTGGATGTAAATGACTATTAAGTGCTCCCAAATTATTTCTTTTTACATAATCTTCTAATTTTTTTACATTATAAACTTACAATTCTAATTTCAACTCGTTACTAATGGCTTTTTAGACAGTATATTAATTTAGATAAACAGTAACATAATGGCAATCATGTCATTTGGATTAAATAGGTTCTTTTTTATTTATCTTCTAAATTTTGTGTGTGTTGTAGAGCATGTAGACAATAGATTTGTAGACCATTTTCTATTTTCTTAAGTATCTGGTACTTGTTGACAGGCCTACACTGTCCGCCCATACCTATTAACACTGTAATTTGAAAACATTGTAAAAGCCAATTATTTTTAAAAGAGTAACCGTGGTGTTTCTTGCCAGCTCTTCTCTATGGGAAACAACCAATTGGAACCGTGCACCAAGCTAATGACGTTTCATAAGTGCCCATGTAAGTTTAGGTTAAATAAATATTTTGATTATGATTTTATTTGATAAATCAATAGATAAGGAGGTTTCCCTCTCAAAAGCCCTGACCACGGTAGCTTGGACCACGCGCCCAATACTGGCTACCTACAATTTTTTTATTTCATCCTGTTTTTTTTTCTGAATTCTGTTGGAAAATAAAATATTTACTTGCTAGGCTTAAGAACATGCACTTGACAATATTTGAGAAAAAGCAGGTACACCGGAGTAGATGGCAAAATGGGCTACAGAAAGAAGTCGGCAAAGAATATTTTAAAAGTCAAAAGTGAAATCATATAATTCAAAGGCTTAAACGTCATAATTTACGAAAAAAATTGAGTTGATTCTAGTTGCTGAAGTTTATAATATAATACTAAAGTACTTACAAATAATAATTTGTGCCAGGCCACCCAATTCAACATTGGATTTGAGAAACAGTTGTCTCAGCAGCTGCTTGATGCCGTGGAAGTCACAATCCTCAGGGTTACGGCCTTCGAAGTCGGCTTGTAACTCCTAAAACATCAATAAAAAACTTAGCACAAAAAAGCGAAGGTATGACTAATTTCCAGTGCCTGTGCTACTCGTTTCATTAAGTTGTGAAAAAAAAACAATAGGTTTAGAAAACAATCAATCAAAAGAATCGTTGTTCTTTTCAAAACTTACTGAATGAAATATTCCAAATACTTACTAATAATTTTCAAGAAATAGAAATGAAAAGAATTTCGTCACCGGAAATAAACAAATAAAACGCGGCATGCCATGTGATTTTTAGGTTATAATATAAAACCTACCTTGTCGTTCCCAACAAAGTTTCCATCCGAATCGAAGTCGGAGTCTTTTTCGCTACCAGAATCCTGTTCTTCGTCACTTTCACTGTCGTGAATTTCTATTTCTTTATTTTTTTTATTCGACATTTTTTCCGCCGACACAACCACACGTCGTAAATAAAACACAAACAATAACCAATAACCAACCACAGACATACAATGAATGAACTATAGAGTCGGCGATTGATTGAATGAAAATTGAATAATGAAGAGAAGCCCAAGAAGAAGCCACGGACAAGTGGTTTACTTTTTTCAGTTTTTTTCAAGTTAATGCACAGAGTGCTGAGTTAATGTACGGAATATCTTTTCAGCCAGTTGAGCCAGTGGTTTCATTCAACAAACGAATGGCAGGTGGGAAAGGCTGCTATTTAATGATTTCCATTTTGATTGATTAATATATTTAATTAAATTAAAAGTAATTTAATTTAATTAAATATATTAATTTCCATAAATTGGCATGGGCTGTAAAAAACTACGACAAGCCTTACTTTTCGTTGTAGATTATTAGAGGTCCTCTCACAAGAGATATCCCGTTCCCGCGGCAATAAGAAGTGGAATTATTATTATACAGGGTCGCAGAGACATCGACACACACTCTGTTACCATGGATACAGCAGATGATTCTGAAAACTCCTGCGTTGAAATTTATCTACAGTAATTTAAAAAAAATAGCCTTTCCATACTTTTTAACCGCGTAGGTATTGCACTTTTCAATAAAATAGCTGATTTTTTATTTGATATTCGACGGAAAATTACTACGTTAGGGGGTCTAGAATCCGCGAGAAATCGCGGCACAGCGGACAGAGCGCCGGCGGGATCTCATGGCGACATGGAGAGTGCGACTGTCGCAATCCAGTGCTGGGCACGACACAATTGCGGCGGTAAGTCCCCTCTTTGAGGAGTGAGATGATAGAGTGAGATATAGTGAGATGATGAGATGGAGAGGCGCCTCGGCGGCGTCCCCACCTTCCACCAGCAATGGGTAGCTCGCCATCCAGTAAGGACCAGCGGGGTAATTACGTAACACATTAACAGTAGGAATGTTTTTAATTTTGACAGTTCAACAACATTCATTACGTTATTTACTTTGTTGAGCAAACAATTTTTTCGAACATATGAAGCAATGGATTAGCAATAGGCTTCAAGATTATTCAGATTGCGATTGATAGTATGTTACGTAATTAGAGTGCTGGCCCGGGTCGACGGCACGTTGTGTTCCACGCGCGCTTCAAAGAGATGTCAGCACTCACTGACGGGGTGTGCTAGGGCCGATGCCTGCCATGGTCGCGGGTTTGTCCGAAAGCGGAAAGGGTCACCTTGGCCCTGGCACACAGGCAGCTGAAGGAACACTGGTGGGTTTTAGTCAGTAAAAGTCTGACACGCCCTCCCGCTCCACCTAGAGCGGGAGAAGTTATTTGATGATTTCCCACCAAAAAAAAGGGGGTCTAGAATTATGTCCATTAGCGCATCGATGTCCCTGCCATCCTGTATAGTTAGCACCATTCCTACAACAATCCTTTTGGTTCCCTATCCATTTGCATAAAATTTTAAGACCTAATATAACTTAGCATAATTTTGTTTGGCATAATTATATTTTCGCATAATATAATTACGCATAACAGCTTACGCATAATTTTTTTTAACATAATTTCTCTAACCATAATAATGATTAAGCATTATATTCTAAAGCATAAATTTATTAAGCATAAAGTTCAAAAGCATAACTTTTTTAAGCATAATATCCTAAAGCATAAATGTATTTACGCATAATGATATTAAAACATATTTATAGGTATAACAATGAAATAATTATTAACACCTAGAATATTAGACACTATACACGTAAAGCAAGCATACAGCATACAAGCAAGCATACAGCATGCAAGCAAGCATGCAGCAAAGAAGCAAGCATGCAACATGCAGCAGGCAGGGTTTCTTTTAGCGACGCTGCGGGCCTCCGGCGGCCCCACGCGCCTACGCGATTTTAAATTACACTCTAGGGGTAGGACAAACAAGACTACGTGGAGTCGGTTTTGAGGCAATTCGGTTCTGTCACTAACTTTTGTTGCACAGCATATTAAATTTTTAACAATATTATTTAATTGTTACAGAAACTATAGCAAATTGGTTTGATCAGAATTATGTATGGGGCACTACAAGTTCACCACCACCATTTCCACCCAAAGTCTGGAGTACGTATCTACTAGAAAAGGAAAATATACCTAGGACACAAAATCATGCAGAGGCATGGCAAAATAGATTTGCACATTTTGTGGGAAAACACCATCCTGGATTTTATTTTTTGGCAAAAAAGATCGTTCAAGAAATAAAACATCAAACCATTGAAATAGATAAACTGGATGTCGGAACATCACTTATACCAAAAAAAAAAGAAAAAATACACGGACAAAACCAAAAGAATTGAAAAAATTATAAGTAAAAAAGATGAGTATACTTCTAAACAAGCATATTTACAAGCAATTGCTAAAAATATACACCTAAAATAAATATTTATACATAATTAAAGACCACTGTTTCAATCAGTTAACTTTTATCTGAGGAATAATCGCCATATTTATTTCTCATAATAGAAGTTAACTGATTGACATATTTTTTTATACAAAAACTGTTAAAACATCTAATATATTCTTCAGATAAAAGTTATCTCGCGATTGAAAAATCCTTTAAGTTACATAATGTTATGTATAATAAATCATTTGCATGAAAATTGTTTTTGTTATTTATATTGATTGTATGCCTAAATATTATTATGCTAATAGTCATTATGCCTAATAACGTTATGCTAATAGTCAATATGCCTCCTAACGTTATGCGAATCTAATTTATGCCAAAACAAATAAGTCTTTAAGATGATTATGCCAACATAAAATGTATGCCTAAAAAAATTATGCCGAAGTATTATTATGCCAAAACAAATTGTGCCAAAATCGTTATGCCGAAGTATATTAGGACAAAGAACATTATGCGAAAAGAAGGGATCCCAATCCTTTTACCTCAGACACCTTTCTCTATTTATGAAAGTGCAATTTATTAACCAGTGCCTGTACATCCTGTAATAAATGATATTGAGTTAAATGATTCTGTCGCATACTTGTAGCGCTGCGATACGGCTGTAAAGTCCGTCTTCGTAAGACGGACTTTACAGCCATTCAAAGTGAAAAAAAAAACTGAGTTATTTTCAACTAATTTATTAATATAAAATGCTACATTGATTTACATGATTTGTTCTTTGTGTGTAACTAGGAACTAAAATTAGTTCCTGTGTATTCGAACTTTTTATAAATTGCGGGCATAGCACGGTAACACGTGTCTACGAAGCAACTGCAAAGTGTAGCTTCAACTTTTTTTTTTATAAATGTTGAGAAGCAAGGTGAAGTACGACCAGGAAGTCTTGATTATCTAAAACAGAAATTGAAACTGAAACGATTTAAAGGCTGGACAGGACATCCATCAAAGTTGTTAGAGATCGTCCAGTTTAAAATTGCACGCCCTTCCACTGCTTGTTGCATTCACATTTCAAATGTTTGTATAGAATTTTATGTGGAGGAGCGTGCAGTTTTAAATTACACGATCTCTACTTACCGTAGTGTAACTCGCCAGTGAAATTATTGAAAACCCATACGTAGTCACATGCACGTCCTTTTGAGCCCTGAAAGGACGCATATTGATTAATAAATTACGTCAAAATCTTTCCGTGGGTTATCCGTGAAAATAACAGACACATGACGTCATGACGAATCTGCATTATTGAGTTAACTAAGTGGTTTTATATTACCGGTTTCACTCTTCTGGATAAGGTCCGGTTAAATTTTTGAACAGATAATAATTTCATACAAATTCAGATTCATTTTTAATTTAGATAGTTCAGTCGGATAGTCCCTATCAGGAAATTGCGAAACTGACCCATAGAATTCCAATATTCCTACATGGTGAAGAAATATTTAACTTTAGTTTAAATATTTCTAATTGCTCTAAGTAGGTACCTACTACTGTAGCGGCATCTACAACGCCACATGCGACCTACGCGTCACACTGACTTCACGCAGAATCCTGCATCGCGCAAGCAGAGTTTAGCGCGCAACTTATACAACGATCCGACATCAACCATAGGGCAGTTGCCCACCAGACACAACACCCCTCTGGTCGGAGGATCCTCCCTTTTCTATAGAGTATGAGTGAACTTTACACCCTGTTCCTCATACCTCTATACTATCTACTGATCATAGATGGTGCTATTAGTACCGGGGCCGAAGTTGCTAATGACCTGCCGGTGCTTTTAGGCGAACTAGCCTAGCCATTAGGTTAGGCGAGAAAATGCACGAGTAAAGGTGCATCAGATAATTTACATTTTTGGAAATGCTTATTACCTACTTAGAAGTTATACCTCAGCATAACTTAGTAAAACCCTAAACGTAGGTAACTAAAAGGTAATTATTATCTATGAGTTACCTAAGTAGCGCGTAGGCATAATAAACATCTTTAATCTTAGGCAATGTATGACGTAGCTCGTAAGTTTATTCTAAATTCTAATCTAAGTCCTCTCAACCTCTGTATGCAACATCTATCGTTTAGTTAACCTTCTACTGAGAACACGTTCTTTCACACATCAAATTACCAACCTTATCGGCAAATCTACATAAGGTATAACCTACTTAATAAAAATACTAATGGTTGGCGAAAAAAGAACATATCTACCTTTAAGTTATAGGTAAGTATCGATCTTCCTCTATGACCCATGTCACCACCAGGGGCGTATTTACCCAAGGGCCAAAAGGGCCATGGCCCGGGGCGGCAGGCTGCGAGGGGCGGCGCAAGCCGCACCTCGTGCTCAGCTTTGTGCGCCTTTCTTTTTGACTTTATATGCCTGTAGAAATTTCAAAAAAGCGTACCTACTTAATTAACAATAATTAAAACTTATTTAGTTGTAAGTTTGATAGATATCAAGACGCGGGGCTATCGTATTAGGTAATGGCCGGTCCGTCGGACTCCGTCGCGACTCGGGATTAGTCGGGATGTTTCGACGTTGCTCGTGTCGTTTTCGTTTATGATGGTCAGCGAGGGACGTTGCTTGTACCAGACTTATTAAAGATTGGAGTCAAATAATAGCGGCTCTTGAAGCTATAAAAAGTGACTCTGCCCACCAAAAAGCTTTGGTTAAAGTTAAAAATGAAGCTGCGGGTTTATTGGCTCTACTAAAGTCCCTAGAAACGGCCATATTATCGGAATTTTGGGGATCTGTTTTAAAACAATTTAATATACTTATGTTCCTAAATTCTACAAGGTTTCGCCACAGACTTAGAGGTAGTTTCCAGGATTTACAAGTCACTCATTACTTTTGTAGAAAATCAACGGGAATCTTTTGATATTTTGAAGAGGCTGGTAAAACAAAATTTTCAGAAGAATACACGAACAATCACAAGAGAATTATTAAGAGAAACAAACGAGACGATCAGTCTCGCGAGGGAGAATTGTTACCATTTTAGGGTTAATACCTTAATCCCAATAAGCGACCAATTGTTGGGCGTGCTAAATGGAAGTGCAAAACTTAGTATGACGCGGTAATCGCCAATTTTGATTTTTTATGCTAATTAGATACAAAGTCTGAAGTAGAAGTTCGAGTGAATGCCATAAAACTCCAAAAAGTATACCCGATTGATCTGGCGAATTATCTTTTTCTTTTTTGGTGGGAATTCATGAAATAACTTTTCCCGCTCTGGGCGAAGCGGGAGGGCGTATCAGACTCTGTGCGCGACTTTCGTTTTCCGTAATTAAAAGAATAAAAAAATATCTACGGAATAACCTTTAATCCGTTAATTATGACAGTGTCATTGAAGTTTTTTTTTTCTTCCCTAGATGGTATTTTTTGGACAGTAAATTTTTTCGAAAATTTTCAAAATGGCTGAGATATAGGTAGGGATTGAAAACGTAAAAAAAAACATATTTCAGCCATTCCGCGCCCTTTTTATTTTAAGGTGCGCATTTATTCAGTTCTAAGCTATGCAAAGACAGCCTCGCGAGGTGTACAGCTCACAGAGCCACTAGTGAAGAAATAATATGTTTATTTCTTTTTATGGCATTTTTAGTTTCGTCATTCATTAACATCAATATCAACCCACATCAACACACTGCTGTACTTTATTTTATAATTAAAAGTTTTTGCTTTAAAGTTATAGGCATGACAACATGGGGGTCATAGAGGAAGATCGATTTCTAAAGAACAAGTTTGCTGATGCTGGTAACTAGGTAGGTAAGTACCAACCTACCAATATTTTTCATTTTGGGTCTTTTCTACTTTCTACGAAAGTTTTACTGTTATTTCATGTATATTTATTTATTTATAGTTACTTTATTGTACACTACCAAAACACATAACAAAAAATAAATCAAACACTACAAAATGTAAAATTGGTGGCCTTATCGCTTTCTGAACGGGAGACATTTTTATTATTCGAGGGGTTTTAAAGCCTTTTCCACGACTGAAAAACCCACAACAAGACATTTGTGACTCTGAGTTTGTTTCGGTATTTCTTCTCAGAGTAAGACGTTTTTATAGGAAATAGCGACCTTACCCAGTTTATAAAATAATATCACGTGTAAGTGTTTTTATAAACCTACGTACAGAAATAAAATGATTTAAGTATAAATTTAATTTAGTTATTTTCAATAGTATTGGCACGAACTGAATACATAGGTATTGTTAATGCTATGACAAAAGAATAAAGCAGTTTTTCAAGGTTACCTTGGGCGGATCTGAGGGCATAAACAAATGGCATTCGCTTCGGATCGATTCTATTTCTACAATCGCTATCGCTTTCGCTAATGATTCCAAAAACTAGCAATAACGCTCGTCAAAAAGTGTCCCTTGGTTATGCCTCTCTGTGGAAGTACCTAATCTTTCGACGCTGTCGATTCATTTCATAATCGAATGTTGTTTACTAATTTTTCTAGCTAATTTTTATTCGTTGAACTATGATCACGTGACATTTCGATAGCTTATGTCAACCCCATACATTTTAGCTTTTCTACTAGCGTCCGAATCGAAATCGAATGTTACTTTGTCTAGGACCTCTGACCTCAAGGTCTCAGAGTGAGTACGTATAGTGTAAAGTGCGCGCGGCCGAAATCAGAAATAATCCTGCGTCACCATCTCGACATTTATGTTTGATGTCAAGAAAGTGTGCTGTGCTCCGTGTTTTCCAAAGTAAATAATCACTATCATTATGCCGAAAGTGATTAAAAGTGCTAGCAGGGTGTCTTGAAGGTCAAACACGTGCGCACAGTCCACCAGTCCCCTGTCGTAGAGGTTATTTACAAATCTAGGTAGTTTGGCTATCTATAATAACTAGGTTATTATTATAAACCGGTAAAATTTGTTTAAAGTTTGTATGTAGGGGTAATAATCTCTGGAATTACCGGTCGGATTTGATAGAATCTTTTTGCATTTGATAGCCCAATTCTTGAGGAAGGCCTCAAGGGTAGGGCTTCGTGGGCTTTGAGGAGCCTAGCAAAAATAAAGAAAGTCAGAAAAAACGCGAAGCGAAAACGAATTGATAGCGCGGGCAGGTGATGCGATGCGACGAGGTGGATAGAGGGAACAAGAAATTTCAAGAAGCTAGTAGTTACCTAATTAGATAAAATCCGTTCCTAAATACATGTTAAGTATAATTACCTGTGCAGCATAATGAGTACGGCGCTTTTAATCTTTTTGGATGCTCTATACCAACCGCTTTCGTAGAGCGCATCTGAGAGTCCTTCACTCTGCAGGGAGAAAACAAAATATTAGGAGGATCCTATGTATGTCCTATAAATAGGAATAAAGTAGGTACTTATCTCCTTTTATTTTGAGAACACGGATAGGTAGAATAGCTATCTACTTATAGCTCTAGCTATAGAACATTTTACGATTGTATCACAGCTCAAACCAATAAAAAAGGGTTGCATTTCCTAAAATAAAGTAGGTGATTCCATCGACAGTAAATTTTCCATTCCAAATTAAAAAAATAGGTATCTAACCTTCTTCCTTCGCAAGTTCACAGGTCCTGTGCAAGTACAACCATAAATAAACAACAGAATATAAGACCTTCCAATGGCCGCTTTCCGGCCAAATTGTTTTTTAGTAGTTTTTCAAGTGGATACAACTTTGCAAGTCAGGGACTAACGACTTCCACAACTTTTTGCACGATGACCGTGTAAATCAAGGCTCATGTCATTTGGAATACCCAAAAGGAGTGAAATAACGCCAGCTTCCTTAAAATTCACGTTTGTAACAATAATACGGGAGCCCTCGTAAAATGAGATTGCAAAGATTTTCTTCCCTCGGGTTTCCTTATTGACGGGAACAAGTTAAATAAATTGGATAATTCATGTTTCCATGGATACTTGTTTATTATTGTTTATTCGTGGATTTTTTGCAAATATTCCATCGCATTCTTCTAGATTGGATTATGTTCTGTATGAGAAGTTTGTTCTTTTTTGGCTGGTAAATAAAACGACTTCCTAATAATAAAATTAGATAGGTATCAGGTGCGGTAGTAATTATTTCTGTGTGTAACTTACCGACTCCAGTAGCCGCTGACCATACCAGCACAGTAGCCAAGTTTGTGACAAGGCTGTTGTTAGAAACGACTTGTAAACCATCTCGTTCCATTTCTCCACAATCTGGAAAATTTGATGTTACGGCGGAACCTTCAGGGTAGCCCGCGAAATTCAAATTTTGTTACGTTTTTTACAATTTGCAGGTCACTGTCAGGTTGTATTTTGATTAAAATATGATTCGCGACCGTAACAAATATGGCTTAACAGAATTATAATCAGCAATACATCTCTATAAATATTACCCTATTGAATGACTATTTCATGAAATCATGACATTTGAAGGCAATTCTAACATAAGGAGTTATATTGCTGATTCTAATGATTATAATTCTGTAAAGCCTTAGTTGATACGGTCGCGAATCATATTTAGATCACCATACAACCTGATACTGACCTGCAAATTGCAAAAAAACGTAAGAAAAATTGAATTTCGCGGGCTATCTTGGCGCACGCCCCTTAAGTGTGCATAGATTCAAGGATCCAGGATTTATTTCTGAAAGGGGCACATGGGCCAGATGGATCTAATAGATTTTTTCTTGACCATACATACAGAAATTAGGGTTATTTTGTCGGCATAGGTAGCAGTGGTGGACGAAGACCGTCGGGGGCAGGGGAGGCAAAACAAAATGAAGCCTCCCGGTCATCGAAGTTTCTAGCAATTTCTAGCAAGATTTTGCAAAAAAATCAAACTTACAACGTGCGTAATTATACTCTACCTACACCATAGGCCTTGAACCCGGCAGGATATTTTTTTTCAGGGTTTTTTGTATGTTGACAACTTGTTAGTTATCATCTATTGTGTCTTTTGTATGTTGTGCTATGTCTTTTGTAAGCACTGAATAAATGGTTTATCTTATTCCCGAAAAACAAGATATATTTTGCATACGTACGGGGCATCTAACTCCAAACTATCTGAGAACTTGCGCTGCAAGAGCGAGTGAAGCGAGCTTAATAATTTTGGCACCCCACCGGATTGTTTGGTGAGTTTTTCTTTTTACCGTTCATAGTAGGTATTAGCTAAATATTTTTTATGAGTTGAGCGGAGCTGCATAAACTTTGGAGGCGCGAGGCCCTTCGGACCGCGCTATCTTTTTTAGTTTTTATGCTTTCCTCAAATCCTCTCGCCGGCGCCGACTAAGGCTCTAGGCTTTGTTGGCTTAGCAGAACTCTGGGCCCGACTATGAACTGGCCGCACCACTTTACACCTTAGTAGTAACGCTACTGTTACTGGAGATATCCAGTAGGTACTTCTTCAGCGTTCACATTGAAGCAATGTCTAGATGGATATGTATTACGGCTAGTCCATTCAAACGATCTTTTTTCATACTGCTTCAAAGTTATATCTTCAACCAGCATAACGTGGAGAAAGATCGCTTGGCAGTGCTGGTTGTCACAGGAAACGTGCACAAACGAAAATGATTAAGAAAGCGTTCCGTTTGGAAATTGGGGGAGGGGGCACGTGCCCTGAATCCGCCCTTGTATAGATTGGATAAATATTGTCATTCACACTTGTGGAAGTGCATTGCCTGTCGGGGTCGATAGCGATGAAGGTGGTGAGCACATGTCATTGTGTTAGCACTATGTGGTTGGACTAAGTACTATAAACGATGATTTCCACTAAACGGCTCGCATCGTATTGGATCGGAACGGATTTTACAATCTTTAATCGTGTACACAGTGTTTAAGGTCTATATTACCAAGCCGCGCATAGCAGCTTGACCGCGGGCGGCTTCCGCGACACGCAATCGTAGCCTAAAGTATGCTGCGACGCGCGATCGGCTCCGTTCGCCTGTCGTCGTATCCGATCACACATTCATCCGAATTAGAACACGTCAACACGGTAGGAATGAAACTATTTGACTAGACGCTGAAACGGATACCTACGTTTGCAAGCGACGGTAAGGAGCCGATCGTATGCGTCTACATCCTGCCGGACGCGATCGGCTGTTGCTGCATCCGTTCGTATCCTTTCCGATCTGATGCGATGCGAGCCGTTTGGTGGAAATCATCCTAAAAGCTACCATTTAGTGCGTCTTTCATTGGCTTGAATGTGCCCTGGCGGCTGAGAGTATGTCATGCTCACTCAAATGTCTCGCTGGTGGTGGCGTGTGTGTTGGATCATTAAGTTCCCTTCAAAATGGTTGAGCTGAATGGTGCTGATCCATACGTCATGTTCGTGAACGGGCGCCGTCAGTAGAGACTAGTCATCTCTTAGCTGCCACGGTTTATTTAAATTTCTGAATTGTTATTCTTTTGTTGTTTATTTGTTTGTTGTTTCTCTTTTTATTACGGACGCTTTTAATGTGCAAGTCTTTCTACATCGTTCTCACAATGTATAATTTCAACATGAATGATGTAACCAATTTTTTGTAACAATATTTTGATTTAAAAGAGTGCCTGTGGAGTTTCTTGCCCTTTCTTCTCCATAGGTGTACCTACACAGACTAGTTAGCTTGGTAAGTACCTACCTACTACGCTTTGGAATGGGCAACTAGCTTCATCTTTCTGACTGACCGACCCCTTGACAATTCAAAAGTGTCTGTAATTGGTTTATTTGAAATAAATGCTTTGAGTTGAGTTTCGAGTGATATTTCGTATTTATGTTTGCAGGGCTGATGTGGCCAGAAATCATAAGGGGAGGTTTGGAAGGAGAACGGGGAGGCCTTAGAATAATGTGTACACTACTTACAAGAATGTGTACATTCTTGTAAGGTAAAATGAGCATAGCTGATATTCCGAACACTCTGAATGAAAATAGATAAAGAAAACAAACAAATAAAATATTATCACTGAAAATTATCACCTTTGCTTACTGGCAGGATTTCCTAGCATTTTTCTAAAGGCAAAATTCGCAAATTAAAAAATCACTTATGGTAGCAATATTGGCGTGTCTCGGTATGGGCAGAATTCTCTAGTGCCTTTAGTTTGATACTTTTGGATACTTACAACACAGCAAAAACCACAGAAGCAGATAATAATGGAGCTGTTGAAGAAATTGACAAGCAAAGCAAAACTGAACAAGTCCTCCACATCGCCGGCGAGCCTGCAAATAAATGTTTGACCTATAGGTATAGATTTCTTGTATAGGTACACTCTGCAAACCTATTCGGTTTACATCCCACCACGGATAGCTGTGTCGATATGATAAGTTACGTATACAAACGTTAAATAACACGAGCGAGAGCGAACTCTGTTTTTTATTAGTGTGCGTATATCGCACCAATAGGCAATAACTATAATACCAATATATAGTAATCATTAATTTATGTAATTGAATCAGTTATTATATTTCGTACTTGTTTATTGTAACAGGTTTGGCACAATGGCTAACGTGGTTAGTGAGCAAGGAGTCATATGTTCAAATCTCGGTTGCAAAAGATTCTTTTCATTTCGTAAACATAATTTTTCTAAAACATTCATTACCTAGTTGAATTGCCAACGATTCAATCCCGTTCATAGATAAGTAATTTACAACGTTTGAGACACGAGCACGGAATTCTCAGCCAATTTATTTTGACCGTTTAGGATATAACTACCCACAATTTTTATATATATATTTTTACCTTTCACCTTTATTTATAAAAAAATGCGTTCTTAGTTGTCAGTCTACGAGTATAATTTGCACTACTAAGTATATTGATTACTACTCATATTCCTGTGCGTTATATGTTGCTGATCCCAATTGTGCTTGAACTTGATCCAACCATGCAGCATTTAACAATGTTAAAAAAGGCGGAAATCGTTGTTTTGCATGAGAAAAACGTTTCTATTAGTGAGATTGCAAGGCGGTTATTAATATCGGTGAATACGACATAATTATTTTCATTACGTTAACTCAAATTCTTAAGTCATCTCACCTTTCAATGTTTACCTATGACTAAATTAATGCAAAATATTGCAATAGAGAGTTATATGAATATTTAATTAAACTTATTTTTTTTATCATAATTTGATTCTGATAAAATTATTACATCTTGAATTTATGAGGCAATATAAGTAATTAATTAGTTAACTATGCTTTCTCCACCTATCCAACATTGTTTATCTTCATTATTTTAAATATTATTTTGTTTTTATCCATAGAGGAGAACCGTGCAGTTATGGGTCCATCGGTATGCGGATTCTGGAGAAGAAGACCATCGTCGACGTGGGCCAAAACCGAAGGCGAATTCTTCGGCTCACCACTACGACATCGTGGCAAGGCACAGAGCTAATCCGTTTTTATCCACCCACATAACTGCAACAGCACATATTGTGTGTTTACATACAGTGCGAAATCACCTGCATGAAGCTGGTTTACGCTGTAGTAAGCCAGCAGCAGCACGGAAAATTTTGCTGTCCACCGCTCACCGATAAAGACGACTTCTGTTCACTGGGTCATATAGGTATATAAATTGTAATTGGGAAAATAATGTGGTTATTTTTAATTATGAAATATGGATGAAGTGTATTTGATGTTATAGTTATGCAGTTAGAAGTTGTCATAATTTCTTACTATCTAACATGTTCATTTACTTCACCTCCAATTTCACTTTGTTTAAATTTGTATACTTACTGAGTTATAAATATTTACGTCCGTTCTTATTCAACAAAAAAACCTTGTCTAATCTTGTAAACTGGTAAAGAAGTTACCAGCAGTGTTCTACTCGTCCAAAACTTAAGGAATCTGTTTAAAATAGTTTGCATGTGTGAAACACGGAAAGATTTAAAGAAAACATTGAAATGGTGCCAGGATAATACTGAGCAAATAAAAATGGACATACTGGCGGCAAAACATAAGGCTTAAGATTTTAGCAGTTTTTGGAAGAAAACGGGGCACTTGAATCCTGGGCCGAGTATTCCTGGGAGTGTCGACAGTGCAGTAAAGGGATGAAAATATTGCGAATGTTTTTAAGCAACTGTTTACAGTAGAACCAATGCCCTGTGACCTTAGTAACTTAAGTAAACCAGACGTCAGACCTGGTGAGAAGTACTGTCGAGTTATGCCATTGGACGTAAAGAATGTCATAAAAAAGATGAAGCGTCGAAAGTCACCAGGTCATGACGGTTTAAGTAAAGAACATCTGCGTTGTGCGGGTGTACACCTGCCCAGAGTCCTGAGTCTATTGTTTAATTTTTGTATAGGGCATACCTTTATTCCGGACGATATGATGAAAACGATAGTGGTTCCAGTAATAAAGAACAAAACCGGGGATTCATCTGACAAGCATAAGCGAAGGTTCTTGACAGTCTCATAAACACGCAACTGAGCGAACACCTTCAGATACATGACTTGCAGTTTGGTTTCAGACCCAATCTGTCAACGGAAATGGCAATTATGTGTCTGAAATAGACAGTAAGGTACTATACCGATAGGAAGACACCAATATATGCGTGTTTTCTTGATCTTTCAAGGGCCTTCGACCTGGTATCGTATGATATTCTTTGGCATAAACTGCTTGAAGAGACCACTGTGCTGAGGGAGCTTGTATCACTTCTCAAATATTGGTACAGTGGTCAAAAGAATGCTGTCAGATGGCTAAGCACGCATAGTCAGGAATATCATTTAAAATGCGGTGTTAGGCAGGGCGGGTTGACCTCCCCGGGTTTGTTTAACTTATTTATAAATCAGTTGATAGGCAGGCACAGCGGAGCCATGGTCGGATGCTCAATAGATTGATGAATGGTTATCAATATTAGTTATGCGGACGACATGGTTCTGTTGAGCCCGTCAGTTAGTGCACTCAGGAGACATCTGGGTATTTGTGAGTCATATGCCCTGTCGCATGGACTCAAATACAATGCTAGTAAGAGTGTTCTCATGATATACAAAGCAGGGAACAAGGCTCCCTCTAACGTGCCGCCAATTAAGATCGGTGGGTCGGCACTCGTGAGGGTGTCTAAAGTCAAGTATTTGGGTCACATGCTGACAGATCGGCTACAGGATGACGAAGACCTAGAAAGGGAAAGGAGGGCGTTGGCAGTCCGCTGCAATATGTTGGCCCGCAGATTCACACGATGTACCACAGATGTAAAACTGTTACTTTTCAGAGCCTTCTGTCAGTCTTTTTACACGTGCAGTCTGTGGATCAACTTTACGCGGCGGGCTTACAATGCCCTGCGTGTTCAGTACAACGACGCTCTGAGGGCAGTGTTGAAAAAGCCCCGTTACTGCAGTGCTTCCGCAATGTTTGCGGATGCTTCCAACGATGATTTCTTCGCAATCATTGGAAAAAGAACTGCGTCGATGATGAGTAGAGTCCGTGGTAGCACCAACACTGTCCTCAGAACGTTAGCGTGCAAAATTGATGGTCCGTTTACTGTGTACTGGGCAGGTGTACATCTGCACAGGAATAGAAAATTGGCTAAGTTATTAATGTGTATCGTGTTTTGTTTACTAACAAATTACTAACACCTTTTTATTTTTGTGTGTACTACTAGCAACCTTACTAACACTTTCTTTGTAATTATTATATGGACTGTATGCCTGAAACAAAGATAAATAAAAAAAAAAACTTAAATCATTGTATTGGCCACACGTAGTTTTTTATTTGCTAACATATAGCCCATGCCAAATTGACCCTTAACCCAACCCGTGTAAGAAACATAATAGTCGAAACCAGCTGGCTCATTCACTAATGACCCAAGCGATAAGACTAGTTTATTTAATAAAATAATTCATTTTCTTTTATTTGTTTTTATTTAATTACCTTTTCGATTTTTGTTTGAGTAATTTTATTTGACACAAAATTTATGTATTTTATCAAGACAAAAAATAAAAACTTGTAAAACAATACGACACGAAGTTAAGTTCTTTACTATGCCGGGGTGCTTTCACCGACCGGCTATGGGATCCATATTCATGTAGTTGAAATATTGGAACTGATTCAATTATGATTATTATACATTGGTATATTAGTTATTGGTATATGTGGGTTTATCATACGAACATAAACAGTTTAGCGTTTGCTATTCGAAATTTCAAACCCGACCGACCGACTCATTAATTTACACACAGTGACAATAACCCGGGTGTGTGGGATGTAAACCGAATAGGTTTGCAGAGTGTACCTACTTAAGTTTTGAGGTCTTGCTGGCCAAACTGAAGTGAATCCCACGCAGGATGCGGGACGAAATTCGCTCGCGTTTGTTGTGTCAAAATGGCGCGAATAGTCGCGTGATTTCTTAATCAATCTGTGACGAGCAGTCACGCGCCCAGGGTGGATTGCGCTTCAGTCTGGCCAGAGCTTAACTCGCTAAATACCTCGAGGAAAAGCTATTCTTTTACTTCTTGACTTGAGATGCGCGAGATACGCGTGATTGCCTTACCTTCCTTTGACAATTTGGCATCCTTGTTAGTAATAAAATAAGGTACGTAATGTTATTTATAAACTTTTTCAGTAAAATCCCGGATCTCTAGTTTCTACAATTTAGATGCAATATAAAATTAAACCACTTTTTGTCCGCGTCTTCACATGGAGAAATCATCCCACGGGAACGTGCTACTGGGATAAAATGTATACCTACTATTTCCAGTGTGTCTTAACCCAGGCCATGCATGGTCTACCTGCTTGCCAAACTTCATCGAAATCCGTTCTGCCGTTATGGCGTGAGAAAGTAACAGACAGACAGTTACTCTCCCATTTATACTATTAAGAATAGAAATAATTATGTATGGATACCTGACGAGAGCGCGATGTCTCACTATGATCTCAGAGAGATCCTTGTGATGATTTTCTTCCCAATCGTTGTCGTCAAAAGTATCAAGTAGATCTTTGTTCTTCTGTGCATAATTTTTGCAGTATTTACCTGAAATCGAATAATCAGTCAGTTGTAAATTCACGCAGGTACGCACGGAGGGTTCCGTGAGATAGTCAGTAACACCAAAGCGTTGCTGGCCTCGATTTTCCTACCCGTACGCAAAATACGCGCATTAACGTGGAGTTGCGGGTAACAGCCCGTATGTTGCCTACTTATTACCTATGCGTTTAGTAGTTTATTGCGATCGATGTTATCTTATAGTGAACCTAACCTTATCTGCAAAATAAAATGGTTTGCAACCAACAAAATTGGCTAACCTTAAAACTTGCTAAAAAATGTTCGACCGCTGAACGAGGAGTCTAGCTCTCTCTTATGCCAACCACGTCTCATCATTACGGGTAACGAGAAACCGCACATAACGTATAAATCAAGATTCAGCATAGTTCTAGAATAACTAGCCTAAAACAAAAAATCTAGACCTAAAAAAAAGTAAATAATAAAATATGCAACTGGCGTATTACGTCGAAATATTCCGTACAATCGTAGATAGGTATCTACCTGTCTTATCTCCTAAAAGCTAACTAACGGTTATTGGTCGAAACTAACCAAGTACCTACTTCTTTTTAATGGAAATGGAAACAGTCGGACGCTTGATTAATTGGAAATTCTGTCCAGACGGGGATTGGATGGTTACCACCAGCCGTCTAAGTGAAAGCGTTGTATTAAATAGAATAGAATAGAATGTCCTTTATTGATTCTTTTGTTTTTACCTGGATTGTTTTTGTTCGGGTTGTGTTTTTAACCCCCGACGCAAAAAGAGTGGTGTATAAGTTTGACCGCTTTGTGTGTGTGTCTGTTTGTGTCTGCCTGTGGCACATTTGGATGCGGTTTTTTTTATTTGAAAGCAGGACTTCTAGCGGTGGTTCTTAGACATGTTTTATAAATTTTTTGTGAGGGGGTTTTTAATTTTACCTTTTATGTTTCTTCATGTTACAGACATTTTATTAGGAAGATGTTTTCAAGGAAGTTCTAGGCTGAACTAAAGGAACACAAAGGCGGGCGCCCCGCGGTGCTTTTGTGTCGTGCTGTCGCGTCGCGCCAGAGTGCACGGGCCTTAAAACGGATTGTAGCAAGGATGGATTCTGAAGGATGATAGAAAATTAAGAATTTACTGTCTATACAAGGAGCTGATTGCCTACTCTTTGATCCACTTTAATTCAGGGCAAGCACTGCAACTAATTTCAATAAATCTGCCAAGCGTTTTACCAACTTTGATAGCCCCCGTTGGTCTCTTGGTGGCCAGCGTGACTGCTGAGCGATGTCCTGGGTTCGATTCCCAGGTCGGGCAAAGTGTTATTGGGTTATTCATGTGTTACAGTGTTTAAAGTCTATATTACCAAGCCGCGCACAGCAGCTTGACCGCGGGCGTATTCCGCGACACGCGATCGTAGCCGAAAGTATGCTGCAATGCGCGATCGGCTCCGTTCGTCTATCGTCGTATCCGATCACACATTCATCCGAATTAGAACACGTCAACACGGTAGGAATGAAACTATTTGACTAGGCGCAGAAACGGATACGTGCGCAAGCGACGGTACGGAGCCGACATCCTGCCGGACGCGATAGGCTGTCGCCACATCCGTTCGTATCCTTTCCGATCCGCTGCGATGCGAACCTTGGTGGGGATAACGACTTTTGTAGATGTTAAAATCACAAAAGCCTTTCTTAAATGATTCTCATTGTTTAAACTTTGGTGTCAAAGGTAGGTATGAAGTACGCAAACACCATTTAAAACGAGTTCATTTTGGGCCTAGTCTGAGTCCTTCTACCTCGATACTTGTCGGTACCCATATCTATGCTTCTTACTTTCACCGTGGGTATGATGCAGCAAGGCAATTTGACTTTTAATCAAGCTAAGGGGTGGACTCACTTCAAACGTTAACCCTTACCTATAAGCATTTCTAATAAAGACCGTTTTAATTAGAAACTTTTGCTGAAAGACTTGATCATTCACTTTTGTGTTACCTTTACATTACTGAAGATCAGTTTTCTAAAGATACCTACTATTTTTGTTGATATTTTTTTTGCTTGAAAATATTTTCAGAAGTATGAAAGTACCTTTTAGACAGGTCATAACGCCTGTATTCCCCAATGGGGTAGGCAGAGATGTAGGTATGGTAATTAGTACCTACCTACAAAAAAAAATCGTCAGTAATGTTCAATTACAAGATTCAAACATTGCTAATATGAACTTTATTGTTAAGATTTTAATGTTCATATTCTTATAAAACGTATGCTCACATTAGCTTGTATGAATATGAAGATTACAATAATAATAATAAGGTTCATATTCGTATGAATCGCTTACTTTACTTAGCAAAGTAAAGTCAAGGAGAGTTCTGTGTATCTTGCTGTAAGTCCCAATGTACTATTATGTAGATAGGGTAAGCCTATTGCCATTATCAACCGGGCACAAAAATCCAGACCCCGGACTGCTACCAAGAAATACCTGATGGAAAATCCTATAACACATTGCCAGACCTGGGAATCCAACCTGCACCTACGCTCAGCAGTTGCGCTTGCGACACCAGAACAATAAACGCTCCTTCCAACAGGCGCGACACGCGACGTGAATCGCACGCGACACAAAGGCAGCGCTCGTCGCGCGATATGCGGTGCCATTGTGTCGCGTCGCGTGTCGCACATCTTCGAAGAAGCCTTAAGAGCGCTTAAACGGGTCCACTAGCGCCACTCCTTTAAAAAATATTATCTCGTGACTGAGAAGGAAATTTTGAAAAACGGCTCAATAAGCGACCTCGGTGTGTCAAGATTTTTCTAAGGCATGTATTTAACGCGGCGACAAATTAATCTGAAATTGGGATTAAAAAATAATTAAAGCCGGTAGCAAAAATAGTAGGTTGGCAGCTACAGTGAAGAATAATTTTAAGTAGAAAGTAGCAGCTTATTAATCAGTTGTTAGCTTTGTTTTAATTTAAACTGGCATCGAGTTTCTGTTTTGGCGAGGCCTCCTATTTCTGAATTTTTATTTTTCGACAAAAAATAAATCCTGGTTTATCCTGGGTTTTATCTGATTTGCATAATAAGTCGTAGCCGACGGAGCCCCACTACGCGGGGCTCCTACTTCAGGGCGGTTTAAAAAAAAAAAACCACGAAGGGGACGGCGGGGTCTTCCAGACCCCGCCATCCCCTTCTAACCTAACCTGTCCGAGTCGGGGTGCCCCAAGTCCCGAGCTCGCTTCGCTCGCTCTTGCATCCTATCCTACTGTTAAATATTAGTCGCCATGTCATTATTTATAGTACCTTGCCTATGATTTCTAGTAGCAAATAGTTAGTCGCACTTTCAGTTGTTAGTCGCCTGGAATATAATTTGCCTTTTTCTAATACCTTTTATATTGAGACACGAAGCAACAAAATTCGATCAAAACAAAAGCGGCCACATTCATTTAGATCGTATTTTGTTGCTTCGTGTCTCAATACGGTAAAGTTTATAAAAGGTATTAGAAAATTCTAAACACACCGACGTCGCTTAAAGAGCCCTTTTTCAAAATTCCTTCTCAGTCACGAGATAATATTTTTTTAAAGGAGTGGCGCTAGTGGACCCGTGTAAGCGCTCTTTAGGCAGTAAAAAAATATTTAATTTAAAAATACCTCCCAACTTACCTAGCGGGTAGGTGTCAACAAGTTGTTTGTCCACAGGCACGTAGACCAGCCTTCGTATCCTGACAGCCAGCAGATCGAACTGTGTCGTGATGTGGCTCAGGAATATGCAGAACAACAGGTCTCCGCATAACATGAACCAGATGGTTATTAGTCCTGAAATAAGAGACAGGAGAGATGGGAGGAATAACAAAGAATCGATTTATCTATGGACTGTGAGAAAGGTAATATGGCTAGAAATGGTGTGAATACTTATTGAGATGACGATAAATAGAGAAGTATGAAATGAGAGGACTTGCTGCGCTGACCGCACATTGGGCTATGGGCCAGAGAATGATGAATAATGATGATGAACAATGTATGATGACGTCATTGACCTGTTCGCAGCTTCCGAAGCATACTCCACCAGATTAATAGGATCAGCGCCCAAATTGCGTGACACACTATCTAGCCTGCCACGACCCCCCGACGCCTGCTAGTTGACTGCCTCGTTGGTCTAGTGGTCGCAAGCGCTACTGCAGAACATGAGGTCCTGGATTCGATTCCCGGGTCGGGCAAAGTGTTCTTGGGTTTTTTCATCTGGAATTTCTCGGTAGCAGCCCGGAGTCTGGATTTGTGCCCGGTTGATGGCAATAGGCTCGCCCGCTATTACATGGGACTTAAACATAACTGGCGAAATGTGGGTGTGCTATAGGTACACCTCTGCCTAACCCTTCGGGGAATACAGGCGTGATGTTATGTTATGTTACTATCTAGCACAATCTGACTCATTTCGAAGCCTATTGCTAATATATTGCTTCATATGTTCGAAAAAATTGTCTGCTCAACAACGTAAATAACGTAATGAATGCTGTTGAACTGTCAAAGTGAAAGCTATTCATGCTGTTAGTGTTTGTATGAATATATCGACGTTACGTTTCTGAAACCTAGCGGGAAGTCGTGCGCCAAAGTAACTCGCGAAATTCAACGTTTTTTGCAATTTTCAGGGCAGTATCAAGTTGTATAGTGATCTAAATATGATTCGCGACCGTACCAAATATGGCTTTATAGAATTATAATCATAAGAATCAGCAATATATCTCTATAAGTTCATATTACTCTATTCAATGACTATTTCATGAAATCATGACATTTGAGGGCAATTCTAACTTAAGGAGTTGTATTGCTGATTCTAATGATTATAATTATATAAAGCCATATTTGGTACGGTCGCGAATCATATTTTAATCAAAATACAACCTGGAAGTAACCAGCAAATTGCAGAAAACGTAACAAAATTTGAATTTCGCGGGCTACCCTGAAGGTTCCGCCTTATACAGGCCAGTGTTGTGTTCAATTAACCAATTTTTTTTCTGGACGTGTTCTAACTCCTCAATCTAACCAATGTTTACGGGTATAGAACAGCGATAGGTAGGTACTTACCATTACATAACTACCATTTATACAATTATTTATGGAAAACACGCTATTATAGTAAACGGTAATAATAAGCGGTCCTACATGTATCTAAGCTATAACTTAAATAACTATTTGGTTAGGTAGGTACATTAATACAATAACAATTATTCATTTCTTCATTATAAAAAATAGCGATTACTTGTTCTTGTTTCTTTTATTTATATCACTCCATCTCCCTCTAATGCTTACCAACATGACGCACCGAACCAAATCAGAGTGTGTAAAAGATTCGGTCGCACTGACATTCAGTAACGACCGAAACGTGGTCAGAGCCGGTCGGAAGCCGACGAGTGAGTAAAATCCGCGTGCGCGTGTACAAAATGGAAGATGACCGAGAAATAGTTTCAGAACGCGAAATTTTAATTGAGCTCTTAGAACTTTATCGTGATTTACCAGGCCTATGGGACCCTAACCACGAATTTTATAGTAATAAAGATGCTCGACATGTTGCGTACGAAACTTTATTGGAGTGCTATCACAAATTTGATAAAAGGGCAAAGTTGCGTGACGTGAAAAGGAAACTTGAAAATATGCGAGCAGCATACAAGCGGGAGAAGAAAAAGGTTAGTAATCATACAAAGTACATGAATAAAAAGTTATAATTTGCTATCAAAATAAATACGTTTAATGTCAAGTCAACTTGACTTTGACAATGGTTGAATACGGATTGAATGAATGAATGAATGTGAAGTGAATGAATGACTGACTTTTCGCGTGGGTAGTGTTGCCAGTTTTTAATAATATCTGATAAAAATATTTTGTTTTTAACTATTCGTGAAATATTAAGTTTACTCTTTTCTTATTATTCCAGGTGGAGAAAAGTATAGCCGATGATAGTATGTCTACTATACATGTACCGACCCT
This sequence comes from Griposia aprilina, assembly GCA_916610205.1. NCBI lineage: Eukaryota > Metazoa > Arthropoda > Insecta > Lepidoptera > Noctuidae > Griposia > Griposia aprilina. Next base: position 13,873,370 of record OU744305.1, read on the forward strand.
GTGGTACTTCCCGTATTTAAGTTTTTTGGACGAAGACTCAGATACTTTCACATTAAAAGCCGAACATTGCAATGACAGTGATAACAGAAGTGATGTAAGTATTTTAATTATAAAATTTTAGTGATTGGGTCATATGAATAAAGTCCGTAACCGATTAAACAGTCCACTCGTATCAGCTTGAATAACGCGTGTCATTGCAGTGGCGTGGGGTGTTACAAGTATGGTTTGAAATTCTCTGCTTTAGATGGATCTCTTTATAACAAATTAACCCTTCTGGTTTCAGGAACCGGAACGCAAAAGACCCAGGAATATATCAAAATTCAACGCAGACCAGTTGGTTAAAAGGCAGATAGACTTGATAGATTCTGCTCAATCCTTTTTAACATCTTCAGAGGAAGGGGAATCTTCTGCTGACACATTTGGAAAGTCAATCAGTTCCCAGCTCAAAGAGCTACCGAAGGTACAACGATGTTTGGCAGAGAAAATTATAGGAGAAGTCATGTTTTACGCGAAAATGGACCAACTGAACATGGATACTGTGGTTTATTTGAACGACGGCGATGGCGAAGATTCGTGATATTACTTCTTTTTTTTTTGGATTTAAATATTTCTTAATTAGGTAGTTTTACTGTGACGATGACTATTATGTTAAGAATTGTTTTGTATACGAATGAGTACATAGGTAAGTGTTTTTACTAATTAGGTACTATCAGGGAAATGAATTGTTTATCAATTTGACACAGTATGCAAGTCAATTCTTGTGTTGTAGCCAGTTCATGCAACTGTCAAAGAATTACAGTTGTGATTCGAATATATAAGGATAACTAGCTGTTGCCCGCGACTCGTCTGCGATCCAGGATGTAAGTAGCCTATGTCCTTACCCAGGTCATGGTCTAATTGTGTGCCAAAATTCATCCAAATCTGTTCAGCTGTTTTGGCGTGAGAGCCTAACAAATAAACTAACTCTCGCATTTATAATATTAATTATGATTTAAGTTAGTGGTTAATTTGATAAACAATTCATTTATCTGTGTTTACTTATTAGGAGTCAATGAATAATGATTGGAACAAAACCATAACAAGATGGTATTTACCAAATTATTTAATGCATTATATCCAAAGGAGGTTTATAATTTTAAGTAACAGGCTATGTATGTATGTATGTTCATTTGTACCCTCATAACTCCTAAACTACTCATAGTATATTTTTAGTGTTAGGTTCACATAATTGTTTATACGAATTATTTACATTCGTGTTTTTTTTTAAGGTAACCTTAACAGAATGGTTGTTTGTAAATGTTAGGTTTCACGTGGTATCCATGTGATCTTCGAAGTTTGAAACTTAAATCTTCTCTAAAATTGTAAATTCGGCCAATTATAAAGTTAATAAGTAGCACGCGATACATAAATTGATCACCTTTTATGTATCACACATAAATTTTCTGTCAAAATGTTGATTGTAAGTACCCTACGCTACCCTACTTACTGTTTGATAGTTTTTAAGTAATTCAAAGTGTACAAAATAAATAAATATTTTTCTCACAATAAGTGCCTATAGTTAATGCTTTTTAGAATAGTAATAGCGGTCATTGACCCACTTAAATTTCTAGCATTTTTAAATTCAGAAACTGTAATAAAGTCCGTTAACGTCCCGAATCAATATCTGTTATGATCTTCATTAATTTAATTTAATTTAATTTCATTATTTTTAAAAACGTTTCCCCACACTAGGAATTTCTCGTGTATTGTGGGTGCGTTTACATTTAAACTCACATACACAAACAGCCAGACCCGGAACAACTATTTGTAGGTCATACAAATATTTGTACCGTCCGGGAATCGAACCCGCGACACGCAGTGTAGCAGTTAATCGCTTAAGAAGCTTACAAGAGTTGAAGCGCGGTCACTGTCGGATTGCATAGAAAAGAAAGAGACGCGCGATGACACAACGCTGGTAATTTATTGCAAAATATGAAGCAATTATGGATTTACAAAAAATCTATTCATTGGACTAAAAAATTAAAACACTATCACGTTAGTATGTTACTTGTAGAATAATCTGACAAAAAAATCTGAATGTTTATTAGTATGGTTTGTAATCGTAAAAAATTTTTTTTTAGGTAATTTCATGTTTTTTTTATATCATACCAAGTTAATTGTATTATCTTTTCAACACACTGTCTAACTAGCATATATCCAGAAGAATATCATATATTTGTCTGATTTTGGTTACTGCAGTGGATCATATATTTTTAGGCATTATAAATGTGCGTTTAGGTCATGTAGTTCCGTTCACTGCGCCAAGCGTGCCGACAACTCAACTCAACTCCAACAACAACTCAACTTGTTCCAATATCGAAAATCCATAGATACATAGTTTATTGTTTGGGTACCTACGGAGATATGTTAGGGGTAATGACCGCTATTGCCATGCTAAAACGCGACAACTATAGTTGTTTTATTCCAACCCCGTTGCCCTATACATATAGGTACGTATTATTAATTGATTTGGTACTCTACGCAGTGGCGGACTAACAGGGGGGCGGAAGGGGCGGCCCGCCCCGGGCCTCCGGTCTTGGGGGGGCGCCTAAATACCTCCGAGTTCCTCTGATAAAATCCTAAACAAGACTTTAAAAATGTGCTTAGTACCTACATAATTCCTTCAAGATCAAAACACTATAGCCATCTTAGACTTTTTACGAGGTACTAATATTCTTTTAACTTTGCTGAACGCATCCAATACGCTGACGGAATTCCCGTCTTTGTAGCGGGTACTTCCCCAGGAATCCCTGAATGAATGAAGTGCAAATAATTCACTCTTGTACGCCTACATTTGCATTCACTACATTCTATTTACGTCGAAAAATAAACATTGGTATTGGTATTGGTTGATATTTAAAATATATAAAATTTCATTACGTTGATATTTAATAGTTTACTCGTATTAGTGTGTTCTGATATTTTCGCGAACGTATACGCCTTTTTTCAAATTGTAAAGTAACCAACGCGATCTTAACTAAATAAACATAAACACTTACTTTTACATACAAATGTGAACTGAATAAAAAGCTTGTAAAACTATTTTTTTTTTAAAGCTGGGGGGCCTCATTCAGCTTTGCCGCCCCGGGCCTCTCACGGGCTTAGTCCGCCACTGCAGTGTCACCGAATGTGCTAAGTAACCAGGGTCGTCGGATATAGTTGAAGTTTAGTAGGAAACCGATGGATGTTGTCGAATGAAATTTAATTTGATAAATGACCTGTTTGTTTTCTATTAATTAAATAAAAATATATTCGAAAACATTCATCGGTTTCTTACTAGACTTCAATCCCCCTAATAATAACCCTAGTAATTCGACGACCCTGGTTACTTATCTTTTTTGGTGACTGTACATACACCGGATGATAAGCTGACCTACTGTCCTAAGGAGAAAGGGCAAAGGTTATTATTTTCAGAAAAATTCACACACTATACGTGTCTGGGGGTCTACTCTCTAAGCGCGAAATCCGTAGTTTCGACCGAAGTTTCGAGCGTTTCCTACACCGTATCACCTACGGACATAAGATTAGTTTCGGGCCCGTACTAAGAATTTATGACGACATGATTTGACAGTTGTCCTTAAACCCGATGCGTTTTGCCCTTCCGAAAAAGTTAATTAATCGGGAGTAGGGTTCATACCGAAGTACCGAATTATTTTTGGACAAGCCTGTATCTTCGTTAACGGACTTTGAGAGTAGGTCCCCTGACGTGTGCAATAAATTGGCAAATTACAGTTTATCGCAGCCATTAAATTGTTTCGAAAAAATATAGTTTGCTCTAAGAACTGGTAAGTACCTAGGTTCAGTTAGGGAAATTAATTGTTTAGCATATTCACATTCTACGTCATTTTTCCGTGTTACATCTAGCCATTTTTTTACAATACAATGACATCTAAGATTTTAATAAACGGCCAATTAAAAAAAACCGTAATAACTAGAACTAGAGGGGTAATTGCGTAACACACTAACAATAAGAATGGCTTAATCATAAAATAATCCATCTAGCTTTGCGAATAACACAGAAATCTCTAAATAATCTTTGTAAACAGCGGGGAAATTGCATAACACACTAACAGAAGGAATAGCTTTCATTTTGATAGTTCAACAACATTCATTGCGTTATTTACGTTGTTGAGCAGACACAGTTTTCGAACATATTATTATGAAGCAATGGATTAGCAATATCCTTCAAAATGATTGAGATTTGATTATTAAGGTGCAGACTTGCATGTAGAAATAGGTACAGCACTGCGATCCCGCCCGCAAAAATATGCACATGCCAGAAGATGCGGTTTGATGCAACTTTTTCCCGCGAAATTCAAGGACAGAGTTAATTCCGGTCAGAGTCAGGAATTATTATGTTAATCGAAATATGATTCGCGGCCATAACAAAATACTTATATGTGTATTTGCAGAATCATAATCATTATAATAAAATAGAAAAAAGAAATTGACAGCTCTGGTGAGTGGTGGCCCAGTAGTAACGATTCCGACTCATGAGATGTACGTCGTGGCTTCAAACCCAGTCGGGTGCGTTACTTTGTGTAATTTATTTATTTTATTTTATTAATTTTGGAAAACTTACAGCTAATCACAATCAGACACAATGCTTACAGAGTTTTAACATGATGATGGCCAATTACAAGTTTTATTTCATCACCATTGCTCTCAAAACGGTTAAGGAAAACATCGTGAGGCATGCCCTAGAACCAAAAATTTGAAGACATCTGACATCTACCAACCCGCACTGGGCCCGCATGAACCATGGGACTGTCACCGACAAAAAGTCTCACTATAATTTTATGTCATTTCATTTTCATGCCACTAATTTCGTAATATAATTTTGGTTTTGGGGTCATTTTAACGTAGAGAGGTATATTGATGATTTCAATGATTATAATTCTGTAAATTTATACATGTGTTACGGTCGTGAATCATATTTTGATAAATATATTTAACCTAACACTGACCTGCAAATGACAAAAAACGTAAGAAAAAATTGATTCCGTGAGATACCCTGGCGCTTACGCCGTAACAATTAATTTTCATTTCTCATACATACTCGGAAAGTAGTGTTTGTTTGATCTGTGTAGCGGGTTGAAGACGCTGCTCCCCATCTTTGGGCGGGAAAGACTCATAGTAATTGCTTCCCTCCCTAGGGCGGGAATGAATTTAAAAAAAAAACTAAATTAGGAGAGGGGTCGGCTACGAAAAAAAAAAAACTTAATTAATGAAAATAAAGATTAAAATAAATAAAAAATGCTGCGGTCTTGTGAGTGTATAAACAGCCAATGTGAATTAAAAAAATACCTATTATGCGGGAGGGCCCACCCGCGGCGATAACGCGGAGTGTTCCTTACTTAAAATTTAAAAAACCGACCAATTGCGTGTCGGACCACGAACAATGACGGGTTCCGTAATTGGGATGAATTTATCCCAAGAACAAACATAACAATGTAGTTGAAAAACACACGTTCCATCCCATACATTCATACGTTCCAACTGCAAATGTAAGTTGGTCAACTATTACTCGTAAAATTGTAAAGCCTACCTAGCTGTGATAATTTTCCTTTTAATTTCGTTATACATATACCTACGAGTACTACTGCCGTGATTTTTTTCACATATTCAAAAGCAACCATTTAGCTGGCAGAGGGACACTTGACACTAACAAACATTAGATATTTAATGTTTAATTTTACCTATCCAAGAACACCCCACACCATGGGATAGACGAGAAAAAAAAAACATCCCCACTCTAGATGTGTACAGGAGGTACCCATTTTACTTTATATTTTTTTTTACCACTTGTTCGCGTGATTCATATGTATATCCATACCAAATGATAGCTTTCTAATACTAAGAGTCTCTGAGCTAAGCTGCAGACGGACGAACAGACGGACATGGCGAAACTATGAGAGTTCCTTGTTGACTACGAAACCCTAAAAAGGACTATATAATTTGGCGGGATACTAACTCTGTAAGCTGTACCGAAATTCAAAATATCGGTTTTATAGACTAGACTAGACTAGATTTGATTAAAAATGAGTCTCATATTATTATTATCAGTAAATATTTTAGAAAAACTACTATATTTTACTTTCGAAATTAAAAGTAGAGTGTTTAACACGGGTGAAAGTTATCAATTCCAACTCGGACTAATAGCCGCTCTCGCTGCGCTCGGGCGTCTAAATACCTCGTACTTACGGGAATTGATTCCTTTCGACCCTTGTGTTACAATCTACTATTCCCTCTACTATTCCATTTCTGTCCTACGCCAGAGTTTGCCGGGCCAGTTGCATTTACTCGTACAGGGAAAATAAAAATAATTAAATAATACGGCGCTTTTCGCGCTTAAATAAAAAATCATGCTATGTCCGTCGTGTTATCTGCATTTTTTCGGTTAAAAATCTTTTTCTGAACGAAAATGTAATTAATTATTGTCGTGATCTGAAAGTCCATCGCGATAACGTTTCGCTTTTGCTATAAACATTAAACTTATCGTATAAGGTTTAAACAACTGCGTTGTTTTGAACGACGGTGATTAATCTATAAAGTTTAAACTTAGGCAGGTTCTGAAGTAGGTAAGTTGGGAACTGTACCTAATAATTGAAGTTAATTACCTGAAGCGCTAGTGTCTGTGTATCTACTCCTTATGTACCTACTTTTATTTTATCATTAAAGGCTCCTTCAAACAGGCGCGACACGCGACTCAAATCGCGCTCGACACAAAGGCACCGAGCCTGTCTGTGGGAGCCTTAAGGCATGAAGAGAGATTCGTGTGTGCAAAGGTTTCGGATACGGATCATTGAATTTTTCATATTCGCACCTACACAAGATTTAGTTGTTAGTTTCTTCATAGTAACGGTTTTTGACGTTAACTAATAATGTGGTGGAACTTAGAAAACAATTCACTTACCATGCCACGTCTGTGCAGCCAATATAACCTCATAGTACCCTCTTTGAAAGGGGTCGAAAGGAAACCAGTAGAAGAACGGTAGGATGATAGGCACCTCATGGCCTATCGCTATCTTGAAGATCTCCGCGAAGGGCGGCGAGAGAAAGATCACCAGGAGAGCGTTGTTACACCAGTAGTATCCTGAAAATGTTGACATAAGTAGGTTAGTGAATTCGATTCTCTTTTTGACTGTATTTTGTTTTTAGCTGTATAATTTGTTATAATGACACTTTGACAGCGCAATTATGTCTTCTACCCAGTGCTCGTAAGACGTAAATTTGTTACAGTAGTAATGGCAATCATGTCATTTAGTCTAAATAGGCTTTATTTTTATATAGATTCTTTTATATTTTGTGAATGTGAGAACGTTGTAGACCTAACTTGTAGACTAGATTTGTGGACCTTTTTATATTTTGTTGAGTACATGTTACTTGTTGACAGGCCTACACTGTCCTCCCATATCTATCAACACTGTAATTGGAAACATTGTAAAAGCCCCTTATTTTTAAAAGAATAACCGTGGAGTTTCTTGCCGGCTCTTCTCCATAGGAAACAACCAATTGGAACCGTGCACCTAACTTCTGACGTTTCATAAGTGCCCATGTTGGTTTATGTGAAATAAAATATTTTGATTTGATTTGATTTGAAATCGCACGCGACACAAAGGCACCGCTAGTTGCGCGACAGGCGATGCCTTTTTGTCGAGTGCGATTCGTGTCGCGTGTCGCGCCTGTTTGTAGGAGCCTTAACAGTAAGGGCAGTTTTCGTAGGTATTTAGATCAATTTATAGGTTAAGGTAACCTTCATGTAGTAGGTAACAATGACACGTGCGGTCTTGCGTGCGAATTTAACACAACGTTTTCTGGATGTAATAAAAGAAAACCAGTAATTCTAAGTAGTGGTAGGCTAGGTACCCTTATTTTTGAATGGACACGTGACGTTTATTTGCATAAATTATATCGTTGCACCCACGGTGTGTTGAACGTATCGAAATCTGAGGGCCTAGACAAATGGCATTCGGTTCGGAGCGATTCTATTTCTACAATCGCTATCGCTTTCGCTAGTGTTTCCATCATACGAATCGAAAACTAGCGATAACACTAGTCAAAAAGTGCCACTTGGCTACGCATCTCTATGGAAGTAATCGTTCGACGCTGTCGATTCGTTTCATAGAATCGAATGATGTTAACATTGTCTAGCTAATTTCTATTCGTTGACCTATGATCAAGTGACATTTCGATAGCTTATGTCAAACCCATACATGTTTTGACTTTGTCTAGGCCCTCTGAAATCTAAAGTATTTGACACAGACCTTCGGTCAATTGAAGCCCTAAAAGAAAAATATTCGAAGAGAAATTGCTAACATCACAGAACTAACTTGCCGCGCAGTCATCGATAGTTCTAGGCGTCGCTTACGGTAGTGCCGTGATCCTAACGGATTACATTTGGAAAACGTAATAAAAAAAATAAAAAAAACATTTTGTAAAGATTAATACGAAAAAGAAAAAAGATATTTCTTATTGTTATTAGTTTTTTATTTATTAATTATTTACATGTTTACTTATGGACTTATGGGCCACCCTGCAGATTTAGCACAAGCACCGTCTTGTCGACGGAAGAATAGACAAAAATTACGTTTTGTGAAGACAGTACGACGGCAGCAAAGTAGAAGGAGTCAACTGTACTTTTTACGAAATTCAGTAATTTATTCACGTTTATCTTTTATTTTGCTTATATCTCGAATATGGTGTGTCCTATCGCAAAAATAATGAAAATTTCGATCCCCTTAATAATACCTTTAAACCCCTAAAACTCAACATGTAGGTAATCATTTTTCACATTTTCCATACAAAAAGTAAAAAAATCCTTTTTTCCATTCCATTTTTATACTTTGTGGCCGTTGAGTAAAAAGTTTTCTACTGTCTTTAGCATGGCGATTAAAAAATCAAATTGTCTTCACTAGCTTAGACAACTGTCTTCTGAAATAGTCTACATTAAAAAGGACCTAGACAACGATCGGCAGAAATGAAAGACAAAATGACAGATTTTAGAAGTATTTTTACGGTGCGAATGTGCGATGTCAAAAATGGAGAAACGAAATGTCACTTTGTAATTTTGTATGGGAATAGCCGTGTCCTTTCTTCGAAGAGATAGATAGCGTCATGCTAAGCCCGCTGTATTATAACCACACCCAAGTAGGTGTAGTACAAAAAGATACTCCCTTGGCAATCTCCGATAATGCATATAAAGGATTTTCCCTGAAATAAGTTGTTTTGGTCCTAGGAGACCTACCCAATTTCCTTCCGGAAGAAAAAGTTTCGTTAACGAGTAGAGAGATTCAGATAAAAATATAAATATTATTTTGTAAGGGATTACAGATAAAAGCGTTAGTTTAGCAAATTTTTTTTTTTTAGGACAGCTCTGTGTGAGGTACGGACTAATTATCTAACTATAATATTTTGTAGATAGGGTTCGATTCCTGGCTCAGGCAGAAGCAATTTTAGTAAACGAAATATGCAGTTTAATTTTTCTTCAAAATTGAGGTCATCGTTCCTTGGATCACGCTGCCCTATTAGGTACCCATAGTTTCGAATTTAGTCCTACGGGGTAATTATGTAACACACTAACATTAGGAATGGCTTCCATTTTGACAGTTGAAAAACTGTCATTGCGTTATTTACGTTCTTGAGCAGACAAATTTTTCGAACATATGAAGGAATGGATTAGCAATAGGATTCAAAATGATTCGGATTGTGATTGATAGTGTGTTACGCTATTAGGGTGTTGATGTGCCATCGCAAAATAATGTTTATTTACGCGACTGACATAATTATATTCCCCTCATTTCCAAGCAGCTGAATATTTTTATTAGGCCGAAGAAGATTACAAAATCCTTCCTGTAAGGTTGTGTAGCACTGTACTGTAGACTTTTTTTTTAAAGTTTTTTCTACTATTGACCTGCTGTAACTTTGGACCCCCCCTTGGGTGCAGCGACTGGTTCTCACAGTTATGATTAATAATGAGTATTAAATAACTACTACCAAATGAAATTTATTCGGTATAAAATCGCTCGCAAATATCAAGCAGTACCTTAACCCTACTATTAATTACCAAAGAACATTATTTTTGTCTGAAATTACTTACTCGTAGTGACCACCTTTTTGAAAAATTAATTCAAACCATCTATCGCTATCAGATAAATATTGAAATATCATAAAAATACGTTGCGTCGGAATATGAATTGGGACCTGTTAAATGTGCTCAACTCATTTATGCATATCTTGCGAGACGCTCCCCTACCTATATAATATATTTCCATTTCCGATTCAAACCACGGAATTGGATGTACTTATATCCCTGTATTTTCTATAGCCCAGTCATTTTGTTTAGAATTTTCTTATGATGCGAGTGTGTAGGTATTACACTCGAGAGCAATGAATCCGGGTCACTTAAAGAATCCTAAAAATCTCGGAAACTAAAAATGCTAGGTTAATGCAATAAATTGTATATAATAGACAATGTAATACTCCTTAAATGAAGGTATTAAAACTTCTTAGTTATTGTAAAGTTATATCATAAAAAAATCAAATTTGAAAAAGGGCCACTTTCGAAGATGGAACTACGAAATTACAGCATTTGGTTTTGCTTTTGTTTGTAATCTGTCATTTATGTGGGTACATAAACCATGTTGATAGTGCTCTATATTCATTATTCAAGCTGAAATTATGTCGCTTACGCCTGAAGAATGCACCAGAATACTTACAATGCTGGAAACCGGCCGGAGTCAGCGCGATACAGCCAGGACTGTCGGTGTGTCGCTGTCAACAGTACAAAGAGTTCTCCGACGTTACGAAGAAACTGGTTCTAACCTACGCAGACCAGGAACGGGCAGAACCAGGTGTACCACAGCACGAGAAGACCGATACTTGGTGAACACCATGCTTCGAAATCGCTTTCTCACAGGAACTGAACTCACAAATCAGTTTCGACGCCTCGGAGGAAGTAACCCAAGTGCATGGACAGTAAGACGTCGGCTTGCTGAATCTAACTTAAAACCCCTTAGACCTGCAAACGGCCCTAAACTGGAGCGTGGGCATCGTATTTCAAGACTAAGATATGCCCAGAGCCACGTAAATTGGAGTATTGAAGATTGGTCAAAAGTTATGTTCTCCGACGAATCAAAATTTATGCTCTACAAGCACGATGGAAGACACAGAGTGTATCGAAGAACAGGGGAAAGATTCAAGCAAGCATGCATCGAAGAAAAAGTAGCCTACAGTGGTGGGTCTGTACTTGTGTGGGCCGGAATTTCTTCTGAAAGTCGCACAGAGCTGGTGATCATAGAAAACGGCTCTTTAACTAGCGTAAGATATGTGGAAGAAATCCTCAATGATCACGTTGGTCCATTTATGGTCAATTTAGGTGAGGATGCTATATTTATGCATGACAATGCCCGACCTCATACAGGTAGGATTGTGAATGACTACCTTCAAGAGATGAACATTACTCGTATGGAGTGGCCAGCGCGCAGCCCGGATATCAACCCGATCGAGCATGCTTGGGACGAGCTAGGCAGATGCGTAAAACAACGAAACCCTCCCCCAATCACGCTTCGTGAGCTCAAAATTGCTCTCACAGAGGAATGGGAGAATATTCCCCAAAATCGTATAAGGAACTTGGTGTACAGCATGCCAAACCGCGTAAACGCAGTAATGGAAGCACGAGGAGGCAATACGAAGTATTAAAATTCAAGAAAATCGTAATAAAGTTCAAAAATTTCATGTTTCCTATTTTTGTTTTAAGGAGAGATCAGCAGTTTTTTTCTTTATGTAATTTTGTGTTAATAAAATGTATGGTGACTCATATTTTTTTTACTTTCATTTAAGGAGTATTACATTGTCTATTAAATACAATTTATTGCATTAACCTATCATTTTTAGTTTCCGAGATTTTTAACATTCTTTAAGTGACCCGGATTCATTGCTCTCGAGTGTATTTGCCAAAGCTCACTTAGTCGTAGAGGCCATACCTATTTGACCAAACGATTCCAAGATGTTAAAAGCTCATGATGTGATAAAAACATTAGCCAGTTAGCAAGGTGGTGCAGCCGACCTAACTGTAATAATCGGTTCCTTATGCATTTGCATAAAATTTTAAGACATAATATTAAATTGGCATAACGAAATTCAGCATAATGATCATTATTCATTACGCATAAAAATATTACGCATAAATGTTTTGCTATAATGTTTATTGCCATAAATTAACCTAACCTAACCATTGCATTTTATGGGTATTTTTATTTAACCAATTTAAATAGATTACAATAAAAAAGCTAAAATAAAATATATATACCTTATATTACCTTACCATAAGTGTATAATAATAAAAAAGGGAAGAGCTCATAGGGTATCAAAAAATTTGTCCGCATCGCTGTCAATGGGATAAGTGCCCTAAAGGCTGGCGGTATTGCCACGTTGGATGGCAATGCTGATTCTTTGGGCTAAAAATAGGCCAGCCCTCTGGTCACGTGAAGAGTCGACCAACCGCTTGGCGATGTCCCGAAATATATGATGAGCGCAAGGCCCTAGACAGCTCAAACATATAGCTCCCAATAAGGTTGTTATACTTGCGCCGTTTGAGGTTTTCTGCTCCTGAATCAGCCGTCCCAGCACAGCCCGCCGTGCTAGGAACATGGGATGGCGCGAGGGTGTCGACACAAGTTGCATCCCACACCAAAGGCCTACCCAACTTCCAAGGCATTATGGTCATTCCATCTGGCCTCTTCCCATCGTCACGTGCCAAGCCATTGGGTTCTATAACAGCTGGTACTCGGGCGGTGACAAGAGCTCGACGGGTGATGTCATTAACGCTGGCGTGACGTGCCATCCGACCGGCGCTCTGGCTGCAGGACAGTCCATGCACCATTGCATTATGCCAAAGTATTATTGAAGTGAAAACTTCTTTAGGCGCGATGAGCACTTTTTGGGTGAACAAAAATCATGAAACTCGCGTCATCATCACCGAACGCTTTCCATAAGCTATATGTATACTGTGTATATATGTGTACTTTTTGGGTGAACAAAAGTCGTGAAACTCGCGTCATCGTCACCACACGCTTCGACGATACAATTCACAAGTTACTCAGTTTTTCACTTCTTTCGGCAGTCCCCAAAGACTGCCCCGCATTTTTATGCCACAGTATCATTATGCTAATAAAATTTATGCGAATACGTTATGCCAAACAATATTATGCCTTAAAATTATAAGCCAAGAAGCAAGTTCCCGTAAAAAACTCGCCGTGAAAACTTAGGTGAATTGAGCTGTTAATATCTAGCATCTGATGGAATGACAGCTCACTTCAAAGTCACTTCACGTAAGTTTACACGGTGAGAATTTTCAGAATAGAATGGCTGGGCTGACCGCTAACGGCCTGAATGAATTATATTCTCCTAAACAGCATGACTCACTGTCTACAGAGCCTTCTCATCCATCTTTGCTCAAAGAAGGAGCCAAATAAAATACAATTGGACATAATGACCTGCAGTTATGCAGTACATCTAAGAACGAATACCTACATTAGTAATAACGATTCCAAGACTTCTGATGAGAATGGAAGTTATTATTATTAGGTTTTTCCACGCAAGTACTAGATAGATGCTTCCCTAGATGGCCTTCAGTTAATTGGAGTTAGCGGTAAGGACTAATTAATACGAATGTAATGTCTGCTCGTGTTAATAGCTTGGTGGAGTCAGGAGTTTGTTGTCAACCATGTTATAGCAGTAGGTAGCTAACTATTTAGTTTTATTCCGTTTTGAATGAATGAGGTTTAAGTTTATAGTGGTGCTATTCGCGCTGTGCGAAACTCGTGAGGAGGTATACATGGTGGCAGGGACTTCGACTCGCAAACTGTAACCATGAATTCAGCACATAGACCCCCAAGCGTAGAAGTTAATATTCGATTATATAACAAAAAACTGCTGTTTCATTGAATAGTGCAATACCTACGTGGTCAAAATGTGTGGTACTTACAGCATTTTGTTTTTTGAATATCCGACATATAATTTCAACGGTGTCTACGTTGAAATTTTTCGTCGGTTCAGAATCATGTCCTGAATTCATGGTGGTGATAGGTCACGCGTTGATGTACTTATCACCCTGTATAGATAAACCTCAGCTCTTGACGAGGGATTTGTCATAGATTTGTTTAAAGTCAGAAGTGGGTGAGCTATGTGCTCCTGACGTGCATGGAAACGCTAGCGGTTTAGAATCTTCCCCTATATTCCTGTAAGCCTTCCTTATCCTAATAGAGGAATATTAGGATGCATTTTTTTTACGGCAAATGTCTTTCATTTCCTTTTAAAGGGGCAGCGCCAGGGAAGGCCGTGAAATTATTTTTTTCTTACGTTTTTTGCAATTTTGGCGACCGTAACAAGTATGTACCTATCTACAGAATTATACTCAATAAAACCTGCTAAGTTCATAAAATCCCATTGAATGACTTTTTCATAAATTGGTAATTTGAATTTCGCGGGTTAGCCTGGCGCTTCCTCCTTTAATGAAGACATCCTTATAGATCCTCTTAGGCGAAAGGGACCAACAAAAACCAACGATACCAAGTCTTACTTTCTCATTATGTTCTGCCCTAAGTAATGCTTGTTTATCTTTATTTTATTAAGAGGCTTTTAGGCTTATATACATAAACATGTCAGGCCCATCGTGACATATAGACTGCACAGACATGATAACAAAAAACACTACTAAGTACTATGAAATTACTACTACAGACTTTGATATCGAACAGAGTTGTACACAAACATATTTTAGTAGCTTCAATGATAAATGGATTCATTCGATTAGAGACTGAATAGCAACCAGCTCGGTAATTGCGTAACACAGTAACAGTAGGAATGGCTTTCATTTTGACAGTTCAACAACATTCATTGCGTTATTTACGTTGTTGAGCAGACAAATTTTTCGAACATATGAAGCAATGGATTAGCAATAGGCTTCAAAATGATTCAGATTGTGATTGATAGAGTGTTACGGAATTAGGGTGCAGATCTAGCCTATCGGTGTTTATTCGGCCACCAAGGCGTCTCTTTCTCTGTTATTACGGACACATTCCACCACCCAAGTGATGCACATTCTGCAAAAGCCCGCACTGTTTACCTTTTTTTTTTTTTTTTTTTTTTAACCTTTTTTATATGAAACCCAAACGCGTTGAGTGGTAGGTATGTGGTATGTGTCCTGTCGTTAACCTAAGTGCTATTACTTTAAGTAATATATTTTCGACTGATTCTGACATCGGCAAACCTTTTCATCAAAATATTCTTTACACATGTTATAGCAATTTCATTTATAAGTATTTAAGTACCTAGTAATTCGGAGTAGTGACACTTAACTTCAATAACTAAACCGATTTTTTCGCGAATAAATTGACCTCCTCGTTTCTCGGTAAGCTAATGAGAGATGGAACCCCCTGCAATCTTAGCTCCTATTGTTACAATTGGACTCATTAATTTGATTTAAACTGGCAATCGTTTTAGAAATACCTCAGCACTCAGAGGTGCATCGAGCTATTTTCTGTAGGACACTCTTGCTATCTGTAAGCTGTCTGCTGCCCTAATGATACATACCTTGTATAACATAGTTGAGGTCTCTCAGCGCGGTACTGACGATCTGATGTCTGATCATCAGACACCTCCCTCCTAGGCCACATGCTGCGCAGATCCCTCATCAGGTTCTCCTATACAGACCGGTGTTATCTTGTAGGATTTGATACGTCATACCTTGTATAACGTAGTTGAGATGCCTCGGCGCGGTGCTGACGATTTGATGCTCCTCATCAGACACCTCTCCCCTCTGTCACGTGCTTCGCAGTTCACTCACCAGGTTCTCGTATACAGAGCGGTGGTAGTCTATCCTGTAGGAAATGATACGTCATACCTTGTATAACGTAGTTCAGATGCCTCAGCGCCGTGCTGACGATCTGATGCTCCTCATCAGACACCTCTCTCCTCGGCCACATGCTGCGCAGTTCTCTCACCAGGTTTTCGTAAACGGAGCGGTGATAGACAAATTTGTAGGATTTGATACATCATACCTTGTATAACGTAATTGAGATGCCTCAGCGCCGTGCTGACGATCTGATACTCCTCATCAGACACCTCTCCCCTCGGCCACATGCTGCGCAGTTCGTTCACCAGGTTCTCGTAAACGGAGCGCTGGTACACTATCTTGTAGGATTTGGCCATTGCTGCAAAGAAATAGGTGGTCAATTTATATGACTAATGCCCGTTTTCACTAACACTAGGCGACACAAAAATTACCTAATGCCTAAACTAAAATTCGCTCTTGAATTTTCAACGCTCGACTTAGCGCCGTAAGTTGAAAATCGAACAGTATGCTTTTGTTTCAATGGATACGAAAACCAAGAGTAAAAACGTTCTTCGTTCAATCTTATTACAAAACTATGTCATATGCCGTAACTCCATAAGGCACAGTTTTGTATGGTTTCTGAGGTCAGTAGCGAAATCATGCGAAACAAATAGAATAGCTGAAGTTACTCATCATCTTCATCTAGACGGAAGACGTAGACTGCTGGCTCAGGCATTCCCCAGCAGGTCTTATATTGTGCTCGTGTATCATGATTTAATTTCTATTTTAGATTTTTTGTTTTTACTTTTTGCGGAGTCCTACTGGGTAGGTTAATTGTACCTTAGCTTTACGCCATTATAACATCTTTTTGACATGATGGAACACAAATAAAGATATGAATAAATAATTTTGTAATGATCCAACTAACGCACCTAGTAGCAGATAACCAACGCAAGGCATCATGCGGAAGATCTCGATGGCATCCTGGAAGGAGCCGCCCCGGGCCATCTGCGCCATGTTGATCAACTCCAGCCAAGTCACCACGAACAGGTTGCCAAACTCGAACCAGTAGAATATGTTCCATAGTAATCTGAAATAAGGCTCTTTTTAACCGACTTCATAAAACGTGGAGGATCTCAATTCAAATGTATTTATTTTTTATGTGTGATACATAAAAAGAAAAAGAAAGAAAGAAAGAATAAAGTTTATTTGGACACAGTACGTGAAACACAAAACACAAATAATAAAAAATAAAAAGTGATAACAGTGTGTGCCTCACGGCTGCGCCAAAAAGGTTCATTTCAGCATTAATGTCAGACAGGTGTACATCTTTGGTGTTACCTCATAAGTTTTTACCAGGTGAATCGATTTTGATGATTATTTTTTTGTTTGAAACCTGGTGCTTCTCATGTGGTCCCATATAAATCTGATCAAGATATGACCAGTAGTTTTTGAGTTATCCTTAATAATGAGTATTTTTTGTGTTATGTTCTAATAACTTCCTGTCACTGTTATTTACAAATCAAGTTGTGGTATACGAATTTGTTTGGGGTGGGTACCACAACTAAAAAGTGAAAAATACAAACTTTTTTATTAATTATAGTTATTTTTCACTTTGTTGTGGTTTTTTTGGAAGTCGGTTTTTTTTTTGTTGTAAAAAAGTTTTTAAAGTATTGTGTTCAGTGTGCAAAAAAGGTTGACAAAACAGGTTAGTTAAAATCTAGAAGGTAATATACTATCTATATAGATATTAGATTATTAGCTTTTACCCGCGGCTTCGCCTGCATGGAGGTCGGAAATTATCCTAACCTAAGTGAACGTACTACGGCATAGAAAGGCTTATGTCCTAACCCAAGCCATGGTCTATCTGTGTGCCAAATTTCATCGAAATCCGTTCAGCTATTAAGGCGTAAAAAGTTAACACACTGAATTACTTTCACATTTATAATATTACTAGCTTTTGCTCACGACTTCGCTCGCGTTAATTTAGACTTTGACAATCAATTTGGGTTATAATTCAATCATGATTCAAAGACACGTGGCGCCATCTATTATCATAAGAACGTTATTGTTGTTTTCCTCGGGAACAGTACCTTTTTCGGGATGAAAAGTACCCTATGTCCGTTTCTGTACACCTGTCAACGTATATGCAAAATTTCAGGATGATCGGTTCGGTGGTTTAGGCGTGAAAAGGTAACAAAAATTTGGAAAATCCAAAAGTGCACGACTCATAATACTCATTTAATTATGAAATATAAAAAAAAAAAACTTAAGTCTTTCAAAATTAATTGCCGAAAAAACAGCTGTAGTAGGAAGAAGGTACTGCACAAGCGCCCCTGGTGGAATAAATATACATAATATCTATAGATATATCACCATCCATATGTTAATTTTCTATGGATATAAATAGATGTACAGTCTTGTAGTTTTCGTTTTTTATTAATTGTAATTAAACGACACTGAATTAATTAGCCATTTGCATTCAGTGACCTACAATTGTCGATTAGAATTAAAAAAAAAAAAATTAACTCAAATAATGGATTTTTTCACAAGTTACAGTGTTTCCGGGTTTCACACATGACGGACAGGATTTTTTTTGACCTATTTTGGTGTTTTTTTCCAATTCTATTGCAGTAAATCAATTTTTAAAAAGTATGAAATTAATCTCCATTAAATTATCTCGACAATAGTATGCAAAATATCTTGATTCCGTGAACTAACAAGGCTATAATAATAAAAATAGCCGCCAAAATGAGGCGAAAAAATTTTTTCGATCGTAAAGCACTCTCTGATGCTTCGCATCATGAGTCGTGCAACAAACAAACTTACTTTCTCATTTAAAATATTAGTTAGGGCTATGGATGGAGGGAGGCTTTCATTTAAGTTTATCTAATATGTATAGAAATATAATGATTGAAAAAGTTTTGAACTAAAGCCGGCTAACGAGCTTAAAAAACAATTTCACTGATCAAATCGGCGGGGTAATTACGTAACATACTAACAGTAGGAATGGGTTTCATTTTGACAGTTCAACAACATTCATTGCGTTATTTACTTTGTTGAAAAGTATTTTTTTTCGAACATATGTAGCAATAGGCTTCAAAATGATTCATATTGTGATAGATAGTGTGTTACGTACCTAATTAGGGTGTGGGTCTTACTGAAAGTTTTTATAAAAAGCCTCGGGGAAGATGATTAATTTTGCCATCTAAATCAAACTGGCGATCTATTCTGTAAAAATCTCACCATGGAAACTAACGTGAAGTGAGCTTGAAGCGAGCTGTCAATAGTGTCAATCCCTAGCATTAAGTGTAATGACAGCTCACTTCACGTTAGTTTTTACAGTGAGATTTTTACAGCTATAACCGTAATGCGTTCTTTATATTTGAACGACACAATCGTATGAAGAAAATCGTAAAACAATTAACGTAAGTGCAAAAGAACTTAACATACCTGACAGAAGTGGAATCGTCTCTGGTGATGCGAAGACCGACTAGCCTGAGAATAGCTCTTGGAATATCAAACGTTGCATCGTAGACATCTACATCGAACACCTGAAAACAAATAGGTACGTGTGGTCTGTTCCAAAATTATACTATAAAAATGTAAACAATGTCAACTCGTAGTGCCATTTACGAATTGAGTGCTTTGATTTAATAATTTGAATATTTAAACCCGAAATTCTTCTGAACATTTCCATACAATAGGCATAACGGACAGTCCTCTATGCAGAGCTTGCATGGAAGCTGAGGAAACCGATGCGCATGTGCTCTTTGAATGTATGCAGAAACCCTCGAGGCACACAGGACTTTCACAGATTTTCTTAGCAGATCAGGAGACATAATCAACTTCTGGAGGGAGCTGGGCTTGTTGGAATAACCACTGACGGCCACCATGGCCCACGCACAATGGTCCACCTTAAGGACTAAGTGCGGAAACCAAACCCTCTAACATAACATAACCCGAAATTCTAATTTTATATCACCCTAAAGATGTTTTCAACACATTTGCTCAAAAAATGCATTTACGATGCCTGTATACATGGTTCGAAAGTTAAAAATTACGCACCTTGCAACGGAACGTGCGGTAAAATAGGTACTCACACCTATGTACCTATTTTACCACATACTCCGTTGTATAGCGCCGTGCGTATTCTTTACGGTTTATTTTTAATTTCCATAAAAAATATGTAAGAACTACACCAATGAGTTTCACATTACGAGAATAAATAAGCTGAATAATCGGACCTCCTTGGAAGTGTTTTTGCTCAATACGTTTTTCTCACTTTAATACTAAAGAGAAAATGCGACGAAAGATGTAGTTCTAATTTTCACCAAGCGCACGTGGCGCCATTTGCAATTCGCTCCGTTTTCATATTAATAGAAACGTCAAAGACTGTGGCGACTTTGCGACTGATATTTTTATACAAAGTAATAATAAATTAATATTGTACTGTTTTCTCGCATATGTGTTGAAAAACGTTGTATAACACACGTGCGGAAATTGAAATTTACAAATTCGTGACTATGGTAAGCCCTCGACTACGTTTGTAAAAACCAACTTACCGCACTAGTATCATAAATAACTATTTTTTTTGACAATTGAGGTTAATTTTATAACCTAAATTGTTGGAAAAAGTGATGAGATATAAAGTTAAAAGCTACTAAATACAGTTGAAGGTGTTATAAATTCCCTTAAGTGAGTGAATGCGTAAGAATTTAACCAGAACAGCGGGGTAATTGCATAACTCACTGACAGTAAGAATGGCTTTCATTTTGACAGTTCAACAACATTCATTGCGTTATTTAAGTTGTTGATCAGACATATTTTTCGGACATTATGAAGCAATGGATTAGCAATATCCTTCTAAATGATTAAGATTCTGATTGATAGTGTGTTATGCAATTAGAGTGCTGGGTTTTTTAATTGTATACTTGTTATACACTTTTATCAGATACCAACTTTTGGAACAGACTGTAGATACTGCAGATGGTGTAGTAAGAATGATTAAAATATTACGTTTAAAAGGTGAGAGACAGCGTTATGTCTGCTAATATCAAGATATTACAACTACCGATTCCTTTGCTTAAAGTGTCCCCTTTGGCTGCTCATGAAAACGGTTGTAAGTATTCGTACCGATGTTTCGTAGATTGGTTTAGAATAGAAGTCTAAACGCGAGAAACCTTTTGAAAATGAGTAGAGAGCACTTAAATTAGGAAACGTCTGTGATCGAATATGAATTGTCAGGATCTCCTTCACAAATATTCTCAACTAACCTTGGATGAAACTTGCTCTACATCAGATTTACTTTTTCTAGAAAAACACTTCTTGAAGAAACTCGTCATCTTGTCTCACGACTTTTCGGGAACTAAGTTACTTGATTTGTTTCGAGACATTTTTATTCACATGCCGTGTGAAGTGAAACACAGGGTTTATCAATTTTTTATACTGTTTGTTCAAGTTCGGGACAACATTTAGGTTTTAGAACTTTTTCTAAGGTACAATAAAAAAGTTCTTGAACAAAATGTGTTGTTAGTGAAAAAGGTACGTTTTGTATTGTTTATTTTTCAAAAAGGTTTACGCACTCTATGTTTTTACATGTATGTTTTTGGGGTCTTTCTGTTTGTATAGACAAACAAAAAAAAAACATTATGTAGCAGGAACATTTCACGTTCCTTCCCACCTTTTTTCAAGAAATCTATAATAATAATAGATGTAATTAATGTAATAATTCATGTCTGCCTCTCAAAATGGATGTAAGAACGGATCCCGCGGTACTAAGGAGCTACTCCTCATTGATATGGCCATTAGCCAACAGGTTCGTCGCTCCCGAAAGGATCTGTCGACATGTTGGATAGATTACAAGAAGGCCTATGACTCGGTGCCACATACATGGCTCATGAGGGTGCTGGAGTTGTATAAAGTAGATGCAACTCTGCGCACCTTCCTGATGTCGTGTATGGGGCAATGGAGGACGGTCCTTCGCTATCCAGCATGTCGATATACCCAGAGGAATAGCGAGCCGATAAGGATCGAGCGAGGAATATTTCAGGGTGATAGTTTGTGTCCACTTTGGTTTTGCTTAGCCTTGAATCCTCTAAGCACACTGCTGGAGGATTCAGGTCTAGGCTATCGGTTGAGGAGAGGTGGTCGGGTTATGTCTCACCTCCTCTACATGGATGACCTCAAACTCTTTGCCCCAAACAATTTGCAACTGATGGAGCTACTGAAAGTAACTGAAACTTTCAGTAGTGCCATCAGGATGGAATTTGGTTTGGACAAATGTGCGGTCATGCATGTAAAGCGAGGGCAGATTGTGGAATCCGTGGGAACCCAACTCTCGGATTCCATCAATCTTAGAGCCCTCTGCGCATCTGAAACCTATAAGTATTTGGGTATGTCGGAAGCGCTGGGCGTCAATAATACTGACATGAAGCAATGCAATCGTTGAAGGAGCGCTTCTTTGGCCGCCTGAAGAAAGTATTTAATAGTCTTCTATCAGGCGGAAACAAGGTGCGTGCCTTCAACGGTTGGGTCATGCCGGTTCTGATGTACTTTTTTGGTATACTCAAATGGACTCAGACTGAACTTGATACCCTGGATAGGAGGGTCCGGACACTGCTGACTGCAAATCGAATGCATCACCCACGGTCATCGGTAATGAGGCTGTATATCCCACGAAACTGTGGAGGTCGAGGCTTTTTAAATGCTGAGACCCTCCACAATCGCGAGATATGCAGTCTCAGGGAATATTTCCTAGAAGCCGACGTGGGGATGCATCGAGATGTGGTCGCGGTGGACGAGGGCCTCACCCCGCTCTCCTTGGCTAAAAAGAATTGGCGCAAACCTGTAGTGCTTGACATTAATTATCGCATGGAGGTATGGTAGAGTAAGGAGCTTCACGGACGCTTTTTCGGGCCCTACATGAACCCGATGTAGATGTACAAGCGTCCGTAGCCTGGCTATGGTTCGGTGACCTCTTTGGGGAAACCGAAGGTTTTGTCTGTGCAATTATGGACGAAGTTATGATGACGAACAATTACCAGAGATTTATTGTGAAAGACGGTACGGTTGACATCTGTCGGGCATGCCACCGTCCGGGGGAATCAATTAGACATATTATCTCTGGGTGTTCTCGTCTAACTAACGAAGAATACTTGAATAGACACAACCTTGTAGCCAGGATTATCCATCAGCAACTTGCTTTGAAATCCAGCTTTGTGGAATCGGAAGTGCCGTACTACAGGTATGTGCCCGACCCAGTTCAAGAAAATGGAACTATCACGTTGTACTGGGATCGATCCATCATCACTGACAGGACTATTGTTGCCATAAGCCTGATATAGTGGTGGTGGATCGAAGAGAGCGGCGCGCAATGATCGTTGACATAACGATCCCGCATGACGGGAACCTCGTGAAAGCCGAGAAAGATAAACAAATCAAGTATCTTGACTTGGCTCGCGAGGTTGTCGACATGTGGGACCTGGACTCAGCGATCATTGTGCCGATAGTCGTGACAGCCAATGGCTTAATCGCGAAGAGCCTCGACCAACACCTGAGGAGGCTCTCGTTGAGCACCTGGATCAAGGGCTTGATTCAGAAGGCGGTGCTTCTGGACATGGCTCGCATTGTTAGGAGGTTCCTCTCTCTGGAGCCCTGACCGCCGGTAGCTTGGACCCTGTTCCCGATACCGGTGGGCTACTATTTTATGTATTTTTAAATGTTTTTCTATTCTTATATTAAAAAATATAATTTATATGTATATACTTAATGAAATAAAGGAGATAATAGAATAGCTGAAAAAATAAGCAAATACGTTGACCTCAAAGAAGAAGTTACAAGAAAAATCTTGTAACTTCTTCTTTGAGGTCAACGTATTTGCTTATTTTTTCACGCGGAGACAAGATAAAGTTTATGTTGTTCCTGTCGTCCTCTCTACGACAGGTGTTATTCCCAATCATCTCCTGCGTAGCCTAAAATTAATAGACCGAGAAGAATCTCTTTACATTAATCTGCAGAAAGCAGCCATCCTAAACACATGCAGAATCGTTAGGAAGTTCATGCAGTTAGACGAAAGTACACTCTCACCATAAAATTCACCACATGCTGCATTTACTTGGCTTTGGCCCGTAAATGTAGAGAAAACCAGCCTAAAAGCTGAGAAAAAAGACCGCTCCCGATAATAATAATAATAGTAATTTATTTCTCTCAAAAGGTACAATTTTGGTACATAGTATCGAAGTTATAAGCGGCTTCAAACCTTTGTGAGAGCTGGAGTCTATACTGGGTTCGGGACCTGTATGACAGATCTCCAGGCTCACACCCTTAAAATTACAATATTAAATTGCACTTACGTACTACAACATTATAAAAGCTCCAAGTACTGAGAGGAAGAGTATTACTATACAAAACAAAAGGAGATGTACTACAATTGAATACGTTATCAGCATCCTAATTGCGTGACACACTATCAGTCACTATCTGAATAATTTTGAAGCCTATTGCTAATCCATTGCTTCACATGTACGAAAAAATTGTCTGCTCAACAACGTAAACAACGCAATGAATGCTGTTGAACTGTCATAATGAAACCCATTCCTACATCTTAGTACAACTTTTTGAACCAACTTGTCGATCGAACTACATAGATACCTAGGTAGGTACATTGTTTTAAGTCAAGAATGTAAGTAGATAATTTCATTATTAAATACTTATTTGAGAACGTTACTTTCACTTAAGGCGGATGCGCCAAGGTAGCCCGCGAAATTATTTTTTTCTTACGTTTTATGCAATTTGCAGGTCAATATCAGGTTGTATGGTGATCTAAATATGGTTCGCGCCCGTTTCAAATATGGCTTTGGGTGTTTCTTCAAATGAGCGAAAAACGATGTTCAAGTCTAATAAAAAAATGTAGGCTGTATTTTTTTTAGAAAAAAGGCATAACTTAGCTTCCTATTATAATTTTAAAAAGAGGCACTTCCTCTCTGTGAACATAAGTAGTTTAATTCTGATTCTATTTTATAAAATATGTACCAAACGTCATCGCCCACAACGTTCAAATTACGCACATTCTTAGTTTATCAAAAATAATTTCATAATGGTGCCTGAATAACCAATTTAATGTACGTAAGTTTTATAATAGTAATATATTTTCTTATTTTATGCATAAATAAGGGCCGATTTAAAAAACCGAATATATTATTTTAGTCGAAAAACGTTTGGCATTTGTTTTCTGTCATTACACGCAACGGGATAAAAAAGTTTAAAAAGTGACACTTTGCTCTATAACCCGCAATCCTGCGCGGCATCCCCCCGCACCCCCTTTCGATAGTTAGTCGACCTTGAGTACTCGTCCGGCGTGCGCGTGTATTTTGTGAATAAAATTGGAAAAAAGTGTTTACTACGCAGCCTTCGTCAAGAAAAACATCATTACCGGAATTTAGGATTACTCGGTGAGTTATTTATGTATGCAATTTCATTATTTCAGTGTTTTAAACGTAATATGAAACCTAAAAAACTTCCACTGAATATATTATTCCTCATGAACATTTTAAACAAGTTCAGACATGTTTCAATTGAAATCGTCATTACCATTAACGTCATTGCCGGGATATTTCATGTTGTAGGTAATGACGAATTGTTGCGGGTAATGACAAATGAGTTGAATTTATGTTTTAACCGACTTCAAAAAAGAAGAAGGTTGGTTTATTCTATGTTCGACTGTATTTTTTACGTATTCGGTTATCATAATTCGCCTTGAAGTCATTAAACTAGAAAGTGGGTCATTTTATTCACAGATTTATGGCGAAAACAAAGAAAGGAAAAGAAGAGCGCCTTGCTCAGCAGAGGCTGTGCAAAAGACGTCGTTACGCCGAAATCAAAAATGATCCTAGGTTATATGCTATTGAAAAAGAAAAACAAAGAGCACGCTATTTGAAAAGAAAAGCAGAAAAGAATATTACTTCAATTACAGAAAAAAATAAGAATAAACAGAAACTACAAAGAAAGAAATGGAAAGAAAATTCAAGACGTTACAGGCAAAGCAAGAAAGAAGAAAGACAGAAATTACCAGAACCAGTACAAATTGAGATCCAAGAAAACCAAGAAGTCATTATTGAAGAAAATTCAAGAGATCCATTGAAAGGGGTTGGCGATCGGGTTTACACAGCTAAAGAAGTTTCATTGATTTTAAGAAGAGTACGTTACAAGGAACAGAAAAAACAGGGATATTTGAGAGAAATTATTAAGACATTGAAACGCCAAAATGCCTTGTATCGAATGCGAGAACTTAGACGTCGACAAAGTAAAGAAAATATGAATAAGGCACCTAAAGAAAAGGACAGCTTGCAATCGAAGAAGCCCAGAGCTATAAAAGTTTTACCAAAATTTAAGAAACCAAAAAAACTACTGAAATCAAAAGTATCAGACGTGAGGCCATACAAGCCTTTTACAATGATGATAATAACAGCGTCATTAGAGCAGGAAAAAAGGAGTTCATAACAAAGAATAAAATACGACATCAAAAGCGATTTCTAACGGCAACTTTAACAGAACTATACCATAAATTTATAAAGGAAACAAACATTGCCATTCATTACTCCACTTTTTGCAAAGAAAGGCCTTTTTGGGTCTTATTTCTAAAGCCACAAAATAGAGACACTTGTTTATGCATCGTCCACACCAATATGGATCTTCTGATCAATGCCTTAAATAAGGCCAAAATGTTAAAATCCAGAAATTCTGCGGAACTTCTAAAATCCGTATGTTGTGACCCTAAAAATCCCGAATGTTTGGAGAGAACATGTGCAGCTTGTGCTGGAAGAGTGCCTGAATACATGGAGTTTTCAAACAACGTTCTTGTAACCTATTATGAATGGAAAAGGGTAAATAAAGAAATGACTACAAACAAAGGAATTGTGAAAAAACAGCAGATGACATCCAAGGAGAAAGAAACAGAAGAACCTTTAAAGTTGATCCAAAAGTTGGAAACAGCATTGCCGAAATTCTTTTTGCACTCTTATAAGATTTTAAAGCAGTATACGGTGATGAAAAATATGAGAGAAAATCTATTGCGATTTGATGAAGCAATGATACATGTGGACTTCTCAGAGAATTATGCGCTTAAGTACGCCGAAGAAGTTCAAAGCTTTCACTTTGCTGGCAGTCGCAGTCAAGTGTCTTTGCATACAGCTGTGATTTACACCCATGATTTCTCTACAGGAACCGTGAAAGCGACGTGTGTCTGTACTATAAGTAAATGTACGCGCCACGATGTGCCAGCAATATGGGCGCATTTGATACCGTTACTGCAAGAAGCATACAAGCTAAACCCCTTCATTGAAACTATACACTTTCTGTCTGACTCACCATTCTCCCAGTACAGGAATAAATACATGTTTTATGTAATTTCTCAGATGTCATAAGATTTCCCACAAATAAAAAGGGTTTCATGGAACTACTCGGAATCTGGGCACGGCAAGGGTGCCCCAGATGGAGTTGGCGCAGTTTTGAAAAGAACAGCTGACCAGATGGTTCGTTTTGGTGAAGATGTTGGAAGTTTTAGCCAATTTTGCAATGCTATGAACGATCGCATAGAAAACATACAGTTATAAAAGCAGTTGAAGAGGCAGACGTAATAGAAAGAGAAAAGAAAATACCCAAAGATTTAAAATCATTTAAAGGAACTTTTTCTGTGCACCAAGTTATTTGGGACAAATTTCAAAGATTTACAACGTTGCGGTCTATCAGTTGTTTTTTGTGCGATGCTGGCGAGATTTGTCACCACAACAAACATTTAGGATTTATAGAAAATAAGAAAATAGTCCCAAATCCAAGTCATATTGAAGATTATGATGTTGACATTCCTTTATCACAAACCAAACCGAGTGTACCAAAAACTATAACACAAACTACAACTGGTACCCATAAACTCTTGGAAAAGAAATTGGATAGACATGCAAACGCAGAAAACCAGCAGCCATCGTGCTCCAAAAGTATCGTTGATTCGAATAAAGGAAAAACAATACCACCTAGAAAAAGGATACACATTTTATCAGATATAACAATTAAGGATGTCAATCAGCTAAATAAGAAGAAGAAGATTAAAGAATAAATAAAAACTAGAATGACTCCAAACAACAATGAAAGATGCAAATCAGCTAATTAAGAAGAAGAAAACTAAGATTTAGAGAATAAAAACAAGAATGATTCATGAAAACAACAATCAAGGGTGTATCGGGCATCGGCTAAATAAGATGACTTGAAAATGAAGAGAAGTAGAGTGATTAAATCAAAGGTATAGTAAATCAGCCAAATATAAGAGTTTAGTTAAGAAATTTTATGAAATAATAAAAGTTAAGGATTAGCGTAGAAAGAAGAGAATATAAGAGACTGAAATAATGAATAAATAGTGATGTTAACAAAATATTTGTGTTAATTTTATTGATGACTATGAAAATGTTTCAATTACACGTAAGAAAAAAATTTTTTTTGCCTATTTTACTTTGGGTGGTTACTGAAAACTGATTAGGTAATACTATGTTGATTTAATACTTTAATATATTTTGGTTCTACAATAAAAACAAAAATTTGTTAAATGCTTTTCTTTTTTATCGTCATTCCCAGGAACATAAAATCATTACCAGCAACACAAATTTCATTACCAGTAACATAATGTCATTACCATCCCCAAAAGATTTCTTCGATGCTATTTTTCTCAATTTGTACTGCGGAATCTTCAATGCCCTAAACACATATCCTCACTGCCTCCAATGTAGATTTATATCCGACTACTCTTACTTTTAAATTAGACAAAATTATAAAATTACAGAAAAAAGTGCAAAATAAATGTAAACTCGAAGAAACACCCCTTTACAGAATTATAATCATTACAATCAGCAATACAACTTCCTAAGTTAGAATTGCCCTCAAATGTCATGATTTCATGAAATAGTCATTCAATAGGTTAATATGAACTTATAGAGATGTACGATATTAATGATTTTTATGATTATAATTCTATAAATAAATATTTGATACGGCCGCGAACCATATTTATATCTACATACAACCTGATACTGACCTGCAAATTGCAAAAATATAAGAAAATTTGAATTTCGCGGGCTACTTTGGCGCATCCCTCTTAAGAGACGTTTAACTGTCAAAAAATTAATGTATGGTTATGCCGATGTTAGCAAAGTTTATAGGTATAAATATGTGGGATACAGACACGTTTAACGTTTCATTTAATGATCGTTTACATTCCTCCCACTGAAAGACAGCAAGTGGAATATCTTCATCACTCTCCCGCTCTTATCGCGGTAATTACCCCCTTTCTAACCCTATCATCTTTCACACAGTCCATCTATTGTTTGTTTGGTCCCCCCCCGTACGCTTATAGCCATCCACATTCATACTCAAAAAAAATGTCACAACATTTTCGTTTAAAGTACTGAATACAAATTGTTAACAAACCACAACTTAAAAGTGTGTATCACTGTACCACAACCCTGAATATCTTCACCCGTCGACCCTGGTCATAAACAGGACGGCTGTCATTGGAAATGTGGTCACGTCAGTCGTCACTCACAGTCAGATGGATTTCTCTTGTAGCTGGCAGATTTGCATCCCTAGACGAAAGTGCCACTAGGTATTGTTAGGAGTTAAGCACAATTTCAAATCTCTATTAAATATGCGTCTACTACTAATGCCTCGGGTTTTCATAACTTATTCCTTTAATATCAGTTAAAGCCCAGTAAGAATGAAGTAATTTTATAGTGAACCGTTTTTGTGAGTGGTCAAAGCATATATTGTCACAACCACCACGTCTGAAAAACGGACTAATGATCAAAATCAAAATCAAAATATTTTACTTCACATAAACCAAAATGGGCACTTATGAAACGTCAGAAGCTAGGTGCACGGTTCCAATTGGTTGTTTCCTGTGGAGAAGAGCCGGCAAGAAACTCCACGGTTACTCTTTTAAAAATAAGGGGCTTTTTACAATGTTTGCAATTACAGTGTTGATAGATATGGGAGGACAGTGTAGGCCTGTCAACAAGTAACATGTACTCAACAAAATATAAAAAGGTCCACAAATCTAGTCTACAACTTAGGTCTACAACGTTCTCACATTTACAAAATATAAAAGAATCTTTAAAAAAATAAAAGCCTATTTAGAATAAATGACATGATTGCCATTACTACTGAAACAAATCGGAATCAAAATCCAATCCACAAAAGGCATAAATAAGGAGTCGAAATAAGAATCCGAAGTATATAATGTCAAATAATGAGATTATGTCAAAGAAGTAAGTAAAAAGAAACAAAAAACTTGTAATTTTGAAGTGTCATCAGCTAATAAAATTATATCCGATAAGTTAGCCATCATGTAAGGCAGGTCATTAATATAAACTAGAAATAAGAAAGGGCCAAGAATTGAACCTTGAGGTACGCCCATCTTAACTAAGGACCCCGAGGACGTTGCCCCGTTAACGTTTACTTTTTGCTGCCTGTTTGATAGATAGGAAAGAACAAGATCAGCAGCTCTTGTCGACGAATTCCGTAGTGGTGTAATTTACAGATCAGTGTATTGTGGTCAACGCAGTCAAACGCTTTTGAGAGGTCACAGAAAATGCCAATCGCATCCTGGGAATTCTCCCAGGATTCCAATATGTGACTGATGAGTTTTACTCTCGCGTCAGTCGTCGACCTACCTTTCGTGAAACCAAATTGGCGACTATGTAAAATCGCATTTAAGTTAAAATGTGACAACATCTGGTCTAGCATGATTTTTTCATAGATTTAACTCAATGCTGGTAGCACAGATAGGTATCAGGATAGGTCTATAATTAGAGGGATCACCCTTACTACCTGTTTTGAAAATTGGTACTACTTTACTATGTTTCATTAAATCAGGAAACGTACCGCTGTCTAAACATTGATTAAATGGTACACCACTGACTACCTGCATTATTGTCTCTCCTTCTACCTTGAATCCATACAAAGGTTGTCTGTAAAAGATCGCTTTTAGCGATAAGACCGCCCATTGTGTCATCCTATGTAAAATTTCTACATTTATATCTGTAATTTTTATGGTGTACATAATAAAGAGTATTCTATTATATTCTAAATATGCCTGCTAATACAGGGGCAATTGTGTCAATGATATCTACTACGAGTAGAACCTTAACGGAAATCCCCCATAAGTCTTCAGTGTTTTTTGTGTTAAGACTTTTGAATGCTTTTTTAATTGTGACAATAGAAATGGGCTTGAATTCAAAACTTGGAATGTCCTTACTGAAGTTTTCTTTGAGGAGTGATTCAGCTAATATAATAGATAGATAAAAGTGTGTCAAGATTTTTCTAATACCTTTTATAAACTTTCACATTGAGACACGAAGCAACAAAATACATTCTAAATGAATGTGGCCCCTTTTGTTTAGATCGAATTTTGTTGCTTCGTGTGACAATATGAAAGTTTATAAAAGTTATTACAAAAAATCTTGACACACTTACCGAGGTCGCTTATTGAGCCGTTTTTCAAAATTCCTTCTCAGACACGAGATAATATTTTTTTAAAGGAGTGGCGCTAGTGGACCCGTGTATGCGCTCTTAATCGTTAGGAAGGTCTTCATCAATCTGGGTTTAGCATTAGCCGTTCCACTATTGACAACAAATAATATTAGTACGTGGTTTGGCCTCAGACCAAATAAAAAAGGTAGACAGCATAGGACAACAATAGTGTTCAAATTATTTGAAGCATAGTGTACAGAGTTGTGTACGTGACCTTGTGTTATGATTTCTAACGCGTTATGGTTTCGCGCGTCGCACTAGCACGGTCGGCTTCCATTTTCAAATTTGGCTTCCTTTACCCTGCTTCACTGTGACAGCGCGGCGCTCCGTCTACCTTTTTTATTTGATTAGCGTTACAATATTATTTACTCATAGCCTACATTAGTATTCTGCAGGTCATGGGTGTAATTACAAATACCAATGACATTGCGTATCTACTCGTAGATATCCATATTTGGATCCAGACGCCTATAAGCGATACTAGCTGTTAGGTAATCTATGGCCATAGGAGTATCCAATTAATATTAGTGTCCAAACTGTGAAATTAGTTTGCAGCTGCGTCACTAGAGGGGTGGGGTGGTAGGTATTGAAAGGACTTCCTAATACTAACCTTTCTTTAATACATTTTTTATTTATTTACTTCACCCGTCCTTTGGAGTTTCTGAAGGAATCGTTTCGGCTACATTTGAGTAAGACGAACTTTATTATTCGTAAGCCTGTGTGTAACAAACTATTCTCAGGTTGGGCAAACTTTATTAGAAAGTTCTCCATTTATATGTAGATCACGCTACTTTTATGGCGGTAAGGACGGACTGCATGGAAATACGGTAAAAATAAGTACTTGTGGTCTGTTCCGGAAGTATCCTAGATATATTATTATAAATGCTAAACTAAGTTTTTTTCTTTGTTATCTTTTCACGCCTAAACCACTGAACCAATCATCATGAAATTTTGCATACTTCTACGTTGTCAGGGGTGCAAAAAGACATAGGGAACCTTTCATCCAGAACAAAAAGAACTGTTCCTGAAGGAAAGAACAATAACTTTCGACGGCTTTTACTTTAGGACGCTAGATGGCGCAACGTGTCTTTCGAATCATGATTGAATTATATTATTAGAAACTCTAATAGTGTGCTAAGAGTACAAAAAAAAAAAATAAGTAATACATTTTGTGAGTCTAGAGTGAACTTCAACACCGTTTGACTGAACACCATGAAAGTTGGCACATTGGTAAGTATGTTTGTATTTTTAATGGAGAAGGTGGAATTTTTTTATATTCTATTTTAGACACAGTACAGGATTTTTTCGACCTCCACGTGGGCGAAGCCGCGGGCAACTGCTAGTATCTGATAAAAGTGTAAACAAACCCTATGCATACCTACATGTTAAATTCTTACGCATTCACTCACTAAAAGGAATTAGTAACACATCATCAACACAACACTAGGTATTTGGAAGGTTTTAATATTTTATCTCAACATTATTGAGCATGAGGTCCTGGGTTCGATTCCCGGGTCGGGCAGTCTTATTGGGTTTTTCCATCTGGAATTTCTCGGTAGCAGCTCGGAGTCTGGATTTGTGCCCGGTTGATGGCAATAGGCTCGCCCCCTATTACATGGGACTTAAACATAACTGGCGAAATGTGGGTGTGCTATAGGTACACCTCTGCCTAACCCTTCGGGGAATAGGTACAGGCGTGATGATATGTGTGTATTATTTTCAAAAACTGTTGTTTGAATAACGTTGTTACATTTTAATTCAAAAACCATGGATGAAAATGTAGGTTATAAGTAAAATTAACCTAAATGATATTTATTTTAGAAGTATGTATGTAGGTATGCATAATAAAGTTTATCAATAACTTACTAATGAAATAAAAATATAATAACCTAACTAAAACAAATAACAAACTAAAATATGGCGTAGAAGAATTCCTGCGTATCGCTGTCGACTGGTAATGTACCCAAGGGACTGGCGGCATTCCCACGTTGTATGGGAATGCTTAGCCGTTACGGTACGCGGTACGTTTTCTGATGCATTTATTTACATTTTCAACAGACACTTTTGGAAAAGACTACCTATATGTCCAATTATGTTTCTAACAGACTTCAAAAAAGGAGGAGGTTCTCAATTCGACTGTATTTTTAATTTTTTCTAAGTGTTCAGAACTGTTGTGCTCAGAACTTTTTTCTAGGTGAACGGATTTGGATGATTCTTTTTTTATTTGAAAGCTGGTGCTTATCACGTAGTCCCATATAAACTTGATCAAGTTCTGACCAGCAGTTTTAGAGTTATCCTTTTTTCCACTTGGTTTATATTGATGATGTTAAATAATACTTTCCTGTCACTGTTATTTACATAGTAAGTAGTGGTATACGAATTTGTGTGGGGTAGGTACCACAACTAAAATGTGAAAAATAAAAACTTTTTTAGAAAAATCAACCGACTTTAATTTCGGAAGACTGGGGCAAAAAACGAAAATACAATACCAAAGACACCGACTTCCAAAATTAAACTTTTTTGTGTTTTTAAGGAAGTCGGTTGTTTTTTTGGAAAAAAGTTTTTTAAATTGTCTTCTTTGTAGACTTTTACGAAGAGAAGACTCGGGACACGGTAGAAAAAGTACCAGAAAGTGTCTGACGTTGTTATTAATAACCTTATTAGACAATATACTGGTTTTCGTAGTCGCACTTTCGTGGCTGAAGTTCACTGCAAAGTGGAGACGCATAAATTATCCTAAAAGCTGTTTTTCCCTCATTTTCACTTAAAAACGTGTTAACTGTTTATAAGTCCTTTTAAAGCTTCTAAATGTATTCATAAGATTTTGTTTTCGTGATCCCTTTTCTTAACCGTTCGAAAAGGAAATTGCCTACGGTACTGAGTCTCTTTATTACGACCTTATATTAAAATCGTTCAAAAGGAAGGTCTTTGTAGATAGAAGATAAAATTTCTTTGTATAGTCTGTTATGTTCTATAGATATTTCTGTTATGTGATCTCCACTTGATCCTTGCGTTTCTGTTTCGGGGAAGATTTAGAAATGTTTGTCGAAAAATGTCTCAATCAATTATTAGCAACTACATAATAATAAGATTGAGAATGTTTGCGCAAGCTCGTACCGACGGATTTTACGCGATTGCGCGCAAGAAAACAGCTCTCACTCTCATCATTAGTGATACTGAAGAGAGTGAGAGACAGTCGCAAACGCATCCTGAGAACTATAGCGGAGTTTCAGCTCTCCAATTGCAAAGCAGCAGTTTGTGCGGAGGGTGATTGGTACTAACACTAGATAATAAGTTTGTTTTAATTTTATGTTACTATACTCCATTTGAAATAAGATTAGAAATTTAAATAAACCCTTTTCACAGTCCGTTCAACCGATTTTGACTTCAACAATATCGGGCGTCCCTGCATACTTATCTCTTTTGCTGACTGTACATCTACGGTCAAGAAGACCTTGAAATTAACTTTGAGTATAGTCCCCTAAGTTGACTCAATAACAGTTAAAGTGTCACGATATTTTGTGAAGTTATTACTACAGAACAATACGGGTACAACAAATAATTTGTTTTCTTTGTAACTATTAAACGTTATTGTATATCGAGCATTAGGGCTTGAAACAATATTGGTTTTGACTGAAAATGTACAAGAGTTATGAGTTATTAGAGGTAATTGTATAATTTGATACCGTTTTAATTTGTTTGATGGTGGTGCTGAATTTAGGACATTAATTAATCATTTGAAAGCTCAAGTACAATGTCGTGACGTGCCGTGTCGTGTCGTGTTAGGGGAGAGAGAGCGCCCACACTTGTGCACTTTAATATCTCTCGCGGCGAAGGCTAGTCACCGTTGAGATTGACCGCCATGGCCGAATTACGGTTTGGAGGCCTATACAGGATGAATTTTTGAGATGGGGCAGCAAGGACAGCTACCTTAACCGTTGTAGCTACAGGAAAACGGTCTTGGGAGACTTTCCTTAACTTTTTCAGAAATTTTGAATCGCATTCACAGATTTTGAAAAAAATGCACAGTCAGCAGGAAAATGGAAAAATCTTTTTTTTTTATGCCAATCGATCATGTTTCATATAAGGATCAAAAACCTCTATCGGACCAACTGAGGTTTCAGTACTTGAAAAATCAGAAATCGCAAAAAAAACTTTTCCCATACATTTCATAGGAAATGAGACTACGACTGACTGTTTTACAAATTGCAAAAAACGTAAGAAAAATTGAATTTCGCGGGTAACCTGGCGCTTCCCCCTTAAGCACGTACATAATTGAATACAAATAATACTCTGTATTTCAGGCACCACAGAAAAAACATTCAGGGCAGTCTTTGGGGACTGCAGATAGAAGTGAAAACTAAGTAACTTGTGAATTGTATCGTCGAAGCGTGCGGTGACGATGACGCTGGTTTCACGCTTTTTGTTCACCCAAAAAGTACACATATACTTATATACACAGTATACATATAGCTCATGGAAAGCGTTCGGTGACGATGACGGGAGTTTCATGATTTTTGTTCACCCAAAAAGTGCTCAACGAGCCTAAAGCAGTTTTCACTTCTAAAATCCTAGAAACTCCACTATGCCCTATATCTCAGTTGAGAACCACTCCCCCAATGCCCACAAAGTCTGCAGGCCCTCCAGACTTAAATTCGACAACATTAGAGAGAAGTAAACGGACTGTCATTTTTCGTGGCCAGCAATTTATTGGTATTGTCTGTGCGCACTAGTACTCGTAATGACTTCCTTAATCAACTCCACTACGTAGGTAAGGAAGAGGCATACACTAGCGTTTGTTTAGAACGATTTTTAATTTAAACGGTATAATTAGTGAATTAAGTAAAGCTTTCTCAAAATACAGGTCTCTTCTTTGGAAGTAGGTAGATGTAAGGGTACAAACAGACTGCGGTCAATCGACGACTTCTGACATAGTTTAAAACGTGTGATGGATGAGGTACCACATTTTGATTTGACCGGCGATGTCGCGGCGATCGACCACCGTCTGTCGGCACCCTATAACTTTTCGCCTGATGAAGAAAGATCAGGATGAGAAAAGACGATGCGTCAAAACGTCCCCCCAAACTTTACACCGACCAACAGATTTAAAATGTATCTCAGTCAAACCATCTTGGTAAGGTGATACATTTTTACTATGACGACATCTCTCAAAAATACGGGATAATCCTAGAAAAACCATGTTTTAATGTTATTATTTTTGGCACAAAATAACATGTTGTAAACCATAATCTTTGATTATTAATGTATTATAATAATTATTATATTTGTTATTGTACTTATAGTGTACAGGGTGGCAGGGACATCGGCGCGCGCGCAAACTGTAACCATGAATTAAGCACATGATTCTAAACTCCCTAGTGTAGAAATAAAATTTTCGTCGATTATCAAAAAAGAAATCAGCTGTTTTAGAGAAAAGTGCAATACCTACGCGGTCAAAATGTATGGAACAGCATTTTTTTTTTATAACCTGCGAAAATTTTATTTCAACCCAAGGGAGTCCAGGTTCACATACTGTATCCATGGTAACAGGTTGCGCGTCGATGTGTCTTCACTGTTATCCTTTGGTGAGTTAGGTTGGTGAATGCATCATAAATAAGCATCAAGATTTCAAGCTACAGAAACTCCAAATTCCTGAAGAATTACCATAAATACCTACCTGGGAATCGTTCGAAATTTTAAAGCCTTCCCCGAAGTTTGGCAGGGTTAGCCTTGCTCACTTGAACACTAATTTTATTTCCAACACCCGAACATGTACAGTCGCCAGCACATCAAGTTACCACAAACTGTCAGATTTTGGCATTCGATTTTGAACTTAATTATCAACTCTCTAGCCCCCAGTCCCCCGTCCCCCCCCTCAGTCTCTAGCTCTCTAGCTTGACCTGCTGGCGACTGTACATTAAATACTTTATTCATTCAACTACAATTTAGGACGTAATTCAATGTTGCAAAGCCGGACTATTTTCAGCAAGGCGACATTTTCTTTGTTGCATTCATTAATTTAATGAATATTTCGTGCTCAGTCCGCGTTCGGAGTATTTTCTGAAAGAATATTTATGTTTGCGAAATTTCTCACGTATTTTCACTGATCGAAATTTTATAAATCTGCCGATCTATTTTGTAATATTCTCGTCGTGAAAACTTAGGTGAAGTGGCGGCAGGTATTATTAAATAATGTGAAGTGTAGGAATACGATTTTGCTGGTAAGTAAGTTATTTAGTTAAAAGAAGATAGAGAAGGTTAATTTTAGTGGCATCTTTGTATTTTTTTTAACTTTGCATACTTGCGTAAAATCTGTCGCTGCATTATTTTTAGGCAACAATTTTTCTATAAAACCCGTAATTAACCAGACAGGTGCGTCTCTAAGGAGACTGGGCTTTACTTTTGTCCACTAATTAGATTAACGGAAACACAATAATAAGCTATAACCACAAAATTATTGAAAAGCCTGTCGCAAACGCTCGTGTGTGCCCTACCTATCTATTGTGTGTAATCGAGTGCGCGCCATTTTCGATTAATTTCGCGCCAAAAACGACACAATCGCATGTCGGCCATATACACCTAACGACGCACTGTACCTGCTGGCTGTTATATATCTAGTAGTTTTATAATGGGTTTTAAACATTACTCGCATACAGACGCTCATCTTGATTAATAGAGTCTTCGAAAATAACCCATGTTTATGGTTGGAAGCATTGAAGGGGCTTATAACTAAGTAATAACAGCCACACGGGTCAAATAGTATCTAGGTAACCTCTAATCTAAATATCCTAGATACCGTAAAACTTTTATTACTATTTTCGTCGTAAAAATAATCCATCTAGCTTTGCGAAAAACAAAGAAATCTCTGTAGAATCTTTGTAAACAGCGGGGTAATTGCGTAACACATTAATAGTAGCTTTAATTTTGACAGTTCAACAACATTCATTGCGTTATTTACGTTGTTGAGCAGACAAATTTTTCGAACATATGAAGCAATGGATTAGCAATAGGCTTCAAAATGATTCAGATTGTGTCTGATAGTGTGTTACGTAATTAGAGTGCTGGTTAAGCTACGTTTGCCGCGATTGGTCAAAGTCCAAGTCGCATCATTTATTTAAAGAAAAGAAAGAAAGAATAAAGTTTATTTGGACACAGTACGTGAAACACAATACACAAATAATAAAAAATAAAAAGTGATAACAGTGTGTGCCTCACGGCTGCGCCAAAAAGGTTCATTTCTGCATTAATGTCAGACAGGTGCTGTCTGTCTGTCAAATAGACACATTAAAGGCACTTTTGAACGTAAAAATTTACAAAAAAATAGAATTGATTCTAGTTGCCCTTTCCAAAAGGTAGATGGGCATGAAACTCCACCGTTACTCTTTTAAAAATGTTTTACAACATGATGTTGTATACAATTATATGTGAAGACAATGCACGTAGAATAAAATTAATAGGTAAAAATAATTAAATATAACGCAATGACAGGTAAATCAAATATGATATAGGTACATGGTGCTCACATATTTACAAATATTGAAAATTAAATTATTTTTCCAAAATTTCACAAATAATAATTTTGTGTTAAAGTAGTTACATAATGTAAAAATCAATGTCATAAAAATTATACAATTAAATTAGCAACCAGTTTGATTTTGTTGGTCCGTGGATGGCTGACCATCTTTACCTATCAAGACCCTTCCGTGCCTCGGAAAGCACCTTAAGCCGTTGCTCCCGGCTGTCATTCGCGGATCTTTGACAGTCGTTACAGATAGTCAGAAACCCGAAAATCAGATAAATAGTCTTACCAAGGGGTATCGTATTACCCAGTAACTAGGTTGTGTAGGTCAGATAGGTAGTCTCTTCATGTAAATTACTATGGTATGCAGCTGCACCCGGTGAGACAGGAAGCTGACCCCAACATATTTGGGAAAGGGTAGGCAGATGATAAGGTTGAAAGCATGCCCATATTGCACCGAGCTTACCCACTATCTCATGTTTGCAGAATCAGACTAACGTTCTCACTGCTGGGACTCAGGCCTCCTCTCTGTGAGACGGATTGAAAAGAAAGAAAGAAAGAAAGAATAAAGTTTATTTGGACACAGTACGTGAAACACAAAACACAAATAATAAACCCCACCCGCCCTAATCCGCCACTTACATTATAGTATTTATAGCCCAGCATCCTAATTACGTAACAGACTATCTATCACAATCTGACTCATTTTGAAGCCTATTGCTAATCCATTGCTTCATATGTTCGAAAAATTTGTCTGCTCAACAACGTATATAACGCAATGAATGTTGTTGAACTGTCAAAATGAAACCCGTTCCTACTGCTAGTGTGTTACGTAATTACCCCGCAGGACGGGATAGTCGATCTGATGTTGACAGCTACTTAAGGCGCTGCCCACATGTAGGACACAGTAAACGGTCAGTTTTGTGTCACACAGTTAGGTTAACACAGAAAAAAATTGAGTGTATTGTCAAATGTTCAAAGAAAAGGATTAATCAAAAATATTTCATAAAAATAAAATACTATCATAATAAAATGTAATAAAATATGTATGTGTACCTATGTATGTGTGATAAAATAGTAAATACCTATTTTAATAAAACAATCGTAAAACAGCACAAAAAAAAAAAAAACGAGCCATAATTCTCATAATTTTGAGCGTAAGGTATCATGGCAATACAGGGAATTCAATCAACTAAAGAAATACCTAAAACTTATTCTACTAAACCGTGCATTTATTTTTTTAATTTAATTAATACTGCAAAGTTACTTTTATTTTGGTCAAACTCATCGCAGTACTGAACCTTATTTGTTGCCGCAATGCGCTATTGTAAAATTAGGTCCTTAACGCGCCTTAAAAAAAAAAAATCAAAAAAAAAAAAAACATTTATTTGCATAAATAAGGTACAGAAAGTTCTTATGATAAATTAACGATCTCTTATTATGCCTTTAATTTCGGCGTGCAAATTTTACATAATATATTTAGATACTTATTACATTAATTATTTTAATAAATAAATTAAATTACTTGAATAATGCATGCGATTAGTAAATTATATTAAATTAATTAAATGACATTATACTACAAGCTACAAAATTCATAACTTATAATCCAAAAACTCAAGTACACTATAGAAGCATTTATCAATGAGTATTTTTGTTAAAATACGCTTAAATTTTAAAAATGGAAGTGTCTTTAATGTATTTGGAATTCTATTATACAATTTGATGCACATAATATAGCTGTTGTTGGACGTAAGTGTGAGATTCGTCTTGGGCTGATACAACTTATTAGTATTATGAGATCGAGGGGCATAGTAGCTTGTCGCCTGCTGAAAAAGATTCTTATGCTTGAAAACAAATAGACATGATTCCAAGATATAGATGCACGGTAATGTAAGTATCTTATATTTTCTAAAGAAAGGGCGACAAGAATCTATTTGTTTCAGCCCAAATATAGCCCTTAAACATTTTTTTTGCATCACGAATGCTTGATCAATTTCCACACAGCGACCCCAAAGAACGATACCATATCGCAAAATGGAGGAAATATAGCCGTGGTATGCAGTGATTGCGGCGTTTCGAGAGATTTCGCAGCTAATACGTCTCAGAGGGTAGACAAAACTATTTATTCTACCGCAAATGTCATTTACATGGTTTTTCCAAGAACAAAATTTATCCAAAGTTATCCCAAGAAATTTTACTGAGTCAGTTTCTGTTAAGGAGACCCCTTTATATGCTACATTTAGGTTCAAAGGTTTTGTTCGGTATGTATGAAATTGCATAAATTTTGTTTTACAAATATTTACCTTTAAATTGTTCGTTTCAAGCCATTCTATAGAAGTTTGGAGGGCCGTGTTTATTTCCTGCTCGTAAGTATTTTTGTCGTTGCCCTTCAATATAATAGTAGTATCGTCCGCAAACAGTACACATTTATGGTTCAAAATAGTTGGAAAATCGTTTATGTAGAGCAAGAACAATGGTGGACCTAGAATACTGCCTTGTGGGACGCCATAACGATTCAACAAAAATGAAGACTGGAATAACTCTCTCGTTTTAGATAGAGCATTGTAACTTGATATTTCGACCGCCTGTACTCTATTAGATAGGTATGACTCCAGCCAGTCGTACGCTTTTCCTCTGACTCCGTATCTGAAAACTTTATCTAATAAGCGGTCATGACTGACATGATCAAACGCCTTGCTCATATCCATAAACAGCACTGAGACAGGAATTTTGCTATCAATAGAGTCCGTTATTGACTTTATTAATTGAAAGGCTGCTAAAGAGGTGCTTCTATTTTTGCGAAAACCATTCTGTTCATCATTTATAATGTTGTGTTTTTCTATGAAATTTGACAATTTATTATGAAATACTTTTTCAAAAATTTTGGAAAATATAGGTATTAATGTAACGGGTCTGTAATTATCCATTTGAGTTTTGTCCCCTCTTTTATATAATGGTTTCACAACTGATCTCTTTAATATATCGGGAAATATGCCTTGTTCTAGTGAAAGGTTGATAACATATAAAAGTGGTTCCAGAATTATATTTACAGATAATTTCACAATGTCAGTGCGAATTTCATCATAACCACTCGCCTTGGAATCATTTAGAGACATCACGATTTTTTTTAAGTCACTACAGTCTAATGGGCACAGAAATATAGAATTGCCGATTGATTCAATATTTTCTATATGATTTAAACCAGAATGTTCTGAACTGGCCGGGCTATTCCTGGTAACAGTGTTAATGAAAAAATTGTTAAAATTATTTGCAATAGAGTCAGGATTTACATAATCAATGTTGTTAATAGTAATTTTTGAGATACATGTATTCTTTATATCTGTGTCAGTATGTTTTTTTATCACATTCCATGCGGCCTTACACTTATTTTGAGCTTTATTGATGTAATTTGTATTATTACTTTTCCGTGACATTGAAATGCATTTTTTCAATAAATTACAATAGTTTTTGTACCTCTTTCTATGAGGTTCATTATTTTTATGCTTCAGTTTATAGTGGAACTGGCTTTTACTTTTACAACTTACTTTTATTCCTTTAGTAAGCCAATTTAATTTATTCAATGATTTATTAGTAACCTTTATGCGAATGGTAGGAAAACACAAGTTATAAAATAGTGAAAATGTTTCGAAAAATTTACGGAATGCTTCATTCGTTAAAGTTTCTTCAAATACGTCACTAAAAGACAAACATGAAATTGATTTTAAAAACTTATCCTTATTTTCTTCACTATAATCTCGTTTAAGTTCATACCACCATTTTAGAACCGGCTGCTTCCTCTTTGTAACAGGCCAGGAATAGGTTTGGGCTGAGTGGTCTGATAAACCCAAGTCGTGTACTTTTGCACAACCTTTTTCAACACTTGTTGCGATGTGATCAATACAAGTTTGTGTCATTTCTGTTACTCGAGTAGGCATTAAGATAACATGTTTTATGTTGTACGTATTTAACAAGTAATTATATTCTCTACTTTCTTTAGATTGTTTTAAAATATCTATATTAGTATCTCCACATACAATAATTTGCTTTCTTGTATTACGACAGAGAGTTCTTAAAAGAGTGTCTAGTTTATTAAGAAAAATTGTAACATTCGATGAAGGTGTTCTATAAAGACAAATTAATATTATACCATATTTAATGAGCTCCAAACTACAACATTCAAACACACATGTTTCACTTATTTTTTGTGT
Organism: Griposia aprilina; assembly: GCA_916610205.1. Classification (NCBI taxonomy): domain Eukaryota; kingdom Metazoa; phylum Arthropoda; class Insecta; order Lepidoptera; family Noctuidae; genus Griposia; species Griposia aprilina. The sequence continues at coordinate 13,916,547 of OU744305.1, forward strand.
TTCCTGTATAACTTTAAATTCAATGTCATTTTTTATGAGAATAGAGACGCCCCCCCTTTTAGATGTTTTCCTCGAATAGTATGCTGCTGTCGTGAAGCCTTTAAGGCGAAAGTTTTTTTCCGTCCCTCCAAGCAAGAATGTTTCAGTAAGACACAAGACATCTACGCTAATTTCCTCATTTACTAATTCCAATATGGCAAACGATATATCATCACGCTTGTTTAATGCCCCGGCTATATTTTGATGCATAATAGTTAAGCTAGACTCACATTTGTTCACGAAAAAAATCATAATTTTTTTGAGTCGCCGTATCAATATTACTGTCAGTCTGTACACCCACATCCTTTAAACTACAGGTTTGTACACCTACGTTCTTAGTACATTGTTGCCCTTTCTTAGTCAATTTCACAGTATAATTTTGATAAATATTTTTGTAATTTACATGGAGGATTTGCCTATGAATTAATCTACAGGCATGCAGTTTATTCACATATTTTGTTGACATGCTAAAATCATTATGTAATGGTACAAAACACGAATTTTTACAATTATAACATACAAATTTCAATAAATTATTAACATTTTTCTCATTTAAATAATTATGTTTGTAAATTTGACCAACTAAAACATTGGTGAATTCTAATTGACATAGTGTGTGGTGTAAGTACGTTTGAATGTCCATAGGGTTTATGTCATTTGAGCCTGTTAGAATTATCACGAAATCAGATTGATTAAAGTCTTTACACATACTTGCGCAGGTTTTTAATACTTCTTTAGTAGTTGCATTCGGTTTTACAAATGAAGTCACGGCAAACTTCTCCCCAAGATAGTCCTGGAGAATGTTTCGGACATCATATCCTAATTGATCGGCAAAAATCATGACTCTCTGGGTAGCACTTGTTTGAGTTTTAGTTTGTGGTTTTGACATCAACTGCAGATTTAGATGAGCTGGCTCCTCGTTAGTTGCCTGTAGACTTGATATTTTTAAATCTGTATCCGCGGTGGCAGAAGTCTCTCTGCTTCGTATGTCGTCGTGGTTAATCGGATCGATGCACGTACTGGCGTTTTCAACGATGCTTTTCGGTGGCGAGTTTGCGTGCGGTATTCCCCCAGAACTACAGATTGACCCGGCTGTGTCAAAAGAAATGTCACCAATATCGCTTGGGGTCTGCGTTACTACGGCAGTATCAGGTTGATGAGTCAACAAAGGAGAAAGACTCAATTTTGTCGGGGTAGAGTAACAGCTCGTTCTTAATATATTTCTTTTGTGTGCAGACTTCGGCGAAAATCTTTTTGTTTCCGATAATTTCACCTTCTTATAGGTTTCAATTACTTTTTGGTATTGACCTATATCCATTTTAAGACGAAAGTTCTCACTATTTAAATTGTCAATCTCAAGATGAGCGCTTTCAAGTTCCATGGTTAACCTTTTTATTGTTTCTTTATAGTTTACAATAGCATCGCTGTCATTCAGTGAAGTATTTGGCAAACTCATCATTGTAGTATCTAGTAATGTAGAATTAGTGCTCAAGTTACTGTTTAAAATATTACCCGTTGAATTTGACCTTTTTGGTTTACGGACAGTAACATTTTCCATTTCTAAAGTTTCCATTATAGCGTCGGAAAGAAAAAAAAAAAGTAGAATAATTATAATTTGTATTATGTTCAAATTGTTTATAAAGATTAAAAACACAAAAAGTTCGTAACCGCAATGTTCAATTGTGTGAGATCAGAACGCGCACTCTCTGCAATACCATGCGCGGTGCTTAACCACTGCGCTACGGCGCTACAAGTTATTCTTTCCAAAAAACGAGATGCTTTCCTGGATAGAGTAATTAGTCATCGAATTGCGGTTGCCAATGACCATTTAAGGTAATGAGTTCGTGTCGCGCACACTGTCACTATGATGAGTCACTGAGTCACTAGTTCACGAGTCTTGTGAATTTTAATGTTTTGGTTTTTTGTTGTTTAAACACACACCACTTGGTTTATTAAGATACTGTTTGATTAGCGTTTACATTCACACGTTTCACTTTCGGTTAGTTTATGTTTCATTGATAAATACTCATATTTGTAATTTATAGATTTTTTTAACACGGAGCTCTCACTGTTTATGTGCGGTCAGCGGGACGCGCGCGCGCGATCCAAAATCCAAAATCAAAAGGCTATAAATTAATTTTATCGATAACTTTGGAATCAAGATGAAATGACGATGATTATGAAAAACTTATAAATCGTCCTATTACTGCAAATACCTATTAACTGAATTTATGACGAAAATTATTTTTTTAGATCTTTAGAATAAATTTTTCAAATGTACAAACTGGTAAAACTCATTTTTTGATTCGACCCTTCGTTACGAAAATAACTCACAGTTTAAGGCAACATAACTGATGATTTGGTAGCACATCCAAACTTTCAAATGGCATTATATCAAAACGCGATTTTTGCACGTAGGCGGATCCTTCAGGGTAGCCCGCGAAATTCAAACTTTCGTACGTTTTTTGCAATTTGCCGGTCACTGTCAGGTTGTATTTTGATTAAAATATGATTCGCGACCGTAACAAATATGGCTTTACAGAATTATAATCATTAGAATCAGCAATACATCTCTATAAGTTCATATTACCCTAAGGAATGACTATTTCATGAAATCATGACATTTGAGGGCAATTCTAACTGAAGGAGTTGTATTGCTGATTCTAATGAATATAATTCTATAAAGCCATACTTGATACGGTCGCGAATTATATTTAGATCACCATACAACCTGATACTGATCTGCGAAATTGCAAAAAACACAAGAAAATTTGAATTTCGCGGGCTACCTTGGCGTATCCCCCTTAATCGGTATTTGCAGTAATAGGACGAAATAGGATATCTCTCTATACTGTCGTAAAACAGCTTTTATAAATAATTTTGTTTATCATTACGAGTCAGTCGGTATTGAGATGGGAAACTTGCCGTAACAATAACTTGGGTAGTCAGTTATTGGTGGTGGAACTGTCAGCTACATAACCAGCTATTTGTAAGAAAAAAAAAAAGAAGAAAATAAAGAAAAATAATTTATTCTGCACAAACAAAACGCACATTATAAAAATAAATGACATTAATAAAAATACAGATATACAAAGTAGCCAAAAGCCTCGTACCCAAAAATAAAAGTTTTACAATTTTGTCCATTGCTTGCTTGGCTATTCACGGCTAAAGAACCTATCCTCTCTCTTCCCAAGCTTCTCTGTTTCGTCTTCTATATTTCCTGTAGATACGAGTAGTTCCACAAAACAACGCTAGTTTAAATATGCCTTTACAAATTCTACCCAAATGCAACTTTATTTAATTTTAACGTTGCAGCATTTATTTTCCTTTGATACGCTGGTCTACCCAGGATTCCTTTTCAAATGTATAAAACCCTATTGCATTAAAATGCAATAGGGGTGCGGTGAAAAATAACTTTAATTTCAGAAGTCGGTGTCTTTGGTTTTGTATTTTCATTTTTGCCCACCGACTTCCGAAATTAAAGTTATTTTTCAAGTTTTTTATGTTTTTTTTGGAAGCCGGTTGTTTTTTTGTAAAAAAGTTTTCTATTTTTCACTTTTTAGTTGCGGTACGTACCCTACACAAATTCGTATACCACTAATTGATATGTAAATAACAGTGACAGGCAATGATTAAAACATCATCAATATAACCTAAGTGGAAAAAATATGCAGTACTAAGGATAAGTCAAAATCATGATCAAATTTAAATGGGACTACATGTGAAGCACCAGCTAGGTATCAAATAAAAAAAGAATCATCCAAATCGGTTAACCCAGAAAAAAGTTTTGAGCTAACACAGATTAAAAGAAACATACAGTCGAATTGAGAACCTCCTCCTTTTTTTGGAGTCGGTTAAAAAGCACAAAATTCTTGGTATTCTGTACGAAAATGTTTTCAATAATTTTGTATAGAATTTGTGCTCGAGCGACTGACAAATTGATATTCCTTATATTTATTGAAGTGCACAGGAAACTCAACAATGAATATTGATTTTAATATAAAGTCAGCGATATTTTGAAGGTTCGCGATGACCTGGTGAAGGCGGCAGGAATCAGCTGGACTCGCACAGAACCGAACAGAACCGGTCGTAGTGGAGGTGCTTGGTGGAGGCCTATTTCCAGCAGTGAACGTTTTTCGGTTGAAATTAAGTATGATGATGGTGTCAATGATATTTTGTTGCCGTTACCAAATGACCGTTACGGACTCAGTGACCGTTACCGAGGACCCCACGTTCTCTAGTTGCACTTGTGAACACAATACAAACGAGGTCTTGAAACTTATATTTCTTACAAGCTTTTGCTCGAGGCTTCACCCGGGTAGAGGTCGGAAATTACCCTGCGGGAACGTACTGCCGGGATAAAAAAGTATACTATGTCCTAGCCCAAGTCATGGTCTATCTGTGTGCCAAATTTCAAAATCTACGAAAAGGTAACATACAGATAAACAGACTAAGTTACCTACTTTCGCATTTATTATATAACATGGATGAAAATTTTATTCTTTGGTGAATAAAACTTATCACTTAGATTGTGTTGAACTAAATATTTAATTTGGACCTAAAAGGGTCCAGAATACTTACTTAGACATCCCAAAATGAAACGTATTACGACGAATAGAAAATTTTAAAGAATTTACTTAGTAACAAATTGAATACTGATCAAATCTAGAATGTTCTAAAGACGGTCAATTTATATCTTTCTAGACCCTTTTGATGTCATATTTACTGAACTGTAGAATCTAGATTAAAATGAAAGGTCTTTCAATATTTTGTTTTATTATAAATACTTACTGCCTCGTTGGTCTAGTGGTTGCAAGCGCTACTGCTGAGCATGAGGTCCTGGGTTCGATTCCCGGGTCGGGCAAAGTGTTATCTGGTTTTCCCATCTGGAATTTCTCGGTAGCAGCCCGGAGTCTGGATTTGTGCCCGGTTGATGGCAATAGGCTCGCCCCCTATTACATGGGACTTAAACATAACTGGCGAAATGTGGGTGTGCTATAGGTACACCTCTGCCTAACCTTTCGGGGATTACAGGCGTGATGTTATGTTATGTTATGTTTTATAAATACTTACTTCATAATTTCAGCCGAAAGACGTCCACGGCTGGACATAGGCCTTCCCGAAGCACCGCCACTTCGACCTGTTCCGTGCTTCTCACATGCAACGGATTCCTGCACCCTAATTACGTAACACACTATCTATCACAATCTGAATCTTTTTGAAGCCTATTGCTAATCCATTGCTTCTTATGTTCGAAAAATTTGTCCGCTCAACAACGTAAATAACGCAATGAATGTTGTTGAACTGTCAAAATGAAACCCTTTCCTACTGTTAGTGTGTTACGTTATTACCCCGCTGATTCCTTCCAATGCTACGTCTTCCGGTACACGGTCGCCGCTTCAGAACCTTTCGGCGCCATCGGCCATCTGTTCTGCGAGCAACTTAAGTTTGGCTATTCTGCGGGCTACTAAAAACTTACAAACTTACTAAAGAGAATTTATTTTTATTAGTAATCTATCGTTCTCTCTTTAGTTAAATTATAAATCGCATGCTTGCGATTATTCATGTAAAAGTTGTGATAGGTACCTACGTATCGACGCTCGTATTGTCGTTGTTTCAGGGGGACTACTCTCTAAGTCCGTGAACGAAGATACGGGCCTGTGCGAAATTTGTTGATCCGTCAAAACAAACGTCATTTTTTTTTTCGGATCGCCAAATACATATTTTTGGTAGAGACTACTGTCAAATCGTATTGTCATTCATTCTTAGTTCGGGCCCCCAACAAATCCTATATCCGTGTGTCATACAGAGTAGGAAAAGCCCGTAACTTTGGTCGAGACAACGAACTTCTGTATTGACATGTATTGCTAACTATTTTGTTCACCTTTTCGACAAATTTTCTCCCACTTGCACCGCCAATCACTAAACACGTTTAGCGCTAAACGTGTTTAGTGATTGGCGATGCAAGTGTGCCTTAGTCTTTACAACTTGTTTTAGGTGTTAGGGTTTTAGTGACATAACATTTAGAATACATGTTTTAGAGCTTAGTGTAAAGCAAGTTATCAAGGGAAAATAAAGATTGAATCTTCGGAAATATGTAACAACTCTCATAGGCAGACATAATGAAAATTGGGAGGGGAATTTAGGCATAATTTGTTGTTTTGGTTGCTCGATTAGTTATTTAATTAACAGTCCATAGCACAGCTGGATATAAGTACATACAATATTACCCTAAGAAGTTATCGTTTTCGCATTTCCTTGTTGACCCTTGTTGGTATATGAAATAGCAGATATCTGTACACTGCCCTTAGAAATCTTTGAAAAAGCGACACCATTAATTTGGCCACAATGAAGTTTGTATGACCACATGTCTGAGCGAATTGTTGAATTGTCATTATGGTGGGACCAACGTTTATGCTCGATTTATCTCAAATAATTCATGTTAGGAACAATGAAATTCCATATTTCAAAAGTAGAACTAAGGTATTGTAATACTAAGGTACTCCTCCGACCAGAGTATCCATTTGTTCCCTCCATTTTGACTTCAAAATGGAGGGACCAAGGATTTTGTTAAATAACTACGTATACATTGAGGTAGCTAAAATTATTGCATAGTAGCAAATATTAGGTCCTGTAAGAGCCAGCCCACACAGCGCGTTGCGTCATCGCAGCATTCGCAACGCTGCTCCGACGCAATTTCTTCAATGGAAACACACAAACACGACACACATTTTACACTACAAATAAAACTTAATATAAAAAAAACGAAATGAGCTTGCGTGTGTCTTTCCCATATAATTTATCAACGCACAAACAACTGAGCGCTGCCACTTGCCCCTCCGGCGGGCGTCGCAATGAGTACACCCCTCCCGCTTCGTCTCGGGGGCTGCATTCAGTCGTGTGTGCGTTGCGTCGACGCAGCGCACCGTGTACATTATGGTTATTAGTATGTAAAACGACGCAGCGACAGCGCTACGTCGACGCAACGGTGACGGAACGCGGCGTGTGGACCGACTCTAAGAGCGGGGGCACACGATGCGTTGCGGCGCCGCACCGCAAAGATTTCACCCTATCACCGTAGCGCCGCACCGCTCGTGTGCCTGCCGATACGGTGAAATCTTTGCGGTGCGGCGCCGCAACGCATCGTGTGCCCCCGCTCTAAGGTAGATTTGAAATCCAAGACTTGGTCCTTCCATCTTGACGGGTACCTACTTAAAATGAATGATCGTACTGCGTGTGTGACTGTTACGCAATCACACGTTTCAAAATTAGACTGCAGATTAGGTACTGGCACATCACGCCTGTACTTCCGGAGAGGAAGGCAGAGATGTACAGCACACCTGCATTTCGGTAATCTGATGTAATAGTAGTCGAGCCTATTATCATTATCTGAGTACGAATCTAGTCTCCGGGTGGTTACTGAGAAAGTCTTAAGGTACAACTAAAGGTACTACTGGTTTCTAATAATTATTTCTATGAAAACGACGTGTTGCTAGCTACAGAAGGTATTTCATAGGAATACATACAAACCAGTAGTGTCGCGGCGACACGTCGCCTGCTGCTGCTGTCTGCAGTCGGTTATGGACTTGTACCTTTATTGGGAAAACCCAATAGCGATGTTCCACCCTGAGATCGGACTCAGCAGAACTCAACGCTTAGTAGTCGCCCTTGCGACCACTAATAGAGACTTAGGGCTCGTTGTTTGATCAGTAGTCAAACATACTCATAGTTAAAATCATAATCAGCCTATAATGTTCCCACTGCTGGGATTCAGGCCTCCACTTCAAGAGGGAGTGGGCTGTTATCTACCACGCGGGCCCAGTGCGGGTTGGTAGATGTCATATGTCTTCGAATGTTTGGTTCTAGGACATGCCGGTTTCCTCACGATGTTTTCCTTCACCGTTATGAGAGCAGTGGTGATGAAATTATTTACACAAAGTAAAGCGCCTGCCTGGGTTCAAACCCACGACCTACAACTCGTAAGTCGGGGCCGATACCACTGGACCACCACTGCTCCTATAGTTAAAATGCGTTGGTTAAACTATCAATTTGTTAAAAATGACATAAGTATGTTGTTTGACGAATGGTTAAACTAACTAAAGTTAAAAAAAAATCAATTTGCTATGAAAGTTAACCATGCGTAGACAGAGTAGTTAAACTTTAACTATTGTCAAGTGACTAATTGTTAAATTGAATATTGGTAATTTTTAACAATGTATCAAACAATGGGCCCTTAGGCAAGCTTGCACCGCAAGTCACTAAATGCGGTTAGCGCTAAACGAATTTAAAACGTCGTTCTAATTCTGTCAATTGTATGAAGATGACAGTTACAGAATGATGTTTAAAAATACTAAAATTTTCACTCGTTCACTAAGAAATATCTTGTAAAATTAATAATGATTTTCCGTTGTATTTTTTGGCTTTTATTTTCCAAGCAATGCATAATATTCAAGATGGAGCCCATTAGTCACGTTTGTGTCACACAATCGATGCGTATTTCGTAAATTTCGATTCGTTTCATATGCAAATAGCGGTCGGGAGCGGCTTACCCAGACGTCACGCCTCTGATTATTTCTGTCATTTTGTTATTATTGGCAATGGAGCTTAAAACGTATGAGAATTTGTGTTATTTCGTGGCAATCTGAAGGAAGGTCTGTAAGGAAATTATGCTAAAAACGTAACACAGTGTGTATATCGAGTTTTAGAAAAAATACGATCAGTAGTTTAGGGGTTATGAGAGAACAAATGAACATACACACATAGTCTGTTAAAATCATAACACTCCTTTGGCTTTTCCGTAGTCGGGTAAAAATAAAGTATAGGAGCTATACCTACTAGTAGAGGGGTCGTAGCTAAACAATAACAGCAGCACGGGTCGACCGAAGGTTAAGGTACGCTTGCCGCGGTCGGTTCGTGGATGGGTGACCATCCCTTACATATCAAGACCCCTCTGTGCCTCGGAAAGCACGTTAAGCCGTAGGTCCCGGCTGTCATTCGTAGATCTTTGACATTCATTACGGGTAGTTAGAAGCCCAAAAGGCTGACAACCAGTCTTACCAAGGGGTATCATGTTACCCAGTAACTGGGTTGAGGTAGTCAGATAGTCAGTCGCTCCTTGTAAAATACTGGTATTCAACTGCATCTGGTTAGACTGGAATCTGAGCAATCTAACCCCAACATTGTTGGGAAAAAGCGGGCAGATTGATTGAATAGCTACATGTACAGTCACCAAAAGAGATAAGTAACCAGGGTCGTCGGATAATGTTCAATTTTATTATGAAACCAATAGATGTTTTTGAATGAAATTTGATTTGATAAATTAACTTTTTGTTTTTTATTAATTTAACTAAGTTTATTCGGAAACATCCATCGGTTTCTTACAAAACTTCAACTATATTCAACGATTCTGCACCCTAATTACGTAACACACTATCTATCACAATCTGAATCATTTTGAAGCCTTTTGCTAGTCCATTGCTTCATATGTTCGAAAAAAATGTCTGCTCAACAACGTAAATAACGCAATGAATGTTGTTGAACTGTCAAAATGAAACCCATTCCTACTGTTGGTGTGTTACGTAATTACCCTGCTGGTTACTTATCACTTTTGGTGACCGTAACTACAAAAAAAAAACTAAATTAGTTTAGCGATCCGCTGTGTCATTGTCTGTACGTACTTCATGTAAAAACTACGAGAACTTAATTGGACTACACGAGTGATTGCTAAGAACTTATGACGCATAAGTATTAAAAAATTGGTAAAAAAAACTCTGACAAAAACTTTTCTACCTTTGTCATGATCGCCATCTATATCCATATAATCGCCCACGACATGATTGTATCAATTGAATAAGTTAAGGTAGCAACATAATTAAAATGGATTCACATTTAAATATGTTATAATATAACATCATGCGTGTATTTCCCGATAGGTTAGGCAGAGGTGTAGCTATTGTAGGTACACCCACATGTCACCAGTGATGTTTAAGTCCCATGTAATAGGGGGCGAGCCTATTGCCATTTCGGACTTCACGCTGCTACGAACCGGGAATCGAAACCAGGACCTCATGCTCAGCAGGAGCGCTTACGACCGCTAACCCAATGGGGTAGTCACACACAATATTACCTGAACAACGAGGTAGTCACACACAATATTACTTGAACAACGAGGTAGTCACAGACAATATTACCTGAAAAACGAAGTAGTCACACACAATATTACCTGAAAAACGAAGTAGTCACACACAATATTACCTGAACAACGAGGTAGTCACACACAATATTACTTGAACAACGAGGTAGTCACACACAATATTACCTGAACAACGAGGTAGTCACACACAATATTACTTGAACAACGAGGTAGTCACACACAATATTACCTGAAAAACGAAGTAGTCACACACAATATTACTTGAACAACGAGGTACTCACACACAATATTACCTGAACAACGAGGTAGTCACACACAATATTACTTGAACAACGAGGTAGTCACACAATATTACCTGAATAACGAGGTAGTCACACACAATATTACTTGAACAACGAGGTAGTCACACACAATATTACCTGAAAAACGAAGTAGTCACAAACAATATTACTTGAACAACGAGGTAGTCACACACATTATTACTTGGACAACGAGGTAGTGACACACAATATTACCTGAATATTAGGCAGTCCTGATAACCTAAGCTTTGAGCATGCTCGGACAAATAAATTAATTTATCCAGTACTAACTAAATATGTTTTACATTATAAAATGTTATAGTGGGTGAAAACAGCCACTATCATATTTTACTCGCAATAATTATAAAAAAAAACGATATAAGGACTCGTACACACGGCTATATATCAAGCTATAAATTTCCAGTATAAGCTGACCTCTCATTGGACGGAAATCCTATACAATGTGAGATCAGCTTATACTGGAAATGTATAGCTTGATATGTAGCCGTGTGTACACACAACACACATCTGTGTGCATGGCAATTTTAACAACTGTGTAAGTCAAGACTAAAAAAGTTTGTCCTGAAGTAGATAGTAGTCTTCGAAATTAACACGTAAGAAGAATTTATTGTGTTAAGCTCTTAGCACGGACAAGCTTAACCACTAGATACTGTTCACTTCAAGTAAGATTAGTAGACATAAGTATTGCTCTCAGGCAGCCGATACTATGCCTAAGTCTGTTACGTGCTGTCTTAATAAATAGTTTAAAGGTTCCGTAGTCAACAAGGAACCCTTATAGTTTCGCCATGTCCGTCCGTCCATCTGTCCGCAGCTTAGCTCAGAGACTCTTAAGAGAATATAATAGAAAACTTTTATTTCAGACTGGGAGTCCATAGTGTTAGTAAAAATGCGAATACACTGAGAATACTGTTGGTGCTGCCGAGAACACGCGTCAGCAGGGATGCACACCTATTCCTAATAATGGCGGCAAAACCATTAATATTATTATCTGCAAACATCTCTGACTACAACGCCACGGCAGCCGCAGCAGCACTCTCAGTGCATTATTATATTGAACGCGTAGGTCGCTGTATGCCCGCGGCACACCTAAAATGGAGAGGTTGGATAGATCTTTCAAAAATATTACGGGATTGCGGAAACAATTTTTCGATTAAGGGATCCGTTTGTGAAATACTTATTAAGCTTTAAAGTGCTAATTTTTGTTAGTCAAGTGTGACCCCCCCTCTCTGCTGGCTAAATCGTTGTGTTTGGATATGTGAAAAAAATCACGGTAACGACGTTAAAAGGAAAACTATCACAGCTAACTAGGCTTTACAAGTTAACGAATAATAATCTCTCGATCAACTTACATTTGCAGTTGGAACGTATGAGAGAACATGTTCATCACCTACAATGTTAAGTTTTTTCTTTTCAAAAATAATTATTGCCAAATGTAAACCAAATAGTTAAACTTAGTTTAATTTTATCTATCTGTCACTATCACCATTCTATATAAAAAAAAAAAAACTTTGTTTAAATTAATTTAATTCGATACTTGATTTGTGTGTTGTATTGCTAGATTTGTGCTTTGTTTTTAAATTATTTTTAACAACCTAATTTTATTCACAATTAATTGCAATAATAAAAATGTAAAATGTAAATAATAGGTCTTTACCTATGAAATTGCCGTTTTGTATGAAAAAATTTAAACGATTTTTTTTCATGAATTTTTTATTTGTATTAATCGAAGTAATCACCCATGCAATCAATGCATCTTTGCCATCGCAGTGGCAGTTTATTGATGCCCTTCTTAAAGAAATCAGCTGGACGGGAGGCAACACATTCTTCAAAGGCATTTTGTACTGCCTCTCGGGTATTAAATTTTTTTCCCGCCAAGAAGTTATCCAAATTCTGGAAAAAGTAGTAGTCTGTAGGCGCAAGGTCTGGTGAGTAGGGCGGATGACGGAGAGCTTCCAACCCCAGTTCTTGCAACTTGGAGACCGTCTGCTGTGCAGTATGAGGTCGCGCGTTGTCGTGCAGGAGCAGCGGAGACGAGCGATTGACCAATGCTGGTTGGAGATGCGCCAGCTTCTCCATCATTGTGTTCAGTTCTTCACAGTACACATCTGCAGTAATGCTCACCCCGTTTGGTAAGAAGCTGTGATGAATCACACCGGCGCTAGACCACCAAACAGTGACCATCACTTTTCTAGGGGTAAGTTTTCGTTTAGGGCATTGTTTAGGTGCTGAACCAGGATCCAACCAACTTGCTGAGCGCTTACGGTTATCAAACAGAATCCATTTTTCATCGCAGGTAACAATGCGGTTCAAAATTCCTTCATTTGTGTGTCTGTTGAGCAGTGCAAGGCACGTCTCGACGCGTACTTCGCGCTGGCGATCATTGAGTTCGTGGGGCACCCATTTGTCAAGCTTTTTTACCTTGCCAATTTGACGCAAATGGACCAATATTGTTTTGACGCTAACGTCGAAAGCTGCTGCTAATTCAGCCGTAGATTGTGTATCATCAGCTTCCACAATCGCCTTTAATTCGTCATTGTCGACCAAAGTCTTCGGACGACCGCGAGGTTCATTTTTCAGGTCGAAATTTCCAGAACGGAAGCGAGCAAACCAATAACAGGTGGTGCGTTGGTTTGTAGTGTTAGCTCCGTAAACGTCGTTGATGTTGCGTGCCGCTTGTGCCGCGTTGCTGCCACGACGGTACTCATATTCCATAATTACTCGAATTTTTAACGTATCCATGATGACGAAAAAGATTGAAATGCGATGAAAATGTAACACTAATCAATAAAGAAATGACTACTTTTAGAAAAAAAAATCCATGTTTTTAAAATAAAATTAATTTGAAATTAGAATTCTTAGCCAAACAAAAATTATTTTGATTTGAAATGGCCAGTACTGCAGAACGGCAATTTCATAGGTAAAGACCTAATATATAGTGCATGTGGTGTTAGCCTGTAAGTAATTGTTGCACTTATAAATGTATATCGTGTCCTTTTAAATGAATGTAGGTATGTGTAAACAATTGTAGGCTAACCTATTAATAAATAAATAAATAAATTCATCCCAACTATGGAGCCCTTCATTATGCGTGGTCCGACACGCACTTGGCCGTCTTTTTCTTTATAATAAACTAGCATTTGCCCACGGATCCGTACTCCTGGAGGTCGGAAATTATCCTACGGGAACGTAGTATCGGGATAAAGAGCAACCTTGATCCTAACCCAGCGGGGTAATTGCGTAACACACTAACAGTAGGAATGACTTTCATTTTGACAGTTCAGCAACATTCATTGCGTTATTTACGTTGTTGAGCAGACAAATTTTTCGAACATGTAAACCAATGTATTAGCAATAGGCTTCAAAATGATTCAGATTGTGATTGATAGTGTGTTATGCAATTAGGTCATGGTTTATGCTTGTGGCAAATTTCATCTAAATTCGTTCAGCCGTTAAGGCGTAAAAAGGTAACAGACAGACAGACAGACAGAATAACTTTAGCTTTTAAGCAGAAAGGCCGAGGTGGATCTTTACGGATTCGTCATAACTTGGTGATGGCTTCATCTCTTAAATGATATAGCTATTCTCCATTTGAAATAAGATTAGAAATATAAATAAACCTTTTTTACAGTCCGTTCAACCGATTTTGACATCTATGGCGTTGGTGGCATGACAAAAGGGAGCTGCAGTAAAGAGTTGGTATCGTAACCACGTTTTTGTTTTTAATGCCATCCTTATAAACCTCCGGAATAAAAGCGTAAATCGGTTGAACGGACTGTAGAAAAGGTTTATTTAAATGTCTAATCATATTTCAACTGAAATTAAAAAGAACTTAAATAATTTCTCGAATGTGGCTTCGGGCCATGTGTAATGTGTGAGTTCCTATGGAAATATTTGTTCAGCGGTTTTAAAATTAAACATCGAATGGAAAATAACAATTAAAACTTGTTATATTACTATCTTGTGCTATTTATTAATTAATATACACAAATGTTCCTCATATCTAGATGCTAATATTATATATTCGAAAGTAACTCTGTTGTCATGTTACCTTTTCACGCCTTAAGGCGCAGATATACGACTTTTAATAATTTCAAATTGAACATCACTTCTAAACGAATAGTCTTATTTGTTTGAAAAAAATAATATGATAAACTAGACTATTTTCTTCGTAATTTGATATGTGAATATTTGAAATTATATTTTTATAACATAGTGTAATTAATTTGTAAAGTAATGTCTATCGCGAACACAAAAACGATAATCACGCAAAAACTGTCGGGCGTATTTTCATGAAATCTGCACCATCTAAAAGACAATTTAATTACCCAAATTTTTGTATACAGCTTTTATTTGTATTGTGTTTGATAAATTAAAGTGCGTTGTTTTTGCGAATAAACTTGATGCGCGTTGAAGCGGGGGCTCTTGCGGGCGACGGGCGGCAGTGCATCGCTGACCAATGTCCGGGTAGACGCTAACGCTCTGTGCAATTTTATTCGCTTAAAAGTTTCGCATGCTCCTCCCACTCGCTCAAGGTCGTTGGCACTTATTGTCGCCTTAAAAACTAAACGGATTTCGATAAAATTTGGTAAGTAGATAGATGGCATCCTGAGGCTCCTTTTTGTCCTGGCACGTTCCTGTGGGATAATTACCGCCAACCACGCGGGCGAAGCCGCGAGCAAAAGCAAATTTTGGTATTAATATTTACATAATTATGCATTAATTACGGTACAATAATAGTTGATGAAACATAACTGTAACATAACAGGGGTTATTAAAACACAACTCAGTTTATCACGTGAGTGTTTTAGTAAGTACCCAGTCATGTGCAGTTTCATACACTAGTTTATCTAAACTTATGTATTTTGATCAATATGACAATTAATAGTAATTATTGTATATATGGCGCTCAAATAGGTACAACATTTCACCGGGGAGCATACGCTCCACAGCAGCTTCTACCACAGATAATATTAAATCATTGAAAACTATACTTTATTAGAAGAAAATATATTCTACAGCATAATTTAGTTAGGTATGTAAAGTGTGTTTTATTTTCATGTAAATAAATAATAGAATAGACTCTTTTTTATGTACTTAGATACACCATAGGAATTAGTACAGATAATAATTAGAAATTTTACATCGGGTGACACAATGTCTTATCGCTTAAAACCTTTGGATAGATTTAAAGGGAGAAGGAGAGACAATATTGCAGGTAGTTTGTGGTGTAACATTTACATATTATCAAGAAAGAAAACACATTTATTTAGCACAGACTAAAAGGCACACAAGACAACATATTACACTACAAGTAAAAAAAAAAAAAAATATAAGTGTAAAGTGCTTTATACAATAAAAACATACATACTATACATAAAACATGTACCTACTTACGTGAATAAAGTCTGTCATTAAAGTACATTTTTTGATTTCAAAATAGGAATACCTACCACGGTAAGAGTGTAGAAAAATATCTTAATTATGTAGGCATTGATTGAGTATTCTATTCTATTCTATTCCATTCTATTCTTTTGATGTATTATTTTCATAACCTAAAGATTGACGTAGGTACCTATAAATCACAAGTATTTTGTTTTTGTGGTGTGCGGAATTGTCTTGATAATAGGTAGGTACCTATTGTAAAGTCTGTAAGTTAACCTACGAAAATCCATCTGTTACCACTGTACCATCAGTTTTTATTTTGATCACCATGTACCTATAATTAATAAGAAGCTACAAGTAAAAGACAAAATGTTTTGTCAAGTACCTACATATTTTGGCTTTCGGCATTCGATTATATTACGAAAGTCAATCAATTCAATGTAAATGTTACCTTTAGTGTGTTTTCTTTTTCGTAACCTTACCACATAAAATCATCGAACTTCTCAACTATTCTAGACAATGACGTACGATAATACATCATTGATTGTAGGTACTGAAACTCTCAAACTCAAATATTTTGTTGCATTTAAATGGTAAGTATAAGTATAACATTCAAGGGGTCCAGCACCTGACATAAACCCTGCATGGAAGGACACAGGTATGGAAAGAAACCTCATACATAGCATTCTAATTCAAAATTTGCAATCACGTAAACAATAACGTCACATAAAGTAGTTTATATTCGTGCGCCAATTACGTTAAACGCGCTAATTACGCGCGCACGGCCAATTTCATCTCGGCTGCATCGCGCCTGCGGTATTACGTCTAGATACCGCGCGAATTTTGCAAGGACCGGGACCGCGATGGCAGTCGAACGGTAGCCGCGAAACGCGGCAGTCTATTCTCGCCCTTATTTTACAATTCGGCTGACGGTACATATTTTCGGAGGCGCGCGCGGGAAATTCAAATAAAGAATGAGTTCGTTGTGGTTCCAGTGTTCTGTATGAAAACAAAATAGTTTTTTTTTAATGTAGCAAGGAGTTTATATAATTATGTACTTTTTATTGTTTTTGACAGTGTTGTGAATGTGAGTTTATTATTATCGGTAAAACTATCACGAAGTTGAAGTCTGTTGCTGATTTGAAGGGAGCAAATAAACGGTAAGTTTTAGATTTAACTTTATATCATAATTAGGATTTAGCTCTAGGTAAGTAGTATTTTTTTTTTGTAATTCAATAAGCGCCTACAACTTAAATAGTGTTTCAATCTTATACCCCACTGTAATACAGTATCAACTACTTAGTACGGGGAGTATTGTGTAAATTATGCACAAATAAAGATAAATGAGTAAATAAATATTTTTTCAATGATTTAGGACTTTTTATTAGCAAACTTATTGCAGCAAAAATAACAATAAGTAAGTAGTCCAATTTATTAATTGGACTACTTACTTATTGTTATTAAACAATAAATTAAAATAAACTTATACCTATTGGTATAAGTTTATTTTAATTTATTGTTTCAATAACTTTATGTACCAACAATCACATCCAAAATCGTCGAAATATAAACTTACCTTATTAGGTAGGAGCTGCCATAACCTTTAGTACCTTCTTACATACCAAATAATTGTCCACCAATTTTCACGTACGCTTCAATCCAAAATAATAATTATCTAATGGCAATCAATCGCGCTAATAATAAAAAGATGGCAAGTACTTATGTCATGACGTCACGTCGTAAAGGATAATGGCCGCTTGGCACTTCCGGCGCATCCAAGGTCAAGTTCCATAGACACAGATTATCACACTCAGATTATATAGGACGTGATGATTTATATCTTAATTTTAGTTTGTAAATGTACGAGTATGTGCTTTCATTTATGATTGGGATATCTAGATAATATATATGTGCTCTGCTCTGAGTTTGTTTCGGCCTTTCTTCTCAGAGTAGTCGGAAACACCCAACTCATATACCTAGTTCTAAAACATAATTGACGTGTAAAAATGTTTTTTTTTTTACCAATTTACAGAAATTGTATCATCATCATAATTTTTCATTTATTATTTTATACGTTTTCAGCAATGCTTATCCAATTACTTTATCTAACGATAAAGATATGCACAAATGCAGAAAAAAATACATGTTCTTGAAGACATCCTTCCACATACCAATGTAATGATTTATCTACTTCTGCAGTTTCAACAAATACTGTAAGAAAAAGTAGGTCAGTACTTATTCCAATTTTTAAGAAAATCATAAGAATAAACTTACAAGGAAATTAGTCAGATAACTCTCAAATTAGTTTAAATGATTTTATTTCTGAAAGTAGGTTTGTACAAACACTTTTACACGTCAATCATATGTTTTAAACTAGATAATGTCGGCGTTTCCTATCTGACTACTCTGAGAAGAAAGGCCGAAACAAACTCAGAGGTCACAGTCTCTTTTCAAGTCCAGACATAATCTTGGTCAGATCATGTGAAGACCATGTAGATCAGTGTCTGAAATGATCTTTTGAAGACAGAACCACACAGATTAAGTGGACCTGTCCAGTCAGTGGATGCATTTGTGTGTACTAGATATGCGCCGAATACTCGTTTATTACTCGGTACTCGGCATACTCGGCCATTTTTGGTAGTTCTCCTTACCGGCCGAATAACTCGGTTTAACTGCCGAGGTACTCGAAAATAACTCATAAACTTATAACCTGACCTCTTTACAATATTAATGTGGATTAATCATTGTCAGAAAAGTCACGTGAAAAAAACGAATATATTTAAGTATAATTTTAAACATCAGTCTCGTGGTAATAAATTTTCGCTTAGATATTGGTCTAACTCTATAGCGATGGCACTTTTCGGATCTTCACGCTGTTGCGGCGCTGTAGATGATAATTCCTCGTAGCAATGCCAAAAACTTGCATAGCATTCTTCTATAATATTTGAAGCGTTTGTACGTTCTCAATACCTGCGTCAACTAAACCGAGTTACTCGGCAGAGTACTCGGTTTGGTAAACATAATACCGAGCAATACTCGATACTCGGTTACTTGGTAAAACTTGTACTCGACGCATCTCTACTATACCTACTATTTCAAGAATTAGAATGACTATTTGCTACTGTAACCGTAAACACACTAAGTTTCATAAAATAAAATGATAAAACAATAAAATTAAACTACGTAACACCACTTTTAGCAATAGAAAACATAATGGCGTTGTTTATCCCACAAATACTACATCCTCGGCTTTAGAATTAAGTCTCATTTCTTTTTATTACTTAATCGAGTTTGAATTGTTATTTCGCGGTAACTACGGATATTGGTTTAATTTATCTTTTTCTTTTATTAGCAAATTTTTCTGAACTGTTCGACACTCAGTTTTACCATAACTGGATTTAGTTTTTTTATTTAAAAGTATCTTCGGTGTCTACTTTCACTTGCCAAGTTTTCATAAGCAAGGTTTTGCAAATCTAGTTATCATTTATTTATTTATTTGGTACACCAAGGGCAGTACATACAAAAATTAAAACAGAAAAATAACATAATAAAAGTAATAGTATGTATGCCTATTAAGGTATACACAGCATTAGCCACAAAACAACATCGTTATTAATAAATAAATAAACTTATGCAAACATAAATTCAAATTCAAAATAAGTGAATAAAAAATGTTACCAGGAGAGGTGGAGGGTGAAAGGGTATGAGTGTGAGTGATATCTAAGAATATTCAGTGTATGCACTCCCGTACCTCAGAGACTGATCTTCTAAACTTGTTAAGTGATACACCGTGTAAGTAGTTTTTGACGATTTACATAAACTGTTGAAATTTCTGCACATTGGGAGCAAGGGAGCGTTGTGACCGAGATTGGATTTGCGGAAAGGGATATGAAACAGCCTGGTGATGGGATGTCTGGGAGATTTTGAAGGGACTGAATATTGGATACGCTCAACAAGATCGTTACATTTTACAAATTCGGTTTCAACTTTGTAGAGGAAAAATATGTAAATCACGCGAACGGCGTCGGTCTCGCAGTGTCTTTATATTGAAAAAGTGTAAGCGCTGCTCATACGGACAGCGATGGCTAATTTTCCTGGATGTAAAGGCTAGATGTTTAGTAAATGCTCTTTGTATTCTCTCAACTCTTTGCGAATGAACTGCATAGAACGGATTCCAGGCAACACTAGAGTATTCCAATCGACTTCGCACCAGGGTATTGAACAAGTCTATTCTGGTCTTTGTCAGTTGGAAGCCCCGGGTGTTCCGTTTTACAAAACCCAGCATCTGTGTCGACTTCTCAACAATGTCGTTGATACGTGGCTTGAAACTTTGTGCATTTTCGACCTGAACTCCTAGATCCCATATTTCACATACCTTAGACAACGTCGTGTTGCACAGTATGTAGGTCATAGAAAAGGAAGACTTTTTTTTAGAGAGACGAATATATAAACATTTTCGCGCATTTAAGGTAATATTGTTAGCTATGCACCAGTTTTCAATATTTGTTAAGTCGCTTTGAACGAGCGTAGTATCTGCAGATCCCGTGACCTTCCTAAAAATCTTTAAGCCATCAGCCAGCAACGAAGCTTGACAGTCCTTGATTTGACTTGTGATGTCATTTACAAATCACAAAAACAAAACTGGGCCGAGATGGGAGCCCTGTGGGACTTCATAGTGTACGTGAATATGTCATCTTTGATAAATGAGTTTATTACCTATTTACTTGCTGTTGTCCGGTACTTCGTCTGTGAATTAGGATGAAAAGTAGTCTACGTCCTTCAGGCCCCAGGTTGCCTATCTGAAAAATGTTCGATGTTCGATTATTTATATAAATAAAAATCAATTGCCAAAAATGTTTGTCCGCGCATCAGTTTAAAGGGGCTGCACCTATTTGGCTATATATTTTTTTGTTGTGTTTGTAATTGTCAGGATAAGGTTTATATGAAATATATTTTTTGCAAAATCCATCGGGAATGGCGGAAATTTGAATGCTATTTTTGTATGAAATTCACCCCGGCGACCACGGCCACGAACAGCTTGTTTATAATATTAAGAATTGAGTATATATAGTATGGAAGTACCTATAAATTACCAAATCAATACCCTGAATATAAATGATAAATGATTTTATTTCTGTAAGTAGGTTTGTACAAACACTTACCCGTCAATCATATTTTTTAAACTAGATGAAGTCGGCCTTTCCTATCTGGCTACTCTGAGAAGAAAGGCCGAAACAAACTCAGAGGTCACAGTCACAGTCACTTTTTTTTAAAGTCCAGGCATAATCTTAGTCAGATCATGTGAAGACCATGTAGATTGGTGTCTGAAATGGTCTTTTGAGGAAAGAACTACACAGATTAAGTGGACCTGTCTAGTCAGTGGACGTATTTGTCAGTAATCGTGCAGCTCAACTCGGAACTTAAGGAGCTCAACGATTATATACAATGCTTTAGAACTAAATCATCATACAGGCTGTTGTCATATCAAGAATATCTATAAAACCAGTGAAGCCAGAATTTTACATAGCTTTCCTAACCGCGGAGAAATACAATGGGAAAACGCTATTTACATCGGGGTCTATGTATGTCTCAACTAACTCTAAGTAAATAGTCTGTGTTCACCAGGCAACGGGTACTGACCGCTAGGACTTTAGCACAGCAATCTCATAAAATTCTCACCCTCCGAAGTAAATCCAAGTGTTTGTTGCTTCATAAATTGTACCCCTGTACTGTAATTGAAAAAACTTCTGCTCCGTAACTCCTATGGGCTTATACCTGCTGGTTACAAAGAGTTACAAAGATCTGGTTAAATTAACACCAGAACACAGACCATTTGTTTGTTGTGTAGAATTGTTCCGTGTATGGTATAAAATTCTGTAATCTGTGGGGCTAACAACTTTATGACTGCCACATTGGTGAGTACTCGCAGCCACGAATGAACACGGGGTCCTGGTTTCGATTCCCAGTTCGGGAAAAGTGTTATTGGGTTTTTCTCAAGGAGATTCGAAGTAGAAGCAGCGCGGAGTGTGGATTTGCTCGGTTAATGACTTTAGACTCTCCCCCTATTGCATGGGATATAAGCATAACTGGCGAAATGGTGTACTACACAACACTGATAAATGCCCACCTCTTCGGAGAATATGGGCGTGATGTTATGTATCTTTAAATTGTTTATAAACTCATAATCTAAATAGGATGACGTGGCTTAATTTTTTTATTAGCGCCTTCTATGATTTAATATCATATTTCATAATAAATCGGTTTACTTTCCAATTTTTCCGGGAATTATATTCTTGTTGTGAGCTGTAAAAAGATACTTCTGAAGAAATTGTCAGGTTTCTATGCTGCCAAAGTGATGATATATATTTTCGATCACAACGAGGTATCACATTCTTCTGAATTTAACTGAGGAGGCAGATATTTATGACGCAAGATATGTCCGTTAATATAGAAAGAAAAAAAAAGAAAGAAAAATAGTTCATTCTGCAGAAACAAAACGCACATTAAAAAAAAATTACATTATTATAAATTCAAACATAGAATGTAGCCAAAAGCCTCGTACCCAAAAATTAAAAGGTTTAAAATTTTGTCCATGGCCCGGGACCAAAGACAATACATTTTGCTCTGCATATTGCATTGACATATATTTTTGAGGCTGCTGCAGCATTCTATGTTTTATTTTATTTTAGATAGGAACAACAAACAGCTACATTATGCAATATTACATACAGAAAAATTATATAACATAAGTAATAATGTAGACCACAGCGCTGTTCACAGATTACTATGAATAAATAAAATCTTATTGTCACTAGGAGGTGAACTGTTTATGCATGACAGTTACACTAATATTATAAAAACAACAAAGAAAAAAAAAACAGAAATGGTATATATAGAATATATATGGAAAAAAAAACAGAAACAACAACAAAGAAATATAAAAAAAAAACGTTTTGATGTCGCTTGTCTCGCCAGATAGTTTTGGTGTTCCTTCGTTGTCACTTATACACTCGAGAGCAATGAATCCGGGTCACTTAAAGAATGTTAAAAATCTCGGAAACTAAAAATGATAGGTTAATGCAATAAATTGTATTTAATAGACAATGTAATACTCCTTAAATGAAAGTAAAAAAAATATGAGTCACCATACATTTTATTAACACAAAATTACATAAAGAAAAAAACTGCTGATCTCTCCTTAAAACAAAAATAGGAAACATGAAATTTTTGAACTTTATTACGATTTTCTTGAATTTTAATACTTCGTATTGCCTCCTCGTACTTCCATTACTGCGTTTACGCGGTTTGGCATGCTGTACACCAAGTTCCTTATACGATTTTGGGGAATATTCTCCCATTCCTCTGTGAGAGCAATTTTGAGCTCACGAAGCGTGATTGGGGGAGGGTTTCGTTGTTTTACGCATCTGCCTAGCTCGTCCCAAGCATGCTCGATCGGGTTGATATCCGGGCTGCGCGCTGGCCACTCCATACGAGTAATGTTCATCTCTTGAAGGTAGTCATTCACAATCCTACCTGTATGAGGTCGGGCATTGTCATGCATAAATATAGCATCCTCACCTAAATTGACCATAAATGGACCAACGTGATCATTGAGGATTTCTTCCACATATCTTACGCTAGTTAAAGAGCCGTTTTCTATGATCACCAGCTCTGTGCGACTTTCAGAAGAAATTCCGGCCCACACAAGTACAGACCCACCACCGTAGGCTACTTTTTCTTCGATGCATGCTTGCTTGAATCTTTCCCCTGGTCTTCGATACACTCTGTGTCTTCCATCGTGCTTGTAGAGCATAAATTTTGATTCGTCGGAGAACATAACTTTTGACCAATCTTCAATACTCCAATTTACGTGGCTCTGGGCATATCTTAGTCTTGAAATACGATGCCCACGCTCCAGTTTAGGGCCGTTTGCAGGTCTAAGGGGTTTTAAGTTAGATTCAGCAAGCCGACGTCTTACTGTCCATGCACTTGGGTTACTTCCTCCGAGGCGTCGAAACTGATTTGTGAGTTCAGTTCCTGTGAGAAAGCGATTTCGAAGCATGGTGTTCACCAAGTATCGGTCTTCTCGTGCTGTGGTACACCTGGTTCTGCCCGTTCCTGGTCTGCGTAGGTTAGAACCAGTTTCTTCGTAACGTCGGAGAACTCTTTGTACTGTTGACAGCGACACACCGACAGTCCTGGCTGTATCGCGCTGACTCCGGCCGGTTTCCAGCATTGTAAGTATTCTGGTGCATTCTTCAGGCGTAAGCGACATAATTTCAGCTTGAATAATGAATATAGAGCACTATCAACATGGTTTATGTACCCACATAAATGACAGATTACAAACAAAAGCAAAACCAAATGCTGTAATTTCGTAGTTCCATCTTCGAAAGTGGCCCTTTTTCAAATTTGATTTTTTTATGATATAACTTTACAATAACTAAGAAGTTTTAATACCTTCATTTAAGGAGTATTACATTGTCTATTAAATACAATTTATTGCATTAACCTAGCATTTTTAGTTTCCGAGATTTTTAGGATTCTTTAAGTGACCCGGATTCATTGCTCTCGAGTGTATTTGTGCTGCCACTTGTACATGAACTCCACAAAATATTACATATGTGTCGTCTTATAAGAATGGATGAATCATGAAATGAGATATTATTGCTAAGCTGTCCATAGTCCTATATTTATGCTCGTGACTGTACTTGTCACTTTGACATTTATTATTTACTAGCTGTTGCCCGTGGCTTCGTCCGCGAGGTTGTCGGAAATTATCCCACGGGAACGTACCAGGACAAAAAGTAGCCTATGTTACTACTTATGACATCAGATACCTGCCAGTGAAAGTCCCGCCAACATCGGTCCAGTCGTTTTGTAGATTAGCCGGAACAAACAGACAGAGAGACCGACAAAAATAAAAAATAAAATGCCTTGGACTTCTAACCTAACCTATCCGAGTCGGGGTACTCTGAGTCGGGGTGTTACCCATAATGATGTTTTTTATATATATTAAACGTTAGACCGAATAATTTTCGATTACTTATACGTTATATCAAACAATGTTATACTAATTAAGTTTTAGAATAAATAAATGTTATATGTAAAGAAATTATATCAACAGTTGGTATATCTCACGTTGATTATATCTTATGAACGATAATAAAATGAAATTAGACCAAATTAGTTTATACCTTATGAGAGGCACCCATTTGAGACAGACACTTCAATTTTATTCATTTGTATAGAGTTTAAAAAAGCTTAGCAATGGGAATCTTTGTTGAAAGATTAGACGGATTTAGCTTCGAAGGGCGTTGATTTTGCCAATCAGAGATTACACTGTCAAGGGACGGATTACCTACTTACTGCTTTAACGCAATACCTACTGTGTTCTGAGCTTTTTGCACCGAGATCTAAGCTTTTTATTTATGTCCAGAGTTTATACAGCACATCTATATTATTATTTGAAACAAGCTGCCTAGCAACTTATTTGCGACACTGTTTTAGTAGGATAATTCGTTTCTTCAAAACTAGATTTAAAAAATCAGAAACTTTCGCAAGCCGAAAGATCGTCAGTTGTTTTTCACATAGATGCCCAAGAGATGCAAAGATCGTGTTTTGTTTTTAGGTCAAGTCAAAGTAGTTCAGGGGGCCTAAAATGGACGCTTTGGCAGAATCATAATATGATCTGCGTACAATTCGTATATCCCGCAATTCATTTGTTTGACAGCTGATACTTGACATTAGACTTCATTAAAGCAATGCATAATTTGTGGACCATTTTCCGAAACTTCATACAAAACTGTCAAATATATGAATTGCGGGATATTAATTGTACGCAGATCATAATATGATTCTGCCAAAGCGTCCATTTTAGGCCCACTGTTACTTGGCAATCAATCGCGCTAATAAAAATAAGGTAAGTACTTATGTCATGACGTCACGTTAAAAAGGAGAATGGCCACTTGTTGTATAAGGAAAATGGACAGATCTAGCCTTAGAATGCGACTGCCTAGCCACACAGGTGAGTGACAAATACGACGTTCTACAAAGCCTGAAAACTTTTCTGAAGCTTGATGTGTCTTAACAAAAGTCAGGTTGGTACTGTGGAGCTTCTATGAGCGCCTGCTTCAAGTATGTGAGTGTTAAGGAACAGGAAAATAACGTACTTGTTTAGAAACGTTGATTTGACTAGTGTTATATAAACTATTTTGTTAAAGTACTGTTTTATTTATCTACCTAAATTTTTAAAGAACGTAATTTAAATCAAGTTCTACCATCGGGGGCCCTAGTATTTGCTTCAGACCTCACGCTAGCTTAATCCGAGACTGCGCCTACCGTAATAATGTTTTATTTAAAAATAAACGCTTCTTACATGGGACTTAAACATAACTGGCGAAATGTGGGTGTACTATAGGTACACCTCTGCCTACCCCTTCGGGGAATACAGGCGTGATGTTATGTTATGTGTTATGTAAACGCTTCTTTTACCATTTTGGAATTTATTCTAAATTCGCTTGAGTGAACTCATGCAACCAGAATATTACACAGTATATATTACTGTACATGATAGAACAATCAAGCACGTAAAATCTCTTCAGTACCTTCGTCCAGATGTCACTGGCCATAAAGTTGAAAATCGTGCTAAGAATAACACTTTTCTGAACACACTAGTTAGTATATTCAATCGAGTGTTATTTGACTTTCATGTTATTTTGGATAACGAATAGAATACGTTTGATTTGAGTATTTCTATCTCGTTATTTTTTACGAGTCTTGACTAGAAGCTACTATTTGAACCTGTATTTTGTTTTGATGTTACGTTACTAACAAGTTTGTTAGTGTTTGTGAAATAAATCTTTGATTTTGACTTTTTCATCATACCAGGTCAAAGACAAATCAAAGATTTAGAAACGTTTGATATTTTAAACGCTAAAGAAAGTGCTTGAAAGACTATAGGTTGTACAAAGAATATTCCAGCATGTGCTGCGAATTTCTCAACTGCTGTTGCAGGAGTTGTTTTCAGAAAAAAACCATAAGAAACTCCTCGGTTTCAGCACGATGCCTAAGGGTCCATTAGAACGTTAAACATTGCAATATCACTAAACTATTTGGACATAAACTTAGTGGAAAATATCGTGAGGAAAGTTTTAAGTATGAATGTGGATGGCTATAAAAGTAGGTGAAGACCAAAGACACGATCGATGGACTGTGTGGAAGATGATATGGCTAGAAAGGGGGTGACTAGTGAGATGAGGACTGATAGTATGGAAGTAGAAGACATTCTGCGACGATCCCATATAAATTAGCGGCAGGATAACGATGATAAACTGAATGGAATTTTATTGATTAAGGTATAGAGGTATGAGGTACAGGGTGTAAAGTTCACTCATACTCTATGAAAAAAGGGAGGATCCTCCGACCGAACGGGGGTCGTGTCTGGTGGGCAAATGCCCAACGATTGATGTCGGGACGTTGTATATATGCTAGTTGCGCGGTAAACTCTGCTTGCGCGATGCAGGATATTGCGTGATGTCAGTGTTACGGTTAGCTCGCATGTGGCGTTGTAGATGCCGCTAGAAAGGTTTGCACTTCTCAGATTCAAAAGAAGGTTGGCCTGAAGAAACACGTTTACCTAAAATATTATAGAACGCAGTTCGTTCAATTAAAGCTTCTCCTGATTGAGGAAAAGTCCAACAGATGTGGCTGGTTAATGGAAAAGCATTTGTTTTCAAGGACAGGGGAATGGTAATTAGATATTATTAAGGAAATTCGCCTCCGGGTTGTAATTGAGGAAATATTTCTCTCAACAACGTAATCAAGGGATCAATATCAAGTTCAATGTCATATTTACGGACTTAAAATGGATGGGTAAAAGGAGGATGAGAATAATTTATGTAAATGATATGATTGGGTACGGCATTATATTAAAATGGGGATAATTTTCTATCAATTTTTAATCAATTTTCTATCAACTTTCTATCAATTTTGGCAAAAACTGCCTCCTTGATCTAGTGATCGTAAGTGCTACTACTGAGCATTAAAGAAAAGAAAGAAAATATGTTTATTTGCGGTAAATATGAAGCAGAGAAAAACACACAGAAAAAGTTCGAGTTGGGGGAAAATATGCGTCACATCCACGCAAAACGGCAATCGCTCAGCATAATGCTACGACCCTATGTGAGACAAAGCCCCAGCGGTAGTTTTCAGCGACAGCCAGCGTTGACGTGATGTTGACGTGTTGAGCACGAGGACTCGATTCGAGGGCTGGGATTCGAACCCAATCCTTAACTGTCACGGAGCATGTTACTGTGGAGGTATGAGGAACAGGGTGTAAAGTTCACTCATACCTCCATAGAAAAGGGAGGACCCTCCGACCAAACGGGTGTCGTGTCTGGTGGGCAGCTGCCCGACGTTTGATGTCGGGACGTTGTATATATGCTAGTTGCGCGGTAAACTCTTTTTGCGCGATGCAGGATTTTGCGTGACGTCAGTGTGACGCGTAGCTCGCATGTGGCGTTGTAAACGCCGCTACATTACTAAAGGGCCTAATCTCAGTAGTGGGCGAAACCAGGTTTCTCAATGATGATGATTGAATTATCATTTTACCATTTGATCTTCACCATAATTTCATGGTGAAGCCATCACACCAATTTGTTATTTCTTACATATAACATTAAAGTTCCAATATGTATCTGTTTAGTTGTAATGAAAGATATTTTCCATGAAAATCCGCGTCCCTGAAAGTGTCCCGACTCTGATTGTTAGCGTAGCAATATTCTCATCACAAGAAAAGTATTTCTTTTGCAAGAAATGTTCTTTATCAAGCAAGAAGTTAATATTAAAAGTCCTAGAACGACTGTACAACAAACTAATAGTCTTTGCTTTAACTTGAGTCCCGTCACGATAGATAAAATTTAATCATTGTGTCTCATTACCAGTGATCGGAGTAGGTAGATTGAACTGGGGTCATTGATCCGAAACGTATATATTACTATGGACATTCCTCCGGAATTGGTGGATTATTAAAAAAAAACCGGAACTTATGTAGGAATTGTATTCTGCCAGAGTGGAAGGAGTCATTTGATGATTTGCCATCCTCAAAAAAAAGGTAGGAATTGTAATAAAATGAGCAATTTTATTCTTTATTATTCTTCCTATTTTTTTTTTTTGTCACGATTTGACAAAACCCAACGACCAATCAGAACAAAGGATCATGGGTGGTACAATAACCGGTTATCAGAACAATGCGTACGCCCGCCGGAAATACTAAATCCGGAAATACCGGAATTACTTTCCGGAAAAATGGCTTATCCATGTTATTCTTTCTGTGTGCATTTATGATACAAGTACTAAAAATCAATCTACCTACTCCGATCACTGCTCATTACGCGGGATTCAAATACTCGTATTTATTCCGGCACTCTAATTACGTAACACACTATCTATCACAATATGAATAATTTTGAAGCCTATTGCTTCATATGTTCGAAAAATGTGTCCACTCAAGAACGTAAATAACGCAATGAATATTGTTGAACTGTCACAATGGAAGCTATTCCTACTGTAAGTGAGTTACCCAACCACCCCGCTGTTTACAAAGATTCTTTAGAGATTTCTTTGTTATTCGCAAAGCTAGATTGATTATTTTTATAACGAAAATAGTAATAAAAGTTTTATAGAATCTAGGATATTTAGATTAGAGGTAGATACTCGTACAATGGAAATAATTACACATAAAAGAAGGCTCTAGAATATGATTAAAACTACCGTAACTATTTTATAACTGTCAGACTTGAAAAAACAAAAAAAATGTGATGGTACTCTCATTCATTTTGTTTTGATGGGGATTCAAAAATAAAATTATATTATTGATATATAAAAAGTGATTTGTACAAACCTATTTATTTTACAGAAATAAAATCATAAATCATTTATGTACAATTAATACCTAATAGGTCTACAACTTAAAAACTTACCTCCTGCCTGCCCATACAAAAATATTTACTGCTGGTAACCACATACATACCAGTTGAATACGATTATACATTCAAATATACCGATACAAAATGTAGAAACTTTTGTAATTTTATTACAGGACTATGTAGCGTTTCTTAACCTTTTGTATCGAAGACGGAGAGCTAAGCAGATAAGCTATACTCATTTCGGTGTAAGCTCAACCGATTCCTATTGGATATTGTATTCTTTGAAATGTTATGCCAGTACGGTTTGGACGATCAAAGTTGTATTATTGATAACTATTATTTCCTTTTTATTTGGAATAATAAGTTTTAAAGTTTTAAATGCAAAGTTTTATTTACCATTTATTTAATCTATTTTTGCGTCTACCGGCCGGGAAATCGAAAGCAGAACTTCTAAGGTACAATGTAACAAAATTATCCACTTAAGATGTGCGCCTCGTCGTAATAGTTATTTATGATATTAGTGCGGTAAGTTGGTTACCAAAGTCACGAGTTTGTAAATACCAGTTTCCGCACGTGTGTCATACAAGGATTTTCAACACATTTGCGAGAAAACAGTAGAATATCAATATCGGATTCCTCGCTTGCACTCATTTATTATTACTTTGTTTATAAAGTTAAATATCAGTCGGAAAGTCGCGACAATCTTTGACGTTTCTAATATGAAAATGGCTCGAATTGCAAATGGCACTACGTGCGCGTGGTGAAAATTAGAACTACATCTTTCGTCTCATTTTCTCTTTAGTATTAAAGTGAGACAAACCTATTGAGCAAAAGCGCTTCCAAGGAGGTTCGATTATTCAGCTTATTTATTCTCGTAATGTGAAACTCCTTGGTGTAGTTCTTGTTTATGGAAATTAAAAATAAACCGTAAAGGATACGCACGGCGTTATACAACGGAGTATGCGGTAAAACAGGTACTTATGTGTGAGTACCTATTTTACCGCTCGCCCCGTTGTATGGTGCGTAATTTTCAACTTTCGAACCATATGTACAAAGGCATCGTAAATGCATTTTTTGAGCAAATGTGTTGAAAAAATATTTATACATACATACAATACATAGACTCACGCCTTCTTCCTTCACCAATATTTATACAATCGTAAAACATAAATAAAACATGCAATAAAAGATAAACATTTCAAAAACTGCAAAGTTATAAAATATAATACTATTAAGAGTCACTGTAAGGTCGATTTACGATAGTTTTATTTCTACCCTTCTCGTTTATGGAGGTGCCTACCCAAGATATCTTCAATGGAGGGAAGACTTCTGGATATTGAGTTTGTAAGTAGATTGTGAAGGTAAAGCTATATGTTCATATATTTGTTTATTTCAGGTACGAAAATCATACCTTTTTTTTTCAGAGTAAGAAAATATTAGGGAGCTAAAATGGCTGATAGGAAACATATATAGGGTAGCAGGGACATTGATGCACAACCTGTTACCATGGATTAAGTACATGAGTCTGAACACCCCTTTTTTTTGTTTTTGGTTTTTTGGGTGGGAAATCATCAAATGACCTCTCCCGCTCTGTGCGTAGCGAGAGGGCGTGTCCGACTAAAATTAAATTAAATTTAAACTTAAATTAAATTAAAATTAAACTTAATTAAAAAAAGATTAAGTTAAAAATTAAATTAAATTTAAATTTAATTCTGAACACCCCTGCGTTGAAATTTTTCGTCGGTTATTTTAGAAAAAAATAGCTCTGCCATACATTTTGATCGCGTAGGTTTCACTTTTCTATGAAACAGCAGATTTTTTTATGGGAAATAATAAAGCTTCCGAAAAACAAATTAACTTCCAGCGATCTGTGGTTGACTTTATTACTAACTAAGATGTGTTAAAATGAATTACCGACAATTAATAAAAAATTAACCGACAACAAATAATAAACTAAATTTCCAAAAATAACACTAAACTTCCGAAAAAATAGTTTCCGAAAACATATAATATGTTCCCGAAAATCCTAACCCTAAACGGTCGACGTCAGGGGCACCCCGAGGTTCGGTTGGTTAGGTTCCTTTAAACCCTTTAGACAGAAATAGGAGCCCCGCGACGCGGGGCTCCGTCGACCTGCTTATTAACCCTAACCCTAGCCGGTCGACGTCAGGGGCACCCCGAGGTTTGGTTGGTTAGGTGTAAGGTTGATTCTAAATTTATAATAGGTAAGTTACAATAAAAATGACTACCTGTAGATTTCGGTAAAACGCAATTTAAAGTGGTGGAAAAATATTACGTCAGCAAATATTGTATTAATTTTTCGGAATTTTCAGTATTTTATTCGGTCGTTTCTTTTTTTGTATTCGCATATAAGTTGTCGGAAAGTTAGTATTTAAAGCAGTAAATTTCATATTTTGAGTATGCTCATATTTTAATTTTTATTCGGAGCTTTTATTACTACCCTTTTTGTATTGATAACCGACAAAAAGTTTCTACGCTAGGGGGTCTGAAATAATGTGCTGAACTCACAGATGTCCCTGCCACCCTGCAGGTAGCTACATAAACTTATGCCTTCTTCCCTTCTTCTTCTTTGTTCCTACTTCTTTCTGATAGAAAACATTCTGCCATAAATACAGTAGATAGATCAACACTGACTTTACGGGTTAAAAAAAACAATATTATAAAAGTATAGCTTTCAATAAATTACTGATATAATTGCTAAAATACCAAATAGTTATTTGGTTTCTAATCAGGAACTTCTGGAAAGCGTGCACAAGAGCCTTACAACTGTTTTGATTAGCGCCCTTTGTTGGCAACCGTGCCAATATTAAACGCAACATATCATGGAAATTCCCCATCATCTCGTAAACAATTCGATATAATAAAGCAATATTATCTTTTAAATTATTCCGAAACTCCGACCCCTTTTGTATTAATAAATCTTGAAATACCGAAACGACTTAGTAATGTCACTGTAATCTGACGTTTAATAAAACGAGACAGACATAAACCCTATACAAAACCAATAGGAAAGAAAAATAAGTGTATGTGTATTTTTATGTACTAAAAAGTTTGTAACCTGTCTCGAAAATTGGGCTATTAAATGCAAAAAGTTGTTTTCAAATCCGTATGGTAGGTAGTTCCAGAGATTAGCGCATTCAAACAAACAAATAAACTCTTCAGCTTTTTAATAAAGTCATCATCATTTATTTAAATTAGACACATAAAAGGGTTTTTTGAACGCCAAAATTTACAAGAAAATAGAATTGATTCTAGCGCCCCTTCCAAAAGGTAGTTTCGTATGGAGAAGAATGAGCAAGAAACTCCACCGTTACTCTTTTAAATGTTTGACAATATTTTGTATACATTAATTATAAAATTATATGAAAGAATTATACATAAAGCAATGACAGGTAAATGAATTATGTGATAGTATACTATATTAGTATAGATATAGAAATGGTGTATAAAGAAAACGAAGAGGGATGATAGATTGAAATCAAAACAAACACATTAACAACAGCAATCAACGAAAACTCTTGTTTAATCTCAAATACAGTGTCCCACTAACTTCCTACTAGCTTTCTTGTATACTTTGGTATTAAAGTCACTTATCTAGTTTTTGCAGGCGCAACACGAAATGCACTCATAAGTAGGGAATAACTTTAGTTTCTGAAATACATCAGCAACTTCCGTCCTTAAAATTCTCTTACGAATGTCTAGCATAATCAGCCTATAATGTTCCCACAGCTGGGACACAGGCCTCCTCTCTGTGAGAGGGAGTGGGCTGTAATCCACCACGCGGGCCCAGTGCGGGTTGATAGATGTCACATGTCTTCGACTTTTTGGTTGTAGGAAAAGCCGGTTTCCTCACGATGATTTCGTTCGCCATTTTGAGAGCAGAGGTGATGGAATAGTTTACACAAACCTACACACTTACACTACCTACAACTCGTCAGTCGCCGTCGTTTTCATTGGGCCACTACTGCTCTCGAAAACCTAGCACTTCAAACAAAATAGCTATATTTTAGGTATACTTAGCTTTTTACCGCCAAACTCTCACGTTGGATACCTCAGGAATTCTCTTCATCATAAATATTTTCATGGCGCATTTTTACTAACAAGACACCTGACGGTTCGGTAATAAAATTCCGGTTAAAACAGGGACGGACTTGGGAGCGGTTGCATATACTTAGGTGCTGTCAAAATTGACGCGTGAAAATGTCTTAAATGATTTACTTTTAAGTAGAACATCATTTCTTTCATTTCATGTCGGGGAAATGGAAAACTAGGTACCTATTTTTATTATAGGCTACTTTCTTTGTAAAAAAACTGCGGTGTTAGTTTTTAAGTTGGTTGTTTTTATATAATTATGGGTTCTGAAATGAGAAAAATGTTATAAGCTATCGTTACTAACTAAATTTAACATCTTGTAGTGCTACAGCGTATTGCAAGCTGACTCTAATATTTTCTGTTTTATAAGTGTTATCTATGAAGGCAGCGCAAGTAACTGAGGCCCACTTGCACCACAAAACGCATTAAACGCTAAACGTATTTAAAATATCTTGATGTTAAAAATATGTTTACGGTCAAGGTATTAAGTGATTTTTGGTGCCATTTGGCCTTAATATATGACCATTGCAACGGTTCCAAGAGTTTTTTTTTCTCGACTTTCATTTAATACAGCCCTGTTTAAATGGAAGCAGATATAAAAATGGTAATTTCCATCTATGAAACGCTCATTAGAACGGGTTTTCATACCGTATTCTGTTAATTAGGGTGTCCCCACGTCAGTGAAGATCGGGAGAAAACTTTAAGATAATATCTCTGGTTTGTTTTGTTATGATTGAAGGACGTGGACGAAATGGGAATTGGAAGGTAGATTACTTTAACTTTGTTTTGAAGAAAAAATGTTTTGTTTGCTGTACTTTGGTCTCCCAAAAAACGTTAACAAGGAACGGTAGTACCCATAATAGCTACAGCCTCTTTGTACGGTCTCATCAACCGTATATTTACATTGCGAACGCAGTAGTAACCTACATGGATGTCGTGCGTCAAAAATATTATGCTTTATTTATAACGTTTTAAGCAATGCACATCGAGTTAAACAATAACTGTGGAACCAACCACTGGTCAAGAGAAATAATCGCTACCAGTTTAACTTGTTAAACTTCTACATTTTAATATAGCAAGCATTTTTTTTTAAGTGGCATTAAGCCCGCCTTGTACAGTATCTTTTTTTTTTACTTGTGCATAAAGTTTTAATAAATAAATAAATAATATAACTTTAAGCTCAACTTGTGGTTCTTTCAATACTCAATTCTTTATTACATTCCATATGTATTACATAGATGGTTTAGCAAAGTAAAAGATCAATATGGACCCGGATCAATGAAGAACGGGCAAAAACCTCCATGGACACTCTTTTAAGTCAACATATATATCGTTACAAAAAAAAAGAAAGACGTGTGGCACTCGGGGACTGCCGCGGTAAAGCTATTGCATAGCATTTTGTATAAGAATAAGAAATAAGAATTTAATTTTTTTAAATCTAAAATAAATTTAAAATGGGGCGCTTTACCCTAACCTTATCGGGGCCAAAAGATAGGCCCTTTACTGCCGATTCCAAAGACTCCAAACTCGATACCTCTACGACCTCCGGTTCAAAAGTTAAGACCCGGGGGGGTGAAGTAGCCCTGGACGGGTGGAGGGGTTGGTCAAAAGGGGTGACGCGGGGGGGTCCCGGGATCATATATAAGTGGGATTGATTTAAATATAAATAAATATAATACAACTTAATATTGGGGTCGAAAAAGAGGGGGTCAAAAAAGGGGGGTCAAAGGGGCTTGTCTGTATGTATGTACTATTTGAGAGGGCGTTATAGGGGGGGGGGGGGAAATTTAGTCAGAATTTTGATATTCCCAGCCGTTTCCGAGATATTGGGATATTGAGTTTTAAGATAGTGGTGATTATAATAAATGTATGGTGTCCGACTGGTAAATGATAAATGGTACGAAAGTAAATGGAAATAAATATTAAATCAAGTTACACTTTTTGATAAATACCTATACACCTATATACTTTCTCATAAACAGCTGCTTATGTATTCGTCCGATTTCGGAGCAGCTCGTCTCGATTCGTGCGAGCTTCGTAGAGTCGTACAATAAGTCTAGTTGCACGCACACAAACACCGTGTCGAAGACTGCCGAAAAGAAACGACGTTAGACAATGCACGGCCTTCAAGCCACACCTCCGTGCCCGTCGGAGTGGGGAGCGTGAGGTTTTTTTTCGTTACGGAATTTCTGGCTCCGGTCCCCGCGCTCAAGGCCCGCGATAGAAGCTATGCAATAGCTTAAAAAGTTGCATCATTAATGTTGAAATTACACATGTGAGAGCGACGTAGAAAGATGTGCACGTTAAAAGCGTCCGTAATAAAAAAGATAAAAACAAAAAACAATTAAAAAAATTAACTTAAAATAAGCCGTGGCAGCCAAGAGATGCCCAGTCCCTACTGACGGCGCCCGTTCACGAACATGACGTATGGATCAGCACCATTCAGCTCCACCATTTTGAAGGGAACTTAAACTTAACTTGAACTTAACTTTGCAATAGTAAGCATAGTATTAATGTAACAAAGAAACATAAAACATGAAATAAAATTATTTGCCATATTTCAGCTAGCACACGCCAATATACCACCAAAAACATGGAAAACTAAACTCAAGCAGAAATAAAAACGTAAATAAAAGGCTCCAGGCATAAACAAATCTTCTATGTAATTTATTTTATTTATTTATTTTTTGCATAATGTACACTCAGTTACAGGCTAGGCTATAACTTAAGAGTACATGACCCCGTTGGGGCGCAGCAAGTATTATTATATTTAACTTATATCTAGCTTAATTAAAAGTTAATATGGTATTGCAAACCTACTACATAACAATATCACAAAAATTAAATGCTGTTTATTGGTAAGCGCATCACTTCAGAACTGCTGGACCGTATGGCAATTTTTTGTTTAAAAATGTTCTTTATACTCCGAATCAGATTATTTTTATGGAAATTGGAAAATTTGTGAAAACTGAAAGTGCATTTTGTGTGGGAATGTTATATGAAATTATTGAAATTTAGACAGGGCAACGTCGGGCGGGTGAGCTAGTTACTTACTAACAAAACCAAGGTCAGCAAGACGACCAGTATAATCCTTTGAAGAGGATGCTTAAAACTAATTGAATTTCTCAATACAGAATTTTGCAAGTGTTGCAGTCGTGCTAAATGAATTGGGAGCAAAATGCTACAAGGTTTTCCGCATGTAAGCTTAAAGCAAGCTAAACTATTTTCCTCAACAGGATTTCTAATGAGAACACGTACTAAACTAGCGAAAATAAATTAGATAGGAAACTATGTGAAAAACTGCAGAAATGTATAGCAATCTAGCTTCTGCCCCAAATTTCTTGTTCCCCCGACCCAGCCCGTCGCATCGCATCACCTGCCCGCGCTATCACTTCGTTTTCGCTTAGCGTTCTTTCTGACTTTTTTTCTTTCTGCTCGTCTCTTAAGGATCGTAGCGTGATGTTAAATAGTCTATAAACTTCCTCAAGAACTGGGCTGTCAAATTAAAAAAAAAACGATTAGTAGTTCCAGAGATTATCCCCTACAGACAAACTATAGAAAAAAATCCAACCTTTTACCTCTTTATAATATTAGTATAGATAAAAACATAGGCCGTCATGGGGACCAGAGATGTTATGGAACTCCGTAACCGTAACCGAAACTATCGGATATCCGAAATAAAAATATATCCGTAACCGTAACCGTATCCGTTTCACACGTTTCGGATAGTTTCGTATAAGGGCGGAGTCTAACTAATTATTATAACATCTCTAAATAATTACTTACCTATATGACTGATTATAATACCAAATGATAACGTAAACTAGATAAAACCAAATTATTACATACTATTTGTGTTTATATTTTACTTCAATCTAATATCCGTAACCGAAACTATCCGAAACTAACGGATAATCCGAAATAATTTCATATCCCTAACCGTATCCGAAACCGATATAATTTTATTCCTATATCCATATCGGTATCCAGATCCGAAATATCATATCCATAACATCTGTGATGGGGACTGCCGACAGAAGTCAAAACTTAAAACTATGAATAACAGATATTGATAACATTAGCATGTCAATGTCGGTAACGCGAACCAAGACGATGTTCGCCTACCAACAATTGCTCAACGCGCCTAAAGAAGTTTTCACTTCAAAAATGTAGTCCTTAATTTCTCTTCTCTTTCACATTGTTCCGTCGGTTTTTCTCAAAAGCATATACACAGATCGGTTGTGTATTTGCCCGGTAAACAAAAAAGAAAATACATTTAGGTACACAAAAAGTCTTTAAAATAAATAAAAATCCCTAACTATTCTCAACCTTTATAGTTTTCCCACTACCCACAAATTAGAAAAGGGATAAGTTTAAATGACGTGGTCGGAGCTCTTCGGGTCCGCTCGGGAGTGATCGTAGTCCACCCGACTTGGGGCCGATGTCACAAAATAGGTAGGTACAGAAGGTCAGCTCCATACAACAAGGGAAAACGCACACACACATAGACACGCTTCATGTACAGTGAGTGCAGGCAATTGCGAGTGGCAGTTGGTTGAGTTTCCAATTGACCAACTAGTCGATTCAGACTTCAGAAGTTTTTATCACAATATTTCAGCATTTTTTATTTTATATCGGTAAGGCCTAAAGTAAATATAATTTAAACCCTTAGCTATCACATGGAATTCCGAAAAGCAATATATCAAACACAATATCGAATTATTTTGTGTATATGATCAAAAGTAATATTTAGTTTCGTTGCTATCCGCACGTGCCTATTTATTTATTTAACATAACACGGCCACGGCCAATTACATTAGTTAACGACAAATATAATAACATAAAGTATACAACTACACGACAGTCATACACTAACCTCACAATACTCCAGACACACTGACAAGATCTTCTTCAATTCCTACGCGAACTCATCACAGCCGGGCATAGGAACAGCGTCCAGTCAGGGCGAACAATCCGTGCCTCCTGTTACGGCTATAGTTTATTGGAGCAAAAAGAAAAAAGAGAGAGACGGCGGAGGGGGGTTGGGTTTGGAGAGTGTGTTTAGTTTAGTTTGTGATAATGCTGTGCGAGTCCCAATAAATACATTTTCTTTCTTTTCTTTCAAAAGGATAGGACAGTTCATCGTGAAGTGTGTTTATGTGCGTGCGGGTGTTTTTGTTTTCACTAGTTGTATGAATACAACCTTCTGCAGATACTATTCTGTGGCGAGAAACCGCGACGGGAGCTTCCAATTTCTCCTTAAAGTAGACTATTTTTAGATTTAATATGATACTATAGGGCTACTATTTTATACCTTAGAGAGTTTATCGTTGGATTTTATTCAGCTATTTATAGTTGAGGGAAATCTGGCCGTGTTTATGATAAGTGGCTGTATCTAAAATGGCTAATCTTGTTGGGGGTTTTGGTGATAGTTCACTATTTTCTGGGAAAACCTTTGATATTAAGACCAGCCGACCTATTCTGTACAAATCTCACCTAGAAAACTTAGGCGAAGTGAGTTAGCAATAGTGTCAATCCCTGGCATCAGCTGGAATGAGAGCTCAATTAAATTCTAAGTTTTATAGAATAGGCCCCTGTTCTGTAAAACTTAGAATTGAATTGAGCTCATTATTTGAATTGAATCCATAAATTATGTCACATGTTAAGGGGGAGGGTAGGTGTCAACAAAGTGTGACGTTGCGTGACAAGGAGGGGACGAGCAATAAGCTTCGTGACGTCAAAACTATACCTTTTTTTTTTTGTTAGCTTCTGCTCATAGACTGTCCCATTAATATAATAAGATTTAATTTAAAATATCTATATATGTGATGTTCTAAACTAGGGAAGGGGTGGTCACACAAATATGACCAAACATCACACGGCTCCAAAAACTTTTTTATAAAAAAACAACCGACTTCCAAAAAAAAACACTAAAAGACGTGAAAACTAACTTTAATTTCGGAAGTCGGTGTCTTTGGTTTTGTATTTTCGTTTTTGACCACCGACTTCCAAAATTAAAGTTATTTTTCACGTCTTTTAGTGTTTTTTTTTGGAAGTCGGTTGTTTTTTTGTAAAAAAGTTTTTATTTTTCACTTTATAGTTGCGGTACCTACCCCACACAAATTCGTATACCACTACTTGGTATGTAATTATCAGTGACAGGAAATTATTAACACATCATCAATATAAACTAAGTGGAAAAAATATGCAATATTAAGGATAACTCAAAAACTACTGGTCAGACATTGATCAAATTTAAATGGGACCACATGTGAAGCACTAGCCATCAAATAAAAAAAATAATCATCCAAATCGGTTCACCTAAAAAAAAGTTCTGAGCTAACACACATAAAAAAAAAAAAACATACAGATGAATTAAGAAACTCCTCCTTTTTTGAAGTCGGTTAAAAATCATGAAATTCGTGTGACGTTATTTATTAATATCCC
This sequence comes from Griposia aprilina, assembly GCA_916610205.1. Taxonomy (NCBI): domain Eukaryota; kingdom Metazoa; phylum Arthropoda; class Insecta; order Lepidoptera; family Noctuidae; genus Griposia; species Griposia aprilina. The sequence continues at coordinate 13,956,929 of OU744305.1, forward strand.
CATAGGCGTGCTGAAGAAACTTGTAAAGAAACTTTGGACTTACCTACATTATAATAAAATATATTCGGTGTAAGATGGTACTTTCTCACACAACTCAGTATTGTTATTGCAAAAGTTTTTATATTATTTCACTGACATTGGTGAAGGACAACATTATGAGTCTGCAGTCGCCAATCTGCCTTGAGCGAGCGTGGTGATCAATGCTCTTGCCTTCTGTGTATGAGAAGAGACCTTTCTCCTGCAGCGGGACAGTAAAGAAAAGAAAGAAGAGAAGGAGACAGAGAGGAGAGGTGAAGGCTGCTATTACCTATTATAATTTCAATCACACGAAAACGAATGAATCTAATTAAAAATCGGTGTGAGTTGGTTTGGCACTCACGAAAATTGATGTGTAAACATGTGAGCTCGCATCAGTTTGGTTCACGCGCTCACATAGTCACGGGTCTTACGCTGACGTCATCTGACGCTCGAGGTCTTACGCTTACGCGACTGACGCTCGAAGTCCCAGCTAGCCCCTACCGTAGACCGAGCGCTAAGATGTTTACACATCAAAAAACAATCACTCTTGTAGCAACATTGAATAGGTAGGTAATTTTGGCAAGTACGTAGGAAACTTTGTATCTCAGAAAACAGACGTAATTAACGTAGGCATAGACGCAGGTGCAGTCAGCAGCATCCCTCCATTTTGGATAGCTTAATTATTTAACTTTCCAGGTATATTTTAAGTCTGTACAGGAATGAGAACGGATATTTAAAGTGAAAACTTGCTAATTACTTACCACGTTTTATTTATTTATTTTATTTTTAGGAAAACTTACAGCTTAACAGATACAGTAAGTAATAGTTTAAATAAAATATGGCCAATTTCCAGTAAATCATAGGAACAAAACAGAAAATTGACTATTAAAAAAAACACAAAACAGAAAAAAATACTATTTACGCTCGAAAAAGACATTATGTAGATAAAATGTTCTTCAATTTAGCAACACTAGTATTGAAAATGTCGATATCAGCTTCCTGGCTTCTGACAGAATAGTGAACAGTTCAAAACGTCAGCGTTTTTTAAATCGATATAAAGCTCCTATGACGTAATGTCCTGAGCAGTCTATTTTTTTTCTGGATTTACTATTAAATAGACACCTGTTTTTTTTAAACGAAAGTAACTCTGTCTATCTGTTGTATTATACCTTTTTACGTCTAAACCACTGAGCCGATCGTTATTAAATATGTCGTATAGGAAGCCTGGGACCTGTAGAAGGAGATAGGCTTGCATTCTGGATCGTAGACGAAGTCGCGGGCAATGCTAGTAAGTACTCAGCGCTTTAACGGGCAGACTGAGAAAGAAATGCGTTTAATTAAATTGTTAGGTTGTCCAACTACCAAGTTATTATAAACTAATATTATAAAGAACAACTAACTGACTGACTGATAACTGGCGAAATGTGGGTGTGCTATAGGTACACCTCTGCCTAACCCTTCGGGGAATACAGGCTTGATGTTACGTTATGTTATGTTATTATAAAGAGAAAAGACTTGATTTTTCATATGTTTGTTTGTTACGCTTTCACGCTAAAACGACTGAACGAAAATGGAGGAAATTTGGCACACAGATAAACCATGACCTAGGTAAGGACATAGGCTAATTTTCTTTCTAGATCGCAGACGAAGTCGCGGGCAATAGCTAGCGTAACATAAGTTGACATTCTCTTGTTTCTTCACTATTTTACAGTTTTAGTTAGTTAAAATAATTATACTCGTAGCAAGACGACTCGCTGTACTTAAATGTTTCAACAGGCCCCGTTCACACAACATGATCAGTTCGATATTTTACGGTAAAAAGTTGTGATCACCCGGCAACATCCCACTGTTCATTTGGTTAAAAAAAATGCACTATGAAACTACGACAGATATTTGATCCCTAAATTAAACTGTAATATAATACTTGTAAACGGGGCCACAAGATGAATAATTATTGGTTTTATTCAAAATATGATAATAGTTCGATGAATATTTAAACCGACATTTTTTTATTTATTAAATTAATTATTTTAACATAACTGGCGAAATGTGGGTGTGCTATAGTTACACCTCTGCCTAACCCTGCGGGGAATACAGGCGTGATGTTATGTATTTATGTATGTATATTTAAACCGGAATTAATTCAAATATATCTATAGTCAAATACAGCAAATATCGTAAAAAGTCCTCTTTGTATATTTTGTTTGACAATAAAGTCGAGATTTAACAAAAGGATCTTTGAACAAGTCATAAAAGGAGAACCTTTTTGAAGTAGCTTTTCTTAATATCAGCGCATTTACCGCCAAGAGCGTGTTTATATCGCGTTAACGGTTATACGAGCTAAAAATATAGGATATTTGTGGTAATATTGAATTAGATAAAATTTGTTTATTTTCTCACCACAAATAAGGGGAACAGTAACTTTTTAATACGTGTTTAATGCCTCTTTTTACAAACACTAGGTGACACCCAAGTACTAGCCTAAATAAAAGCGTGCTGCTGGATATTCAACTTTTGGCGCTGAACAGAGAGTTAAAAATCCAACAGTTCAATAATATTAAGTAATTTAGGTTTTTCCTAAGTAAAGAAAACGCATAACAGTAATAAAATTTGTATGAAAAATCAGAGTGCACACAACAACACAAAAGCGACAAAAAACAGGAAGAATATTATTAATTTCTAAAATTCTGACTGTCATAAACAAGTAATAGAAAGTTAATTTTCTTATATGGAAGAAATCTACACCAAAAAAAACCTAAACAGGTAATAAAAACGTAATTTTATTTTATTTATTTTGGATAATAAACAGTTACACATTACATAATTGTTGCTAATATATACTAACAAGATATGGATTTTAATTATCTGAAATAAATTATTCTATTCTATTCTTTATTACATTCTCTACACTACACTCTATTACACAAAATTTGTGCTACAGAGTGAGTAAATGTATAACCCACGACATTTTCCACATATCATAAAAACAAGTTATAGAATTAATGCGATGTGCGCTTACAATTTAAAAAATTACATAATGTGTCAATAATAAAATTAAAGAGGCATGCAAATAAAAAATAAAAACAAGAAAATATAAAAATACAGTCTAAGAGTAGAATATTACGGAGCAATATCCAAAATAGTTTCGCGAACAAGGTAGATAGATATCTATACCAAGGTATCTATCTGTACCAGTTGGAGAAGCGAAGATGTCAATATTTTGAAAGAGATTGTTATGTTGATCAGTCAGGTGAGGGATCATCTTTCGTATATCATTACTCCAACGTCGCAACAAAAATATCTGAACATCGGTTGTAAACACTAAACGAGTGTGAACACGTCTTTAAGTTTAAGTTCAAAAGCGGAGACTCGTCGGAATGTTGTCATTTTATAAGCCATTCTCTGTCTGTTGACCTCTGCAATCTTAACATAGGTATAGCTATGAGGTAGGTAATACAGATATACTGGCAAAAATTTGAACTAAGAAGCACGAAGGTTACGGAAATAATAGTTAGGTTTTTTCATCTTATTATTTCGTACTTCAAAGCTGTTATGATATGGCAGGACTAGAGGAAATCGTTAAACATATATCTTCTATGTGGGGCCGTGTGTTTATAAAAGAAGTTTTAAACCTGTTAGGATTTTGCGGATTTAATAGAGTTACCTTGCTACAAATCTACGTTAGAAATGGTTTTTCGAGACATCGCCAAGTGGTTGGTCGACTCTTCACGTGACCAGAGGGCTGGCCTATTTTTAACCGACTTCACAAAAAGGAGGAGGTTCTCAATTCGTCTGTATGTTTTTTTTTTTTATGTGTGTTAGCTCATAACTTTTTCTGGGTGAACCGATTTGGATGATTCTTTTTTTATTTAATAGGTGGTGCTTCACATGTGGTCCCATTTAAATTTGATCAAGGTTTGACCCGTAGTTTTTGAGTTATCCTTAATACTGCATATTTTTCCACTTAGTTTATATGGATGATGTGTATTATTATTGTATTAATAGTATTGGTATACGATTTGTGTGGGGTAGGTACCGCAACTAAAAAGTGAAAAATTAAAACTTTTTTTACAAAAAAAACAACCGACTTCCAAAAAAAACACTAAAAGACGTGAAAAATAACTTTAATTTCGGAAGTCGGTGGCCAGAAACGAAAATACAAAACCAAAGACACCGAATTCCGAAAATAAAGTTATTTTTCACGTCTTTTAGTGTTTTTTTTGGAAGTCGGTTGTTTTTTTGTAAAAAAGTTTTTTGGCCAAAGAATACAACGTGGCAATGCCGCCAGCCTTTTGGGCACTTTTCCTGTTTACAGCGATGCGGACGAATTTTTTGATGCCTTAAGATTCTTTTCCGACGTTTTTATTTTATTTACATGTACATATTATTTAGACTTTGATTAGATCTATTTTTGATTGTAAGGTGTTTTTTGTTGCAAACATTTATGTACAGTCACCAAAAGAGTTAAGTAACCAGGGTCTTCGGATAAAGTTGAAGTTTAGTAAGATACCGATGGATGTTTTCTAAGGAAATTTTATGTAATTAATAAAAAAACAAACAGTTCATAAATCATTTTTTTTTTTATTTGAAAACATCCATCGGTTTCTTACTAAATTTCAACTATATCCGACGACCCCGGTTACTCATCTCTTTTGGTGACTGTACATACCTAAATAAAAAAAATCTAACTCTTTAACTAAATTCATCTGTAACTGATTCTGAGTCCTAGTTTTATGTAAGTAGTATTAATTAGTAGTGTGAAAAAAAATCAAGTTATGACCAACAGGACTGTACTCGTAGCAAGATTTCATGAAATGTTCACCATCTCACGAACTGCATAAACGACTCCAGGATATCTATCCTCCTGACCTGAATAATTTATTAGGGTAATAGTAGCGAGAGCCACCTTAATCTCACAGGCTGTATTAACGTGATCCTTCCGTGATAAGCAGGAAATCTTGGCACTACTGTTTTATTAAACAAGATGAGAAGATTTCTTCTATTTTAGATTTTATTTAACTTTTGATATGACTTATTCTCCTAACATTTGCATTTAACGTGAACACGCCAGGGTAGGGTTACCATATGGAAAATTGAAAAGTCCTGACAAAAAGCCTGATTTCTATAGAAAAATCCTGAGATGTTGTCGCAAACGTAATTAACGACGACGCATTATTTTTTGCGTGAAAAAAATTGCGTTGTGCTGTGATGCTATACAGTGATATAATAATTTACGTGTAAACATTGGAAAAACAAAATTAGTACTATTCCAAACATACAATTCTTTAATAAAACCACCCCAAATACAATACAATCACTCAATTTTGGAACCAGTACCATCAACCTTATTCTTGGGAATATTTATTGATGAAAAATTGAATTGGAAAGAACATGTAAAAAAGTCTGTACTCGACTCAACAAATTTGTGTTTGCTCTTCGAAAACTGAGACGAATAGCCAGTAAAGAAAAAGCCCCTAATGCATATCATGGCTATGTTTCGTCAGTGCTACGTTACGGCCTTGTTATATGGGGTAATTCAGTTGAAGTGAACAGAGCATTAGTTGCTCAAAAAAAATGTGTCAGGGCTGTGTATGGGGCAGAATATTTAGAGCATTGTAAGCCATGATTTAAATCACTAAGAATTCTTCCACTTCCCTGCCTTTACATTTTTGAAATTTGTGTTTTTATAAAAAAGTATCCGCACATGTTCCCATTGTATGAACACATTTCTAAAAGAGTAAATAAAAGAAACCCAAATAAATTACTTGCACCTACCCAGAGACTACATTTGTATAGCAGGAATTCCAATTGCATGGCCATTAAAATCTTCAACAATTTACCCCCAGACATCAGAGTGTTGCCAACTAATAAATTAAAAAAAAACAATATTTGCTTGGCTTTTAGACAACTGTTTCTATTCAGTTAACGAATTTTTTAATTATACATTTTGACTACTTTTTATCAATATTTTGTGTTTATTGTTTTTTTTTTTTTAACCTTTGGCATTATGTAATTGGTATATTTTTGACATTTAATTCATAAATAATATTAAGAAAAAATTGTAAGTAATTGACATTGTATTAAAAATTACCTAGCATTTCAAACTAATTTATAATTATTAATGGGGATATTAACTGTATTATAATTTTAATTTTAATATGTGAAACTTTTTATTAATATTAAGATCTTAATGTACCATGTACTTAGAAATAAATTATACCTTATCTTATCTTATCTTACTATCCGAAGAATAGTATTTTTGTTTATGTTACTAAAAAAAAAATACTGTAAATCTAGATAGAGATACTTTATTCTATTCAAAAATCGCAAAATCCTGAGATTCCTGAGATCTCAGGACAAATCCTGAGATATGGTAACCCTACGCCAGGGTAATCCAGCCGCAATCCTGTCTGGAGCCTAAATATCCTGAGATCTCAGGACAAACCCTGAGATATGGTAACTCTACGCCAAGGTAACCCGCAAAATTCAAATTTTGCTACGTTCTTCTATGTGAGGGTTAATTTGTGGCGCAATGTGCGTACTAATTCGGAAACACGAGAATACCGAAGCGCATAACGTTTCTGGTTTACCTGTACCCTTGTATGTCCCAGAAGTAGGTAAAGGTTAAATAGTTCGCAGGTGCAGAGTTCCAAATTTCCTGTTCCCACTCGGGGCAGGAAATTAACTTGCATGTAGGCACCTTCTTCTTAATAGTCCCTGTATGTAGATACAAAAGCATTTACCCCCCGCTAAAGTTTTCTCTAAACGAATGATTCAAGTCTTGACAGTGCTTTAAAAAAATATTAGAGCAAGTGACCACACCGGGGTAATTACGTAACACACTAACAGTAGCAATGGCTTTCATTTTGACAGTTCAACAACATCCATTGCGTTATTTACGTTGTTGAGCAGACACATTTTTCGAACATATGAAGCAATGGATTAGCAATACCCTTCAAAATTATTCATATTGTGATTGAAACTATGTTATGCAATTAGGGTGCTCATTTTTTCCCGATCCTTTTGAATGCTGTAGCCTTTTTTTGTGTATTTACAAAGAATATAGTACACTTAAAAATATACTATTTTAAACAGATGCCTGAAGGGCATAACCTCTGCAGGATGCAAAACCTTGGCTCCCCAATGCTTACAGTAACCAGTTTTATCATCATCTTCATCATCTTTCTACCCTCTTCCCAACTGAGTTGGAATTGGCTGCCAGTCTAAACCGTTTAATGATCATTTGTATAAAATAAAAACGTTTATAAATAATGACAAATCCCCGCTGCGGCTTTGCTACGAGCTACGAGAATGCTACGGCCTACGACAATGCTACGCGCTACGCCAAACAAATGAGACATATCATAATAACTCGATCTCAAACTAAATTATTTCTCCTTATTGTTTATTACAATAATGACTATCATTTGTTTTATGTAAAGACATTCAATTTGCGTCTAGTAATACCCGTACATTGTACACAGGTGGTGTTCAAGGTGGATAAATTAATTTTATAGTGACAGTAGCCTCGAAGCGAGAATACTATTTCAGTCTAATACCAATACTGCTAGTAATTAGGTATTCTGTAGAATAAAATCGGTGTGATATTTTGAGAGAATATACTACTGTATGTAAAAAAAAAACTGGTACATACAAGCCGTATTGTGCCCGATGGGATGACCCATAGACAAATGAGGAACTTCCATACAAACTTTCATTCCTATTTAACCCCTTTAAATAGGGTTGAGTTTTCAAATATCCTTTTTATTACTCACCTTTGTTATTTATATAACTCTAGTGCAGAATTTAATGCTTCTAGACCCAGTGGGTAAGGCTGTACTGTTAGTAAGAGAATGAATTAATTAATTTAAGATTTTTTGTGTGGATTCTTCGGTAATTCTTTTGTTTTAAATGTTGGCCAGCTGATGCATGGAGGACCAAAACACTTACACACCATTTGACATCGCATCGTGGCACGTGACGACGTCATGTCACGATGCGATCTCGTGTCGTGTGTAGGTATTTCATTTGGCTACCGTCGCTTATTATGTCTTTCATTTAACAATGCGTTGCCAACTTTAGAGACAAATTTATAATGTCTCATAACTGCCAGTAATTTAACCAACTTTCTGACAAAAACATGTGCAATAAAAAAAAAAAATCAATCATCGATTCCTTTGCAAAACGGACTATAGAATGTTCATTATTAAAAAGTAACCAGCTCGACCGGAAAGTTTTTAATTAACGAGCCGGTAACTTTTTAGCTTTTATTACTGATCATCATATATTTTTTTATTGCTTTTTCGTCGTTTGTATGAGAAGGTACTTTTACTCCGAAGTGGGATAAGTAGAGTGAGGGAAATTAATTGTTTATCAAATTGTCTACCAATTCAAATTGCCCGTAATCACAGCTGTCATTCTTTGACAGATGTATGAAATGGCTACATCACAGTAAATTGACGTAGCGTGTCAATTTGATGAACAATCAATTTCCCTGGCTGTACTTACTATTTGATTTGTAAAAATGGGCAAGCCGACAAAAACCGTAGTACTTTTCAGCATTTTCTCTGTATTATATAGGACTTCAATCAGTGTTACGAAGGGCCCGTTGTTTGATGAGTATTCAAACATACTAATAGTTAAAATGCGTTACTTAAACTAACAATTTATTAAAAATGACAGAAGTATGTTTTTTGACAAATGGTTAAGCTAACCAAACTAAAAAAAATACAATTTGCTGTAAAAGTTAACCATGCGCAGACAGAGTAGTTCAACTTTGACAGCTATTGGCTATTGTCAAGTGAGTAATTGTAAAATAGACTATTGGTCATGTTTAACTATGTATCAAACAACGGGCTCTTATCCTAACACTAGAACCTCTGCAGTGGGATAAGTGCCTGATGTCTGATTTGTTGCAAAAGCCTAGTTAACAAAATCCATAGCATTTTTCTTAATTTTCTCAGCTTTTTCCAGGACTTTACCCCGAGCCTCTTAGCCTAACTACCCATACTCTCATTAGTCTGATACAGCCGATTCCTCAACCAGGATAAGTCAACTTATTTTACTCAGATCGTTAGCCGTCAAACCTTCGTTGCCAAGTTCAGGAAAGTAATGTAATATTGTCAGTGTAGTTTGACCCTCGTTTCTCCGGAAGTATTTCAAGGTCTTTCCTCCCTTTTTGTTTTGGGATAAGGAAGGGCCACTTTTGGTTGCGGACGTGTTAGCACACTTGAGAAAGGTTTCGGATATGTGGTATATGTAGATAGTGATTTTATAAGACGGATGTTCGAGCGGCTGAGACACGACTTGTCGCTGTTGATCCGTCATATGTTGGTCCTTCATCATGGGCGTGTACGTGCAGGTGTTTGGAAAATAATACTCGCAAAATAACGCACTTAATTTACTTTCAAATATCGCAACGAGACTTAACTATAAACTTTAATGATTACAATGATTATCACTGATTAAGTCTAATCACAATAATTGTTAAACTTGCATTTAGAGCCAATGGATTTGTGCGTGTGCTCCGTGTGACGATCGCAACACAATGTTCTCGCCACCGCCGCCATGACACTCACGACCCCATTCGGTGTTACCCGCTCTAAGTTAAAAATACCACCAAAGAAATAAATTCTAAACCACAGAGTAAAAATAATCGATTGCAACTTTTAGAAAGTGTTACAATAAATCGACTAAATAATCGCGCGCCGTCATATATAAAATATGTAACTGAATGAATGCATGAAGATTTCCCACCTGGACATGAGTTACCTTGGGTAACCTGGACCTGGAAGAAGTTAAACAGACTCCAGACTCAGGTTGGTCGAAGCAAGGAAAACCGTTTACATGGATATTCATAGACGACTTCGCCTTGGAGTGTAAATGTAGTGCTGTTCCACAAACGATAAAACACTTAATATCATGTCCTGCGTGTCTTGACAGCTGTACGTTACAGGATTTAATGGACGCTAGTGATGGCGCCGAACACGTAGCCGAATTCTGGTCCGAGTTCATTTAGATTGCCATCGACACGATAAGAAAGAAAAGAATTTTGTTCAGAATCATTTAATGTACGTATTTTGTTTTTTTTTATATAGGTAACTTTTTATCCCAAACATAATTAAAACTACGTAAATTACAGTTGAAGTACCGCTGTAGAGTAAAAAAAATGGACGCTACGGACTACGTTAGACCCTTATACTTGTGTGACTATGCGTGCGAAGATTTGTAATGTGACCAAAATTTTCTGTCACAATCATTATAACTAATTTAATAAGTAATAGTAGATTGTTATACAAGGAGCTAAAATTACTCTTTATATATGTGGTAGTTTTACTCCCGAGCTAAAGCAAGGTAGTAACTAGAAGAAAAAAAAAATGAATAAAGACTTTTTCGTTTTTGTAGTCTCGTTGGTAACAGGCAAAAATTTTAAAAACAGAACCCCAAGGGGAAAATATGCTATTTTATCCCGCTCTGGTACGCTTCAATGAAGGACGTTTTGAGCAAGAGGAGTGAAAACAATGTTTTAAAGATAATAGTAAAAATTCAGGCTATGTATTATGATGATAACCTAATGTTTGTGTTTGTGGTTTTTGATGGTGTACGTTAATTCCAGGACATGTTGTATATGTCATGTTTAAGGGAATCTTTTTTGTCATTGTTGTTAGGCAGAAGGTTTAGTGTTGTCTAACTCGAAAAGGCTGACTTCTGCTACTACGAGCCCCCACAAGGCAACGTCGACTTATTTAAGTAATGACAATATAAAATAGAAACACAGGTGAATCGGGGGAAGGAATCGGGTGAAGGAGACACCTCCTTCTGCGAAGCAGTAATGCTCGCGAAGGAGGAGGCGGAGCGCGTGAGGGAGAGGCAATTGTTGCGCCCTCACGCCCCTAGTCGCCGCAGGAAGAGACACCCTGGGCGTCGGGAGTCGATAGCCGACTCCCGGCCACAGTAGGTGCGGGCCTGCGGACGGCCTGGGTTTTAGTCAGTAAGAGTCTGACACGCCCTTCCGCTCCGCCCAGAGCGAGAGAGGTCATTTGATGATTTACCACACAAAAAAAAAAAAATGGTGAATCGGGCGGTTTTCAAAGTTATTTTTCACTCATTATTTTCTAGACATAGTACTTAGTTGTGACGAAATATGTTACACCACACTTTAATCATTAACAGTTTTTAGGCTTACAAACTACAGTCAAGTTACATAGTTAGTATTTTCATATAGCATCCATAAGTTGGGGGTGATCGAAAAAACTAATTTGTTGAACGTGGCTCGCGTTTAAAACTACCGATAAACGAGCGGGGGGAAACTTTTTAATTACTTTTTAATCATCGCGGAATATTTAATGAATTGTGATTATGTTGTGTCCAGGTCTTTCTATTCATTATTATATAATACGACTACGCTAAAAAAGAAATACATTTTGTTTATTTGTTAGAAAAAGAAGGTTTTATTTCTTTTTTTTGTGGTATTAATAAACCTTCTTCGCTTTATTGCCTTTCTAATGAAACCGGTTTAGGGCACATCGGTTCGATGGTTTTAAAGTCTATAATGTTTGTGAACCTGGCTATGATTAACAACTTTAATAAACAAAAGTGTTTAATTATTAATTTTGCTACACACAGCAGAAGATGTTACAGCACATATAGCAAATGATGAAACGTGATGTAAACATGAATAATAATAACAAACAAAAAGTTATAGGCTATAAGTGAAGTTCGATGTGTTTCTAAGAAAGCTGGAGCTATCTTTGTTCAGACATTTTGTGAAATCCAAATGAAAATTATAAAATAAACATAATTATGTGTAGCTACCATATACAAATTTAACCATCCTGTACCATAACATACTCTAAACGTAGTGTTGTGCAACGAATTGAACTCAATTCTAAACTCTTACTGAAACCGGGTGCCGACTAACAATAAATATACAACATCACGTCTGCGTACGACTTCCTGTAACAAAAAAACTTGCTAAGTTTATCATGTACTATAAAACTGGCCACCCCATTTCTTCTAACAGCTGTCGTAAAAGTCAACCGCTGGATATGCATTGCTGTATATTCATATACAGGCAGAGACCATGTTACCATGGATTCGGTACGTGATTCTGGACCTTGCTGTGTCCGGACCATAGATATATTTCTATCACGTCTTTCTACATAGTTCTCACATGTATAATTTCAACATGAATGATGTAACCAATTTTTTTGTAACTATATATGTTCATTTAAAAATGTGTCCATGGAGTTTATTGTTCTTCTCCATAGGTACCTACTACGCTTTGGAATGGGCAACTAGCTTAATTTTTACTGACTGACCGACCCCTTGACACTTCAAAAGTGCCTGTAATTGGTTTATTTGAAATAAATACTTTGAATTTTGAGTTTGAGTTTAAAATCATTGCTCGTCGGTTATTTTTTTTAAATTCAGCTTTTCCTTAAATTTTGTCTGAAAGAAAGAAAATACATTTATTTGCGGTAAACATGACGCAGAGAAAAAAATAAAAACTTTTTTACAAAAAAACAACCGACTTCCAAAAAAAACACTAAAAGACTTAAAGTTTTGTACTTTCGTTTTTGGCCACCGACTTCCGAAATTAAAGTTATTTGTCACGTCTTTTAGTGTTTTTTTTGGAAGTCGGTTGTTTTTTTGTAAAAAAAGTATTTATTTTTCAATTTCTAGTTGCGGTAACTACCCCACACAAATTCGTATACCACTACTTGGTGTGTAAATAACAGTGACAGGAAATTATAAACACATCATCCATATAAACTAAGTGGAAAAATTATGCAGTATTAAGGATAACTCAAAAATTACTGGTCAAACCTTGATCAAATTTAAATGGGACCACAGGTGAAGCACCACCTATCAAATAAAAAAGAATCATCCAAATCGGTTCACCCAGAAAAAAGTTCTGAGCTAACACACATACAAAAAAACAAAAACATACAGGCGAATTACACAAAATACACAAATTACGAAATACTCAAATACAAAAAAGAACGAGTTGTGGTAAAATATGCGTCACATCCACGTAAAACGTCAATCGCTCAGCATAATGCTACGACCCTATGCGAGACAGAGCCCCAGTGCTAGCGCTGGGCTGCGTAGGTTGCACTTTTGTAGGAAACAACAGTTTTTTTTTTAATAACCGATGAACACTTTCAACGCAGGGGGGTCCAAAATGATGTACTGAATCCATTGTAAGAAGTTGTGTCGTTGTCTTTGCTAGCCTTTTTTATTTCTTTTTTTTTTCAGTTTGTGTCGTTGTCTTTGCTAGCCTGTATGCAAGTAGGTGCTGACTAACACTGAATAAATGATGGCGATATTCAACCTCGTACAGCACCCACACGGGTATACAAAGTTAAATCTCTGTCCAAAAGTTGTTTAAAATGCCATGTAGCATAGTTTATAAGCTAGGGCCTTATTTCCGTGAGGTTGTGTGAGAAAACTAAAGCTAAACTATAAAGTTAAAGCGAGCGGAACTGCGGGCACAAACTATAGTAATTCATCACGGCATTCACGGCTGCTCGCAATTTATAATGAATTGTCAACTTTGTTGTGTTGACTGAAACCGTTGGTTATATAAGTTTGTGAATATTTACTTGCTTATGTTAATGTTGTTATTGATAGCTGGATTTTTGAAGGTCGATGACCTCGAGTTATCTTGAGAAAAGAAATTAGGATAGGTGATACAGTGATTTTAATTGTTGTTTGGCATTCTGTTCCAGCAAAAGCCTTCCACCATTTCTACCACTCTTTGTGATTTTGCGATTTAAATTTTTAAACACGATAGGTAACGTTTGGTACAGGCGATGACCCGTTGACTCGTTGAGATACAAAAGAAAGGCGAATTATGAAAACATAAATATGTCGGAAATACGTTAAATCAATCGTTTGACTTGACTAATCGGGACGCCGGTGCCACCAGGTGGTGCTGGACACGGTCTATAACGCTCACGCTTGAGCAGAGCAAAGCAGACTTTGTTGTTAGCGGGTAAGCAGTGAACACGTTTAGAAACTGTCGCGCGTTCCGTATACTAGTAGTTATGTCGTGTACCTACAGTGTGTGATTTGCAAATGTGATTTGTTTGATCGTAAGTTATAATTTGATTTGAGCTGCAAACGGTTTTTCTATTGCGCAATAACCAACACTAGCCATAGTACGCCAACAGTAGTTAAAATATGGCTGATAATAACGAGAGAGACATACCTTCTCCGTCAAATAGAATATTCGCCCCAAAAATGATCATTGACAAAGTTATCAGAAGTTTACGTAAACATTCTCAAACTCAAACTCAAAGCATTTATTTCAAATAAACCAATTACAAGCACTTTTGAATTGTCAAGGGGTCGGCCAGTAAGAAAGATGAAGCTAGTTGCCCATTCCATAAAACAAAATAACAACATCGCCACAACACAGACAACATAGGCCTACAGCAGTTTTAGTAATAAAGTCACCCTAGCAAAGGACTATCCAAAGTAATTTGGATCCCAATTCAATATAGCTTAAATAAAAATCTATTGAGCTCAGAAACTTACCGACTATACCAACGTATAAACATAAATCCTAAGTACAAACATTGATAGCCTTTAACAGTCCCAATTTGAAATTGCTCCCATTCGTCTCGTCTCGATATTAATAAACATTCAATCGTGAAAGAATCCCATTTAGTTGACTAGATGTCGGATTTAAGATCAGAGATACGTCCGAAGATATATGTACCTACATTATATGGGACAAACATTTTATTTCAGATCAAAGAAATGGAGACGTAATTAAGGGATCCTGTTTCCCAGAAGATGAGGCAGAGGTATACATACCTACTTTCGTGGCATGAGTGATGGGTCCCAAATTATACCTGTTGTTATGTTAAACATAACCCCGAAAAAAATGATGTGACTCCGATTTTTTTCTTCATTTTATTTTATTTTATAGGAACGACAAACAGCTATATTGTGCAATATTACATACAGAAAAACTTATACAACTTAAGTAATAATGTAGCCCACAGCGCTGTTCACAGATTAATATGAATAAACAAAACGTTAGTCACTAGGAGGTGAACTGTTTATGCATGAAAGTTACACTAATATTATAAAAACAATAAAAAAAGAAATAGTATTTAAAAAACAACCAAAAAAAGAAAATAGTTCCAGTGTAAAAAAAGCGAGAAACCTTTTCAAAGAGCATTGAAATATATATATGTGTTCGAATACATATTATATTGGGGTATATTTATAAACGTTGCTCAAACTTAAGTAATGATTAATGTCTGCTTCACCATACATTTTTGACGTTTAAAAATGTCGTAACTTTAAGCAACGTTTATAATTAATAAACCCCATTAGGCGTAGTGTAAAAAATAAAAACAATATTTAACTCCCTCACTAAACAAGATCTACAGTTAGAAGCAAAATTCGATAGCTGGTGGTGTTTTGAAGTAAAATACCTAGAGAACTGTTTATTTATATACTTGACGGAGAAGGTACGTCTCTCTCGTTATCGTCAGCCATATTTTAACTACTGTGGGCGTACTTTGGGAAGTGTTAGTTCAAATCATATTATAATATAAGAACAAATAAATCACACTAAAATCACACCCTGAAGGTACACAACACAACTATACAGATCGCGCGACAGTTTCTAAACGTGTTCACTGCTTGACCGCCACCGACCAACTCTGCTTTAACTATGGTCGAGCGTTACATTGTAGACTGTCGAGCGCCGCCGTCTGGTGGCGCTGGCGTCCCGATTAGTCAAAGTCAATGGCTAGTTATTTAAAGGCTTACTAACTAAATACCGTAATTATAGATCTCGCATGTACTTATGTTGTAGGTAATTTGTAACATTATATTTCTTAACAACTTTGGAAACAATATGTCACCATTTTCATATAGACTAAATATTGTTTTCACAAAACATCTATAAGTTTGGCTAAGTGTTACGCATAACAATATCTGCACTCTTAATACGTCAACTAACACTCTCTATATCCCCCAAGGACACAAGATTGCATTTGACTAAACCTAACAAGTTGAAGGCTGCATCGCGATGTATCCAGGACATAGGATATAGAATCTATGTGTAGGTGTAGGACTTACGATGTGCAGTGTGTGGATGTCACACGATCGATACGGTGCCAAACATTCAGCACGATGCCAGATGCGTTGATTTCGAAGCTTTGCTCAAAATCTGGTGTCCAATATGTGAGTAAGATAATTTTGATCGCTTAGAAAATTATTTTATTATTGCTTTTATTCATTGTTTTACATATCAGTTACATTTTTAAATAGTATTTCCAAAACGCTTAGCCTATTTACCCGACTGCGCCAGAAGGAGGGTTATGTTTTTCGAGTGTATGTATGTATGTATATAGGTTTCTTTGGCACGCTCTGTAGCCTAAATGGCTTGATGGATATTAGCTTGAAAGGTGTCGTTAAATTCTTCTTAATTGTGAAAGTGACACTAGGTATATCAAAATTATAAAAATTTAATATACTTCCTACTTCACTTCCTTTTAAACATTTTTTTATATAACTGGAAACAGGAATGGATGCTTTTAATTACAAATCCAGATTTTGTTAAAAGTATTTACCCTATAGCCAATAAAAATAGATATTACATGACCTGCGCGGTACACACTTACAATGGCAAATGCCTTTCATTTTGACATTTCATCAACATTCATTGCATCATTATACGTTGTCAAGCAGACGATTTTTTCAAACACACGAACTATGAAGCAATGGATTAGTAATTACCTTCAAAAACCATCGGATTGTGATTGAAAGTGTGTACACAATAGGGACACACAATTAGAGTGTTGGTCTTGCTGTGGCGTACTTGTCGTCAACTTACTGTTTGGTCTTGAGATTCTTATGAATTCCTGGTACAGTATCATTCCACAAATCGTTTCGCCTCTCCTTATTTACATCAATGTCTAGATTTCTCAGCAACACGACATACCTACACACAACGATATCAATTTGTCCCATTGTTAGCAACCAACACTGTTATCTGCGATATTCCCTTTGAAGTAGATATAGCAATATAACTAGGGACTTATAGCTATACGATACGAATTCATTGGCATAATCCCTGTATTCACGAGCAGCCTGTCCTACTACCTAGACACGTGGTAGTGTAGCGGTATCAACATCGCCACATGCGGGCTACACGTCATATTGACGTCACGCAAATCCTGCATCGCGCAAGCAGAGTTTACCGCGCGACTAGCATATATACAACGTCCCGACATCAACCGTCGGGCAGTTGCACACCAGACACAACACCCGTCTGATCGGAGGATCCCCCCTTTTCTATAGAGTATGAGTGAACTTTATACCCTGTTCCTCATACCTCTATAGTAGTGTGTCAAGCCAAGTTCAAAGAAAAAGGAACTACCGACACAGCAGCCGTGTGTTATATTATTACACGAACCATTTGGAGACACTTTTGAACCCTTAATAATAAACACATGAAATTTAGTTTATTTACACATTTCTCACTATAACACATTTCTCTAAGTTCGTATTGAATGACTGTTTCATGAAATCATGACATTTGACGCCAATTCTAACTTAAGGAGTTGTATTGCTGATTCTAATGATTATAATTCTGGAAAGCCATATTTGTTACGGTCGCGAATCATATTTTAATCAAAATACAACCTGACAATGACCTCCAAATTCCAAAAAAACGTGAGAAAATTAGAATTTCGCGGGCTATCCTGGCGCTTCCCCTTTAAATATTGAAAATAATAACTCCCGTTTACAATCAACTCATTCTTTTTAGTACACATTCACTGTAGTAGGGTCATAACTATGCAAATATTTTAAAATAACTTCTGGAAAAGCGGGATTAATATATTTCCCTGTCGTAAAACTGTGGAAAGGCGGGTCTTGACATAATAAATAGATTACAGAAGGTTTTATTTTTCAGCTAGGCTGCCTGTCTTTGGTCTAGTGGTTATAGAGGTATGAGGAACAGTGTGAAAAGTTCACTCATCCTACATAGATAAGGGAGGATTCTCCGACCAGACGGGCTTCGTGTCTGGTGAGCAACTGGCCGAAGTTTGGTGTCGGGACGTTGTATATATGCTAGTTGCGCGGGTAACTCTGCTTGCGCGATACAGGATTTTGCGTGATGTCAGTGAGGCGCGCAGTTCGCATGTGGCGATGTAGTACATGGTCACAAGCACGCTTGCCGAGCGTGGGGTCCTGGGGGCAACACCACTTATAACAGTATTATTTTAATCTTCAAATCAAAGCTGATCATGTGGTAAGAGATGGAGCTATATGTGTATAGATTTTTGAGTCAGATATGCTCTTATTGGGCTTTTTCATTAGGAAATTTTCAGTAGCAGCCCGGATTTGTATCTGTGCCCGGTTTACTGGCAAAAGGCTTGCTTCCTATTGGTATAACATAACTGGTGAAATGAAACAGTTCTGTACCTCTACCCACCTTTAGGGAATACAGGCGAGATGGAAATAAAAAATTGTTCTATTATCCTAACTTATTATTATAAATGCGAAAGTAAGTTTATTTGTTTGTATGTTTATTACGCTTTCACGCCAAACCGGCTGAACGGATTTGGATAAAATTTGGCACATGGATGGACGATGACCTGGGTAATGACATAGGCTACTTTTCATCCTGGATCGTAGACGAAGTCGTGGACAGCAGCTAGTCTAGTTGATACTTAAGCAGGTTCACTGGATAAACACAAATAAAAATGTCATAAGTGGCTTAAAATATTACCGATAGCTGGTTACATTAGTGTTAGTTACCAGTGAGTTCCAAACTATATAGAGAGTTATACTGTATCTAGGTATATAGTGATGATGGTTTACTTCGTGATAATCTTATCACGCTACACATAACAGCACCCTAATTACGTAACACACAATCAATCATGATCTGAATCATTTTGAAGGATATTGTCTGCTCTACAACGTAAATAACGCAATGAATATTGTTGAACTGTCAAAATGAAAGCCATTCCTGCTGATAACGTGTTACGCAGTTACCCTGCAGTTCATTTTCTTTCACACTGAATATCACCTTAAGCTTTGCATCTGTGTCCAACTCTCTTAGAAGATCAGAATGCGCTCGCACGGAAAATCTTTTGTAGCCATCCCTTTGAAGGGAGCTCGTGTGAACTGTGTAAAGCAATTACTGTCAGAGCTGTCAGTTCCAGGTTTTTGTTATTAATGCTCATAGCTTTCTAGATTTTGGTAGAAAGGAATGCAGTAGTAGGTGTACCTGGTGTAACCTTAACGGTTTTAGTTGAATGTAAATGCTCTAAGGAGACAGTTCTCATACACCTACATACAATATTTACAACTTCAAGTGTATTTATTTATTTAACCATTTATGTACACACATATATAAATAGACAAGAAGAAAGGAACAGCAAAATAGGTACAAAGGTGAAGGTTGGTGGTGGTATTTACAAATCCAGCAGAATATAACATACGTAATTATTTCGTCCCATCTTTTTATTTTGATTGCGATTTTTTCGCGAACGCCTCATTGATTGGTCAAGTCTTAAGTCAAGCTTGTGTTAATGAACCTATGTTCGCTTGAAGTTACAGTCATCTGCAAGTCAATGGTTACAATTTCTCATTGGTAGCGCTCTTATGTCCAATTCAAATTCAAGTTTTAGCACTGATACCGGTTGATTGTACGCCCGTTACGAAAAAAATATAGATATATAATAATAATATGATAATAAAATCTTTTATTTATAAGAGGGACACAATTACAATAAATACCTAAACAATTAAAATAGAGCATAGTTGCTAATTTGCCTGAACTAGGTTGAACCTGTGCTTCAGGCTAAAAAGTGCAGAAATATATAATGTAATAAATTAACAATGAGTATAAAGTTACAACTAAAATAAAACTTAGGTACATAAAAGTAAAATAGCATGTTAACGGTTCTATTTGCAGACAACAAGTAGATCTAGTAGATATAGATAGAAAGAGGCACACTGGACGCTGTGGAATTAAAACAGTACAGCATATCCTCTCCCTTCGAGAATTATTAAAGAATGAGAATTTTACACACGGCTATAAAAAAGAAAATATTCTAAAAAGTACATTTCAAGAATGAGCAAAGTACGAATACCAACCTAACGAAATGAAACCTCGTAAAAGTGTACACAATATATACGTTTCATCAGAATTTGTATGTTGGCAACAAAAGTATCGTGATCTTTATGACTTACCGTTTCATTAAATTTTTTATAACATTCAATATGTCTCGAGAAAGATATATCAATATGTGTTAGTATCAATCATTTGTGGTTTAGATTCTGTAATGTAGATCATACATATTCTAAGTAATAAAACAAAATATGTTTTGCACAGATTATTTATTTGTTTGTTTGTCTTTTTAGTGGTAAAAGCCTCATAGGTCTAGACTGCTGAACGTGAGATCCTGGGTTCAATTCCTACGTCAGGAATTTCCCAGCAGCAATCCAGAGTCTGGATTTGTACCCGGTTGATGGCAATAGGCTGGCCCCCTTTACAAGGGACTTAATCATAACTGGTTAAATGTAGGTACGGTGTGGGTGTTCGCTGAATAACCCCATGGGCCATGGGGAAAACAGTTGTGATGTTATGTATTTTCTTTTTCCAACATATTGCTGTGAAAACTTGCACAAAGTTTTAACACCATACAAGTGGACAGCAACAAAATTATTATAAGTCATTGAGTCCTTATAACTGACACCACGAAATAGGTACCTATCTACTTACTTTGTTCAGTTAAAAAGTAGGCTAAGTGATTCTAAAGTCTTTTCTATATATTTTTATCGCTTAGTGCTTCAGAAAATAACCCGGGCTACATTAAACCAACTTTCTTTTCCTTTTAAAGCGTCTATGAAGTACTTAAACTTTTCTTAAGAGTTCAGCAACTTACAAAGGGAGTAGCGATGGGATTCTACCTGGGTAATATTCCGGTTACGGGATAAATCCC